>BSBN01000049.1:17263654-18702982 GCA_027924645.1 Cunninghamia lanceolata
TATGAACTCTACCAGATCGTAGTATGGTTGGAACTATGAACTCTACCGAATCATAGTATGGTCATGGAAGTGGAACCTCCACCTCTGATCCTAGTTGTGCTCCCGTTTCTCCAACTAATACCTACCTATGTGGGCACATCATCCACTGGTTCAAGGCCAAGCAGATCCCAAACTGCCTTTTCTCTTTACGCCTTATATGAACCCCATCAACCCCTTCTCTAGTACTATGGCTATGAAGGGTTCATTAGCTCGGTCAACAACATCTCAATCCCTAAGCTTTGGATCCTAACCTTCTAGGGAAGCAGGGCCTCTGCCCATGTCTTTCCCCTTGCTCCTCCCCCCACCTCATCCAAGTGAGGTAACAGATAGGCCCTATGATTGGTTCTTAAACCCCTGCTTATGCCTTAGTTGCTGGTGGTTATGGGTTCTAATCTATATCTGAATATCAATGTGGATCTACCTTTGATGCTCCCTCGCCATTGGATCTGGTACATTGGGGATCTTTAGTAATGTATTTACCCACCCTGTCAATTTGAATATGGGATCAAGCGGGGGAGGTCAGGACCTTTTTTACCTCCCACCCACCCCGAGTCTGATCAAGCTGTATTCTGATCGGGTATTTTGTATGTTGACCGATCTCAGTCGTATTATGTATATAATGGAAATAGAATAAATGGTCCACTCGACCGATGAGTCATATCTCTAGAATTAGATTAGTAGTCTACTCTTAGTGGAGAACGAAGATTGCCCTATCTCTATATCCAAATGAGTATTGCCTTAGTTTAGGGTCGGCCCCTCAAATATATTATTGCTTTAGCCTAAACTATGTTAGAACACAATGATATACTGAGAGAAGGGGGTGAATTAGTATATGCCACCTTTTTAAAAACAATTCTACTGCATCAACAGAATATGAAAGAACTATGCAACCATAAGAAAAAACACACATCCACAAAAGAGACCATAACACCAGATTTACGTGGTAAACCTAAGATGGGAAAAACCATAGTGAGCAAGCTGCTTGGATCTACTATCCAATTCCAGCCCCACAAAGAAAATATAAAACAGTAAATTACAATATTTTGTAGGCTTCAACCCATAGGACTTTCAACCTGAGAAGGACTATAATCCTTTTACAAATTTGTAGGCTTCAACCTACCAGAGACTTCAATCTCAAAACCAAATTCAACTTCAACCCAGCTATAGGCTCCAACCTCCCACAACAACTGAGCTACAACCCAACAATAGGCTTCAACCTATCTGAGGCCCCAACTTCCCACAGCAACTGAGCTACAACCTAGCAATAGGCTTCAACCTATCTAAGGCTCCAACCTCCCACAACAACTGAGCTACAACCCAGCAAACTAAAAATAGTAGCAAAATATTCAACACTTACATATTTTGCGAACATGGGATCTTCAGTTCATACTCTTCGCACAATTCAACTTCACTTCTCTGTTTATGCCTAATCACTTGATGTATTTCGCTTCACATTCACACTTGCAGACACATTCAGATCTTTTGCTTTTAGGGACACATTCACATACACTAATACTTTTAAAAACAAAAACTAATCTTTCTTTTATACCCAATTGTATAAAATAGAATATCAAAGTCAACGCTACACCAAAACAATCTCCAATGTCTACACACATAAACAAGGCCCCAAAAACATGCTTGCTTAGGATGACCCGAAAATAGGTCAGGACCCAAACTAAATCAGCCACACATTACTGCATATATATAAATATTCAAATCTACACACTACAACAATGGCCTAAGAATTTTAATTCTCTGTTCTATGCCATAAGGTCGGCTTCAATCTGCATATTAGAAATTACTAGCCGTTAAACTTTCTTTACCTAGTCGACCTCCAAACACATACAAACACAATGCGCAACAGTATATCGGGCTCTTACATGAATAGTAGAACTATTTTCATTAATAACATGCAGGAAGCTTACAGATATGTTCATCTTTTACAATGCTCGCTATGAACTTCATAATATTTCAGAGTACTAAGACTGAGCTTAAAGCTTTTACAACACTTTAACTTCTATTGAAGTTAGTGACATTACTGACTTTACTAAGAACTTTCCTAAAGACTTAACCTTATACTAGACTCAAATTCTTCGCACTCACTTCTCTCGCAAGAATTGCCTCAAGAATGCAGGCGGCCCGGTCGGCTTTATAGGCAGGAGCGGGCAGATCTTTTAACCCCGACTTCATAATTCTTTGAGATCCGCTAATGAAAAGAGGACACGAAGCAGCATCTTATCCGAAGAGCATCCCATGTGAAGATAACCTTCAGGTGGGACCCAATTACTCGTGAACAAGATAAGATGGACACGACCGACACAACTTTACCGGACGTTCCTTTTGGGCCCAAGAGGAATAACTTGGCCTCACGATAAGGTTGTGAGATAACCCCTTTACAACGTGGTAGGGTCCACGCCTTATCTTTAATCACGAGGAGATAAGATTCCTTGATAAGTGAGAAGCCCACTTATTAGCTAAGACCCCGTGCTGTCGGTGGACAAATCTTCATTATGAAACCACGCACATCTTTCGCAAAAAGCTTTATCCGGATGGTTACATGTTGGAGGGTTGTGAGGGACCCTCGGGTCATCAGCTGAGTGATCCTCACAGTTGTAACAGGTCTGGGTGGATGCATGTGGCAGGCATCCGGTCATTAATTGCGGTTCTCCTTCTTTCCACATAATGGACATTACTTTCAACTTATATGGTCCATATATTCCTCTTGTCATTGACAGAGGTGTTGCTTCATTCATTCTATATGTCTTCACATGAATCCAGATGGGCACCTGATGAGCATGAAAATACCTAATTCTATTTTTTACAGTCCAATACTCAAAGACTGATTCAGGTCTGCATGGTCCATAGTGCTGAGCTATATACCTGCTTATAGGTGTGTCTTCACCAGAATTAAATGTTAATTTAAATATACATCCTGTATAAGCAGTTGTATTGTGAAAGTTTATATTCTCAGCAAGAGGATATGGTCCAGAGAATAAATCTCTAATTAAATCTTTACCATCTTCAAAATTTAACCATTCCTCTGGTTTACCAATGGCTGGATTATTAAAAGATAATGGAAGACTAAAATCACCACACCAGTTATTTAGAATGTGACCTATGTCAGGGTCAACTGGTTCTGCTTCTGCAGCAAAGTGAAAGAAGGGTGTTTCTGACCACAAACCTGAAGATGTCAACAACATCTTGGCTTTCAACATTTTAAAACGATCATATAGGAAATCGTTAGCCATTCTGAAATTGTGAAGATCTCTCCTAGGGAATGGATTAGTGCTCCATTCAGTGCGACTGAGTTCATGCCATCGTTGTTCCCTGATTCGGATGTGCATGACTCTTACCTTACCTTTTACCTGTCTGGCTTGTGTTTCTGGTTCTGGAACTTGTTCTGGTTCATGACCTTCTCTTGATACAAAATCAGCAACTATATTTTCAGCTCCTGGAATATGAATACAATCAAATTCGTAAGTACACAAAAGCTGAGCCCACCTTAATAATCTTCCTCTTACTACTTTATTGCGGGATTCCTTCTTGAAGAATCCTCTGAGGTTCTGCAAATCACTTTTTAGTAAAAACCTTTTATCAGCTATGAACATCTGAAAAGCTTGGAAGGTATTTACTACTGCAAGGATTTCCTTGTGTGTGCTATGGTAATCTTTCTCAGAAGAATGGAAACTCCCTGAAACAGTTCTTACTATCTGACCTTTATCCTTGGGGTTATATTCAGGAGTTTGTTGTTCTCTGAGTACACCTGCCCATGCAAATTCACTTGCATCTGTTTCCACTATTTTATATCCTGGACCAGGTAACTTTAATGGTGGTAACTTGGCACACTTATCCTTAATGTTTTGGATTAATCTATCATGAAGAGGACTCCATGGTGGTGGACGTTTCCCTAAGAGTTTATTCAACTCTAAGCGATCTTCCGCTAATTTATAATAGAAACCAGAAATGTAATTTACTAAGCCCAGAAATCGTTGCAACTCTTTGACAGTTGTGACAGGCAAATTTCTGATCCTTGTCAAAATATGTTCTTGAACCTCCATTCTCCCCCCCGGAAGAAGCTTGATCCCGATGAAAACAAGTTCAGGAACGGCTATAAGAGACTCAGAGGGATTGACTGCTAAGCCGTTATGCTGACAAACAGATAGAAATATTCAGAGGTGATCAAGATGAGATGCCATATTTTGGCTGAAGATGAGGATATCATCAATGTATGGCTGAATGAATTTGGCATGAGGCTGGAACAGGATATCCATTTTTTGCTGAAATATAGAGGGAGCCGTTTTAATTCCAAAGGGTAAAACAGTCCATTCATATAAACCTTGAGGCACGGAGAAAGCTGTTTTATAATAATCTTCTGTGCGAAGACTTATTTGCCAATAACCTTTGGTTAAATCAAATTTGGAATAGACATGGCTTCCTTGGATAATTTGCCAAATATGGTCTTTGCTGGGAATAGGATGTCTATGATCAACAAGACAGTCATTGAGGGGCTTATAGTTTACTAGAAGGCGTTTTTCTGGTAACTCAACACCTCGTTCATCTACTTTAGGTACATACATAGCATGACATGAAAATGGGGAGTCAGATACTTGTATGAGACCTAATGTTTCAAGTTCAGCAATTTCCTTAGCATAGACTTGGACTTCAGTAGAACTCATTAAAAAGTAATTTGCTTTTGCTTTGGGAAGAAGTTCCTTACCTTCAGTGTCTCTTTTCAAAGGCAAACTGCAAGTTAGATTGCGCTGGAATTTCTTCAAATCTTTAGTCATTACTGTGGAAGCAAACATTTCTTTGATTTGTTTGAGCTCTTCATTTCTTTCTTGAAATTGCTGATGAAGCCAAACCTGATTGACAGGTTTCTTTTTCTTATCATCCAGCTGAATCCTGGAGAAGGATGTGGGCTGGTATATTCTAGGCAACTGATATAAACCTTTAAAAGTTAAGAAATCTTGTTCTATTATGAATGGCTGCCAGTCACTTAAGGTATTGCTACCTATTACTCCATCATAATCTTCAACTTCAAAATGAACAAATAAAGTATTACTTGGTTTTTCTTCAAAACCTAGTTGAACTGGAGCAATACAGAATTGATGACTGTAAGATTTCTCATTATTACCAAAAGTAATATCAATTTTGCCATCTCTCCATGCATCCTCTGGGAAGGCATTCTTCCTAGCAATATTCAGATTAGCTCCTGTATCAATAAGGAAAGCAAGAGGATAAGCCTGAATACCTGGGAATTTTATCAGCAGGACGACTCCCGGGCATTGAGTGGTAGCTTTGGAAGCTCTGAAGGTATTCTTGATGACGCTGTATTTTCCTTTACTGCTTTGTCCTTCTTCTGGGGAGATGATTCTGACTGGACTTCCCACAAAGGTGTCGTCAGACAGATACTGCATGGGATCTTCCTTTTGTTCAATCTTTATTGATGGAAGAGATTGTCGTGGCCTGCTTGGTCTAGCTTCAACTGCCACTACAGGTTCAGGTCTTAAGGCCTGAATGCTTTCTTGAATGAAAGGGTTGTATGGCTTTTCTTCACAGAACAAGGCTTGCTCTTGAGAAGTAGTGGCTTCAGGAATTTTAACACCAGAGATGGTATTAAATCGAGAGATGTATAAATCCAACTCTCTTGTTGATCCTTCTGCATACTGTTCTTCAATATCTTCAGTAGTCAGGATCTCCACTTCTTCTGTGACTTGGGCTAATACCTTATCAAGAAATTCAAGGCAATGTCGTCGCCACAATCTTCTTGCCATACTTCCTGGGTTTGGAGCTTCCAGGAGTCCTTTCTGTTCTATCGGAGTAGTGGCAGTAACCACTGACTCTATTGGACCAGCTTCTCTTAGAGAAGCGACGGATGCTCTTGGTTGGTTATACCAGGGTGAAGGCCGGTATCCATGAGAACCATAAGAACCACGAGGCGCACCAAAGGATCTGCCTCTGGATTGGTAGGGCCTTGGATCTGAAAATTCCCAAGACTCTTCTTCTGGGGTCCGCCGAGCTGGTGGAGACTTGGATACTTTAGGTTGCAGCAAGTAATACTTGCGGCTCTTCAATTGCTCAAGCCTACTTTTCAATTTCTTCCAGGTCTCTTGACCCATATTCATTTCTTTGAGCTGCTGCTTAATATGCAAAATCTCACCAATAATTTGATCTAACTCAGAAGTAGATCCTTTCATCATTCTGTAATAAAATGAGACTTCTGAGATGTCAGAACTTGATTCACCTTCTGAACTATTACTTGGCTGCTGTTCAGCCTTCATCAAATTGATTTGAGCATGCTCTTCACGGGCTGACTGATACTCTTCGTCAAACTCTGAGTCTGAGAATTTAGGACTTGAAATGACTATATCCTCTGAATCGGATGGATATGCATTTATATAGTCATATTCATCTGCTGTGATGCCTGCGCTCTTAGCTGCATGCATCTTTGCTTTACCTTTCTTTTTATCCTTTTTAGGACATTTGTTGGCAAAGTGATCACCTTTACAGATGTAGCACACTGGCTTTCTTTTCGATCCACCTTTCTTTCTTTTGTCTTTCTTACGAAAGAATCCTTTTTTCTTTTTAGGAAAAGAATCTCTTTTCTTTTTCTACTTAAAGCCACTTTTTTCTTTTCGACATGGCTTGCACTCCAAACCTTCATCATCATAGGTGGATAGCTTGTAACAAATTGCTGATGATAGAAGTGGTTGCACCTTTTTCTTTTCCTTCTTCTCCTTTACTTCTTCACAGATGTCAGTATTAATCTGTTCAAGAAATTGAACTAACTGGGGAAAAGTTAGCTCTTTCATGTCGGTCTTTTCATGCAACAAATTTTCTAAAACTTTTTTGTGATAATAATCACCAATAGTATTACCGAAGCTTTTTAGAAAAGTAGTATACATGAATTCATGATTTTGTTCTTGCCCTGAGAAATAGAAATGCTCATATTGCTTTTTACAATATCTTTTGAAATCTCTTAAATCTTTGCATTTCCCTTTAACAAACTTTTTATAAGAGAGCTGCTCTATGACGTCTCTCTTTCCAACAAACATTCTTGCTAGTTGTGCACAAACCTGATCTGTGCCACTATCCAACAAGACTTCTCTGAAATCATCTTCCAACTTATCCGAAACTATTCTAGCCATTCCTGTCATTGAGTTCAAAGCTTGTTTAATTACTTCTTTTTCATCTGCATCAGGATTGGTTGACATATAGTTGGTGATCCATGACCTCATTGCATCAATAGCTCGGGCATTCTCCACTTCTTCAAACTTGTCAAAATTAACTAAAGGTGGAGTATCAGCTTTATAAGACTGAATATTTTTGAATGGATCTTGTGTTGGAAATGGAAATGCACTGACCCCCGGGCCATTAACACAGATCCCTGAGGAGGAGGAATAGGCTGTTGTGGAGGAACAACAGTAGAAACAGGAACCTTAGACGTAGGGAGCTGGGTTGAAACTAACTGACCACTTGCGGGATCATATCGGAAGGGCTCTGAAGTAGAAGGTACTTGAGTACAGAGCCTAGGACCTTTATACTGGGCCTGAAGATATGTAGAGGCATTACTAGGAAAATTTTTAAACTTGACAGCTCTTTCAACATTGGCCTTCCTCATAGCCAATTGGATTGAATTTGATTCAGCTGAAATTGCTTCCCTAGTTTCTTGAGATTCAACTCGGAGTGAATCTGCGATCCTTATCTGGGAGCTTGTAAGAGAATGAATCTCCTCAGATATTTCTTGTAACCTTTGTCCAGTATGTCTGATCTGGACATTGGTTGTTCCCAACTGTGAACTTAGCACATCACAGTCTGCTTTGATTTCTTGTCTGACCTTGAGAACTAAATCTCTCTGTCTTTCCATGGCTGCTTCTCGTTCAATCTTCCAGATTTCCACTTGATTTCGGAAACGGTCATATTGGGCTTTTAAATCACCAAGAGTAGTTTCCACTTTATCTTTCCATTCCTGGGTTAGCCTTTTTTCAATAGCTTCAAGGGTGGAAATTATAGTATGGCTATTAGCTTGCATACTCTGGAAATTTCTTTCATATTTAACAGCTTCAAGATCTTGCCATATGCGGCGATCTTCTTGTAGTAACAGAGACTTTCTAAGACAGAGATTTGCCCAATTTAATAAATGACTTTGACTTGGGGCATTATCACCTAAAGGGGTGACATGTAAAGGCCAGCATTTAGCTTTATACTTGCCAGAGGTATCTAATAACATAAAGTCATAGAAGGGAGGTATACGACCTGGTATTGTACAAGAACCACCAGGGTTTTCTACAACCTGAGTATCTATAATAGAGATACTATTTTCTGGCATAGCAACAGAATATTCTGAAAACAATTTAACACTACTCATCATCCTAAGTTTTGCAGTTTGAGGTGGGAAGACAAAGGAACAATCTTCACACTGATACAATCCATTTTGCAGTATGGAACATTTGGAATGACTGCAACTAGATTTTGGGAGTTTATTTTGAAAGGATGATTGGTGTACTGTACTAGGTATTCGGAACAAATTTTCAAAACCCTGAGAGGGTTGCATTTGTGACTTTGGCACAATAGATGGGATAGGCTCAGTTTTATTGAAAGGTATATCCCTGGATAAATCTTTGGAAGAGGAGGATGTTCCTCGAAGCATTGGTCGACTAGACCTTGTGTCAGTGCTTCCAAACTTTATCACGCCCTGATCATCTATTTCTTCCAGTGAGATTCCTCTCAACTGGGGATTCTTTTCTTGCTCTACCTCAGCAATATTATCTTGTTCCCATAATTCCATAGCCCATTCTTCTGGCATCTTTATGTCTTTATGCCTGACAATCTTTGGGGCTGTTAACTTAGCTGTGTTACTCGAGGAACTCCAGATGGTAGACAAACCATCCATACCTCTATCTTGAGGGTTCCTAGGGTTGACCATTAAAGGTATCATTTTATCATATAACCTGTAATGAACTAAAAAGACCAGTGAATGGTCCACTGAATCTTTCTTCATGAACAAGTTCATCGTTTTAAACTTATATTCTAAAACATCCTTGGGGTTACTATCTAACAGACTTACCGGGTAGTCTAGCAGACAGTCTACAAAGATGGGACCTTTGGCCATCGAGTCACACCCTGCACCTAATAGGGAAAGGGATAACTTATAAAACCTTGCATCTTTTAACATCATTAGAACTACGATAGGCATACCTTTTCTGTAGTGTCCACAAATGCCTATTCTGATATAAGATAGATGCATGAACTGAGGGTTCTTTTTACTTTCTAGAGCTTTTCTTCTAAACTTCTTAACCAATTCATCTGTGAAAATATTCAACTTTCCTTCGTTTCCTCCTTTAACTACATGGGACAACTCTGCGACATGGCAATTCAGTGAAGACTTATACCCGAACCAATCTCTTAAACCTATAGACTTATTATTAAACATATCTACAAGATTTTTGGGTATATCCCGATAAATCTCATGAGCTGGGATTTTCGGAACTTTAAAAGGCTTTTCACTTTCAGGAGCGACAGCATAATTTTCTATATCATCTATGCAATTACCTAACTCAGACATAGTACTAAAATAACTTTCATTATTTGCAAAAAAGTTGGTAAACTTAACCTCTGAGTTTCGCTCTGCAGTCATGTCAGATCTGCTGTTGTCCTTCGCTTGGGAAGAAGAAGAGGGATCCATCTGCGCTCGAACTTCGCTCTAACCTGCGCTCTAAAGACCAGATTACTGCCCTTCTGCCCTTACGCCAATCACGGCTTTGACGGGACTTACCTTCGGGACTTACAACACTTATGACGGCCTGAGTCAATACAGGGACACAATAAAGGAGCTTTACAGATTTAAAGAACTGGAAGGAGTTAACGTTAGACAACAACGTAAACAACAGACAGCAATATCGTCACCAGAAGCTCTGATACCAAATCTAAGCTGCAATAGACAAACACAATGCGCAACAGTATATCGGGCTCTTACATGAATAGTAGAACTATTTTCATTAATAACATGCAGGAAGCTTACAGATATGTTCATCTTTTACAATGCTCGCTATGAACTTCATAATATTTCAGAGTACTAAGACTGAGCTTAAAGCTTTTACAACACTTTAACTTCTATTGAAGTTACTGACATTACTGACTTTACTAAGAACTTTCTTAAAGACTTAACCTTATACTAGACTCAAATTCTTTGCACTCACTTCTCTCGCAAGAATTGCCTCAAGAACTAAAGGTGGAGTATCAACTTTATAAGATTGAATATTTTTGAATGGATCTTGTGTTGGAAATGGAAATGCACCTGACCCCCGGGCCATTAACACAGATCCCTGAGGAGGAGGAATAGACTGTTGTGGAGGAACAACAGTAGAAACAGGAACCTCAGACGTAGGGAGCTGGGTTGAAACTAACTGACCACTTGCGGGATCATATCGGAAGGGCTCTGAAGTAGAAGGTACTTGAGTACGGAGCCTAGGACCTTTATACTGGGCCTGAAGATATGTAGAGGCATTACTAGGAAAATTTTTAAACTTGACAGCTTTTTCAACATTGGCCTTCCTCATAGCCAATTGGATTGAATTTGATTCAGCTGAAATTGCTTCCCTAGTTTCTTGAGATTCAACTCAGAGTGAATCTGCGATCCTTATCTGGGAGCTTGTAAGAGAATGAATCTCCTCAGATATTTCTTGTAACCTTTGTCCAGTATGTCTGATCTGGACATTGGTTGTTCCTAACTGTGAACTTAGAACATCACAGTCTGCTTTGATTTCTTGTCTGACCTTGAGAACTAAATCTCTCTGTCTTTCCATGGCTGCTTCTCGTTCAATCTTCCAGATTTCCACTTGATTTCGGAAACGGTCATATTGGGCTTTTAAATCACCAAGAGCAGTTTCCACTTTATCTTTCCATTCCTGGGTTAGCCTTTTTTCAATAGCTTCAAGGGTGGAAATTATAGTATGGCTATTAGCTTGCATACTCTGGAAATTTCTTTCATATTTAACAGCTTCTAGATCTTGCCATATGCGGCGATCTTCTTGTAGTAACAGAGACTTTCTTAGACAGAGATTTGCCCAATTTAATAAATGACTTTGACTTGGGGCATTATCACCTAAAGGGGTGACATGTAAAGGCCAGCATTTAGCTTTATACTTGCCAGAGGTATCTAATAACATAAAGTCATAGAAGGGAGGTATACGGCCTGGTATTGTACAAGAACCACCAGGGTTTTCTACAACCTAAGTATCTATAACAGAGATACTATTTTCTGGCATAGCAACAGAATATTCCGAAAACAATTTAACACTACTCATCATCCTAAACTTTGCAGTTTGAGGTGGGAAGACAAAGGAACAATCTTCACACATATACAATCCATTTTGCAGTATGGAATATTTGGAATGACTGCAACTAGATTTTGGGAGTTTATTTTGAAAGGATGATTGGTGTACTGTACTAGGTATTCGGAACAAATTTTCAAAACCCTGAGAGGGTTGCAAACGGACACTTTCTGACTTTGGCAAAATAGATGGGATAGGCTCAGTGTTATTGAAAGGTATATCCCTGGATAAATCTTTGGAAGAGGAGGATGTTCCTCGAAGCATTGGTCGACTAGACCTTGTGTCAGTGCTTCCAAACTTTATCACGCCCTGATCATCTATTTCTTCCAGTGAGATTCCTCTCAACTGGGGATTCTTTTCTTGCTCTACCTCAGCAATATTATCTTGTTCCCATAATTCCATAGCCCATTCTTCTGGCACCTTTATGTCTTTATGCCTGACAATCTTTGGGGCTGTTAACTTAGCTGTGTTACTCGAGGAACTCCAGATGGTAGACAAACCATCCATACCTCTATCTTGAGGGTTCCTAGGGTTGACCATTAAAGGTATCACTTTATCATATAACCTGTAATGAACTAAAAAGACCAGTGAATGGTCCACTGAATCTTTCTTCATGAACAAGTTCATTATTTTAAACTTATATTCTAAAACATCTTTGAGGTTACCATCTAAAAGACTTACCGAGTAGTCTAGCAGACAGTCTACAAAGATGGGACCTTTGGCCATTGAGTCACACCCTGCACCTAATAGGGAATGAGATAATTTATAAAACCTTGCATCTTTTAACATCATTAGAACTACGATAGGCAGACCTTTTCTGTAGTGTCCACAGATGCCTATTCTGATATAAGATAGATGCATGAACTGAGGGTTCTTTTTACTTTCTAGAGCTTTCCTTCTAAACTTCTTAACCAATTCATCTGTGAAAATATTCAACTTTCCTTCGTTTCCTCTTTTAACTACATGGGACAACTCTGCGACATGGCAATTCAGTGAAGACTTATACCCAAACCAATCTCTTAAACCTATAGACTTATTATTAAACATATCTACAAGATTTTTGGGTATATCCCGATAAATCTCATGAGCTAGGATTTTCAGAACTTTAAAAGGCTTTTCACTCTCAGAAGCGACAGCATAATTTTCTATATCATCTATGCAATTACCTAACTCAGCCACAGTACTAAAACAACTTTCATTATTTGCAAAAAAGTTGGTAAACCTAACCTCTGAATTTCGCTCTGCAGTCATGTCAGATCTGCTGTTGTCCTTCTCTTGGGAAGAAGAAGAGGGATCCATCTGCGCTCGAACTTCGCTCTAACTTGCGCTCTAAAGACCAGATTACTGCCCTTCTGCCCTTACGCCAATCACGGCTTTGACGGAACTTACCTTCGGGTCTTACAACACTTATGACGGCCTGAGTCAATACAGGGAGAAAATAAAGGAGCTTTACAGATTTAAAGAACTGGAAGGAGTTAAAGTTAGACAACAACGTAAACAACAGACAGCAATATCGTCACCAGAGGCTCTGATACCAAATCTAAGCTGCAATAGACAAACACAATGCGCAACAGTATATCGGGCTCTTACATGAATAGTAGAACTATTTTCATTAATAACATGCAGGAAGCTTACAGATATGTTCATCTTTTACAATGCTTGCTATGAACTTCATAATATTTCAGAGTACTAAGACTGAGCTTAAAGCTTTTACAACACTTTAACTTCTATTGAAGTTACTGACATTACTGACTTTACTAAGAACTTTCCTAAAGACTTAACCTTATACTAGACTCAAATTCTTCACACTCACTTCTCTCGTAAGAATTGCCTGAAGAATGCAGGCGGCCCGGTCGGCTTTATAGGCAGGAGCGGGCAGATCTTTTAACCCCGACTTCATAATTCTTTGAGATCTGCTGATTAAAAGAGGACACGAAGCAGCATCTTATCCGAAGAGCATCCCATGTGAAGATAACCTTCAGGTGGGACCCAATTACTCGTGAACAAGATAAGATGGACACGACCGACACAACTTTACAGGACGTTCCTTTTGGGCCCAAGAGGAATAATTTGGCCTCACGATAAGGTTGTGAGATAACCCCTTTACAACGTGGCAGGGTCCACACCTTATCTTTAATCACGAGGAGATAAGATTCCTCGATAAGTGACAAGCCCACTTATTAGCTAAGACCCCGTGCTGTCGGTGGACAAATCTTCATTATGAAACCAAGCACATCTTTCGCAAAAAGCTTTATCCGGATGGTTACATGTTGGAGGGTTCTGAGGGACCCTCGGGTCATCAGCTGAGTGATCCTCACAGTTGTAGCAGGTCTGGGTGGATGCATGTGGCAAGCATCCGGTCATTAATTGCGGTTCTCCTTCTTTCCACATAATGGACATTACTTTCAACTTATATGGTCCATATATTCCTCTTGTCATTGACAGAGGTGTTGCTTCATTCATTCTGTATGTCTTCACATGAATCCAGATGGGCACTGATGAGCATGAAAATACCTAATTCTATTTTTTACAGTCCAATGCTCAAATACTGATTCAGGTCCGCATGGTCCATAGTGCTGAGCTATATACCTGCTTATAGGTGTGTCTTCACCAGAATTAAATGTTAATTTAAATATACATCCTGTATAAGCAGTTGTATTGTGAAAGTTTAGATTCTCAGCAGGAGGATATGGTCCAGAGAATAAATCTCTAATTAAATCTTTACCATCTTCAAAATTTAACCATTCCTCCGGTTTACCAATGGCTGGATTATTAAAAGATAATGGAAGACTAAAATCACCACACCAGTTATTTAGAATGTGACCTATGTCAGGGTCAACTGGTTCTGCTTCTGCGGCAAAGTGAAAGAAAGGTGTTTCTGACCACAAACCTGGAGATGTCAACATCATCTTGGCTTTCAACATTTTAAAACGATCATATAGGAAATCGTTAGCCATTCTGAAATTGTGAAGATCTCTCCTAGGGAATGGATTAGTGCTCCATTCAGTGCGACTGAGTTCATGCCATCGCTGTTCCCTGATTCGGATGTGCATGACTCTTACCTTACCTTTTACCTGTCTGGCTTGTGCTTCTGGTTCTGGAACTTGTTCTGGTTTATGACCTTCTCTTGATACAAAATCAGCAACTATATTTTCAGCTCCTGGAATATGAATACAATCAAATTCGTAAGTACATAAAAGCTGAGCCCACCTTAATAATCTTCCTCTTACTACCTTATTGCGGGATTCCTTCTTGAAGAATCCTCTGAGGTTCTGCAAATCACTTTTTAGTAAAAACCTCTTATCAGCTATGAACATCTGAAAAGCTTGGAAGGTATTTACTACTGCAAGGATTTCCTTGTGTGTGCTATGATAATCTTTCTCAGAAGAATGAAAACTCCCTGAAACAGTTCTTACTATCTGACCCTTATCCTTTGGGTTATATTCTGGAGTTTGTTGTTCTCTGAGTACACCTGCCCATGCAAATTCACTTGCATCTATTTCCACTATTTTATATCCTGGACCAGGTAACTTTAATGGTGGTAACTTGGCACACTTATCCTTAATGTTTTGGATTAATCTATCATGAAGAGGACTCCATGGTGGTGGACGTTTCCCTAAGAGCTTATTCAACTCTAGGCGATCTTCCGCTAATTTATAATAGAAACCAGAAATGTAATTTACTAAGCCCAAAAACCGTTGCAACTCTTTGACAGTTGTGACAGGCAAATTTCTGATCCGTGTCAAAATATGTTCTTGAACCTCCATTCCCCCCCCGGAAGAAGCTTGATCCCGATGAAAACAAGTTCAGGAACGGCTATAAGAGACTTAGAGGGATTGACTGCTAAGCCGTTATGCTGACAAACAGATAGAAATATTCTGAGGTGATCAAGATGAGATGCCATATTTTGGCTGAAGACGAGGATATCATCAATGTATGGCTGAATGAATTTGGCATGAGGCCGGAACAGGATATCCATTTTTTGCTGAAATATAGAGGGAGCCGTTTTCATTCCAAACGGTAAAATAGTCCATTCATATAAACCTTGAGGCACGGAGAAAGCTATTTTATAATAATCTTCTGTGCGAAGACTTATTTGCCAATAACCTTTGGTTAAATCAAATTTGGAATAGACATGGCTTCCTTGGATAATTTGCCAAATATGGTCTTTGCTGGGAATAGGATGTCTATGATCAACAAGACAGTCATTGAGGGGCTTATAGTTAACTACAAGGCGTTTCTCTGGTAACTCAACACCTCGTTCATCTACTTTAGGTACATACATAGCATGACATGAAAATGGGGAGTCGGATACTTGTATGAGACCTAATGTTTCAAGTTCAGCAATTTCCTTAGCACAGACTTGGACTTCAGTAGAACTCATTAAAAAGTAATTTGCTTTTGCTTTGGGAAGAAGTTCCTTACCTTCAACATCTCTTTTCAAAGGCAAACTGCAAGTTAGATTGCGCTAGAATTTCTTCAAATCTTTAGTCATTACCGTAGAAGCAAACATTTCTTTGATTTGTTTGAGCTCTTCATTTCTTTCTTGAAATTACTGATGTAGCCAAACCTGATTGACAGGTTTCTTTTTCTTATCATCCAGCTGAATCCTGGAGGAGGATGTTGGCTGGTATATTCTAGGCAACTGATATAAACCTTTAAAAGTTAAGAATTCTTGTTCAATGATGAACGGCTGCCAGTCACTTAAGGCATTACTACCTATTACTCCATCGTAATCTTCAACTTCAAAATGAACAAATAAAGTATTACTTGGTTTTTCTTCAAAACCTAGTTGAACTAGAGCAATACAGAATTGGTGACTATAAGATTTCTCATTATTACCAAAAGTAATATCAGTTTTTCCATCTCTCCATGCATCCTCTGGGAAGGCATTTTTTCGTGCAATATTTAAATCTGCACCAGTATCAATAAGAAAAGCAAGGGGATATGCTTGAATACCTGGAAACTTGATTAGCAACACTGCACCTGGGCATTGTGTGGTAGCTTTGGAAGCTCTGAAGGTATTCTTGATGACGCTGTATTTCCCTTTACTGCTTTGTCCTTCTTCTGGAGAAATGATTCTGACTGGACTTCCCACAAAGGCGTCGTCAGACAGATACTGCATGGGATCTTCCTTTTGTTCAATCTTTATTGATGGAAGAGATTGTCGTGGCCTGCTTGGTCTAACTTCGGCTGCCACTGCAGGTTCAGGTCTTAAGGCCTGAATGCTTTCTTGAATGAAAGGGCCGTATGGCTTTTCTTCACAGAACAAGGCTTGCTCTTGAGAAGTAGTGGCTTCAGGAATTTTAACACCAGAGATGGTATTAAATCGAGAGATGTATAAATCCAACTCTCTTGTTGATCCTTCTGCATACTGTTCTTCAATATCTTCAGTAGTCAGGATCTCCACTTCTTCTGTGACTTGGGCTAATACCTTATCATAGCACACTGGCTTTCTTTTCGATCCACCTTTCTTTCTTTTGTCTTTCTTATGAAAGAATCCCCTTTTCTTTTTAGGAAAAGAATCTCTTTTCTTTTTCTTCTTAAAGCCACTTTTTTCTTTTCGACATGGCTTGCACTCCAAACCTTCATCATCATAGGTGGATAGCTTGTAACAAATTGCTGATGATAGAAGTGGTTGCACCTTTTTCTTTTCCTTCTTCTCCTTTACTTCTTCACAGATGTCAGTATTAATCTGTTCAAGAAATTGAACTAACTGGGGAAAAGTTAGCTCTTTCATGTCGGTCTTTTCATGCAACAAATTTTCTAAAACTTTTTTGTGATAATAATCACCAATAGTATTACCGAAGCTTTTTAGAAAAGTAGTATACATGAATTCATGATTTTGTTCTTGCCCTGAGAAATAGAAATGCTCATATTGCTTTTTACAATATCTTTTGAAATCTCTTAAATCTTTGCATTTCCCTTTAACAAACTTTTTATAAGAGAGCTGCTCTATGACACTGGCTTTTTATAAGAAAGCCAGTGTGCTATGATAAGGTATTAGCCCAAGTCACAGAAGAAGTGGAGATCCTGACTACTGAAGATATTGAAGAACAGTATGCAGAAGGATCAACAAGAGAGTTGGATTTATACATCTCTCAATTTAATACCATCTCTGGTGTTAAAATTCCTGAAGCCACTACTTCTCAAGAGCAAGCCTTGTTCTGTGAAGAAAAGCCATACAGCCCTTTCATTCAAGAAAGCATTCAGGCCTTAAGACCTGAACCTGCAGTGGCAGCCGAAGTTAGACCAAGCAGGCCACGACAATCTCTTCCATCAATAAAGATTGAACAAAAGGAAGATCCCATGCAGTATCTGTCTGACGACGCCTTTGTGGGAAGTCCAGTCAGAATCATTTCTCCAGAAGAAGGACAAAGCAGTAAAGGGAAATACAGCGTCATCAAGAATACCTTCAGAGCTTCCAAAGCTACCACACAATGCCCAGGTGCAGTGTTGCTAATCAAGTTTCCAGGTATTCAAGCATATCCCCTTGCTTTTCTTATTGATACTGGTGCAGATTTAAATATTGCATGAAAAAATGCCTTCCCCGAGGATGCATGGAGAGATGGAAAAACTGATATTACTTTTGGTAATAATGAGAAATCTTACAGTCACCAATTCTATATTGCTCCAGTTCAACTAGGTTTTGAAGAAAAACCAAGTAATACTTTATTTGTTCATTTTGAAGTTGAAGATTACGATGGAGTAATAGGTAGTAATACCTTAAGTGACTGACAGCCGTTCATCATTGAACAAGATTTCTTAACATTTAAAGGTTTATATCAGTTGCCTAGAATATACCAGCCAACATCCTTCTCCAGGATTCAGCTGGATGATAAGAAAAAGAAACCTATCAATCAGGTTTGGCTACATCAGCAATTTCAAGAAAGAAATGAAGAGCTCAAAAAAATCAAAGAAATGTTTGCTTCTACGGTAATGACTAAAGATTTGAAGAAATTCCAGCGCAATCTAACTTGCAGTTTGCCTTTGAAAAGAGACGCTGAAGGTAAGGAACTTCTTCCCAAAGCAAAAGCAAATTACTTTTTAATGAGTTCTACTGAAGTCCAAGTCTGTGCTAAGGAAATTGCTGAACTTGAAACATTAGGTCTCATACAAGTATCCGACTCCCCATTTTCATGTCATGCTATGTATGTACCTAAAGTAGATGAACGAGGTGTTGAGTTACCAGAGAAACGCCTTGTAGTAAACTATAAGCCCCTCAATGACTATCTTGTTGATCATAGACATCCTATTCCCAGCAAAGACCATATTTGGCAAATTATTCAAGGAAGCCATGTCTATTCCAAATTTGATTTAACCAAAGGTTATTGGCAAATAAGTCTTCGCACAGAAGATTATTATAAAACAGCTTTCTCCGTGCCTCAAGGTTTATATGAATGGACTGTTTTACCCTTTGGAATTAAAACGGCTCCCTCTATATTTCAGCAAAAAATAGATATCCTGTTCCGGCCTCATGCCAAATTCATTCAGCCATACATTGATGATATCCTCGTCTTCAGCCAAAATATGGCATCTCATCTTGATCACCTCAGAATATTTCTATCTGTTTGTCAGCATAACGGCTTAGCAGTCAATCCCTCTAAGTCTCTTATAGCCGTTCCTAAACTTGTTTTCATCGGGATCAAGCTTCTTCCGGGGGGGAGAATGGAGGTTCAAGAACATATTTTGACACGGATCAGAAATTTGCCTGTCACAACTGTCAAAGAGTTGCAACGGTTTTTGGGCTTAGTAAATTACATTTCTAGTTTCTATTATAAATTAGCAGAAGATCGCCTAGAGTTGAATAAACTCTTAGGGAAACATCCACCACCATGGAGTCCTCTTCATGATAGATTAATCCAAAACATTAAGGATAAGTGTGCCAAGTTACCACCATTAAAGTTACCTGGTCCAGGATATAAAATAGTGGAAACAGATGCAAGTGAATTTGCATGGGCAGGTGTACTCAGAGAACAACAAACTCCAGAATATAACCCAAAGGATAAGGGTCAGATAGTAAGAACTGTTTCAGGGAGTTTTCATTCTTCTGAGAAAGATTATCATAGCACACACAAGGAAATCCTTGCAATAGTAAATACCTTCCAAGCTTTTCAGATGTTCATAGCTGATAAAAGGTTTTTACTAAAAAGTGATTTGCAGAACCTCAGAGGATTCTTCAAGAAGGAATCCCGCAATAAGGTAGTAAGAGGAAGATTATTAAGGTGGGCTCAGCTTTTGTGTACTTACGAATTTGATTGTATTCATATTCCAGGAGCTGAAAATATAGTTGTTGATTTTGTATCAAGAGAAGGTCATGAACCAGAACAAGTTCCAGAACTAGAAACACAAGCCAGACAGGTAAAAGGTAAGGTAAGAGTCATGCACATCCGAATCAGGGAACAGCGATGGCATGAACTCAGTCGCACTGAATGGAGCACTAATCCATTCCCTAGGAGAGATCTTCACAATTTTAGAATGGCTAACGATTTCCTATATGATCGTTTTAAAATGTTGAAAGCCAAGATGTTGTTGACATCTCCAGGTTTGTGGTCAGAAACACCCTTCTTTCACTTTGCTGCAGAAGCAGAACCAGTTGACCCTAACATAGGTCACATTCTAAATAACTGGTGTGGTGATTTTAGTCTTCCATTATCTTTTAATAATCCAGCCATTGGTAAACCAGAGGAATGGTTAAATTTTGAAGATGGTAAAGATTTAATTAGAGATTTATTCTCTGGACCATATCCTCCTGCTAAGAATATAAACTTTCACAATACAACTGCTTATACAGGATGTATATTTAAATTAACATTTAATTCAGGTGAAGACACACCTATAAGCAGGTATATAGCTCAGCACTATGGACCATGCGGACCTGAATCAGTCTTTGAGCATTGGACTGTAAAAAATAGAATTAGGTATTTTCATGCTCATCAGGTGCCCATCTGGATTCATGTGAAGACATACAGAATGAATGAAGCAACACCTCTGTCAATGACAAGAGGAATATATGGACCATATAAGTTGAAAGTAATGTCCATTATGTGCAAAGAAGGAGAACCGCAATTAATGACCGGATGCCTGCCACATGCATCCACCCAGACCTGTTACAACTGTGAGGATCACTCAGCTGATGACCCGAGGGTCCCTCAGAACCCTCCAACATGTAACCATCCGGATAAAGCTTTTTGCGAAAGATGTGCGTGGTTTCATAATGAAGATTTGTCCACCGATAGCACGGGGTCTTAGCTAATAAGTGGGCTTGTCACTTATCGAGGAATCTTATCTCCTCGTGATTAAAGATAAGGCATGGACCCTACCACGTTGTAAAGGGGTTATCTCACAACCTTATCGTGAGGCCAAGTTATTCCTCTTGGGCCCAAAAGGAACGTCCTGTAAAGTTGTGTCGGTCGTGTCCATCTTATCTTGTTCACGAGTAATTGGGTCCCACCTGAAGGTTATCTTCACATGGGATGCTCTTCGGATAAGATGCTGCTTCGTGTCCTCTTTTCATTAGCGGATCTCAAAGAATTATGAAGTCGGGGTTAAAAGATCTGCCCGCTCCTGCCTATAAAGCCGACCGGGCCGCCTGCATTCTTCAGGCAATTCTTGCGAGAGAAATGAGTGCGAAGAATTTGAGTCTAGTATAAGGTTAAGTCTTTAGGAAAGTTCTTAGTAAAGTCAGTAATGTCAGTAACTTCAATAGAAGTTAAAGTGTTGTAAAAGCTTTAAGCTCAGTCTTAGTACTCTGAAATATTATGAAGTTCATAGCGAGCATTGTAAAAGATGAACATATCTGTAAGCTTCCTGCATGTTATTAATGAAAATAGTTCTACTATTCATGTAAGAGCCTGATATACTGTTGCTGTCTGTTGTTTACGTTGTTGTCTAACGTTAACTCCTTCCAGTTCTTTAAATCTGTAAAGCTCCTTTATTGTCTCCCTGTATTGACTCAGGCCGTCATAAGTGTTGTAAGACCCGAAGGTAAGTCCCGTCAAAGCCGTGATTGGCGTAAGGGCAGAAGGGCAGTAATCTGGTCTTTAGAGCGCAGGTTAGAGCGAAGTTCAAGCGCAGATGGATCCCTCTTCTTCTTCCCAAGCGAAGGACAACAGCAGATCTGACATGACTGCAGAGCGAAACTCAGAGGTTAGGTTTACCAACTATTTTACAAATAATGAAAGTTGTTTTAGTACTATGTCTGAGTTAGGTAATTGCATAGATGATATAGAAAATTATGCTGTCGCTCCTGAAAGTGAAAAGCCTTTTAAAGTTCTGAAAATCCCAGCTCATGAGATTTATCGGGATATACCCAAAAATCTTGTAGATATGTTTAATAATAAGTCTATAGGTTTAAGAGATTGGTTCGGGTATAAGTCTTCACTGAATTGCCATGTCGCAGAGTTGTCCCATGTAGTTAAAGGAGGAAACGAAGGAAAGTTGAATATTTTCACAGATGAATTGGTTAAGAAGTTTAGAAGAAAAGCTCTAGAAAGTAAAAAGAACCCTCAGTTCATGCATCTATCTTATATCAGAATAGGCATCTGTGGACACTACAGAAAAGGTCTGCCTATCGTAGTTCTAATGATGTTAAAAGATGTAAGGTTTTATAAGTTATCCCATTCCCTATTAGGTGCAGGGTGTGACTCGATGGCCAAAGGTCCCATCTTTGTAGACTGTCTGCTAGACTACCCGGTAAGTCTGTTAGATGGTAACCTCAAGGATGTTTTAGAATATAAGTTTAAAACAATGAACTTGTTCATGAAGAAAGATTCAGTGGACCATTCACTGGTCTTTTTAGTTCATTACAGGTTATATGATAAAATGATACCTTTAATGGTCAACCGTAGGAACCCTCAAGATAGAGGTATGGATGGTTTGTCTACCATCTGGAGTTCCTCGAGTAACACAGCTAAGTTAACAGCCCCAAAGATTGTCAGGCATAAAGACATAAAGATGCCAGAAGAATGGGCTATGGAATTATGGGAACAAGATAATATTGCTGAGGTAGAGCAAGAAAAGAATCCCCAGTTGAGAGGAATCTCACTGGAAGAAATAGATGATCAGGCCGTGATAAAGTTTGGAAGCACTGACACAAGGTCTAGTCGACCAATGCTTCGAGGAACATCCTCCTCTTCCAAAGATTTATCCAGGGATATACCTTTCAATAAAACTGTGCCTATCCCATCTATTGTGCCAAAGTCACAAAGTGTCCGTTTGCAACCCTCTCAGGGTTTTGAAAATTTGTTCCGAATACCTAGTACAGTACACCAATCATCCTTTCAAAATAAACTCCCAAAATCTAGTTGCAGTCATTCCAAATATTCCATACTGCAAAATGGATTGTATCAGTGTGAAGATTGTTCCTTTGTCTTCCCACCTCAAACTGCAAAGCTTAGGATGATGAGTAGTGTTAAATTGTTTTCGGAATATTCTGTTGCTATGCCAGAAAATAGTATCTCTGTTATAGATACTCCCTTCTATGACTTTATGTTATTAGATACCTCTGGCAAGTATAAAGCTAAATGTTGGCCTTTACATGTCACCCCTTTAGGTGATAATGCCCCAAGTCAAAGTCATTTACTAAATTGGGCAAATCTCTGTCTTAGAAAGTCTCTGTTACTACAAGAAGATCGCCGCATATGGCAAGATCTTGAAGCTGTTAAATATGAAAGAAATTTCCAGAGTATGCAAGCTAATAGCCATACTATAATTTCCACCCTTGAAGCTATTGAAAAAAGGCTAACCCAGGAATGGAAAGATAAAGTGGAAACTGCTCTTGGTGATTTAAAAGCCCAATATGACCGTTTCTGAAATCAAGTGGAAATCTGGAAGATTGAACGAGAAGCAGCCATGGAAAGACAGAGAGATTTAGTTCTCAAGGTCAGACAAGAAATCAAAGCAGACTGTGATGTGCTAAGTTCACAGTTGGAAACAACCAATGTCCAGATCAGACATACTGGACAAAGGTTACAAGAAATATCTGAGGAGATTCATTCTCTTACAAGCTCCCAGATAAGGATCGCAGATTCACTCCGAGTTGAATCTCAAGAAACTAGGGAAGCAATTTCAGCTGAATCAAATTCAATCCAATTGGCTATGAGGAAGGCCAATGTTGAAAGAGCTGTCAAGTTTAAAAATTTTCCTAGTAATGCCTCTACATATCTTCAGGCCCAGTATAAAGGTCCTAGGCTCCGTACTCAAGTACCTTCTACTTCAGAGCCCTTCCGATATGATCCCGCAAGTGGTTAGTTAGTTTCAACCCAGCTCCCTACGTCTGAGGTTCCTGTTTCTACTGTTGTTCCTCCACAACAGCCTATTCCTCCTCCTCAGGGATCTGTGTTAATGGCCCGGGGGTCAGGTGCATTTCCATTTCCAACACAAGATCCATTCAAAAATATTCAGTCTTATAAAGCTGATACTCCACCTTTAGTTAATTTTGACAAGTTTGAAGAAGTGGAGAATGCCCGAGCTATTGATGCAATGAGGTCATGGATCACCAACTATATGTCAACCAATCCTGATGCAGATGAAAAAGAACTAATTAAACAAGCTTTGAACTCAATGACAGGAATGGCTAGAATAGTTTGGGATAAGTTGGAAGATGATTTCAGAGAAGTCTTGTTGGATAGTGGCACAGATCAGATTTTTGCACAACTAGCAAGAATGTTTGTTGCAAAGAGAGACGTCATAGAGCAGCTCTCTTATAAAAAGTTTGTTAAAGGGAAATGCAAAGATTTAAGAGATTTCAAAAGATATTGTAAAAAGCAATATGAGCATTTCTATTTCTCAGGGCAAGAACAAAATCATGAATTCATGTATACTACTTTTCTAAAAAGCTTCGGTAATACTATTGGTGATTATTATCACAAAAAAGTTTTAGAAAATTTGTTGCATGAAAAGACCGACATGAAAGAGCTAACTTTTCCCCAGTTAGTTCAATTTCTTGAACAGATTAATACTGACATCTGTGAAGAAATAAAGGAGAAGAAGGAAAAGAAAAAGGTGCAACCACTTCTATCATCAGCAATTTGTTACAAGCTATCCACCTATGATGATGAAGGTTTGGAGTGCAAGCCATGTCAAAAAGAAAAAAGTGGCTTTAAGAAGAAAAAGAAAAGAGATTCTTTTCCTAAAAAGAAAAGGGGATTCTTTCATAAGAAAGAAAGGTGGATCGAAAAGAAAGCCAGTGTGCTACATCTGTAAAGGTGATCACTTTGCCAACAAATGTCCTAAAAAGGATAAAAAGAAAGGTAAAGCAAAGATGCGTGCAGCTAAGAGCGCAGGCATCACAGCAGATGAATATGACTATATAAATGCATATCCATCTGATTCAGAGGATATAGTCATTTCAAGTCCTGAATTCTCAGACTCAGAGTCTGACGAAGAGTATCAGTCAGCCCGCGAAGAGCAGGCTCAAATCAATTTGATGAAGGCTGAACAGCAGCCAAGTGATAGTTCAGAAGGTGAATCAAGTTCCGACATCTTAGAAGTCTCATTTTATTACAGAATGATGAAAGGATCTACTTCTGAGTTAGATCAAATTATTGGTGAGATTTTGCATATTGAGCAGCAGCTCAAAGAAATGAATATGGGTCAAGAGACCTGGAAGAAATTGAAAAGTAGGCTTGAGCAATTGAAGAGCCGCAAGTATTACTTGCTGCAGCCTAAAGTATCCAAGTCTCCACCAGCTCGGCGGACCCCAGAAGAAGAGTCTTGGGAATTTTCAGATCCAAGGCCCTACCAATCCAGAGGCAGATCCTTTGGTGCGCCTCGTGGTTCTTATGGTTCTCATGGATACCGGCCTTCACCCTGGTATAACCAACCAAGAGCATCCGTCGCTTCTCTAAGAGAAGCTGGTCCAATAGAGTCAGTGGTTACTGCCACTACTCCGATAGAACAGAAAGGACTCCTGGAAGCTCCAAACCCAGGAAGTATGGCAAGAAGATTGTGGCGACGACATCGCCTTGAATTTCTTGATAAGGTATTAGCCCAAGTCACAGAAGAAGTGGAGATCCTGACTACTGAAGATATTGAAGAACAGTATGCAGAAGGATCAACAAGAGAGTTGGATTTATACATCTCTCGATTTAATACCATCTCTGTCGTTAAAATTCCTGAAGCCACTACTTCTCAAGAGCAAGCCTTGTTCTATGAAGAAAAGCCATACAGCCCTTTCATTCAAGAAAGCATTCAGGCCTTAAGACCTGAACCTGCAATGGCAGTTGAAGCTAGACCAAGCAGGCCACGACAATCTCTTCCATCAATAAAGATTGAACAAAAGGAAGATCCCATGCAGTATCTGTCTGACGACGCCTTTGTGGGAAGTCCAGTCAGAATCATCTCCCCAGAAGAAGGACAAAGCAGTAAAGGAAAATACAGCGTCATCAAGATTACCTTCAGAGCTTCCAAAGCTACCACTCAATGCCCGGGAGCCGTCCTGCTGATAAAATTCCCAGGTATTCAGGCTTATCCTCTTGCTTTCCTTATTGATACAGGAGCTGATCTGAATATTGCTAGGAAGAATGCCTTCCCAGAGGATGCATGGAGAGATGGCAAAACTGATATTACTTTTGGTAATAATGAGAAATCTTACAGTCATCAATTCTGTATTGCTCCAGTTCAACTAGGTTTTGAAGAAAAACCAAGTAATACTTTATTTGTTCATTTTGAAGTTGAAGATTATGATGGAGTAATAGGTTGCAATACCTTAAGTGACTGGCAGCCGTTCATAATAGAACAAGATTTCTTAACTTTTAAAGGTTTATATCAGTTGCCTAGAATATACCAGCCCACATCCTTCTCCAGGATTCAGCTGGATGATAAGAAAAAGAAACTTGTCAATCAGGTTTGGCTTCATCAGCAATTTCAAGAAAGAAATGAAGAGCTCAAACAAATCAAAGAAATGTTTGCTTCCACAGTAATGACTAAAGATTTGAAGAAATTCCAGCGCAATCTAACTTGCAGTTTGCCTTTGAAAAGAGACGCTGAAGGTAAGGAACTTCTTCCCAAAGCAAAAGCAAATTACTTTTTAATGAGTTCTACTGAAGTCCAAGTCTATGCTAAGGAAATTGCTGAACTTGAAACATTAGATCTCATACAAGTATCCGACTCCCCATTTTCATGTCATGCTATGTATGTACCTAAAGTAGATGAACGAGGTGTTGAGTTACCAGAAAAACGCCTTCTAGTAAACTATAAGCCCCTCAATGACTGTCTTGTTGATCATAGACATCCTATTCCCAGCAAAGACCATATTTGGCAAATTATCCAAGGAAGCCATGTCTATTCCAAATTTGATTTAACCAAAGGTTATTGGCAAATAAGTCTTCGCACAGAAGATTATTATAAAACAGCTTTCTCCGTGCCTCAAGGTTTATATGAATGGACTGTTTTACCCTTTGGAATTAAAACGGCTCCCTCTATATTTCAGCAAAAAATGGATATCCTGTTCCAGCCTCATGCCAAATTCATTCAGCCATACATTGATGATATCCTCGTCTTCAGCCAAAATATGGCATCTCATCTTGATCACCTCTGAATATTTCTATCTGTTTGTCAGCATAACGGCTTAGCAGTCAATCCCTCTAAGTCTCTTATAGCCGTTCCTGAAC
Organism: Cunninghamia lanceolata; assembly: GCA_027924645.1. NCBI lineage: Eukaryota > Viridiplantae > Streptophyta > Pinopsida > Cupressales > Cupressaceae > Cunninghamia > Cunninghamia lanceolata. The sequence continues at coordinate 17,290,641 of BSBN01000049.1, forward strand.
TTGTTTTCATCGGGATCAAGCTTCTTCCGGGGGGGAGAATGGAGGTTCAAGAACATATTTTGACAAGGATCAGAAATTTGCCTGTCACAACTGTCAAAGAGTTGCAACAGTTTTTGGGCTTAGTAAATTACATTTCTGGTTTCTATTATAAATTAGCAGAAGATCGCCTAGAGTTGAATAAACTCTTAGGGAAACATCCACCACCATGGAGTCCTCTTCATGATAGATTAATCCAAAACATTAAGGATAAGTGTGCCAAGTTACCACCATTAAAGTTACCTGGTCTAGGATATAAAATAGTGGAAACAGATGCAAGTGAATTTGTATGGGCAGGTGTACTCAGAGAACAACAAACTCCTGAATATAACCCCAAGGATAAAGGTCAGATAGTAAGAACTGTTTCAGGGAGTTTCCATTCTTCTGAGAAAGATTACCATAGCACACACAAGGAAATCCTTGCAGTAGTAAATACCTTCCAAGCTTTTCAGATGTTCATAGCTGATAAAAGGTTTTTACTAAAAAGTGATTTGCAGAACCTCAGAGGATTCTTCAAGAAGGAATCCCGCAATAAAGTAGTAAGAGGAAGATTATTAAGGTGGGCTCAGCGTTTGTGTACTTACGAATTTGATTGTATTCATATTCTAGGAGCTGAAAATATAGTTGCTGATTTTGTATCAAGAGAAGGTCATGAACCAGAACAAGTTCCAGAACCAGAAACACAAGCCAGAGAGGTAAAAGGTAAGGTAAGAGTCATGCACATTTGAATCAGGGAACAGCGATGGCATGAACTCAGTCGCACTGAATGGAGCACTAATCCATTCCCTAGGAGAGATCTTCACAATTCCAGAATGGCTAACGATTTCCTATATGATCGTTTTAAAATGTTGAAAGCCAAGATGTTGTTGACATCTCCAGGTTTGTGGTCAGAAACACCCTTCTTTCACTTTGCTGCAGAAGCAGAACCAGTTGACCCTGACATAGGTCACATTCTAAATAACTGGTGTGGTGATTTTAGTCTTCCATTATCTTTTAATAATCCAGCCATTGGTAAACCAGAGGAATGGTTAAATTTTGAAGATGGTAAAGATTTAATTAGAGATTTATTCTCTGGACCATATCCTCCTGCTGAGAATATAAACTTTCACAATACAACTGCTTATACAGGATGTATATTTAAATTAACATTTAATTCTGGTGAAGACACACCTATAAGCAGGTATATAGCTCAGCACTATGGACCATGCGGACCTGAATCAGTCTTTGAGCATTGGACTGTAAAAAATAGAATTAGGTATTTTCATGCTCATCAGGTGCCCATCTGGATTCATGTGAAGACATACAGAATGAATGAAGCAACACCTCTGTCAATGACAAGAGGAATATATGGACCATATAAGTTGAAAGTAATGTCCATTATGTGGAAAGAAGGAGAACCGCAATTAATGACCGGATGCCTGCCACATGCATCCACCCAGACCTGTTACAACTGTGAGGATCACTCAGCTGATGACCCGAGGGTCCCTCAGAACCCTCCAACATGTAACCATCCGGATAAAGCTTTTTGCGAAAGATGTGCGTGGTTTCATAATGAAGATTTGTCCACCGACAGCACGGGTGTCTTAGCTAATAAGTGGGCTTGTCACTTATCGAGGAATCTTATCTCCTCGTGATTAAAGATAAGGCGTGGACCCTACCACGTTGTAAAGGGGTTATCTCACAACCTTATCGTGAGGCCAAGTTATTCCTCTTGGGCCCAAAAGGAACGTCCTGTAAAGTTGTGTCGGTCGTGTCCATCTTATCTTGTTCACGAGTAATTGGGTCCCACCTGAAGGTTATCTTCACATGGGATGCTCTTCAGATAAGATGCTGCTTCGTGTCCTCTTTTCATTAGCGGATCTCAAAGAATTATGAAGTCGGAGTTGAAAGATCTGCCCGCTCCTGCCTATAAAGCCGACCGGGCCGCCTGCATTCTTGAGGCAATTCTTGCGAGAGAAGTGAGTGCGAAGAATTTGAATCTAGTATAAGGTTAAGTTTTTAGGAAAGTTCTTAGTAAAGTCAGTAATGTCAGTAACTTCAATAGAAGTTAAAGTGTTGTAAAAGCTTTAAGCTCAGTCTTAGTACTCTGAAATATTATGAAGTTCATAGCGAGCATTGTAAAAGATGAACATATCTGTAAGCTTCCTGCATGTTATTAATGAAAATAGTTCTACTATTCATGTAAGAGCCCGATATACTGTTGCGCATTGTGTTTGTCTATTGCAGTCTGTATTTCTTAATTTGCATATATACTATCTTCATATCATTGCCACAATAACTTATCTTCTAGCCCTTTATCGATAAAATCACTTTGTTGTGAACCATTAACTTTATTCCCTTTATTGGCAAAATATCATTTTCATGAACCAACTCTTTGTTCTCCTTTATCGCCTCTATCAGCAAAATTTGCCTTTTACAAACCTTAGCTTTTATCCCTTCTATCGGTGAATTCTTGCTATCTCATACTAACACCTTTATCACCTTTATCAGCAAAAACTAATTTCTAAGAACCTTGGCCTTTATCACTTTATCAGCAAAAACTCATTTTTAAGAACCTCCACTAAAAATACTTCTATCGGCAAAAACATCAAAATACAAACAACTTTCCTTTGTGCCCTTTATCACCTAGTTGGTGAATTAGTGGAAAATTGAACTCTCAAACAAGTTCGCGAAACACAAACTTTGTCAATAACGAACTTACACTTCAACCTAAAACTTGTATGCTTCCTTCTTTGTCGGCGAATCGGTAAACCGACGAACTTCAAAACTTACGAACCAACCTCTTTGCCGAGACTTGAACTTTTTCCTCTTCCAAACTGTCATCGCCCAACTTTCTCATCTATCAGAGTATCAGCTAATCAGTGAACTTTGCAACTTGCGAACTAGTTTACGAAACATGAACTTTGCCGATCGAAGGCGGAAATCATTTTGCCTTAGATTTTTCTTGATAAACTTTTCATCGGCCAACATGCAAGTTTGCAAACTGAACTTTTTGTCGATATCAATTTCATTTGACACCAAAGACAACACTTCCTACAAACTTTTGATATCAATCACCATACTTCAACAATCTCATGTGTATGCATATTTGACATCAATAACACTACCAATACCACAAATCTCCCCCTTTGTCATTCATTGCAACACAAATCTTTTCTTTTGCATTACTCTCCCTTACTCTATCACTTCTTAACTGAAACCTTCTAAACTAAAACACAACCTCTGAAAGTTGCACTATCTGAAATCTCTGAAAATTCTCCCCCTTTGACATCAATGGCAAAGGAATGCAACAAACTACTTTCAAACTGATATTGTCAAGATAGGCTCCCCCTAACTATAATGCTCTTCTTCACAAAGCCATACCAAACTCTGATTAACCAAACTTCTATCTTTCTACTTGCTCCCCCCTAAGAGGTAGCCACTGTCTAAGCAAGGAGTGAAGAATAAGCCTTGAGTTGCTCCCCTTGAATAGATGCTCTATCATAAACATTTACTGATTTGGTGAGAGTGATACCACTCCCAACTTTTGCCTTAAGTATTCAAAAGTCTCTTTAGGAAGGGGTTTTGTGAAAATGTCTGCAATCTGATCTCTTTTGTAGGCACATACTCTATTTTTGCCTCTTGATCAACAACCTTTTCTCTCAAAAAGTGATACCTAATAGATATATGCTTGGTTCTTGAATGCATCACAGGATTCTATGATATGTTGCTTGCACTTGTATTATTGCACAAAATTGAAACATGCTCATCATATACAATTCTTATGTCCTTCAATGTTTGTTTCATCCACAAAACTTGAGTACAACATGCAACTGTTGCAATGTATTATGCTTCTGCTATTGATAAGGCAAGTGAATCTTGCTTTTTTCTTAACCATGAAACCAACCTACCACCTGGAAAGAAAACCAAAGAAAACCAAATGAGGTTGACATATACAAACTAGGGAGGTGTACTAAGCCGACACCACAAGAGAGGGCTAAAGAACCCATCTGAAACCAGGACGCTCAGGCGCCTTGGTCCTTTAGCTCCACAAACTCTGGGGAGTGTCAAATGTCGTGGGCTTAGGCTAGTCCTAGGTTTATTCTATCGGGTTTATTCATCGAGATCGATATTTTATTGTTTTATGCTCAAAAAGGTGTTAAAACAGGTCCTAATTAACAAAGGTAACATTTTAGCTCCAACCAAGTGCTAAACTAGGTGTAAAATGCTAGTGTACACATTTTACTCTATAAAAGATTGTTGGTTTGTGTAAAGGGTGAAATGGATTGATCAATAAATGATAATAAAACTCAAACATCAATGAAATATGCAAGTAACCAGAATAAATAAATGAAGTATAAACTTACAAAACCTATTACTCTGCGGCTTCCATTGTTCGCCTATCTGTCCTCGACCTTGATGAAGAAGATTGGCCCTCAGTGAGCTTGCTTCCTTACTTGTTGACAGTGACAAAAACGGAATGGCTGTAATATTTTGTTGTGTTGAAGATGAGCTTCAAACACAGGGACAATGAATAGAGGATGTGAGATGGCTAGAATGATTTCTGCATTAGGAGGGTATGAAGAAGGGAATTGAGAAGAATGTGGGCATTATGAGGATGCCAGAAGAAGATTTCTAGAAGAAGTTAGGCATAGTAAGGATACCTGAAAGAAGTCCCCCTAATTGTTTAGAGAAGGGTCTTATTTATAGATTTTCTAAAAAGGCAATGGAGGGTGAGGATCAAAAGATGAGATCAATGGCTCTCATTTTTTGTGAATCTTTAATTCATAATTGATGAATTAATTTTTTTTTTTAGAAGAGTGGGTTATGACAATTCAATTAAAAATTTAATAGTGGAGGATAGTGGGTTATGACAATTGAATTAAGAATTCAATAGTGGAGGATAGTGGGGAACAATTGAATTAAATTCAATTGGTGGAGTATAGTGGGGAACAATTGAATTAAAAATTCAATAAAGGATAGTGGGTTATGACAATTGAATTAAGAATTCAATAGTGGAGGATAGTGGGGAACAATTGAATTAAGAATTCAATAGTCAATGATAGTGGGGAACAATTGAATTAAATTCAATTGGTGGAGTATAGTGGGGAACAATTGAATTAAGAATTCAATAGTGGAGGCTAGTGGGGAATAATTGAATTAAAGATTTATTTTTAGATTTTGGAGGATATTAGCTAATTAAATATTAAGAATATTTAATTATATGTGCAACATAGTGAGGTGGAAGAGATGAGGTGAAAAGATGGGGTGGATTGATGAGGTGGATTGATAAAGTGCATTTTGTGAGGTTGATTTAGGATTTGAGACATTAAAAGAATTTAGGGATTTTAATTAAATAAAATAATTTTATTTAATTGTAGGATAATGAACCAATCAAATAAACTTATAATATTTATTTAATTGACAGAAGAAAATATGAATTAAGATAAATATTAGAATATTTACTTAATTCAACCTGAGCTAATTTTAGGTGTCTACATTTTGCCCCTCTTTGAAGCAATGTGTTTTATCACTTTGTTTCAAAGAATAAATAGTCTGATAATGATACGTGCCCCAGTTTGCTCCTAGTACAGGTTATGATGATAGGATGCCCCCTCGGGAGATTGGACGGGGAGAGGCCGGCAGGCGTGAGATGGACAATCTCACGATAAGATATGTTGACAGGAGATGAAATGGTTGAATACAGAAGAAAGGGATGAATGATATGGAATGCAAGATAAAAAATTATAACACACATAAGCAAGTAAGCAAGTATGCACAAATGACACAAGCACAAACAAGGTATTGCCCCTATCGAGCGGTAAACCCAGGATATGGATCGATGATGTCTAGTTTTCAGAATGAAATATGTCGTATAAGACTCCAGGTTTGGTTTTGACAATGCAACATCATGTCTAAGACATTTGATACGATAGTGTTGTCATGGCAAGAAATGATATATCCCTAGAGCAACACAAAGGATAGTGTCTAGTTTCAGGAAATGAAGCATGTCGTGTAAGACGCGTGTGTTGGTCTGGTTTCTACAATGTAACATCCTGTCTAAGACAATTGATTGATTGATTAATTGAGTTGGTTTACAACCAGACAAGGATCAAGACCACTAATTGTGATTGGATCATTTGACAAGATTGACTTGACTTGATTGACATGGATTAAGGATAGACTTGCAATTGGATACGGTATGGATATGGATATGAGACGCAATTGGATATGGTATAGATATGGAAATGGATATGAACTGTAGTTGGATATGGTATGGATATGGATATGGATATTTGTCACCTTGATATAGCAAGTATTTTGAAGCACTTTCATCATTGGGCTTTATTATGTTGTAAGAAAATACAAGCATCTAAGTATAATTGAACCTAGATGACCTGAGTATTGCTTACATAGATTTTGATTTAGTAAGTCAATACAAGCATCTAGCCAAAATTGAATCTAGATGACCTAAGTACTTCTTGCATTTTTCAATAGACAAGGATTGCCCCTTTTCATGTTTAGATCTCAGAGTCCTCAACGATCTTTTATCGATCATGTTGTTAGACAGAAATTGTCACATTACTAAAGTTTAATCCACAAGCAGCAGACAAAGAAAATAATCATGCCCCCATCATAGCATCTCTAGCTTTTGGCATCCTCGAGTAGCATAGAAAGGCATGATAGCATAAATCAAGACTTTGTAAGTTAATCTAACCAATCACAAAACATTCTTGCATTAGATGTGTCTTTTTGCCATAATTGGTATAAAATTAGCTTAAGTGTTTTGGTATGGTGCTTTGTTTTGCCTTGGACGGGTTGATTGTTTTAATGATTGGATTGTTTTGAATGATGATAGTGATGGTGTGATGATTAGAGTGTCCACTCAATCTAAGCATAAGCAAGTGTTCTCAGTGTGCTCAAAAGATGTAAAACAAACAAGGTATCGCCCTTGTCAAGTCATAAACCAATGATTGATTATTTGATTGATCATGATAGTGTTGTCATTGCGGGGAAAGCTATATCCCTAGATCAACACAAGGATGATGTGGGAATGATATATCCCATTGATGATGATTGGTGATTTTTATGACAAGATTAGGATCAAAACTTGTTGATTTGATTGGATAATGTTCCTTGATTGATTAGCTTGCTTGATATGGATTAGTGTAACTTGGATTTAAGATCATTACTTAGATTGATTTGATTGATATGATTGGAAGAAGTGATTGATTGAAATGGATCAATGAATGTTATTGATAGGAAGAATTGATGACGATGATGCTTTGATTTTGATTGAATGTTGATGAAGTGGATTGTTTTGGATTATATGATTGGTTTTATTGCTTGGATTTTTCGTTGGATAGTTGATTTTTTAGATATATATATATATATATATATATATATATATATATATATATATATATAAAATTATTTTTTTGTTTTGGAGTTTTTGAAATGTTTTGAATGTCGATGGATTTACAATTGAGTAGCCTTTGTGCTAGATACCAATGACAAAAGAGAAAATAAGTCTATGTGCAAAGGACGGGTGAAAGGATGGATGATAGTGAATGGGATGGAAGGCTCATGAGAGTTGGATGGATAGATAAGAGGATAGGCCATATAAGGGATGGATGCTTGCCTCATGATAAACGGATAGGTAGGCTATAGTGGAAAGTTTCATGATAAACAGATGGGGATAAGCTATAAGATGGAAAGCTCATGATAAGGATACGCCATAGTGGATGGATCATAGGGGAGCTAGGATGTGATCTTCAAAGGCTATGTTGCATAGGAATAACTTGCCCCATTTTAGGTGGTAATGCTTAGAATTTTTTGTAGGACAAAGTTCATGACCAAGGGATGACATGATTGGATTTTACATGGCGCTTATGACGATAGGATGACATGATGGATCAATTTAAATGGGATGGATAAATGGTCAATGGATAGGACTTGGTTTGGAAAGAAAGTATGCCAAGATATATCCAAACATGTGTCAATATTTTGCCCCTATGTCTTCATCAAAATCAAAAGGCGGAAGGATGGGTAAATGGGTTTAATAGGATAGGCATATTTATGTAATGGCTAAGGATGGTAGGATGGTGTGGTAATGGTAGGACAGGATAGGATAGAAAATGATATAATGGGATAGATAGTTTGGAAATGTATAGGTTGGATGAGACAATGTGCCCCCAAGTGTAAGTGACATAGAAGATCAACCTACACATGATGCTTGTTTGCTAGGTTTTCATCATGGTACTTATCCAGGGCGCCTGTTTACCAGGTTTTCACCGTTGGACGAAGGGATTGTTCTTTACTTTTTTCTTTTTTTCTTTTTTTTGAATATTTAGATTGGAGAAGGTGGATATGGAAAGACTTACAATTGGATACGGTATGGATATGGATATGGATATGAGATGCAATTGGAATGGGTGACAAGATTTCACTTTCAATCCCTAGTTAACCTCGTGTAAACATTGCATGAACCTAATTGGCCATACCCTACATCAAATTAGACATTAGGACTTGTTGATGTGTCTTCCACGTGTGCTTGTTTACTAATCAGCATATTCTTCAAATTCAACATTCAAAGTTGCTTGTGTCTTGTGTGAGTGACTCATGATTGTACATGTGTGATCATTGAACATTGCCAAACTAATCAAAAACTAGAATTGGCACACTTGTCTCAACTTGGGACACATCTGCACTCTGTTACAGCACATTTACTGTTGCACATTCCAAACTAGTAAGCTCTTCCAGTCTTGTGTCCATGGCAAACCACCTAGAATATATTGATCAAGAAATCTAATATCTGGAATTGCAAATAAACTTAGGTCGCTCGCCCCAAGACTGTATAGCAATTTATCAACATATCTAAATCTTAAAACAAGAATTGACAATCTTGCAAGCTAAACGTGCCAGCACTAGCTATGCCTCACCCCAAACTCCTATGTCCTTTTCCCATACTCATGATAAGGCAACCGCCACCTCAAGAGGGAAATCGTATACCACTTTGGTTCCTAATCCTCCTTCACCATATTCTAAGACACCTCTCCCAAAGCATACCAGTTCTACAACAACACCACCATCTAGTTCCTCAAACTTTAAATGGCACACCAAAAAAGAGTCAGATGAGTGGTGGGAAAAATGTCTTCCACATTTATACAACAAAAGCAAAGCTAGGGAGAAAGCCAAATCAACTCATCGATTACCTCAATCATCTACCCATACAACTACAAAGGATGTACTCCAAGCGCTATTAGAGGAGAGTCAACCATGTCCCCAAACTCCAGTCCTTGACCTTACCAAATATTCTTCCAATACCAGGTCAAATCCTACAACCCCTTCATGTCACTCGCAACCCCTTGAGCTTCGCAAAGAGCCTTCTACCATGCACCAGAGTCAAGGTCCATCACACCCTCATGTTGTTGACCAAGAGCTTATCCAAGAGTCTTCTACCTCCACTTCAATTCAAACAACCCAAGAGTTCTGTCAAGAGCACACTTTAGAGCATGTGGAAACATTAACCCTTTGTCTAAACTAAGATCAAAACATTCCCATCCAACCCCTGCATAACCTATATCTCTTCTATGATCAAGATATTATCATTGATGACGAACCTATACAAGAAAACATTAATCCCATCATGCTAAATCCTATCTATGATCAAGATCCCATCTATAATGATGAGCCTATCTACAATCAAGCAGACCATGATGATCCTCTTAGCCCACTTTATGTGTTCCATGGTCCTAAGCCTATCACCCCATCTAGTCTTACTCAAGATCCAACAAATTCCACTTCCCCTGATGAGACATTTGCATCCCAAGCAAGCGTAGAAGATCAAACCAGTAATGATCCTTCACCATCCATTATTGACCAAGCTACAAATCCTCCACCATATATCCTTGGGCTTACTACCTTCATGCATGAATGTTCTTTCTTAGAACACCAACAACCATTATTCGATATCTCATCTTCTCCATCCAATAAAGAACTCGCTGCTAGTCCACCTATACATAATCTTGTTGTCCACCGCATACTCCAGAAGATGAACTATCAAGGAAAAGGCTTAGGCCTTCATGAACAAGGTATTTTGGAACCTATCTATGTCAATGTTCCTCCACCTTCATACGACCTTGGATACATACCCCAAGGTGAGCAATCTCGAGATGTTGGTACTTCCTCCACTCCTCCTAAGTCTACCACTTTCCATCACAAATCCTATCATATTCCCAAAACATATGTCACCATTCCACCTCCCTTATCATACACATCCCAAAAGTATGTGACCATACACCTTCCACCATCTAATCTCCCTCCGCTACTTCCAACTCCTAATATCCCACCATCCAATCTACCTCCGCTACTTCCAACACCTTATCCATCCATCTATAAATCCTCTAAATATCCCAATCATGGCCGACAAATGCACATATTATCTAAACAAGGAGCTTTCACCAACCCCACTTCTACCATCCCACGGAGATTCAATGACAAATATGTGGATGCCTCTACCTATAAAGTCAAAAATCCTAAGAGTCCTCATGACCTAGAATATAAAAGCCAAGAATCCAAGAATTATCCATATCAAAAACTGCATACACCCATACACCTCAATGCCAAATTTTAAAAGGTATGGGTCCCCAAGCAACAAATGATTACTCCAAAAGCTACACAAAAGCTGCCTACACCCAAACCCATACCTTCACAGGTACTATCTAAAAATAAAATGGTTTGGGTACCCAAGCAAAAAATCCTTCAAGATACATGAGGCATCCACCTCTCAAGAATCTCAACCATCCACTTTCTCCCATTCCATCCATAAGTCTGAAATTCTTCCATCCCACATGGCAAACAAAAATTAGAAAAATACTAAGTCTATGTGGGTCCATAAATTCCTAAATCATTCATCCACAGGCAAAAGTCTCTGTTGCCTCCTACACTACTTTTCCATCACCAGCTTCAATGTTTACCATGGTATGTGCAATTATTGGTCATGATTCCCTTCCATTCCACAACATTTTCATATACCTCCATCTCCCCTTCCTTCTACTATTATCTTACACATCTTCCTCATCCTATTCCTATGGTCCATGCTTTTGCATAAGCCTTCCCTCCATATTCTGCATCATAATCCACTACCTACATACTCATATCTCACTTTCATACGATCCCCTACCAACATCTGTGAGAACACTAAACATGGTCCATTCGACAATATCTATCTAACAGGACTATCACCTTTCAAGGAACTCTATACTTGAGTCTTTCCATATCCACGTTCTCTTACCCAAATGTTTCAAAAAAGAAAAGAAAAAAAAAGGAAAAAAAAAAAAGTAAAGAAAAATCCCTTATTCCAATGGTGGAAACCAGGCAAACAGACACCTTGGATAAGTACCATGATGAAAACCTGGTAAATAGGTGTCATGTGTAAGTTGATCTTCTATGTCACCTACACTTGGGGGCACCTTATCTCATCAGCATATCGCTTTTCTCCTATCAGTTTCCTTCCATACCATTTCATTTCCTATCCTATCCTCTATCCGTTACATACCTATCATTTCTCATCCATCCATCCAAACTTCCTTTCCTCTATTCTTTGGTCTTGATAAAGATTGGGGGCACAATGTTGACAAATGTTCTAGATGTCTCTTGACATACCTTATCCCTCCATACCATGCAGATCATTCATTATCCTCTCATCCTCCTATCGTCATTAGCATTGTCATGAACAATCCTACGTATTCTACCTACAATGGGGCACGTTATTCTTATGCGACATAGTCTTTGGAGATCACATCATTGGTTCCTTCTACCTACCTGTTCCATTCACCCATACATCTACCTATCCATGGTGGTTCCTTGTCATTAGTCTTATCTGATCCATGTCAGTTCCATATCATGTCTTATCTGATCCATGTCGGTTCCATATCATGTCTTATATGTTCCATATCTGATCCAAATCAAGTCTTATCTAATCCATATTTATTCCATGTCATGTCTTATTTATTCCATATCTGATCCATGTCTGTTCCATACTGTGTCTCATCCAATCCATATCTTAGGTCCATTAGGGTTCTTGTTGAACTATGTTGCCTCTGCATTGTCACGTAGGCAAGGCCATTATCAATGCGCCCCTGAGGCTCTGCTTCCTTGTCCATCTCATATCTTGTTGTCTATCCTCTAGTCCATCCATGGTCCAAGCCTCGAACTACGTTGCCTATGTGTCGTTACGTAGGCAAGGCCATTATTCTCATGCGCCCCTAAAGCTCCACTTTCCCCTCCGTTCCATGTCTAGTCCTTCTATCCATCTGAGTCCGCTTCACTTCCCGTCCATCCCATGTCTTGTCATCCGTCCCACCAATAAGGATTGTGATACCTTTTGCTAGACAAATAAGAGCAATAAAGCCCGCTTCCAAACAAAAATCTTGACAAAAAACATCAACCTGTCCAAGGCAAAATAGAGCACCATACTGAAACACTCAAGCTAAATCTCATATCAATTATGGCAAAAAGACACATCTAAATGCAAGAATGTTTTGTGTTGGTTAGATTAAGAGTCTTAATTTATGCTATCATGTCTTTCTATGCTACTCGAAGATGCCAAAAGCTAGAGATGCTATGATGGCGGCATGATTATTTTCTTTGTCTGCTGCTTGTGGATCAAACTTTAGTAATGTGATGACTTTTGTCTAACGACATGATCGGCAAAAGATCATCGAGGACTCTGAGGTCTAAACATGAAAAGGCGTAATCCTTATCTGTTAAAAAATGAAAGAAGTACTCAGGTCATCTAGATTCAATTTTGACTAGATGCTTGTATTAACTTGCTATATCAAAATCTATGTAAATAATACTCAGGTCATCTCAGTTTAATTATACCTAGATGCTTGTATTTTCTTACAACATAATAAAGCCTAATGATGAAGCGCTTCAAAATACTTGCTATATCAAGGTGACAAATATCTATATCCATATCCATACCGTATCCAACTACAGTTCATATCTATTTCCATATCTATACCATATTCAATTGCGTCTCATATCCGTACCCATATCCATATCCACACCGTATCCAATTGCAAGTCTATCCTTAATCCATGCCAATCAAGTCAAGTCAATCTTGTCAAATGATCCAATCACAATCAGTGGTCTTGATCCTTGTCCAGTCATAAACCAATTCGATCAGTTAATCAATCAATTGTCTTAGACAGGATGTTGCATTGTCGAAACCAGACCAACACATGCATCTTATACGACATGCTTCATTTCCTGAAATCAGACACTATCCTTCATGTTGCTCTAGGGATATATCATTCCCCGCCATGACAACACTATCGTATCAAATGTCTTAGACAGGATGTTGCATTGTCGAAACCAAACCCAGAGTCTTATACGACATATTTCATTCCTGAAACCAGACATCATCGATCCATATCCTGGGTTTACCGCTCGACAGGGGCAATACCTTGTTTGTGCTTGTGTCATTTGTGCATACTTGCTTACTTGCTTGTGTGTGTTATCATTTTTATCTTGCATTCCATATCATTCATCTATTTCTGTTGCATTCAACCATTTCATCTCCTATCAACATATCTTATCATGAGATTGTCCATCTCATGCCTGCCGCCCTCTCCCCGTCCAACCTCTCGAAGCGGCATCCTATCATCATAACCTATACCAGGGCAAACTGGGGCATGTATCATTATTAGACTATTTATTCTTTGAAACAACGCGATAAAACACATTGCTTCAAAGAGGGGCAAAATGTAGACACATAAAATTGGCTTAGGTTGAATTAAGTAAATATTCAAATATTTATCTTAATTCATATTTTCTTCTATCAATTAAATAAATATTATAAGTTTATTTGATTGGTTCATTATCCTACAATTAAATAAAATTATTTTATTTAATTAAAATCCATAAATTCTTTTGTCTAAAATCTTAAATCCACCTCATAAAATCTACTTCATCAATCCACCTCATCTTTCCACCTCATCTCTTCCACCTCACCATGTTACACATATAATTAAATATTCTTAATATTTAATTAGCTAATATCCTCTAAAATTCAAAAATAAATCTTCAATTCATTTATTGCCCACTATCTTCCACTATTGAATTCTTAATTCAATTGTTCCCCACTATCCTCCACTATTGAATTCTTAATTCAATTGTTCCCCACTATACTCCACCAATTGAATTTAATTCAATTGTTCCTCACTATCCTCCACTATTGAATTTTTAATTCAATTGTTATAACCCACTATCCTCCACTATTGAATTCTTAATTCAATTGTTCCCCACTATATTCCACCAACTGAATTCTTAATTCAATTGTTTCCCACTATACTCCACCAATTGAATTAATTGTTCCCCACTATCATCTACTATTGAATTCTTAATTCAATTGTTCCTCACTATCCTCCACTATTGAATTCTTAATTCAATTGTTATAACCCATTATCCTCCACTATTGAATTTTTAATTCAATTGTTCTCCACTATACTCCACCAACTGAATTTTTAATTCAATTGTTCTCCGCTATCCTCTACTATTAAATTATTAATTCAATTGTCATAACCCACTATCCTCCACTATTAAATTCTTAATTCAATTGTCATAACCCACTCTTCTCAAAAAAAAATTTTAATTCATCCATTATGAATTAAAGATTCACAAAAAATGAGTCATTGATCTCATCTTTTGATCCTCACCCTCCATTGCCTTCTCAGAAAATCTATAAATAAGACTCATCTCTAAGCAATTAGGGGGACTTCATTCAGGTATCATTACCATGTCAAATTTCTTCTAGAAAATTTCATTCTGGCATCCTTATCATGCCCACATTCTTCTCAAATCTCCTCATTCTACCCATTCTCATATCATCCATTATCATTGTGTTTGAAGCTCATCTTCAACACAACAATTATCATAGCCATTTCTCCTTGTCATCTTGAGGAATCGAAGCAAAGAAACAAGCTCCCTGAGGGCCAATCTTCATTATTCAAGATCAAGAAAGATTAGGCGAGCAATGGAAGTCAAAAGGTAAAGGTTGTAAGTATCTCTTTGTGATTATTTAAATCTCATTTTCCTTCATATTTCATTGTTGTATTAGGTTTTAGTATCATTATTGATCAATCCACATTTTCTCATTCACATTTTAGCGCCCCACCGTGGGGCGCCAAAATGTAAAGGGTGAAATGGATTGATCAATAAATGATAATAAAACCCCAACATCAATGAAATATGCAAGTAACCAAAATAAATAAATGAAGTACAAACTTAAAAAATCTGTTACTCTGCGGCTTCCATTGTTCGTCTATTTGTCCTCGACCTTGATGAAGAAGATTGACCCCCAGTGAGCTGGCTTCCTTGCTTGTTGACAGTGACAAGAATGAAATAGCTGTGATATTTTGTTGTGTTGAAAATGAGCTTCAAACACAGGGACAATGAATAGAGGATGTGAGATGGCTAGAATGATTTCTGCATTAGGAGGGTATGAAGAAGGGAATTGAGAAGAATGTGGGCATTATGAGGATGCCAGAAGAAGATTTCTAAAAAAAATTAGGCATAGTAAGGATACCTGAAAGAAATCCCCCTAATTGCTTAGAGAAGGGTCTTATTTATAGATTTTTTAAAAAGGCAATGGAGGGTGAGGATCAAAAGATGAGATTAATGACTCTCATTTTTTGTGAATCTTTAATTCATAATAGATAAATTAAAAAAAAAATTTGAGAAGAGTAGGTTATGACAATTGAATTAAGAATTCAATAGTGGAGGATAGTGGGGAACAATTGAATTAAAAATTTAATTGGTGGAGTATAGTGGAGAACAATTGAATTAAGAATTCAATAGTGGAGGATAGTAGGAAACAATTGAATTAAGAATTCAATAGTGGAGGATAGTGGGGAACAATTAAATTAAGAATTCAATAGTGGAGGATAGTGGAGAACAATTGAATTAAGAATTCAATAGTGGAGGATAGTGGGGAATAATTGAATTAAATATTTATTTTTAGATTTTGGAGGATAATAGTTAATTAAATATTAAGAATATTTAATTATATGTGCAACATGGTGAGGTGGAAGAGATGAGGTGGAAAAATGAGGTGGATTGATGAAGTGGATTTTGTGAGGTGGATTTAAGATTTGAGACATTAGAAGAATTTAGAGATTTTAATTAAATAAAATAATTTTGTTTAATTGTAGGATAATGAACCAATCAAATAAACTTATAATATTTATTTAATTGACAGAAGAAAATATGAATTAAGATAAATATTAGAATATTTACTTAATTCAATCTGAGCCAATTTTAGGTGTCTACATTTCTTCTGTCAACATATCTTATCGTGAGATTATCCGTCTCACACCTGCCGCTCTTTCTCCATCCAATCTCCCGAGGGGGCATCCTATCTTCATAACCTGTACCAGGGGCAAACTAGAGCATGTATCATTATCAGACTATTTATTTTTTGAAACAACGTGATAAAACACATTGCTTCAAAGGTGGGCAAAATGTAGACACCTAAAATTAGCTCAGGTTGAATTAAGTAAATATTCTAATATTTATCTTAATTCATATTTTCTTCTGTCAATTAAATAAAATTATTTTATTTAATTAAAATCCCTAAATTCTTCTAATGTCTCAAATCCTAAATCCACCTCACAAAATCTACTTCATCAATCCACCTCATCTCTTCCACCTCACTATGTTGCACATATAATTAAATATTCTTAATATTTAATTAGCTAATATCCTCTATTATCTAAAATAAATCTTTAATTCAATTGTCTCCCACTATCCTTCACTATTGAATTCTTAATTCAATTGTTCCCCACTATACTCCACCAATTAAATTTTAATTCAATTGTTCTCTACTATCATCCACTATTGAATTCTTAATTCAATTATTTTCTACTATCCTCCACTATTGAATTCTTAATTCAATTGTCATAACTCACTATACTCCACTATTGAATTTTTAATTCAGTTGTTCCCCACTATACTCCACCAATTGAATTTAATTCAATTGTTCCCCACTATCCTTCACTATTGAATTCTTAATTCAATTGTCATAACCCACTATCCTCCACTATTGAATTTTTAATTCAATTGTTATAACCCACTCTTCTAAAAAAAAAAATTTAATTCATCCATTATGAATTAAATATTCACAAAAAATGAGTCGTTGATCTCATCTTTTGATCCGAACCCTCTATTGCCTTTTCAAAAAATCTATAAATAAGACTCCTCTCTAAGCAATTAGGGGGACTTCATTCAGATATCCTTACCATGTCTAATTTCTTCTAGAAAACTTCATTCTGGCATCCTTATTATGCCCACATTCTTCTCAAATCTCCTCATTCTAGCCATTTTCATATCATCCATTATCATTGTGTTTGAAACTCATCTTCAACGCAACAAGTATCATAGTCATTTCTCCTTGTCATCTTAAGGAATCGAAGCAAAGAAGCAAACTCCCTGAGGGCCAATCTTCATCATTCAAGATCAAAAAAGAATAGGCGAGCAATGGAAGTCGAAAGGTAAAGGTTGTAAGTATCTCTTTGTGATTATTTAAATCTTATTTTCCTTCAGATTTCATTGTTGTATTGGGTTTTAGTATTATTATTGATCAATCCACATTTTTCCATTCACATTTTGGCACCCCACAGTGGGCGCCAAAATGTAAAGGGTGAAATGGATTGATCAATAAATGATAATAAAACCCAAACATCAATGAAATATGCAAGTAACTAGAATAAATAAATAAAGTATAAACTTACAAAACCTGTTACTCTGCGGCTTCCATTGTTCGCCTATCAGTCTTCGACCTTGATAAAGAAGATTGGCCCTCGGTGAGCTTGCTTCTTTGCTTGTTGACGGTGACAAGAACAGAATGGCTGTGATATTTTGTTGTGTTGAAGATGAGCTTCAAACACAGGGACAATAATAGAGGATGTGGGATGGCTAGAATGATTTCTGCATTAGGAGGGTATGAAGAAGGGAATTGAGAAGAATGTGGGAATTATAAGGATGCCAGAAGAAAATTTCTAGAAGAAGTTGGGCATAGTAAGGATACCTGAAAGAAGTCCCCCTAATTGCTTAGAGAAGGGTCTTATTTATAGATTTTCTAAAAAGGCAATGGAGGGTGAGGATCAAAAGATGAGATCAATGGCTCTCATTTTTTGTGAATCTTTAATTCATAATAGATGAATTAAAAATTTTTTTTTTGAGAAGAGTGGGTTATGACAATTGAATTAAGAATTCAATAGTGGAGGATAGTGGGTTATGACAATTGAATTAAGAATTCAATAGTGGAGGATAGTGGGGAAGAATTGAATTAAAATTTAATTAGTGGAGTATAGTGGGGAACAATTGAATTAAGAATTCAATAGTGGAGGATAGTGGGTTATGACAATTGAATTAAGAATTTAATAGTGGATGATAGTGGAGAATAATTGAATTAAGAATTTTGTCATGCCCACATTTCACATGCGTTCACAACACGCAAAACACACATGTTATGTCCACATATGACATGTATGTTTTGCGTGTTGTGAACACATGTGAAATGTGGGCATGACATTTGGTATTAGAGCCAAGTTGTTTTAAAACACTGGGCTTGTATGAGTACATTATCACTTCCGCGACCAAACTAACTAGAGATTACCTCATTTTGTAGGATGCCTCCCAGACGAGTTCGGCAAACACTGCCCCGCTGCACTTCAGCCACCAAGGTGCACACTGATTCTTCAGTTGTGGGAACGGATCAGCCAGCCCCACCAGAATAGCCAATTCCACAAGTTCAGCGGGTTATACAGGCACAATCAATTCCTCAAGTACCGCAAGCACCACCAGCCCCACCAGATATGGGACCACAGATATTACAGGCCTTACAGGCTATCTTGGATAGACTTCCACCAGCTATAGTTGAGCCGCGCATAGAGCCACCTGACGAGCCCAGCGATGTTCCGCGAGAGGAGCCACGCGTGGAGACACGAGCGGAGTCTCATGTCGAGCCACGTGAGGAGCCCCACGTAGAGCCACAGGGGGTACCACGTGTGGAGCCTTATGTCGAGCTACCTGATACAGAGGAGGTTGGTTCGGCCAGCAGGGCCCATAGCAGGAGCCCCACACATCATGCCAGGCATGACGAGACAGTGAGAGTAGAGTATTTTGGTTCCAGGCCTTATGACTATCAGGCAAATGAGCCTTACAGGGGGTGCAGTGATAGAGGAGATCCCATTAGGGATATACTGAGATTGAACCCTCCTACCTTCATTGGAACCACAGAGGGAGCTGAGGCAGAGGCCTGGCTTATCAGTTTGGACAGGTGCTTCACGTTGCGTCCATACGCAGGCAACACAAAGGCCCATGTGGCAGTACACTTGTTACGAGATGCAGCAGCTACATGGTGGCGCATTGAGGAGTGCAAGCATCGCCTTTCCTTAGACACCCTCTCATGGGAGACTTTTATTGAGTGCTTCAATGCGCGATATCTATCAGACCACTATAGACAGCGTCGTATAGACGAGTTCCACGACCTACAGCAGAGGGGTCTCTCAGTGGCACAGTATGAGAGCAAGTTTACAGAGTTATTTAGGTATGCAGAGTATCTCCATGATGAGAAACTCTTGGTGCATAAGTTTATTAGAGGATTAAACCACAGTATAGCAAGACCTGTTCGAATGGCAGATCTGCAAACTTTGAGTGATGCTACCGAAAAGGCTTCTATTGCTGAGAAGATTCAGGGATGGGGGCAGAGTTCTCGCCCTCAGTTCCAGGATCAGGGACAGCAGCAGGATCAACAGAATTTTCGTAGGCCAACACAGCCTTTCCCTAAAGGAGGATACAGTTCGGCACCATTACCTCCTAGACCCTCACAACAACAGAAAGCTAAAACACAACAGAAGTCGTATGGGGGAAACAATAGAGGCTGGCAGCAGCAGGGCCCGCGCAGAGATCAGAGACAGCAGAGACCACCTGCGAGACCCACGAGGCTGCAGCAGTCGTATAGGGGTTCATAGGGGTCTATTGGCAGAACAGGACAGCAGCAGTCGAGTAGGACTCAGACTGTACAGGTACAAGTTAGAGGCCCTTGTTATACTTGTGGTGAAGTTGGACACATAGCTAGAGAGTGCCCACAGGTTTATACAATAGGGGGACAGCATCATGCAGGAGGTTCTGAGCAGACTATGGGTGACGTGGGTAAATCCCACCATATGTTTGCAGCGGTTGACAATCGCCAGACCGATTTTCAGACTTCAGTTATCGAGACAGCATGTATGATTGCAGAATCTTCCATCTCTATCCTTTTTGACTCCAGAGCTACCGACTCCTTTATATCTACATCGTTAGTGGGACGTTGCAGGATGGTGGCTTCTAGGCAGGACATTAGGTGGGAGGTCGAGTTGGCCTCTGGGGCTAGGATGTTAGTTGATTCCGTTGTTAGAAATTGTGAAGTTTCCCTGGGTTCTTTCACGACAACATGGGATCTTAGGGTGATGCCATTAGGAACCTACGACATAGTTCTTGGCATGGACTAGCTTGTGGCTCACAGAGCTAAGCTGGATTGCCGTCAGAAGATGATTAGTTGCACAGATGATCTTGGCACACCGGTCCAGATAGTGGGCATACAGAAGCCCACGACTGCTCGAATGATATCTGCTCAGCAACTTAAGCATTGCATGCGGAAGGGTTGTCAGATGTTTGCTATCACAGTCAGTGATAAATCAGAAGATGAACCTGAGACTACATTAGATGATCATCCCATCTTGAGGGAATTTGCAGATGTTTTTCCACCAGAGTTACCTGGTATGCCTCCATGTAGAGAAGTTGATTTTCACATCGATTTAGTACCAGGGGCAGAACCAGTATCTCGAGCACCTTATAGAATGACTACACATGAGCTTACAGAGCTTAAACTGCAGTTAGAAGAATTATTAGAGAAGGGACACATCCGACCTAGCATTTCACCATGGAGCGCACCAGTTATCTTCGTAAAGAAGAATGATAGATCTCTTCGACTATGCATGGGCTATAGGCAGTTGAACAAAGTGATGGTGAGGAACTGATATCCTCTGCCGAGGATTGATGATCTCTTTGATTAAATGCAAGAAGCCAGAGTGTTTTCAAAGATTGACCTAAAATCTAGGTATCACCAATTGAGAATTACAGAGGCAGATATTCACAAAACTACTTTCCGAACCAGATACGGCCATTATGAATTTACAGTGGTACCTTTCGAATTAATGAATGCCCTTGCAGTGTTCATGAGTCTTATGAACGGGGTGTTCCGCACTTACCTAGATCAATTTGTGATCATTTTTCTAGACGACATTTTGATCTATTCATGGACTGAGGAGAAACTGTGGACCATTTGCGTCAGGTATTGCAGTGTTTACGTGAGCATCAGCTGTATGGCAACCTGGCAAAATGTGTCTTCTTCAGGATAGAGGTACAGTATTTGAGACATATATTATCAGGTGATGGTATCTCCATAGATCCATCGAAGATCAGGGCAATTCAGGACTGGCCAGCACCCACCAGTGTAACAGAAGTGAGGAGCTTTATAGGACTAGCCGGTTACTACTGTAGATTTGTCGAAGGTTTCTCCAGAATAGCTCATCCTATCACTTCCCTTCAGCGGAAAGGGAAATGATTCACCTGGACTGAGCAATGTGAGAAGACCTTCGGAATCCTTAAGGAACGTCTTACCAGCGCTCCCATATTAGCTGTTCCTGATCCGGCAGAAGATTTTGTTGTCTACATGGATGCATCTTTAGAGGGATTTGGAGCTGTACTTATGCAGGGTGGTAGAGCGATTGCTTATGAATCGCGGAAGCTTAAAACACATGAGCTAAACTACCCTACACACGATCTAGAGCTAGCAGCTGCTATTCATGGTCTTGTTCGTTGGAGACACTTTCTCTTAGGCCGACGTTTTGAGCTCCATTCAGACCATCATAGCTTACAGTATACTTTCACTCAGCCGAATTTGAACGCCCGCCAGCGGCGTTGGATGGAGTTCTTATGTGAGTACGACTTTGATGTCCACTACATCAAGGGAAAGGAGAACGTGGTCATCGATGCTTTGAGTCGAAGGCACCACGAGATCCTGACTCTGACTTTGAAAGTGGATTTGAGAGAACGTATTCTATAGCATCTGCCTGAGGACGAGTGGTTTCTTGAGGTGCAACAGGCAATCCAGAATCAGAGGGTCCTAAAAAGTAAATTCATAAGATATTCCCTAGAGTCAGATGGATTACTTAGACATAAGCAGCGCATCTATCTACCCCGTGCGAGTGATCTGCGTGCAGTGATACTCTCTGAGGCTCATAGAGCACCCTATGCAGCTCATCCAGGAGTGACGAAGATGCATGTAGATTTACGGCAGTTATATCATTAGGCTGGAATGAGACGTAATATTGCAGAGTTTGTTGCTTGATGCCTTGAGTGTCAGAGGGTCAAAGCCGAGCATCAGCATCCAGCAAAACTCTTATACCCACATGAGATACCTGAGTGGAAATGGGACACCATTTCCATGGACTTCATTGTTAGTCTACCTATGTCATCACGATGCCATGATGCCATCACGGTGATAATTGACAAGTTGACTAAAGTGGCGCATTTCTCACCGATATGCACAAATTACAATGCACCATCAGTGGCGAGAGTGTTTCTAGATCAGATCGTCAGACTGCATGGAGTACCTCACCGCATCATATCTGATAGAGACTCTGTGTTCACATCTTCATTTTGGAGAGCTTTACATCAGGCGTTGGGCATACAGCTCAACTTCAGTTCTGCCTACCATCCTGAGACCGATGGCCAGACAGAAAGAGTTAATTAGGTGTTAGAGGATATGATGCGCATGTATGTTATGGATCATCAGTCTAAATAGGAGGAGTACCTGTATCTGGTTGAGTTCACCTACAATAATGGGCACCACAACTCGTTGGGTATACCTCCTTACCAGGCTTTATACGGTAGACCTTGTAGAACGCCTTTGAGTTGGGATCGATTAGAGGACCGAGTTGCCATTGGTCCCGAAATAATCCAGGATATGGAACAGCAGGTTACTTTGATCAGACAGAGACTGCAGGAAGCTCAGGATAGACAGAAGAAGTATGCAGATGCGAAGATGACGGATCAAAATTTTTCAGTAGGTGACAAGGTATTCTTGAGAGTGCGACTGCATAAGAGTCCAATCCGTTACGGAAAAGGCTCTAAGCTCACACCCCGGTTTGTAGGACCTTTTGAGATCCTGAAGATGATAGGACCTGTAGCCTACCGTTTAGCCTTGCCACCTAGCTTGTCTCGTATCCACGATGTCTTTCATGTTTCAGTTTTATGTCATTATATATCTAACTTGTCTCACGTATTGGATTGAAGTGCTCTTCAGGTAGAAGTAGATGGACAGCTACCTTTGGAGCCAATACACATATTGGCTCGTCAGACGTTGGGCCTTCGAGGTCGAGAGCTGGACCAGGTTAGGGTCCAGTGGGATATGTACGATGAGGTCACTGCAACATGGGAAGATGCTACAAGACTGAAGACGCTTTACCCTCACCTCTTTGATGACTTCTAGGAGGAAGTACAATCTTAGGGGGAGAGGATGTGAGGCCTACTTTTTACACTACTATTCATGAGACTATTTGTAGTGATATTGCTATTATTTGTATGTTGAGATGCTATTGATCTTGAATCTTATTTATTAAACCTATTTAATTTTTAAGGAAATAATTATGCAATGATAATTAGATGTGCTTTTAAGAAAAAGATGAATGGATAAACATTAGAAATAAGAATCTATTGTGGTTTCAGTATGATTATATGGTAGAATGTTTAGGGATGCATGTATTTAAATTGCTTCGGCTATGATATCTTTATGAGTTATTGACTTCAAATTTGAGTGTGCAGGTATTACTAACGAAACCACATATATAGGAAATCATCTCATACCCTATGTTGTATCCCTTGTGAGCCGATCTAGTTCCATGAGGAACTAAGATCAATCTCGTGTTTGGAGAAATGTTGTAATGTTGTAATGTGTTAATGTTGCATGAGGTCAAGGGAATAAGGGCTAGCTTCTGAATTACTTTTATTATGATAAGTGTTGTAAGAAATGTTTTTAATCTTGTTTAAACCTTATTTCTTTTAGACCCTTTTCTTATGTTTTTATTTGACTCTGGGAGTTCTAACTAGACAAAAATCAACCCTGAGTTATACCCCATGAGTCTAGGGACATTTTTGACTAGGATAACCTTGGGTTAACCTCCATATGGTCACTTAAACTTCACAGTGAAGTTAAGTGACGAATTTAGAAGCATGGGGACAATGGAATGAGTGAAATCCACACTCAGACCCACTTCTAAGTCATAGAACAACTCCATAATCCCCTAATAATGGAGTGTTTGTCTCTTTGTGCCTTTCTTTTAGTGGGGTTCCCCTTAATAAGGGTGGTGTGTCATCCACTCCCTTTGTATTTTTATTTTACTTATTGTATTTTAATTCTCCATGTGTTGTAAAATAGACTATAGTGGGGGACCTATTGAGTGGGGTTAATTATTTTAGATCCACTAGGATAATGGATGAGTTGTGGATTAGTTGTTTAATGCCACTTGGAAAATTAAGAAATAGAGGGAATTAGTTTTAAAAGAGAGAGGAGGAGGAGAGTAAAGGGGTTGGATTATTGTGGAAAGGAGGACTTGGAGAGGAGACTAAGAGAGGAGCTCTTCATCAAATTTTATTCCATAATTGGGCTTTGGAAGGTTGGTGAACAAGACTATATCTTGTATGATCTGTTGCTTGATATGTATGTTTTGTTCTTGCTTGATGAATAAGTTTCCAAATATCTTCTATATGTTTTCTGTTATTTTGGGGTTTGTGTTGGGTATTGAAAGAGCTCCTTCCAGTTAGAAGGCAATGCTTATCTTGTATAGGGAAGGGAAGGTGTGAACCTCCTCAAGTGTCATCTTATTTTCTTGATATATGAAATGCTTTGAGGGCATGTTGGTACTTTTGAGCCAAGAGGGCTTTAAGGCTTTGAGAGCCTTTTGGGATATCCTTAGAAGTTTGTATTATTTGGAAGGCTTGAGGCCTTGAGAAAGAGTGACTTGTTGGCTTGAGGCCTTGTGATAAAATATGATAAAATGTGTAAAGAATGACACCTTGAGTGAGAGATGTCTACTTCCTTACCCTCCCTGAACTCACCTAAACTGAGTCTTTGTATTGTGAGTAAACCATGGGAGTGTAACACTAATTATAACCCTAATTGTAACACTAATTCTAGCCCTAATGATAACCCTAATTTTATTCCAAATGTTAATTATAACCTAACCCTAATTCTACCCCTAGATCTAGTTAATTCCAATTCTAACCCTAACTCCAACCTTAATTCTAACCATAGTTGTAAACCTAATTCTAGAGCTAATTATAATAATAACTATAATCCCAATTCTAAACTGAACCTAATCCCACTCCTAACCCTAACATTCAAGCCAATACTAACCCTAATTCTACCTCTAGATCTAGTTTATTTCTAATTCTGTCCCTAATTTGAACTATAACTCCAACCCTAATTCTAACCATAATTGTAACAACTATTTTATGTAGTGGGCACAATAGTTCAATCGTGACAGCTTGACCTATAAACTTGGAGGTACTGCAAGTACTAAACATTGTAATTGTTTTAATTTTGGAAAAAAACTTATATTTTCAAATATATCCTAAAAATAAAATTTTGAATAACTCTTAATTTAATATAAAGTTCCCTATTTAATTAAATAATACTTGCTAATTTTTATATTCTTATAGTTAAAATTTTTAAATAAAACAATTTTGTCCACATCTAATCAATTAGCTTTTTTATAGGATTTCATTTCACACAAGTGAAATTAAACTTAGCACATTCCCTAAGAATCTTTCTTCCAAGGAGTTGTATTTTATAATTTAAAATACAAATAAAGTGTGTAGAACCCTAACCCTTGTTGGGTGTGGAGAGATTTGAAAAATCTACCTAAGATATTAAAATGTAATAATATGAATACTATTACAATTTAAAATGCATTAAAATCTTGTAAGTTTGAAGAATAATTACACAATATAATAACAATAACATATTCATATTTATATCACTTAATTTTTTGTTTAAATAATAATAGTAAGTACTTTTAGAGAACATGATTTTAATTATTTTAATTAATCTAATATTGTGGTTTAGTAATAATTTTTTCTAAAGGTAAAGAACTGTTTATAAGCCATAGCCCTAATTGAGTGTATAGAGATTTGAAATGTTTGGTTAAGATATTAAAATATAATAATATTAATACTATGATGATTTAAAATGCATTAAAATATTGTATGTTTGAAGAATAAAATAAAAAATATAATAGCATGGTGAAATATTTTTCATGATACTATATATTTTTAACTTTTTAGTAAATAAAATTGAAATCTCAAAAATAATCTAATTTCATAAAATAAAATGTGTAGAACCCTATATTTTTAATAGTATTATTAATATTCTAACTTTGTCCCTTTGACAAAAAGTAATTTTTAGTTTAGGTAATGACTCTTGATTCTTAATTTAACAAAAAATTAGATTCATAAAAAACTGTTGATTCTTCTCCCTCATCGATTCAGGCATGACTTAACTAGTGGGAGACAAAATTTGTGTTCTAATTTATTTATTTGCCACATCCTCCCCTCAAACCAAAATTCTCTAGGCATTTATAGCTTTTTGTTGCACTCTCCGACAATCCGCAGAGAAAATGTCATTTTTTTCAGCCAATGACAACACAAATAAATCATTTTTCAATAATTGTGTTAAAAATTTATCATGTTGACATAGGAAAAGTACAAATTAAATCAAATTTGCCCGACAAGAAAAATAATCTTATCTTTAATAATAATAATGATTATAATGATTAAATATGCTTTTATCTTTTATTTCATATTTGCCTAGGGTTTTATGCAGTTAATTCCCTGTTTTGGAAAAATTTTCTTAGGATTTTTCACTATTGTTTTATAAAAAAATTATTAGGGTTTAAATTTGACACTAATATAATGACCCTCTCTACACCTAATACCCAACAATATATTTATTTATTTTTCGATAACAAATACCCCATTATGGACTAACATGCTATGATATTTCCTATTTAGTGTTGTCATTGGATGGATATTACATAGTTAAATCTTGATAAATCATTATAAGATTTGATATGTAACTATGAAAAATATTATTTTGACTCAACTGATCTATACTAGTCATTGTACATGACATATATTTTGGTTGCACTTTAGGAAAATATAAAGTAAACAAATTATTGGTTGGTATGTTGTGTTGAGGAAAGACATGATTTTTTAGAACACACCATCTAGATGGTGATAATTTTGATCATCTAATAGTTTATATGGTTATTGTTGGTATTTGGATACACAAATAACAAATGGATAAAGTGGGATATCAAGGGAAACTTTTGTTAAAAGAGTTTTGGACATTTTCTATAGATGAGCACAAGTCAATTATAGATATATTATGAAACAAAGAGGAAGATTATAGTTGAATTCTTAATCTTTATTTTTTGAGTACTACTTTTATTTATTTTATTTACCTACTCAACTAATGCATGTCATTGTAGGTAGGCATTAGATGGGGTTTAAGGTATTAATATAAATATGTATTTTACTTTAAAATTCATATTAAGAGGTAAACAAAAATTCTCTAAACAACAAGAAAAAATTAAATACAAGCAAAGTGATAAAATAGTCTTTAAACTCTTGTCACTATTGTTTTATAAAAAAATTATTAGGGTGTATATTTAATATAATAGAAAGTTGTTTCCTATGTATTAAATATTCAATGTTCATATTTTTACTTAAAATTTAAATATAAATTTTTAAAATTTAAATATTAAATATTTATAATAATAATGATTAAAAAATAATTAATGTAATAATACTAATACTTTTATAATTTAAAATGCATTGAAATATTGTACCTTTGAAGAATAAAATAAAAAATGTAATAAATTTCATGACACTGTAGATTTTAAAGTTTTGACTAAATAAAATTGATAGCTAAAGCAAAAAATTAATCGCCATTTATTTAGGTATGACTTAACTAGTGGGAGACAAAATTTGTGTTCATAATTTGTTTACTTGCCACATCGTCCCCTCAAACCAAAATTCTCTCCGCACTTTTAGTTTTTTGTTGCACTGTCAATATTTTTTTGTTAAAAATTTATCATATTGACATAGGAAAAGTACAAATTTAAATCAAATTTGCCCGACAAGAAAAACAATCCTTTTGATTGGTTTACAATCAATAGATTAATAACTAGATAAGTGTGAAGTCATTGCAATAGTACCTGGCTAATAAATGAATCTTAAAATAAATAAATAAAAATTTATTCACATTTTTCTAGAATAACTAAATAATAATTTAAAATAAATTAACATCATTTTAAGCTAGGTCACTATATTTTAGGAGCTAAACATGAAACAAATTTTAAAAATTAAATAAACATCACACATAGGTTTATTTAATAGGCACCTCTAGAATCTTTGGGTACTTTAGATAGTATATAATATAAACATATTATGCATTTAATTCATCTATTCATAGGTTATATTCCTTATATGAACTGGCTATGCGGCGCCATCAGGATGGCAAGTCCATATGATGGTTGCATCCCTAAAACCCTAAACCCTTATTTAATATTTTATATTTAGTATTATATTATATTATTATTATATTATCTTATGTTATTACTAAATTATTATTATTATAATATTATAATAACGATTTTATTATTATATTATTATTTTATTGTAATTAATATTATATTATAATTATGATTTTATTATTTTAATATTATACTTAATAAAAATTAATAAAATATTAGCTATAAACCTTAATCATATAATAAAAAAATATTTAATAAATCTTATAACATAAATACCATTAAGATGATCTGGTGCATCGTGAAGGCCCCGTAGACGCTGCCCTTTCCCAATGTTTGACAGAATGCCTCAAAGAAATGTGGTTGCATGGAAGGCCACAATTACAGTCTATGATCAAATGGATTTTAAAAAAAAAGGCTTTAAAAATTATCAAGCAAATGCAATTGGCAGGGGTAAATTCAAATTCCACAACGTTTGCCAACATCCTCCCTGCCTGTCCTAAAATAGCAAACCAAAGGAATGACAGTCTTGAAACTAAAAAATTGGACATTAAAAGCTCAAAAAGCACACTGACAGACAAATACCCGGATGAGCAAAACCAAAAAAATTGAAAAACATAAAGCCAGAAAGAACAGAAAAGGGAAAACATTTATCGTGCCTGGATGCACAAAGCAAAACATGTTTGAAATTCTTCTCCACAAGGAATGGAGAAGCAACAGAGAATGGTGATGGCTGTGACTATTTTTAAAAGATGTTTGGAAACATCTTTCAGAGATTAATAGTCCCCACGGTATACCTGTTGATTTGTTAGACATTCTAGTTATTAATCTCACCCTTCCTTACACTCTTACAGTCCTTACTCTTCCTCTGTATTGTTTGAAGGCATGGACTATACTAATAAAAAAGTTGTGATCCTTTTTCATGTAACTCTTTATGTTTTTGGTTGCAGATTCTAGCAATTTGTGCTTAGATTGAAGGACTATCTAATGATAAAGAAAGTCTTGTATTCCCTGGATGGATAGGAGAACGAACACCACTGTTCTGCGTTTGGCTTTATGTTTGTAATGAATTAATTTAAGACTAATTTATCATTGTAATTCCTACAATAAATTATTCTGTAGAGAATCCTCCTGTTTACAGAGGCCATAATTGGTCTAACTTTGAGAGATCTTTCTACATTGTCTAGAATGGCATTTGGGTATGCAGATCTATCAAACGGTACAACAGCGGTTAAAATAATGAAAAAGAAAACATGCACAACAATGGTTCCATGAAGGTTCTACTACAGATCTTACTCATTTGGATCAGAGCTACCCATCAAAAAACCATAAAATTCTCTTCTACAAAAACCCTTTATAGCATAAATCAGAGCTTCACAAGAAAAACCCACAACAGTACAAGATCCATAAAATTCTTTTCCACAAAAACCCTTTACAACATATGTCCTTCGGAGTAGGGAAAGAAATTCAAGGTACTAACCGAAAACAGTGTTGGTGGGATTGGTTGCTGAATCTCCAATCAACAGTGGACGTCCCATCTCCACGCCTCCCAGAAATGAGGCATCGCTAATACTAACATAGAAAACAGAGACAAATGCCAAAAGAAAATGAAGAAATCAAGATACAGAACTCACAAGAAAAAAGAAGATAACAGAAAGCATAGAAGGCAAAACGCAAACACATACCCAATTAGCCCATTCTCAGCAGCCCTGCAGATTGCAGAGCTATCTTCCTGGTGAGGCACTGTAGCTCTGTAAACAATTTTTTCTCTCAACAATTCATTGAGGTGTTGTTTTAGGCAGGGATGGCCTCTGTCTACAAAGGCTGTTGTATAGAGTGCAGCACTGGAGAGTGCCGTTGGAGTACTTTCGTTCCGTTGGAGCACATTTTCAAATTTATGGAGATTAAGTGCGAGATCATGTTCGCCCCAAAATGTTTTCCGTGGAATATCTATAAATGTGAGACCATGTTTTAGTATAAAGGTTTAAAAAAAAAATCCCTTAATGTCTATGCATTAATTTCTTAAGCTATATTGATTTAAAATACTGTCTAATTAATGTTTGCAGACATGA
Source organism: Cunninghamia lanceolata (assembly GCA_027924645.1). Lineage (NCBI taxonomy): Eukaryota > Viridiplantae > Streptophyta > Pinopsida > Cupressales > Cupressaceae > Cunninghamia > Cunninghamia lanceolata. The sequence continues at coordinate 17,321,434 of BSBN01000049.1, forward strand.
ATAGCATAGCAATTAGTGAGATTGAAGAGCTTTTGTAGTTTAATTTTACTTTGAAAATTTATTACCCCGTGAAAATTGTATACTTTGTGCTCTCTTTATTAGTTTTGAACTATTTTATTTGGGTTAAAGGTTGAGAATGCTATCTCCCAGAAATTTATTCCTAGTGAATAAAGAAAAGAAACATATACATTTTTCATAAAATTATAATAAAAAGTGTACATCATATAGCAATAAATGAAAATGAGGTTTCAGAAGGGATGCGTAGAGTTGTTTGGTGCTTTGCGAAGGGTCTGAAGTGCAACTTCTTTGTCTCCCCTAAATAGGTTGTGAACCTAGTAAAGAGCCATAGCACCTTGATAGTGTCCTTGAGAGTTATGCTAGAAGTTTGCAAGTAGTGAATCTCAATTAGGAGCATTTAGATTTAGAATTGGATGCCAAATTGATCTACGTAGCATGTAAAAATGTCTAATGTTTTCCATGCTTGTAATGACTTCTGTCTCTCTTATTTTCTGTCTCTCATAATTTTATAGGGTTGTTAGTTGTACATAATGTTTATGTTACTATGATACATTATGATTCATTTATATTTTGGTGGGCCATATATGACAACCAACCACCTTTTTCTCATAAAAGAGAGGAACATAGAAAAATAAAATTTATCTTAAAATCTGAAGGGGTGTGAAAAGCAAATAATTTAAATATAATATTATTAAAATAAAACCATGATATGGAAGTATCAATAAGAGATTTAGTATAAAAACATGTATACATGCACATGGTTTAAATGGAACTAAGGAAATGCAGAAAATACAGAGTACAGACATTTGGAACAAACCAATCCAACATCCAATTGTACAAGTCTTGATTGTAAGTATTAAATTAGAAAAATCAAAATCCAAGTTACTACTGATATTACTAATAGAAGATAATGGATCTGTAACATGAGTGAGAAAAAACCTATACTACAGCCTGTGAATTATTTATCTATCTACTTGTTTCAACTGTGTACTGTCTCAAAACCTGTAAGTTCAACAGTTAATTTTGAAGTTTATGCTTTTATTGTGATTTGTGGCTAGAATGTGGGTCTATAATGTTGGTTAGATGCTCAAATAATAGTTTTCTCGGCATTTTATTATTTTTTAAGAATTGAAGTGTTAATATGTTTTGTTATCTTGTAGTTAATTGAAGAGTTTTTGGAAAAATTGTGTGTGCTTTTTTTGCTTCAACGTTTTGGATCACACTCCATGATCCATCATCAGATTTTGAGAATTGCATTCTCTTCTTTTCCCCCTGATGATGGATCATGGAGTGTGATCCAAAACATTGAGGCAAAAAAAGTACACACAGTTTTTTTCAGAAACTCTTCAATTATCAGTATGGACTGTGGAAATATCATGTCTACAATATCTTGTAGTTGTCAAAATCCGCCCCTGAATTTAAGAAAATGTATTAAAAAAAATGAGACGAATAACAACTCGAGTGTCACAGCCTCAAATAGTAGCACAAGTTATAACAACTCGAGTGTCATTCCTCTGGTTTGCTATTTTAGGACAGGCATAAAGTATTAGACATATATTCCCTTTATTACATAACATTTAAGCACATTCCACCACAATGCTAAATTAATTTCCACCATCAACAAGGCACTTTTGAGGTAGGATCAGTGGACAGTAAAGATCTCTTGAATGATATCATACAACAGTACAAATTATAAATGCACAAACAAGTCTTCAATTTTGCCAACGTACTCCCAGACTGTACCAAAATGGGAGCTTAGAACAAGCTAGAGACATCCATCGAGCAGTGTGGAAGGGGAATTTTATTAGCATGTATGCAAAATGTGGAAACATAGACAAGGCACGTGAACTGTTTGACAGAATGCCTCAAAGAAATGTGGTTGCGTGGAAGGCCACAATTACAGTCTATGATCAAAATGGATTTTTCAAAAAAGGTTTTAGAAATTATCAAGCAAATGCAATTGGCAGGGGTCAATTCAAATTCCACAACATTTGCCAACATCCTCCCTGCCTGTCGTAAAATAGCAAACACCACTGTTCTGTATTCCCTGGATGGATAGTGTTGAGACATGGCCCAGATAGGACTTTCCATTCGCTGCTGGAGTGCTTTACCACTGAGCTACTGGCCCCTCTTGGACCAGTCCATCGTCGGTCCAGTTGTGGCTTATTTCCTACACCAACACCCCCCCTTAAGCCACACCTCTCGTGTGCTTGGGGCTCCTAGCCTGGGCTTAGCTCTGATACCATGTTGAGACATGGACCAGCTAGGACTCGAACCTAGGACCTTCCATTCGCTGCTGGAGTGCTCTACCACTGAGCTACTGGCCCCTCTTGGACCAGTCCATCGTCAGTCCAGGTGTGGCTTATTTCCAACACCAACAGATAGGAGAACGAACACCACTGTTCTGTGTTTGGCTTTATGTTTATAAAGAATTAATTTAAGACTAATTTTTCATTGTAGTTCCTATAATAAATTATTGTGTAAAGAATCCTCCTGTTTATAGAGGACATAATTGGTCTAACTTTGAGAGATCTCTCTACATTGTCTAGAATGGCATTTGGGTATGCAGATCTATCAAACGGTACAACAGCGGTTAAATAATGAAAAAGAAATCATGCACAACAATGGTTCCATGAAGGTTCTACTACAGATCTTACTCATTTGGATCAGAGCTACCCATGAAAAACCCATAAAATTCTCTTCTACAAAAACCCTTTATAGCTTAAATCAGAGCTTCATAAGAAAAACCCACAACAGTACAAGATCCATAAAATTCTTTTCTAAAAAAACCCTTTACAACATAAATCCTTTGGAGTAGAGAAAGAAATTCAAGGTACTAACCGAAAACAGTGTTGGTGGGATTGGTTGCTGCATCTCCAATCAACAGTGGACGTCCCACCTCCACGCCTCCAGAAATGAGGCATCGCTAATACTAACATAGTAAACACAGACAAATGCCAAAAGAAAATGAAGAAATCAAGATACAGAACTCACACACACAAAAAGAAGATAACAGAAAGCAAAGAAGGCAAAACACAAACACATACCCAATTAGCCCATTCTCAGCAGCCCTGCAGATTGCAGAGTTATCTTCCTGGTGAGGCACTGTAGCTCTGTAAACAATTTTTTCTCTCAACAATTCATTGAGGCGTTGTTTTAGGCAGGGATGGCCTCTGTCTACAAAGGCTGTTATATAGAGTGCAGCACTGGAGAGTGCTGTTGGAGTACTTTCGTGCCGTTGGAGCACATTTTCAAATTTATGGAGATTAAGTGCGAGATCATGTTGACCCCAAAATGTTTTCCGTGGAATATCTATAAATGTGAGACCATTTTTTAATATAAAGGTTTAAAAAAATCCCTTAATGTGTACGCATTAATTTTTTTAAGCTATATTAAATTAAAATATCAGTCTAATTAATGTTTGTTTACATGAATAGAAGAGCAATTAGTGAGATTGAAGAGCTTTTGTAGTTCAATTTTACTTTGAAAATTTATTACCCTTGTAATGGTGAAAATTGTATACTTTGTGTTTTCTTTATTAGTTTTGAACTTATTATATTTGGCTTAGTTTTTATAACTAGTGTACAAGTAGTATGTATATTTTGTCAATGTCTAACTTTAACCATGGGTAAAAAATAACAAAGATAGAATATTTATTTTTTAACAAGCATCACTAAATTGCAATGCAACACATGCATGCAGGTGTCATAGCCATGACATTGACAATGTGTTGAAGAACGTGTCTATGAACACTCAAGAAGGTAAGGGTAGGACAACAAGAGAACACTATGGGTGACACGCATTCCATGTGACACCCTATGTGATGGAAGACTCCTAAACCAAATGTGTGTGTGCCATCACATATAATACCCTAATGAAACATCGCTTTATAGATGACCCACTCATAGATGGACTTAGATGAATGAGAGAATAACAAAGCCTTTCACAAGTAATGAGAAGATGACATTTAATAGGGAAGATGCAATCTTAAGTTTACTAATTCCAATTAACTCAACTTGTAATATATATTTGTTAATCTAAATTAATCTTTTAATTTACAAACATGAAAGTAAGGAAATATGCTACATTTATCCTTTTCACAAACTTAATTAAGCATCTTAACACATGATCATTCACTAGTAGAAATATGGCAAATAAATGACCAAGTGACTAAAACTTTTTGCAACACATCTATAAATGACTAAATAAATGACCAATTTGGTCATCGGTTGAAATGACTAAATAAATGACTAATTTGGTCATCGGGCAAAAAACACAACTAAATAATTGGTCAGACAAATAAAAATGACTAAATAAATGACTGTTACTCCTCTATTCTTTTTTCTTTCCAATTTGATCATAATCCATGAATTCAAAGACAATACAAGGCAAGACAATAAATGTCCGCTTAGACCAATAGGCTTTTATATGTGAGCATTATAGTGCTCAGAATTGTCTCACACCAGAATTACGCCATAAAAAAATTAACGCCTGAATTTTTTTGAAACTCGTCGATTGTCCCTATCGACATATTCCTTGAACCTCCAATGGGTGCAAGTGCTAATTTATAAAACTATTTCATTATTATTATTTTTATAAAATCTTTTACCCTTATATCTAAAATTATTTCTACTATTTTTACTCTCCTAGATCTTTAAATGGAATTTTCCTTACATCCTTCTCCCTTATTATAAATCCCAAACTTTATCCCATTGGCTAGTGCCTCCCCCTTATCAGTCCAACAAAGGGGCCCTCGACCAAAAGCACAAGTAACAAGAGAAGATGATCAAGTCATGTATGTGAACATCACTATTCCAATGAATGAAATGTAGCCACAAAATCTTCCTAGATACCTCAAAGAAAGAAACACAATATTTTTCTACTGCTTAAGAGGTTTTTTTATGAGGAAGAGGAGATTAGGGTTCGCGGGAAGAGGGGAGGAAGATGGGAAAAAGTCACACGAGGGATGGGGGGAAAGGGCCGCCTCTTTTCATAGCACAAACTCTGTTGCCTTGAGGGTGGTTTTTTCTTTTGGGAGATTGAGAGGAGGGTGCTCGAAAAGAGGGAAAGGGGACGAGAAGGGTAGTAAGGAGCTGCTGAGGGTGCCGGGAATTGGAGGGTGAAATATGCAGAAGCTGCGGAACTGAGGGCATCATATGGAATGCAAGTTGGGAGGTGAGGTGAAGGGGAGTACAAACAAAAAACAACACAATTGCCTTCGCAGGTGTGTTCCGGGCCGTGGAGAAAATCTTTGAAAAAGAAGGTATTTGCTTCATTTACGTGTTTTTCTAGCACAAAAACTAAAATCTGTTTGATGTGATTTCTTTAACCACAAAAAAAAAGAGAAACTAAAACCCCATTTCTACGCCTTAAAAAAATGCCAAAATTTATTTCGATGCAAGATATTTACATTACCTCTTTCTTTGAATTTTTTTTACCAGGAACTATTTCCTTAACCCTTTAGATGAAAGGGTTTTCAGCAAAAGATCATGTGGTTTCTGATTTGTAATTTTTAAGTAAAACGAGGGTTCGATCTTATAGAAGATATAATGAGGCATCCATATAAAACAAAACTGGGATGCAATGATAGAGTTGAAGGGACTTAGGTCCCATGGAACCCTTTTGTTATACGATGACTTCTGTGCAAAAATTTTCATTACAACTCTTCTTAAAAAAATTGAGTGCCTGTTTGTTTTGGTCATTATGGTCAATTTCTGCTTAATCGCCAACCTTGTGGAAACTGAAGTCTTTGAGTTAAAAATGTTATGGCACAAAAATACCTTAGATACATCGATCTATGGGTATGCATTGAAATTTGATCACATTTTTGTATTTAAAAAATATTTTGTATTTCTGGTGAGTTACATGTAGTGTTCTTGAGACACTTCCCCTCTCCTTTTGTGGTTGTCCTAAATTCTTTGGGGATGTAAGTGGCATACTCACCATGTTCCCCATTTGTGCTGAAACTTTTCTCATCTCCGGGGGACATTTTAGTATATATGGGGGTTAGGCAGTTGATGAATGGGTCAAATTTGACAAAGAGTTCGCACCATATGCAACCTAACAAATCCACCCACCACTTAGCCTTCCAACCCAACAATAATCTACTATATAACTACCGTCTCGATTGTTTTACCTACCCCCACACATTACTATCAAATTTGGTCTACGACTGGGGTCCGGTATATTCATTTCATTCTTAGATACGGACTAGGCATAGAATCAGGCTTAAGGGGGTGCTCAGAATTCTTCGTTCTTTGGAAATAACGTGGGCAACCTAATTCATTATTTGTCAAATACTTGAACCGTGATTGGATTTGAAGGTGGGTATGTCAAAAACCTTGGTGGGTCAGTTTGAAGCCCACAAAGAACACCCACTATTTTTTGAATTTTTTGAATGTTTTTAGGAGATCCAAGCTCGTGGGGTGTACAGATAGGTTATTTTTAGCATTAGGTTGTGCAAGGATTCATCTTTTCTGGTTGAGTTTTTTTTGTTTTTTTTGGGATTCTATTAAAGACAACACAGGTCAACTTGTAGTATGGCTTCTAAATCAAAAAAAATTTCACTTTTCGAGGTGTCTAACCACAACAGCAGTACAGACTGTTGACTTCTTATTGACGGAAAGGTATGCATATTGGATCTAAGTTGTATGCTAATGTAAATATGGCAATCAGTAATAAATACTCCCTACATGCTAAGAGAAAACAACATGGTGTTCAGATGGAATTGAGGTTTGGATTATTGTGTGAAAGGTTTGATTGCTGATGATTACTCCACTTAACTACAATATTTTATGTTGAGTTTATCATTGTTGTTATATATAATTTTGCTTGATAAAATTTGGGGTGAGATTTTGGAGTACTTTGAACTAAGTGTGGAGTAAGCTTGGATCATATTCTCAAGATTTGTGATCATGGGTTAGGTTTGAATGTGTGGGATAATAGGTATACTGCAATCTTTGGCTACATTTTCAAGATTTCTAAACACAGTTCACACTCACATGTTCCCCCTTATCTTGACATTGCCCTCACTGCATGTCCACCAAAATTATGAGCTGCCATATAGTGATGAGGAGAATGTAAACCAGAATTGCGACCTTTACAAATGCCCCCTGTTACCGGTACACCTCCACCCCTTGGAAATACTATTAGCTGATTTGTGTCACAAATTATTGTATTGGGGTTATTTTCAATTTGCTTTTTTTTGGCATTTTAGATGAAATCTGCTTAGGTATGGAGTTTTGGGGCATTACACACAACTCTATATTGATAAGGATGATCTCTTATATATGAACTATATCTATGCCTATTTTTTTAAATTAAATTAATATTAGGTTAGGGAGGCTCATGGCTCATGGCTCAAAGATCAATCCACCCACATTAGGATGCCTGAGATCAATACTTGGTTGTGGAAAAAATCTCCTGGAGGCCATACAACTTTCATTCGAGGTAGGCAATCCCAAGGATCTGGGGAGTTACACCTGATAATATGAGGAATCATCCAGGCATGCTAATTGTCTAATCCCTATAATTCCACAATGTGTTCTCAGCTTCAGGCTGAACCTTGCTTGCCATGAGTTTTTGCCTCATTTGATGTCTAGAAGAAATAATTTTGAGCCTTGAAAATGCCTATTCTATATTTACAATCCTTGATTACTTCTTCATCTAAGATAAATCATAAATATAATAGATCAGTTGTTATCTGTAACAAAGTAATGACTATAGTCATTTGGCCTTGAACCTGCAAACCAATGCCGATCATTGTACCTTATGACAAGGGTTGTTGTACCTTATCATTTAATCATATTTCAAGTGTCAAATCTAGGGCTATGTCCATGGCTATCTACAATTAGGAATCCTAAAGTTGTCCAATTCTATCTAACTAACTCTAATGAACTTTACTAATTAAAGAAACTTAATATTACTGATCTATCTGCTGTGAAATGAATTCTAAGAATATTGAAAACAAAGCTGAAAAAGGAATTGCTTAAAGTAAATCTATATTACTCCTTCCAATGTAAACATACATTTATCTATGAAAATAGTAACTGTCTCTTTAAACAGAATTTGAAATAACGAAAACAATAGTACTAGCCTTCTGCCTTAGTGGTGAGAGTGGGCCCTTGCTCCACACCCTTGGGGCTGAAGACCAAAGTAAAGAATCAACACAAAAGAATAATATCACAACTCAATTCAGTCCAATTCCATCCGCTTTGTATTCAGAAAATGTCTATATCAAAATAAGGTTACAGAAATTAGAAAAAATAATCGCTACTCTCTCTGTTGCTACTTTTGTAAGTTTATATCTAAATCTGTGATAAGAGATCACTCACCCTATTCTACTAGTTCATCTAAGAGATAACATCAATCTCTTTATTCTACTAACAGTCTAACTACAGAATGAATATCCATGCAAAAATAGATTTAGTGGACAACAGTCCATATTAAATCTGAGTCTTAGTTTTTAAATACACTTGGGCAGCGAGGCCTTGAAATATAGGTATTTAAATCATTTTATCAATAAGTCATGCAAAATCAAAAAGAGATAAAAACGTCCAGTAGTTAACTATAAACTACCCTTAATTACTTAGGTGATGATTTGAGTAACATCAGGAGCATTTCGATCACCATTGGAAGTGTCTGACTAACAGTTGTGCTGGAAATCTACATTATTCTAAAGAGGCACCGAAGATGTATGTTTCTATCTATAGCTCTGGAGATATGTTTGTGACCTTCTCGTTCAGCTCCAGAGATGCTCAAGACTTCAGTCCAGCTCCGGAGATGCTTCACCTTCTTATCCCAAAAACCTCTCCAATCAAATTTGAAACATTGGAGGCCAGTCATGGTAGTCTGATGTCGGCTCTGAAGATCATTAGGACTACCTTCAGAGATACACAAAATTGTCTATCTAAACACCTACACCTGTTGATTCAAAAAGAGAAGATTTCTACATATTTCTATCAATTCAATGCACATTAGTCCTTCAATCAGAATTCATGATCTTAAGTAATTCATCTCTTATTAATCATCATTAGAACAATCTTGTTAGCCTATTTTGGTGTAGTCATCAGGACAATGGAATAAGAAGGGAGAAAAAGAGGGGTAAAAAGATGTATTTCATGGGTGCTACCTAGCACTCATCACCTTACTTGAATTTTTTTCTGTGTACATTTCATGAAAATAAGTATAAGCAAGCTTGAGTAAACTCAAGCATCAAATCATGTCAAGTTAAAACCAAGCCAATCTGATTGAAGTCAAGACATATCCCTCCTTCACCTAATCCTTGTTGATTAAATTCTAATGGGATTGATTTTCTATAGGGACGAGACTTGTAATATGCAAACAAGTAATGCAACATAAAGCAAGCAAAAAACTTTGCTCAATGTATTGCAGAAACTGTGTTGCTTGTTGACTGAAATTCACTACCTCAAATACCATGGAGAACATTTATAGCATCACCTTGAATATGTAAGGTCCATTTTTAGGATATTACTGATTTCTTTACCTGCATACAATAATAACTACTAGAAAAGGACATTAGAAGTATTAAATATCAATAAATTAATATAATATTCAGTTCATAGCATCATTCCTATTAAATTCATATATCATAGCATAATTAATAATGAGATCAATACTTCATAACATAAATAATGAGATATAATCAATATTTAGTTCAATCCATCATAACACCATTCCTCAAGCCAATCACATATTGAATCTCTCAAGAGTGTTAGTAAGTAACAATATTGTCGAGAGCATGTAATGGGGATCATCCTTACATCTCCCAGTTCACCTTGGATGTTGGTCATCCTCCTTGATCAAGCCTAGGAGCACTTAGTTGCCTCTATAGCATAATTAAAAATGAGATCAATACTTCATAACATAAACAATGAGATATAATCAATATTTAGTTCAATCCATCATAACACCATTCCTCAAGCCAATCACATATTGAATCTCTCAGGAGTGTTAGTAAGTAACAATATTGTCGAGAGCATGCAGTGGGGATCATCCTTACATCTCCTAGTCCACCTTGGACATTGGTCATCCTCCTTGATCAAGCCTAGGAGCACTTAGTTGCCTCCCAACCCATGAATGTCTCATCTTGGGGTAGCATGCTTGATAAGGTGTGTTGCTTCCCGAATCATAAGAGGGTTTGCCAGCTCCAATGCATAGGCAGATTCGGTCAACAGATACGGGAGGTTGCGTGAGTTGCCTCCCCTTCACTTTTGGTTTTGCCGCACCAAGGGGGGTATCCCTATAGCTAAAGATGTAACATTGACTAGCCCAATGATAGAAAGGTTTAGCTTGACAACAACAGGCAGAATACTCTCATGTGTAGACCAAGATGTGCATGATACATCACAAGTTTGGTAACATTCTTGGACATATTTGTCTGGTTGTGGATGAGAGTATGCAGGGGTCCTAATCCTACTCTTACAAACTAATAGGATGGAAGTTATGAAATGGGTGGATAATGTATGGATGCAAGACAAGGGGGTTTGGATCATAACTACTAACCCAGGTGCAGACCAGTGCCTATCTCAGGGTAGGAGCTAGCTAGATGTATACAAGAGGATGGATTGCAATTTGGATTCAAGTTTCGAGGGGTTATATTGATGTTTGCCTTACAAACATCACCCAAGAATAGGTATTTAGTTGCTTCTACTTACAAACATCCCTATAGACATACAACCTTCTCCATGCTTAACCTAAAATAGTTTAATCCACTCCTTGAATGGAAGTTAAAGATGAAGCATGCAATACAAAAACCTGTATCCTAGAATCTATGAAACCCTTAGCAACCAGATTCAAAAGAAGGAAAGCATGCAGCAAAGGAGACAAACAGATAACACATGCATAAGAGCATTTTTCATATAGATCAACAATGAAACTAAGTATATCTGCAATACACATTCAGATGCAACTCATAAACTCCAAAAATGAGATACAACAACAAGGTGATGCCTTGTTTTTCACTATTCACACAAAAATGCCCCAATCTTCCACCACCACAAATGAGTCACACAGCCTACTATATATAGCAAGGAAGGTGCACTCAACGTTAAGCATGTGGTCATTCAAAATTTTCCAGATACATTCATCACAAAAAAAAGCGCTCAATCATTAAATGCAATAGGCAGAGGAGGAGATAGGGAGTGATCTCGAGCCCTGCGCTGCCGCCTAGGGATTCACAACTTCAATTAGGTATTAGATTTGTCCATACCACTGCCCATACCCTGTAACATCCGCCATTAAAGGCATACCAACCCGCAGCCCTCGGGAAATGCAGTGGACAGTCTGTTTTGCAACTTTTCCCGCCAAGAATCATGACCCTGACTTTTCAAATCACGTAGGAACTAATTATCCCACATGCACCCCGCGGTGACCTCCTCAACACTTTATATACTAGGCCATGAGAATATATGATGTCGGTGATTTTGCTCCCGATGGCACCAGTATAAACCTCATCATGATCCCCCTGCATGATGCCCCGATGTTCAATATCACCCTGACATCAGCGAACCACCTGCTGAGCTCGCCTGGCATGAAATATCACCCTCATCGGTGCAACCTGATGCATCAGAGGAAGATCCTCCTACTTTGCCGATACCACGTCTCGCCGATGATCCACCTGATCATGTCCACGGATATCCTGATGACGTCACCATCATATTGCAATATCAGGGTGATCTTCGTAAGATGACCTAGAAATATGACCCCCCTCAGACTTAGATGACATCATCATCATGTTTGCAAAGGGTGATATTCAGCGGCAAGGGTGATATTCGTAAGATCACTTGATATTTGAAATATCACCCCTTGCAACAATATCGGGTTGGACTAAAGCATCGACGCAGCATCGGGGTGATCTTACGATATGACTGATATTTGAAATGATCACCCCTGCTTTGGAAAATCAGGTCACCAGACAAACCCTGCAGCAACATTGGGGTGATCTTAACTAAGATCACCTGATGGAAAAAATCACCCTTCGGGCGAAAGATCAGGTTGGTATGAAATAAGACCCTGCAAGCAACATTAGGGTGATAAAATATGATGATGATGACCTCCCCACAAGAATATCAAGGTGATACCCGAAAACATGATGATGACCCCCTCCTCCGGAAAATCAGGTTATATTTGAAAAATGCTGAGGAGGTCCAAAGACTTAGAATTTTTTTGGATTTTTTGGGAAGGCGCCTGCATGTTTGAATGCTTGAATTTTTAGGAAGGTGCCTACAGATTTAAGCACCAACACAGGCTCTGTCTAGGGACACATGCCTCTTGCAGGCATGGCGAGAACCTCTGAATCTCTGGTTTCGTAGATTGGGCCTTATCCATTGGGCAACAGAGTCAAACATTGCACCAACCTGCACACAAATTATATTTTCAATCATTAATTTTGGCGGCCCTGGGCAGCCAAAAAGAAAGAACCACAACTTTATCTTGTCAAATGCCTGATTCCAAACTGAATAATCCCAACCACAGCTGAAAACATTAAAACAATCTGCCCGTAAGCTGATTTGATCAATTACATGCTTCACCATTTTTGAAAACTTGCCATTGTCACTACTGCCTCTGTCACTCTACACCTTACAACCAAACATATAACCATACACATTATAATATTCTTCAGCATTAGGTAACATATGCATGTTATGATCCTCAAGCAGTATATCCTCATATTGTATTTGGCAATATTCATTATCTACCTGGCTGCTACATATAACCAAACACATATCTAGCTGATCCAAAAACTGAAAACACTTAGAAAATATGAGACCCTCAATATCATTTATATCACTCATTGACATTGAAAACAAATCCTGATCTACACACCCATTGCCATCACTGCACATGTCTGAAACAACTGATGCTAAGCATTTATCATCAACAGTTTGCAAATCAGTATTATCATTTTCAAATAGAGGGTTAATTCTGCACCAATGAATGTCATAACTCACAATATCAACTGCATCCACAAGCTCATCATAAAGAGGATTCATACTCATTGCAAAGGTCTCTGTTTCTTCTTCATGACAATCCATTTCTTTTTCATCATTGACAAATCCATAGTCATAAGAAGAACAAACCTGATCCCTGAACTGATCATGGATATCATCTTTATCATCTTTAATCTCTGATTGCCCTACATACAAAATTTCTACTACTTCAATGAACTCTGAAGTTGAACTATCTACATCATTTTCTAGTCCTCTAATGCTTCCTGATGAAACTGATATTGACTCTTGATCCATATGATCACAACTTTGCACAACTAGATCATTTAAACATGAATGCTCTTTGTTTAGGACTGGCATGCAAATATTACTTGGGAAATTATTGTTGTCAACTTCATTTGCTGGGAAAAATAAGACATCCTCCTCTATAACAGAAACATCATCAACTTGGAATGATGCAAAAACTGGGACAATAGGGGTGTGAGTACTTTGGCATTCATCTCCAACATTTAAACTATATCCCTTATCAACATTGGTGGCCTTAGGGTAGCAAAAATTTTTAGAGAAATACCCTTTTTGAATCCCATACCTCCAATTATTTTCAATGTCAGTTGTAAACTGATGTGCCTGATGCAATGTGGTGGGCTCCTTGTCCCTCAATCTATAGCTCATTTTCCTATCAAATGCTTCCAAATAGACAACTAGGCACAATGCATCATTAGGTCTCATGCATTCTGGTATTCTATTCAACGCCCTCATAAATCTGAGGTTAAAAGCTGGGATCAACTCACCTTCTTCAATATGGATATACATAAAATCACTAATAACTGCATATTGAGAAATTCTTTCACCATATTGTTCTAGAAATGCAGATTTAAAATCATGCCAAGAGCTGACAGAGTAAGCTGGAAGATAGGAGAACTAGTCCCTTGCATCTTTATCTAGAGATTGAACAAATAATCTCATAACTACATCTTCATTGTATTATGTCAAATGACATCTCTTTGAGGCATTCTATCAAACAGTTCACGTTCTTTGTCTATGATTACACATTTTGCATACATGTTTACCAAAGCATTTCCAACCATAATATCTAACAAAGATCCCCTTACCATTAGGCTTTGATGGATGTCCATACCTTGTTTGAAAGATCCCATTTTGGCACAGGTAGGGGAGATGCTGGCAAAGGTTGTGGAATTTGACTTTACAACTGCCAATTGCATCTGCTTGAAAATTTCTAAAGACAACAAATCCATTTTGTGCATATCCTGTGATCATTACAGTCCATGAGACCACACTTCTTTCAAGGTTTTTGTCAAACAGTTCATGTGCCTTGTTTATGCTTCCACATCTCTCTCTCTCTGTATATACATATATCCAATTGCATTTGTTTGAAATTTTCTAAAGCCTTTCAGTCAACAAATCCATTTTGTGCATATCCTGTAATCATTGTGGGTAAGTGCAAAAATATGGGGGGCCAAAAAGTGGCCAAAAAAATTTCAAAAAAATTTAAGGCATAACGCGAGCGCGTTATAACGTGCTCGCGTTATGGCTTGGCAATGACAAGCCTTAGGCTCGTCATTGCCGAGCCATAATGCAAGCGCGTTATAAAGTGCTATATATAAAAAAAAAAACCGCTATCATTTTATTTCAATGTGAGTTTTTCCTCCGCCCGCGGCTTAAAACCCTTCAAAAATGCGCTCGCGTTCTACAAAACGCCATTCAACACAAAAGACTTGTCAATTCATCGCCGAAATGCCTCCACGACATCGAGCACGCCAAAGGGGTGAGTTATCTTTGTTTTTTTGTTTGAATTTCTTCCTAAATAGGTAGGTTTTTGTTGATTTTTGATGTATATTTTATTAATTGTAGGAAATGTTAATGCACCTCCTCCTCCTCCTCAAAATCCACAAAATCTTGAGGAAGAAATACCTACAGAACAACAACCTCCTCCATTCATTCCTCGACATGCCCCTGGAACACAAGATAATATAATGGGGGAAATTGAAAACAACAAAAAACAAATTGAAGATATAATTGCAAGGTTGAAAGATCCTTCCACTTCAACCTTGCATAGGTCCACACTTGCCGAATCTCTTGAGTCTATGTTATCAAATGTAAATTCAATTAGCAAGCAAATAACTAGTTGGACCGATAAAAAGAGAGAGTTTAGAGATTACTATGCAGATAAATTGTCATACCAAGATGTCAAAAAATTACAAATTACAAAAGTAGACTTGTGTTCAATTTTCACAAACCCACAAACAAATCAACCTCCACCCATTACATGCAAGAGGTTCCCTATCCATTGGTGCAACAACCAAGCGATAAGGGACAATTTCGGGCAGAGGTGGTGGATGGTTTTTGACCATCCTCCATGCAATAACAATGAGGTCCCGCAATACTTTTTGAGGAAACTCTACTCCGAGTTTGTCCTCAATAAAGTGCCAAACTATTTTGATATGCGGGACTTCCAGGGTAGAGGTGGGGGCTCAGCACAGGATAGACCAGGGGCACGTCTTGACCCACAGCGGGTAGTGAGACGAGTAATCAGCAGACTAGCCCACGAGCATGTTTCTATCCCTTCCATTGTGAAGGAGAGTGTTGAGGTTGATACACTGAGGTCGATTAGTGCCTTGACCCAGAGCATCATAGAGCATGCCGATCCTGCAACACAGAGTGGGTTGGGAGATAGTGCGAGGAGTAGGGTCCCACCGCATACTTGCCAGGCTTGCGGGTCAGCCTGTGGTTATGATCCCATGGACAGTCAGGACGCAGGTGCACAGGCTACATCTGCAGTTGAGCAGATGGTGATGACAGATACCCTCCTGAGTGAGACTTTCGGCCTTGATACTCAGGTAAATATTAACAAGTTTATTGAATTTAATTTATTAAATTTTATTTTTGAAATACAAGATTAACTAATTTAAATTGATGATTTTAATGAAATTTCAGGGTCATAGCGTCGATGCAGTTTTCAGTGGTTCTCCACCTACATTTTTCACTAGATCATCTACTGTCGAGGTATGTAACTAGTAAACAATTATAAATATTACATGTGAATAGCATCGTTATATGAATGGTATTCTAATTTCTGATTTTGGATGTTGAATAGGTTAACACTGTAGATTTCATGGCAACACCTGCCAGTGGTGGTGGACTTCAAAGCTTTACGGAGGTAATAAAATAAATAGTTTAATGAATGAATTGTACTTACTAAATTTTTGTATGTGATTTGTGTGTTTTATTGTGTGTACTTCCATGTTTAGATGAGCGTGTGTGTATGTTAGGAGCCATGATTTGCATCACTATTATAGTTTTCGTAATTGAATAATGTTGTTTTATTTCCAGATGATGCAGGCTGCGGATACACCTCCCCATATTCATAGGGCAATGGAGCAGGGTGTGGCCTCTGCGATTTATAGCTCTATGGCATTGACAGGGGTATGAGGCAAATTAGTAAATTTCAATTTACATTCATTGTTATAGTTGTCTATTTTTGAAAAATCAAAAGATTATTGATTTGAAGTTTAATTTCTATCTGGATGGTTTCTATAGGACATGACATCACCAGGGCCTATTCCTGCTACTGAGGCAAGCGAGGAGACAGATTATATGTTAGCGGTAAGTGATTATTTTGTTAAATGTTTCATTTTTTTATAACATGTAATTTCTATATATTAATATCTATACTTTTTTTTGTAACAGGTAAAGGTGCAGGAAGAACTAAATAGGAGGAGTAGCCCTCGGGTTCGTAGTAGACCACCCACATGCATGTCTCCATCCCCTAGAAGATCAAAGGCTGCTCGTGATTTATTCTCTTCACCAGCTAGAGGGGAATGACTTTTTATTGTGTTCCTCTGTTGTATGCCTATATGGCATTTGTGGACATATATTTTGTATTGTACATAGTTGACATTGTATGCCTATATGGCATTCTTGTAAGCCTATATGGCTATTTTGTATATATGTTATACTTATATCGACAGATATTGATGTATGCGTATATGGATATTTGGTTAATACAAATTTTTTTTATTGATGGCGTCCATACTTGCATTATAAATCCACTTTTGAATGGATATTTGTAGATGGCTACTTCAAATATTTAAAGTCTGATTGTATTACATAGGATGTTTGCATTTTCTTTGATAGGCTTGATAGGCCATGGATTACATGATGGTGTTTGATGGAAAAGTATGGTACTAGAAGACTCTAGTTCATTCTTAATAGGCTTGTGATTGATAATATCTTTGCATGATTGCACTTGATCTTGGATCATGGGCATGTTGTTAGGATTTTGATTGCATTGTGATGTTTGATGGATAGGCATGGTGTAAGTGTAAGATACCCAACTAGTTCTATGAAAAATTTTCCTTACTTAAACACTTTTACTTGCTAACAATTCATCAACTACTTCAATAACATAAAGATATACATCAAGATAACTATTTGAATGAAACAACATTAGAGTTGGGTACTTGTCTTGTTACTTGATTCAATCAACTTGCAATGTCTTATTACATGGAAAATGCTTTCAATAGCATGAAGTACAACTCATTCAATGGAAATACAAGGACAGGCCTTGAAGCCTTGATGTTACAATGTCTTCGTTACTTGAGCAACATTTGAAGATTTGGAATGTTCAACTCATCACCTCACAAGGTAGGCGCATATTTGAAGGATTTACAGGTTTTTCTGACTTGGGTGCCAAGTTGAGGTGACCTCCTCCTGAAGTTGCGCCTTGTCAACATTAGGCGCCAATTAGAGTTTATGGATGCTCTGGATTGTTTCCAAGAGTAGGCGCCAAAACATCATCATTATGAAAGTGTTTTAAATGCTAGGCACCCAAATGAGCCCTCTGGAGTCTAGGCGCTCCTTTCATGCATTTTGTGTTCTAGGCGCCAATTGAAAGGAGTGGAGAACAGGGCAAGCGCCTTCCAAACTAGGTGTTTCCTTGAGGTGACAAGGACTTAGAAAGTGCGCCTAAGGTGAGCGCCTTGAGTGAAAAGGTCTAACAAACATCTTTGAACCCCCTTTCAAGGTTAGGCGCATTCTGGAGGTGGAAACAAGTAGAAGGTGTGCCTTAGCTTCCTTTGTCAATTCTTGCAAGTCTTTGTTTATTAGGAAGGTGGAATGCTTCATTGTAGAATGAGCACCTATCTTCTAATGTCCAAACTACTTCTTCCGGCTCACTCTGTGGCTAGGCGCCAGAGCTAAACTGTTCACACAAGGGAGTGCGCCTAGACTCACTTGATGTTTTCTTACTACTTCAACCCCTGGAAGATGTTCCAAGGTGTTCCCTTTTACAAGCACCTGACCTCCCAAGTTCCTTCATGTGCTATTCCTTGAAGGCGCCAAAACTGAGCTCCAGTGCCATGGGATTGTGCCTAACATCTTTGAAGAGTTTCTAAGCCTTTTGCAAGTTGATATCCCAAACTCATCTTCTAGGCGCAACAGGAGCTTTCCAAAGGAGTTTCCAAGTTTTAGACGCCAAGCGAGGTCATGGGTGAATGGAACTGCGCCTTAGGAGATGACTGGATCCTAAGCGTCAGTCTGGAGTTACAGTGGAATTGATATGCACCTCAACTAGCTTAGGCACCCATTTGAAGTGATTCCTTTAACACTTCTCTGTCAATCTCAACTGCAAGGATGATCTCCTAATCCAATTTTGATCCTCTGGAGATGCAAATAGCTTTACATTTCACTAGGTGCCATCAATGATGATCATCAACCAAAGTGCATTTCAAAGGTGAGATAGGCAAGTGAGGTGCCAAACTAGTCCTTAAGACTTATCTCCTTCTATCAAGTCAATTTCAACTATGTGAGAGAGTTCTATTTTAGGCGCAAAATGGAAATGTTTCATCAATTGGTGCATCTTACAAAGCTCCCAATTCTAGGCACCAGAGCCAAAGAGTTTTTCCCAACACATGCACCTGGGCTAGGAATTCACCTAAGAGACATCACTTAGCTTTAAAACTTTCAATCTATAGCCATCTGGGCTAGGCGCTCCAATGGAGGATCCTTGAACTCATGCATTGGCGCCTTCTAGTTCTAGGCACCCATTTTGGATGATTCATCCTGATACTAGCGCCCAAAATGACTAGACTCTCTTCATCATCCAATTCACTTAGAAGACTCAAGTTGGAGACTTAGTTGTCTATCCATGTTCTCCGGAAGATTCATTGTACCTCTATGCACTTAGGCGCCCTAGTTGATGTGATTAAAGTGCTTCAAAGCTCCATGATTCTTGGTTAGGTGCACATTTGACATTGAGCAAGCAAGAAAGTGCGCCCTGACTCTAGGAGTCCTGCCTTAGTCAAGTTTAGCATCCAGACTTAACTAATTTCAAGTTTTTGACTTTGTTCCTGCAAAAAACAAAAGTTAAGTTAGTCAAAAACCAATTCATTCCCTCATTATTTCAAATTAGTCTCTGGGAATGAGGAATAGGCTAACTCATTCTTCATTTGATATTCCTCGGAGAACTTGAAGTTACTCGCAAGATATTCCTCGGAGAACTTGAATGGATAGATGCCTTGAAATTTCAACATGACGTTAGTGATGAAGAGTATTGACATGTTGGACTTGATGTGACCTTGCTGAAGGCACATTTTCTTTCTTAGCATGATCATCCCAAACCAAGGCGCCAACTTGGAAAACCCTGTGAAGGCGCCACTATCTGGAATTTCTTCCAAGGTGTTAAAACTTGACATCTTTTCTTCTCTAGGTACTATCTCCTTCAAGGCGCTCCTTAAAATCATTGGAAGTGCTCAGGACTTACCTTAGTCCAAAGCGCCACAATCCATTCCTTAAAGCACAAAGAATTCTCAAAGGCGCCCCTATTTACCTCTAAGCACTCAAATATCATTTAGATTCAAGGTGCACATTTAGCTCCAAAACGCAAATTTCCATCATCAACCCATCAAGGTGCATCATCTTCCCTTTGTATCCCCTTCAAGGCGCAGACATTCACTTCTTCACACTCAAACTCACTCTCTGGCACCAGAATAGGTGTATAACTTCAAATAAGGCGCTAATCTTAGGTTTCTAAGTGCTTAGTTTGATCTTAAGGCTATCCTTCCTCTAAGCACTCTCTTCAACTCCCTCACTGAAGGCCCTCTGTAAGTTAGGGCACATTTCATCCCAAGGCGCTTCAACATCATCCAAGGCACAAATTCACTCTCCAAGACAAGGTGCAAAAAACCCTATCCTAAGGCACTCAAATCTTGCTTCTAGACCTAGGCGCACAAACATGAGATTAAGGATCATTCTGGCCACCATCACTTCCCTAAAGGCACAAAATTGGTGTAGATACATTCCATTTATTAAGGATCATTCTGGCGCCCAAATCTTGTCAAAGCAAAGGATCAATAGGTTCTCTCTAAGGTGCACTCCAGGGTTTGATCTTGCAAGACTTCTCACGTCAAAATTTTGACCAAGACACTCAAGGCACTAGTCTTTATCATCTAACCCTACAGTGCACTTACTCATTATGATATACTCCTCAACTTTGTATTCAACCTTGCCCAAGGCGCATATTCACTATAAGGCATTCTCACTTTGTCAAGGCTCAGAGGGCTTCAACTTGCTAAAGGGTAGAGGTCTAGGCGCATATTTGACTTGAAGCTCAAGGCACTCCAATCCTCTTGCTCTGGAATTCCTTCTAGGCACTAAGTGACTTCTCCAATTCCTTGAAAACATTTGAAGTGTTTTACCTTCTCAAGGTGCTCCTTCAAACTTGACTCCAAGGTGTTATAATCTCAAAGGTGATGACATCATCTCAACCAAAGGCGCTCAATGATTCATCCCATATCTAGGCGCTAAAACACTTAATCAACCAAGTCATTCAAGGCGCCATTCAGTAAACTCATCTTCCATGATATTCCTATCAAGGCACATATCACTTCTCTCATGGGCTTTAGGCGCTCAGTTGAGTGTTTCAATACTACTTAGGTGCCAAATTTATTTTAATGCACCAAACACAAAGAGCTTTCAAACACTGGGCGCTCACAAAGAGTCTTCCAACCTTGGGCGCTAAATTAGGTCTTTGCAACTATCCAAGGCGCATATCTTCGTTTAAACAACTTATGGTGCCAAGACAACTTCTCATTAGGGTGCTCAAAACACTTGTGTTTACATTTGAAGTGCTTTACCTTCTTAAGGTGCTCCAGACTAACCTGACTCCAAGGCGCTCCATCATCATCCTTAAGGTGCTAAAAACATCATCTCCACTCTAGGCAAAAACATCATCCAACTCCTTAAGGCACTTCACTGTCAAAGTTTGAAGGCGCTCTACCTAGACCTTTCCCCTAGGTGCCAGAACTCCTAAGCGCTCACCAGATAACTCTCTTCTTCAAGGTGCAAATCTTCCTATACTATGATTACCTTTGAAACGCCGATTAATGTGATGTGAGGGTGCAAAGGCTACTCCAATCCTTAGTGAGCGCCTAGTTTAAACAAGGAGAAATAAAGCATTCAAAACTATCCAAACGATCATCCCCTTCCTAATGTCTTCACTGCTGTGGAAAACCTTGGCCAAAATGACACATAACAACTCCTATGAGCGCCCTTATGCCCTAGGATCATCTAGTTTGTGCGTCTTGTAATGAGGAGTTCATGTAAGTTTGGAATGAGCGCCTTGAATAAGTGTAAACTAGCCTAGAGAAGGGTATGTGCGCCTTGAGCGCCTTGAGCATTCCAGAGATAACTGTGCGCCTAGAACAATATGAGCGCTCATGATGATGATTAACGCCTTGATGAGACTATGAGCGCCTTGTTCAGGAGATACCTTGTTTGATCATAAAATGCGCCTTGAGTCTTGAAGGTTTTGAGCGCCTAGGTGATTTGGATGTTGGGATGTTGGTATGCGCCCAAGATTGAGGTAAGTGAGCGCTTGTAATGGAGGAGAGCAATGAGATGGAATGTCTTGTAGAGATTGGCGCCCAGAGACCCATTTTTGCACCTTTGATGATGACCATTTTTGCATAAGAGTTTAGCGCCTTAGAGTTGTAGACTTTCTCTTTGGGCACCGCTGAGTGAATGTTGGTGCCTTGGACAACTAAATACGCCTTTGATGGACTGGAGCCCAGAAGGGGAGTAGGAGGAAACCCAATCTTCAAGATTCATCAAGCTTCAAAGTTTAGTTCAGAGGTTATCCACTTTATCCAAGGAAGGTGTTATCATCTACACTCCGAGAAGGTAATGTCAAAGGCCATCATGAAGGATCACTTCATCAACTTCAAGTCCTTCAAGTTCAAGTCCTTTCACCTAGCAAGTCCAAGAGAGATTTCTACTCTGATTCATGAATTAAGCTTATATCATCCTTATCTACTCTGCATGAAGAAGAAACATTACAAAGTCAATCAAATGAGTTACAAGTACCATACATCCAATTGCAAGGAGTGAACCACCTTAAGGAAAAATAGTTCTCTTGAAGTTACTTGAAATGTCAAAAGGTTTAGTGCCTCCAAGTAAGGTCAGAGGTGAGGTTAGAGGTGAAATGCGCCTTTGGACCATTCTGGCGCCTTGGATGAAGAACCTATATCTTGAGCCCAAGAGGTAAAATTTGCACCTTAGTGGATTTGGAGAGTTACAGAGATTAGAGAAAAGCGCCTTGAAGACAGAGTTGTTCAAGGCGCATGTGTGATTTGGTCAAAAACAGGCGCCTAGAGTGAATAGGCTTTCATCCTGACTTAATACACTGCCTCCTTCTGACGATTTTTGGGGCAGCAGAAAACCTTTCACCACGGGCAAATGCCTCAGAGCTATAAAAAATTGAGAGAGGTTATTGTAGAGGCACTCTACATGATCCCGTTGCCTCAGATGGAATGTTTTTAAGTGACACGATTTTCAAGTAACATCTCGTCAAAGATTGCTGCCTTTTTGCACTTTGGACTCTTCAGGGATATCGTCGGTACAATGTAGCTCCGACTGTTTCGACATGTTTGGGTGAAAAATAGGACCATGCCTAGCATAAATGTACCCATTCGGAAGCGTTGGAATAGTCAGTTTGGTCGCATCAGGAGCAGGACGAAAGTTACACCCCTTTGCAACTTTACACTGCCTCCTTCTGATGATTTTTGGGGCAACAGAAAACCTTTCACCACGGGCAAATGCCTCAGAGCTATAAAAAACTGAGAGAGGTTATTGTAGAGGCACTCTACATGATCTCGTTGCCTTAGACAGAATGTTTCTAAGTGACACAATTTTTGAGTAACATCTCGTCAAAGATTGCTGCCTTTTTGCACTTTGGACTCTTCAGGGATATCGTCGGTACAATGTAGCTCTGACTATTTCGACATGTTTGGGTGAGAAATAGGACCATGCCTAGCATAAATGTACCCATTTGGACGCGTTGGAATAGTCAGTTTGGTCGCATCAGGAGCAGGACGAAAGTTACACCCCTTTGCAACTTTACACTGCCTCCTTCTGACGATTTTTGGGGCAACAGAAAACCTTTCACCACGGGCAAATGCCTAAGAGCTATAAAAAACTGAGAGAGGTTATTGTAGAGGCACTCTACGTGATCACGTTGCCTCAGACGGAATGTTTCTAAGTGACATGATTTTCGAGTAACATCTCATCAAAGATTGCTACCTTTTTGCACTTTGGACTCTTCAGGGATATCGTCGGTACAATGTAGCTCCGACTGTTTCGACATGTTTGGGTGAGAAATAGGACCATGCCTAGCATAAATGTACCCATTCGGACGCATTGGAACAGTCAGTTTGGTCGCATCAGGAGCAGGACAAAAGTTACACCCCTTTGCAACTTTACACTGCCTCCTTCTGACAATTTTTGGGGCAACAGAAAACCTTTCACCACGGGCAAATGCCTCAGAGCTATAAAAAACTGAGAGAGGTTATTGTAGAGGCACTCTACATGATCACGTTACCTTAGATGGAATGTTTCTAAGTGACACGATTTTCGAGTAACATCTCGTCAAAGATTGCTACCTTTTTGCACTTTGGACTCTTCAGGGATATCGTCGGTACAATGTAGCTCCGACTGTTTCGACATGTTTGGGTGAGAAATAGGACCATGCCTAGCATAAATGTACCCATTCAGATGCGTTGGAATAGTCAGTTTGGTCACATCAGGAGCAAGACGAAAGTTACACCCCTTTGCAACTTTACACTGCCTCCTTCTGACGATTTTTGGGGCAACAGAAAACCTTTCACCATGGGCAAATGCCTCAGCTATAAAAAACTGAGAGAGGTTATTGTAGAGGCACTCTACGTGATCACGTTGCCTTAGATGGAATGTTTCTAAGTGACATGATTTTTGAGTAACATCTCGTCAAAGATTGCTGCCTTTTTGCACTTTGGACTCTTCAGGGATATCGTCGGTACAATGTAGCTCCGACTGTTTCAACATGTTTGGGTGAGAAATAGGACCATGTCTAGCATAAATGTACCCATTCGGACGTGTTGGAATAGTCAGTTTGGTCGCATCAGGAGCAGGACGAAAGTTACACCCCTTTGCAACTTTACACTGCCTCCTTCTGACGATTTTTGGGGCAACAGAAAACCTTTCACCACGGGCAAATACCTCAGAGCTATAAAAAACTGAGAGAGGTTATTATAGAGGCACTCTATGTGATCACGTTGCCTTAGATGAAATGTTTCTAAGTGACACGATTTCTGAGTAACATCTCGTCAAAGATTGTTGCCTTTTTGCACTTTGGACTCTTCAGGGATATCGTCGATACAATGTAGCTCCGACTGTTTCGACATGTTTGGGTGAGAAATAGGACCATGCCTAGCATAAATGTACCCATTCGGATGCGTTGGAATAGTCAGTTTGGTCGCATCAGGAGCAGGACGAAAGTTACACCCCTTTGCAACTTTACACTGCCTCCTTCTGATGATTTTTGGGGCAACAGAAAACCTTTCACCACGGGCAAATGCCTCAGAGCTATAAAAAACTAAGAGGTTATTGTAGAGGCACTCTACATGATCACATTGCCTCAGACAAAATGTTTCTAAGTGACACGATTTCTGAGTAACATCTCGTCAAAGATTGTTGCCTTTTTGCACTTTGGACTCTTCAGGGATATCGTCGGTACAATGTAGCTCTGACTGTTTCGACATGTTTGGGTGAGAAATAGGACCATGCCTAGCATAAATGTACCCATTCAGATGCGTTGGAATAGTCAGTTTGGTCGCATCAAGAGCAGGACAAAAGTTACACCCCTTTGCAACTTTACACTACCTCCTTCTGACGATTTTTGGGGCAGCAGAAAACCTTTCACCACGGGTAAATGCCTCAGAGCTATAAAAAACTGAGAGAGGTTATTGTAGAGGCACTCTACATGATAGCGTTGCCTCAGACGGAATGTTTCTAAGTGACACGGTTTTCGAGTAACATCTCGTCAAAGATTGCAGCCTTTTTGCACTTTGGACTCTTCAGGGATATCGTTGGTATAATGTAGCTCAGACTGTTTTGACATGTTTGGGTGAAAAATAGGACCATGCCTAGCGTAAATGTACCCATCCGAATGCGTTGGAACAGTCAGTTTGGTCACATCACGAGCAGGACACCAAAAATGCAAAAGTTGCTTTGTGCAACTTGACAACATTGACACTTTTTTGCAACATGACTCAAAGACTCAAACTGACCCCAAATGACTCAAAGTGACTTAAAATCACCTTGATTATAGAGGTCGAGGCGCTCTTTATCATTCATTCATTATGAGTGCCTTGGGAGAATGGTATATAGGTCATCATCATGATTGGGCGCCCTAGATCTAGAGTGTTGGAGAGATCATCAAATGGTGTCTAGTAGGGTGAGTTATGAGTTTGGTCGCATCAGGAGCAGGACACCAAAAATGTATAACATGATGATGTAAAAATGTGTACATATGTGTAAAAATACAGGAGGAAATAAAAAAAGACAAACCTTACAAATTAATGTGCATACTTACAACTCAATGTAACATAACTTTACAAAATCAATGTGAATACTTACAAATTAATCCAATGAACCATGTGGATCTGCTCTACTCTTTATTGTGTCAAGTATTGCTTCATGGTCAGACTCACACACCTTCCACAATATTTTGTTCAAAGGTCTACCCCGATACTTTATCAAATGAACATTGGATGCCACGACAAGGTTCGAGTAATGAAGAATCTTTCGATGCATGTCAAAGTCCTGAAATAGCCAAATATTAACACTCTTATGTGGGTACCTTCTAAGCCATGTTCCAGTAATAACCACTGATCCTGTAGGGTATTCGATGTTTTCTCCATCTGTAACAGGGGCCTCCAATTTCTTTTTGGCCTCAACACAACGACATAAGTAATAATCTGTTCCCTCTTCATTATCTTCATCTGCAATAACTGCATATACGTGTCCTACATTGATATGTGTAGCAAATTAGATGAATTTAGTCAACATTACAAAAACACTACAAAGTAAGATGACATTACCTGTTTGAACTAGATGAAATTAGATGCATATATGTGCCCTATATTACTTGGTTGAACTAAATCTGATATGTGGTCAAAGTCAACTGACGATTCCATCTGTGTTAGTTCCAGTGCCGTCGAGGGTCGATACGTGTCAAGTGGGCTAAGATAACTTAACTGCCATTCGTCAACCCACTCCTTTGACTCGCACTCATCCCAGACTTGAATTGTACAGGAAGAACAAAAGCATGACATCTTTTGTGTATGGATACTCCATGAACCTGCAATTGAGCTTCTGAAAGAGTGCATCTCATTTGATCCTGTCAGTGTACAACAATCCTCATATGGTGCAATGTTAGTATCATCTATCAACCAAAAAAATCTACGAACTAAAGACTTACCTTCATTACCTGGACCCATGGAAGCATTACACCACTCGACAATCGATTTTGCATCTGTCAACTTTGCATTATCTTTATACTTTAACTCTTCTCGTGCTATGGCTCTTTTGATACATGCTCCTGCACCATCATGCTCCCCCTTTCCATGCCCGGCCTCACAAAAGTTCCACATATGTTGAATACCTGTAAAATTATGCCTCCTACTCAGCCAATAGAAATTCTGCGAGTTCTTGAATTGTGATGCACAATTAGCCAACCATATGATATGCTGACTGAACGATATGCCCCTTCTAGCCAAATCATTGTAGAACACCTGAAAGCAACCTTGCACGAACTCCGTAGAATGCGTGCGATCATCACTAATATAGAAATTATACTCCCTTATGATCTTTTTGTCATCCTCTGTACTATCATTCGCATGAATGAATGCGATGTGCACAAATATAGAAACCTGTGTGGAGTTGTAATATTGTGATTGCACCTCACTCTGTGGCTGTAGACTATAGTTCTCTACAAAGTCGACGACTGAAACAATGCTACCAACCGGAAATGTGTCCTTGCATAACTTGAATTGCAAGTCCAACCATCGAGCTCTATGGGCATGTCTTGCATACTCATACACTATGCTGTCATGAAATATAGGCATAAACTGATACACTGGAATCTTTTCAATAACTAATTCACACCTCTTTGCTTCTTTACCATCTTTTGTATTGTATGCCACTGTTTTATACTTGCCAAACTCTACTAGTTCATTTCCAACCGCATGTGTTATTTCTATATGTTCACATATTGGCAAATGTTGCAAGCCACCGCAACGATGACATGTGCCATCCAAGCATAATTTCTTGTAGAATATTTGACCTTCCTCTCTTTCACATAAAATTCTTGATATGAAGTCTCTTGAAGATGTTGGTGGGGCACATATGGCACAACCCTGCAAATCATTGTTAGTATGCATATCTAAACATATAGACCTATAAGCATCAAAATGGTTAGAAAATTCAATATGTAATCTACAACAACAAGTAGTGTGTGTGTGATTTATCTTAACATAGAAAAGTTTTAGCATTTCAAAATATCTTTGACAAATTTTAATTTGAGGATACTTCTCTAGAAATTTACCATAAAACTGTGTTTGAGTCTCATCCAAAAAATGCTTTGGATGTGGCTCGCGGTTCTGACTACCAATTCTCCTTCTTACCACATCCCTTTGATTTGGAGATACCCTTGTGTAATTCTTCCAAAAGTCTTCAATTAGTGATCTCAATGCTTCAACAATTAGTTTATCTTTTCGTGGTAGTCTCCCCAAGAACGCCCATAATTCATTGGCATTAGTGTCCTCAATTCTTTGGCGTCTTCCAACGGCTCTTGATAAAGTTTTCCTATTAATTCTCAATTCTTGACTTGTCTTTCTAATGAGACGAGCTTTCCTCGTTTGACTACTTACTATAGTCGATGTAATCACACGCTGTGTTGCATTACTATCTTTTGTGCGTGAGGTGTTACCCACACTTTCATACGCACTCATTAGATTCTTGACAATAGATTTTTCACTTGAAGCCTTTGATGTTCTCAACCCAAGAATCTTCATGATAGACCTATACTTTATACTTCGCATCATTTCAACGAATAGTTGACATCTTGCAGTCTCATTTAACTTTTCAAAGAACAATCTCCAAATCTTATTAGCATATCTTCTACAAGTGCGTTTTGGAATCTTACCTTCCATTGGCTGCAAAATATTCTCATCAATATCAATCAAATACTTTGGCTTTCTATGCAAAATTCTAGGTGGTGTCAAGTTAGGTAAATTCATCTCAACATTAGGAATTTCATCAATATTTAAATGAAATGGGTTAGATGGCATACCTTCGATCGAAGATGGAATAGATGGCATACCTTGAGGTTGAGGTGGGAACGATGGCGTACCTCCTTCATCACATGTGAGTGATGATGTACTCTCAACTTGAGATGTGGTAGATGGTGTCCCTACATGTTGACTTGCGGTAAAGGATGTGTCTCCAACTATGGTATTCAAATCTCTCGTACCACGAAGTTTTTGCATTCATTCTCTTTGTGCCGCCAATACCATATCTCTTTGTGATGGTTGTGTTTCCTCTTCAATTGGTATGTCTTCATTTATGGTGTCCAATTTCCTCTTCTCACGAAGTTCCCTCATAGCCATTGCTTTCTTTGCATTCTTAGCTTCTATCTCTTCCTGTGTTGGTTTAATTCTTGATCGTTTCCTCGGCATGACGGAGAATTTGTCTGTAGCATGATAAAGAGACCAATATTAGTTCCTAAGAAATGAATACATGATAATAGTGGGATTGTATTTTTTTTATGTTGTAAGGATTTATTCTTGTATAGTTTGACATCATGGTATGAACTAAGGTTTGTTTATTACACATAATTATTAAAGAGCCCAAGTGTAGAAAATATACATGGCATCATGTGAGATTGTAGGTTGCTTTCTCGATTGGGAATGTGTCTATTTTAAACATGTATGATAAAGCATGATAAAGTAATTCAATCTGAAATAAGGAAAATGTAAAAAATATGCATGTAAAGACTTGACATACCTAAAAAATGAAGATTTGAATGGAGAGAGTACCCAATTATGTAGTGTTTTTATCTTCTTGCATCAAACTCCTCAACAATTTGAGTTTTTCACCACTTGCTTCCTTTTCAATGTTAAATTCTTAAAATTGAATCACAATTAACATTGCAATACTACAAAAATTGAAACTTGAATAGATATATATCAAACTTGGTTTGAAAACTATGTTATTTCCTCCTTCTCAAGTTGGCAAAGCAGAAAAGGTGGTGGAAAGATCATGCAAAGGTGGTATAATGTGTCAAATGTGCATGTGAACTTCCCAATAGCATGAAAGCACTTATTTTTTGTCGGAGCACGCGTAGAATCAGTAAGAAAATAGAGCATGTGGGCCTGGATCATGGGGGTAACCACTTTTTTACCGTTTCAGTAGAAATACAAAACGCAAGCGCGTTATAATGCGCTCGCGTTTTGTCCTGTTATAGATCCCTAATCCCTAAACCCTCAACTCTAATCCCTTGACCCTCAACCCTCAATGTCAAATCATAATCCCTCCACCCTATCCCTAAACCCTCAACCCTCAATGTCAAATCCTAATCCCTCAACCCTCAACGTCAAATCCTAATCCCTCAACGTCAAATCCTAATCCATCAACCCTCCAACCCTATCCCTAATCCTTACAACCCTCAACCCTTAACTCTGATCCATCAACCCTCAACACTATACCTTAAACCCTAATCCCTTCAACCTCAACCCTATCCCTAAACCCTTGACCCTCGAACCTCAACCCTCGACGTCAAACCCTAATCCCTCAACCCTTAACTCTGATCCCTCATCTCTCAACCCTAACCCTAAACCCTCAACCCTCCACATCAAACCCTAATCCCTCAACCCTCAACCCTAATCTGTCATCTGTCATCCCTCAACTCTAATCCCTCATTCCTAAACCCTAAACGCTATCCCTATTCCTAGACCCTCAACATGCTCGATACTATACCTTAAACCCTAATCCCTCTACCATCGACACTCTTATTTAACCCTAATCCCTTGACCATTAACCCTATCCCTCAACCTCAACCCTCAACCCTCAACCCTCAACTCTCAACATTAAACCCTAATTCATCAACCCTAAACCCTAATCCCTCAAACCTAAACCCTATCCCTAAACCATCAACCCTCAACACTATACCTTAAACCCTAATCCCTCAACCCTCAACCCTCAACCCTAAACCTTATCCCTAAACCCTAATCCCTCAACCCTCAACCCTAATCCCTCATCCCTAAACCCTAAATGCTATCCCTATTCCTAAATCCTCAACAGACTCGATACTATACCTTAAACTCTAATCCCTTATCCCTAAACCCTCCAACCCTATTCCTAATCCTTATACCCTCCACACTCTACTGTAATCCTAATTCCTCGACCCTCAACCCTATCCCTAAACCCTTGACCCTCAAACCTCAACCCTCAACCCTCAGCATCAAACCCTAATCCCTCAACCCTTAACTCTGATCCCTCAACCTTCAACCCTAATCCTAAACCCTAAACCCTCAATGCCAAATTCTAATCCCTCAACCCTTCACTCTAATCCCTCAACCCTAAACCCTATCCCTAAACCCTCAACACTATACCTTAAACCCTAATCCCTCAACCCTAACCCTAAACCTTGTCCCTAAACCCTAATCCCTCAACCCTCAACCCTAATCTGTCATCCGTCATCCCTCAACTCTAATCCCTCATTCCTAAACCCTAAACGCTATCCCTATTCCTAGACCCTCAACAGGCTCGATACTATACCTTAAACCCTAATCCCTCTACCATCGACACTCTTATTTAACCCTAATCCCTTGACCATTAACCCTATCCCTCAACCTCAACCCTCAACCCTCAACCCTCAACCCTCAACCCTTAACTCTCAACATTAAACCCTAATTCATCAACCCTAAACCCTAATCCCTCAAACCTAAACCCTATCCCTAAACCATCAACCCTCAACACTATACCTTAAACCCTAATCCCTCAACCCTCAACCCTAAACCTTATCCCTAAACCCTAATCCCTCAACCCTCAACCCTAATCCCTCATCCCTCAACTCTAATCCCTCATCCCTAAACCCTAAATGCTATCCCTATTCCTAAACCCTCAACAGACTTGATACTATACCTTAAACTCTAATCCCTTATCCCTAAACCCTCCAACCCTATTCCTAATCCTTATACCCTCCACACTCTACTGTAATCCTAATTCCTCGACCCTCAACCCTATCCCTAAACCCTTGACCCTCGAACCTCAACCCTCAACCCTCAACATCAAACCCTAATCCCTCAACCCTTAACTCTGATCCCTCAACCTTCAACCTTGATCCTAAACCCTAAACCCTCAACGCCAAATTCTAATCCCTCAACCCTTCACTCTAATCCCTCAACCCTAAACCCTATCCCTAAACCCTCAACACTATACCTTAAACCCTAATCCCTCAACCCTAACCCTAAACCTTGTCCCTAAACCCTAATCCCTCAACCTTCAACCCTAATCTGTCATCTGTCATCCCTCAACTCTAATCCCTCATTCCTAAACCCTAAACGCTATCCCTATTCCTAGACCCTCAACAGGCTCGATACTATACCTTAAACCCTAATCCCTCTACCATCGACACTCTTATTTAACCCTAATCCCTTTACCATTAACCCTATCCCTCAACCTCAACCCTCAACCCTCAACCCTCAACTCTCAACATTAAACCCTAATTCATCAACGCTAAACCCTAATCCCTCAAACCTAAACCCTATCCCTAAACCATCAACCCTCAACACTATACCTTAAACCCTAATCCCTCAACCCTCAACCCTAAACCTTATCCCTAAACCCTAATCCCTCACCCCTCAACCCTAATCCCTCATCCCTCAACCCTAAATGCTATCCCTATTCCTAAACCCTCAACAGACTCGATACTATACCTTAAACTCTAATCCCTTATCCCTAAACCCTCTAACCCTATTCCTAATCCTTATACCCTCCACACTCTACTGTAATCCTATTTCCTTGACCCTCAACCCTATCCCTAAACCCTTGACCCTCGAACCTCAACCCTCAACCCTCAACATCAAACCCTAATCCCTCAACCCTTAACTCTGATCCCTCAACCTTCAACCCTGATCCTAAACCCTAAACCCTCAACGCCAAATTCTAATCCCTCAACCCTTCACTCTAATCCCTCAACCCTAAACCCTATCCCTAAACCCTCAACACTATACCTTAAACCCTAATCCCTCAACCCTAACCCTAAACCTTGTCCCTAAACCCTAATCCCTCAACCCTCAACCCTAATCTGTCATCCGTCATCCCTCAACTCTAATCCCTCATTCCTAAACCCTAAACGCTATCCCTATTCCTAGACCCTCAACAGGCTCAATACTATACCTTAAACCCTAATCCCTCTACCATCGACACTCTTATTTAACCCTAATCCCTTGACCATTAACCCTATCCCTCAACCTCAACCCTCAACCCTCAACCCTCAACCCTCAACTCTCAACATTAAACCCTAATTCATCAACCCTAAACCCTAATCCTTCAAACCTAAACCCTATCCCTAAACCATCAACCCTCAACACTATACCTTAAACCCTAATCCCTCAACCCTCAACCCTAAACCTTATCCCTAAACCCTAATACCTCAACCCTCAACCCTAATCCCTCATCCGTCAACTCTAATCCCTCATCCCTAAACCCTAAATGCTATCCCTATTCCTAAACCCTCAACAGACTCGATACTATACCTTAAACTCTAATCCCTTATCCCTAAACCCTCCAACCCTATCCCTAATCCTTATACCCTCCACACTCTACTGTAATCCTAATTCCTTGACCCTCAACCCTATCCCTAAACCCTTGACCCTCGAACCTCAACCCTCAACCCTCAACATCAAACCCTAATCCTTCAACCCTTAACTCTGATCCCTCAACCTTCAACCCTGATCCTAAACCCTAAACCCTCAATGCCAAATTCTAATCCCTCAACCCTTCACTCTAATCCCTCAACCCTAAACCCTATCCCTAAACCCTAACCCTAAACCTTGTCCCTAAACCCTAATCCCTCAACCCTCAACCCTAATCTATCATCTGTCATCCCTCAACTCTAATCCCTCATTCCTAAACCCTAAATGCTATCCCTATTCCTAGACCCTCAACAGGCTCGATACTATACCTTAAACCCTAATCCCTCTACCATTGACACTCTTATTTAACCCTAATCCCTTGACCATTAACCCTATCCCTCAATCTCAACCCTCAACCCTCAACTCTCAACATTAAACCCTAATTCATCAACCCTAAACCCTAATCCCTCAAACCTAAACCCTATCCCTAAACCATCAACCCTCAACACTATACCTTAAACCCTAATCCCTCAACCCTTAACCCTAAACCTTATCCCTAAACCCTAATACCTCAACCCTCAACCCTAATCCCTCATCCCTCAACTCTAATCCCTCATCCCTAAACCCTAAATGCTATCCCTATTCCTAAACCCTCAACAGACTCGATACTATACCTTAAACTCTAATCCCTTATCCCTAAACCCTCCAACCCTATCCCTAATCCTTACACCCTCCACACTCTGCTTTAACCCTAATCCCTTCAACCTCAACCCTATCCCTAAACCCTTGACCCTCGAACCTCAACCCTCAACCCTCGACATTAAACCCTATTCCCTCAACCCTTAACTCTGATCCCTCATCTCTCAACCCTAACCCTAAACCCTAAACCCTCAACCCTCAACGTCAAATCCTAATCCCTCAACCCTAAACCCTATCCCTAAACCCTCAACACTATACCTTAAACCCTAATCCCTCAGCCCTCAACCCTAAACCTTATCCCTAAACCCTAATCCCTCAACCCTCAACCCTAATCTGTCATCCCCCAACTCTAATCCTTCATCCCTAAACCCTAAATGCTATCCCTATTCCTACACCCTCAACAGAATCAATACTATACCTTAAACCCTAATCCCTTATCCCTAAACTCTCCAACCCTATCCCTAATCCTTATACCCTCCATACTCTAGTTTAACCCTAATTCCTCGACCCTCAACCCTATCCCTAAACCCTTGACCCTCGAACCTCAACCCTCAACCCTCAACGTCAAACCCTAATCCCTCAACCCTTAACTCTGATCCCTCGACCCTCAACACTATACCTTAAACCCTAATCCATATCCCTCAACCCTTAACCCTTAAAACTTAAACCCTATCCCTACACCCTCAACACTTGACACTATATCTCAAGCCTTAAACCCTCATCCCTAAAGCCTCAACCCTCAATCCTTAAACCTTCAACCCTAAACCCTATCCCTAATCCCTCTACCCTCAACACTCTAACCCTAACCTCAACATTAAATGCTAATCCGTCAACCCTAAACCCTAAACCCTCAACCCTCAACACTATACCTTAAACCCTAATCCCTCAACCCTCAACCCTAAACCTTATCCCTAAACCCTAATCCCTCAACCCTCAACCCTAATCCATCATCCCTCAACTATAATCCCTCATCCCTAATCCCTAAATGCTATCCCTATTCCTAAACTCTCGACAGACTTGATACTATACCTTAAACCCTAATCCCTTATCCCTAAACCCTCCAACCCTATCCCTAATCCTTACACCCTCCACACTCTACTTTAACCCTAATCCCTCGACCCTAAACCCTATCCCTAAACCCTTGACCCTTGAACCTGAACCCTCATCCCTTAATGTCAAACCCTAATCCCTCAACCCTTAACTTTGATCCCTCGACCCTCAACCGTAATCTGTCATCCCTCATCCCTAAACCTTAAACGCTATTGCTATTCCTAGACCCTCAACGGGCTCGATACTATACCTTAAACGCTAATCCCTTATCCGTAAACCTTTCAACTCTATCCCTTATGCCTTAACCCTCATGATTAATAGCCTTGAATGTAAAAAAATTTGAGTGGGACATAACGCGAGCGCATTATAACGCGCTCGCGTTATGTCAAACATGGCAAAAGACAGACTTATGGGAAAGAAAAATGCAAGGCGAAACATAACGCGAGCGCGTTATAATGCGCTCGCGTTATTTCTTGCTTTGGGAATCCCAAGCCTTGGGCTTGGGATTTGCTTTGGATTTCCAACCCAAAGGCTTGGAGTGCCTTATGAACAGT
This sequence comes from Cunninghamia lanceolata, assembly GCA_027924645.1. Taxonomy (NCBI): domain Eukaryota; kingdom Viridiplantae; phylum Streptophyta; class Pinopsida; order Cupressales; family Cupressaceae; genus Cunninghamia; species Cunninghamia lanceolata. The sequence continues at coordinate 17,356,975 of BSBN01000049.1, forward strand.
CACAGATGTGTTTTTCTATATTCTTCAAAATTTCACATAATTTCGTTCGTGCTAACCCTCAGATTTGCACGTGTTTCAAGGTTGAATGAATCGAACACATGGGTAATGTTAGGCTTTCTCTTAGCTATTTGACGATGTGATTTTTTTCACATTTTAACAATGTTAAGCCTTTCATCTTTAATTTCTTTTGTTTGTGTGTCCATTTTTATGCAAAAACCACTGTTTGGTCTTTTTTTCATTGTAAAATAACTATTCATTCAAATTTCAAAAAAATTACATATTTAGAAACTAGACTCCATTCTACAAATATTAAAAAAAAAATGATTTTCAATTAGTTTTCAAAATTTATAGGGCTAGCACGGCCAAAATTCTATTTTTTAGGATGTGTCCACTTTAAAAATTAGTAAAAAATCAAATATTCATCAAAAAATTATTAGAAAAATCGGGCATAAACTACATGCTATTAGCTAATTTCTCACCAAAGCGATTTTAAAAATACCAAAAAAAAGTTGACCTTTTGAGGGAGCCACAAAACATGCTATGTTATGTTTTTTTGACAGAAACAACACCAATTTCTGTGGCTCCCTCTTTTGAACCCCTTAATCTATGCCATTTTCAAAACAAAATAGTAGTTTAGAAAGTAGACTCGGAGCACTACGAACATTGTTTTGGTTGCATCTCTAAATTTTGAGTGTAACTATGCTCAATTTCTCATCTAAGGCCAGTATTTCCTGATTTCAGAAAAAAGTGGCCACTTAAGACCCCTTTTTGGCCCCCCATCTTCTTGCACTTACCCTTGTAGTCCATGAGACCACATTTCATTCAGGGATTTGTCAAATAGTTCATGTGTCTTGTCTATGCTTCCACATACACATCTCTTTGTGAGAGTATGTGAGAGAGAGGGGGGGGGTTAAAGAAGAAGCATCGTGGACTAAATATATATTTACTGTAGTCCTTTAGAATTTACTGTATGTAGAAAATTCTCCCATTCATTTGATATAGCCTTTAAAAAAATGATTTTATTTGACTTTAAAAAATCATACACAGCCATATGACTATCAAATTAAAACCCATGCATGGCTGATACACAGTGGTGTACATATTCATATAGGTGTACACGTATGTCAGTGTGATTGTGGCTACATGCACATGCGTGTGTCCTACATGTCAAACATGAATGCATGTATAGATACAAATACATGTCTTTTTTATGACTATTTTTCAACTTTATGACAGTTTTTTTTATGATGTTTTTTGCTGCCTTATAACAGTCTTTCTAATGACTTTTTTTTGCTAACTTTTGTTGTCTTTTTATGCTGACATCTTCATGTCTAATGTCCCTTATCTCATTTTTGTATTTGCTGCTATTATAATAGTCTTTTTTATGACTATTTTTCTAACTTTATGACAGTCTTTTTTATGACTGTTTTTATCCTTTAATTGTGACGGTCCTATGGTGTTTTTCTTTGATCTCTTCAACAAAGTCACTATGAAAGAGAACATACCCTTCAATCTGGCATATGAAGGCCTCATGTCCCTGACTACAGTCTTTTCTAAACCTCTTAACTGCTCCTTTTAAAAAATCATTTTGACTGTCATGACTTACTACCTCTTGTTGTGATTGTCTACTACCTCTTGTTGTGATTGTCTACTTCATGTGTAGGCTTCAATGTCACTGTCCTCTTGTCCTGAACTAGTAGTCATACTGTAGCATCCTGATGTAGACTGTTACTCAAGACACTTGTACAATCATATGAGAAATTATAAATAGTCACTTTAAGTCTACAAAACAAAAGTTTGATAGACCCCTAGCAGTGATTGCTCCTTGACACAGGTGACTGTTCCTTGACAAATCTATTTTCCCTCTTGCATGCTCAAAGTCTCTATTGGTTCAGTGATGTTACTATGATCTCTATCTGGGTTTAGATGTTTCTTTGCAATGATCCATGTCACTGTTTCTAAAAACTCATACAAATATAGAAATAAAAATCCACAAATATAGAAATGAAAATCTAGTAGGGTATCTCAGGCATTAGACTGCCTAAGTTTCCTCCCAAAACAATTGCTCCTGTCACACCAATCATTGCATTTATAACAGATGGAGGGTCCCTCCCACATTAGTGGCACCAAGCAGCTTAGTATCTATTGTACACCGGGTGTCTTGTCTTGTATCTTCTCCATCATGCCTTGTGCATGTTGTTGTGCTTGTTGAGGCTGATCACCCATCTTTCAAAATCACCCACACAACAATATGTGTATATATCTCTCCAAGGCTTCTCAAACAAAGTACTCAAACATTGCTTATAGATTATAGCTTATATATTGCTTCTATGTGCTTTGCATAATAGAGCAACATTAAAAAACTAGTGTGTGTATATATATATAATCAACCAAGGTTGGTACACCTCATTTGGGAACACGGTTATGAATGTCAAGGAAAAATAACATGATGTGTCAAAGGTGTGTAAAACATTTCATGACAAGTGTACAAGGCAGTTGACATGTGTACCATTTTTAAAGCTTAACAAGCAAACAAGAACCAAACAACTTAGAGATTGTCCTTACATGTAATGCATGGAGAACATATTGTTAGGAGTGGACACCTGAAGGATTTTATATTCTTCTTGTTATAATATGTAGACAACTATCCCCTCTCTCTACTACAACATTATGTTTTGTTTACTTGTAGTCCACTTATGCAGTACACGTTCTGGTTTTTATCTGCTCTAATTTTGCATTGAAATGATACATTTTGATGGGTTTCATTGAAGTCATAATTTTTTATGGTTTTGGGTTGCTTCCCATTGTCCACAACAGTGCATCATAAAAATTTTATGGGCTGCTTGCTTACTGTTTTCCTTTAGTGGTCTACAGTTTCACAGAGAAGTTAACTGTGAGCAGCTTTATGTACCCTGATTGTAATCCTTTGTTAACTCATGTATATATTTGCTTCTTACCAAAAAAAACCATTACATTTGTAGAACACAGTATCGAATTAGAAGCTAACAAATAGGAAAAAATGAAAAAAAATTTCAAAGAAATTTATGATTGTAATTAGTTGTTTCATGAATTCTTCTATAATGATGGACTAAATTGCAAGTGAAGATTATGGTATTGAGGAAGAAATAACTTTGTGAATCTTAATTTTTTAGTTTTTAAAGAAAGTTAAAATAAATTAGAATCTCTTGCACCAACATTTCCCATGTCCATAGCTCCAAAACCCAATCTCTGGTAGCTCATCTTTTTGTCCATCTCATTTTAGCAGTTTAGGCAAAGATATGTAAGCAAGCTGCACATATTGTTTGTGGTTGATTTTATCCTTTTTGGTTTAGGTTAATCCTGAATCCCATTCTTCATTTTTGCAATGCCTTTTGTACTATTTTATGTAGGCAATAGTGTCCATATCATTCAGAATTATATTGAACTATTTGGTACATTCTTCTTTATTTCTATCTAATAAAGTTTAGCTCTTCCCTTACAATTAAACCCTACATGCCTGCATTTATTTTTACCAGATAGACCTTCCAATTGAAATCCTAGCATTAGAGATTTCCTCTCAAAACCAGACAACCCTTCCAACTGAAATGCTGGCCTTGAAGGCTCCCTTCTAAACATTATGAAGCAAGATGCTGCATGTGCCATCTCAACAGTGAGTTAGAAGTTTACAGAAATTCATGTATGTACACTTCTAATGAGTTTCCTTTTAAAAGGTTGAGAATCATTGCTCTTTGGGTATCAGTATTTGGTGGTTGGATGATTTTGTGCTGGATATGTTTTGCATGTTCATTTGTCGCTAGTAAGCTAAATTTAGCTGTGGAACTCTTCAAATTATGTGTAATCCTCCTATTGGCTTTGATGCCATCATGTACAACATCATTTTTAATTTAATTTTGATACCTCCAAGGTAATTTTTGAAGTGTTGGACACCTCATCAAATTCAAATGGATTTGTGATTTAATAAAATTAGATAGTCATTGGTAAATCTTGTAGGTCTCTTTCTTGTAATTTTGGAGGATGGTAGGAATCACCTCAAAGAAATGTAGTCTCATGGAATGTGTTAATTGCAGTATATGCACAAAATGGTTTTATTGAAAAGGGCTTTCAAAAATGCCTCTATTAGTTATTATTTTTTAATATTCTCTTAATGTCAATATTCAGGGATATTATATAAGTTTTTATTTTATAGCCTTTTTTATTGTGGAAATCATTTCTGATTGTAAGCATTCAGAGTTCATATTACTATCATTAGTTGTGAGGAGTCACAAAGGCAAAGTCTTTCTTGGTGTGAGCACCTACAGGTTTGAAAGTATTTATTTGAATATTGTCATTTGCTGCTGCAGATAGATTAGTAATTACTAGTAAATTTCATATTGTTGTAGCATTATTTGTGTGAGTCAAACTTGAACATCAGTCATCAATGTGGTTCAATTGAAATTGTATATGACTAGGGGTTACCTTTGCATAGATCATACTATGTTTCAATCAAATATGAATAAATGAACTATGGAGTTTCACTATCAGACCTGTATATACATTTCTTCTTGAATACTTTCATAATATATGCCTATATTGTTATAAAATTTCTTATCATCCCACTTTGTTTTTCATATTTCAAAGTTTCATAAATCTTTTAAAAATATTAACAAATTTTGAGTTTTTTGATTGTGGACAAGTACAGAGCAAGGAGAAAATGCAAAACCAATGCCTTCTAGATGCATTTACAACCCACCCCATGTGTAACAATGGCATCACTGAAGACATGCATTCACACTGATGGCTTTTTAGCTTTAGCTTTAGTTTTTTTTTTCAATTTTAAAAGCATAATAAATTAGCAGTTTGCATACTACAAAAAAATTGTCTTCAAAACTCTATATATAGAGTTCTCTGTAACATATTTTATATATAGTTTGAATATATAGTGAATTATTTTCCAGCATTGTTGTTTCAATCCTTTGAGCAGATTTGTTGATAAACGAGTTCTTTGTAATATATTTTATATATAGTTTGAATCTACAGTGAATTATTTTCCAACAATGTTGTTTCAATCCTTTGAGTAGATTTATTGAAGTTTATCAACAAAAAATGACATAGTTGATGTTTATCATGTACTAGTTGTTTATATATGACCAGTTGACAAAAAGATAATGATTAAAATGACCAAATATACTACCAATGGAGGGAAATTAGTTAATACAAATGACTAAATATACTACCAATGGACAAAAATTAGTGACTAAATATACTACCAATTGATGACAATTAATGATTACTAATGACTAAATATACTATCAAATAGATGACTAATTACACTACCAAATTACCAAATATGCTACCAAATTGATGACTAAATATTCTACCAAATTGATGACTAAATATACTATCAAATTAATGACTAAATCAATGACTAAAATTTGTTTGGTCATAAATTTGGTCATGAGATAAATGACCATCAATAAACTACTAATGGTTAGGTGACCAAACTAATGATCAAATGACCAATTTTTGGTATTTTTTTAGTTATTTATTTCTGTTTTTCTACTAGTGATTAATAATACAATCCCTTCCAAAGAATATAAGAAATATAATCAAATTACATAAATATTCCAAACACATAAACATATCTCAACTTTTCATTTTAATACTTGAGTGTAGGGTAAGTCAAGCTATTCATTCAAGCAAGAGAGATTTGGGTTCCTACCTACTTAGTTTATCCTTGTACACACCAAATGCAGATCAAATAAAAGATTTAACACAATGCAAACCCTTAAATCTACACTCATATGATCTCTGATTAAGCAAGAAATTGAAACATAAAATGAATAGACAAAATGAAGTTACCCATGAATCGATTCCTATTGCATCATAAAAGTAGATTTGCTCAGAATGGTATGAATGTGGTTGCTCGATTCGATAGCATGACGTTGCGAGATAGATCGTTGATTGAAATAAACTTTGAATAGGTCAATTTATAGACCACCAGGAAGGAGGATCGATAGAGAGGATTCGATGAGAGATTGATGGCCAAGATTAAGTTGGTTGAGTTGGTTGCAAGATCAAAGGTGGAGGGTAAAAGGAATTATTAATTGATTTTTAATATTTGTGGGAGATAGTTACGAATTGGTTATGGTGAAATAAAATAATTTAATATTTCTTTTATTTTATTTATGAGAGAGAATAATGGGATTTAATTAATAAGAATTGATTAAAACATGTGTGTGAAAGGGGATTTATAACTTAGGGAAATGATTTGGTACTCAGGAATAATGATTTAGAACTAGGGAAAAAATAGGGATAATGAGGGATACTTAGGCATTAGGTCTTCATAATCAAGATAATTGGATAATGGATAAAATCAAGATAATAAGAGGATAATTAACTATGATTAGGATAATTTAGGATGATTCAAGGATAATTAGGATGGTTTAAAGATAAAGTGGTTGATGTAAGGGACTAGGACTTGTTTTGGGAAAGTGGTCAATTTTAGGTGTCTACATTTTGCCCCTCTTCGAGATGATGTTGGGAAAGCAATGTCATTTCAAAGAAGGATAAAATTTAGATGGTAGATAAAGGATGGGGCTTATAAAAAAGAGGATGGGATGATGCCCCCTTGAGAGGATAGGTGGGTATGAAGGACATGGGTAGGCTCTCAAAATGGATGGAGAGGAAAGAAAATGTGAGGGGCGAGTATGAAAATAATGGAGAGAAGGATCGTCATGCTGAGTTGGTATGAGCAACCTAATGTTTGTTATAGCACCTAACATTATGCACCATGATATAAAGACCAAGGTGACGATGTGTCAAATGCATAAAGGATTAAAGTCGCAAGCAAGCATATGTCAATGGCACCATGATATGAGAGACCATGATGATGTTGTGGCAGGTATGTTGCAAGGACTAATGCAGATACAAGACAAAACCATAACACACACACAAGCAAAGCAAGCAAGCACGCATAAAGATGATTCAAAGACAAAGACAAACATGATGTTTCCCTTGGTCACGTTGAAAATTGATGATTGCATTGATGATGATGATGATGATAGCATTGTTGATGTGGGAATGATATATACCAAGAACAACATGAGGATTGGGAACAATAAATCCCAGTGATGATGATTAGATTGATTGGATTAAGTTGCTCATGAGATTTGCAGCAAGGTTGGCTTTGTGGAGTTTTGACTCACCAAACTTGTGATGGAAAATTATGGAATTTGGATTTAGCATTATGATGTGTAGATGTGGAACTAGGATGGTGACTAGGAACAATTTTCTTGTACAAATGGTATGGTGGCGGGGACTTGACGCAGGGGCATCATGCTTGATTTTATTTTCTTGTGGATTTTGTTTTTTTTGTTAGTGATAACACCTTGTCTCTAGTGGTGGCTCATTACTTCTTGTTGCTAGTAACCAAAGATAGTAAACAGTGTCTTGTCACCGGAAAAGAACTCTCCTATCACCAAGTGACAGAAACTACGGAGAGTTAGTTATTTTCCAAAATCAAACAATCATGATTTACAATATTAGTTATAGTTTTGAGGTAGAATAAAGGTCAGGAGTAGAGAAGAATTGCATGACAACTGGAAGGTAATTAGAGGGACTCTTTGAAATGGCTATGTCATGGGTAGTCGTGGGGAAGGTGGAAAGGCAGTCAGTTGGAAAGAGAATAAGAGACCATCTCTGTGAAGAAAGTAAGAATGTGAAGAGTCGGGTAGAAGACAAAAAGACGTAGGGTCTTGTTTTTGAGAGGAGAGCTGATAGAGGAGAGCGAGATGGAGGAAGGAAACTGCAAAAGGAAAGAGTAGTAGCTATCTAAGACTGTTTTGGAGACCATTAGGGAAGGTGACATGTAATGATCAACAATGATGACATAGCAATCAGAAGACAAAGAGACTCTTTGTAACAGCAGCAGAAGAGTTAGAGGAAAGTAATAAAAGAATACGATCACTGTGAAGAGGAGAGTGTCGTAGAGAGGGAAGAAAAAAGAGAGGCTGATGGTTGCAGGCTGATGATTGTAGGGGAATGAGGAAAAGATTGACAGCAGAAAGATGTGAATCCTCGAGGAGGTCAATATATATTAAGTTGTAATGCAATCATAAGGGGGAGCCATGAGGAAAAGAAAAAGAGGCTTGGTTCATAGAAAACTATCTTGAGACATAGAGAAGGAAGACCATTTGTGGCAAGACAGTCAGGAGGAGATATAGAGTGAGAAAGGACAAAAGAAAAGAGTCATGGTTGACAGAAGGACCCTATAACAGAAAGAATTAAATATGAAGTTTAGAGCCATGAAGCTATTAGGGAGTTGGAGATCCATGTTATAAGGTACAGGCTTGATGAATGTGTAGTTGCATAGGCTAAAACATTTATTTTGAGAAAAGAAGCTCTAAATTATATCTTTGTAATCGAAGTTGTATGGACTGAAGATAAATAAAGAGTATTGTTTTGCATTTCATATTCCTGTCATTAGTGTACTATGTAAATCTTATTATCTCCTATCATGAATTTGGTTGTAAGTCTATAGAGGTCTATAGATGGTAAGGGTCCAAGTATTAAGATAATAGAATGTATGCCTAAATATGTGCTGTTGCATATGGTATTAGAGCATGTGTGAGAAATCATGCTATTAGGACTTGTTATAGGCAAGGTGTGTGTTTTGATTTTGATAGCTTTGATAGCTCATGGTATTTGGAAGAGTTACTTTATTTGATTTTATTGGTCCATTTTGTTTTGGAACCCATATTGCTTTGATATGCGTTCCTTGATTGTTGACTTCATACTCTTTTGACATTTGATTTGAAGCTTTTACTTTGTATACTCTATGATTTTGTTGGTCCTAGTTGAGGGATGGAGGATAAAGTTTAGTGGTAGAGATGGTGGAAGTGGAAGTGGAAGGATGTTCAAGATTGTTGACATCAATTTTAGTGCAAGGGCTACAAATGGTCCCTATCTCCATGCTTTCATCAGATGAGGTTTCCTTAGTGATCTTTGAAGTATCACTAACATCATTGAATTCCTTAGATAATTATGTGCCAAGAATTCGACTATGTCCGATGTGGATTGGGATAGGTTCGAGGATACCTTGTTCATGAAGGCCCAATCCTTTTCCATGATAATCCATGTTTTAACATATCTTATTTGCAATAGTATATTTGTTATCTATGAAACATGATGCTAACTCCTCGGTATTTTTCTAAGAATAGTCAAAATTGTCTGTTATCTCTTCTATGAGAAAATTTTCCTTGATAAAGATAGTAGATCCTATTTGGTGGGATTCATGTACTAGCTCATCATGTAGACTCTTTGTACTTTGATCATTGTGTACACTTGTAGTTTCATGGTCATTGTTTGTGATTATCATTCCTTGATCATCTAAATGTTTAATGGTATCCATTATGTCTTGTGTTTCTCCATGCTTGATGTAAGTAAGATCTTGCCTGCAAATATGCTCATTGGGATCCATTATGATATGATTCAAGTGATTTGTTTGATTGTCCATGTTGCCTTGGGTATCAAGTGTCTCATCATAGGATATGGATATTGTAGTTGGATATGTGATCGTATTATTTTGTCTTTCTTTATCATGAACATCATAAAGTTCAAAGAGAGGATCAACTTGGCTTTTGGGATCATGGATATATCATAAAATTCAAGGAGAGGATCAACTTGGCTTTCTTGATCATAGCTAGTATCATGATCATATATGGGAGTGGCTTGGCTAGTTTATTCTTGGATAAAAGGGGCAACTCGAGCTTGATCTTGTTTACCTTGATCTTGATTTAGTTGAGAGTATGTTTGATCTTTCCTTTGATTTGACTCTTGACATAGCTCTTGAGTTTGGAACATAGAGGTTTTTTGGATAGGCTTGATATGCTTTGGATCATCAACATCATATTGTATAATGGATTGTAGTTTAGGCTTATGGTAAGGGACTCTTGAATAGGCTTGATACAAAGTGATAATGGTTCATTGTCAACATCAGACTCTTGAAAAGATTGGATGGACATATGATTGCATGATGGCTTTGGATAGATGAACATGAAATTAGAAGGCTCTTGTTCATAGTTAAAAAACTTTGGATTGATAAGATCTTCACATGATGGCACTAGCTCATGGATGGGTATGTTATTTGGCTTTGGATCACATGATGTTGTTTGTTGGATAGGCATGCTACTAGGAGACTCTTGGATAGTTTTAGAATAGGTATTCTTATTGACTTGGGGCTTTCTAGTTTCATTTTCTTCCTTTGCTAATAGTCCTCAGAGGAAATCTAAAAAGGATAATTTGGGTGTAGTGGATTTGTATTGTGAATTCATGTCTTGGATGGATGGATGGTTAGGTTGATTGGGTGAGCTAAGATGTAAGGATGAAGATGATGGATTTGCATAAGATGATGTAGAAGATACATAATATGTAAATGAGGTTGGATGGACATAAGGACCTTGTTCTAAACTACTGCTCCCCTTGTGGAAGGTATCATAAGGAGGTTCACTAAACAAATGTTTAGGATTGGAATGATAACTAGACTTAGGACAATCACTAGATAAAAGTTTGGAAGTGGTATGGGAGATACCATTGACAAACTTTTGAATGCAAGGCTCTTTTATGAGTTCAGCAAGCTTGTGATCAATCATCTCATCATCAAAGCTATCGTTATCAAGAGATTCATCATGATCCACAAGACTATCATCATCATCATCAACAAGTTGAGGACTACCTTTGATTGTGATTTTAGGCTTGACATTGGCTTTATTGATAGTTGTAGAACTAGGAGTTCTACTTTGAATGATAAGGTTTTCAAACCAAGGATCCCTATTGTGCATGATGAAGGATTGCAATGTATTTTGGATGTAACAAGGAGCCAGGGTGTAAATTTGGACTTGGTAGACTTGTTATGAAACTAAGATGGACTCTGCATAAGATGGGTGCAAAATGGTGACTTGGATAATGAGACTTGGGAAGATTCCAACTTTTTTGTAAAAGAGGATTCAAGCATGGTTGATACAAATTTGGTTGATTGGGTTCGACTACAAGCTTTTGATTTGGATGTGTAGATTTTTTTGCAAGAATTTGACTAAGAATGAATTGATAAGAGATGTTAACAAGCAAAAAGACACAATGGCTAACTGACATTTCAAGGTGACAAAGGCTTATTGGCTTTCACTGGTTTCACATAATAAAGACATGCCAAACACTTGATCACAAACCTAAAATTAATCAAGTAGGTGTGACATATCTTGTGGACCTCACGAAATAGTCATGGGCCAACCCCAACTCAAAATAGAGAAGAGATTCCCACCCCCATTAATACCATAATGCTATAACTTGGATAGATAGGGAATATATGGTCCTATCCACTACCATATACCTCTTACCTTGGAGACATTCATCATGTCCAAAGTAGCCCCTATCTCAAATATAACGGTATGTGTGTGTCTTCCCCTCCTACTGCATCGGTGCACCACAAGATATGACAGGTGATGGTCTTAATCTAGGTTTGAAAAGGCTTCTAAGGAGTCCCCTCTATATACAAGGTACGTGGGACCCAAACTGTGACTAAGATTCCACAGCGATGAGCCACAAATGTCACCAAACCAAGTCTTGATGGACCGAGGGTCTCGGGGATCAATTTGGACTTATTGGGTCCAACATTAAGGTACAAATTTTACTCTCCCTTCTTTATATACCCCATCGGAACACGTGGTTGAGGCCATCCCTATGGGTGATGAAATCCCCTAGCAAGCCTCCTAAAGGGAATGAATACTATTCACTTTTGATATCCAAGATCAAAAGTGCAAATGATAATGCAAGAAGCTATTCCAACATACAAAAGATATTAATATTATCTGGAATGATATGGATGTGATTCAAATACAAAGAGAAAAATGATGGACTTTTGATCCCCAAGATCACTCAAGAGTGTGAGGGGAGAGCATACATCCAATCAAGATCCTTAAGAGAAAGCAAACAAGTTTTTTCCCAACTACTATACAAAAAATCTAGATAACTGAAAATGATAAAACAATACAATGCATTATCTTGACCCAAATCTTCATACCTCAAATAGACAGAATGATAGATGCATGCGTGCATGATTGATTGATTGTTTTGATATGTTGGTTGCTCAATTCGGTAGCATAACAATAGCATGAAGATGATAGATGAAAAGACAATGTATGAAAGAAGAATGATGCAAAGGCTCTAAAGATATTTTGACAACATAAGGATACTCCAACTCAATGCATGAAAATGGCTTGTGAGAGGATTGATTTATAGGAAAGGATTGGTTTGAATGGATGGTTGAGATTGAAATGCTAAATGAACAATGTGGATGGCTAGGATTGATTAGTTATTCCCACTCTTCAAGGGAGTTGTAGTCATGTGACAAGTGTAAAGAAGAGAATAAAGTTCATGTGTGATCGTGTACACAAAAATGATATTAAATGAAAGTTGTACTACCACACATGATTCAATTGAGAGATGGACAAGTGTTGGAATGTGGTGAAAGGTAAGGACCTAATTCAAATATTTTATTTATTTGAATTAGTTGGATATGTGAATGGAAATTAACTAAATAAATAGGATTTATTTATTTAATTGGCTACGTGATTAGGATGGGATATGATTATGATGTGAAATTAATTAAATAAATAAGATTCATTTAATTAATTGGATAATGGGAAAAGTGGGATTAGGACAAAATGCTACATGATGTCTCTAATAATGTATTTAACTAGGTGTTGCAAGACATGGACAACTTTGGGACAATTTTGGGGTTCTACATTTTGCCCCTCTTTGAGATGATGTTCGAGATGATAAGATTTATGTTTAGTAACATCATTTCAAAGAAGTTAAGGTATGGATAGAAGAAAATGGATAATGGATGATGATAGAAATATAGGATGATGATGCCCCCTTGAGAGGATAGGTGGGTTAGACAAACACAGGTAGGCTCTCAAAATGAAAGGGATTGGTCAAGGAAGAAAGATAGGAATGGATAGAAGAAATGAATGATGCATTATGCTGCAATGAAAGTGAGAAACCATGGTGTTTGATATAGCACTAGATGTTATGCACCAAGGTATAGAAGACTAAGGTGACGATGTGTCTTGTGCACTCAGCGTAATACAACCTTGTCTAACGTATGAGGAAGTAAATTTAGAGCATTAAAGTCCTAATGCACAAAAGGTATGATATGACCTTAGATGCAAATGATAATGCAAGAAGCTATTCCAACATACAAAAGATATTAATATTATCTGGAATGATATGGATGTGATTCAAATACAAGATAAAAAGATAACACACACAAGAAAACAAGAAAGCATGCACAAATGATACAAAAACAAACAAGGTATTGCCCTTGTCAAGCTGTAAACCAAGGATTAATTGTTTGATTGATTGATGGTAATGATGATAGTGTTGATGATAATGTTGTCATTGCAGGGAAAGATATATCCCTAGATCAATACAAGGATGAGGGAATGATATATCCCATTGATGATGATGATTGATTGATTGATTTGGTTTACGACAAGATTAGGATCAAGACTAAGGATGTGATTGGATACTTTGACAAGATTGATTGACTTGATTGGCATGGATAAAGGATGACTTCCATTTGGGTTTATTACTTGGATTGACTTGATTTGATTGGAATAAATGATTTTGATGGATTGATGAATTGATTTGAAGGATGATTGGATGAAGTGATTGAAGAATTGATGAAAGATGGAAAAGGTATATTGCCTATGCCTGAATCTGGGTACTTCCTTCATATCCCAGATTGCCTACATACCCTGTATCTATGGGATCAAGGCACTTAATGGTAGAGATAAGATGTAGTTCTAATTTGTGTTTTATTGATGGTGATGATGAAGATGGATAGATTGATGTGATTATGGATTGATTGGGATTGATTTGATGTTTGGTGATGGTTGGATGTTTGATGATATATGATTTTGTTGATGGGATGATATGGATTGGATTGCTGTGATTTTGATTGGTGGATAGATTGGCTTGATTTGATGATTTGATTAGATTTGTTTTGATGGATTGTTTGATGATGATTGATCTTATTTCTTGGATTTTTTGTTGGATATTTGATTTTTTTTAATTTTTGAGAATATTTGATTTTTTTAGATTTTTGAGCATAATTAATTTTTTTTGAATTTACAATTTGGGTAGCCTTTGTGCTAGATACCAATGACAAGGGAAAAAAACAAGTCTAGGTGCAAGGATGGAGGTATGATTGGATGGATGAAAGCATGGGCGGTAAGGGATGGAATGCTCATGGTAAATGGATGGGATGGAAGACTCATGATAGATGGGTGGATAAGAGGATAGGCCATGGAATGGAAAGCTCATGATAGATGGATGAGATGTATGCCTCATAAGGGATCTAGGATGTGATCTCCAAAGACTATGTTGCATAGGAATAACATGCCCCATTCTAGGTATAATACTTAGGATTTTACATGACAAAGCTTATGACGAAAGGATGACATGATGGATTTTACATGACAATGCTTATGATAGGTGGATAATGATGGGATTGTTTGGAAAGGGTGAGGTATATCAAGAGATATCCAAAGCATATTTCAACATTTTGCCCCTATGTCTTCATCAAGATCAAAAGGAGGAAGGGAGGATGGATGGACTCAATAGGATAGGTATGTGGGTATAATAGATAAAGATGGTAGGATAGGATATGATAGGATAGGACATGATAAGATGGAAAATGATAGTATGGATGAGACAATGTGCCCCCAAGTGTAAGTGACATAGAAGATCAACCTACACATGACACCTATTTGCTAGGTTTTCATCATGGTACTGATCCAAGGTGCCACCAAGGGTGGTTTTCACCATTGGACGAAGGGATTTCTCTTTACTTTTTTTTTATTTTTCTTTATTTTTCTTTCCTTTTTTTGAATTTTTTCTTTTTTCAAACTTTTGAATGGGATAGGTGGATATGTAAAGGAGGTTTTGGAAGATGGTGGGGACTTGAGTGTCTAGTTCCATGAAAGGTGATAGTGTCCCACTAGAGTGTGATGACATCTCATGGACCATGTCAAGTGTCATCATGCTCATAGATGTTGGTAAGAGATTGCATAAAAGGGAGATGGATTAGGTAGATAGTGGATTATGAAGGATTCATGCAAGGATGGATGAAAGGCTTATGCAAAATCATGGATTAAAGGCTTATGAAAAAGCATGGACCATAGGGATAGGATGATGGGGGAGATATGTAGGATAATGGATGAAAGATGGGGAGATGGAGGTATGTGAGAATGGAATCATGACCAACAATTGCACACACCATGATAAACATTGAAGCTTTTGATGGGATGGTGGTGTAGGAAGAAATGGAGATGTTTTCTTAGGATATGGATGATGTAAACATTTTGGTACCCACATAGACTTAGTACTTTTATGATTTTTGTTTTGCTTTTGGGATGGAGGAATTTGATATTTTTGAATGGAATGGGAATTTTGGATGGAAGTGGATGATTGGGATTTTTGAGAGGTGGATGCCTCATTTGACTTGATGGCTCTTTGCTTAGGGACCCAAACCATTTTAGTTTTGGGCTTTTCTTTTGGAAGTATGGGCTTGGGTAGCTTTTTGGATGTACTTTGTTTTGACTCTTTGCATTGATATCCTAAGGCATTAGGACCTTTAGGATTTTGGTAGGATTTTTGGCTTTATAGGTAGAGGCATCCAATTTTTTTATTTTGAATCCCATGGGATAGGTGGAATGAGTAGAAGCTTCATGTTTAGACAATGTATGTATTTGTTGGTCATGATTAGGATTTTTAGGGGATTTATGGATAAGTGGATAATTAGGCATTGGTAGAAGTGGCGGTAAAGTGGATGGAGGGATATTATGAGTTGGAAGGAGTGGAGGTAAAGTTGATGGAGGGAGGTGTATGGTCACATGATTTTAGCATTTGTAGGATGGTGGAGGTGGAATGGCCACATATGTTTTGGGTATATGATGTGGTTTGTGATGGAAAGTGGACTTAGGATGAATGGAGGAATTACCAACATCTTTAGATTGTTTACCTTGGGGTGTGTATCCAAGGCCATATAAGAGCGGGGGGACTTTGACATGGATTGGATCTAAAATACCATGTTCATAAAGGCCTAGACCTTTACCTTGTTAGTTCATGTTTTGGAGTATGCAATGGAATATGGGACTAGGTGTGCTTTGGACACTAGACTTAAGTTCTTTATTGGATGGAGAAGGTGAGGTGTAGGACAAAGGTTGTTGTTGTCCTAAGGAAGAACATTCATGTATGAAGGTGGTAAGACCAATCAGATGTGTTGGTGGACTTGAAATAGGTTCGATGGTGGATGTGGAAGGACCATTAGGATCTTGATTATGTTCATTTAGATCCAAGCGATTTGTTTGATCTTCTATGCTTACTTGGGAGGCAAGTGTCTCATCATGACAAGTGGATGTTTGTAGATTATGTGGAGGACTAGATGGAGGATGGATAGATGGGGTGATAAGCTCTTGACCATGGAATGCATAAAGTTTGGCTAAGAGGATCATCATGGTTTTCATGATCATAGATAGAACCTTGATCATAAATGTGAGCATAAATAGGATTAAGTGTTCTATGAATGGGATAAATTTGCTCATGAATAGGGCCATGATCATAGATAATATCTTGTTCATAGAAAATATATAGGTCATGGATGAGTTGAACTTAGAGATGCTTTGATCTTGGTTTAGATGAAGGCTTGATATTTCCACATGCTTTGGATTATGCTCTTGACATAGCTCTTGATTTGCTTTAATGGAAGGGGATGACTCTTGGATAAGTTCTTGGATAGGCTTGACATGCTCTTGATGGTTATAGATATGAGAATATGATAGATCTTGACATGGACTTATAGTTGGAGACTCTTCAATAGGCTCAAGGGGTTGTGGACCACATGATGGGGTTGTAGGATTGGGCATGGTTTTGGACTCTTTTATATGCTCATGAATGGGTGTTTAACATGGGGATGGTCTATTCCGTGCTAGTAGCCATTGGATCACATCCTTTGCAAGTGCATGGGTGGATGGATAATATAGGGGATGGATAATAAGGGTAGATGGGTTTGGAGGCTTATAATCATGATTAGGTTGAGGGCTAATTGGATTGGATGGATTAGTATTAGGATTGGATGAAGGGATAATGAGATTGGATATATTAGGATTTGGATTTGGATTAGATGGGGGTGACACATGGGTTGGGATGATTTGGCATGCTTTCCCATTCTATGTTGGTACACCTTGTAAACAATTGGGAAAAATATGGGGCACTCATCTATATTATGGCCTTTGGTCCTATGGTATGCACAATAGTCATATTCATTGTAGGCACTTTCTTCACATGGTTTGACTTCCGAAAGTTCAATGAGTTTTCTTTCAAGCATGTCTTGTAAAACTATCTCAGTCGCATGTTTTGGTGAAGGATTAGAGTGAGATGGTGATGAAGATAATGGAGGTCTTGATGGGTCAGAAAGTGGAGGGATTGATGGACTAGGAATGGAATCACATGGTGGTGTTGGGATAGGACTAGTAGGCTCATGTGTTGGAATGTGATTGGATGGTGGAGGTGACTCATAGGATGCATTAGCTAGATTGGTATCTCCCTTGTCAAAGGATATTAGGTCTTGCTCCAAATGTGGACTTAAGGACACTTGATTTAGGTGGATGGATTAGGTTGGTATGAAGTTGAGGGGGATGACACATAGGATTGATGTGGAATTTGTTGAGGTTGGGATGGTGTTTGGACTTGTTGTTGTTGTATGACTTCTTGTTGATGTTGTTGGTGAATGTGTTGATATGATGGTTGGAATTGTTGAATGTGTTGATGTGATGATGATGGAAGGGTTGCATAGGATAACGATTGTTGAGATATGGATTGATATAGATAAGGGTTGACATTGGAAGGGTTGTGATAGGTTGATGAAGGATTGATGTGACATGTGGATAGATGAGGTTGATATGATGATGTAGGTGATGCCACATAGGGATGAGGTGGAATTTGTTGATGTTGAATAGATAGGGGATGTGTTTGTGGGTTTTGACAAATGGTCATCAAGTGTTGGGCTTGTGCTATGAGTTGTCACATTTGAGGTGATTAGCTTGTTTAAAGTCATTGGATGATGATATGGACCTCTTGAATGGTTTGTTGGTCTAGAGGTGGTTTGCTTGAGATTGGTGAAGTAGGTGAATGAGGTCTTGTGCTAGGTCTTCAAATGTTGTCATATTGTCACACATGTGTTTATGGATTAAGACCCTTTTGGCAAATACTTGACTAAGATTATGATGATGATGTGGATGATTCGGATATGATAGATGATGATTGATTGGATGATTAGGATGAAGTGATTAGGATGACTTGTTTATGTGTTTGGTGTTTATACCTTGATTTGGTAATGCTCAAACAAATGATTATGCATGTACACACATGAATCACTCATGCAAGACATATAATAAAGTTTAAATTAGAAATATGAAGAATGTGATGATTAAGCAAGCACTTGAAGAAGACACATCAACAAGTTCTATGACTAGTCAAGTGGGTATGGCCAGTTGGGTCTTAAGCTAGGATTCACGAGGTTGACTAAGGATGCAATGAAAGTGAAATCCTGCCACATAGCTGGGAGAAAGGGGTAACCCACCCTTCAACTTCACTTCCCAAAGGTATAAAGTTCTTTGGGGCTTAGCCAAGAGTGATAAGATTTCAACTCCCAAAGGAGGGTGTCTTTCAATTCACACCTCGGTTGAGTTCATCCCTTGGAGTGGTGTGTCTCCAATTAGGCCTCCTAGAAGAAGTATGACAACAGTAAACCAAGTGAGGTGTTTACACACACATACACTTGATTCACACTCGCAGTTGTTAATCTCCCTTTAGAAAATGAGATGTGTGGAAGCAGTTCAAGCACTTGTTCATTTTAGATCCAAACCTAAATGTGTAGGAAGACACTTGTTCATTTTAATCCTAATTTTAATGATGTGACAACAAACAAGATTGATTTTTAAGAGCCCAAATTGAAGTGTGTAACTTGCAAGCAAGATGTTCATTTTAAGCCCAAAATCTAAATGTGTTTGCAGATAATGATTAAGAGATGAAAGATAAAATGAGTGCACCTGATTATTTTTGCTTTCCATGTTGCTGTCAAGTGTGACAGATCTAAACGTTGTTCCAGCTCCTTTGATTCACCTACAAGCCACCAAGTTGAAAAGAAACAAGAAAAATTGCAAAGAAGAAAGCTATGTGAAAAAGATTAATTCTGATAGAAATATGATGAAGATGACCTGATACAATTGAATGGGTTGCATAAACAGAAAATTCAGGAAATTTCATGCACTTTTAAAAAAAATTCGTTGAAATTGGATCAATTTTGCTCAAGATATGCTTGTTTGAAGTTTAAAAAGAAGTTGAACTTTGACTGATAAAAAAAACCTTGTAAACTAACATGATCACTTGATAAATTCTCCACCATTATGAAGTTCATCAAATCATCTTTCTAATGAGCCCTCGTTTACGCAATTTTGATCTGTTTTGACCAAGTTATGACAAAAAAAAATGCCCTCCTAGATTAGTGAAAAATATGATGAGTTTTGACTGATCAATCGTATAATAGATTTGTCAGTAGTTTTTAGATCCTTCTTTCTTTGACAAATGATAAGATGCTACACAAATAGATATTAGATTCCAAAGAAAAACCAAGTTACATATGTAAAAACCGGATGCGAATGAATAGAGATCAAATGTGATTTCCTACAAATCAAATTTATAATTTTACCAGATGTGATTATTTGCCAATCAAATTTATAATTTTACCAGATGTGATTATTTGCCATTCAAAGGCACATCTGTATCATGCAAAGGTGACCACTTGTCAACCATATGCGATGGAGGATGATTCAAAGGTGATTAGATGTTGTGCAGAGGTGATTATCTGTTAACCAAAGGCGCTCGGGTGTCTAAAACTTAGTAAAAACCCTAATCAACCAAAGGCAAGCTTCTACAGACCAAAGGCGAGTTTCTACAGACCAAAGGCGAGTTTCTTCACCAAATGTGAGTTTCTATGGACCAAATGCTATTTTCTTCACCAAACAGTCTTTCTTCACAAAACCTAGGCAAGTTTATAGTCAAAATTCATAGAAACGGCCTCCCAGATGCAATGGTGAGGTCAGATTTGAGCTAGGAGATCACCTATAACAAATCCCTTGCAAAACTTGACAAAATAGGGTTAGAAAAATGCAAATTTTTGCAACAAAAACCTACAAAAACTAATGATTAGATCCAATAGGGCATGTTCACATTGGGTTCATGAAAAATGTATACAAAAAATTTGGATAAATGAAAATGATACAACAATATAATGCATTACTTTGACCCAAATCTTCAATACCTCAAATAGATAGAATGATAGATGCATGCATGCATGATTGATTGATTTATTGTTTTGATATGTTGGTTGCTCAATTCACCAGCATAACAATAACATGAAGATAATAGATGAAAAGACAATGGATGAAAGAAGAATGATGCAAAGGCTCTAAAGATATTTTGACAGCATAAGGATACTCCAACTCAATGCATGAAAATGGCTTGTGAGAGGATTAATTTATAGGCAAGGATTGGTTTGAATGGATGGTTGAGATTGAAAGGCTAAATGAACGATGTGGACGACTAGGATTGATTAGTTATTCCCACTCTTCAAGGGAGTTGTAGTCATGTGACAAGTGTAAAGAGGAGAATAAAGTTCATGTGTGATTGTGTACACAAAAACAAGTTCATGTGTGATCGTGTACATAAAAAGAATATTGAATGAAAGTTGTACTACCACACATGATTCAATTGAGAGGTGGACAAGTGTTGGAATGTGGTGAAAGGTAAGAACCTAATTCAAATATTTTATTTATTTGAATTAGTTGGAAATGTGAATGGAAATTAATTAAATAATTGGGATTTATTTAATTAATTAGCTAGGGGATTAGGATGGGATACGATTATGATGTGAAATTAATTAAATAAATAAGAATTATTTAATTAATTGGCTAATGGGATAAGTGGGATTAAGAGTGGGATTAGGACAAAATGCTACATGATGTCTCTAATAATGTATTTAACTAGGTGTTGCAAGACATGGACAAATTTGGGACAATCTTGGGTGTCTACAACTCTAATTTAGTGCAACTAAACTAGTGGAAAAAAATTAAGTCTTTGACTGCGATGCTATAGAAAATAGCTAGTAGTTTGCAAAATTAGATGTTGGAAGGTTACTCAAACAATGAAAATTTAGCTGGCATTTAAGGAGATTAGGACTATCAGGGACAACCAATTAAACAAGTACTAATGTCCAAAGCCAATCCCGTGGTTTAAAGATTTAAAAGTCTATGTTTTACAATTTTAAGGTCGTGCAATGTTTGGATGCTATGGTTCATTGGTATAGATTAAGAATCAACAAATTCACTTCTTATTTGAAATATAAACTACCGTTAAAGATAAACAGTTATAGTTATGCACAGTAATAGAAAATTTTGATGACTCATGTGCAACTTCAAACCATTCATATCTAACAACAATAACAAATGTCAAAGTCAATGAGAACATCAACTAACTATTAAAACATTCATTGCTTAGCTGATAGATACGGCTAACAATGAAACTAATATTTTCTACCATTAAAATTTGTCTCTGATAAAAGCTTCCTCCATCATTCAATACTTTTAAATAGAAAGCAGATCATGTAATTTTCTATGTTTAGAATTTGGGTTTGTAAAATATCAACTGTGATGATACCTTTGTCTTTCTTTTCAACTAAACACCTTTATAAATTTTCTTCATAGTGTACTTTTCTAATAGAAATATAGACTATAAATACATAGCCTAATGCATAGTTTAGATGTCATGTTATGAATTATCAAAAAGAAAACATCAATCCAATGAAAAAAACACTGTAGATCATACTGATACCTACTAGCCAATAGAATTTCAAAGCCTTAAATTGTGGAAAATTGGTAATGTTTAACTGTAAGGTTTAAACATTAGAACTGATGCATGTGGCCTGGTAAGCCCTTAAGTCATTGACCACAATAGGTTAAGTTTTTTAAATGCAATTATACTTAAATTGTGACATTTTAAACTTTAGTTATCGACGTCGAAAGGTTAAAAGTTAAAGTTTTAAAAGTTACTACCTGCCACAACAAAAGGATACCATCAAAGATCTGCCGGTAATGCAATGACTTTCATTGTATAAAAATTCACTAAGATTAAAATAAACTTGAAGCACAAATGGTTATCCAAGAACAATCTTTAAATGATAGTTACCAATAGCCATTAGTAAAAAAGTTTTTATTCCAAAAACCTGCAGGTCACCAGAAATGTTTATAGTGTTTAAAACCAATGTTAACAACTAATTTGTGGCTTGTAAGATTAAAGGCTATTGTGTATTTTGAAGAGTATTCTTGCAACCAAAATAAGAATGATCAATATCCAGAGAAGAAAGAATTAAAAAAATGTACAAACCAAGAAGTTTTATTAGGTCAGCAGTTGAAAAAAATAAATGATAGAGTTCTAAGAAATGTTAATGTTTTTACAAAGATTCTAGTTTAAAAAACCAAAAAGAAGACCACCACGATTCATAGGATTGAAATAGAAGAAAAAATGTGACACAACAAAAATGTAAACCACAAATACCCTCTAGAAACATAAGCCAACCTGATGCTTCTACATTTAGTTCTTATTGCGGAACTAGGATGGGTGGGATGCTTCTTCAAGAAGGAATTTTTACATCCATCACACCCTTGCTTTTCAATTCATATGACTTCCTCATGAATCTAGGGAGATACTTCTATGAGCAGGTCTAGGAGTGAAAGCACTCGAAATAGAAAACAAAGCGACCTTCTTCCCCTTGACTAAATCTGACATTGTTATTGTTTGGAGATTGACCTCATTGTCATGGAAGGATAATACTTACTTCTAAGGCTTAAGAGTTTTATGTTGCGGCTTACGAATAACAATTAACGTTGCTGACAATAAACAAATATTTGCTATGGTTTAATTTGTTTGTGATGCCATAGTTAATAGTTTACTACTACCGGTTAATGTCATTATTCAGTTGGCAATCATAAGTATGATTACTACTAGCATTGAATACCTATAAGTATCCATTGGAGGTCTACAACATAAAATCCAAGTGATCGGTGGTTATTACAAACAATTGATGCTTAAGGTTTGAATTTCATAGTGAAGATTATATGCCACGGATAATGTCGGCAATTTTAATAAAAGCTCAGATCACAACAATAGTCGTAGGCAAAAAAAGGGAGTTTAAAGGCAACGATTATTAACAAGAGACGCAATGCGTCATGTTCCTGCCTCTATGTGTTGAATGTTGTTGCAGTATATCGTCAAAAGGGAAAACCCAATGAGATGAGAATAAGTCATGCAAGTAATGATTTCATATGTCCAATATAGTCCGCAAACCATCAAATAGAAGATTGCGAACAAAAGAAAAAGGATAAGATGAAAAATGTGCAATGGAATCTTGGATACAAGATAACCTGAATAGATTATTTCATTATGTATTAAGCACCATAGTTCTTTTTGCATTCCTGAAATGACTTGAGATGATGTTTATTCTGAACTCAGTTACTTTAGGATGATTGTACTTATTTTTCCCTCCCGTATTGTATATTACCCTTTGTCCATTCTGTTACAACACAACATACGGACAAATCTGGATGTAACCCGTCATGAATTGGATTGCAATTGATTTCGGTTACGGCATTGTATATATGATTACATATTACTTTTTATCTTGGATACATACAAGCCGTAAATGCAATAAAAAACATGCATACATAATTGCACACTAAATTGAGTTGGTTAGATTTTCGGGTCCGGACATGCATTTGGATTTGTATAACAGATGCAAACTCTTATGCATACAACTACAGACTTCAAACTTTCATTAAATGTATCCTAAAAACGGTGTTGGGTCTGACCATACACATTAGTGTAAAGTGTGCTATGTATGTTATATACAAAAGTATATAACGTTAACTTTATGCACGCAATTTAATGGATTTTGAGGTCCGTACATGTATAGTGAGCACATGTAACTTTAGATACAAAAGTGAGTGCATGTATACAAGATACAAAAGTGACCGTATGAAAAACTTTGTATATTCGTGTATGTATACAAGATGCAAAAGCGAGAAGATACAAATGCGTAAAACATACAAGCGATATCACCTTTTTGTGTATCAGATACATACATTTCTTATATACAAACGCGGACCCCACATAAAGTTGACAATGTTTAATTAACATAATTGTTTGCTTTTCACCCTTTAGGTTTAATTGAATCTTCTTTTCGGGTCCGCTCATGAGTATGCAATGCATACAAGTGCTAGGGTCGCGGAATTCACTAGTTTTGATTTTGCACATTACATTGTATATCGTTTTGTATCTCTCGTTGTATATATGACCATATACAAATGACCAAATATACAACAGCGGATACCAAGTCTTTCACAAATTCCGTTAATACCGCATTTAAATCCGAAGAAGCATTTATCATAATTGTATCTCAAATTATTCATGCAAAAAGTAAACATACAACTACGGACTTGTCAGGTTCATTAAGCAGATTGTACTTATTTTTCCCTCCCATATTGTATATTACACTTTGTCCATTCAGTTACAACACAACATACAAACAAATTTGGATCTAACCGTTCATGAATTGTATTGTAATTGATTTCGGTTATGGCATTGTATATACCATTACATTTTACTTTGTATCTCGGGTCGTTGTATATTGCAGATACAAAGCTGTTTGTATATCGGGTTTATATACATTGTCATTTTTCTTGTATGCATTTCGCTAACACTTTATCTATACATGCAAGTCGCGAACCCGACATATACGAAGGTGACATACATTGTAATATACATTGGACGGAACCGAAAAGTTATTAAATGAGGTCAAGTCATTGTATGCTTTTTGCTTTGTATGTATGTTACATACAAAACCTGATATGCATTGCACTTATATAAGCCGTGAAACTGAAAAGTTATTAAATGAGGTTAAATCGTTGTGCATTTCATGCCTTGTATGTATGTTTCGAGACATACACTGCAAGACATACAAGGCGGATTTCAAAAAGATTAAAATCCAAGTAACGCGATGTATCATTACTTAATGTATATCCGATATATATTACATTATGTACATGTCCTGGAACCGGCAATGAGTAAAATGTGGTCTATGAAAGAGTTGAAGTCCGAAGCACATACAAATTAGTTTGTATATATCTTGCTTGTATCTAAAGGTTCGATACAAGTGGTGTTGTATGCATCCCATGGTGATGGGCCTAACTTGTAACTATCGGCTTTTGATGGAGTTTTTACTCCGATGGCTGATGCCTATCCGATGAAGGTTTTGTATCGGCATAAGGAACGTGGTCGACAATGCAGATTGAAGTTGCCCCGATGGTCTTGGTCACGCCGATGGTGTGATATACAAAGAACGAAAGACTTCCTGGGAAAATATTTAAAAGCTATGAGAAAACAATAAAATTATAAATCTAAAGCTAAAATTCTCAGAAAAACCCTGCTTTTGTCCCAAAATATTTGTTTCTACATCTTGTATAAATGGCCAAATCAACATAATCTCATTAAATATCAAGAAACTAACTGGACTTCGTATCTCAAGAATCTGACAAAGACGAACAACATGATAGGGGATTCTATCCTACCTTCTTTTTACAGATTTCACAATGTTTGTAGTAGAAATAACTTTTCATTTTCCTATTTTGTTTTGAAATATATTACTCCAGAATTATGTCTTCTATAGAGCGAATTGTTAAAATGTAGAAAGCTATCCCTACACTCCAAAAATAAGTATGTCTTCTAGAGAAATTTGTAGATATCAAAGATGGCTACAATACTAGTACAATTGTACTCTGTCTTCTTCTTTTGTATTTTGAGTCACAGATTTTCCAAGGTACACCATATCTAACACAACACAACCTCTGTAACATGTCTAGGTTATGGACCGTGTTACTGTAGCATGGGAATTTGAATGTGGACCATACTTTTGAATGAGCCCCTTTACCATTACACCACATCCCTTTGGATTAAATTTGTACTCTTTATCTTTACATATGATAAGATAATCTATTTTCTGAAAGAGGAAAAGAACTCCGATATACTAACATACACCAAGCAGGCATATAATGAAAGGTAAAGATGCATCTGAATATTCATGAATTGGAGAAGAAAATAAGGCCTGTCTTATCAGGCTTGAAAAATACCGAGAGCTCAAAATCAATGGCCTTTAAAGGAGAATGTTCTTTCTTGTTTGCAAATAAGAAATTCTATGGCTTCAGATCCCTATGCATCACCCCATGCTTGTGGCATACCTGTAACCAAAGGGGATAAATTACATTTAGGAAGATTTAAAGTACTGTTGAAAAATACTAGAGACTTATACAAGAGAAATCAAACAGGAGTTTGGCATCATTGACTGATATGCTAGGTCCCATTCAATATGCCATTTCTTAATATTTAAGCTAGAATTGCAACACATTAGAAGTAACACAAAAATATGAAGTCAATTTAAAGGCATCTCTGAGCATGAATTCAGATTGTTACATTGCTTTCATTTTCTTCATGCAATGTTGCATTTTACAAGTCCTGATGCAGAATTTTCCTGAATTGATGCAAATTTTCCTTCTACTTAAATTGCTACAAACTCAAAATATCATGGAGCTCAAATTCACATAAAAGTAAGAAATATCAATATGAAACATGGAAAACCAGTGGAGAAAATTTTACTAGCTGATGTTTTGCTAATCGGCTACTTTTGTCAAACATTTTCAGACTTAGATTTTGTCACAATTTCTATGAAACAAATATTGTTATTTGAAAGTTTTTAAATTTTTTGTATCAGACAAAATCTTATACAAATTTGAAAAAAGATTAGATCATTGCTAGACATTAAAAATGAGTTTTTAGAACTTCTAAAAATGTAAAAACTTTGACATTCCCTAGAATTTTAGGTAGTCCAAAATACACAAGTAAAACAAATCCTTAGAAACAAAGAATATAAGCTGTGAAAGCAAGATTTAATTATTTTTTTTCAGCAAAATGATGTAAAAACATGCCTGCATAACTTCCAAACCACAAGAAAACTATCATTTTTCAGGAAATACTAGACCCTTGGGAAATTTTAACCATGGAAAGCCTTGAAAATCATTCTCTGATAAAAAAACCTTAAATCTGTTGAATTTTGTTTATGGATGACATAAAAGCAAATACACACTAGAAATCTCCTATAAGCACACACCAGAAAATGCAAGAAAAAGACCATGTCTTCTTTCAGGAACCAATGATAATAAAGAAAAGTCCAGCATCTCTTGTTGCATAATACCTCGCACAAAAAAAATGTGTTAGTCAATAATTAATATGTTAATTTATTTTATTGAACTGTAGTAAAAATACAGAGAGAGACATCATTTTGCAGGAAAGAAATCATGTATGATGATGCAAATGTCTTTTGTTGCTGATAAAGACCATGGACCAGATGAATTTTATTGCACAATAATTCACAATGCAAAAACAATTAAAGAAACAACACTTTCACATTGTGACAACTTCAGAAGGACAAACAAAACAGGCAAAAAAAAAGGTTAACATTGAAAAAGGCAAAGCAACCAAACTTACGCAAATTCTCCCCTTGCTTGAAACTACTGTTGAGTTTTGTTCAATGAGCATAAATTCTACCCTCGAGAAAGCAAACTAAATCAAATGTGTTTCCTTCCCCTGAACATCTTCAACAATAACCGTGAAGCTGTCAAATTTTATTTAAGAATAATCCACAACCAAAAAAAAATGCACAGAATTTTGTCCTATGATCTATAACAAGTCAAAATTTAAAGTCAAATTACAAGTATTGTAATTTTCTTCACAAACATCAGTAGCAAAAAGAACAACATCGTTCCATAAATTTACATCACAAGATAACAATGCAATTTCAAATTGTATCTAATTTTGCCTTATAAAAGATTTACAAATAGTGTGTGTTCATACATAGTCCTGTAACAAGTGTCTAACGGCTATTATAAAAAACTTGCAAATAGTGTATGCTCATACATGGTCCTCTATAAAGTGTTTAACTGATAACAGACAAGTAAAACTTACTAGTTTATATTGCAAATTCTTGAGCTTGAAAACCTTGTAGTGGAATTTAATTGGATTTCCACAAACTTGAAATCAATGGATATGTAGCAGACAGCTGAGTAGACCATTCCAAGTACTATGAGAAAAGAACTCTATCTTCCTTAAGACCTTAAACACACATCCAAATTAACGTTGGACGTTCATTTCATCAGACAGATACTCCATCTACCATAACATAGGAAATAAAAATCTGCTTATGCAGGTAACTCAACCCTTTTCCAGAAGCCTGCTATCTATTTTATCAATCTCTCTAAATCTCATCCAGAAACCCACATCTTCTAAATAGTACAAATCAAAGGAAACCCAGAAATTTCCAGACCATTGTTTCTGTTTAAACAACAAAAAGACCTAATTAATATACTTCCGTACACACTCTGAAAATACAGAGATTAAAATTCCAACCTTGTGCACTTAATAGTGAGGAAATGCAAGAGATTTTTGACCTCCTGAAAGCAAAGCAAAGCAAAATCATCCAAACCCTAGTTGGAGAACATAAACTTAATGTTAGCAACAACAATTGATCTACAAATCAACGCTAATGTTAGTTTTCTTTTTCATTTTTCATTTTTTTTTTCAAACAAAAACCACAGCACAAGTGGTATTAAGTAGCCCAAATCTTTCTTCGATCCTCCAAAATCGCCATCCAAATGCTAGAGGCCCTCTGCTTGACCAGATTGCTTCTCAATAAGAATCCTAGCGAATTAAAAAAGAAATATATACACGGTGTATATGTTTTTAGAGCAACGGGTAGGGAGGTAGAGATCAACCACAAAGCCCGTCTGAAAAACAATACGGGGTTTGCTCGTAGGATATACACAATGTGTATATGCTTTGGGGAGTCTCTCTGCAATGCGTGCTGTTGCGATATGGATTCTTCCCTCGCGCCAGTGGAAGCGGAGTGATGGACACTTCTATGTGTTTTTTTTGCATAAATCTTGAAGTCCGATAGAGCTTTATATTTCTTTTGTTTTTTTAGCTTTCATTTTGTGGATGCTTGTTTTCTATGCAAGGAAGAAAATGTACTATCATCATTAATTACACACCAGTCATATAACTCTCCTGTACGGTCATCATGACAACTTGTCAATTTGAAAGGCAGACATCAATTTTAATATAATGAAAAAAACAAAATTTCTATTTTTCATATTACTGTTCATGTAATTGACCAATAGGGGAGGAGATAAATTACATTTATTAAATCATTCAATAAAAGAATTGGCTTTCAACTTTATTGATTTTTCTTAATGAATTTAATACTTAATTGTCATTGGTCAAATGAATTGAATTAATGGAATCAACTGATTGCATTAGTAATCCTGCCAAAGGCAGGAACTAATAATAGTAAACTTTTTTCACTTTATATGTATTTACACATGGTACTAATAGATTGTTTTAGTATATTATGAGAAAAGAATTTAAACAAAATATCACCTTAATATTAAATATTAATATTATATGTATATATTATAACTTGCCCCATAATAATATAGTTTTAATATTAATTTGTAATTACTTATTTATAATTAATTACAAAACAACAAATTAAAATCAATTTTAGAAATAATTTATATTAATATTAAATTATTATTGAAACATAATAAATTATTATATTGTTATATTATAAACCATGTATATTAGTATATATTTATTTATAAACTAATAAATTTAATAGTATATAATAAGCTACTTATAACTAATAATTTTAATTAATATTAAATTAATTTAATATTGTTACAATCTATGTACCTTATTTTTACTATCGGGGAAACATAAAAGAGAGGTAAATTCATAATTAGAGCATAGTTAAGAACGGTGGAAATAGAAACTCGTCCACCCATCTGACAAGATAGACTGTTCCATGTTGGTGGCCAACGACTTTTTATCTTAACGAGCTTCCATGTTGGTGGCCAACGACTTTTTATCTTAACGAGCCACCTCTCGGCTAAATTTAGCCTCGTTAATTTTGCCACAGACTAGATAAACCAGAAGAAAGTTGTTGCTTTTTATGCCAAAAGCATGTCTAAATTGGCAGCTGTTTACGAACTCGGAGTAGTTTGAGCGGGGCTTCTTCAAATTCGTTACTTGTCACGTACACTTTGACAGCTCCATCGCAGGCTTTTCACAGTGTCAATATGGTACTTAGCATTAAATGTTTAAGATATAATAAATTTTTAAATAATAAACACTGTTTTTTCACACTACTATTCACAAGATTAACCAATAGGAAAATAGATAAATGGCATTTACCAAATTTTTAAATAAGAAAATTAATTATAAACTATAGTATGTTTGCATAATAAATTTAATACTCAATGCTAATTGGTCAGATGGACAAAAAAATTTGCATCATATGGATGCATAAGTAATCCTGCCAAAAGCAGGAACTAATAATAACATTAAACATCAAATCTCACATTTAAAATTTAACGCCTCCAGCGCACAAGTAGTTAAGACATGAAGTGACGTAACCGTTTTGTAAGTAACCACCAATTAATCAGTTTGTCCACTGCGTAAAACTATCTTCCCTACACGCATAAAGAAACTAAATCCAATGTAAAGAACAATTAACCAACAAATAATAAAAATCACCAGTGGACAAGTGACCAGGAGATAAAGCGTTATCACACCAAATATTAACTAGAGGACAAAGAAAAAAACCTCCGAATAGAATGAAAATCAGTGAACAAAATCTTTACATAGGGAACTACAAATAACAAATGCAGGGTACCATACAGTCGATATGATATAACTATGCAAGGGGTTAAAAGGCTGAAAACTAAAAAAAATCAAAAAATTATAACTTTTTCGAGACCCATGACGCCTGCAAGCTACTCCAGATTCAACGGTGGAGTCAGATTTAGGCCAAGAGGATACCTACAAAAGATGACCTCCAAGACTCATTGAAAACCGTACCAAAAACCCAGACAAACTCAACAAGAACACTTGCAAAATGATTGATTAAGAAAGGACATGTTCATGTTAGGTTCACCAAAATGTACACACCAAATGTAGATCAAATAAAAGATTTAACAAAAAATGAATAATTAAGCAAGAAACTAAAACAAAAAATGAATAGACAAAACGAAGTTACCCATGACGTAATTCCTGTTGCACCATAAAAGCATATTTGCTTAGAATGGTATGAATGTGGCTACTCGATTCGATAGCATGACATTGTAGGATAGATTGTTGATTGAAATGAACTTTGAATAGTTCAATTTATAGACCACCAGGAAGGAGGATCGACGGTGATGATTCGATGAGAGGTTGATGGCCAGGATTAAGTTGGTTGAGTTGGTTGTAAGATCAAAGGTGGAGGATAAAAGGAATTATTAATTAATTTTAAATATTTGTGGGAGATAGTTATGAATTGGTTAGGGTGAAATAAAAGAATTTAATATTTATTTTATTTAATTTATGAGAGAGAAAAATGGGATTTAATTAATAAGAATTAATTAAATCATGTGTGGTAAAGGGAATTTATGACTTAAGGAAATGATTTAGTACTTAGGAATAATGATTTAGGATTAGGGGAATAATAGACATAATGAGGGATACTTAGGCATTAGGTCCTAATAATCAAGATAATTGGATAATGAATAAAATCAGGATAATAAGAAGATAATTAACCATGATTAGGATAATTTAGGATGATTCAAGGATAATTAGGTGTCTACAATCCTTTACTCACATCCAACATTGTCAATTCATTTATGGTTACTTATCAATCTCTCTCTCTACAATATATATATATGCATGATGGCTCGCTACCGAAAAAAGTTAGCTTTGCAATTTTTTGCAAAAATGAAGGATAAACAAGTGGAGGAAATTCAAATTGCTTTGGATGTGGAAACTGGTGGATTAAATGAAAGGGCTATCATTGCTAGGTTTTGTAAGAAAGGAGCATCGCGAAAGCAAACAAAGGATAGGGTTTCAAAGCATTATCATCGAGGTCCAGATTATCTTTCCTGTTGAAAGGCTTTTTTGCATCTGTTTTGAAAATGAAGGTATGCACAACTCCTTTCTTTCTGAAGGACCATGGTTTTTTTAGGACGTCGTGGTGTATGTCCAAAAGTGGTGCCCTCTTTTCAATCCTCTATCCTTCAACTTGACTAAGGAAGTTGTCTGGATCCAGCTTTACAACCTTCCACTTGAATATTGGTCAGAGGATTATCTAAGGAAGATTGACAAAAACTTAGGCTATTGGATCTCGAATGATGTAGATATCTTGTGTAGCAACTCCTGACACTATGCTAAATTGCAAATTTCTCACATCTCTTCCATTCCATGCAAATTCACGCTTAACTCCTAAGCAAGGCGATGGAGATAATTAGTGGAAATTGAAATGGTAAAATTATTATGCCTTTCATGTAGGAGCCAAGAACATATGGAGAAAGAATGCCCTAAAAAGAAGCGCAATATGCAATGGGTGGAGAAAAGAAGGAACCCTGCAGTGAATAAGGTTGCAAAGTCTCCTAATAAGGTCAGTAACCCATTGGCAATGGTGGTTTATTCTACCCCCTAGAATTCTTCAGCTGAGGAGAATGAGATTTGGGAGGATGAAGATGCAGTGGAAGGAAATATATGGAATGAAAATGGAGATGATGTCTTGGAAGAAATTAGCATCACAGATCCCAAGTGTATTAGCCAATCTGATTCTTAGATTTTAGGCCTAAATATAAGAATAGAGAAAAAGAAGGGGAGGAAGATGAATAAATAGAAGAGAGAAGAAATGGTGCAAGAGAAAAGTAAACCCAATTTGAGAGAATATTTCTTAAGATCCAAGGGAGGAAGCACCTCCCTTAGAGAGAAATGAAGGTCACTACCTGGAATGTTAGGGGCCTAAATGCCCCTAATAAGAGGTGTATGACCAAGCATTAATTGGAACTAATGTTGGTCGACATCATTCTTCTTCAAGAAACTAAAATAAATCTTCAAGATGCCAACTCCTTCACTAGTCATTGTTGAGGGTGGTCGAGTGAATGGGTTGCAACAAATAGAGTGGCGGGTGGCTTGGGGATCCCATGGAACCCTAGTAGATTGAAAATCAAGTTGATTCAATCCAACAACAACTAGATGCTATGTGTGATAAAAAGCTTCAACTCTAATTTGAATTTCTTTTGACATGTAATGTATATGGTACTACCAAACCTGAAGATAAAAGTAAACTTTGGGAGAATATCACTATGTTTTTAAAATTGAATCAAAATGAGCTTGTTATTCTGGGAGGGGACTTCAATACAATTTTGTGTGGGTAGGAGAAAAGAGGTGGCTTGAAAGGTGATTCAAAATCTCAAAGAGACTTTGCCCAGTTTGTTAGTGAAGCATATTTATTTGATGTTGCACCAAAGAATGGTGTCTTCACTTGAACAAATAGGCATATAATGTAGGCTTAAGTGACAGAGAGATTAGATAAATTTCTAATTTCGACTAGCTGGTTGAATTCTAATTATGTGATGGAGTCTAACATCAGAGTTGTTTTTGATTGTGATCATCTCCCTGTCAAACTCATCATTTGGGAAGACCATGCACCAAGAAGATGTAGCTTCAAATTTGAAAAAATATGGTTTTAGTGAAATGATTTGGTCAGCATGATTGAAAAATGGTGGAAAGAGGCCCCTATTTGTAGAGGCATGAAGATGCTCAAATTTTTGAAGAACTGAGTTACATTAAAAGTAAATTGAAAGAATGGAACATGGTCTCTTTTAAAATAATCTTTGTTGAGAAAGATCGAATTGAAAAAGAATTAGCATATCTGAATGAAAGAGTCATTTCTCAAGGAATGTACCAAATGGATTATCTAAAAGAGAAAGCGCTGCTAGCTGAACACTCTGAGATTCTTGCTAGAGAGGAGATTTACTAGAAAACCAAGTCTAGGGAGACCTGATTGGTAGAAGGAGATTTAAACACTAAATTTTTTCATAACACAACAAAGATAAGGAGGTATCAAAATCAGATAGAGAATATTATGGCTCTTGATGGTAGACAGGTGAGTAACATGGAGGACATTGAAATTGAAGTTGTTCTTTTCTTCAAGAGATTGTTGGTGTCTGATGATGCAATAGACAACAGGGATATGTCAAACCTTATATCTAATATCCGTAGCATTATCTCAAAGTCAAGTGGGTAGATGTTGATGGATCCCTTCACAGAAGAGGGTGTGAGTAGGACAATAAAATGAATTCACCCAGATAAGGCCCCTAGCCTAGATGGGTTTCCTACCTTATTCTTCCATAAGTGCTAGCACTTTTTGGGGAAATAAGTGTGGGATTTGGTTGAGGATTTCTAAAAATTAAGGAAGATACTCAAAGAAATCAATAACACTATAGTGGTGCTCATTCCCAAAAAGAAGAGTTGTAACTCTTTTGTTGATTACCTGGGCTAATATCCCTATGTAAAGTTCTATATTTATAAAATCATCTCCAAGGCATTTGCTAATAGGATCAAAAGTGTGCTCCCAAGCATCATCTCACAAGAGCAAAGTGGGTTTACTCTAGGCAAGGAGATTATGAACAAAATTATTATAGCTAATGAAGTGATTCACTCAATAGAAAATTTGAGACAGAGGAGTATGTTGGTGAAGTTGGACATTAGTAAAGAATATGATAGGGTGAGTTGGTGCTTCCTTATGGTTTTAGGGAAGATTGGATGGAATCCATTTTCTAGTGTATCTCAACTATGAGGTTCTCCATTTTGGTTAATGTCTCTCCATGTGGTTTTTTCCAGAGCACCAATGCTTTGCGACAAGGTGACCCCATTTCACCTTTTCTATTTGTGATTATGGCTGAAGTGCTTGGACGAAGTATTAAGAAAAGCCATGAATTAGGTAGATGGAAGGGGGTGTAGGTGGCTATGAATATGGAGGAATTAACGCACCAACAGATTGCAGATGACTAGGTCTTATATGGTGAGTCATGTTTAGAGCAAGAAAGAGAGATAAAAGTAATCCTAAACAAGTCTACATCTCAGCATCGGGGCAACTGATTAATCAAGACAAATATGGGATTTTCATTTTCAATACCAGAAAGGTAACCAAATAAGCATTGTGAATGACTTGGGCATTGGGATTGACCAAATCCCATGTAAATATCTGGGGGTGCCAGTTTTCAAAGGCACAGTTAGGACTAGAGTGTGGAACAACACTATTGAAAATTGCAAGACAAAGGATAAGTCATGGAAAGGGAGGTTATTGTCTCTAGTTGGATGCATTCTGATGGTGAAATTGGTCTTTTCAGAAATACCTATCTATCTCGTCTTGCATTCAGCTTACTAGGAGGGTCAACTCCAATATGAATAACATCCTCAAAAAAGTTCTTGTGGGACAGTGCAAACGATCAAAAGTGCACCCCCCTTGTGTATTGGGATAAGGTGAGAGAGCAAAGAAGGTGGTGGTATGGGCATTAGAGATCTCAGTCTGCACAACTATGACCTTGGTGCCAAGCTCATGTAGTGGATGCACTCCTCACTGGGTGATCTTAGGTGCAAGATCCTCCAAAACAAATATTTGGATACATGTGGACCTAAAAAGATATTAACTATTGCTAACCCCCCAAAATGGTTCACATGTGTAGAAATTCATGATGAATTGTAGATCCATTATAACGAAACATTTGTCATGGGTGTAGACACTTAAAATTGTCCATGTCTTACAACTTCACCGTGTCGACACATTAAGTGAGACATCTTGTAACATTTTGTCCTAATCCCATTTACCCTACTAGCCAATTAATTAAATAAATCCTATTTATTTAATTAATTTCCCTTCTCCCATTTTCCAACTAATTCAAATAAAATATTTGAATTTGTCCTCACCTTTCACCTCATTGCAACACATGTCACATACTACATTTTCCATTTAATGCATTCACATATCCAACTAATTTAAATAAAACATTACTTAAATTAGGCCAGCCCTATTCTTATCCACACACTTGTCACATGACTACAACTTCTTGTGAGAGGGAAACCCTATTCAATCTCAACCGTCCACATTGTTCTTGAAATCAACTTTGGATCTTAGCCATTCATTCAAATAACTAATTTCCTATAAATCAACCCTCTCCCAAGTCATTTGGGGGGATCCATTTTCAAGTAGCCTCATGCTGTCGAATTTCCTCTAGAACCATCCATCATTCCTCTTTGACTCCATTGTTATGCTACTTAAATAGTGAACAATCAACATTCATCCTTTGATATTTTGCATTCCTTTACAAGATTGAGAAGAGCAATGGAGGAGAGCCAAGCTTATCATAGAGATTTGGTTTTGGTTTACTTTGTCATTTGGGTTTCTATGTCTATCTTGTACTCCATTGTGCTATTAGGGTTTAAAGATTGTTGTTTATGATTCATAGCTCTGATTTTTCCCCTAATACATTTGGTGAACCTGACATGAATCTAACATTTTTTGTCAAGTTTTGGTGATCTTTTGTAGGTTGCTTCCTAGCCTAAAATCAACCTCGCCATTACATCCAGGAGGCCTTGTAGGTGAAAAACTACATAAAATTTGCTATGTTTTGGTCACTGCAATTTTTTTGAAATTTTTTTAGGTTGCAGTCTGTAGAGTATGGATCCGTACCGTATGGACCTATCGTACGGCCTGTGCATATGACTATTTCCATTGGTACTATCTTATCTTACTTGCAGAGGCAAATAATCATTGTGGGTAATTTTTTCATTATTTGATATAGTGGGTTGTGATAAATTTTAGTGTGTAGGGTATTTTTGTATTAGTGTTGACCCCTGTATCTCCCGCCACCTAACCCTGTCAATAGGCTTCAAAGCCCATTTTATTGCGGTCACCACTATCTGCTAACCATTGCCGCCACCTATATCTAAACCCTAAATCTCTCTACAAATACCATCACTGCCACCTAGTCGATACCTAGTTTGAAACCCCAATCTCTGTCACTTCTCCTCCTATCTCTGCCACCATTGAGACCCTAGATATCCTCCTCCACCCGGTCACCTTTGGCTTAATCTCCCAGTCGCCGCTCACAAAACTTCATCATCATTATCATCGCTAGTCGCTTCCCATTGGCCACCATTCCACCACCGCTCCTTATTCCTCCTGTTGGCTCCAACCTCCCTTTCTGCCACTTTGAAACTCTCTGTGGGCCATCTTAGTCTCTCGCTTAAATCCATAAGCTTTATCGCCTAAATCCATGGCCTGTGGTTACATTGTTGACCAGGCCCATGGGTTCTCAATAGATTCCCTTTTTATTTTTTTCTTCTCTTCGAGCCCTGGTCACATGGGTGACTAGGGACCCGATTAAAACCCTAACAGCCTAATCTGTCTGCTACCTTGCAAACTACATACATGTGACTAGAAATTACTATAATTGCTAGTGGTTTAGTCAGATTGTCAAGTCTATCCTCTTTTCATCCTCATGCCCTAATTGGCCAATATTTTTCTTTTCTTCATAACTCGGTCATATTGAGGTGAAATTTTGTGAAATTTATGGCCTTGGAGAGCTGGTTTGCCTAGTTACGCTGTGGCAATTTTTTTTAGGTGACTATATTGTTTTCAACAACTTTTTTCTAGTCAAAGTCAATGTTCCTTTATGAACTTCAAATGCAAATATCTTGAGCAATCTTTATCAAATTTTCATGAATTTTTTTTTCAAACAGCATAGAATCTCATGAATTTTCTAATGATGTTATTCATTCTACTGTAGCTAATCATTTTTATCAAATTGCCTCTTTTTCACATAACGCATTCCTTTGCAAGTTTTCTTGTCTCTTTCTTGTTTTGGTGGCTTTCAGGTGATCCAAAGGCACTGTAACAACATTCACATCAGTTTCAACAGTAGATATGGAGCAAAATTTTTCATGTGCATTCATTCTATTCTCTCATCTTTTCATTTCATCAAATCAATATTGCTTGCCTTCACATTTCAATTTGGGGCTTAGAAAGAACATCTTGTTTTCTCTCACCTTTGGATTTGGGATCTAAAATGAACATTTGTTTGTATTCACATTGAAAGTGGGCTTAAAATGAACCATTGTCTTCCATCACACATTTTGGCTTTGGATTAAAACCAACAAGTGATTTCATTGCTTGGTGGACTTGAGTGTGATTAAAGGTGTGTATGCTCTTCTCATGCACTTCGTACGATCTTGAGTATCAAAAACACCTTTCATCCATTCAATTTCACAACACACATTTTATTTTCTAAGGGGAAATTAATTTTGCAAGTGTGAATCTAGTGTGCATGTGTATGCTCTCTCCTCGCACCGCAAGATGATCTCAGGGATCAAAAATACCCAATAGATTTTCTTTTGTTATCCTTTCTAGGAGGCCTACTTGGAGACACACTACTCCAAGGGATGACCTCAACTTTAGCATTCTAGCAGAGTCTAAATAGCAAGGTGTGAATCAAAAGACACCGTCTTAGAAGTTGAAATCCTGTTATTCGAGCTAAGCCCCCAAGAACTTTATACCTTGAGGAAGTGAAGGTGAAGGGTGGGTTACCCCTTTCTCCTAGCGATGTGGAATTATTTCACTTTCATTTCAAAAAATTGGCCCCCCCATACCTTGAGTATATTAGAGACATCCTTAGTCAAACTTGTGCATCTTAGAGTAAGACCTATTTGACCACACCTACCTGAGTAATCCTAGGATTGTTGATGTGTCTTCAAATGTCTTCCTAATCATCACATTCAAATTTCAAAGTCAAACTTCCTTATGTGTCTTGTGTGTGTGATTCATGTGTGTACCTGTGAAATATTTTGTTTGCAAATTACCAAATCAATCTATCAACAAAAACACATAAACACATCATCTTAAATATTCTTGCCATCATATTCATTCTAAGTCATTTCCGTTGGCAAGAGACACTGCAAGGCATGTTATGTGTTGTCAATGATGGTAACTAAGTCCATTCCACACATCTGCAGTGTAGTATCAGATCATACCGGAAGTTAGTTCTAAGATTTGTCCAGTCCAGATAGACAGGAACAGGGTATATGGCTGAGTTCAATATTTTGGTCAGCAGATCTCTCCAGTTAATCATTGTGTCTTGTGAATCTAAGGGAGGCTAGAGGAATGTCAGGAAAATCTAAATCCAAGATTTCAACCTCTGGTAAAAAAGGGATTAAAAGTTAGGAGCATCTGAGTACCGGGTCCTAATATGACAAAACAATTCAATGAAGAACATACCGACTTGTGTTAGATCCTTATGCGAATCTAGTAGAAGTATTTTGGTGAGTTGTGTATGGGATATAATGTTAGTGGCTGACATGAATGGTGACCTGCAAGTGTTATTTCTAGTATGTATCAATATTGAAGTATGGATTTAGCTGACAAAACAAAGTACTTGTATTGTTTGTTAAGTTCTTCATAAGGCCGACAGATAGGTGATTGAGTTTGTTGATGCGAATATATATAACCAATGGATTTGAGTGTTGTGAGTGTGATAGTGATGTGAATATGGAGTAAGTATGAAAAAGGCAGATAGAAGTGCAAAAGAGAAAATATCTAAGGTCAAGATTATGGCAGAGCAGTAAACATGGAAAAATAAAGATGAAGTGTGTAAAATCAATATTCTGTGCTTAACCAAAACTAAATTCTTGCATTGGCAGATGCTACTTACCAGTTCAAACAATCTATAATCCTTTTGTAATCATTCTTGTAGGTAGTCAGCCTCTCTTGAGAAGTGAGCTCTAGGTAGTGAGCCTGAAGGCATGTGCCTTCCCCTTTGTAATACTTTTAATAGAGTATAATCCTTGTGGGTTAACCCCCACCATGGTTTTTCCCTTAACTGGGTTTCCATGCCAAAATCTTGGTGTCAAGTGTGTTATTTATGTTTCTTCTCATGTATTATTAATTCTTTCTTTTCATGATTACGTCATTAATCTGTTAAGAAGTGGTAAAGAAAAATTAACTACAGCAAGTTGTAAAAGTTTTAAGACATCTGATTTACCCCCTCTCAATTGTCAGCCCTAATTCCAACAACTAGTATTAGAGAAAGGTTCCTTTGAAAAAGTTTAACAACTTGAGGAAGATTTGGGAAGATAGTAAAATGGATGAATACAACCTCTGAGGACAACTTAAACTTGCTTTAGAAGATCTTGATCAGTCTAGAGCAGAAGTCAAAGAGTTGCAAGAGAACCTTAAAAATGCTGAAGATTTCATTGAGACTTTAAAAGAAAAATTGAGAAAATCTAATGAAAAGAGGAAGGAGCAACCTCTTCAATTGGGAAATCATCATGAAGACAACAACAAGGATAAGGCCCTAAAAGAGAAGACAAAGGAATGTGAGAAGTTAGCTAAAGAGGTTGTCATAAAACTTGAGATGGAATCCAGGCTGATCAGGCTAACCAAGGAAATTGAAGATAGGAAGAAAATTGAAGAAGACCTAAATCAAAATATAAAAGAAAGAACTAAACAATGCTGCAGATTGGATAGAATAGCTAGCCTCCTAGAGTCTAATCTACAAGAAAGTAGAGACAATGAGAGAGAACTTGAGAGACAAATTGTCTTTCTCAGACATGACCTAGAAGTTGTAAATAAATACAAGGAGAAGTTCAAGATAAGCTCAGCTAAACTTGAAGCATTACTTGAAAGTCAAAAAAAGGCTGATGACAAGCATGGTCTTGGATATGAGAAAGGTGAAAGCTCTGAATCTGGACAAAAATTTTCAACCAAGGAATGTGAGAAATAGACCTAGAAGACCTTCGGTAAGACAACCTAATGCTCAAAGATATCCATCCTTCAATGGCAATTGTTTCAATTGCAATAAATTTGGTCATAGAGCTACTCAGTGCAGAAGAAGAACAAATCAAAATGGTCCATCCTTCTTTGGTCAATGCTTCAAGTGTAAGAGGTATGGTCATAGATCAAATGAATGCAAGAAGTATGATAATGAATAACCCTAGAGGAAATGGCAACTCCTTCAATGGTTATTGCTTTACTTGCAATGGATTTGGACACATGGGTAATCAATGTAGATCAAGAGGAAATCAAGTATATAAGCAAAGAAATGTTGTGTGCTTTAATTGTAATAGATTTGGTCATATTGCAATATTCTATAGATATAGGAATAATGAAAGAAGGGGCTCGATAAACAAAAAACTGGATGAGCAGAGACAAGACAAAGGCAAGGGCAAAATTGATGTGAATGAGATCTAGAATGAAATGAGAAAGACATGGGTCAAGAAAAGTGTTGTGAATAATAATAATGGGTTCGTATCGGAATTCGGTGCTAGTAATTCCTTTAGGAATTGAATTAGGAGCTTTGGCTCAAGGGGAGCTGCAATAAAATCTAAATTCCCCCAGCCAGTAAGTGGGTGCTTGAATTTGGTACAATAAGAGAAAATAATTTAGATTATTATACATCATTTGAAAGGATTTCTGGAAGATAAAAAGTGGATATGATGATTTGTAGAGCAATTGAAGATTGACTATTTGCAGAAATAGTGTAATCAGATTTGTTAGGGCAGAGCATTTATTACAAAGGCAAATTAGGTTTTGCGGAGCATAAAAAGATCATCCATTCTTCATTTGAATCACTTTGCACTCGAAGAAAGCAAGAAGGATAGTGTCTGAGCTGAGATTACAAAGAATTGAAGTGCGACCGACGAATTTATTTGTCAACCCTAATTTCATGAAAAAGGTATTTATCTACGAAGATTTGAACTTGTAATCTTTTTGCAGTGGCTTCACCTTTGGTTGTTGATATTACTAAAAGGCCTTGACCAAAATTTAAGAAACATCCACACAAATCAATAGAAGTCAACCCATTAGGTGCATTTTCAAGTGTTCTGTATGGTGTGTTTCATGTTAAAGATATTAGGGTTTATATTCATGCAAGCATAGATGAATTTGGGGACTCAAGGTTTGTAGATTTGTTTGAGAGTCATCTAATGGATGAAAATCATGATCTTAGACCAGAGTATAAGGCATTGCATGATAAACATTTTATTCAGATTATGGGGTTTCCAACATTCGATGAAGATGAGTGGGTCTGGTATGTTTTGAGTCAAATACATGATGAATTCATATGGCTATTGAAACCATTTAAGATTACCAAGGATGTTATCAGAATTGTGACTGGGTTAAATTCAACCAGTGGATTACCCATGTTGAAATATGTGAAAAACCAAACTATTACTGATGCAACCGGTGCAAAGTTTGAGAAGAGGGCAATGGCCATCAATGACATTATAGAACCAGATGTTAAGTTTGCTTCCATGGTGATTGGCTACAATATTTATCACTCCAGCAGGGAGAATTCTATCTCCAGAACTGCCATATATGCAGCATATCAAATGTTGAAGGAGAATGCAGATTATGACCTATGTGAGCTGTTACAGAACCAGCTAATTGAGAACTTGAACAAAATCAAGAAAGATAAGAAAAACACTTTTATAATGGTACATTGGTTCTATGTTTGTTCTTCTACCATATGAATGAAGTACCTAGAGTAAAGGGTGTGCACTGGACTAATGATAAGCCAATTGCTATTCAGATCAGAGATCACCTACACAACATTGGTGACTATAAAGCACAGAAAAATGCAATCTGGGGATACTTCAAGAGCTTTCAGAGTATGATGCATTCAAGGGAAAGAATTCCTAAAAGAATTGTTGAGAAGTACAAGAATGAAATATGTTTCATGGTAGACACTAATCAATGCTTAATGGAAGTTGTAGAACCCAAAACTTTTTGGATCATGCATATGGGGTATGAAGTGGATGAGAAAATTTTGAATATGTATGCTCAACACCTTTGAGCAAGCCAAAAGACACAATAGTTGAAAGATTTGGGATTTATGAGGAACTAAGTGTAAAATTGCATGATGAGCTCGAAAAACCTGAAATCAAAAGAAAAGTAAGAAAAGAAGTTGAGCAGTTGGCTGAGAATCTAGGTCTCACAAAGGAAGCTGTAAGACAATTTAGGAAAAAAACTAAAAAGGCAGAGAAGGAGAAACAAGACAAGAAATAAGGAAGTGCTCCAGTAGAATCCTCCTCCACTCTAAGGACTACTAGGATCTCTACTGCTACCCATGTTCCCCCAAAGTCTGCCAATCCTGAGAAACTGGAAGACATATCATCTGGTGAAGGAACAAGAAGAAAGAAACAAAGGCCACAAGAATGTATATGAGCACAAAAGATGATGAAGAGATGGAGATAGATGAAGAAGTTAAAGAAATAAGATCTAAGAGAGCCAAGACTTGAAAGCCTTTTGAGGACCAGCCTTCCGGAAGCAAAAATGCAAGTAAAAAGCAAGAAATTGGTAAGGTTTCTATGACAGTTGATGAAATTGTAAAAATAATTACTATTCATGGAAATCTAAGGCCTATCAGAGAATATTATGATAATTTTGATAAAGCAACTAAGAAAATCTTAGAGGATGCCACCATCCTGTACTTGAATAAATTCAATAGAGTTCTACTAGAAATTTTGCAAGAAATTCCTAAAAGTTTAAGGAATATGCTAGAGATGAGGAAGGAAGCCGCCAACGCTAAAGACCTAGAACTTAGAGAACATGCCCTCTCCACCTTGTGTCTAGTAATGACCAGAAGGGAAGCAAATAAAATCCTCAAGGAAGTAAAGGAGGAATTTAGAAGAAAGATCTGGATGAACAAGCTAATGCTTGGTAAAACTAAGGAAGTTCTAAAAGAAATAGAGGAAATTTTGAGGAAGGCCCTAGACAAAGATAAATATTATATTGTTTTAGAGGAACAAGTTGAGGAAGGCAATCCTTCAGTTCTGAAACAAGGAACTTTAGAAGAAGAGACTAGAAAGGGAAATGATCCTCTGGAACAAACCTACATGGAGACACTAAGTCCTACTCAAGATGACTCTAAGAAGAACAAGGGTCAAAAGTTAGAAGAGGCTGAAGGCAAAAAGGATACCCAGGATCAAACAAATGGAGTTAACACATAAGTAAACATGGAAACAGAAATTCCCTTTGATGTTGGCTCACAGCAAAAGGAAGAAGAAGTCAAGGGTAAGGAAGATAAAGTAGAAGAAGATGGTGCAAATATTGATGCACCCAAACAAAATAGTCCTAATACTAAAACTGAGAAAACTTAGGGAAAGGAAGATGACCCTGAAATTGTGGCAAGAGACACTATAGATGAAGTGAAGAGTTTCCTGAGTAAAGAGATACTAGAGTTTGATGAACCAGAATTGATTCAATGACCAATCAATCTAGATACTCTCTCTCCAGTCCAAATGATGAAGATAGCATCTTTCACACAAGCTAAGGCAAGTGAAAAGATATTAAAATCCCACATAGAGGTCAGTGAGTTGTTAGGCCTTGCATCCAGTATATTGGAGAAGATAATGCCAACTTTTTAGAAGAATCCATTTGATTCTCCCTCTAAAAATCTAAAAAACCTTGTAAATTTTGTAAGTACACACTTGGAGTCCTTTGAGAAGTCTGCAGAGATTAAAATCCAGAATGAATTTTTGGATAA
Organism: Cunninghamia lanceolata; assembly: GCA_027924645.1. Classification (NCBI taxonomy): domain Eukaryota; kingdom Viridiplantae; phylum Streptophyta; class Pinopsida; order Cupressales; family Cupressaceae; genus Cunninghamia; species Cunninghamia lanceolata. The sequence goes on from BSBN01000049.1 coordinate 17,401,662, forward strand.
GAGATTTAGTGAGCTAAAGGGCCTAATAGGGAATGATAAAAGGATACTTGATATCAGTATAAAGAGTATTCAAAATGCTCTCAATGATGGAGGTGATGTATACAAATTTTGTCTATCTTGGCCCAAAGTTATTGAGGATATTGAGAAGAAGATAAAGGAGTAGGAACAAAGATTGCTAAATCTATCTCAAAATTTTGACCCTCTAACAGTTTCTTCGGTAAGTCAGGAGTGTCAAGAAATCAGCTTGACTGATGAAATAAAGAAGCTTGTTAAAGCAAAGAGCAATATTGTGGAGAGAATGTTTGAGCTCTGGGGATTGATTTCCCCCAAGTTAGAAATAATGTTTACTGCTTTATCAGAAGCCCAAGTTGCAGTCCAGACAAGTGATCCTTCAGAAAGTAGAAACATAGGTACTCCTACTAAGAGAACAAAGATCAATTTTGGATGGCATGAAAAGTAGTTGGGCCTCTGAACTTGAATAGTTGAAAAATAGTTTTGCGGAAATCCTCAAGTTTATGTAAATATAATACATGGATTATTTGTACATATGCGACCTTACATACAGATTTCTTGTGAAAATTTTGGTTTACGGATCCCACCCTTTGCCATTGATGTCAAAGGGGGAGTGAGAGACAGTGAAAATGAAAGAAAATGAAGAATCCATCAAAGGGGGAGCAGTGGAAGAATATATAAGTGTACACAGTAGGGGGAGTCAGTCATGACACTTAGTCATTTTTCACTAAATGTTGCCATCAATGCCAAAGGGGGAGATTGTTGGCAAGAGACACTGCAAGGCATGTCATGTGTTGTCATTGATGGCAACTAAGTCCATTCCACACATCTACAGTGTAGTATCAGATCATACCGGAAGTTAGTTCCAAGATTTGTCCAGTTCGGATAGACAGGAATAGGGTATATGGCAGAGTTCAATATTTTGGCCAGAGGATCTCTCCAGTTAATAATTGTGTGTTGTGAATCTAAGGGAGTGTAGAGGAATGTTAGGAAAATCTAAATCCAAGATTTCAACCTTAGGAGCATCTGAGTACCGGGTCCTAATATGATAGAACAATTCAATGAAGAACAAGCCGACTTGTGTTAGATCCTTGTGTGAATCTAGTAGAAGTATTTTGGTGAGTTGTGTATGGGATATAATGTTAGTGTCTAACATGAATGGTGACCTACAAGTGTTATTTCTGGCACGCATCAATATTGAAGTATGGATTCAACTGACAGAACAAAGTACTTGTATTGTTTGTTAATCTCTTCATAAGGCCGACAGATAGGTGATTGAGTTTGTTGATGCATATATATATAACTGATGGATTCAAGTTTTGTGAGTGTGATAGTGATGCAAATATGGAGTAAGTATGAAAAAGGTAGATAGAAGTGTGAAAGAGAAAAGATATGAGGTCTGGATTATGGTAGAGCAGTAAACAGGGCAAAATAAAGATTAAGTGTGTAAAATCAGTATTTTGTACTTAACAAAAACTAAATTCTTGCATTGGCAGATGCTACTTATCAATTCAAACAATCTATAATCCTTTTGTAATCATTCTTGTAGGCAGTGAGCCTCTCTTGAGCAATGAGCTCTGGGCAATGAGCCCGGAGGCATGTACCTTCCCCTTTGTAATACTTTTAACAGAGTATAATCCTTGTGGGTTAACCCCCATCGTGGTTTTTCCCTTAACTAGGTTTCCACATCAAAATATTGGTGTCAAGTGTGTTATTTATGTTTCTACTGATGTATTATTAATTCTTGCTTTTCATGACTATGTCATTAATCTGTTAAGAATTAGTAAAGAAGAATTAACTACGGCAAGCTGTAAAAGTTTTAAGACAACTGATTCACCCCCCCTCTCAGTTGTCAGCCCTAATTCCAACAATTTCATCCTAATAAAATACCCTAATCATCATTGTCATTTACCTAATCCACATCTAATCATCCTACTTGTCCATTCCTAATCATATCCTAATCACCTCATCCCTAATCATACCCTAATCACATCATAATTATTCCACATCATCTTCCTAGTTCTAATCAATCACTAATCAAACTGCTCTTGATCCTTAACCAACCTCGTTCAAATCCAAATCCCAAACTCATACTTTAAGGAGGCTCTTCCTCTAGTCCCAATGATAAGAACACTGTAAGACCTAAACTTGTACTTCAATGGACCCCTCCTACTTCTAATGATGACAAGAATCATGTTGCATATCTTGAGGATCAAGCCAACATGCAAAGACTTAAACACATGTGTGACACCATGCCCACACTAGAGAACAAGGTCCTAGCACATCGCCTACAATCCATCATTCATGCAGTCCACCAACTAGAACAACACCTAGACCAACAAAATATACAACAATTACAATACACCATCCAACCACTTCAACAAAATCAATCACCTTTCATACAACAACTCCTAGCCCAAGCCCAACAATTCATAGCCACATGTCAATCCCAAATCCACCCAACACAACCACAAACATTCATTTCAATCCTATGTGTCACCTTCATACCACCCTAGCCCATCTACCTCTCATGTCCATCCTACATCAACCTATAAATTCATTCCACAACAAGAACATGTGATCCCAAGTCACCCCTTGAAACAAGAGCAAGTGCCTCTAAGCCCTCATGCTACCTTTGATAAGGGGAACACCACCCTAGCTTGTGGGACCTATAGGTATATTCTACCACCATCTAATCAAAGGCCTATCCTAAAGCCTACTAGTCCTATACCAACACCACCATATTCTCCTAGTCCTAATCCATTGGTCCCTCCACCTTCTAATCCATCAAATCCTTCATTAGCCCCACCATCATCTAATCCCCCATCAACTCCATGCCCTAAATTCAAACATTACAAAAGTAAACCTATGGAGTATTAGAAATGAAAGAAACACTAATGGAAATCTGATTCGAATAAATTTCAGCAATTTTTAAGTGTGAATTAACAATGGAGATTGTAACAAAACATAAAACCCACTATAGAAAAGATGTCAAACATGAAGAACTCAACACAATGACATAGTGTTTACATGGAGAAAACCCTTGCGAGTAAAAAAACTCCACCAAGAAAGAGGCACAAGTTTATATTAATCTGTAAAAGATCTGTACAATACATCAACTACACAACTCTCTCCACAAGTCTTCAATTCAACAACATTCCGGTAGCACATGAGTACCTAAAATCTGTATTGTAGCAACAAATACATGGAAAATACTTATAGAAATGTTTTCCACTTCATTCTAGGCATTCACCTTCTCTCTCCTAAGATTCTCCAACCTGTAAACATTAATTACCATTATACAGGGATCTTACACTTTTTCAAAAACAACCATGCAAAGGTTGGGTTCCCAAGACTAAATTTGGCCTCTTACAACATCTTATGACATGTCATAACCATCATAGATTCCACAAAAGAGTATCTTTCCAAGATAGGAAACTTGAGCTAAATATAACAAATATACAACTAACATATCTGTCATATGCATCATAGAATCTCATAATCTTATGATAACTTATAGTTGTCATAGATTCACTTACCAAACATTATGACAGTTGTCATACATGCCAAAAATAGTATATTCCTCAAGGGAGGATGCCTACCCTCATTTACTTTGAGTTTTTACATTTTGCAACAGTAAAAGTCACTTCGTAATTACCTTCGGTTACTCTGAAATTACCCCTGCCAGTGAAACTAGTACATCTCCACATGGATAATTACAAATTACATATAATAAATGGAATAAATACAATATTGGGATTTACAAGGTTAGTGGCACCTTATTTCAATATTCTCCCACTTGACATTATGCATTGTAAATCAACCCATAGGAAATCAAATGAAAAATAATCAGGCACTAGAAACAAGGCCCATGGCATCTCTGCACCATACAAACTTCTTTGTGAAAGGAAGCTAGGTATGTGAAAATCGCTTCCTACACTAATCTAATGAGGGGAGGAGAGTGCAAATTCATTTTAACCTTTACAATTATAGAATGTTTAACACAACAATAGAGATATTGCAGCAACAAACAACATAAGAATGTAAGACAAAAGAAGAGAGACACATGATATACGCGGGGAAACCCTTATTGGGTGAAAAACCCCACACTCCAAAACCTACACAATGTATTATCAAAACTATAATGGTTTACAATACACTTGTAATTCAAGCTCTTAGGAGTCTTCGACACTCATATCTGGAGACAAACTGGTAGCATAGCAACACTTGTTAATCACCTCTTGTTTCTCCTCTCCAAGCGCCTGCTTATATTGAAGTTTTCAAGGCAAAAATGAACATATCTTGGAATGGGTGTCCAACTTGGTCTCGTGGCCCAAAACCCATGCCTAGGGACACTTGTCCAACACTACAGCATGGTCATGACACTTGTCATATCACCCCATCCTAATATGGTCACCTATTTCCAATTTGGGCAATGACAGATGCTCTTACGCACCAACCGGCTGTCATAGAATCTGTCATAGCTGTCTCGGTCAAGATTCACTTACACACTAGTCAAGATGCTGACACATGGCATAAAACCTCTACCACACAAAAGGGACACCTATCCCCATATGGCATGAGTTGACCATCCTAGTCACCTTACAAGTGGAGTGACAACTCATCGTGCCACTTCACACTAGATGACAAAATAGGATGTGCAACAAAATTACAACATAGGCGAAGTAAATAAATTACATTACAATAATAAATGCAAGGAATTTACATGGTTGAGACACCTTAATTCCCAACATTCTCCCACTTGTCGAACACCTTGTAAGAGCCAATAGAAATCATAGGATTTAACTACTATAGGCCGAGGGGCCCATAGACTCCGAACACCATCTGAACTTCTCTATGCCCACTGGTTTTGTTAATGCATTTGCAACATCGCACTCTAACTGCCACAATAGATAGTAAACTATCCTGTACCAACACCAATATCTGAACACAATATCTTAAGCCAAATGGCTTCCTTGCAAGCATGAGTAGCTGCCAAATACTCAGCTCAACTGAACTCCACTATGCTCACTAGCTTTACAGAAGCACTTGTAAGATCTTCCAAGTGATCACCAACATGACAAAAAATTAGAATGCCAAAAAATATGATGAAACACTAAATGCCACATAGACACACCAATGTATCCAACTTCAAACCAGTTAACAGAACATAAATTTGAAGTCCAAACATCTTTAAAACAAGATCGAGCATGTAAGCTCCAAAACAGTTAGAACAACAACCACAACTAGTTGTTTACATCCAACTAAAAACCACCATTGATAGAACTTTTGCACATGACATATTTAGCCCATACTGCAACTTCTCTTCCCTATATAATCCATTTTCCTACACAAAGTTACTATGTCCCATGATAACAAACATACCAATAACCATTGATGTGCAAAAAATCTAAAGACCTTTGATACTGCAATCCAAATGAAAAACCATCTACCAAAGATATACATACATCCTAGGAATCAAACTGCATGAGCAATGACAACTAAGGTAACTCAAAGTCTACCAATCAACACTTACATAAAAATAGCTTATAATACAAACATATAATAATACAAAGAACAATAACAATGATCTGCAAACTACAACCAACTGCTACAAAATAGAGCATACTTCCACAAACATTTTTCTGCTCACTCTCTCACCTCTGATCTCCTCCACTTCTCCCAAGTCCACATCTAAAAAGAACACATACTGTTGCCAAAAAATAATAAAGTACAACAATAGTAGATGATCACAAACCCAGTGATCATACTAGATGAATAATAACCTCTAGGAAGAAGAATGAGACCATGAAGAGAAACTACAAACAATAACATGCCCTTCTACCAACATCACCAAGTGCTAAGCTATGCGAAGTATGATCTCCTTCACAAAAACCCCAACTGAAAAGCCTTAACAACACCCAACCATTCAATCTCATAAGATCAAATAAACATAAACATGGATGTAAGACTCTCTAATCAAGATAGATCAAACTCATAACCATTCCATAACAAGGAATAAGCCCACTCCCATCTCCTAAACTCCTCATAAATGAACATCATAAACCAAACCATATGAATCAAGAAGATAACCATGCTAACATCCCTCAAATGAAACCTCTGGAACTAATAAATGTAGCTTAAGATTCATATCCATGAGAAATTGAAGCATAAAACAAAATGAATCTGAAATAACCTGGGCAATACCTATCAGAACATTTTCTGTCAAGTGAACTGAGAGTGGGGAATGAGACTGATCCACTGAGATACACCGAGTCTCTTATACTCTCTCCAAGGACAATCTCCTCTCAAGTTAAAAGTGAACTCACACCCATAACAAGTGAAATTCTTCTCAGTCTTTCTACTAAAATTTAACCATTCCAACACATGATCCCTCCAACAAGAGATCTCAAGCCTCACTTCAAGTCTCTCTAGTATCCATGAGCATCCATCAACCAATACATGCCAACTTCAAATGCATCTTGCAAAATCATGAAGCTTCAAGAAAATGATTAATACTCAAAACCAAAAGAGAACAAACAAGATCACTGTCAGAACTCCCACTACACATCTACATAATCAAGAAGCCCATCATGACATCATGATCTAACCATCTCCTCATAAGAAGATCACATACAACAAAGCATACAATGATGCATACAACCTGTCTCAAGAGAACATGTATTATGCCAAAACTTTAAGCTAGCATCAAGAGTAAATCATGACATAGTAACAACATCTCTAAACAAAGGATAAACATGTCATACTGACAAATCATAGACCCAACACCTTAATCAAGATGTCAACATCTCCAAACATATGAAGATAACCATCTCCAAACAACAAAACTAAAAATGTCAAAGAACTCTCAAAACCAAGAGCTCCTCCATGACACCAATATCCACTTCAGAAGATCATCCATCACTTATGATGAATCCAACATCACTACCGAAGCTCCCACTGAAACTGTGATACCAAGATTATCAAGGCATTATGATAACCATCCTCTCAATGAAGATCATCTAAGGTTCTAACACAATTTAATAATTGTCCTGTGCAAAATCAACAACACAAAAGAATAAAGTAGAACCAAGATCTCCAAGTCAAGAAGATAAAACCATCACTGTCAAAAGCTCACACTAAACTATGTAACCAAGCTATCCAGGACATCATGATAAACATGCTATAAGTCCCAATAACTGACTATCCATGCACTCTAATTATCCATCCTCTTATGCCAATGCAACATACCAATACACAAATGACCACAGACAAGGCCAACAAACAAAATCTGCATAAACACTGAATCAAAACCTGTGGATAAAGACAATCCACATTTGAGTTATCTCACTGTAGCTAATGGGTAGCTAATCCACAAACTACATAACTCAAAGCTATGAAACAAATGTAATATGCAAACTCATCATTACATTAGTAACCTGCAAACTAAGATACCAAAGAAGACAATCTGTAGACTTCAAGACTCAATCATCAAATCAATTCTAGATTCAATTTGCCAACAAGTCCACAAACGAGTGATTGTAGTCAAGGAACTAATCAAGCATTATGCTGTAGAAATAATGAGTGATAAATCACATACCAACATCTCCACACTGAGAAAGATACAAACCTCCTCACATTATGCATGAAGCATACATACAAATCTACAACTATCTTACATCTAGAAACACTCCCAAGGAATCATAATCTGAAAAATAGTTTGTCTGTGGATTTACAAAACCACAAGTTTTGATTAACCATGTAAAAACTTGCAAAACCACCATGTCACTGACATACATGCAAATCCATATCCACTTATCATCTGAAAAACACACAGGTCTGAAAATCACCAATATAATTAAACCAAAATAATGGAATAACATAGATAAGCATAACCATAGATTTTTGAATGGAATATCTACAAAACCCTCAGTTCAAAACAATATGAAACTGAGATATGCAAGTGCAACCAACTAATATGAAGTAGAGGTCCAGGAACTTTAGGCCCATTTGTAGGCCAACTCCACAACCATCACCATGTACAAGCATATAGAGAAACTAGGCTATTCTAGAAGCTATCAAACCATCCAATGATTAACTCCACAGCCTACATGCATTCAGGGTTAATAAAACAATGTCTTCCAATGCCAGGGACTAAAACTAAGCACCCAACATAAGCACATCAAATCATAGCCATGGCAGCCCAAGTTACTCCATGTGATCAGGGAGCCAAGAATGAACACCCAACATGAATACTTTGCTGCAAACAACCATAGAATGATAGAACATAACCACCAAGCATGAGGGTTATTGCATATATCAAACATGAGCTCCAGATCAATATCATACTAAATGTAACCACATGATCAACTCCACAACACTCCATCTTAAGTTTCCATAACTCAAAATTTGTGCCGTTAAACATCCCCATCTCTATTCTTCTGGATGTGCCTACCATCTCATTCTTGCAACAAGATTTCAAAATACTCTGCACATACTCCCACTCAACCTAAGATTAGTACACAAAACCCCTATCCAACAACTAGGACCAAAGAGAATAGCTCTGATACCAACTGAAAGGAAGCTAGGTATGCCGAAATCACTTCCTACTCTAATCTAATGAGGGGAGGAGAGTGTAAATTCATTTTAACCTTTACAATTATAGAATGTTTAACACAAAAACAAAGATATTGCAGCAACAAACAACATAAGAATGTAAGATAGAAGAAGAGAGACAAAAGATATACGTGGGGAAAACCCTTATCAGGTGAAAAACCCCACACTCCAAAACCTGCACAATGTATTATCAAAACTGTAATGGTTTACAATACACTTGTAATGCAAGCTCTCAGGAGTCTTTGACACTCGTATCTAGACACAAACCAGTAGCATAACAACACCTGTTAATCACCTCTTGTTTCTCCTCTCTGAGCACCTGCTTATATTGAAGTTTTCAAGGCAAAAATGAACATATCTTGGAATGGGCGTCCAACTTGGCCTCATGGCCCAAAACCCACGCCTAGGGACACTTGTCTAACACTATAGCATGGTCATGACACTTGTCATATCACCCCATCCCAATATGGTCACCTATTTCCAATTTACGCAATGACAGATGCTCTTACGCACCAACCGACTGTCATAGAATCTATCATAGCTGTCTTGGTCAAGATTCACTTACACACTAGTCAAGATGCTGACACATGGTAGAAAACCTCTAACACACAAAAGGGATGCCTATATCCACATAGAGTGAGTTGACCATCCTAGTCACCTTACAAGTGGAGTGACAATTCATCGTGCCACTTCACACTAGATGAAAAAATAGGATGTGCAACAAAATTACAACATAGGCTAAGTAAATAAATTACATTACAATAATAAATGCAAGGAATTTACAAGGTTGAGACACCTTAATTCCTAACACTTTGTTCTCATAGGCTTGGTCAATGAATCTGTAACATTCTCCTGAGTGCCTATCTTTTTCAGTTCAATCTCTCCCTTTGCAACCAACTCTCAAACAAAGTGATACTAAACATCAACATGATTAGTCTGAGCATGATACATGGGATTCTTGGCCAAACAGATAGTAATCTGGCTATCACAACCAATCTAAATGATCCTGCAATCAAAACCAATACCTATACACAGTCTCCTCAACCAAACTGTCTCCTTAGAGACATGAGTAGCAGCCATATACTCTGCTTCTATGGTGGACAGAGCAACTGTGGGATGCCTCTTGCTCATCCAACTCACTGCACCTCCAAACAGAGTAAACACATAGCTACTAGTGGATCTTTGACTATCCAAGTCACCTGCCCAATCTGCATCAACAAAACCCTGTATGTCCAAAGATTTATCAGTACTATCAGTACCAAAATAAACCAAACAATGATCAGGAGTACTGGAAAGATATTTAAACACCCTCTTCACATAATTCTAATGCTGTCTACAAGGGTTAGACTATTGCAAATATGTGCATATGATGTGTTGTCATTGATCTCAACATATCTCTTTGTCAGAGATAGTGAAGACAATGCAGTTCAACAAAGTAGATTGCTCCATATTTCCAGTGAGACAAAGATCAAAGTCTATAGACTAAAGGATTATGTAGAGGATTGTCTAAAGTTTCTTTAGTTAAGATTTGAGAGGTCCACATGGAGGATTGGTAAAGTTATGGCCACCTGAGTAAAACTGGGTTTTACAGTTGTTCAGAGGTAACAAAGTGACAGGAACTTGGTCTGAATTGTTCCGCATTGGTATATTATAGTATGCGGATCTAGAGGTATGTTTGTGATGTTGGTGTGTGTCCTCAACTCAAGTGGTTCATGGTTTGGAGGTCCACAAGCAATCCTTCTAGTGTAACAATCATGACAGTTAGTGTTCTTAAGTTCCCAGATGAAGACATAAGTGTTTCTGGTGATTTGAGGTGGTGCGGTTGTTCTTGTTGATTTCATTGTGCTTGTGGTGGTCTCTAGATCATGTGCCTATTATGTTGGTGGTCTGCACTAAGGATTGAGCTCGTGGTTGAAGATTTCTCCTTGGGTGTTGCTATTCTTTCCAGTCTTGGCTGACTAGATGCTTAGTGTGTATTGCAGATGATCTAAGAGAAGTTTTATGGAGTGTGACATGTTGTTCAAGGAAGATTCGAGTCCCAGCTATGTTTTTACAATAGTATAATGATTCACATGTAGCATTTTAATTCTTGTGATTGTAATTGCTTGTAATGCCTATCTTGGAGAATGCTCTAGATAGATAATTGTAAGGCCGACTTTGATGTTCATTCCAAAATTGATGTCATGTATAAATAAGTGTAATGAAGTCATGTAAATGTGTGGATGAGAGTGAAGATGTGGATGTAGAGAGGAAGTGAGTGGGGGCAGAGCAGAGGTATTGTGCACTTCAATGGAACTAAACCTTGGCATGAAGAAGATATTGTTTCTCAGTTCAACCTTTCAGTGTCAATCATGTGGATGTTTCTGTAGGTAGTGAGCCTCCTTTGAGCAGTGAGATCTGGGCAGTGCACTTGAAGGAAAGTGCCTTCCCATTTTTCTATTATTTTAATAGAGAATAAATCTTATGGATTAACTGCCACCATGGTTTTTCCCTTAACCGGGTTTCCACGTAAAAATCTTGGTGTTATGTGTGTTGATTATGTTTCTGCTCTTGTGTTGTTGATTCATGCTTTCATGGTTATATCATTAATCTGTTTATAAGTGGTAAAGAAGATTAAATGCAACAAAAGATAAAGATTTGTGATAATTGATGTAATGAAACAACTTGCACAATATCTGAATATAATAGTAAATATGCTGCAAATACTTAATAATATGCCACTTCAAGGGGGCAACCTCCTAATCCACTTTGAGGGGGATACCTCCAATAGTCTTCAATGAGAACACAATACACAATATGATATGAAATGAGACTCACTACCTCCTATATATACCTATTTATGCCTAGGATATCACCCAGGCCGACTTAGATAGACCTATAGAAGCCTTAGGCCGACCTAAACAACTAAATAACAATATAATAATGATAATATGACTTAATTAGGAGTTAAGATAGCCACAAGCTGACTATTCATAACCCTATACACTATAGAAGTAAGGGCATAACATGCCCCCCACCTTTACAAAAGCGTTGTCTTCAACGCTGATCAATTGTGGTAGTTTCTTCATATAATCTTCATCATCCCATGTGGCAACTTCAACTAGAAGATATTTCCTTGATGTCCTCAGCTTATTCATGTGTGTTTGGAAAATTAACTTCAGCTCCAAGATGTGCCTTTCCTTTGCATCTAGCTCTTGATGGTGATGAATGTGTTCTTCCTTTACTTGAACCTTTTGATGTGCCATAGAGGAAGAGGTGAGGAATAGTACATGGTACCCTTTCATTGGTTGAATAGCTTGATCAGGAACTTCTTCTTCTTTCACTTCTTCTTCTTCATCATCTTTTTCTTTTTCTTTTGTTTCTTCTTCTTCTTTATTATCTTCTTCTTTTGTTTCTTCTTCTTCATCTTCTTCTTTTGTTTATTCTTCTTCTTCTTCTTCTGTTTCTTCTTCTTCATCATCATCATCTGCTTCTTCTTCTTCTTCTTCTTGGTTGCTTGAGATCACCTTTCTTGGTTCATTCATAAAGGCACTTAACATGCTTCGTAAATCTGATATATCTCCTCTTAGGTCACACATATCCCTCTTAATCTCTTCCTTGAACTTACTTATTTTCTCATTGAGATTAATATCCTCTATTGTTTCCTCATCCTTATCAAAGGATTTCCCCAGTGTGGCAACATTCTTTTTGCCTCTTGTTGCAGGCCCCCTCATGATGGAAACCAATATTTCCAGAAAAAAATCTAAAAACTTAGCAAATTTGCTGCCTTGAGAGTGAATTTGTTGGAAAAACTAATTTTGCAATAAATTTCTTATTTTTGCTTCAATTTCAAGATTTGTACTGTAGGCTCTTTAATATGTTCTTCAAAAACCCTTTAAAAATAGTTTAAAAATTTGCTAAAATCTAAAAGTTATGCTCTTCCCAAAATCACCTCCAATGTTGAGAAAAAATCTTGCCTCTACGGTGCCAAGATCATGCTCTGATACCACTTGTAATGAAACAACTTGCACAATATCTGAATATAATAGTAAATATGCTACAAATACTTGATAATAATATGCCACTTCGAGGGGGCAACCTCCTAATCCACTTCGAAGGGGATACCTCCAATAGTCTTCAATGAGAACACAATACACAATATGATATGAAATGAGACTCACTACCTTCTATATATACCTATTTATGCCTAGGATATCACCCAGGCTGACTTTAGATAGACCTATAGAAGCCTTAGGCTGACCTAAACAACTAAATAACAATATAATAATGATAATATGACTTAATTAGGAGTTAAGATAGCCACAAGCTGACTATTCATAACCCTATACACTATAGAAGTAAGGGCATAATAACTGATTTACCCCCTCAGTTGTGTGCCCTAATTTCAACATAGACATAAATATGCTCAAAACTCCCACTACTTGGGCAATATCTGGTCTAGTGCAAACCATTGCATACATCAAACTCCCTACAACACTAGCATATGGCACATTAGACATATCCTCAAAATCGTCCTCAGTATTTGGACACATATCTAATTAAAGCTTAGTACCAATGGGTAAAGGAACTCTAATTGGGTTACATTCCTACAAACTAAACCTCTGCAAAATAGTATTCACATACTTACTTTGTGACAACCAAAGCTTTCTATTAACTCTGTCCCTCCTGATCGCCATTCCCAAAATATACCTTGCAACACCAAGATCCTTCATCTCAAATGCACCTAAAAGTTGGGCTTTAAGCTCACTGATCATACCCTTAGTATTGTTGAAAAACATGTCATCAACATACAAAGCAATAACCAATATAGAATCATCAACACAATAAATGTAAACACAGTGATCCTCCTCACTTCTAACAAAACCTAATTTCAAAACAAATGAGTCAAACTTTTGGTAGCACATTCTAGGGGATTGTTTTAGACCATAAAGAGACATCTTTAACCTACAAACTATTGGGATAAGGTGCCATTAACCTTGTAAATCCCAATATTGTATTTATTCCATTTATTGTATGTAATTTGTAATTATCCATGAGGAGATGTACTAGTTTCACTGGCAGGGGTAATTTCAGAGTAACCGAAGGTAATTACGGAGTGACTTTTACTATTGGTAAATGTGAAAACTCAAAGTAAATGAGGATAGGCGTGCTCCCTTGAGGAATATACTATATTTGGCATGTATGACAACTGTCATAATGTTTGGTAAGTGAATCTACTACATCTGCAAGTTGTCATAAGATTCTGAGATTCTATGACGCATATGATAGATATGTTAGTTGTATATTTGTTATATTTAGCCCAAGGTTCCTATTTTGGAAAGATACTCTTTTTATGAAATCTATGATGGTTATGACATGTCATAAGATGCTATAAGAGGCCAGATTTAGTCTTGGGCACACAACCTTTGCATGGCTATTTTTGGACAAGTGTAAGATGCTTGTAAGATGGTAATTAATGTTTACAGGTTGGAGAATCTTAGGAGAGAGAAGGTGAATGCCTAGAATGGACTGAAAAACATTTCTATAAGTATTTTCCATGTATTTGTTTCTGCAATATAGATTTTAGGTACTCAGGTGCTGTCAGAATGTTGTCAGATTGAAGACTTGTTGAGAGAGTTGTGTTGTTGATGTATTGTACAATCTTGTTGAGATTAATACAAACTTGTGCCTCTTTCTTGGTGGAGTTTTTTACTCACAAGGGTTTTCTCCATGTAAAGATTGTGTCATTATGTTGAATTTTTCATGTTTGACATCTTTTCTGTAGTGGGTTTTATGTTTTATTACAATCTCCATTGTTAATGTACACTAAAGATTGCTGAAATTTATCTTGAATCATATTTCCATTGAAGTAGTGTTGCTTTCATTTCTAACATTTGGTATCAGAGCCTGGCCGGCTTTGACTCTTGGGTGGTAGTGTGGAAGTTGTAGCTGTAGTGGGAGATTTAGTTGTGTTTGTTTTGTAGAACTTGTGTTGTTATTATGGATGCATCCACCGTTGCATCAACCTCTCGATTGGACATTGAGAAGTTCAACGGAATGGGGTATGAGTTGTGGAAGCTGAAAATGAAAAAAAATTTGGAAGAAAGAAACCAATGGTTGGCTTTTCAAAAAGAGAAGAAATTTGACGATGTCTCTCAAGATGAGTGGGATAGACTAGATAAGAAGGCACAGGGAACCATCCAGTTGTGTCTTTCAGACTCTATCCCGTTGAATGTCACAAAGGAAGAGACCGCATAGAAATTATGGAATTGGTTGGGTGAGATCTATCAAGCCAAGAGTATGGTAAATAAGCTTTTTTTAAAAAAAAAATTGTTTTCCATGAAAATGCGAGAAGGTGAATTAATTGTAGAGCATTTAAATTCTTTTAATTTGTTATTGAGTGAGCTTGATTAAGTAGATGTTGAGGTTAGTGAGGAAGATAAATGTATCTTACTTCTTTGTTCTTTACTTGAGTCTTGGGAGAATATTATCCTTTCTATCATTGCTAACCTTGCGGATCCAAAGTTGGATGCTCTTGTTTCAATGCTATTGTCACAAGAATTAAGGAAGAAGAGTTCATATAGTTAAGGGGATGCTCTCAGTGTCAGGGGAAGGTCTAAGGAAAGGGGACCTAAAGGAGATCAGATAGGGGCTAAGGACAAGTCCAAGGGCTAGTCTAAGACTCCTCGTAAAAAGAATAGAGTTAAGTGTTGGAACTGCGGTAAAAGGGGACATGTGAAGAAGGAGTGCAAAAACCCCAAGAAACAGTGGGAGAGTGCTTCAGATAAGTCCTTGAATGCAGGTGAAGATGTTTTACTTTCTGCATGTAATGTTGTTTCTAATGATCACTGGTTGGTTGACTCAAGATGCTCATTTCATATGACCCCGCATAAGAAATGGTTCTCCACATATGAAGAGTATGATGGAGGTAATATCTACCTTGGTGACAACTCTTCATATCCAATTATCGGGAAAGGAAAGGTATTGTTGTGTTTTAGTGATGGGAGGATTAAAACCCTCCCTAGTTTTTTGCATGTTCCTGGATTAGATAGAAATATGATTTTAGTTTCAAAGTTGAATGATTTGGGAATGCATGTGACATTTGACAAGCATGGCTACAGATTGGTGAGAGGGAACTTGGTGGTAGCGAAAGGGAAGAGATTCTATAACTTGTTTAAGCTTGAAGCCATTACAGTTTGTAATACCTCTTATGTTTCTAAGGCTTTTGAAAACACTTGTATTTTGTGGCACCACAAATTGGGGCACACAAACAATAATGTATTAAAAACTATTAAGAATAAAGAATTGTTGGACGGTTTCTCTTATTTTGATGAGCACTTTAATTTCTATGAGCATTGTATGTTTGGTAAATAAAATAGAAAATCATTTCCTTTAGGAAGTAATAGAGCAAAAAAGAAATTAGAAATTATTCATACATATGTGTTTGGGCCTGTGGATAATAAATCTATTGTAAAATCTTGTTATTTTGTCACCTTCATTGATGATGTATCCAGATATACATGGATTTATTTTATGAAACATAAATCTAAAGTTTTCACTAAGTTTAAGGAATTCAAAGTCTTAGTAGAGAACCAATTAGGTTAAAAGATAAAAATATTAAGATCTAACAATGGAGGGGAATATTGCTCTAAGGAATTTGATGAGTTTTGTAAGCATGCAGGTATAATCAGACAAAAGACAACTCCATATACACCACAGCAGAATGGTGTTGCAGAAAGGATGAACTGAACAATTATGGAAAAAGCCAGAAGTATGCTTAGTGATGCATAGTTGGATAAATGCTTTTTGGCAGAGGCTATGTGTACTTCTTGCTACTTGATAAACAGATCTCCTTTTAAAGCTCTTGATTCGACACCTTATGAAGTGTGGACAGGTAAGAAACCTTTTGTTTCACATTTAAGGGTTTTTGGCTATGAGGCTTTTGTTCATGTGACTAAGGAAAAGTGAACTAAGTTGGATCCAAAGGCTGAAAAGTGTACATTCATTGGATATGGTGATAATGTCAAAGGTTATAAGCTTTGGAATCCACTAACCTACAAGATTATCTTTTCTAGAGATGTTATTTTCAGGGAACTTAGAGTTATTTCTGAACTTGAGCAACCAAAAGAGAAAGAAGAAAAGGTAAAGAAGGTGCACTTTGATTTAGAGTAGCAAGATGCACCTTAGGAAGAACATAATGATGGATTGGGGGGTGAAGAAGAAGAAGAAGAAGAAAGTAGTTTTGATGAAGATGAATATGTTCTTACAGAAGAAGTTGGTGCAGATAATCATATAGAAGAACAAGTAGAGTCTCTTACTCCACCCTTGAGGAGATCCACAAGACAATGGAATCTAGTTGACAGGTATAGCCCACTAGATTTCCATTGTGTATATGCTTTATTAAGTACTAACGATGAACCTAGATCCTACAGTGAAGCTATTTCTGCAGATGATAGTGAGTCTTGGCAATTAGCCAAGCATGAGGAGATGATGGCTTTAGATTCTTGTAACACCTGGGATCTTGTTTGTTTGCCCAAAGGAAGAAAGGCAATAGGTTATAAGTGGGTCTTCAAGAAGAAGTTTGGAGAATATGATTCATTGGAGAAGTACAAAGCTAGAGTGGTAGCTAAGTGCTACTCCCAAAGAGAGGGAGTTGATTTTAGTGAGATATTCTCTCCTGTTGCTAAATTGACTTCTATTAGATTTCTCTAATCCATTACTGTAGCTTATGATTGGGAGATTGAGCAAATGGATGTTAAGACTGTGTTCTTGCATGGAGATCTTGAGGAAGAAATTTTTATGCAACAGCCTACAGGTTTTGAGGTAAAAGGAAAAGAACATTGGGTTTGCAGGTTAAAGAGGTCTCTTTATGGTCTGAAATAGTCCCTCAGAATGTGGTATCAAAGGTTTGACTCATTTGTTTCAAGAAATTGGGTTTTGTTAGAAGCAAGGAGGATCACTGTGTTTACATTCATTATGTTGATGATTCTATACTGGTTATTACTTTGTATGTTGATGACATGTTGTTTTTCAACAATACTAAGGGGATGATCAGTGATCTTAAAGTCTAACTTTCAGGTGCATTTGAGATGAAGAATCTTGGTACTATAAGGTATATTTTGGGAATGGAGATTAGGAGGGACAGAGTTAATAGAAAGGTTTGGTTGTCACAAAGTAAGTATGTGAATATTATATTGTAGAGGTTTAGTTTACAGGACTGTAACCTAGTTAGAGTTCCTTTACCCATTGGTACTAAGATTTCATTAGATATGTGTCCAAAGAATGAGGATGATCTTGAGGATATGTCTAATGTGCCATATGCTAGTGTTATAGGGAGTTTGATGTATGCAATGGTTTTCACTAGACCAAATATTGCCCAAGCAGTGGGAGTTTTGAGCAGATTTATGTCTAACCTTGGTAGACAACATTGGAATTATGTGAAGAGGGTGTTTAAATATCTTGTACCAATCATTGTTTGGTTTATTCTGGTACTGATAGTGCTGATAAATCTTTGGACATACCAGATTTTGTTGATGCAGATTGTGCAGGTGACTTAGACAGTCGAAGGTCCACTAGTGGCTATGTGTTTACTCTATTTGGAGGAGTAGTGAGTTGGATGAGTAAGAGGCTTCCCACAGTTGCTTTGCCCACCACAAAAGTAGAGTATATGGCTGCTACTCATGTCTCTAAGGAGGCAGTTTGGTTGAGGAGACTGTGTACAAGTATTAGATTTGATTACAGGATCATTCAGATTGGTTGTGATAGCCAGAGTGCTATCTGTTTGGCCAAGAATCCCATGTATCATGCTCAGAGTAAGCATGTTAATGTTCAGTATCACTTTGTTTGAGAGTTGGTTGCAAATGAAGAGATTTAGCTAAAGAAGATAGACACTATGAAGAATGTTGCAAATTCATTGACCAAGCCTATGAGCACAGAGAAGTTCATATGGTGCAGAGAGGCCATGGGCCTTGTTTCTATTGCCTGATTATTTTCATTTGATTTCCTATGGGTTGATTTAGAATGTATAATGTCAAGTGGGAGAATGTTGGGATAAGGTGCCATTAACCTTGTAAATCCCAATATTGTATTTATTCCATTTATTAAATATAATTTATAATTATCCATGCGGAGATGTACTAGTTTCACTAGTAGGGGTAATTTCAGAGTAACTGAAGGTAATTACAGAGTGACTTTTACTATTGGCAAATGTAAAAACTCAAAGTAAATGAGTATAGGCATGCTCCCTTGAGGAATCTACTATATTTGGCATGTATGACAACTATCGTAATGTTTGGTAAGTGAATCTACGATAGCTGCAATTTGTCATAAAATTTTGAGATTCTATGACGCATATGATAGATATGTTAGTTGTATATTTGCTATATTTAGCCCAAGGTTCCTATCTTGGAAAGATACTCTTTTTTTGAAATCTATGATGGTTATGACATGTCATAAGATGCTGTAAGAGGCCATATTTAGTCTTGGGTACCCAACCTTTGCATGGTTGTTTTTGGACAAGTGTAAGATGCTTGTAAGATGGTAATTAATGTTTACAGGTTGGAGAATCTTAGGAGAGAGAAGGTGAATGCCTAGAATGGAGTGGAAAACATTTCTATAAATATTTTCCAAGTATTTGTTGCTGCAATATAGATTTTAGGTACGTAGGTGGTGCTGGAATGTTGTTGGATTGAAGACTTGTGGAGATAATTATGTAGTTGATGTATTGTACAATCTTATTGAGATTAATACAAACTTGTGCCTCTTTCCTAGTGGAGTTTTTTACCCACAAGGGTTTTCTCCACATAAACATTGTGGCATTGTTTTGAGTTTTTCATGTTTGACATCTTTTTTGTAGTGGGTTTTATGTTTTGTTACAATCTCCATTGTTAATGCACACTTAAGATTGCTGAAATTTATCTTGAATCAAATTTCCATTGAAGTAGTGTTGCTTTCATTTCTAACACAAACCCAATGTTTTTTTCCTTTTACCTCAAAACCTGTAGGTTGTTGCATATAAATTTCTTCTTCAAGATCTCCATGCAAGAATGTAGTCTTAACATCCATTTGCTCAATCTCCCAATCATAAGCTGCAACAATGGATAAGAGAAATCTAATAAAAGTCAATTTACCAACAGGAGAGAATATCTCACCAAAATCAACTCCCTCTCTCTGGGAGTAGCCCTTGGTTACCAGTCTAGCCTTGTACTTTTCCAATGACCCATCTGCTCCAAACTTCTTCTTGAAGATCCACCTACAACCTATGGCCTTTCTTCCTTTGGGAAAACGAACAAGATCCCACGTGTTACAAGAGTCTAAAGCCATCATCTCCTCCTACATGGCTAACTGCCAAGACTCAATATCATCTGCAGAAATAGCTTCCTTGTAGGATCTAGGTTCATCGTTAGTACTCAATAAAGCGTATACACAACGGAAATCTGGTGGACTATACCTGTCGACTGGATTCCATTATCTTGTGGATCTCCTCAAAGGTGGAGTAAGAGACTCTACTTGTTCCTTTGCATGATCATCTCCAACAACTTCTTCTTTAACTATAGACTCATCTTCATCAGAACTAATTGAATCTTCTTTTTCTTCTTCACCCCCCAATCCATCATTTTGTTCTTCCTGAGGTACATCTTGCTGCTCTAAATCAAAGTGCACCTTATTTACCTTTTCTTCTTTCTCTTTTGGTTGCTCAGGTTCAGAAATAGCTCTAAGTTCCCTCAAAATAACATCTCTATAAAAGATAATCTTGCGGGTTAGTGGATTCCAAAGTTTGGAACCTTTGATATTATCACCATATCCAATGAATGTACACTTTTTAGCCTTTGGATCCAAGTTAGATTGCTTTTCCTTAGGCACATGAACAAAATGCTCATAGCCAAAAACCCTTAAATGTGAAACAGAAGGTTTCTTACCTTTCCACACTTCATAAGGTGTTGAATCAAGGGCCTTACAAGGAGATCTGTTTATCAAGTAGCAAGTAGTACACACAGCCTCTACCCAAAAGCATTTATCCAATTGTGTATGACTAAGCATACTTTTAGATCTTTCCATAATTGTTCGGTTCATCCTTTCTGCAACACCATTTTGTGGTGGTGTATACAGAGTTGTCTTTTGTCTGATTATACCTGCATGCTTGCAAAACTCATCAAATTCCTTAGAGAAATATTCCCCTCCATTGTTAGATCTTAATATTTTTATCTTTAAACCTGATTGGTTCTCTACTAAGACTTTGACCTTAAACTTAGTGAAAACTTCAGATTTATGTTTGATAAAATAAATCTATGTATATCTGGATACATCATTAATGAAGGTGACAAAATAATGAGATTTTCCAATAGATTCATTATCCACAGGTCCAAACACATCCGTATGAATAATTTCTAACTTTTCTTTTACTCTATTGCTTCCTGAAGGAAATAATTTTCTACTTTGTTTACCAAACACAATGCTCACAGAAATCAAAGTGCTTATCAAAATAGGAGAAACCATCCAACAAGTTTTTATTCTTAATAGTTTTCCGTACATTATTGCTTGTGTAGCCTAATCTACGATGCCACAACATACATGTATTTTTAGTAGTAGCCTTAGATATAGAGGAGGCATTACAAAATGTAGTGGATTCAACCTTGAGTAGGTTTCCCAATCTCTTCCCCTTCGCTACCACTAAGTTCCCTCTTACCAATCTGTAGCCATGCTTGTCAAATGTCACATGCATTCCCAAATCATTCAACTTCAAAATTGAAATCAGATTTCTAGATAATCCAAGAACATGCAAAACACCAGGGAGGGTTTTAATCCTCCCATTACTGAAACACAACAATACCTTTCCTTTCCTAACAATCAGATATGAAGAGTTGTCACCAAGGTAAATATTACATCCATCATATTCTTCATATATGGAGAACTATTCCTTATGTGGGGTCATATGAAAGTAGCATCCTTAGTCAACCAACTAGTGATCATTAGAAACAAGATTACATGTAGAAAGTAAAACTTCTTCACCTACATTCAAGGACTTACCCAAAGCATTCTCCCACTATTTCTTGTGGTTTCTGCACTCCTTCTTCACATGTCCCCTTTTACCACAGTTCCAACACTTAACTCTATTCTTTTTACTAGGAGTCTTAGACCAGCCCTTGGACTTGTCCTTAGCCCTTTTCTGATCTCCCTTTGGTCCTCTTTCCTTAGACCTTCCCTTGATAATGAGAGCATCACCTTAACTATCTGAACTCTTCTTCCTCAATTCCTGTGCTAGTAAAACTGCTACAAGAGCATTCAACTTTGGATCTGTGAGGTTAGCAGTGAGAGCCAAAATGTCATTTTCCCATGATTTAGGTAAAGAACAAAGAATCAAGATACATTCATCTTCCTCATCAACTTCAACATCTACTAAAGCAAGCTGACTCATCAACAAATTAAAATAATTTAAATGCTCTGCAACCGACTCACTCTCTTTCATTTTCAAAGAAAACAACTTCCTTTTTAAATAAAGTTTATCTACCATACTCTTGGCTTGGTAGATCTTACCCAATCGATTCCACAATTTGTATGTGGTCTCTTCCTTTGCAACATTCAATAGCATAGAATTTGAAAGACACAAATGGATGGTTCCCTGTGCCTTCTTATCCAGTCTATCCCACTCATCTAGAGAGAAATCATCAGGTTTCTTCTCTTTTTGAACATCCAACCATTGGTTTCTTTCTCCCAACAAATCTTCCATTTTCAGCTTCCACAACTCATACCCCATTCTGTTGAACTTCTCAATGTTCGTTCGAGAGGTTGATGCAATGGTGGATGAATCCATAATAACAACACAAGATCTGCAAAAAAACACAACTAAATCTTCCACTGCAGCTATAGCTTCCACACTACCACCTAAGAGTCAAAGCTGTCTAGGCTCTGATACCAAATGTTAGAAATGAAAACAACACTACTTTAATGGAAATCTAATTCGAAGAAATTTCAGCAATCTTTAAGTGTGCATTAACAATGGAGATTGTAACAAAACATAAAACCCACTACAAAAAAGATGTCGAACA
The DNA here is from genome assembly GCA_027924645.1 of Cunninghamia lanceolata. Lineage (NCBI taxonomy): Eukaryota > Viridiplantae > Streptophyta > Pinopsida > Cupressales > Cupressaceae > Cunninghamia > Cunninghamia lanceolata. Next base: position 17,424,314 of record BSBN01000049.1, read on the forward strand.
TGAAGAACTCAACACAATGACATAGTTTTTATGTGGAGAAAACCCTTGCGGATAAAAAACTCCACCAAGAAAGAGGCACAAGTTTGTATTAATCTATAAAAGATCTGTACAATATGTCAACTACACAACTCTCTCCACAAGTCTTCAATCCAACAACATTCCGATAGCACCTAAGTACCTAAAATCTATATTGCAGCAACAAATACATGGAAAATACTTATAGAAATGTTTTCCAATCCATTCTGTTGATGATTACAATATACAGCCTTCTAGCCCTCCTTCTAGCGCCAGAAAACTGTTGATGATTACAATATACAGCCTTCTAGCCCTCCTTCTAGCGCCAGAAAACTGTTGATGATTGTTTTGATGCAATCATGACAATAAGTTAAAATTCACATATAATGAACTGAAACTATACTTGAAAGATAAGAAGGAATCATTTGAGATTCAACTAATCCCAAGTCTACAATGGTTCGGTTGGTCAAGTTCAGTTGGTCAATGTGAAGCTGTAATGTTCAAGGGGCCTTACGTAGTTTAGGTTTCCTTGTGGTTTACTGGACTAAGATTATGCAAAAGATCACAAGATATGTTAATACTTTTCATTCCTTTACATAAAAGTGTTACTGTGCTGCAAGTTCAGATGGTTTTCTTGAATTATTGCAGCTTTCTTCTTTATACATTTATGAAAACTGTCTACTCTTAACTTTGTTATGCATGCTTCTTCAAATTTGAGACAATTTCCTTTAGATTTCTACGTTTTCAGCTAAATATTTTAGATGGGTTGGGAAAAGTTAGAAAGATCTAATCTATACCTCATTTAATCTACCGAAGGATCTAATTGTTCTGTTATGCACTATGTAAATACCACAGTAATTTGATCAAATCCACAGTAAAAACCTTAAATGCAAGTTCTGAGCATTTTCACAAACATACATTTAAAATTGCAAGCTCTCAAAGAAAATATTTCAAAACACAAAGAAGAGCAGGAGAACACTCAGAAGATAGATGCAGAACTCCAGATTCTATTGTATTAGAAACGAATAGTCATACATGATTTACAATGTAGGAATGACTCTTAGTTTCATTGATCATACTACAGAGAACTTACAAGCTTTATAGATACAGTAAGGCAGCCAGACATTCCATGCGCACCTTACTGCAGACAAACAGGCGACCTCCTTCTTCTACTTCTAGACTAAACTAAGCTAACTTGCCGTGTTTTCCTAAAAATCCCTGTGTAGCCCCTGTTGTTTTCCTAAAATCCCTGTTGTAGCCCCTGTTGTAAAGTATTATAGTGTAGAGAGGCACAATATAAAGACATTCTGATTGTCCTCACTACAGCAAAAAATCTAACTAAACCCCTGGTTCAAACCCCTGGTTACAACAATAAATACAGATGAACCAGTCCTCCAAAATATCTCTGAGCAGTGTCAAATCTGGGCGAAATATTGCCCCTTCTAAGAAGTTCTGGCAGCTTAGCAATAACTCTTGTTTGTCTGTTATAGTAATACTCTTAGCTGCAACTTTGTTCTTCACTTGAATGGCCTTGACTTCCTCACACTTCATCCTTAGCCTCCTGCTCCTGAGATCGGATTTCCTTCCCATATGAGGTCACTGTGATCAAGTTCCAGCTGCTTCCTCAACTGCAAGCCTGCAAGACAAGACAAGCAATAAGTATCAAATTTTCCAAATGAACAGCAAGAAACTTAAAACAATCGTTTAGATCATGGTGACTATGCAAAATTGTGGAAATCGGGTCCCAAAATTAGCAGAAACCGCGTTCAAAATGTACACAGACTGTTCAAAACCCATCGGGTCAACTATCGCTGACCAAAAAATGCTACTGGCAGCCAAAAATATAGCTTAAAATTTCCTATCGCTATGCATTCCATCCTTCCCGCCCATTGGCGTGACTATCGCCATCGGCACGTCTGAAAATTCCTTCGCCGATGTTCTCCGTTGGGCCGATGGCCTTTTCCTTTGTTTTCTGCCATCGGCGTGAGAATTGCCATCGGCGTGTCAAAAAACTGCTCGGCCGATGTTCGTTATTTGGCCGATGGCCTTATCATTTCGCTCACCCTCCATCGGCGAGAGTTATGTCGATATAGCCCTTAGCGGCTTGCATTTCTTCCTTATCGGCGTGACTCTCGCCATCGGCGAACTCCAAATCTTTTCCGCCGATGCCCATACCTTGGCCGATGCTCTTTCATCGGCTTGACTTCTGCCGACGACCCCTTCGTTGATTGCCATCGGCGAGAGATCGCCCATCGGCGCCTCATGATTTCCCTCCACCGATGGCCCTACCTTGGCCGATACCTTTATCGGCGAGAGTGTTGCCGATATCGCCCTCGTTGTTCACCATCGGCGTGAGACTCTTACATCGGCGAAGGCAAAAAACACTTGGCCGACGTTGTAAGCTATGCCGATGACAATATCATCGGCGAGAGATACCCCCTCGGGGTGACAATTTCAAACACTGCCGATCGCATTTGTTACACCGATGGCAAAAGGCCATCGGTATGTCTTCATTTTATCGGCGAAAGCCTAATGCACAGCCCCGATAGCAAATGTTATGCCGATACCTCACATCAGCCATAGTCTCACCGAAGCTTCCGAACTATTGAACCATTGAACCAAAAAAGAGGTTCAATGCGCAGGTTCAAACCTGTGAAAAAACAATTCTAATGAATAAATAATGGTGACCACAGTGTTTGATGCACTCCCTGCAAAACAATCAAATGCAACATATAGAGTGGAACCCAGACAAAATTGCCCATGACCTAGAACCACTAAGTATGAATTTTCGAAGTTTAAAACCAATGCCAACAAGAAAAAAGGCAAACAACTGACTGTTTACTATGCAAAACCTGATAGTACATTTTACCTAAATGATCATAACTTGCAAAATATGATGAATTTTAAGATGGTTCAAAAAGCAACCCTAGCTCATTTTTCACAAGGAATCCAACCATATTATGCAATGGTACTGCAAATGCAATTTTCTATATTTTTTAACAAGGTTTGCAAATTTGACTCTCTTTTCCCTTTACCACCAGACAGAACAAACACAAGTAGAAACAAAAAAGGCAAAGCAACAGCAGGGGTCCCTATTTTGCTAAGGGGCAAAATGGGGCGTGTTGTGAACATCACAACACATTCTAGGCATTTACCTTCTCTCTCCTAAGATTCTCCAACCTGTAAACATTAATTACCATCTTACAAGCATCTTACACTTGTCCAAAAATAGCCATGCAAAGGTTGGGTGTCCAAGACTAAATTTGGTGTCTTATGACATCTTATGATGTGTCATAACTGTCATAGATTCCACAAAAGAGTATCTTTCCAAGATAAGAACCTTGGGCTAAATATAGCAAATATACAACTAACATATCCATCATATGCATCATAGAATCTCAGAATCTTATGACAACTTGCAGCTATCATAGATTCACATACCAAACATTATGACAGTTGTCATACATGCAAAAAATAGTATCTTCCTCAATGGAGCACACCTACGCTCATTTACTTTGAGTTTTTACATTTGCCAATAGTAATTTAGTCACTCCATAATTACCTTCAGTTACTCTAAAATTACCCCTACCAATGAAACTAGTACCTCTCCTCATGGATAATTACAAATTACATATAATAAATGGAATAAATACAATATTGGGATTTATAAGGTTAATGGCACCTTATACCAACATGGAGTTATCCAAATCCACCCATCCATTACATTATTCATCTACCCATACACCTACAAAGGATGTGATCCAAGGGCTACTAGCAAGGAGTCAACCATGTCACCAAATTCCTATCCTTGAACCTACAAAGGAGTCTTCCAACACCATGTGTATTCCTACAACCCCATTATATAGTCCACAACCCATTGAGCCTATTGAAAAGTCTTCCCCCATGAGTCCACGTCAAGACCCATCATACTCTCATGTTGTTGACCATCTAGAACATATCGATCCTCTCCAAAAGTCTCCCACATCCACTTCCTTTCAACAAAGTCAAGAGCCATGTCAAGAGTCTAATCCTAAGAATGCGGAAACATCAAGCCCTCATTCTAATCAAGATCAAATCACTTTCATCCAACCCATCCATAACATTTATGTTTTCCATGATCAAGATATTATTCATGATGAAGAACTTATCCATGAACAACTTGATCCTATTCATACCCCCTTAACCATTCATCAGCAAGATACCTAAGACCTACATACTCAATCTAATAAAAGTCTTGTTGACTTACTTGAGCACTCATCCCACTTCATGGCCTTCCTTTAAAGCAAAGAAACTTCATCTCCATCTAGCCCTACCCATGATATGAAAACATCCACTTGTCATGATGGGACACATGCCTCCCAAGAAAACATAGAAAATCAAACCAATACCTTGGAAATTAGTGAACACAATGATAATCAAGATCCTAATGATCCTTCATCATCATCCACTATCAACCATATTTGAAAACCAACATATCCTATTGGTCTTACCACCTTCATTCATGAGTGTTCCTCCTTTGGACAACAACAACCTTTATCCATCGCCTCACCTTCTCCATCAAATAATGAGCTCAAGTCTAGTGTTTAAAATACCCATTGTCCATGGCATACTCCAAAAATGAATTATCAAGGTAAAGGATTAGGCCTTCATGAAGAAGGAATTTTGGAGCCTATCCATGTCAAGGTCCCTCTATGCTCTTATGGCCTTGGATATAAAACCCAAGGAAAATAATCTCAAGATGTTGGTGCTTCCTCCATGCCTCCCAAGTCCACCATTTTCCACCATGCATCCTATCATACTCCCAAGACATGTTTCCATTCTGCCTCCATTGTCCTATAAATCTCAAAAGCATGTGACCATACACCTTCCACCATCCACTTTACCCCCACTACTTCCAACTCCTAATATTCCTCCATCCACTTTACCTCTACTACTTCCAATGCCTAATATCCCTATCCTCTAATCCCCTTATCCATTTATCCAAAAATCCACTTTAATCCTTCCATACATAAAAATCCCAATCATGACCAATTAATGAACACACGTCTAAACTATAAACTATCACCAAACCCATGGGATTCAAAAATAAAAATTTGGATGCCTCTACCCATAAAGCTAAAAGTCATAAAGGTCCTAATGCCTATGAGAAAAAATACAAAGAAGCAAAGAAAATTACATCGAAAAAGCTACCCACGCCCATACCCCCTCAAGAAAAGGTCAAAACTAAAATGGTTTGGGTACCTAAGCAAAGAGAAATCAAGTCAAATGAAGCATCCACCTCTAAAAAATCCCAACAATCCTCTTCCATCCAAACATCCCATTCCATTCAAAAATCTCAAATTCCTTCATCCCACAAGCAAAACAAAAGTCATAAAAATCCTAAGTCTATGTGGGTACCTAAATCACTAAATCAACCATCCCCTAAGAAAACATATCCATTGCTTCCTACACCCCCTCCAAATCAAAAGCTTCCATGTTTATCACAATGTGTACAACCATTGGTCTGGGCTCCCTTCCATTCCACAACAATTCCACATACCTCCATCTCCCCATCTTTTAGCCATTATCCTACATATTTGATGCAGGAGAATCCAATGGTGTAAGGGCAATCTTGCATCACCCAAAAAGATGTTAATTCAAAATAATTGTAGTTTCTTTCATTTTTTTCCATAATTAGTGTTTCTGGTTCCATAATCTCCTGAATAATGATGCAGGACTTTCAGTTTTTTTCAAACTACTAAAAGTAACAAACTACCAGTTTTGGAAAGTTTACTTGCTATTTTAGTAAAGTTTGCATTTGGGCATAGATTGAAGCAAAAACTTATAGAAAGCTTCGTAACTTAAATATAAGACCTTTGGTGAATGCCTCAGGCAAAGATCATTTGTGAGCTAAAAGATATTAAAGTTTTTGTTTTCTGAAAAGCCCCTAAAAATTTATGAAATGAGATATGAGGCACTAAAACATCCCATAACATCACAAAAAGTTGACAAAAATCCATTTATAAATTTCTAGCATGATATTTCACATCGTGATCTTTTCGACACCTAAAACGGTTCGTTAATCAGACACCTGGATCAAAAGTTATGCTTCTTAGAAGTTGACCTACTTTTGGAGGGAGTTGCAAATTTCAAAATTTAGCTGGAAGCTGCCAAAAAGTACTATTTATAACTATTTTGGGAACCTTGGGCAGTAGTAGAGTTAAGGGGGAAGCTGTAGAGTCAAGAATAGGTGGGAAAAAAGAAACCCTAGCTGATTTTGGGTTACAAAAGCCTGAAGATTATAGTCTTGAGTAGAGGAAAGTCGTAATGCATTGTAGCCTGAGGAGGATTGATTCCTCTGATTGTAATTGAGCTTCTGTAATGTAATGAGTTGCCCAAATCAAAAAAGAAATATTATATTTTATGTGTTCCATTTCTGTTGTTGTGTGTTTTATGATTTACCCCCTTCATCAAGTGGTATCAGAGCGAGGGTTCTTGAGTGTGTAGATAGATCGCCGACCGTGAGGCAATTTGCACCAGGACCTGAGGTTGTGGGTTTACTGTGGAGATCAAGATGCCTCCATGAAGAAATCGTATTGGAAGGAATGCTTTGATGGAAGAGGGTTTTAGAGCCCTGCAAAGGAAAATCGATTCATTGCAAGAGGAGCTGCGAAGAGGGTTTGAGCCGAGAACAAGAGAAGAAAGTGAGGATGAAGTTGAAGAAGAGCTATCTAAGGAAGAACAAGAAGCTGCAGGAGATCCTGCAGAAGTTAGGTTGTTGAGGGCCATTTCTAAGATTGGAAAGAGACCCTAGATCAAAGTTTCTAAATATTCTGGAGATTTGAATCTGGAACAACTCATTGATTAGATCAATGACATGGAGGAGTATTTCGAGTATGAAGATGTGGAAGACCCAGATCGAGTCAAGTTTGCAAAAATAAAGTTGAAGGGCCATGCCAATATTTGGTGGAAGGAGGTCCAGTTAGAGAGGAATAAAAGAGGAAAAGGAAAGATCAACAGATGGGATTAGATGGTGGAGAAACTGAAGAAGCAGTTCATTCCTGTGGACTATGAGATGGAGTTGCTAAAGAAGTTGCAAGGACTGAAGCAAGGTAACAAGTCTGTTAAGGAGTTTACAGAAGAGTTTTATAAGATTACTATTAGGACAGGCCATGAAGAGGTCAATAAGGAGAAGGTATCCTATTACATTAATGGGTTGAGGCTAAGTATTCAAGACAAAGCTGAGCCTGGTTGGAATGACCACCATAGAAGATGCATACCAGTTTTCCCTGAAGGTGGAAGAGAAGCTGAATAAAAGATTCGACAGCAAGCAAAGGGGAAGAGGTTAAGGTGGAAGGACTAGTGGAAGACCCTATGGAGTCCATAATGAAGATCAAAAGAAAAGTAAAGAAGCTAGCACCATTTGGAATCAAAGAGGAGATAATATCTACCGCGCTCGTGACCAGAATAATGGTGAGCAAAGAGGAAGAGGAAGATGCTAACCTAGGCAAGGACCTGGAAGAGGAGGTTTTAGAGGAACCTGTTTCCAATGTGGAGAAGAAGGGCATCGAGCATATGAGTGTCCACAACATAAGGGAAAGACAAATAGAAGACATGACAGTAATGCATGAGCTGCACATGTAGATGAAGATGCACAATCTGAGCATTCTAAAGATGTTGAAAGGGGATAAACCCTAGTTGTCAGAAGAACTTTGTTGAATGAGGAGAAAGAACCCAATCAGAGGAAGAGTTTATTCCACACAAGATGTAAATGTGAAGGTAAGTGTTGTGATATTATTATTGATAGTGGAAGCACTGACATTCTTGTTTCAAAGGAGATGGTTGACAAGTTGAATTTGACAAGAAGAAAGCATCCACATCCATATCGGATTGCATGGTTGCAGAAGGACCACGGAGCTTTGGTCAATGAACAGTGTTTAGTGAAGTTCAAGATTGGGGACTACCATGATGAGGTGCTGTGTGATATCATACCGATGGATGCATGTCATATGTTATTGGGGAGGCTGTGGCAGTATGATAGGAGTGTTTTCCATGATGGCCGTGCAAACACATATTCCCTAACAAAGGATGGAGTTTGTCATAAGTTGAATCCCTTAAAGGAGGTGGAAGAAAAGATATGTAGTACTGCTAGAATTTGCTTGGTAGATGGTAGGAAATTTTTGGAGGGTATGAAGCATGAGCATCATTGCTTTACATTGATTCCTAAGATTAGTCAAGAGAAATGTGAAGATGTACCAGTAGAAGTTGTAGATATGTTGGAAGAATTTCAGGACATTATTTCTGATAATGTACTAGAAGGTTTGGCACCGGTGAGAAAGATAAGTCATCAAATGGATTTGATACTAGGAGCCAGTTTGCTAAATAAGGCAGCCCACAGAATGACTCCAGCAGAGCGTGAAGAGTTGAACATACAAGTTCATGAGTTGTTAAGGAAGGGACTGATAAGGGAGAGCCTAAGTCCATGTGTGGTACCTACAGTACTAGCACCAATGAAAGATGGAGAGTAGAGAATGTGTACAGATTCTTGAGCCATAAATAAGATCATGATCAAGTATAGGTTTCCATTGCCAAGAATGGATGACATAACGGATTGTTTGAGTGGAGCCAAGTACTTCACGAAGATTGATCTAAAGAGTGGGTATCACTAGATCTGAATTAGAGAAGGAGATGAATGGAAGACATCCTTCAAGACAAAGGAGGGTCTATATGAGTGGTTAGTCATGCCATTTGGGCTAACCAATGCACTGAGCACATTCATGCGGCTCATGAATGAGGTATTGAAAGAATTTTTGGGAAGTTTTGTTATTGTCTATGTAGATGATATTTTAATTTTCAGTAAGACTTGGGATGAGCATTTGATGCATATTAGAAGAGTTTTAGAGAAGCTGAGGGAGGAGAAGTTGTTGATTAATCTGAAGAAATGTAGTTTTACAAAGGAGTTTGTATACCTGGGATTTGTTGTCTCAGAGGAAGGTCTTAAAATGGACCTAGAGAAGGTGAGAGCTATCCTTGAATGGCCTACACCAAGGAGTACCATAGAGGTAAGATCTTTTCATGGTTTGGCAAGTTTTTATAGAAAGTTTATCAAGAATTTTAGTAGCATTTGTACACCCCTAACTGAGACAACGAGAGAGGATAGAAAAGAGTTTAGATGGACTACAGGAGTAGATAAAAGCTTTGATGCATTAAAGCAAAAAGTCACAGAGCAACCTGTTTTGGCACTTCTAGATTTCAATAAGGTATTTTAGGTAGATTGTGATGCTATTGGTAGTGCTATAGGAGCTGTTTTGAGTCAAGAAGGTAAGCCCATTTCCTATTTTAGTGAGAAGCTTAATGATGCCAAGAAAAAGTATTCTATTTATGATCAATAATTTTATGCTATAGTTCAGGATTTAAAGAAATGGAGACATTATTTGTTGTCAAAAGAGTTTGTTTTATATACTGATCATCAGGCTTTGTAATATCTTAATAGTTAAGGAAAGTTGAATGAGAGGCACTTAAAATGGGTTGAGTTTTTGCAGAGTTATACTTTTGTTTTGAAGCACAGGAGTGGGAAGTCCAACAGAGTTGCAGATACCTTAAGCAAAAGGCAAAATTTGTTGACAGGAATGATGATAGAGGTTGTTGGGTTCGATGAATTCAAAAGTTTGTATCCTGAAGATCCAGATTTTGCAAAGGCTTGGAAAGCTTGTCTGGAACCTATTACTTTAGACAGGACAAAATGGTTGGATTTCATAATCCAAGATGGCATGTTGTTTAAAGGAAGCAAGTTGTACATTTCAAGGAGTTCCATGAGAGAGAACTTGATAAAAGAGAAGCATAGTGGGGGTTTAGCTAGACACTTTGGTCGAGATAAGACCATTGCTATTGTTGGTGAAAATTATTATTGACCACAGTTGTAGCAGGATGTGAGGAAATTTGTGCAGAGTTGCAGAATATGTTAGATGGTGAAAGGAGGAAGTTAGAATACAAGTCTATATCAGCCACTACCTGTACTAGAGAAGCCATGGGATGATATTAGTATGGATTTTGTTCTTGGTTTGCCAAGGACACAGAGAGGACATGATTCCATTTTTGTGGTGGTGGATAGATTCTCGAAGATGGCACATTTCATTCCTTGTAAGAAGACTAATGATGCTGTTCATATTGATGAGTTATTTTTTAGGGAGGTGGTGAGATTACATAGTCTATCAAAGAGCATAGTTTCAGATCGAGATACCAAGTTTGTTGGTTATTTATGGAGGACATTGTGGAAGAAGTTGAAGACAAAGTTGAAGTTCAGTTATACACACCATCCACAAACTGATGGACAAACAGAAGTGGTGAATAGGAGTTTGAGTAATCTGCTATGATGCTTAGTAGGAGATAAGCCCAAGGGATGTGATTTGATTTTACCAAAGATAGAATTTGCTTACAACAATTTTGTCAATAGGAGTACTGGAAAATCACCATTCCAGATTGTATATGGGAATAATCCAAGAAATGCTTCAGAGTTAAGGAATCTAGACAAAGGAGAAAAGAAAAGTGTCGAGGTTGAAGACTTTGCAGATCACATGAAGAATTTGCATGAAGAGGTGAGAAAGTACATTAATAAAATGAATATTTAGTACAAGGCTAAGGCAGATTAGAAGAGGAGATATAAGGAGTTCCAGGTAGGAGATGAAGTCATGGTTCACTTGAGAAAAGAAAGGTTCCCAATTGGAACATACAATAAGTTGAAAATGAAGAAATTTGGACTGTGCAAAATCTTGAAGAAGCATGATTCAGGAAATGCATATGAGGTAGAGATACTGAGTGGGATCAATATTTCCCTTGTGTTCAACATTGCTGATTTAACAGAATATTATGAGGGTGGCAAAGAGGATGGACCAACAAAAGAAAAGTGGAGTATTCTGGCATCTACTTTAATAGAGGAGATAGAAGAGATCTTGGATAGCCGTGTGGGAAGAAGAACTTGGAACAAGCAATATGAAGAATATTTGGTGAAATGGAAAGCAAGGCCTGTTGAAGATTCTTTTTGGTTGTCTAAGGCAGAGGTTGACCATTTGGGTTTTCCTCAAACAAACACCTGAGACGTGATAGGGTCACTTCTCAAATTACCCTGGGTGTCTGATGCAGGAGCATCTAGTGGTGTAAGGGAAATCTTACATCACCCCAAAAAATGTTAAATCAAAATCATTGTAGTTATTTTCATTTCTTTCCATAATTAGTGTTTCTGGTTCCATAATCTCCTAAATAATGATGTAGGACTTTCATTTTTTTTTCAAACTGCTAAAAATAGCAAACTGCCAATTTTGGAAAGTTTACCTGCTATTTAGGAAAGTTTGCATTTTGGCATGGATTGAAGTGAAAAATTACAGAAAACTTCATAACTAAAATATAAGACCTTTGGCGAAGGAATCAGGGAAAGATCATTTGTGAGCTAATAGATATTAAAGTTTTTGTTTTCTGAAAAGCCCTCAAAAATTTCTAAAACTAGATATGAGGCACTAAAACATCCCATAACATCTTGAAAAGTTGATAGAAATCCATTTACAAATTTTTGGTGTGATAGTTCACATCGCGAGCTTTCTGATGCCTAAAACAGTTCATCAATTAGACATTCAGATCAAAAGTTATGCTTCCCGGAAGTTGACCTACTTTTGGAGGGAGTTGCAAATTTTGAAATTTAGCTGGAAGCCACCAAAAAGTGTTATTTATGACTATTTTGGGAACCCTAGGTAGTAGTAGAGTTAAGGGGGAAGGTGTATTGTCAAGAATAGGTCGGAAAATAGAAACCCTAGCTTATTTGGGGTTATATTAGGCTGAAGATTCTAGAGTCTTGAGGTGAGGAAAACTGTAATGCATTGCAGCCTGAGGAGGATTGATTCCTCTAATTGTAATTGAGCTTCTATAATGTAATGAGTTGCCCAGATCAACAAAGAAATATTCTATTTTTCATGTTCCATTTTTGTTGTTGTGTGTTTTATGATTTACCCCCTTCATCAATATTTCACCCATCACCTTCCTATGGTCCATGCTTTTGGATAAACCTTTCATCTATCCTTTTGCATAAGTCCTACATAATCCACATTATGATCCACTATTCTCCCTTACATAAACCTTTCATAATCTGCTATCTACCTACTTCATCTCCCTCTCATGCAATCCCCTACCAACATCGATGAGCATAATGAGAGTTGATGTGGTCCATGCAATGAAAATCATCTCTAATGAGACTATTACCTCTGATGGAACTAGATGCTTGAGTCCCTCCTATTCATCTTCCTCTTCTCCCATTAAAAATCAAAAAAACAAAAAGTCAAAAAATAAAACTTAAAAAAAATCAAAATAGTAAAGAGAAATCCCTTCATCCAATGGTGAAAACCACCCTTGGTGATGCCTTGGATAAGTACCATGATGAAAACTTGGCAAATAGATGTCATGTGTAGGTTGATCTTCTATGTCACTTACACTTGGGGGAATGTTGTCTCATCCAACCTACCAATTCCATACCATTTCCTATCCTATCTTACCATCCTTAGACATTACACCTGCATACCTATCATATTGAGTCCATCCATCCTTCCTTCCTCCTTTTGATCTTGATAAAGATATGGGAGAAAAATGTTGACAAATGCTTTGGATATCTCTTAATATACCTCATCCTTTCCAAACCAATCATATCATCATCCTATTGTCATAAGTGTTGTCATGTAAAATCCTAAGTATTACACCTAGAATGGGGCATGTTATTCCTATGTGACTTAGTTTTTGGAGATCACATCCTAGCTCCTTTATGATGCACCTATCCATCTCATCCACTATTCTGTATCCTTTTATCCATCCCTTTATCATGAGTCTTCTATCCCATTTCCTATTGCCCACCCTTTTATCCATTTGTCCAATCCTACCTCCATCCTTGCATCTAGACTTGGTTCTCCCTTGTCATTGGTGTCTGCATAAAGGCTATCCAAATTGTCATCCATTGCCATCCCAAAACATTTTAAAAACAAAAAAAAATCCAAAACATACAAAAATTAAAAAAAATCAAAACATTCAAAATACAAAAAAATCAAAACATTTCAAAAACACAAAAAAAAATCCAAAACATACGAAAATCCAAAAAAACTCAAAACATTTCAAAAATACAAAAAATTTAAAACATTCAAAATACAAAAAAAAAATCAAAACATTTCAAAAACACAAAAAAAATCCAAAACATATGACAATCCAAAAAAAACAAAACATTCAAAAATCCAAAAAAATCAAAACATGTAAAAAATCCAAAAAAGTCAAAATATTCCCAAAATACAAAAAAATCAAATATCCAACAAAAATCCAAGCAATAAAATCAATCCAATCAATCAATCTTCCAAATCAATTCTTCAAATCATTCCAACCAAATCAATTCATCACATTATTCAAAACACATCAATCCATCAAAATCAATCTTCCAAATCAATTCTCCAAATCAATTCTTCAAATTATTCCAACCAAATCAATTCATCACATCATTCAAAACACATCAATCCATCAAAATCAATCTTCAAATCAATTCTTCCAATCAATTCTCAAATCAATCTATTCATCAAATCAAACAATCATATCAATCAAATCTACCAAATCAATTCATCCAATCCAATCATCAATTCAATTCAAACCAATCCAATCATCTGTTCAATTCAACCAACCCAATCATCAAAATAATCAATCAAATCAATCCAAGCAATGATCCAAATGCAAGTCATCTTTAATCCATACCAATCAAGTTAATCAATCTTGTCAAATTATTCAATCACATCAATGGTCTTGATCCTAGCCGTGCTGTAAACCTGATCAATCATTAATCAAATCCTGGTGTAGATTCTCATGGCCAACAACACTAATGTAAATCAATCATATCATTTGTCTTATACAAGATTTTGCATCATTGAAATGAGACCAGGTGTCTTATACGACATGCTTCATTTCCTGAAACCAGACATTATCATCATCAATCAATCAATCAATCATTGGTTTATAGCTTGACAGGGGCAATACCTAGTTTGTTTTTTGTATCATTTGCGCATTCTTGCTCGCTTGTTTATGTGTGTTATCATTTTCACCTTTCATTTGAATCAAATCCAAACCCTTCCAGCTAATATTTATATCTTGTGTATGTTGGAATGGCTTTTTGCATTATCCTTTGCATCTAAGGTCATATCATACCTTTTGTGCATTATGACTTTAATGCTCTAAGTTTTCTTCCTCATACATTTAGACAAGGTTGTATTATGCTGGGTGCACAAGACACATCGCACCTTGGTCCTTATACCTTGGTGCATAACGTCTAGTGCTAGATCAAACTTCATGGTTACTCACCTTAATTGTAGCATAACACATCATCCATTTCTTCTATCCATTCCCTTATCTCTCTTCCTTGACCAATCCCTTTCATTTTGAGATCCTACCCATGTTTGTCCAAGTCGCTTATCCTCTCAAGGGGGCATCATCATCCTTTTCCTCCATCCACACCTTATCTTCTTTGAAATGATGTTACTTCTCTTAGTCACAACATCATCTCAAAGAGGGTAAAATGTAGACACTTAAAATTGTCCATGTCTTACAACATCACCTTGTCGACACATTAAGTGAGACATCTTGTAACATTTTGTCCTAATCCCACTCCTAATCCCATTTACCCCACTAGCCAGTTAATTAAAAAAATCCTATTTATTTATCTAATTTCCCTTCTCCCATTTTCTAACTAATTCAAATAAAATATTTGAATTTGTCCTCACCTTTCACCTCATTGCAACATGTCACATACTACATTTTCCAATTAATACCTTCACATGTCCAACTAATTTAAATAAAACATTATTTAAATTAGGCCAGCCCTACTCTCATCTGCACACTTGGCACATGACTACAACTCCTTGTGAGAGGGAAACCCTATTCAATCTCAATCGTCCACATAATTCAAATCAACTTTTTATCTTAGCCATTCATTCAAATTACTCATTTCTTATTAAGAAGCCCTCTACCAAGCCATTTGGGGGGATCCATTTTCAAGTAGCCTCATGTTATCAAAATTTCTCTAGAATCATCCATCATTCCTCTTTCATTCCATTGTTATACTATTGAAATAGTGAGCAATCAACATTCATCCTTCGATATTTTACATTCCTATGCAAGATTGAGAAGAGAAATGAGGAGAGCCAAGCTTATCATAGAGATTTGGTTTTGGTTTTGTTGGTTAACAGATTTGTCATTTCAAATTTATAATCCCTCGCCCACACAAATGAAAATCCGGCCAATAGTTGAGTCACTTGCAATGGATAGTAGCAAGTGCTCTTTGCTTATTTTACAAGGCACGGCTACCTTTGGAAGATATGCAATGAATTAGAATTGGGGTATGCTTTTAACCAGAAAATAGGAAAGGAGAACTACCATCTACCCATAGCCATGAAATAGATGTGAAAAGTCAAATTAGAATGATATGAATGTAGATAATTGACACACAGTTCATTTATCCCACACCTACGATGAGAAACAAGAAAAAACAAGTAGAAAATTCCCCTTTCAATAGATGAAATAACTTGTATTCACAGATTCAAAGATAGGCACCTACACAATTTCATATAGCAGATAATACGTATTGAAGAAAAATTACAAAGACACATAGGATATAGCAATTAGAGAAAATCATTAATAAATTCAAAGATTTATAAAGAAATTCCCTTATTCCTATATTACAAAAAATATGAGTTCACAGACTCACTTCTCTTATTACAGCAAACCGTGTAAAAAAGAAAAATAAAATTGCCCCTCTTTCTCCCCTGTTCCCAAGCTGAAGAAGATCTCTTTTTATTATGCTAATAAACTGCATATTTATAAACTCTTCCCCGTGTACCTTTCAGTTTCTATAACTGCCTCTTGAAAATGTACATTTCAAATTTCCAATCTTTATCTCCTCTTTTCGCATAACTGTTTCTTGATGGCCTTTGGTATCCTTCTTTGAGAACGTTTGGTTTCTCTATAACAACCTTGATTCTTTCAAGGCTCTTGATTTGTTCACAATTTGTAAGTGGTCCCACTTTTCACATTTGTTTAATTTATCATATGAAACATTTCACTCTACATCCTACTCAGATCCTTCATTTGTGCTTACTAGGAAGTCATTATCCACTTGTATATGCTTTCTCATTTGAATGAAAATCACCAGTAATCATGGAAATCATATAGGTTCCTATTATTGTGTACAATTGATTAGGCATCTGCATGTAGCTCTACCTTCTTTCGGCAGCTAACAACATTTGTATCACATCTTAATTTTAATACATGCCACTTGAAAGTAATTTCCACATCATTATGGAGACAAACATCCCAAATCTGAATATCACGAGTAGTGTCAAATTATATTTCTACATTTTTTAGAAGTTGTAGAGGCTATGGATGGGAAGAATGGCTGGTAGAGGTCATGGAGTGTGCGACTTTACACTTGCAAAGTAAATTTCTGAAGCCTTTTCAACAAGTCATTGCACATACCTCACAATTTATGTCTTTATAAAGATGACATCTCCTTTCATAAAAAATGCACCCCTATCATTCTTGGCTGCGGACTTTGCCTTCCATGCTTAGACATCAAAGTAAATAATTAACAGGTGAGAACAAACTTAATTCTGATTTGACAATGTTTCTAACATTTTTGCCATCTGGCCTAAATACCATCCCAAGAAGAGCATTTAAGACATGCCTATGAATTGCATTCAAAATTCATGCCAGGAAAACTAGAGAATGCTGGCGTCGATATATGATTTTAACTCTACATTGTCTAGTTGCACTTTAAAAGTTCCTAAAACTGTTTCATTATATTTATCTTGCATATAGCCTGCAATCATGGCATTCCTTCTAATATCATCAGCATCAGTGAATACGCCCAGAGAAGAGGCTTTAATAATATTTGGAGATTAAAGGAGACTAGCAATTGCCACAGTAGTATGTCTGACTGAGAAGGCTTGGAAAAAGGCAGCTTATAAACTTTGTCTCTATATGCTCCATACATTCATTTTGTGAATATTCCACCTGTATCACAATCCATACATAATGAACTTTTGTACTTGAACCAAGAAAAGGTACAGAGGTTCAATTGGAAGGCTCAATTTTACAAAGCGTGTTGCATGAGAGACCAAAGGTGAGTGGCCTTTTCAAGAGCATAGAACAGTGAACTTTGAACCCATGAACCATTGAACTTTGAAAAAGGTTCAAGTTTGGAGGTTCAAGATTACAAATTCCTTCATACACCAAGACAATAGGCGAATGATCTTTAATAACAACGGGATGACTCGAGGAGTGAACATATTGACCAATAAAGGAAAATGGTACATCAATGCTTGCTTGAGGAAGGATTATGAAAAATTGAATAAGGGTAAATAGAAGGGTAACATTGGCTCTAATTGGGGATGAGGACTGCAAAAGGACAAAGCAAGGAATCCAGAATCTCAAGCTAAGACCAGTGCCTTATCCATGGGCCACTGAGTCAAGGGGAAAAATAGGTGACTAAGGGGCCAGAACAAGCCAAAAATAGGACAACGCCAAAAAGGAAACTAACTACCAACACAACAAAACTTCCAATATGTACATGGTCATGAAGACCATACCTCAGATGGCTCCAGAATGATCATGTAAATCCATTGACAGGCTAGGAGAAATAATAGGCTCTGCAAAATAAAGATTGGTGAATAAGAAGCCCGCGAGCAACCAACTACCAACTGGTGACCATCATGATAAAAATGATAAGAATGGCATCACATAAACACTCTCTAGATGTGACTTGATGCTCAAAAAGCCACTCTTCATTATATGTTTCTTCAATTGGACGACTCATGTCAGCATTGTCGAACACATAATTACCAACCTCTATCTGAATGACCTCATGTATAATATCAGAATGCAACTGATTCTGTAAGCATGGAGAAACTAGCCCCTGGATTGGACAACCTACATACAGATCATGAGATAAAAAGATTTCTTTAGATGTGGAAGTAATTGCACTGTTCAAAAATTTTGGATCACAACTTGTAGAATCCTTCTCATCAGACAAACTAATATCCCCAGCTTGAAAATAATCATGACTACTCAAGTCATCAGCAAACCAATCATAGGACGCGCAGAACGCATGTAAAACTTATAGTGAATTAACTTTAGTTGAAGAAGAATGAGAATCCATATTATCAACAAAACTTTCATGTGGCTGAAAATCACTCTCAAATGGAATAGTAGTCTTTTTCTGTGTCGGGACTGATTCACTCACCTCATCTTTCTCACCCATAAGCTCTTCTTGCAGCCATGCCTTTTCATGATTGAACGCAGGAACTTTGACAACTTCACATTCTAGCTGTGTATCAATCATAGCCTCATTTTCTACACCAGGACTTGGAAATAAAACATCAGAAAAACATTCTTTCTATAGACTATATGATGAATCAATTTTTGAGAATGTGACTATTGGCTGTGATTTTTGGATATCACATTCTACCAGCATGGGATCAAGTTTGATAGAAAGAACTTCTTCTTCTCTTGTACAAAGAAAATCATCACCGAGAGAATAAGTAGATTGAGAATGTAATTTATCTATTTCCACACCAAGTGCAATCATCACATTATAAAAATTTTCAGCCCTAGCATCACAAGTAATAGGAAATTAGATTGAGACCACATGAGATTGTGCAATGTCCCCTATCTCTTCTTGTGACTTTCCATCTTCTTCATAAAAAAATTCAAATGTTGAGTATTCAGGAGAAGTGCAAAGATTTGATTGCTTCATCTCTTCCAATGTTAAATCAGCATCATTGAAAACAAAGACTTCCATGTTTGAATTTAAGAATTCTTTCTCAGCCTCATATGAAACACTTTCTATTATTTGATCTTTTTCACCCATGTCAAAATTAAATATTTCTAATTCAGGAGAAAATATAGAATCATTCATACCTTCTTTCATATCGTTGGAGACATCTCCGACTGCATCCATTTTAATTTTCGTAATATGACTATCTCCATCCAAGATTCCACATAAGAATTCATCATTTGATTTCTCCAGACACCAATTTGGAATGAGAGTGATATTAGTTGCCTTTTCATTATTTTCCTTAGTAAGAGTAGATGATTGTTCTATTTCACTCCTTTGTGTGCATGTTGAGAAAAATTCTGGTTCTTTATTTTTAGCTTGGCTCAAAATTCTTTCTTGTTGCTGATGGTGATTCCATGGTACTGACAAATTTTTGGGCTCAACCAATGCTTGCATAGAATCTCGTTCACCAAGAACAAAAAAATTATAAGAAATTTGATCTTCCTGAATCTTTTGCTCAAAGTTTTTGAGAGAATGAAACCTGTCATGCAAACTTCTGAGTAGTGACGCAGATTTATAATCTTTAGATGGCTGCATATTTTTCTTCTCTACTTCAGAGATGCTAATTTTGAGAGTGCTCCACAATAAATGAAGTATTTCATCATCTTCAGCCAATATATCTTCAATTGTTGGCATAGGTTGCCTTCTGGGTTTGAAGTAATTTCTTTGGTTTGCCTGGCATCAAACCATTTTCTGAGATCTTCATATAAAATAGAGTCGCCAACCTCCTCCTAAATTGAGGTATCTTCGATTTACTAGAGAATAAGGATGCAACACGAATCTTTTCAATCCCCAGCAGAGTTACCATAAATCTATTGGTTAACAGATTTGTCATTTCAAATTTATAATATCTCACCCACACAAATGATAATCTGGCCAATAGTTGATTCACTTGCAATGGATAGTTGCAAGTTCTCTCTTCTTATTTTACAAGGCGTAGCTACCTTTGAAAGATATGCAATGAATTAGAATTGGGGTATGCTTTTAACTAGAAATTAGGAAAGGAGAACTACCATCTACCCATAGCCATGAAATAGATGTGAAAAGTCAAATCAGAATGAGATGAATGTAGACAATTGACACATAGTTCATTTATCCCACACCTACGATGAGAAACAAGGAAGAATGAGTAGCAAATTCCCCTTTCAATAGATGAAATAACTTGAATTCACAGATTCAAAGATAGGCACCTACACAATTTCATATAGCAGATAATACGTATTGAAGAAAAAATAAAAAGACACACAAGACATAGCAATCAAAGAAAATCATTAATAAATTCAAAGATTTATAAAGAAATTCCCTTATTCCTCTAATACAAAAAATATGAGTTCACAGACTCACTTCTCTTGTTACAGCAAACCGTGTAAAAAATAAAAATAAAATTGCCCCTCTTTCTCTCCTATTCCCAAGTTGAAGAAGATCTCTTTTCATTACCCTAATAAACTGCATATTTATATACTATTCCCCGTGTGCCTTTCAGTTTCTATAACTGCCTCTTGAAAATGAACATTTCAAATTTCCAATCTTTATCTCCTCTTTTCGCATAACTGTTTCTTGATGGCCTTTTGTATCCTTCTTTGAGAATGTTTGGTTTATCTATAACAACCTTCATTGTTTTAGGGCTCTTGATTTGTTCACAATTTGTAAGTGGTCCCACTTTTCACATTTGTTTAATTTATCATATGAAACATTTCACTCTACATCCTACTCGGATCCTTCATCTGTGCTTATTGGGAAGTCATTATCCACTTGTATATGCTTTCTCATTTGAATGAAAATCACCAGTAATCATGGAAATCTTATGGGTTCCTATTATTGCGTATAATTGATTAGGCATCTACATGTAGCTCTACCTTCTTTCAACAGCTAACAACATTTGTATCACATCTTAATTTCAATACATGCCACTTGAAAGTAATTTCCACATCATTATGGAGACAAACATCCCAAATACGAATATCATGAGCAGTGTCAAATTGGATTTCTACATTTTTGAGAAGTTGTGGGAAGGAAGAATGGTTGGTAGAGGTCATGGAGTGTGTGGCTTTACACTTGCCAAGTAAATTTCTAAAGCCTTTTCAACAAGTCATTGCACATACCTCACAATTTATGTCTTTATAAAGATGACATCTCCTTTCTTCAAAAATGCACCCCTATCATTCCTGGCCACGGACTTTGCCTTCCATGCTTAGACATCAAAGTAAATAATTATCAGGTGAGAACAAACTTAATACTGATCCAACAATGTTTCTAACATTTTCACCATCTGGCCCAGATACCATCCCAAGAAGAGCATTTAAGACATGCATGTGTGCATTCAAAATTCATGCCAGGAAAACTAGAGAATAATGGTGTCGATATAGGATTTTAACTTTACATTGTTTAGTTGCACTTTAAAAGTTCCTAAAACTGTTTCATTATATTTATCTTGCATATAGCTTGCAATCATGGCATTCTTTCTAATATCATCAGCATCAGTGAATACGCCCAGAGAAGAGGCTTTAATAATATTCAAAGATTGAAGGAGACTAGCAACCACCATAGCAGTATGTCTGACTGAGAAGGGTTGGAAAAAGGTAGCTTAGAAACTTTGTCTCTATATGCTCCATACATTCATTTTGTGAATATTTTTCCAGTATCACAATCCATACATAATGAACTTTTGTACTTGAACCAAGAAAAGGTATAGAGGTTCAATTGGAAGGCTCAATTTTACAAATCATGTTGCATGAGAGACCAAAGGTGAGTGGCCTTTTCAAGAGCATAGAACCATGAACTTTGAACCCATGAACCATTGAATTTTGAAAAAGGTTCAATTTTGGAGGTTCAAGATTACAAATTCCTTCGTACACCAAGACAATAGGCAAATGATCTTTAATAACAATGGGATGCCTTGAGGAGTGAACATATTGACCAATAAAGGAAAATGGCACATCAATGCTTGCTTGAGGAAGGATTATGAAAAATTGAATAAGGGTAAATAGAAGGGTAACAGGTTTGATTTATCATTTCAATTTCTATGTCTATCTTGTATTCCATTGCACTGTTAGGGTTTAATAATTGTTGTTTCTGATTCATAGATCTGATTTTTCCCCTAATATAGTTTGTAATTAACAATGGTAGGTTTGCTAAATTTTGGTCTGATTCTTGGAATGAGTTGGCTGTTGGCAAGAGACACTATATGGATTCATGGTTGTTGTCATTGATGGCAACAAAGGTCATCCCACATATCTGCAAGTTATGGTGTGTCTCTACCGGAAGTCAGAATGAAGATTGTTGTGGTCCGGTGAACAAGAACAGAGCATGTGGCAAGGTCCGACAGATTGGTCCGGATCTCTCAGAGGAAGTGTCTTGGTGTAGTGCGGATTTGGGGAAGTCAAGAGGACTACCTTGAGTAGTATATTCCAAGGATTTAGCCTCCGGTGATGAACAAAGAAAAAGATATGAATAGTTGAGTACCAGATTCCTGAGAGACAGTGAGAACAGAGGAAGAACTGACTGACAGAGTATCAGACTATTTTCTGGATGTGTTACTGTTGATGGTAAAGGTTGTGAAGGCATGAATCATGTTTGGCTGACATGATTAATGATATCTACAAGTATATGCTTGATCCGCATTGCTTGGTGAGCAAGGATTCAACCGACAGAACAGAGTTTGTAAGAAACTAGACTATTCCGGATGCCGACTAGAAAGGTGATGAAATTACTTGTGCAGATATATATAGAGGATGGATTTAGTTGTGAAGGGTGTAATTGTGTAATGGTGTATGCGAATAAGTGCAGAACAGAGAAGAAGTAGTAAGAAAGATCCGGTATGTGAAAAGATAGCAGAATAAAGAACAGAGGAAAGATGAAGTGCAGCAGATCAGTGTACTGAGCCTAACCGGAACTGAACTCCAGCATATATAGATGCTTCCAATCAGTTCAAGACTGTGATTCTTATCACTTTGTAGACAGTGTGTCTCCTTGTAGGCAGTGGGCCTCTTTGTGAGCAGTGTGCTCGGGCAGTGAGCCCTAATTGGCAAGTGCCATTTTGTAATTCCTTATTCTTCTAACAGAGAATAATCTTTGGGTTAATCACCCCGTGGTTTTCTCCCTTAACAGGGTTTCCACGTCAAAAAACTGTGTCATGTGTTTTTCATTTCATGGTAATGTTTGTTTGTTTGATTCAATGCTGCATTGATTAATAAGAAAGTTCAAAAGAAGAAATAATTAGGATAATTGATTCACCCCCCCTCTCAGTTATCAACAATTGGTATCAGAGCAAGGTTCCTCCTAATAGAGCCTAACAGCTTGAGGAAGATCTGGGAGTTCAAATGGATGCATATGGTTTAAGGGAGCAACTCAAGACTGCCCTTGAGGATCTTGAACAGTCAAATTCTGAAGTCAATGAATTAAAGGAAAGACTCAAACAGGCTGATGAATTCATGAGAGAATTAAAGGACAAATTAAGTCTCTCTATGAAAAAGAGAAAGGAGCTGCTCCAACAATTGGCAAGACAAAGTGAAGAAAGCAATACAGATGAAGAATTGACTGAGAAAACCAAGTTATGTGAAAAGTTATCAAAAGAAGTCATTATGTTAAGACATGAAATGGAATCAGGAACTATAAAGTTTACTCAAGAGATTGAAGAAAAAAGAAAAGCTAAAGACAATCTAAGACAATCTCTTAAAGAGAAATCAGAAGAATGCCACCAGATGGACAGGATTATCAGACATCTTGAATCTGATCTTGAAGATGCCAAAGATAATGAAGAAAAACTTGAGGATCAAATTGTCTCTCTCAAAAGAGATCTTCAAACAGCAAATGAATATAAAGAAAAATTCAAGATAAGTTCTGCCCAACTTGAAGTACTTCTTGGAAGTCAAAAGAGGACAGATGACAAGTATGGTTTGGGATATGAGAAAGGAGAAAGCTCTGAATCCAGTCAAAAGAATTTTGGATCAGAAAATCCAAGGAATAGGCCTAGAAGACCTCCGGTAAGACAGCCCAATGCTCAAAGATATCCATCTTTCAATGGATACTGCCACAACTGCAATCACTTTGGTCACAAAGCTAATCAATGCAGAAAAAGGATGAATCAAACTAGTCCATCCTTCTCCGGATAGTGCTTTAACTGCAAAAGGTATGGACACAAGTCTCATGAATGCAGAAATATGCAAGTAAACAAATCATTCAATGGTAGATGTTTTACATGCAATAGAGTAGGTCATATGGCTAATCAATGCAGATCAAGAGGTTATCAGTCAAATATGCAAAGAAATGTTATTTGCCAAATCTGTAATAGGTCCGGTCATAGTGCAAAAGTCTGCAGAAGCAAGAATCAGGACAAAAGAGGTCCGGTATACAATCAGAATCAAGACAAGGGTAAACAAAAGATGAATGTGGATGAAGTTAGGAATCAGATGAACAAGATTTGGGTGAAGAAAAGTTCAGAGAATGTAGAGGTTGGATCCGCACCAGACTCTGGTGCTGATATTTCTTCCAGAAATTAAAAAGTGAGCTCTGGCTCAGGGGGAGACTCAAAGAAAATCCTGTTCCCCCAGCCAATCAAGTGGTGCTGGATGTGACACAAGATGCGGAGTAAAGGGTTTGAAGATACCAGTCCTGAGATGATCCAGACAAGATTTCAGAGGTCCGCATGAAGATATAAAGAAGTTGTGATCGATCAAGTAAAGACCTATTCCGGGAGATGCTCCGGAATGACAGAGGACTACAAAAGGGTCCAGAGAGATCTGGAAGTACATTATTTTACTCTGCGGACTGGACAAAATGTTTGGGATGTTCTTGTAATGTGTCATCTTGATTTATCCATGATTGAAAGATCCGCATGATGTTCATAGATCAGGACTAATCCAGGATACTCCAAGCTATCCGGACAAGGCAAACCAGAATAATATAGGTGAAGCATTTATTGCAAACAGATATTAGGGTTTGCGAAATGATATAAGGGATTTCTCATAAATCATTTGCTCATTATGCACTCAAGAAGAAGCGAAAAGTGGAGCTCTGCAACAAGACTCATCAAGCACACCGAAGATCTCCTGCCGAAGTCATTACATACAGAAATCAATCCAGCTACTCCGTGCAACTGAAGACGCAAAAGGTATTTTCCACTTTCGATATCTTGCTACAAATCTTTTGAAGAAATGGCTACTCCAAATATAGTAAAAATCTCAGATAGGCCCCGACCTGAATTTAAGAAACATCCATACAAGTCATTGGAAGTAGATCCCTTAGGAGCATTTTCCAGTGTTCCTCATGGAGTTTTACACACAGAAGACATTAGGGTTTACATACATGCAAGCATTGAGGAATTTGGGGAATTCAAATTGAGAGATCTCTATCACAAACAACTGATAGACAATGCTTTTGAGCTTAAACCAGAGTATAAGGGTATCCAGAAGAAACAATTTGATCAATTCATTCATTTCCCCTGCTTTGAAGAAGATGAATGGGTCCGGTATGTACTGAGCAGGATGCATGACAACTTCCTATGGCTGGATAGACCCTGCAAGATCACAAAAGAGACAATTAGAGCAGTAACTGGTCTATACTCTTCCGGAGGGATACCTATCCTCAAATCTGTCAAGAATAACATTGTAACTGAGGCCACCGGATCAAAATTTGATAAGAGGGCAATGACCATTGAAGATATTTCTGATCCGGATATCAAGTATGCATCCATGATAATAGGATACAAGATCTATCACTCCAGCAGGGAGAATTCTGTATCCGGAACTGCAGTATATACTGCCTATGAAATGCTAAGGAAGAATGCAGAATATGATCTCTGCGAACTGCTCTTAAGCCAATTAATGGAAAATATACAGAAAATCAAGAAGGACAAGAAGAATTCCTTTAAGTATGGTACTCTTATATTATGTCTATTCTTCTACTTCATGAATGAGCTGCCCGGATCAAGTGGATGGGCATGGCAGAATGACAAACCTGTTGCAGTCCAAATAAGAGACTATCTACATGGGCTTGGGGATGCCAAAGCAAGAAATACAGCCCTATGGGGATACTTCAAAAACTTCCAAAGCATGATGCAAGCAAGAGAAAGAATTCCCCAGTCTCTTGTTGAAAAATACAAAGACTCAGTGTGCTTTATGGTGGACACTGATCAGTGCCTAATGGAGGCAGTGGAGCCAAGGACTGTCTGGATCATGCCCATGGGGTATGAAGTGGATGAATAGATAGTGGAGCTGCATGTTCAACACATGCTAAGTCAGCCCAAAGATCCAAAGGCAGAAAGGTTTGGAACCTTTGAGGAGCTGAGTGTAAAGATCCATGTAGAACTCAGGGAACCTGAGATAAAGAGGAAGGTGAGAAAAGAAGTAGAGCACATTGCTCAAGGCCTAGGCATCTCAAAAGAGGCACTTGATGCCAGCCAGGAAAAGAGAAGAAAATCTGAGGAAGAAAAGAAAGAGGCAAAAAAGAAAAGTAAAGAAAGTGTTCCGGTTGAAACTTCCACCCGGACCAGATCATCAAAAAGATCTGCACCTCCCACAACCAAAAGTTCAAAACCGGAAGTCCAGGCATCCGGTAAAAGATCTAAGATAAAAGCCACAAGGGCTTATGAAAGCCAAAAGGATGAAGAGGAAACTGAGTCAGATGAGGGAGTAAAAGAAATAAAGAAGCAGAAGAAGAAAGGATCCGGGAAACCCTCCACAGGCCAAGACAAGGAAGAAATGGCAGAAGAATTTGCTGAAAAGCCCACTCTATCCCTAGACAGTGTAGTCAAATCAGTCACTGTGGATGGGAACCTTCAACCGGTGGCTGAATTTTATGATGACTACAACGAGGCAGATCAAAAGATCCTGCAAGAAGCTATAATAAGGTACTTGAACATCTACAATAAAGCTTTTATTGAGATTATCTCTGAAATCCCTAAAAGCCTAGAAAAGGAATTAGAAATAAGAAAGAATAATGCTCAGGCAAAAGATCTTGAGATCTAGGAGCAGATAGCTATTCAGCTATATCCTCAAATTGATCCCAAGACAATGAACATAATATTCAAAGACTGCAAAGATGAGTTCAGAAGTAAAGCCAGGATGAATCAACTCATGCTTGGTGAGACTGACAAGGTGGCCAAAGAGACAGAAGAGATCCTCCGGAAGGCCTTCAAAAGGTTCAATCTTCCTGTTGTAGAGGACTTAGGTGCAGAAATAGCTGTGGACTTGGAACCCTCTGCTCCAGAAGAAGTGGCCTATGAACAGGCTAGCATCTTTCCTCTGGTTTCCCCTATAGTCTCTGGATCCAAAGAAGAAGAGAAATTACAGGAGAAGGAAGCAGTGGTGAAAGATAAAGAGGTTGACAGTACCAAGGGTGCAGAGAAAGAGAAGACTCCATCAGAGAAGACCATGACTGATAGTGGTAAGAATGTGGAAGGAGAGAAAATCCCAAAGGACAGTTCCAAGACTGCAGAAGAAAAGAAACATCTGTCTCTGGCAAGAGACACTGCACAAACTATTCAACAATTTTT
Source organism: Cunninghamia lanceolata (assembly GCA_027924645.1). Taxonomy (NCBI): domain Eukaryota; kingdom Viridiplantae; phylum Streptophyta; class Pinopsida; order Cupressales; family Cupressaceae; genus Cunninghamia; species Cunninghamia lanceolata. The sequence goes on from BSBN01000049.1 coordinate 17,451,691, forward strand.
GAGCAAAGAAACAATAGAGATCGATGAACCGGAGCTACTACAAGGCCCATTCAACTTTGATTCCCTCTCTCCGGTGCAGACAATGAAGATAGCCTCATTTGCAAATGCTAAGGCAAATGAAAAGCTCCTAAAGTCTCATATGGAAGACTGTGAGTTGATAGAGGCTGCTTCCGGAGTGCTTGAGAAGATTATGCCATCGGTCCAGATAGATCCGGCAGCCTCCTCTTCCGGTAATCTCAAAACCTTAGTCAGCAGTGTTAATACACATTTTGAATCTTTAGAAAAATCAGCTGAAGAAAAGGTTCGGAAGGAGTTTTTGGATAAAAGGTTCTCCGAGGTTCAGGGTTTGATCATTAATGATAGGAGAAACATGAACATTGGGATAAAGAGCTTAGAAAATGCTCTTAAGGATGGCGGTGAAATATACAAATTTTGTATCTCCTGGTCCAAGGTAACAGTGGACATTGAGAAGAAAATAAAAGCGCAAGAGGACACACTACTAAGCTTGTCTCAAAGTTTTGATCCTCTTTCTTCCTCTATAACAAATCAAGAATGTCAGACTATTGCAGTCTTGAGTGAAATCAAGAAATTGGAGAAGGAAAGGAAAAATAGAATAAGCAGGTTGAGTGAGCTCAGGGGGTTAATTGTCCCTAAGCTAGAGGCCATGCATGAGGCCATAGCAGAAGCTCAAATCATAGCCCAGACAAGTGATCTGAAAGATCTAAAAAGGGCAGATGCATTTGCATTTTTGTTGAGTGGTCACATTTCAATTTTGGATAGAATGAAGCAAAGTTGGGCTACAGAACTGATCCAACTAAAGACATCTTTTGCAGACATTCTTCAGTATATGTGAGTATGTAAATATGCAGCTATGTATAGAAAATTTTTGAAAATTTTGGTGTGCGGACCCCACCCTTTGCCATTGATGTCAAAGGGGGAGTGAGGAGCAGTGAAAAATGAGGAATCCAACTAAGGGGGAGTTCCGGAAATTGTATATAGAGCATCAGCCAAGGGGGAGCGTAGTATAAACACTTAGTCATTTTTCACTAAGTGTTGCCATCAATGCCAAAGGGGGAGATTGTTGGCAAGAGACACTATATGGATTCATGGTTGTTGTCATTGATGGCAACAAAGGTCATCCCACATATCCGCAAGTTATGGTGTGTCTCTACCGGAAGTCAGAATGAAGATTGTTGTGGTCCGGTGAACAAGAACAGAGCATGTGGCAAGGTCCGACAGATTGGTCCAGATCTCTCAGAGGAAGTGTCTTGGTGCAGTGCAGATTTGGGAAAGTCAAGAGGACTACCTTGAGTAGTATATTCCAAGGATTTAGCCTCCGGTGATGAACAAAGAAAAAGATATGAATAGTTGAGTACCGGATTCCTGAGAGACAGTGAGAACAGAGGAAGAACTGACTGACAGAGTATCAGACTATTTTCTGGATGTGTTACTATTGATGGTAAAGGTTGTGAAGGCATGAATCATGTTTGGCCAACATGATTAATGATATCTACAAGTATATGCTTGATCCGCATTGCTTGGTGAGCAAGGATTCAGCCGACAGAACAGAGTTTGTAAGAAACTAGACTGTTCCGGATGCCGACTAGAAAGGTGATGAAATTACTTGTGCAGATATATATAGAGGATGGATTTAGTTGTGAAGGGTGTAATTGTGTGATGGTGTATGCAAATAAGTGTAGAACAGAGCAGAAGTAGTAAGAAAGATCCGGTATGTGAAAGGATAGCAGAATAAAGAACAGAGGAAAGATGAAGTGCAGCAGATCAGTGTACTGAGCCTAACCGGAACTAAACTCTAGCATATATAGATGCTTCCAATCAGTTCAAGACTATGATTCTTGTCGCTTTGTAGACAGTGTGTCTCGTTGTAGGCAGTGGGCCTCTTTGTGAGCAGTGTGCTCGGGCAGTGAGCCCTAATTGGCAAGTGCCATTTTGTAATTCCTTATTCTTCTAACAGAGAATAATCTTTGGGTTAATCACCCCGTGGTTTTCTCCCTTAACAGGGTTTCCACGTCAAAAAACTGTGTCATGTGTTTTTCATTTCACGGTAATGTTTGTTTGTTTGATTCAATGCTGCATTGATTAATAAGAAAGTTCAAAAGAAGAAATAATTAGGATAACTGATTCACCCCCCCCCCCCCCTCTCAGTTATCAACATTGGCCCCCTGAAAGAGATAAAAGAGCTAGAAGGTTGCAAAGAGATTATAGAAGACATCTAAGGTGAGAAGGTTCCTGAGTACATGGTTAGAAGGGAGGACAGATTCAGTTACCACTAGGAGTGGAGAGATGTATTAGATGCACCAATTGAGGTGAGAGCTAAAATAAGGCTAAAAGAAGAATTAAATAAGTTTAAAATATTCATGAATACAAAAAATGACAAGATCATTTGGTGCGGCTCCAAATCCAGTGCCTATTCAACCAAGATTGGCTATCAGATCTAGAAAACAAGCTTTATTGGTGATGGTTGGTTAGGGGATTTATGTTGGGGTCATATGCTACTACCCAAGGCAATTGTCGTCGCTTGGATGGATCTTCAAAATAGGATTTTGACTAGAGAAAGGTTGCACTCAATTGGGATTGTCAGTCTAAGTCATTGCCCATTATGTAGGAATAACTTAAAGACTGTGGATTATTTATTGCTACAATGCCCGTTTGCTAGTGAGTGCTAGGATTGGATTTGTAATAAACTTGATTGGTGTAGTGCGCAAAAAAATGATTTGCACAGTTGGTTCCAAAGTTGGCCTAGATTATACACAACCTCATAATGGAGTGGGATTTTGTCTATCTATCCTTCAATGCTAATTTGACATCTATGGAAGGAAAGAAACAAGAGACTATTCAATGATGTAGAATGCTCAAAAGATCATGTTTGCAGAAGGGTTGAAGTGGTGGTATGTGGATTCTTGAATACCAAGTAAAAGGTAGAAGGGAACGTATCCTTCACAAATTGGGCTAATCATATTATGAAGAGTGGCCAGGCTTGAAGATATTTTCCACAGTGGCTTTTAATAGTAGTATGGATATGAAAGATAGAAGAAAGAAATCCAAATGGTTGGCCCCTCATGAGGAAGATTAAAGCTAAATTTTGATGAGGCCTCTAGAGGCAATCCTGGGGCCTTGGGTGAAGGGTGCATTATTCGTGATGAGGCGGGAATCCTCATTTGGGCTTCCTCTAAAAAGCACAACTTTGGAACTAATAATGAGGCTAAGATGGAAGCTCTGAAAGAAGGATTGTGATTATTCATTCAAAAGAATATTAGGTAAGTAGATATAGAAGGAGACTCGCTTGTATAAGTGTGATAAAAAGGAAAGAATTTTTTAATTGAAAACTTCAAAAACTAGTCATAGATATCTGGGAACTATTAGATAAGTTGAGAAGGTTTTCCCCTAAACACATTTTTAGAGAAGCAAACAAGGTAGCTAACATTCTCGCCAACCAAGGAATTGATCAATCTAACTCTTGCAAGGTATCCAGTTTGGATTTAGCTTGGGATAGATTGGCAGGAATTTTGTAGGGTGATAGCTTGTTGGAATAAATTGTTGGTCCAACATATCTAGTGGCAAGGATTTAAGTATAGTGGATCAGCCTTTGGAATATTTGGCAACCTTGGTTCCTTCAATGAATGTCCCTTTTATAGGGGTTATGTTCACTCAAATGCAAATATCCTCAGAGTAATAGTCACGTGGATGATATGAGTTTGTAGATGTAAGTGTATGGTTGATTCAGAGGAGGAAGAGGAAGAGGAGATGGATATGGAGGAGATCAGAAGTGGTGAGGAGGAGGATAAGTTAGAGGAAGAGGAGCAGTTTGAGGATGATCAGATTAGAAGAATTTTTACTACCCTATTGTTGAAACGATGAAAGCTATTAAACATTTGATTGGATCACATATTTGGCCATGGTCATGTGTGTGATGGAACGTTGTATGATGAATTCTTGATGAATGTTACCGTGATAATGGGGAGGAAACAGAGTGAAAATCTATTAGCTTATGTATTACTTCCGCCATAGTGACCATGAGATGGTGTACTCTTCCATTTCAACCTTCAATAAAAGTCATCAGTATGGCTTGCTAGATGGAGTCTTTGATGCAGCAGTAATGAAGAGAAACAAGGTGACTGTACAAGCTTGGAGCTTGTTCTTTGACAAGATAGGAAGAGATAACATGGAGACTTTTAATTTTTATCTAAGTCACTATGGAGATATGCTATCTCCATCTCAAATAGTTAGGGCTTTCGAGCTTTCGAATGGCCTAAGATATCTGTGGCATCTTCAAAATCCCAATGATTGACTATTGTATCTTGGCATGCTTGGTTGAGTTGATGCTTAGTCTTTTTTGTAATATTTGATGTTTTAATGAAAAGGAAGCTACCCCTATGGTAGTGCTTGTTGATCAATAAATATATATATGAATAGAGAAAGAGAGGTTATCATTTATCCCATACAATCATTGCCTACTCTACCCTTTGAGAAAATAACACACAATTGTGTCAAGATTTTATACTTGACTAACATAAACATTACCAAAGTGGTGATCATCACAAATATTTTAGAATGTCTTATCACCTAGTATTTAATACCTAAGCATATCATTCTCATAGCACATTGAAAAATTAATATAATTTATTTTAAGGAACTCTAATATGAAGTGAGTCAAGTATTCTTTATTATAATCATTCATTTAAGACTCATGCCAATTGTATATTATTAATGACATTGAGGTAACATTTGTTTATTTACACTTTATGGAGCCACACCTCATATTTGTCCATATGTAATGTACCCTTTTTGAGCCAGGCTTGGAAAAGAGAATGTTGTTGAGGCTTGGAGAATGGAATGTTGATTTTTATAGCTTTAACTAATTTTCTATGGTAAAATGAATTTGTATTTTGACTTGTGGTATTTTTATGCTAATTATTGAAAAGTCAAAATAATAAAAATAATTAGCTAAGAGGAAAAATGACCTAGGTGGAAAAAGAGAAAAATGACTTAAAGATGGAAAAAATGAAATTTGGAGTGAAGTTTAAAATATAATATTTTATTATTAAAATATTATATCATTTCCCACAAAATCGGTGCTCAAGGAGGAAAAAGAAAAAAATATAAAATAATAATATTTTATTAATATTTTCTCTCCTAGTTGTTGCCCTCATGGAGAAAAACAAAATAAATTAATAAAAAATATTTGAGGTGGTTTCTTTGTCGGCTATGGACTTGAAAAATATTATATTTTAGTGCAATTGGGTGCCTAAGATGAAAAGCTTATAAGGAGGTCATTTGGCATCATTTTGCATCATTCTATCATTTGGATTTTTCACTATTTAGAGAGTTTCTCTTGGCTATAACAGAGTTTCAATATTATCTAAGGACGAAAAACCCTTGGATATGAGTGGTTTGGACGAAAACCCATCCCACTATGAGAGATGGATTCACTTAGAATTCATTATTGAACATATTACAGGTTTTTGAGGAGACATGTTTCAAATCAGCTAGGGTTTCAATGGAGTTTATTGGTTCAACTAGGGTTTGAAGACATCAAGCATATTGGAGGATTTAATATTCAGATTTGAAGGCAAATTGAGGTTGATTTCACTATTTGGTTTCATGGGTATGTTGTATTGATGATATTTCATGTTTTAAGTGGCTTCATTAGAGGTGGAATCACATATCTTGCAATCTAAAAATCATATCAGACCGATGTAACTTCATATTAGACCTCAAATCGGAGCATTTCTAGCCTTGTTTTGAAGTGGGTTTGTCATATTTTCATCATAGGAGGATAGCACTTCAATTTGGCATCATTGGGCTAGGGTTTGGTGGAGTTTCCAGCATGTTTTTGTGAAGGTTTATACTACAGATTTTATATCAAGATATTCAGTTGGCAAATCAGTCCATACATTTTGATTATGTCTTCATTTCATCATCTAGATAGTTCTTTTCTAAGGTGGCCAGCATTGGAGGACTTCATTGCTTCATTTTTATATCATTGTAGGTTGGTTTGGTTCATGATTTGATCACTCATGCAAGCATATGTAAGTCTGATATAAAAATCAGACCTTCATCTTTTGTAATCAGCCTACATCAATTCAAATAAAATGACCAATCATTCATCCGGGTATGTTCTATTATGTTTTTGTGTATCTATGTGAGTTGTTTTGATTAATTCCAGTCATCATTGCATGTCATATTGCAACCTTTCCATCTACATATCATATCAAACACATTGGTGAAAACAAAACATCAAAACCCTAAGTGAAACTTCAGAAAAACAAATCAGAAATTTCAAGATAGCAGGGTTATATTTAGGATAGATCTAGACAAGGTTCTTATAGTGGTATCAGAGCTCATTTCTGCATAGTTAAAAATCAGAAAATTTATGGTTTTGAATAAGAATCTGGTTAAGGGTTCTTACAGTTGTATCAGAGCTTGAATCTTGCCATCTTGTGGGTTATAAATTAATTTGGTTGCATAATTGTTTTGATTGTGAATCATGTGGCTTCTAAATTTGTTAATGATATAATGGTTTCTTATGATGAGTATAGAGCACTTCCAAATAAGGTCAAAGATCATCTAAACTTCAATCAATACCTGAATCTAAGAAAGGATAGAAGGAGAGCAAGGGTAGAGCCAAAACCTAGAAGGCAAGAAAGGCAAAAGGTAAGGACTGATTTTTTGATGTTTAATAGCAGTCCCTTATCTTCACATTATCGAGATATGATAGCCAAGAGGATCAGCCTTGAGGCATGTAATTTTTATTTTAAGACTCATGTTGGATTGGTACCTCATGGAGAGCATGTAACAATGAAGGAGGTGAAGTTTGAGGTGGATGAAGACACTATGAAAAGGTATGACAATGAGTTTGATTCTCTGTTTTATGATAGCATTCTTACTTCTTCTCACAATCATGAGATAGCAGCTCCACTTCCCATGAAGATAATAAGGTAGAAGAATCTCCCATTGTTGGCACTCACTATTTGGGTGTTGAGGACAAGGAATGTATTGAAGATTTAAGCCACTACAAGTCTATTTTTATACATCATACAACAAAGGATGTCAAGAAGACTCAAGACATGTGTGATGGATGGGTACAAAGAGCTAGGAAGGCAAAGTTATTGGCTACCCAAGCAAGACAACACCTACAAAAGGTCAAGGAGTGGTGCAATCAGCTAGATCATGCAAGGCAACAAAGGGAGTCACACCTTAGGTCACTAGTCCAAGGGAAGAATACATGGAGGTTGAACAAGAGAGTAGGTATGATTCAGAACATTTTGTTTGTATACCTAATTTGCATCATGAGGATCATGTGCTACCTCTTTTAGAGAACCCATTGAAGGCTCACATCATGTATGTGAATGGGATAGTTAATCACTCACTTAGTGGATCAACCACTAGTTTTTTGCCTACACATGAAGGAGATTGTTATCACCCAGTTTTGCACCCTTGCATATAGCTGTGAAACCTCTGCAAACTAGAGTAACATGGGACTGATCTCTAAGTGTGGGACTTTCCTAAATGAGATCAGACCTCCAGAGAAGGTCGGCTTCCTCTCTCTAAGCCTAATGCTTAGAGAAATTCATCTAAACCTAGTGCTAATGCTTGCTAGGAAAAGGGTTAGAAGGAATGCTGAAAAGAAATGCTGAAATAAACTAAGTGATACACTAGATTTAAATGTGTTTGGCTGCAACTAAATAGACACAGTAATAATCTCATAGCTGGAAAGACATTACACAGACCCATATTAATTTTAGAGAGGTCCAGAAGAGCAGACACAGGCCAAAAAATAATAAAAGAGAGGCAAAAATACCAGTTTATATTGATCATAGAGGCCAAATAGCCATTACAAAGAATAGCCCAGAAGAACAACCAACACCTATACATCTATTTTACATGTATATATATCATTTCATTTTGGCCTCAACCCCTTCCCATCAATTTCGCTGATGGGTTGTGTATTAGAAAATATCTCTGCCTGAAGGGACATCCACCTGCAAGAAGTTATGGCACAAAAAGATCTGAAATTGGGCAGATAGAAGATATTTTCCAGGTCTTCAATGCAAGGTACATAGTCATCGATTTGTAGCAATAAATGCAACAAATATCTGCATTTGAATATCAAATGTTGCTGCTGAAACGTCGCACTGGCCAAAACATGCAAAGCCAGATCTGAAAAATGAAAACTGGAAAATCCCCCCAAAAACCTACTCAAATGAAAGAGGAGGCAAAAATATGTACTTTTACCTCCTACAACACGTCAAAATTTGCTGAAATGGGGAAGATATGGGCGGTCAAAGATCTAGTCAATTGCCTGTATATATCACTTCTGCATCTGTAGGTATATCAGCTTTTGAAGATAGCTCTGAATCTGACTTTACATGTACAAACCCCTTTGTATGTATCTCTGCTCTTTGGTGCCAAAAGGCCTTTGCAATCACTCCAGAAAGATGCATTTGAAATTTCTTTGTATATGCAAGAGCCTTAGTATATGCATTCACCGCTGCCACATGGCACCTCCTGATTTGCCGCTGTACCAAAGTTGGGACCCATCACTGAAGAACTGCACCCTCCATCGGCCTTTGGAAAGACCCAAAAATAAGCTGCTGATGCATCATGTCTAGTCAAAAACTCCCTTGCATATCGGCTTGTATATGCAATGATACAAGCAAATATACAAACAACTAGCATATGCAAATGTGCATTTTGCCCTTTGTAATCGTGACTCGCATATGCATACAATCGCCCTTGTATATACAAGTCACAATCTTCAAACTCTTAAAAAGCAGATGGGAAACATTTTGAAATCTAGGTTGTATCTAACCTCCTTTGTATCTGCAAACATATGAGTCGCGGACCCCAAACTGGCCATTAACTGTATTTGACTGCTCTGTCGAGTTAGGCCTATATCTCTGATCTTTGTATATCACTAACTTGTATATCACAATATACAATCGCCCATATACAAGGCGGACCCGAAAATTTTAATAAAATAAGTTAAAAATGCAATCAGGTCCGGCTTGTATATAAACGTTTGTATATCGGCTTTGTATGTGAAAACATACAAAGCAAAATATACAAGCCACTGTAGCAAATGTATCTCTGGCGAAGGTCCCTTGTATCTCTGATATACAATCGGCCTTGCATGAGCGCGGGCCCCACCTCTTGCACATTCAGCCTTTGTATGTTTCTCTGTATGTTTCACATGTATATTCAAAACATACAAGTGAAATATACAAAGAAACATACAAGGCCAAATGTGCATTCCACTGTAGTGGATGCACCTGCATGTTTGAAAACCTTGTACGCTTTCGTTGCATGTACAAACATACAACACAAAATGCACTTGAAACTCGATATACAAGAGGGAATATTCCTACAATGCATCCCCTGCAATGCATCTCCTGCTTTGTAGATTTCTTTCCTTATATATCTCCATTGTATGAGCCAAATATACATGCAGACCCAATATACATTCAGTGAATATTTCGGGGATCTACGATGTATATTCCATCCTTATATCTTCCCTTGCATCCTTCCAGCGAATGTATATTTGCTTGTATGTTGAAATTACAAAGGCAAACATACAAACCTTCCAAACATACAAAAGGGGGAACTTGAAGAAAAATGTGATAGATGCACAATATACCTTGTATGTCTCACTTGCATATCACCGATATACAAACTGGGAATATTCCTAGGGACCTGCGGAAGATTCCCAAAATGTATATGTCTCTCCTTGGCCCGATATACATTCAGAAAATGCATAAAACCTAATTTTTTCAACATCTTCTAAGGCTGATGGAGATTTGCAAGCCCGCCAAATGAACATTTGAACTGTATGTTGACCCAAACTTTTGACCAAGAATAACTTCTTTGTTTGGCCGAATTTCAGGGTGCTGTAAAAAGTAAACCTACCTATTTTTTCAAACTCTTTCCAATGGTAAGGTTCTTTAGGCAAGGCTTCTTAGGAAATTTGGCACTTTTGCTTTATAGGGACCTTAAAGAGGGATTTTCAAGGAAAATACCAGGTGGACTGTTTGGCTCTGAACAGAGGAAAAAATAGGATAACATTCTTGGTGACCTCTATGGGATGTTTGCCTGCTAAACATAAGATCAATGGCCTTATTGCATCCATTGAGCATGGAGTCACACCTAAAACATGCTGGAAAACTGGAACCTGCCTCCAAAACACAAAAAGGGGAAGGGGCCTGCATTCTCCTAATGAGAATGCAGCCTGTGCAGAAGCACTTATGGAAAGGGAAAACTACAACAGAAATGAAACCTACTTCTAACTTTAAACTAACCAGTTAGACATGACCTTAAACAAAGCCATTAACTGGTTCTTGAAAATAACTGCCCCTCCTTAACAATTTACAATGTTTCCCATTCTTGTGGGCAGTTAAAAAGAGATAAGGGGAAAATGTACATATGACAAATTGACAAAACACCCCCCACAAAATGGAGATAAACTCACCTATCCACCTGGACTGATTGTTGATGTTGCTAACTTGTGGTGAATAAATGGGTTGATCCCACCCATTTCGATGCTCAACTTCATGCTTAGAGGTAAGCATGACAAGTGGTGACTCCTCTTGATATGTCTCTAGCTGGGCTAGATGCCTAATTGGGCATCCCCTTGAATGCTCTGATTTTTTCTCTTCTTGCTCTTCACTTGGTATGCTGGTGACCTCCACCCTTCTATCATGTTGCTCTTGTGTGCAAAACAGCTGACCTGAGACCTCATGGTTTTTTCCTTCATCCCTCAAAGAATCCAAGAAAGCTGAGATAATGTCATCATGGCTGCAATCTTCCTCTTCTTGCTAGTCTAAAAACTCTAACTCCTGTGATTCCATTATAAATATGGCTGCCTATACCTTATGAACAAGATGTTCATGATTTTCTGATTTAGGCTCAAAAAATGAGCCTTGTACATGTTCAAAAGAGAAAACTTCCCCACCAAGAAGTTGATATCCCTGTTGGATAACAAAGAACAAATCTTCAATTTGCTCTTGTCCATGTTTAGTCCCTTCATTATTTTCAATAAAGCATGGGAGATCCTCAAGCACATCAACATAATCAGCCTCTGTACCATCTATCATAGGGCAACAAGTTTGGCCTTCTTTATGGTTTGGAACCTCACTGTCATGCTCAGCCCCAAACTGTAGCAATTTGTTATGATTTTCTGCATTCTCTTGTTGCTGCCTGTTCACAACTAGCTACACATATTCTTCATCTTCAACGTAGTCGGGTAGCTCATGATGTAGGGCAACATCATCCATTTCTAATGTGACATTAACAATACTCATAGGTGCAATAGGTTCAAACAATTCCATCCTTGTGAGTGCAGGAACAAACTGCTCCTCATTAGTTTTATCTTCTTCCACCTCCTCTTTTGGCTCATCTTTCCAAAAATCCTGGTAGACAACTTGCCCACCCTTTTTGATTGAAATAGCATTAGGGAAAGAGGCCTAAATATCTTCTTGAATTTCTAGGAAGGGAGAGGCTTCTATATAAATTTGTTCTTGGGGAGTGATAGCTTGAGTTTGCACAGGAACAAGGGCCTGTGAAGGGATATAGGCGTTGAAGCCTGGAAACTTATGGAGTCTAGGGTGCTCTTGTTTAAGTATAGGTTCCTTCAGTGGATGAGACCCTCTGGAGCTTGGACTATTCAATTCAGGAGACTCATCATGCTTGAAGCTTAGTATTATGAAGTTAGGAACCTGTTCCTCAAAGAATGGATTTGGAAGAGTGAGGGCTGGCTGAGTTTCCAACCTTTGACATGGAGCCAACAAAACCCTATTTTGGTCTTCTTTTGCTGGCTGAATGCCAGAGCATTTTTCCATTTGTATGTTTGGTGAAGGGTTTTTGCAAGGTGGAAGAGATGGCCCTTTCCAACTTGAAACCTTCAAGGCAGAGGGATGTCTGAAACTTGGGATTATGATAGGCCTAGATTCTACAACCCTTTCCTCCTCTTGATTTTGAATTGGCATGAGAGGATTGGCCTTCACAAGATTCAGCATTTTATAACCAGGATGATTGGGCCAAGAAGGCTGCCATAACATAGAAGCCTGAGCCACATTCATAGATTCACCTTGGTTTGGGGGATGGACCTGCTTGAAGCTGGGAATAGGAGAGAAACTTTTTATTTGCATGTTCAATCATTCCTCTTCATGCACTCTTCTATTTTCTGCCTCCTGCTGGTGCAAAAAAACCTGGTAGGCGAGCTCCTGCTACTGCTCGTTATACTGTGCTTCTCTATCTATTTCTAACGTTTGCCTTTTGAAATCTAATAACCAACCTTTAATGCTACCCAAATCAGCATTTTAGGATTGACTAGGGAGATTGCAGGCTTGATTTTGAGCATAAAGGGTTTCACAAGGCTGACTATAAGAATGGATAGGCTGCAAACAAGGATGGACCAGAGTGGTTTAAAAATGCTCTTGTTGGTACTACTGACTGCAATGAGGAGAGGGGTTGTTTGGAGCAAATTCAGAGGCATTGGGGGCTTGGTATTGCTGATATGGGGGCCAATAGCTAGAATTTGGATTAGGGGCAGGGGAATAGCCATGACTCCCATAAAATTGTGACATTCTATGGCCTCTAAATGCTGGATATTCATAAACATGTCATAATTAGAGAAAAATAGGTCTGCAACCCAGAAAAGACTGGATACAAACCAGAGAGGGAGTCGCTAGGTGATTACAATGCTTCTTGAAGCTGAATAGGCCAGGAAAACCACCAAAATCCTAATCTTTAAAAATTGTTTAGGTACTTGGGCTGTTGAATCCAGCTGATTCGTTCAGTAGAGTCACCATAGTGTTGTTTGTATCACCTCCAAAGGCTGGTAATACTAGGAGAAACACCAAAAATCTCTTAGTATCTTGATGAGAAGTTCATCGAACTAGTCCCACCGGGCGTGCCAAAGTTGTTATCACCTAGTTTTGCACCCTTGCATACAGCTGTGAAACCTTTGCAAACTGGAGTAAAATGGGACTGATCTCTAAGTGCGGGACTTTGCTAAATGAGATCAGACCTCTGGAGAAGGCTTTTTCCTCTGTTCAGAGCCAAATAGTCCACCTAGTATTTTCCTTGAAAATCCCTCTTTAAGGTCCCTATAAAGCAAAAGTGCCAAATTTCCTAAGAAGCCTTGACTAAAGAACCTTACCATTGGAAAGAGCTTGAAAAAATGGGCAGGTTTTCTTTTTATAGCACCCTGAAATTCGGCCAAACAAAGAAGTTATTCATGGTCAAAAGTTTGGGTCAACATATAGTTCAAATGTTCATTTGGCGGCCTTGCAGATCTCCATCGGCCTTAGAAGATGTTGAAAAAATTAGGTTTTATGCATTTTCTGAATGTATATCAGGCCAAGGAGAGACATATACATTTTGGGAATCTTCCTCAGGTCCCTGGGAATATTCCCAGTTTGTATATCGGTGATATGTAAGTGAGACATACAAGGTATATTGTGCATCTATCGCATTTTTCTTCAAGTTTCCCCTTTTGTATGTTTGGAAGGTTTGTATGTTTGCCTTTGTAATTTCAACATACAAGAAAATATACATTCGCTAGAAGGATGTAAGGGCAGATACAAGGATGGAATATACATCACAGATCCCTGGAATATTCGCTAAATGTATATTGGGTCGACATGTATATTTGGCTCATACAATGGAGATATACAAGGAAAGAAATCTACAAAGCAGGAGATGCATTACAGGGGATGCATTGCAGGAATATTCCCTCTTGTATATCGGGTTTCAAGTGCATTTTGTGTTGTATGTTTGCACATGCAATGAAAGGGTACAAGGTTTTCAAACATGCAAGTGCATCCACTATAGTGGAATGCACATTCGGCCTTGTATGTTTCTTTGTATATTTCGCTTGTATGTTTTGAATATACATGTGAAACATACAGAGAAACATACAAAGGCCGAATGTGCAAGAGGTGGGGCCCGCGCGCATGCAAGGCAGATTGTATATCAAAGATACAAGGGACCTTCGCCAGAGATACATTTGCTACAGTGGCTTGTATATTTTGCTTTGTATGTTTTCACATACAAAGCCGATATACAAATGTTTATATACAAGCTAGACCCGATTGCATTTTTAACTTGTTTTATTAAAATTTTAGGGTTCGCCTTGTATATGGGCGATTGTATATTGCGATATACAAGTTAGTGATATACAAAGATTGGAGACATAGGCCCGACCCGACAGAGCAGTCAAATACAGTTAATGGTCAGTTTGGGGTCCACGGCTCATATGTTTGTAGATACAAAGGAGGTTAGATACAACCTGGATTTCAAAATGTTTCCCATCTTCTTTTTAAGAGTTTGAAATTTGTGACTTGTATATACAAGGGCGATTGTATGCATATGCGAGTCGCGATTACAAAGGGCAAAATGCACATTTGCATGTGCTAGTTGTTTGTATATTTGCTTGTATCTTTACATATACAAGTCGATATGCAAGGGAGTTTTCGGCCAGACATGATGCATCGACAGCTTATTTTTGGGTCTTTCTGAAGGCCGATGGAGGGTGTAGTTCTTCAGCGACGGGTCCCGGCTTTGGTACAGTGGCAAATTAGGAGGTACCATGTGGCAATGACGAATGCATATACAAAGGCTCTTGCATATACAAAGCAATTTCAAATGCATCTTTTCGGAGCGATTGCAGAGGCCTTTTGGCGCCAAAGAGCAGAGATATAGACAAAGGGGTTTGTACATGTAAAGTTAGATTCAGAGCTATCTTCAGAAGCTGATATACATGCAGATGCAGAAGTGATATATACAGGTGGTTGACCAGATCTTTGACCACCTGTATCTTCCCCATTTTAGTAAATTTTGACATGCTGTAGGAGGCAAAAGTACATATTTTTGCCTCCTCTTTCATTTGAGTAAGTTTTTGGGGGATTTTCTAGTTTTCATTTTTTAGATTTGGCTTTGCATGTTTTGGCCAGCGCAACGTTTCAACAGCGACATTTGATATTCAAATGCAGATATTTGTTGCATTTATTGCTACAAATCGATGACTATGCAGTTTGCATTGAAGACCTAGAAAATATCTTCTATCTACCCAGTTTCAGATCTTTTTGTGCCATAACTTCTTGTAGGTGGACGTCCCTTCAGGCAAAGATATTTTCTAATACACAGCCCATTGGGGAAATTGATGGGAAGGGGCTGAGGCCAAAATGGAAAGATATATATACATGTAAAAATAGATGTATAGGTGTTGCTTGTTCTTCTGGGCTATTCTTTGTAATGGCTATTTGGCCTCTATGATCAATATAAACTGGTATTTTTGCCTCTCTCTTATTATTTTTTGGCCTGTGTCTACTCTTCTGGACCTCTCTAAAATTAATATGGGTATGTGTAATGTCTTTCTAGCTATGAGATTATTACTGTGTCTATTTAGTTGTAGCCAAACACATTTAAATTTGGTGTATCACTTAGTTTATTTTAGCATTTCTTTTCAGCATTCCTTCTAACCCTTTTCCCAGCAAGCATTAGCACTAGGTTTAGATGAATTTCTCTGAGCATTAGGATTAGAGAGAGGAAGCTGGCCTTCTCTGGAGGTCTAATCTCGTTTAGCAAAGTCCCACACTTAGAGATCAGTCCCATGTTACTCTAGTTTGCAGAGGTTTCACAGCTGTATGCAAGGGTGCAAAACTGGGTGATAACAGAGACATAAGTGCTTTAGATTTGGTTAAGCCCTTGATCATTCATAGAAAACTTGAGGAGTTGATTCATGATGAGGTGTAGGTATATTATCTTGATGATTCCTTGATAGAGTTGGAGGCTGTCCTACTTTAAGGATTTGTGACAAGTGTCATGGAGTCACTTGTTTTGGTTTGTTATGAACCAAGCACTTGGAGGTTGAGTGATGATGAGTTTACATTAGTTTATGACAACGGAAGCGGTCCCAAGATGGGTTTAGATCTAATTTTTAGTTTTAACATTTATATTATCTTTTACACCAACAACTTTGAGGTAGTATGTGTGAGTATGATGGATTTGATGATGATGACAGATGTTGCTCATTTCATGTTAAGTATGTATGGTGATACCAAAAGGATATGGGATCCTGGTATATTGTGAAAGTAATTAGCCATTCACATGTGATTGCTTGAGGGCAAGCAATCTCAGGCTGGGAGGACTTGTAATGTCTCATTTTTAAGCCAGGCTTGGAAAAGAGAATGTTGTTGAGGCTTGGAGAATGGAATGTTGATTTTTATAGCTTCAACTAATTTTCTATGGTAAAATGAAGTTGCATTTTGGCTTGTGGTATTGTTATGCTAATTATTGAAAAGTCAAAATAATGAAAATAATTAGCTAAGAGGAAAAACAACCCAAGTGGGAAAAGAGAAAAATGACTTAAAGATGGAAAAAATGAGATTTGGAGTGAAGTTTAAAATATAATATTTATTATTAAAATATTATTATTTCCCACAAAATCGGTGCTCAAGGAGGAAAAAGAAAAAATTATAAAATAATAATATTTTATTAATATTTTCTCTCTCCTAATCATCGCCCTCATGGAGAAAAAAAAAATTAATTAATAAAAAATATTTGAGGTGGTTTCTTTGTCAGTTATGGACTTGAAAAATATTATATTTTAGTGCAATTGGGCGCCCAATGTGAAAAGTTTATAAGGAGGTCATTTTGCATCATTCTATCATTTGTATTTTTCACTATTTGGAGAGTTTCTCTTGGCTGCAATAGAGTTTTAGCATTATCTAAGGATGAAAACCCTTGGATTTAAGTGGTTTGGATGAAAACCCATCCCACTATGAGAGATGGATTCACTTAGAATTCATTATTGAGCATATTGCATGTTTTTGAGGAGACAAAGGCTTCAAATCAGCTAGGGTTTCAATGGAGTTTATTGGTTTAGCTAGGGTTTGAAGACATCAAGCATATTGGAGGCTTTAATATTTAGAGTTAAAGGAAAATTGAGGTTGATTTCACTATTTGGTTTCATGGCTATGTTGTATTTGATGATATTTCATGTTTTAAGTGGCTTCATTAGAGGTGGAATCACATATCTTGCAATATGAAATTCATATCAACCCAATGTAACTTCATATCAGACCTCAAATCAGAATATTTCTAGCCTTGTTTTGAAGTGGGTTTGTCATATTTTCATCATAGGTGGATAGCACTTCAATTTAGCATCATTGGGCTAGGGTTTGGTGGAGTTTCCAACATGTTTTTGTGAGGGTTTATGCTATAGATTTCATATCAGTATATATAGTTGGCAAATCAGTCCATACATTCTGATTTTGTCTTCATTTCATCATCAGGATAGTTCTTTTCTAAGGTGGCCAACATTGGAGGAATTCATTGCTTCAAGTTATATCATTGTAGGTTGGTTTGGTTTGTGATTTGATCACTCATGCAAGCATATGTAAGTCTAATATAAAAATTAGACCTTCATCTTTTGTAATCAGCCTACATCAATTCAAATAAAGTGGCCAATCATTCATCTGGGTATGTTCTATTGTGTTTTTGTGTATGTATGTGAGTTGTTTTGATTAATTTCAGTCATCACTGCATGTCATTTGAATGTCATATTGCAACCTTTCCATCGACATATCATATCAAACACATTGGTGAACAAAACATCAAAACCCTAAGTGAAACTTTAGAAAAATAAATCAGAAATTTCAAGATAGCAGGGTTATATTCAGGATGGATCTAAATAGGATTCTTACACTATGTCACATGTCACATTACTATCTTATTGATTTAGAGTTTCATAACTATATACAAGATTTGTTTTCATAATGACTAATCAACAATGTCTTCAAGAGAAATTTGATAGATACCCTTAATATAAACCCATCTATGAAATAGAGACAAATCTCAATTAATGCAAGGTAATTCAATTATTTTCAAATGCTAATGCACTCTATTCATGTATTTACAAGAGTGATGTCTCAAATTCTAATTCTAAAATCCTATCTACACTAATTCCTTTCAACCATAACTTTAATATTCACAAATGGATTTCAACAAGATGCAAATCATCTCTTGTCTTTCTTAATTAAGATTGCACATATTTTATGATTAAGCCAATTTCACTTATGTATTCCCTAATATATTCCTTTTAATTAAACTTTAATCAAATCATCCATAAGGACCACTAGAACATATCTATAATTTGAATTTAGTATCCAACTCCTCCCAAACTTGGCCTCAAAATTATATTATTGTACCACTTTTAGAGGGATACGATCCATTATTACAACTAATGTCATTATTAATTTAATTATTTATTTTAAATAAGACAAAGTGTCTCTTATCTAAGATGCAACAACTTGGTGTAGTCACGGTAGGAGGGTTCACAGAATGAACTATTCGGACCGTGCAGAAATAGTATACACAATGGAAACACTCAAGAAAATGAAACAAATGCAAATTGAGTCATTCAGTATATCATAGAATTCAAAATAGAGATCCGCCGGCAATATACAGGCTTACAACTAGGGCTCAAAGGCCTGATTCCATACATGCGCAAGATAAAGCTTTGAAGCTCCTTTGCACAAAATCTAAGTTATTAGATATTTCTTATGTGAATAGCTACTTTCCTAAGGATCTATTATATCAATATATATCCTTTCTGGACCAATAGATTCCTCCGCGTTAGCTAAGGAAGGTCACAAACTTCAATGAAGAGCTATAATGTGTTCACAGATAGGCCAGACCTAAATGTATAGAACACTTCGTCAAATGAATGGAACAACACGCAGTCCCTTGGGGAAGGTCAGCCATGAACTAAAGTACATTAAATGATGTGTCACTAAGATCTACAAGTCAAGGAATGATCCGCAAGCCTTCTCCTTTAGCTGATTGTCAGGATGCTCTACTATGAGAAAACAATCGATCTTTTGATAGTGATATCTTTTCGGTAATTGATCCAAATGCTCTGAATTCTTGATATGATATAGATGAATTAATGTAAATGCTAAGTCCAAATCCACAAGATGTGAATTGCCAAAACTGGACCACAAGATGAAACTGCTTCTGACTGAACTGCCTGAACTGAACTGAAAAATGAAAGAATTGAAATGCAAACAAACTGAAATGCAAATGTTTTTTGTTGATGCAAGATTACTCTTGAACCAAGGATGCTCCTACATCAGACATCTGGGGTTATTGAAAAAGTGAGTCCTTCACTTTGTTGGGGCTAGGAGAGAACCAAGACGGTCCACCTCAGCCTGAGAAATCCATGATGAATCTTCTTTCAGTCTGCCTTTCAACTTCACAAGATATTCTTTATACTGTCTTCCTCTAGTGCTGCGCCCAACTTTGTTGTCCAAAATGTCTTCAATCTATTCCAGTGCTTTGTGTGGTAATTGCTTCTTCAATTCTTCTTCCATGCTGTCACTGAACTCTGCTTCATGATATTGATATAGATCTACAATATTAAAAATAGGTGAATTACATAATGTCTCTGGTAGCTCTACTTCATATGCATTTCCTGAATCAAATTTCCTAAGTATCTTGCAAGGTCCAAACTTCTTCATCTTCAACTAGTTATATTTCCCAACTAGAAATATTTCTTTTCTCAAGTACACCATCACTTCATCTCCCACTTCAAATTCCTTATGTCTTCTCTTCTCATCAGCCTTCTCTTTATACTTACTGTTCATATCCTCCAAATGCTTCTTCACCTAGTTATGCACTGTCTTCATATGGTCTATAAATTCTTATGCTTCTGCACTCCTCTTTTCTTCTATACTAATATCTCTTAGTTCTACCACTCCTCTAGGATTTACTCTGGTCACAATCTCAAAAGGTGTTCTTCCGGTACTCCTATTTACTGAATTATTGTATGCAAACTCTACTTGTGAAAGAATCAAATCCCAACTTCCATTTTTCTCTCCAACCAAACATCTCAACAAGTTTCCCAAACTCCTATTCACTACCTCTTTTTGTCTATCTATCTGTGGATGAAAATTTTCACTGAACTTCATATCTATCTTCATCTTCTTCCAAAGTGTCTTCCAAAAATATCCAACAAACTTTGTATCTCTGTTTGAAACTATACTCTTAGGTAATCCATGCAATCTCACAATCTCCTTGAAAAATAGGTCAGCTACATACATTGCATCAGTTGTCTTCTTACAAGGTATGAAATAAGCCATCTTTGAAAATCTGTCAACCACTACAAATATTGAATCATGTCCTCTCTGTCTTAGGTAATCCCATTACAAAATCCATGCTTATGTCTTCCCAAGGTCTCTCCGGTACTATCAAAGGTTTATACAATCTAGTATTCTGACTACTCCCTTTTGTGACTTGACAAACTCTACAACTCTGAACAAATCTCTAAACATCTTTATGTATCTGAGGGCAAAAGTAGTTCTCATTCACCAAAGCCACTATTTTGTCAATGCCAAAATGTCCTGCCAATCCACCACTATGCTTTTCCTTGATCAAATTGTCTCTCATTGAACTTTTAGGTATGTACAACTGATTTCCTCTGAACAACATATCTTCTTGAATGAAATAGTCCAACCACTTACTCCTATTTGTCACAATAGGTTCCTTACATGCTCTCCAAGGTTCTACAAAATCAGTGTCTCCCTCATACATGTTCTTCAATTCATCAAAACCCAACACTTCAACTCTCATCTCTGTCAAAAAGTTTCTTCTTCTACTCAAGGCATCTGCAACTTTGTTTGATTTTCCACTCCTATGCTTCAACACAAAAGTATAACTCTGCATGAACTCTACCCATTTGATATGTCTCCGATTCAACTTACCTTGACTATTCAAATATTGCAAATCTTGATGATCTGAATACAACACAAATTCGTTAGGCAACAAATAATGTCTCCACTTCTTCAAGGCTTGAATTATGGCATAGAACTCTTGATCATAAACTAAATATCTTCTCCTTGCATCATTCAACTTCTCACTAAAATAAGCTACTAGTATACATTCTTGACTTAATACTGCTCCAATTGCATTTCCACTTGAATCACAATCAACTTGAAATACCTTATTGAAATCTGGTAATGCCAAAACAGGTTGCTCTGTCACTTTTTGCTTCAACAACTCAAAACTTTTGTCTACTCCAGATTTCTACTTAAAATCCTTTCTGTCACCTCTCATTGTCTCTGTCATAGGGTTACAAACTGAATTGAAATTTCTGATGAACTTCTGGTAGAAACTAGCTAATCCATGAAATGATCTAACCTCTCCAATGCTCTTCGGTGTAGGCCATTCAATAATTTCTCACTTTCTCAGGATCCATCTTCAATCCTTCTGTAGAAATCACAAATCCCAAATATACCAACTCTTCCTTCATTAAACTACACTTCTTGATGTTTATCAGGAATTTCTCTTCTCTCAACCTCTGTAAGACTTGTTTAATATGCCACAAATGTTCCTCTTTTGTCTTACTGAAAATCAGAATATCATCCAAGTATACAATAACAAATTTACCCAAGAATTTCTTCAAGACTTCATTCATCAACCTCATGAAAATACTCAGTGAATTTGTCAATCCAAAAGGCATCACTAACCACTCATACAATCCTTCATTTGTCTTAAAAGTAGTCTTCCATTCATCACCTTCTCTGATTCTGATCTGATGGTATCCACTCTTCAAGTCTATCTTTGTGAAATATCTTGCTCCACTCAAATAATTCATAATATCGTCTATCCTAGGTAAAGGAAATCTATACTTAACTGTGATCTTGTTTGTTGCTCTAGAGTTAGTACACATTCTCCATTCTCCATCCTTCTTCGGTGCAAGCACTGCACAAGGACTCAAAATTTCTCTGATCAAACATTTCCTCAACAATTCTTGTATCTGTCTATTCAATTCTTCATTTTTTGCCGATGCCATTCTATGTGCTTCTTTGTGAGGCAAACTTGCTCCCGATATAAGATCCATGTGATGACTGATACTCCTTATAGGTGGCAATCCATCAGACACATTATCTGGTATGATGTCTTCATACTCTATCAACAATTCTCTTATCTCCTCTGGTTCAGTCACTTTCTTCAATATTTCAGGCTTCTTAGGAATCAAGGCATAACACATACTTTCCTATTTCAAACCATCCAAAAATTTCCTTCCATCTACGAAACAAATTCTAGAATTCCCACATACCACATCTTTAGTATCATCCTCCAAAGGAATCAAAGTAATTCTTTACCCATTTGATGTTATAGTATATGTATTCTTTCTCCCATCATGTATAGCTTTTCTATCATACTGCCAAGGTCTACCCAACAAGATATGACAAACATCCATAGGCATAATATCACACAAGACTTCATCATGATAAGATCCAATATGAAATTTCACCAAACATTGTTCACTCACCAGTACCTTATGATCATCTTGAATTCATGCTATCTAATAGGGCTTAGGGTGTTTCAATCTTTCCAACTTCAGTTTAGTCACCATCTCTTTTGAAACTAGGTTATCTGAACTACCACTATCAATTACAACTTTACAACACTTACCTTCGGATTTGCATCTAGTTCTGAACAGACTTTTCCTCTATGATGGTTCCTGATTTGCCTCTATTTGAAATAGTTCTCTCCTCATTACCAATGATTCTCCTTTCTCTGGTATACCAACAGAACATCAGTCATCTAACTCAACAGGTTCTACTTCAACATAGGCTACTCTTCCACTATTTTTTGTCCTCTTGCTTAAACTACCCTGATTACATTCAAATGCTCTATGTCCTTCGCCTCCACACTTGAAACAAGTACCTCTGAACGTCCTCTTATCAAATCCTCTTCCTTCTCTTCTGTATCCTTCATTCTAGTATGCACTAGGGTTTCCTATACAGTAAAAATTTATGTCATCTCTCCGGTAAGCATTGTTATCTCTGTCATCCTTCTTGTTAGTGTAGGTTTTTTATTCCTTATTATAAGGTTTTTCCTACACATCTTTTTAAAGCTTTCTTAGGTAGTTTAATAATGTTAGCTATTTAATAGGCCTTTTATGTTAGTGGGTGCATGTGCGTGTGGTGTCAATCCATTCATGGAAGTTACTCCACCTCCCCCTATTTTTTGAGATGCTGGAGTTACATTTCCTATTGATCAATATTGACACATCACCCCACTCACCTTGCCTATAAATACTCACTCCTTTGCATGTATTTTTCACAATTTATTCAATGCGTTTCTCTAATATTTTGCATCAATATTCTTTTGGCTTTTTTTATAACTCTCCCGTAGATGAATGCTTACAGCTGATCCTGGCTCTAACATGGTATCAGAGCTCTAGGCTTGCAAGTTTCTTCTCGAATTTGTGAGGGTTTTATCCTTGAGAGTCTAAAAGGTGCATCTTGGAGAAAAACTAATCCTACCATTGCACTCAGAAGGTGTCAAAACCCCTATTTTCATATAAGGCACTCTATATTTATGCTAAAAAAATGTTTTAGGCATTTTTGGGGGTTTAGTTTTTTTATGTGCAGGAAAAATCTGTATGGCCACCTTGATTTCCGTACCATATTTTCTATATGAACGCCTCAATTTTTGTGCCATTTTTTGAGTTTATTTTGATTTTGAACTGCCTCAATTTGTGTACCAATTGTTGTGAATCTACCTCAATTTTTGTGCCAGATTGTTTGTATGATCACCTTGATTTCTGTGCTACTTGATTTCTATCTACCTTAATTTCCATGCCACATCAATATCTGAATCTACCTCAATTTCTATGTCACGCTCATGTGTAGGCCTAAAAGGGCAATTTTCTTCCAAACGCCATAACTTGAGCATACAGACTCAAAAATTGGCAAACAAAAAAGTAGTGAAAATGTGATTCCATCCTCCACACAGCCATCAGGGTTATTTTTCTAGAAACTATCATTAGGTATCTAGTTTTCTCAGATTTCTATTTTCTATCTTGTGGTTGGAAAAAGGACATTTCAGTGAGTTTTATTTGAACAAAGGGGTAGTTTTTTTTTGCTTGAGAGCATTATTCTGTTGTTTCTCTATCATTTTTGCTGTATACACAATGGATAAACTTCCAGTTCCTCTTCTCACTCCATTTAACTATTTTGAGTGGAAGAGGCAAATGGAACATCTGTTGCTTAAATTGAGGCTGCATAGGATAACTATGGGTATAGATCCTAAACCCACTAGTGCTATAGAAAAGAGACAATGGCTTGATAGATCTGATGAAGCTTATGAGACTTTGTGTCTTTCTCTTTCTCCTGATGTTGAGTCTTGTAAAACTCCAAATGATATATGGACTACATTAGAAGGTTTATTTGGTAAGTAAGACACCTTAAGAAGTTTTCAATTAGAAAATGAACTTATATCACCGAGTCCATCTAAGTTTGACAACATTCAGGATTTCTTTACCAAGCTTAAGTCTCTCAGGTTATAGTTGAAACAATGTGGTATAGAAAAAGAAGATATCTAGTTGATCTTGTCTATTCTTGCTAAACTAGGTTCTGATTATTTTGTTTTTGTATCTACTTTTTATGCTACAAGAGATGCTCTTGGTGCTAGGTATCATATGCCTTCTCTTGATGAATTTACTGTTTCACTCATAAGAGAACATGCAAAGTTAGTGTAGATGGGTACTCTGAAGTCTTCCAAATCACAGGCTCTTGTTGCAACTCAAAACACAAAAGATGAGAAGGCTTCAAGTGGCAAAGAAAAGAAGCAAAAAAACAAGAATAGTGAGAAAGACAAAGATTCAACACCTCAAGCTACCCTTGAGTCATCCAACAAAAAGGAGAGAAAGGAGAGACCCACTTGTGCATTCTGTAAGAAGCGTGGGCATAGTGAACAAGATTGTTACAAAAAGGAAGTGAATCAATTGAAGACTCTTATTCAGAAAATGAATGTAAGTTCTCCTTCAGCCTCATCTCCTAGTTCATCTACTCCTACTCCTTCATCATCAAAATAGCTAGAATCTTCTGAAAAAGGGCAAGCTAACAAACAGAAAGGTAAAGCACTTTGTGCATCTACAAGTTCCAATTTAGGTAAATGGATTCTTGATTCTAGAGCCTCTCATCATATGGCTTCATCTCAGTCCATGTTTTCTACTTTTGAGCGTTGCATTATGCCACCAATTTTAATGGGTAACAATACATATGTGAATGTAGTTGGGAAGGGATTAATTGAGATTGGTGATGGTACTTTTAATGATGTACTTTGTGTACCTTCTTTGTCAAATAATCTACTTTCCATATACAGATTACTCACAGTGGTGCAGGGAAAACTATGGAATTCACACCTGATTTAGTTATCATCAGAGACTTGGAGAGTACAACTATCATTGCTATTGGGGTTGTTGATCATGAAACTCAGTTATACACCTTTTCTGGTTTTGCTCCTGATGATGGTTTAAATACTTTGGCTGATGTTCACACTCCTTGTGTGAACCATATTTCTATGGAGAAGTGTGGTCACTCAAAACTTGCTGTTCTTACATCTAATCTAGTTCTTGAGACTTGTGTTGACATTTCTTCTCCTCCTCTTGCTTCTTTAGATATTCCTTTTTCCACGGTTAAGCAGTACAATGTTTGTTCTTCTAATTTTGTTGTGGGATAATTATTTAACAGGTATTTCAAAGTTGTTTTATGAATCTCACATTGCAGATTTTGAGGACACCTTTGATGATAGTCACAACATAGCTATCATCACTTTAAAGGCTCACACTTGGATCTAGTTTCCCTCTTCATCAAATTTGTGGGAGTGGCTTCTTCATCCTCCATTGGACTTGTTTCTACCCAAGGGAAGAAATGTTGTATGCAAACAATACACTATCTTCTTCTCTCTTGCATCTTTCAGTAGATTTGAAGTTACTTTTACCTATGATGGACACTTGATCCTCTCCATCCTCTTCTTGAGGAATCATGTTTGTATGATGGTTGTATCTTTGGGGAGTCTTACGACATTCTCCACCATCATTGTATATGGGTACCTAACATGGCTTCATTTGCCGGGACCCATCTTCACATCCTCCTAAGTTGCATGTAAGGGGGGGTGTTAGTGTAGGTTTTTTATTCCTTATTATAAGGTTTTTCCTACACATCTTTTTAAATCTTGCTTAGGTAGTTTAATAATGTGAGCTATTTAATAGGCCTTTTATGTTAGTGGGTGCATGTGTGTGTGGTGTTAATCCATTCATGTAAGTTACTCCACCTCCCCCTATTTTTGGAGATGCTGGAGTTACATTTCCTAGTGGTCAATATTGACACCTTACCCCACTCACCTTGCCTATAAATACTCACTCCTTTGCATGTATTTTTCATGGGTTATTCAATGCATTTCTCCAATATTTTGCATCAATATTCTCTTGGCTTTTTTCATAACTCTCCCATAGATGAATGCTTGCAGCTGATCCTGGCTCTAACACTTCTTAAATGGGCTGTCAAACTTGTTCTGCTCTACAAATGATCTATCGTATCCAGAAAATGCTCTACCTCTCTAAAATTTACCTCCTCTACCTCTCTGTCTCTAATCATGCTTCTTATTCAACTTCTCTTCAACTTTTATGGTGAACTGATATGCTTCTTCCAAAGATGTCATCCTTACCAAGCTTAGCTCTTCTTGAATGTTCAATCATAGTCCATTGATGTATCTAGCCACTTTCTCCTTGTTTGCTTCACTATGTCCTGTCCTTATGATCATTTTATGAAATTCTTTAGTATACTCCTTCACAAATTTCTCCTTTTGTCTCAAGTTTTACAATATCTTCAACAACTCCAACTCATAGTCAGTAGATATAAACTGATTCTTCAACTTTATCACCATCCGGTCCCACTTTGTAATCTTTTCTTTTCCTCTTCTATTTCTTTCCAACTTAACTTCTTTCCACCATATAGCAACATGTCCTTTCAACTTTGTGTTTACAAATTTCACCTTCTCTGGATCTTGAATTTCCTCATATTCAAAGTATTCTTAAATGTCATTTATCTAGTCAATCAATTCTTCAGGGTTCAGATTACTAGTATAATTCAACACATCAACTCTAGGTCTCTTTCCAATCTTTGAAATTGCTCACAACATCTTTATCTGATTTGATTCTTCTTCTTCATTACCTTCTAGGGTTTCTCTAGTTTGTTTAGCAAATTGAAATTCTTCTTCATCATCACTTTCAACATTAGGTCTCAGTGTCAATCCTCTTCGCCTATCTTCTTTAACAACATCTAAATAGATTTGCATTGTTCTCATTAGCTCCATCATCTCATCCATTCTATTAGCCATTGTACCAATAGGAGGAACTCTCCACGGTGGCATTCTTCCTCGGATCAAGTGTGAACTGCCTCAAATTTAGTGATCAAGCTACAAGAGACAACTGCCTCACAATTGACAATTGGTTGTGCACAAGTAACCTACCTTGGATCAGTGATCTACTCACAACAAGATCTTACGGAATCCCCTTCACCACTTCACTCTAAAG
This sequence comes from Cunninghamia lanceolata, assembly GCA_027924645.1. Classification (NCBI taxonomy): domain Eukaryota; kingdom Viridiplantae; phylum Streptophyta; class Pinopsida; order Cupressales; family Cupressaceae; genus Cunninghamia; species Cunninghamia lanceolata. Next base: position 17,479,103 of record BSBN01000049.1, read on the forward strand.
AATCAAACTTTCACTCTGATACCACTTGGTGCATTCATGGGTTCATAGAATGAACTTTCTGGATCGTGCAGCAGGAGTAAACACAATGGAAACACTCAAGAAAATGAAACAATTGTAGATTTAGTCATTCAGTATATCATAGAATTCAAAACAGAGATTCACCGGCAATATGTGGGCTTACAACTAGGGCTCAAAGGCCTGATTACATACATGCACAAGATAAAGCTTTGAAGCTCCTTCACACAAAATCTAAACTATCAAATATTTATTATGTGAATAGATGCTTTCCTAAGGATCTATTACATCAATATATATCCTTTCCAGACCAATAGATTCCTCCGCATTAGCTAAGGAAGGTCACAAACTTGAATGAAGAGTTGTAACCTGTTCACAGATAGGTCAGGCCTAAATGCATAGAACACTTCCTCAAATGAATGGAACAATGTGCAGACCCTTGGGGAAGGTTGGCCATGAACCAAAGGATGTTGAATGATGTGTCATTAAGATCCACAAGTCAAGGAATGATCCGCGAGCTTTCTCCTCTAGCTGATTGTCAGGATGCTCTGCTCTGAGAAAGCAGTTGATCTTCTGATAGCGATATCTTTCCAGTAACTATTCCAAATGCTCTAAATTCTTGATATGATGTAGATGAATGAATGCAAATGCTAAGTCCAAATCCACAAGATGTGAATTGCCAAAACTAGACCACAAGCTGAAACTGCTTCTAATTGAACTGGAAAGAACTGAAATGCAAATATTTTTGGTTGATGCAAGATTACTCTTGAACCAGGGATGCTCCTGCATCACAACCACACTCAACCATTTTCCTATTGCTTAACTAATGTCATTGCCTATAAGCTCCTTCACATGCAAGGAGTGTGGAACTATTTTGCCCAATTTACTAACAAAATTCATTTATAGGAAATTGTTATGTACACACACATACTAGTGATATTATATTAAAAGTTTTAAAAAATGTTTTTGAAACATCTTTTGCTTGCTCCAAAAACCTCAGACTAGATTTATCTTGGAAATCCCTAATTGTAAGAAATTAAGTGGCACAACTTGAGTAGGAAAAACAAAGAATTGGTCTTCAAAGTGGTCACCCAAGGAACCCTATGGGGTTCATGAAAATTTTTCACCCAACCTTGTACATGTAACTTCTTGGAATTTTTCATGCCCTAGTCTAAGAAATTGATTAATGTTTATTCTCATGCACCTATAGGTGGTTTGCTCGACTAGAATTTGAAGCAAATATGTATTGAGTTTCCTCTAGGACAAATATATAGGCCTCTAGCAATGGTGAATCTCAATTTGGCTCCTTGACAACACAAAAATCTATAGGTATGTTCCCCATGAATGTGAGATTGAAGGGCATTTCTAAGGAGGGAAAGAAGGTCCTAAGGTCATGAATCCTTTAAAATAGACATCCTACATGGATTCCCTAAAGGGTTCAACTGTGATATATGACCATGACAAAAATGTAAATGGATAGATAATAAATTCCTCAAATGGATAGAAGTAACCTTTTTAGGCTTATAGATCTTGTGCAAAAGAACAAAAAATTCTTGAAGTAAAATTTTCTAGGGACCTAGGTGTGGATTTTTCATAAAATATTTAAAGTAGCAAGTATTAATCAACAAGTTTAACACTTTTTGGCTTATCCTTTAAAAAGACTACACTAATGGTTGTCTAAATCTTGGATGCATTTAGTCAAGCACCCTGTAGACTTGCCCCTTGTGCATAGGGCTTATTCACCATTTGTTGCAAAATTGAAGAAGATAGGGATGTGATCTTGGATTTTAGGCTAAGGTTTTGTGACAAACAATATTTGTGTTTGAAACCATGGTCCCCATACTTTATTCTAACAAAGATTCTGTTGGGTTTTCCCAGTTGATTGTTTAAGTTCCCCTAAAAAGTAGCCATCTTTTATCCATAGGGACCTCAGGTCAGTGGCCAATGAATAGGAGACTGACTCTCTGTCTCCTCTGCACTTCAGGCTCTACAAGACCTAGGGGGTGTCCCTTACTCAATATCCATATGGTAAATCCTGACTGCAATTAGGTATTGTCATTTAGTAGATGAATCCTCTATTATGCAAACCAAAACTATGAGATAAATACAAAGAGGCTAGCTTTGGACTTTATTTCAGGTGTGGACCAGAGGATTTGAAACCTAAATCCTACTCCTATAATCCAAAAACTTAAGGTTTTGAGTTGATTTGACTTTATGTATTTGGCTGCCAGATTAGGGTTTGATTCATTAACTTAATCCAAGCCTTTGATCGGTGCCTATCCAAGGGTATGGATTCTAATTTAAAACATGTAAATATCTTTTTATAAACCAAGCACATATATAGATTTCAAAGGGTTTTTTAGTTCTTGCCTTGCAGAGAACTCCCAAGATTAGGTATTTCTATTAGCTCTACTTACAAATATCCCTGTTATCACACATATTTCCCCATTTTTGACTTAAATCATTTTAATATGTTCCTTAAACAGAAGCAGGAAATCAAACATGTAATGCAGTAGATATGCACCCCAGAATTTAGAAAACCCTTAGTTACTTCATTCAAAAGAAATATGCAGATAACAAATGGAGACATTTAATATAAACACATGCACACAATATTTCTCATATAATTCAATCTAAAATTGATAAAAGGCTCATGGAAAACACTTAAATACATTAAAATAAGACTCACAACACCATAGAGAGAGCAGCCAGTCAAAATTTTGTATTATTTTCACTCCTCAAAATCCCAATCCTCCAACAAAAGTTACAAAGTGAGGCTACCAGTTCTTTATAGACATAGAACATGGCACCCAACATTCAATACATTTGGTTGGTTAGGTGAATGTCACCCTGCAAAGAACCACTCAGGGGTGTTGGAGCATTTATTACATAAAGCATAGAGAAGAGATAGAAAATAATTCCTCATGAGGAGTATAGTAGATTGTAGGAGCCCGGTCACATAAATGCAGGGGAGAAGGTAGTTTCTCTTTCACTTCAGGCACGTTCACCCATACTTCTCTGCCCACTTAGCATATGATTTCTCTGATGGCCATTGGAATGATCAACTTTGATATTTCATCATTATGTCATGTGTACCATGCATCCATCAGGATCTTTGCTTCCTTACAAAACAGTTCAAAATTTATTTCTAACACATGCAACTTACCCAAGGTTGAACTCAAAATCTTCAAGATGGGATCTCCATCAATACAAGAAGTACAAATCAGCTGCCTAGCATTGCTATTGAAGTCAGCTCTCCACTTGTCAAGACTTTTCACCTTCCCATCACCCTCCAATATGCTTGGCATTTTTTTTCTTGTCTATCTTTTCAAGAAATTGCTTCTTTGTGCCTAACACCTTGTCTAGCTTTAACTAAAAAGATACGACCTCCTCAAGAATTAGAAGCATGTCAAGAGTCAGCTTCATCTCAGGTGGTGCCTCTATATCAAATCTAGAACACCTGTGTAGGTCTCTCAATTCACCAGTCCTTTGCAGCTACACTCTCTACATTGTCTTGAAGCTTTCCTTATCCTGTTCATGTTTGTCCAGGGTTGCTCTTAAATTTGAATAAGACCTCCATGTCTCATCCACCCTTGCCAAAACCTTGGTCACTCTATGATTTATTAGATTAGTGACCGTCTCCTTGAATAAATTTTTCTTATCTTCTTTCAATCTCTTCACCTCCTCCTTCAATTCTCTGATCCTGCCAATAGGGGCTCTGTGTTAGCTGGGAATGCTTCTATATTTTGTATCATAGGTGAAGGATTTGAGGTATAAGACCCTAACAATAGCTACTCTTTAAATTTATTGAGCTCTGCAATGGCTTGTGCATATTGAAGTAGCAGCTCATCGTGATCTTTGTATAGTTTATTTGTTACTGCTTCAGCAAATTGTACAGTTTGCACATTCAGGCTTGCAACTTGCGGAGCAGGGGTATTAGACACTCTCTTGATTATGAGATCTTCTTTCAATTCTCCCAATCCAATACTAGGTTTATTATTGTTTTCTACTAGAGCCCATATTGCCAAAGTCTCAAACCTAGGATTAAAGGCTGCACCAGAGAGAGCCTTCTCTACCTGCTCATCAGTCACTTCTGAATCTTCTCTGGTAATGGTGTTAAATGAAATTGCATCTGAGAAGGTCTAATGAGGAAGGAGCAACACATTACTCCTAGCAACCAATGTCCTCCCCTCATCTGGAGTCATGTCACTAATAGCCTGGTTCACCTCTTTCAACACCCTTTAGGTAATGGCCTCATATTCGGAAGGGTTGGCTCCACTCTTGGCCTCCTCAATTTTCTTCTGGAACTCCTCACTTCTTACTTTTAGCACATAACTCCTTAATTTAGGAGTGTTAATGAATTCATCATCTTCCATAAATTTATTATAGGCCATCACCCTAATATCCTCTGTATCCACAGTTTGGTCTGTCATTGTTCTCATTGTTCTTGTTGTATTTAGCACAGACAACTGAGAGGGGGGGTGAATTAGCTGTTACCAAAATCTATTCTTTATTTAATTTAATCCTTCTTATATTTGAACAGCATATCAAAAGATTCAATCAAGGAAGCAAAATGCAATAATTCATGAGAAGAAATAAATTCAACACATATAACACCAAGATTTTGACGTGGAAAACCTAGTTAAGGGAAAAACCACGGGGTGACTAACCTAAGATTGTATTATCTGTTAGAACAATAAAGATGAATAAAATGGTACTTTCCAGTTAGGGCTCACTACCCAAGCACACTGCTTACAAGAGGCCCACTGCCTACAGGAGACACACTGTCTACAGAATAATAAGTATTACATACTTGAATTGGAGATTAGCATCTTCACTATGCTTAAGTCAGTTCCATTTAAGCTCAACACCTCTGCTCTACTTTTCATTCCTCTTCACACTACCACTTCCTCTCCATTGCCTTAACACATTTGAATGACTTTGCAAATCTTATTTATACATGACATCGACTTGGAATGATCATCAAAGTTGGCACAATATACACTTATTTTATTACTAAGCAATTACAAAAATACAATATGTCTTATTAAAAACTTAATGCTCATTACTACACTGTCGGCCATACATAGCTAGGACTTCAATCTTCTTTGAGGAACACAACAGGCTTTGCAAAACATCTTCAAGATCATCCACAATATGTAAAAAACATTCGGTCGGCCAAGACTAGGAAGAACACCATCACTGGAAGGTAAATCTTCAATTATGAGCTCTATCTTCAATGCGGACTGCCAACATGAATTGGACATGATCTAGAGACCCCCACAAGCTTTCTTGAATGACCAAGAACATCTGCACCACTTCTGCTTACTGTAATCAATTATATCTTCATTTGGAACCTCAAGAACACAGTTACCCATCTCTGTCACATTAGAAGGATTGCTTGTGGACCTCCAAACCATGAACCAATTAAATTGTCAATTCACATTAGCCTTCCAAACATGCCATCAAATCTAAAAAATATGATATTGTATTTTTGGATCTCACCAAACCTATTTGTGTCACTCTATCACCTTTGAACAGTTGCCAAAACCGGTTTTACTCTCATGGCCATAACTCCTCCATATTTTTAGGTGGACCTCTAAAATCTTGACTGAATCATCTTTAGACACATATCTGCAAACCCTTTGAAGCACATTCTTTGATCTTCATCTAGATGGGATCTTCACTTCATAGAGCTTCACTATTCTTCTTTGTTTCTGATAGGACTAATTTTCTCAATATCCTCAGCACACAACTTATCCAATCCTTGACATCAATGACAACACCGGTTAGGCCCATACTTGCAATAGTTCTATTGTTAGGGGAGGAATTGGGCCTAATTCTACCAAGTGAATTCACCTGATGGGCAGCTTCCTACACTTGTTCTTCTACTTCTCCCTCTAGGTCTACTACCTCAACTTCTTCAGCCTCTAAATCAATAATCTTTTCCTTTTTGGTAGGGGAAGGGTCAATTGATTCCCTTTTCAAAGCATATACCACCCTTGAGCTGCTTGGCTGGTAAGAAGTCCTTTGTTCACCTATAGGAGCACTAGCAATTAGATGCTCTATATGATCAAACATCATTTGAATTCTTTTTATTAGGTCATGTACTTCTACAAAGGCACCTGGGTATGCAGCATTCAAGTTTTTTATCATTCTTTCTCCTACCATAATTGTGTCCCATTTGATCCTCAAGGTATGGACATCATTCATTTTGAAACAATTTTTGACAGTGTCTTCATCAAAGTAGACTTGGTGGATGTATCTTGGTCTCTATTTATTAACCCTCACTTTATCAATGAAGCCCTCAGCATCAAAGGTCTTGGGGTGTTCCACATTCATCCTGTAATATTGCAACACTGAATCAATCTAATCTAAACCTCCTTTATCACTTGTCAAAAAATCACTGAATCTAAGAGAGGTGGGAAAGAATGAACCCTTCTTATGCTTCCTTAGATGTTCTTTATCTGATTCATTTAGCTGCCTAATAATTTCTAAGAATGTAATTCTCTTTGGCACACACTTGGGCAAAATATAAGGAGGGGCCTCACACCCATAAATCCTAATGCAAGTGATGTGTTCATGATAGAACCAGTCACCCCAATTGTGATCAATCCCTAAATCAAGGGTTCTGTCCAAAGGCCTCAAAAAATCTAATACATCTGCATGCAACCTTTCCCCTTCTAGCTCCAAGAAACCAATAACTCTTCTCACAAAATATTCCTCAAAGATTACATAATCAGCATCTACACAATGCATGTCCACATTTGAACTAGCAACATAGTTCCTTATGCATCTGTTATCCTAACATGTAAATTTTGATGCCACATTGCTGATAAAGAAAACAAAATCATATGGCACAACATAGAATACCATGTGAATTCAACATGGGCATCCACAGTAAACAATTTGCTCTTAAGTGTCATAATCTGTTTGTTCATCTTTTCTTCTCTATAGGAAGCATAGTCATATGGCTCCCTCGTCTCTGGATCTTGATTATTTATTGCCATCATCATCAAAGAGACTGACATCCTATCTGAGGCATCCCTCCTAAGTACTTGGCATAGACTATGGTACGTTATCACAAAAAAATGCATGAACATGGTGCAATCAAAAGGTTCCTCCTCCCTATCTTATATCTTCACTAACTGACCATCCAACCCTCTTGGTCTACGTTTGGCTAAGTTGAAATTTTTGTATGCACGTTTGACAGTTTTATAATTTTCCTTTAGTGCACTTAGGTTGATTGGTTTATTTGCTGCAGGGTTCAAGTTGAACACACTAGATATGTAGGCCTTTGTAAATTTGACTAGCACTGTGCCATTTCCTACTAGGACCGACCTTGTTTGAGGATCATACATCTGTGCGATTGTCCTTACTAGGTCTAGATTAGGAAATATATTAGGGAAAATTATCTTGGCCAAATTAAATCACCAAGCGTTACAAACCATGACTTTAAAGTCCATTCTATGATGCAAGTGTTTGAATAAAAATCAACCAGGAATAAGCAATTGGGCATCCCTACAGTTGTAGCAAAAGTCTAAGAATTTATCATCTGGCCCACCAGGACCATGGAGATTTAAGGCACGCCTAGCAAAGCCTAGGAATTGGACCATAAGGTCCTCATCTAAACTATATTTGGAGGTGGAGGCTTGACCAGTTTGACTCATCTTTTCAGACTATGTATATCAATCTAGGGCTTCTTATCTTCTACAAATTTCTACCTTTTGAACCAAACAATAAACTTAAAATACATTGAGCACAATCAAATAGAGTGAACTTACTAATTTTTATGCTTGTAGAAGCCTAAAATTCATTCTTTTGCTCATCTGGAAACTTGTTGCGCATCTAGACTCTATTCATGCTTGAGAAAATAATGCAAAAAGCCCTAATTTTCTTCCTTTAGAAGATTTGTAGCATAGGTTCTGAGGCATTAATAGAGGTAGCCTTGGCCTTAGTCTCTTGTTCATGTCACTGGGCACCTACAATGCTCCTAATGAAAAGTTTAAACCTGGGTCATTGATCTGAATTTGTCCTTATGAAATCCATGGCCACCATTTACCTGCTAGATTTGAAAATCTAGGTCATCTTCATTGAAAATTCTTCGAATAATAAGAGCAAGCCAAGTCAGATGTACCTTCCTCACTAACCACATCACTTTTTGTCTGATCTAGACATGTGGCATCATTTCACGGTGTCGCAGCCAGAAATGGCCCACCACTTACCTACCCTGCATGGGCACGATAAAGCCTCCACGTGTCCTTTTTTCATTTTCTTTTCCTTTCTCTATTAAGATGAGGCCACGTGTTGGCATCTCACGACCGCGTAGTGAATATTCCTTTCTGGCAAGATTCTCTTGCGAGCTTGCGCAACTGTTAGATTTAAGCTTTCCTGCCGATCACTTCTCAAATTGACACTTGGTAGCATATGGTTCATCAATTTGGGATCTTCGATAAAGGGGTTGTAAGTCTAGATTCCTTGATAGATGTTGCCTTGTCACAGCTGTATAGTGTTGTTATATGAAGCCTAATCAGACTCGAAGGTTAAATTTTCCCCACTTTTATTGGCACAATTTCCCACCAAATTATTTAACGGGGGAGTACAGGGGACAGAGCCCCTCCTGCGGGGCCCGGGGGGCTTATCCCCCTGATAGGGGCTCTGGGGCAGAGCCCACAGTTGGGGTCTGGGGGAAACGTCCCTAGCGGGGGATGCTGGGGGCAGCGTCCCTGAAGAAAAAATTGCCTATTATTTTATAAAGGTGCCAGGAGTTATTTTTTCTATTGGCTGACATAAATTTTTTTGTATTTGCATTTAATTGATATCTTCTTCTAGCTAACCCTAACAAGTGGTATCAGAGCGGGTTATGTTAGATTATTGTCTATAGGAAGGTCTCACGGTTGAGTGGGAGTCTCACGGTTAAGTGGGAGAAATGGCAGAAGAGGGTAAATTGAAGGTAGATAAATTCAATGGGTAGAACTATCAGTTATGGAAGATGCAGATGGAGGATTATCTCTATCAGAAGGATTTATGGAGGCCATTGGAAGGAATAGCTAGGAAACTGGCAACAATGACTGATGAGGATTATAATCTTCTAGACAGAAAGACACTAGGAACCATTCGGTTGTGCCTGGTACCATCTGTGGCATTTAATATAATAGAAGCGAAGACAACAGATGAACTGGGGAAAGCTTTGGCTAAATTGTATGAAAAACCCTCAGCTTCAAATAAGGTATTTCTCATGAAGCGTTTGTTTAATCTGAAAATGATTGAAGGTGGATCTGCAATAGATCATTTGAATGAGTTTAATACGATTACCAGTCAGTTAACTTCTATAAAAGTGAAATTTGATGAAGAGGTGAGGGCTCTCTTTTATTTTATGTTCTTTGCTAGAAAGCTAGAATAGCTTGGTAATGGTTGTAACTCTGTCTCTGGTTCAAATACTTTGAAATTTGATGATGTTGTCGGTGTTATCCTTAGCAAGGAAATGTGATAGAAAAGCTCAGGAGGGTCCACATCAGGTAGTGTTTTGAATGTAGAGAGTAGGAGTAGATCAAAGGAGAGAAGAAAAGGTTCTGGAGGTCATGGGAAGTCACGAGGAAAATTAAAGTACAGGAGGTCCCAATCCAGAGGACAAAAGGATTGTTGGTACTATGGGAAACTAGGTCATCTGAAGAAAGATTGTTGGTCTTAGAAGAATAAAGGAGACAAACAAGAAAATAATAAGGAGGCAAATGTGGTAAGTAATAAATCTAAAGATGATGCTTTGATTCTTTCCCTAAATAATGTTGATGATTCATGGCTATTAGATTCAGGGGCCTCATTTCATGCTACGCCCCATAGAAGTTATTTTCTTGATTATGTCCAAGGGGATTTTGGGCTAGTTTATTTGGGAGATAATGAACCCTGTCAGATTGTTGGAAAGGGAAGAATCAAGATTAAGTTGCAGAATGGGAATCATTAGCTACTACAAGAAGAAGTAAGGCACGTTCCAAGACTGAGTAGGAATTTAATTTCAGTAGGGTAGCTAGCTGATGAAGTTGCATTATTACATTTACTGATAAAAGATGGAAGGTTTCAAGAGGTGCCTTAATAGTAGCAAAAGGTGTGAAAGTAGGCACCTTATATCATTGTACAGGTCATACTATTCCTTCTACTTTAGCTACTGTAGAGAAAAACAAACAGGTTCAGGAACAATTGCTATAGGTTTGTAGAAAGAGACTAAAATAGTTGCTGTAGGTTCTAAGACAACATTGTGGCATAACAGACTTGGGCATATGAGTGAAAAAGGTATGAAGGTACATCATTCTAAGAAAGTTTTACCAGGTCTAAATGTATTAATATGGATTTTTGTGAAAGTTGTGTTTATGGAAAACAAAAGAGAGTCAGTTTTCTCAAGAATGGGAAGCAAAAGAAAGATGAAAAGTTGGAGCTTGTGCATACAGATGTATGGGGACCAGCTTAGGTATCTTCACTCAATGGCTCTCTGTATTATGTTACATTCATTGATGATGCAACTAGGAAGGTTTGGATTTATTTCCTTAGGCAGAAATTTGATGTATTTGAAATATTTAAGAAACAGAAAAGCTTGGCTGAGAATGAGACAGGTAAAAGATTAAAATATCTCAGATCTGATAATGGTGGTGAGTATTACAGCAAAGAATTTGAGGATTATTGTTCCTTTAATGGAAATCGTTCGTAGAAAATGGTTCCAGGGACTCCGCAGGAAAATGGAGTGGCTAAGAACATGAATAGGACAATAATGGAGTGTGCAAGGACCATGAGATTGCATGTTGGGCTGCCTTTAAACATGTGGGCAGAGGTTGTCAATACCACTATATATTTAATTAATAGAGGTCCTTCAGTTCCTTTGGGTTGTGGTATTCCAGAGGAAGCATGGATAGATAAGAAGGCGAGTTATTCTTTACTCAAAAGCTTTGGATGTGAAGCATTTGCACATGTAGATTCTGAAAATAGAACCAAGCTGGATGCAAAATAAAAAAGGTGTACCTTCGTTGGATATGGCATTGATGAATTTGGTTATAGGCTTTGGGATTTTGAAAATCAGAAAATTGTGAGAAGCAGGGATGTTGTATTCAATGATAAGGTGTTGTACAAAGATTAGTTGCAGTAGTATGAGAAGAAAGAAAATGATTATGTGGTGCTAGATGATATTCTAGATAGTGATGTTCTAGTGGTTCCTTATGCTCCACAACAACAATAAAAAATACCACAAACTCCAGTGAATGTTAGACAGTCAACAAGGCTAAGTAGACCTCCTAAAAGGTTTTCTCCCTCTTTGTATTCTATTTTGTTAATAGATGTTGGTGAATCGGAAGGGTATGATGAAGCTATGCAGGTGGATACAAAGGTTCAGTGGGAGCTTGCAATGAAAGAATAAATGGACTCCTTGCTGAAAAATTAGACTTGGGAATTATGTAAGTTGCCTGCAAGTAAAAAGGCTTTACCAAACAAATGGGTTTATAGGCTGAAAGAGGAAGATGGAGGTAAGAAAAGATTTAAAGCCAGGTTAGTTGTAAAAGGATTTGCATAGAAAAAAGGTATTGATTTTGATGAGATATTTTGTTCGGTTGTTAAGACGACTTCTATTCGTACTGTTTTAAGTATTGTGGCTGCTGAAGATTTGCATTTGGAATAGCTAGAAGTGAAAACTGCCTTTCTCCACGGTGATTTGAAGGAGGAGATATATGAATAGCCCCAAGGATTTGAGGTCAACAGTAAGGAAAAACTAGTGTGCAGATTGAAGAAGAGTTTGTATGGCTTGAAACAAGCACCTTAGAAATGGTATTTAAAATTTGATAGATTTATGGCTGAGCTAGGCTACAATCGGTGTAATTCTGACCATTGTGTTTATTTTAAGAGGTTGGATAATGAGAGTTACATTATTTTATGTTTATATGTTGATGACATGCTTGTAGCAGGGTCTAACATGGATCACATAAGAGAGTTAAAACAACAGTTAGCACAATCATTTGCTATGAAGGATTTGGGGGTAGCAAAATAAATCCTTGGTATGAAAATTTGTAGAAATAGGAAGAACATAAAATTGACTCTATCTTAGGCTGATTATGTTGCAAAGGTGTTGCAAAGATTCCATATGGAGAATGCAAAAGTTGTCAGCACACCTTTGCCTAGTCATTTGAAATTGACTAAGGAGATGTGTCCTAAGACACAAGAGGGGGAAGAAAAAATGTCCAAGGTACCATATGCTTCAGCTGTAGAAAGTTTAATGTATGCCATGGTATGCACGAGACCAGATATTGCACATGTTGTAGGAGTCGTAAGAAAGTATATGAGTCATCTTGGATTGGAGTTGAGAGATACATCCAATAAACACTTATGTTTTGGGGGCTCTAATACTAATTTAGTAGGTTATGTGGACTTAGATTTTGCAAGGGATATTGATACCAGGAAAAGTACTACAGGTTATGTCTTTACTATAGGTGGGACAGCGGTGAGTTGGATCTCCAAATTGCAAAAGGTGCTTGCTTTATCCACCATGGAGGTAGAGTGTGTAGCTGCAACAAAGGCAAGCATGGAGATGATATGGGTGCAATTTTAATGGAAGAATTGGACAAACAACATGCTAACAGTTTTTTGTTTACGGATAGCCAAAGTGCCATACATCTTACAAAGAATTTTGCCTTGCATTCAAAGACCAAACACATACAGTTGAGGTATCACTTCATTTGATCAGTGTTGGATGATAGATAGTTATAGATGGAAAAGATCCATACAGATGAAAATCCAGTGGATATGTTTATGAAGGTAGTGACAAGGGAGAAGCTGAGCTCCTCTTCATCTTCAGTTGGTCTTCAAGACTGAAAATAAAAAATCAAGACAACAGAGTCCAGGGTGCTTATTTCCAGTGGGAGCTACAGGGCAGTAGTGTTATGATCAGTCTCCAAGTGGGAGATGATATGGTGTGGAGTCTGATAAGTCTCCAAGTGGGAGATTGTTGTTATATGGAGTGTAATTAGACTCGGAGGTTAAATTTTCCTCACTTTTATTAGCACAGTTTCCCCCCAAATTATTTAACAAGGGAGTGCAAGGGAGGCAGAGCCCCTCCTGCGAGGCTCAGGGGGCTTATCCCCTTGACAGGGGCTCAGGGGTGGATCCCACAGTGGGGGTCTAGGGGCAACGCTCCCAGCCAGCCTGGCTTGGGGGTAGCACTCCCCAAGTAAAAATTGCCTATTATTTTATATAGGCGTCAGTATTTATTTTTTCCATTGGCCGACATAAAAAAACCCTATTTTGTAACTGACATAAGGCTTGATAAAAGTGGCTAAGGGTTAGGGTTTCCGTTGATGTATTGTAGCATTTTGCAGTAGTATTGAGTTACAAGGATTGCTGGTTGTAATCGGATTGATTTACTAGATAATAATATTGGACTCTCTGTTGGTGGATGTAGCCTGAGTTTGGGTGAACCATGTTAAAACTTGTCTCTCACTGTTATTATTTTTGTGTATTTCCATTCCTCTGTTTAATCTTTATTTGCATTTAATTGATATCTTCTACTAGCTAACCCTAACACGTAGAGGGATGATGATGTCATCTGTGATGCGCTGTGACATTGCAAAATATTAATACATACCACTTTACAACCCTATGGAGACTTAAGACAGATTTAATTTTCAATGGGCTATAAAGGGTAACCTAGGACATGGGGTTGGTCACCTAAGGAACATAAAGGCTTTAAGTTATAACTTAGGTGACCGAGGAACTACTGTAGGTGGTCAATAAGGATTTAGAAGATAAAGCACATGAGACCTAGAGACTTAGATTTAAAGGATTTCAAAGGTAAAATCCTACAATTTTATAAACCTAAAACCCTAAACCCATAGGTACCACCAGATTCATTTTCCATGATCCCTATTTGGGTTTGCCTTCCATAGTTCTCTCACTACAATTCAAGTGTGATTCTAGCTTACATGTAATCAGATATTCATTAAGAAAATTTTTGCATACTTCAGAAGATTCAGATAACTATATTTGAACTACCATCATTGAAATCTAAATGGAAATGAATTTAGAAAAGAGTCTCTCAAAAATGATTTCTTTGAATAAGAATAGTTGGTGATGGTCTCAAAATCTTGATTATGTTAATATTCTCTTTTGATGCCACAAATGTTTCAAGTATGGGAATCTTGCAACTCTTTTCCACAAGAAGGCCCACATTGAAAAGAAATATACTTCAAATACAACTTGGTGATAGGGGCCTAAGAAACAACATTTTTTTCTTGATCTAAGTTTTAGTCACAAAAAAGGTTTCTTCCTCCCAACTGCACAAGGATTAGATGGTTGAGTCTTTTGTTTCTACATATGAATAGATAGTAGAGCATATAGATGGACAACACATGTGCTTCCCCTAATTTTATTGTATTTAATTACTCATACACTATTGTATGGTTTTAAGAGGCACTTATATATTTATTGTAATATAATTTGTGGATATTCATTGTAATAATTTATTGATAATGCATTAATTGGTGCTCACTTATCTGTATGCTATTTATAGATAAGAATATCAATTAATTTTTCAATTTGATTAACTTCTTCTATTAATAGTAAAGTTTTATCTAAAGTAGATGTGTTTTATTAGTTAACTCCTCTTAAGGAGTTGTGCTCTACTAGTTAACTATTTCTTAAGTAGAGTCATTATTTTAGATAACTACTCCCCAAATCTTATCCCTAGCCTTTTCCTTATATATACAAGAGCATATAGAGATAGTGGTTGAGGTTTCACTATGGAAGAGAGATTTTAATTCTGACAAATTTAAAGATTGATCTTTTTAATAAAAAGAGGTAGTAATGCTACCCGTGTTCTAAATCTATGTTATGTTATTAATTTAGCTTTCATTGATTTATTGTAAATTGTATTTATGTATGTGGGTGAATGTCTTATGGTAGCTATAGTGGTTTTGGGGAATAACAAACATTAATATGGTATTAGAGCTATAGAAGCTTCAATTCATGCAACAAATAGATATAAAGATAAAAAATTTGTAGTTTTTGGTTGTTTTCTACATATTCAAACCTCCATTGTAGTTTTGTCTTCTTTACAAATAAGTTTCAAGCCTACAATTTAGTGGCTTACTATGAATAGCCTATCTTATACTCTCACCTTGCCCTTCGTGGGGTCTTGGTTGATTAGAAATTGGTGAACATAGTGGGGTACTAAGGGTTGAAGCTATGATTTTCTAGAGTTTTCCTAGGTTAGAACTATGTACTAGTAGTTGTTAAATTTATAGAGTATATATTCCACACACCTCATGGTGTATAGGAGGCACCTAGGAATTTTTTATTTTTTGCTAATATGAAGCCTTTTGGCCATTTGATTCTATGGTGCATTAGTAAGAAATTGGTCCTGAAAATTTAATCGTAACATACCTCAAAGATGGGATAGTGAAGCTACATGATCAAATCCTCCATAGTTAGTGCCCTAAAAAAATTGGCTCATGTTCACTATTTACAACTAGGATAAGCATATTAGAGAGCCTATAAATCAAACACACCTAAACCTAGTATTTCCCAACACAAATTTGGTTTTCTTTGGAAGTTTTCCATTATAGATCAGTTGCATGCTTGTTTGGGTTTCTATTTTATAAAATCATAGAGAGATTTAGTTTAAGAGAATGATAAAGAAAATAGAGGGTTATTTTTGGCAGAAGTAGGAAAGCAGATTTATTTTTGTTTGTGAATTTTTGCAACCTAGGTGAAAAATTCCCAGTCACAAAAAAAGGTACAATTTTTTTGTTTACTTATTTGGTGATAGTATCATTGTGTTTTTCTCATCAAGGTGTGTTAGGAAATAAGGTTTACATTTAATAAATTAGTTTTGGATTAGTTGTTAGTTTTCAGGAAGTTATTCCCATAGGCGGTTACAAGGGAAAAATAAGGCTTTATAAGCCATTGCAAGGAATGTAAAATTGAAATGAATGAATATAATAAAATTCCTCTCTTTTTTTGTTTGCAATGTAAATCTTCAATATTATATTTTAGTTTCAACATTGGTATCAGAGTGATCTAATCATGTGCCTGTGTGAAATGTGAAACAATTTGGGAAGAAGGTGCTTGCAGTAAGAAGGCGTTCCAATTTTTTTATGATCTCAATGACTGCGTACATTTCCAGATATTTGAAGGTGTAGAAAGGCCTTTGAAAGAGTCACTATTGTCAATGCCTCATGAAACATTATTACAACATTTGGAATATTGAAGGCGAGGTGAAAGGTGTTTATATGAAGGTGTTATTGTAGATTCCAACAAGGGTTTAGAGTAAGAAATTCCAATTTTTTTGAATGTGTTGTTTACGGTTTTAATGACTATTGAAATCTTCAGGCCATTGAACTTTTAAGTCAATTAAATAAGTTGTGTACTATTGTTTTTTTTCAAGTCAATTAAATAAGGTGTGTGTTGTTGTTTTTGACACCACTACTATTTTATCTCTTCACCATTTTTGAGAAGCATAGAAAAGGCTACACTGAGGATGAAATTTTATTAGAATTTTTTTTGTCTAGTTAAAGATACACTACAAGGTATGTGGTGGCCTCTCTACTACCCTATCATAGAAAAGTTAATATTGGTTTTTGTTATATAAAAACAATGGAGTGATAAGTGATTAGGTTGATTTTATTTAAATGGAGAAATCATATATTATTTCAAAGTTTGAGGGTCATGAATTTCATACATGGCAAATCAAAGTGCAATTAGTTTTGATAGAAAAATATCTTGGGGATATTGTTAATGGAAGTATTAAAAAACCACAAGATGTAGAGGAAGCATTAAAATGGACAACAAAAGATCGTAAAGCTACAACCGTGATTGGACTTGATTTATCTGATGCATATTTACATCATATTGATTTAAAAAAAACCTCAAACCAAATATGGACAAAACTTAATTCTTTATATGGTTCACAGGCTTCAAGTGCTAAAATAAGAATGACACAAAAACTTTTTGGTTTGAAAATGAAAGAGGGAGATAACATTGTTCAACATATTAGTACTTTTCATTCCCTCCTTAATCAACTTGCTGGTATAAATTGTATAGTTGATGATGATGATGCCAAAGCTATCTTGTTAAATAGCATGCCTTCAAGTTATGATAATATTGTGTTTACTTTAAACTAATTGAATTCGAGCCTGAGCTTAGAAAATGTGATTTCTTACTTAATTGATGAAGAGAAAAGAGTCACTAAAACTCATTCAAACACTGAGGAAACTACTTTATTTATCAAAAGGAAAACTAATGTTTCAACAGGAAAGAATAGTTTCAAATGCTACTATTGTAATAAAAAAGGACACATTCTAGTGAATTGCATTCAACATGCTAGAGATCTTATTGATGGAAACTTAAAAACCGACAATGCTTTAATTGCTAATGAAACTGAGGGAGAAAAATGTAATCTTGCAATATATGACCAAGAATCTCCTCACATTGACAATGAAGATGAATACCTTCTTTAAGAATTAAGAAGGTATTATTGGAGGATGGACGTATCAGAGGTAGGAGGATAT
This sequence comes from Cunninghamia lanceolata, assembly GCA_027924645.1. NCBI lineage: Eukaryota > Viridiplantae > Streptophyta > Pinopsida > Cupressales > Cupressaceae > Cunninghamia > Cunninghamia lanceolata. Next base: position 17,496,652 of record BSBN01000049.1, read on the forward strand.
TCATCATCTTGAGCTAGCTTCTTGTTCAGGGATGATTCATTGCATGAGAAGCACCTTTTTTTATCTCTAGTCTCTTCAGGAGTAAAGGAGATGGGACATTGTGGATATTGAATCCACAAATTTGTTGTTGTTTGTGTGTGGTATTTGTGGATAGTTGATTGTATCTCACTTCATAGGTTGATGAGTTGGAGTTGAATAATTGGATATTTACCTAGATAGAGAAGTTTAGGTCGATGATGATGAATTGGTTTTAACATTTACTTAGACAAAGAAGTTTAAGTTGATGTTGTTGTAGAGTTGGTCATTTTCCTAGACAATGGAGTTTGGGTCGATGCAGAGTTGGAAATTTGTTTAGATAGTGGAGTTTGGGTTGATGCAGAGTTGGACATTTTCCTAGACATAAGAGTTTAGGTTGATGGAGAGTTGGTTAATCAAATATTTACCTAGACAGAAGGAGTTTAGGTTGATACTGATATAGTATTTCTTTTGTTTTTTCTCTTTTCTGATGTAAACCTTAAAATGGGGTTGTTAGGAAATAAGGTTTACATTTAATAAATTAGTTTTAGATTAGTTGTTAGTTTTCAGGAAGTTATTCCCATAGGCGGTTACAAGGGAAAAATAAGGCTTTATAAGCCATTGTAAGGAATGTAAAATTGAAACGAATGAATATAATAAAATTCCTCTCTTTTTCTCTTTGCAATGTAAATCTTCAATATTATATTTCAGTTTCAACAAAGGTGATCATTTTTGCATGTATTTCCATTTCTAGAAAAAAATTCCCATACACAAAAAACTATTTTTTTATAGTTCCAGAAGCATTTTTGTGATTTTTTTGCCCATAGGGCACTTACTCCATTGTGATTTTCTCATCGAGGTGATAATTTTTATGTGTATTTTTTAAAACACTTTTTCAAAAAAGATTCCATACAAATTTCTAGGCTTTTTTAAACCAAAAAACAACTTTTTGTGCTACACCATGGTTGAAAAAGGGTAGTTCTCATGGGTTCAAACTAATTTAGTTGGAAATGGTGCATGGGTCTTTACCACATGGAAATGGAAGAAGAAATTTATCTTGCTAATATTTGGAAACAAATCAAGTAGGAAAACCACAATGATGAAGCCAAAGGACTCATAGGTCAATCAGTTTCCCCTCAATTGAAGTTTCACTTTTAGGAAAACATGTTGTCTTGGGAAGTTTAGACAATCTTGGAGGATTTTTTGGAAGCACAATAAAATAAGGGAATACCAATTGGAAAATGCAAGGACACTTGGAGACTTGGTATAAAAATGTCTTTAGACTTAGTGAGAAGCTTTATGGACTCACATATTTCACTGTCTAATAACTTGGTTCTTATTTTAACCATTTTCTTTTCTTGTAGAGTTCCAATGATTGTTTCAATAGTTTTATCAATTGAAAATGGGTGGCCTTGTTTAGAATTATGAGTGGCAACTAGTATGTTGGAAATTTTATTGTCATTGGTGTCAAAGGGATCATAGTTGTGTTTGTTCATTGATGCAAAGCAAAATTTGTCATCGATTGATATCACAGAAGAAGAATTCGTAGTGATTCAAAAAATTACTAAGGCATGAATGATTTTGGCCTTTAGTTGGTAAATCACGAAGTTCACGAACTCACATATTCGTCAACAACTAGTTTTCCCGATAGCAAATTCGTTGATTAAAGATTTTGCCGATAAGAGAAAGAATGGTTCGTATGTCACTTGGCTTTCTAATTGATCATTTTATCGAAAAGGGAAAGTTAGTTCGTGGTTCCTCAAGTTCATCGATAGGCTATTTTGGTGATAAGGGAAAGATGGTTTGTATGTCACTTAGTTCGCCGATGGGTGATTTTCATAATTCATCGATAAAAAGGCCTGTGAAGAATGGTTTGTAGTTCTGTAGTTTTTCTGATAGAAGGAAAGAATGGTTTGTAATTTCTCAAGTTCATCGATTGGTGATTTTAACAATAGAAGAGAAGTGATGATTCATAGTTTCCTTGGTTCACCAACAAGATCATTTTGCCAATAAAGGAAGTTAGTTCGTGGAGAGCTTATTTCACAGACAAAGCTTGTGTCAGTGAAATCTAAAGTTCTCAAAGTTACACTTTTGTTGATAAAGGCTTGAGTAAATGGTTTGTGGAAGGCTCACTTTGCCGCTAAAGAGGAACAAGTCCAAAGTTTGTTTGTTGATAGCTCATTTTGCCAATAAGTTTGTGGAACTGTGAGTTTACCGACAAGTTTGTGAAGTCACAATTTTGCTGATAAAGGAGTGATGATGGATAAGTTTGTGAAAAAATATTTTCCTCAATAAAGCTTGTATCGACAAAATCTCAAGTTGGCGAAGTCTCAATTTTGTCGATAGAAAATGAAGAAGAGTCCCAGTTTTGTGGAGATATAATATCACTGATAGACTTCTCTATAAGGTTGTTAGTAAAATAAATTTATTGTTCATTTTGGCTGACTCCCTTGGTATTAAAGAGCAAATAGTCATTATGAAATATCTAAGTTGGTCAACCATAATATATATTGGGGATGTGTTTATTTTTATGGGCTGACCTATTTCATTTATTTTGGACCCAATTTCATATTTCAATGGTGGAGGAATCAAGTTTGGGATGACCTAAAACATTTAAAAAATAAGGCCAACCTAAGTATACATTAGAAATCAAAATCCTTGGAGGTCAATATCCTTTTTGAAATAATTATGAAGGAACACACATATATAGGAGCTATGTTCATGGCGAGAGGCATGAGTGTGAAGTGTAATGCAATATAAATAGAATTTTGACTAAGAGCAGAAGATAGTGTGAAGATTCTGCTATTAGAGTGCATGTGCAATGTGTTGAGGATATTCTGTGTACAGTGAAAATATGATATCATTTAGAGCAGAAACACCTGTGAAGATTTTTCCAACAAAGTCATGAAGAACAATAGTAGAAGGTTATGCATAGATATATGTAGTTTTGACAGAGAGATATATGTAGTTTTGATGTAGATCTGAAAAGGAGTATATGTTGAGTTTATTAACAAGATTACACATTGAAGAGATTACAAGAAGGTAGATTTATCATCATTATTTAAAAAAAATTTATTTGGAGCTTGGTGCCTCTCATATCAAAGAGATTGGTGTCTCTTGTTGAGTTGGTGCTCAGTTGTGGGGATTGGTGTCTCCAACGGGTTAGTTCCTACAAATTATGTAAGAGGGTATTGATGTCTCCTGTGGGTTGGTGCCTACAAATTTTGTAAGAGATTTATATATAAAAGTGATATTTTTCTATGGTTTTTTCCTGTAAGGGTTTCCACGTAAATCTGGTGTTCTTCTTATGTTGCATGATTGCTAGATCTTATGTGATTGCTATGGTTGTGGTTATTAAGTTTTGAAAGAGTAAATAAAAATTTGTATTATATCGATTCACCCCCCTCAATATAATCATGTGCTCATCAATTGGTATCAGAGCGGGTTCCTTTGGAGATAGTCTAATAGCTTGAAGGTAGATCTTGGAAGCACACAATGGCTAGTCAAGAAGGATATGGATTCTCCTCAAATAGAGCTCCATTGTTTGATGGAATAAACTATGCTTTCTGCACTAGTAGAATTTTGGCAAATAAATGACTAAGTGACTAAAACGTTTAGTCACAACAACTAAAAATGACTAAATTCTACTAATTTTTTGCAACTCAGCTATAAATGAGTAAATAAATGACTAATTTGGTCATTGACTAAAAAATTAGTTAGTCACAAAAATAAAATGTCTAAATAGTTAGTCACCCAGATACAAATTAGATAAAATTTTAAAAAGAATTTTTTGGGAAATTATTGGTGGGATGTATTGCCGCGATTCACTATTTGCATTCATTCCAACATTTTTTGCTATAGACTGCATCACCATTATACCCTGTTCTGTATCTTCCTTTTGTTTACACTCAAATCTCCAACTCCTTACTGAATATCACGATCACCATCACACTCTTCACTTGCAGGCACTCTAACATGCTCTTCATGCACTTATCTTGGAATATCTCTGACTATTCAAAGATCCTTGTGGTGGAATCACCAAAAAACAAGTTTAGGAATATGGAGATCAAAGTGCTTTCCTAGAGCTACTTCGCACTAAGGAATTTTGAGTTATAGTAGCTACTTTCATGGGCAATAAAGAGGAGAGGACTTGGAGACTTCTAAAAAGGTAGGAAAGGAATTCAGAGTTTTTTGCAACAAATTTGAAGTCGGCGAGGCCCTCTGTAGCGAAGTCAGATTTGGGGACACCCTCTGCAATGAATTCAGAGGTAATTTGAAAGCCTCATCACATTTGAAAACACAAAATCTATAGCTTTGTGATTGGCAACTTACAACAGTTACAATATACTACTCTTAATAATGTTCTTTATCAATCTTGCCACTATTCTGCTTCATAATGTGTTTGAGCTAAACATAATAAAATTTGGGTGTCAGTGCTAAAATAGAATTTTCACAAACAATTTTGATACATTTTCACTACAAGGCAAACTATCCTTGTGCAAAGTAAAGATGTGCTAGATTTACCCACACATTAGGGATCTGAAGAAAGATATTTCCTTCTATAGCTTCTTGTACCTGTGTAAAAATTTCCTTTGCAATATCAAATTGACCCCTTTCAGCTAGCACAATGGCTGCCCCATTTACAACGTAAACATTTCTTGGTCTCTATGGAAACACTTTACAATATAGTTCTCTAGCATTCTTAAGATGTTGTGCCTCCATCAGATTCATAGATAAGAATGCTAGTTCTCTAGCATTCTCTAGCATTTTTTGAATCTGATTCACTTTGTGCATCTTTAATTGTTTCTTTTTCTTTAAGCCAGTCATTTATTTTTAGTTCCATTTTACCAAGCATAGATAAAGCATTTGATAAGTTTTTATCCACCTTAAGTACATCCCCAATCAATTCTAGGCTTAGTTGGATCTCATTCCGAGCTTGCACCATGGCTGCAAGATGTAGATATGCATCCACATAATTAGGAAACTTGAACAATATTATCCTGTATAAAATATTTTATTTTTCAGTATCATGTAGCTATTCAAACAACCTAACAAGATTAAATAGTGTTGTGACTTTATCCCATGGTAGCTCAAGTGAAACACCACCTTCTTCCAGTCGATGGAAGAATTCCATATCCTTAAAGAGCACAAGAAAAATTACAGAATTGGCACTGGGGCTTTTATTTATGAATTCAACCCAAATTCCATTTCTTAATGCCTCCATAAAAGTTTGTTGAGCCAACTCTAGTTCATCACGCTCAAAATGAAGAACCCCAATGTTGTTTAACAATTGAACGGGTACTTCTTCTCTTCTCTTCTTCAAAAGAGACTTTGTTGTCTTAAGAGAATCTAAGGTTGCACTGGGGTCTGATGATATTAATAACTCACCCATCTTGATAAATGCATGGGCATCATGTGGATCTATACAAGTTGCCTTTCTTAAAATTTCTAAAGCCTTCTCTGCCTGCCCTTGCTGAGCATATATATGGCCTACAACTTTTAAGGTTTCACAGTTCTCAAGGTGGACCTCCAGAACCTTTTCAAAATTTGAGAGAGAACTCTTAAGATCTTCCAACTTCAATTGAACCTGTCCACAAAATCCTATGGCCTCTGGCTTTCCTTGACTGATGCCATGTAGTAGCGGCCAGTGGTGTCATAATCACCTTTACTATGATAAGATCATCCAAGATTATAATATGAATGAAATTTCATTAGAGGGTGGTCAATTGAAACAAGAGCTATCTCAATCAACTGTTCCACAAGAAAATGTTGCCCTGTGAGGAAAAAATGGTTTGTTAAATGATTCAATGCCATTGCATAGTATAGGTATAATTTAAAGGCTCTACGCATCTTTTCCATTCCTTAATGAACACTACCTTTTTCACTAATTGTAAGAATCCTACAAGTAAAAAATTCACAAAACTGACCACAAAGATTTATGCAGAGGTAGAACACGATGTGGAGGAAGGACTCACACATAATAACCTTGATACATCCCAAACAAAGTTTCAACACCCTTGTTCATTCTTGACAATTTGCTCCTAAGCCTAAAACATGGAAACATCACCCTAGTGACACTCAATCATTGAAGACAACATGGAATATGGACAACTTGGTTTATTCAAACCTATTACAACATCTTCTAGAGGTATCCAAACGTACATGACCTAACCAAGTGATTAACACAATGATTTATGCAATTTAGGTCTTGCTACCACTAGGTGCATTCAAGGTGATGACTCCAAACGAAGGTAAGAAAACTTGTCATATGAATTCCCAGGCTTGTGCAGGCCCTAACAATATGCCACTATAATTCTTCACTCCTCTATTGACATATAGTGCATAGATTATTCAAAGGAACAAAGAACCTAGGGTTGTAGGACTGTCTCACAACAAATCTACACACACAGTCAATCATATCTTCTTCACATGTGCCAGTTGTGAGTTGTCCTCTTTCAGGGATGTGGATAGGCATGGGACAGAGCTTTCCACCAATTTTCAAGATTTTTGGATGGTGGAAACTGTTAGGGTTAGTCGACAGAAGATATCAATTAAATGCAAATAAAGATTAATCAGAGGAATGGAAATACACAGAAATAATAACAGAGAGAGACAAGTTTTAACGTGGTTCACCCAAACTCGAGCTACATCCACCAAACAAAGAGTCTAATATTATTATCTAGTAAATCAAACCGATTACAACTAGCAATCCCTACAACTCAATATTGCTGTAAGTGCTACAATACATCAACAGAAACCCTAACCCTTAGCTATTTTTATCACGACTTTTGTCAGTTAGAAAATAGGGTTTTTTTATGTCGGCCAATGAAAAATAACTCTCGATGCCTTAATAAAATAATAAAAAACCATGTGAGGTTTTGGGGGCATTGCCCTTGAGCCCCCATGGGGGTGCTACCCCTCGACCTCGCCCTGTATTGTGACAGGGGGCGCGCCAGGGTTGCTGCCCCTTGACCCTGTAGGAATTTGAGGGGAAACCGCACCGATAAAAGTGGGGTTAATTTAACCTCTAATTCTGATTAGGCTCCATATAACAATAATCTCCCACTGGGAAACTGATCAGACTCCACACCATATCATCTCCCACTTGGAGACTGATCATAACACCACTGACCCTATAGCTCCCACTGAAAATAAGCACCCTGGACTCTACTATTCTGATTTTGTTTTTAGTCTTGAAGACTAACTGAAGCTAAAGAGGAACTCAGCTTCTCCCTTGTCACTGCCTTTGTAAACATATCCACTGAATTTTCATCTATATTTATCTTTTCCAGCCTTAACTGTCCATCATCCAACACCAACCAAATAAAGTGATACATCAACTATATGTGTTTGGTCTTTGAATGCAAGGACAAATTCTTTGTGATATGTATGGCACTCTGGCTGTCCGTAAACAAATAACTATTAACCTATTGTTTGCCCAATTTTTCCATGAAATATTACAGCCATATCATCTCCTTGCTTGCTTCTATTGCAGCTACATATTCTGCCTCTGTGGTGGATAAAGAAACCACCTTTTACAACCTGGAAATCCAACTCATTGCTGTCCCACCTACAATAAAGACATAACCTGTAGTACTCTACCTGGTATCAATATCCCCTACCAAATCTAAGTCTACATAACCTACTAAATCAATATTAGAGCCCCCAAAACATAAGTGTTTATTGGATGTACCTCTCAAATATTTGAGAATCCATTTCATTGCATTCCAATGCTCCAATCTAGGATGACTCATATACCTGCTTACAACTCCTATAACATGTGCAATATCCGGTCTTGTGCATACCATGGCATACATTAAACTTCCTACAACTGAAGCATATGGTACCTTGGACAATTTTTCTTCCTCCTTTGGTGTCTTAGGACACATCTCCTTAGTCAATTTCAAATGACTAGGAAAAGGTGTGCTGACATCTTTTGCATTCTCCATATGGAATCTCTGCAACACCTTTTCAACATAATTAACCTGAGATAGAGTCAATTTTCTATTCTTCCTATCTCTGCAAATTTTCATACCAAGGATATGTTTTCTTGCACCCAAATCCTTCATAGTAAATGACTATGCTAACTGTTGTTTTAACTCTCTTATGTGATCCATGTTAGATCCCGCTACAAGCATGCCATCAACATATAAACATAAAATAATGTAGCTTTCATTATCCAACCTCTTAAAATCAACACAATGGTTAGAATTACACTGACTGTAGCCTTGCTCAGCCACAAAACTATCAAATTTCAAATACCATTGCCGAGGTACTTGTTTCAGGCCATACAAACTCTTCTTCAATTTGCACACCAATTTCTCCTTACCTTTGACCTCAAATCCTTGGGGCTGTTCTATATATATCTCCTCCTCCAAATCACCATGGAGAAAGACAATTTTCACATCTAGTTGTTCTAAATGCAAATCTTCAGCAACCACAATACTTAAAATACTACGAATAGAAGTCATCTTGACAACCGGAGAAAATATTTCATCAAAATCAATGCCTTTTTTCTATGAAAATCCTTTTACAACTAACCTGGCTTTAAATATTTTCTTACCTCCATCTTCCTCTTTTAGCTGATAAACCCATTTGTTTGGTAAAGCCTTTTTACCTGCAGGCAACTTACATAATTCCCAAGTCTGATTTTTCAGCAAGGAGTCCATTTCTTCTTTCATTGCAAGCTCCCACTAAACCTGTGTATCCACCTACATAGCTTCATCATACCCTTCTGGTTCACCAGCATTTGTTAAAAAAATAGAATACAAAGAGGGAGAAAACCTTTCAGGAGGTCTACTTAGCCTTGTTGACCATCTAACATTCACTGGAGTTTGTGGTATTTCTAGTTGCTGTTGTGGAGCATGAGGAACCACTGGAACATCATTATTTGGAGTATCATCTAGCACCACATAATTCTTTTCTTTCTTCTCATGCTGCTACAACTAATCTTTGTACAACACCTTCTCATTGAATACAACATCCCTGCTTTTCACAATTTTCTAATTTTTAAAATCCCAAAGCCTAAAACCAAATTCATCAATGCCATATCTAATGAAGGTACATTTTTTTAATTTTACATCTAGCTTGGTTCTATTTTTAGAATCTACATGTACAAATGCTTCACATCCAAAGGTTTTGGGAAAAAAATAACTCACCTTCTTACCTGTCCATGCTTCCTCTGGAATACCACAACCCAAAGGAATTGAAAGACCTCTATTAATTAAATATACATCAGTGTTGACAGCCTCTATCCACATGTTTAAAGGTAGCCCAACATGCAATCTCATGGTCCTTGCACACTCCATTATTGTCCTATTCATGTGTTTAGCCATTCCATTTTTTTGTGGAGTCCCTAGAACCATTTTCTACCTATGAATTCCATTAAAGGAACAATAATCCTCAAATTCTTTGCTGCAATACTCACCACCATTATCAGATCTGAGACAATTTAATCTTTTACCCATTTCATTCTCAACCAAACTTCTCCATTTCTTAAATGTTTCAAATACATCTGATTTCTACCTCAGGAAATAAATCCATACCTTCCTAGTTGCATCATCTATGAATATACACATAATACCGAGAGCCACCAAGAGAAGATACCTGAGCTGGTCCCCATACATCTATATGCACAAGCTCCAACTTTTCATCTTTCTTTTGCTTCCCATCCTTGAGAAAACTAACTCTCTTTTGTTTTCCATACACACAACTTTCACAGAAATCTACATTAATACATTTCAGACCTGGTAAAACTTTCTTAGAATAAAGTACCTTCATACATTTTTCACTCATATGCCCAAGTCTGTTATGCCATAGCATTGTCTCAGAACCTACAATAATTGTTTTAGTCTCTTCCTGCGAACCTACAGCAACTGTTCCTGAATCTGTTTGTTTTTTCTCTACAACAGCTAAAGTAGAAGGAACAGTATGACCTATACAAAGATATAAAGTGCCTACTTTCACACCTTTTGCTACTATTAAGGCACCTTTTGAAACCTTCCAATTTTTATCAGTAAATGTAACAATGCAACCTTCTTCAACTAGTTGCCCTACTGAAATTAAATTCCTATTGAGCCTTGGAACATGCCTTACCTCTTGTAGTAGCCAATGATTCCCATTCTGTAACTTAATCTTAATTCTTCCCTTTCCAACAATCTAACAGGGTTCGTTATCTCCTAAATAAACAAGCCCAAAATCCCCTTGAACATAATCAAGAAAATAACTTCTATGGGGCGTAGCATGAAATGAGGCCCCTGAATCTAAAACCCATGAATCATCAGCATTATCTAGGGAAAGAATCAAAGCATCATCTTCAGATTTATTACTTACCACATTTGCCTCCTTATTGCCTTCTTGTTTGTCTCCTTCTTTATTCTTCTGAGACCAACAATCTTTCTTTAGATGACCTAGTTTTCCATAGTACCAGCAATCCTTCTATCCTCTGGATTGGGATCTCTTGTCCTTTAATTTTTCTCGTGACTTCCCATGACCTCCAGAACCTTTTCCTCTCTCCTTTGATCTGCCCCTGCTTTCTGTATTCAAAACACTACTTGATGTGGACCCTCTTGACCTTTTTCGTTGCATTTCCTCACTAAGGATAACACTAACAACATCATCAAATTTCAAAGTGTTTGAACTAGAGACATAGTTAGTTATAGCCATTATCAAGCTATTCCAGCTTTTTGGCAAAGAACATAAAACCAAGAGAGCCCTCACCTCTTCATCAAATTTCACTTTTACAAAAGTTAACTAACTAACAATTGTATTAAACTCATTTAAATGATCTGTCACAAATCCACCTTCAATCATTTTCAGATTAAACAAATGCTTCATGAGAAATACCTTATTTGAGGTTGAGGGTTTTTCCTACAATTTAGCCAAAGATTTCATGAGTTCACTTGTTGTCTTCACTTCTATTATATTGAATGCCACAGATGGTTCCATGCACAACCAAATGGTTCCCAGTGTCTTTCTATCTAGAAGCTCCCAATCCTCATCCGTCATTCCTACCAGTTTCTTGGATTCTCCCAATGGCCTCCATAAATCCTTCTGAAAGAGGTAATCCTCCATCTGCATCTTCCATAATTGATAGTTCTACCCATTAAATTTATCAACCTTCAATTTACCCTCGTCCACCATTGCTCCCACTCAACCATGAGACTCCCACTCAATCGTGAGACCTTCCTACAGATGATAATTGAACACAACCTCACTCTGATACCACTTGTTAGGGTTAGTCAATAGAAGATATCAATTAAATGAAAATAAAGATTAATCACAAGAATGGAAATACACAAAAATAATAACAGAGAGACAAGTTTTAACATGGTTCACCCAAACTCGGGCTACATCCACCAAATAGAGAGTCCAATATTATTATCTAGTAAATCAAACCAATTACAACTAGAAATCCTTACAACTCAATATTGCTGCAAATGCTACAATACATCAACGGAAACCTTAACCCTTAGCCATTTTTATCACGACTTTTGTCGGTTACAAAATAGGGTTTTTTTATGTTAGCCAATGAAAAATAACTCCCGATGCCTTAATAAAATAATAAAAAACCATGTGAAGTTTCAGAGGCATTACCCCCAAGCTCCCACGGGGGTGCTGCCCCTCAACCCTACCCTGTATCATGATAGGGAGCGCGCCAGGGGCACTGCCCCTTGACCCCATAGGAATCTGGGGGGAAACTGCGCTGATAAAAGTGTGGTTAATTTAACCTCCAAGTCTAATTAGGTTCTATATAACAACAAAACTCTACCCATGATCAAATTTTACTCCCTGGAAACCTTAGGTAGGGTTTAGACCTGCACTCACCAAAAATGCAATATCTCACACAAAACTTGATGAAATTCTACCAAACCAAATGCATTTGAAAGCTAGATTTTTGTTGCTAATAGATTTTTGTTGCTATGTGTAGAACATTACAGATAGATCAACATTGAAGGTTGACTATGGATCAATACCATGCATTTGATGAGACAATAGCCAATGTGAGGGATATGGAGAAATATCTATGTCCATGTAAAGTCTGTCATGGTGGAAAGGTGAGAAAAAGAAACTTGATTCTTTGGCATATGATAAGATATGGGGATAGTGGTATAAGCCCTTGGGATTACAATTATTATTAAGATATGATATAATTCCAAAGTGTGAGAGATGAATAGGAAACAAACATAGATGAAGTGGCACCGAACATAGATGAAGAGGCAACAATGTTAGACGAATGGTTTGAAGTTGATAGAATATCGAATGAGGGTCTAGACGATGATTGGGCCAAGCCGATGGAGGATGCTTTAAAGCCCGTGTATGCTAATTGCAAGTTAAGTCGTTTGACAACAATCCTTCAAATTCCTAACTTGCAAGTGGTGCATGGTTGGACAAATGAGAGTGCAGATCAGTTATTGGCATTATTAAGTTTGTTGTTACCACATGACTCCACATTGCCAACAAAACAAAGTCAATGTAAAAAGCAAATCACTAAGGTAGGCTTAGGGTATGAAAACATCCATACATGTGTCAATGGTTGTGTATTATTTCGCAATAATCTTGCAAGTGAGAGTGAATGTCTAAAATGTCATGAAGCGAGGTATAGGCAATGGTTGAAATCAGATATGGTTCCTAGAAAGGTTCTTCACCACTTCCCAATAATCCCATAATTACTTCGAATGTATAGGTGCAGAGACATTGTTGAACTTATGCAATGGCATGCCCAAAATAAGAGCACTGATGGAAAACAATGACATGTGCCTGATTCTAAGATGTGGATGGAATTTGATAACAGATGGCTTGATGTTTCTCAAGGTCCTCATAATATAAGGTTGGGTTTGGCTCTACATGGGGTGAACCCATTCTTAGATCAAATTAATAAATGGTCAACTTGGCTAGTGTTTTTAATAAATTATAACTTACCTCCATGGTTAGAAACTAAACCATTTTTCTTAATTCTATCATTGATTATACCAGGAAAGATTTAAGTGTGACTTCAAATACAATCGATGCTTATCTAGAACTATTATATGATGAGCTAATGGAATTGTGGAAAGGGATTGAAGCAATTCAATCTTTAAGGGATGGCCATTCAATCAAATTCACTTTAAGAGCTTCCTTATTGTTTATGATGCATGATCTTCCTAAATATGGCACATTGTCTGGTCTCAGTGTTCATGGATACCATGGATGTCCTGCTTGCAACTTTAAGGATTTTGTGAGGCACTCAAGAAGTTTGTGTAAGTGTATTTATTGTGGACATCGTGCTTACCTTAAAATGGATCATCCATATCGTCGATAAAAAACATGTTTCAATGGTCAAGAAGAGAATCATGAAGCACCATTGCTAATAACAAGTGATTACTGTAATATCCCCCCTGATAGGATATTTGATTTCTAGATTTTTCATGTCTGTTTGGATTTAATTTTTGCTTTTCTAATTTGCTTTGAGTTCAGGCTTTTATCGAATATATTGCATGTTTGAAATTTGTGTTGAATACATGAAATTGGAGCATATAGCATAAACCCAAAAAATCTAAAATATATATTAACAAACTAACAGCTACCCAGATAGCAATGAGCCAAAATATGAATTATAATAATATACCCATATGGAGTTTTACAACTTCATGTCAAGGTCATTGCCGAACCAACCACATAAGCTATAAAAATCTCTTCATAATCTTCATATAATGCAATAAATATCAAATATCAATGTTGCACCTCCATATATGCTCATAGATGCCAAAGAAAGAGGTATTAAACATGGTGAAAGTGATACAAACTGCTCCCAAGAAGACCCGTGTCACTCTTGAAGGTGTACGGCCTATTCTAGGCTCTATAGAAGCAACAAACAACTCTTAATCACCTCCAAAAATCTCTATTATGCATCAGTTATTTCTGTAGGGTATGGATGACCTCTAATGGTAGACTAAACTTCTCAAACTCCCCACAAATCTGCTACTAAAGGAATGTACGACCCTCTAAATGGTACAACCAGCTTAAGGAAGTCTCTAGCAGCATAAAACCACTTCAAAAATGTATAAATTTGCCCATTAAATCCTTGTTATTAGCTGCATACTGAAATACTATCAAAATGTTAATTTCCAGCACTAAATCTTTTCCAAAATATTTCTAGCAAATGCACAACTGAAGCCTCTAGATGAAGCCTCCAAGAATTGACCAAGTGGGTTTTCATCCACCAAGCCAAGAACAACACTATCTTGTAGAGGTTTTTGTCTTAGCAAGACAATACCAAACCCTAGAGCCAAGCTCCAAAAACCTCATGGGAATATCTCAACAAGAGAGAAAAATTAATATCCAAGCCTGTCAAATGAAAAGCCTTTTTCCTCATTTTATACTTTTTCATCTAGGAGTCTCTAAAATCCTCTTGCATATGGGATAAAACATGAGAGGGAAAATACATTTTAAAATATTATAATTTTCTTTAATTCTTTTCTCAACATCACCCTTAAAGTCCCCTCTTTTAAAACAACATTAAGTTGTCGAGCCTAGGCACCAAGGTCCAATATTAAATAATAATGTTTAATTTACGGACTTTAAAATAGAGGCCAAGATGATGTTGGAAACCAATGATCTATAGCTTGTTGGAAAGGTCTTGACAAGACAAATCCAATCCCACTCTCAAAATCCTGCTCTGGTATGAATCCCGAACATGCTAAAAATAGTAAGTAACGATCATAAGCAAACTGAGCCAACTTGAAGGGTGCCGACTGGATCCACAAACCATCTGATAATCCTGAGTTCAATGCAATGACTAAGAGAGCCAATAGTTGACTATAAAGTCACCAAAACAATGCCAAATTGACACTTACTAAAAATAGCAGTGTTCCCTCAAGACCAAAGAGAACAAACCCAGAAAAATGCAAAAAGATTGGCGACATGCAAGCACTTACTATAAATAGTAAGTATGGACAAGTGGTCCAAAATCTCTTTGGAGAGTGTCAACCAGCTCCACTGGATCACCTGAATACCCTGGTGACATCAAAATACTCCTCTGATTATGCTGTCACCAACCTAGAAAGTCAGCTCTGACTGATCTGCAAGAGAATCCAAAAATGGGGACATTACAGTTTGCCCTTCCCAAAGATTGCTTGTCCTCAAGCAATCTGCACCTGCATGCCAAAGCTGAACACCATGATCCCAAATCAGTCTAAAGAATGTATAACAACATCTCCACTACATCTGCTGGGTAGATGTAAAACCATGCTCAACATCAATGTGAGTAGCTATCCCAGTGTAGAGCAATCTGCTAGACATAGGAACCCCTGGGTCCCAAAGACAATATGAAAGTCTGCCATACACATCACCTATTGACTTCCATTGCACTACTCTAATATAATCTTCACCATGTAGAGAGTGGTGAAGTGACATGATGGAATCCAACTGAACTCACATACCAAATCTATCACCACCTAGATCCCAACACATGAGAACCTCACATCCAACAATCATGAAGGGGTAAGTAAATCTTGAAGTGTCTGAACCACAACATCCTCTTTCATCCTCTGCAAAACTCCTATGGATGTGCTGACTATCCAACATAGGTTCTAGAAGATATGAAGCTGTCCCTCTCCAATCGAGGGAATGACAAAACTCTCCTCCACCATCTCTGTAAAAACTAAACATGCCATCATGCCTACTAGCACTGCAACCTCTCTGAATCCATGTCTCCAATGGAAATTTTAGAGACAAAGAAGTTACAAACTTTGCTAGTACATATCACCATGATGGTAGTCTGATCTCTGACCCTGTAAATAATCTTCTAAATGTAACCGAGTTAGCCACCTGCAATCCCTAGTTCCATCTTATGTAGATTACAACCCTTCATCCCATAATGGATGGTATAAATCCTAAGCCTATCCACACTTACACATCATCAGGTCATTCGTGTGTGGACTAAAGGAGAAATGATGAGCACTCCTCACTATGTAGTCAAAATAAAAAGCACCTGCATTTGTCAATGGTTGACTGTCATAGTTATGGGGAAAACACTCCTCATCACTCTCATCATTTGAATCAGATGATGGCTTATGTCTCTGATCCTAAATGGCTAATTAGGTAGATAACCTAAAAGTCCTCTCTGCATACCCAATAGCAAAATCCCAATTTGAAAGTAATTGGAGGTATTCTGATTTAATCAACTCCATGGCATGCTGGATAGTTCACAAAGTAGATATAGAAGTGCCTGCTACTACCCCTGTCTGCCTTTCCTCCAATTGTGCCATCCAAAAGAGATCCTCCACAAACTTGTGGGTACTGTCAATATGATTTAAGGTTTGAACAACCCTATCCTTGGTAACCCTTAGCTGATCTTTCCATCCCTATGGCTCAATAAGCTGGTGATCACAATCAACTGTATACGATGCAACTTCTAATTTGCTTCTAGGAGAGGGAAACAAATCATCGTGGGAACTAGTATCCCTACTAGATGATACCCTGCACACCTCTTATGAAGAAGATAGAGCAGCATAGTGCTCTATCACACAACTCTCTAGAAAATCCACTACTTCACCACAAGAGCTATCAATCATTTGCTCTGCATCACCTATCATGGGACTAACCTCAGAGACCCCTGATGCAACATCTAGTTCTCTGCTACTCTCAACCAAAGCATCCATCCCATCTATATCAACTACACCTGTATCTGCAACTATAATGGATGTAGCCACATCCACAAAGTACTCCTCACCACTGTTCATGGGTGCATGCTCATCACTAGTAACTATCATAGAAGTTAGAACTATAACTACTGGGGAGGAACTCTGCGCTAAGCCCAACTCCACGGTAAGCTCATCTATCCATAGCTTTGACTCTTGAAGGGTTGTTTGAGCACACTTCAAAGAGTCTTTGGTTACCTTGAGCTCATAGGTGAGCTCATCAACCTCCTCTTCCTTTCCCCTTAAAGCATCATGATAAATACCATCGAGCATGAGAAGATGATCTCTATCTAATAATATAGGTAATTATTTTTCATTACCCCAACTGCATCTCTACGTGCTTGAAACTCAACAAGGGAAAGTTCATTATCAAAGTGCTCTTGTGTTTCTAGAGTCTTCCAACAATAATTTACCAATAACTGTTGAGCAACATCAAAATGTTCTATGGTTGCAGCAATCATGCCTTCATTCACTTTCAATTGTCCTATTAAATGATTAGACTCCACTGACAAATTGTCTCCACACAAATTTTCTAATTTGAAATCTGCACTATGGTAAGAGGCTAAATCATCATCACTCACTGATTGGTAAGCATCCTCATGTGTACTATCAACTTCACACACATCCTCATCAATTCTACTGCTGTTATAAATCTCATGGGATGGCTCAATTGACATCCTAGAGGCTGTTGAATTGCCAATATCAATGCACACCTCCCTTATCAAAATAGATGCATGGACATCTGTCAAACAATCCTTAGGTAGCTCCTCAGTTTTACTCCCATCTTCCAAGGTCTGATATACCAAATCAAAATCGTTGTGGAATGAATCCACAACACCTATTGCATCACTATCACCCGAAACTAGAGTATCTGCATCGGGTGAGTCCACACACCCATCATCATCATCATGTGTGATAGCAGTATCCTCACGTTGATGCAAACAGATCAAACTGCTGTCAAAAAATTTAGAACTATTATGGCTTGTATCCTCCTAGTTTTCCTTGTGATTGACACTCATATTTTGCATGCCAACATTAAAAGTATCTTCTACAACTTTCCCTCTTGTGCCATAACATTTAAATCACTACTACACTCATGAGAATGACTGCTATCATAAAAATTAGAATTGTTATCAGGGCTGATAACAACCTCTTGAGTACTAAAAGTAACTTCATTTGCCAAACCAACATCAATTTGTGAGTCCCTTTTATCTTTGCATTGGTGGTGAGGCTCCCAAATTTCTTTGCAAGAGAAGAATAGGCCTTGTCTTTTCATTTGGTTCTTTCTCATTATAGAAATCCTTGTAACTTGTAAAACACAAGCAATACATTCTTCTTCTGTCAAGAGATATCTAATTTTCTCAAATTTCTACTCAACCCATGTCTTTGACAACCAATATGTTGCAGGTGAAACATGTTGTTCTTTTCTCTAAATACTTAGCAAATTAGATAATAACAGCTTGAAGATATTAGCATCTTCATCTAAAATCATAGACAAGATAGTTTGCATTGCTACTTTAAAATCATCCACATGATATGTTCTGATTTTGTCAAAGAAATAATGGAACATTTTGAGAATTAAATCATCACACTTAAGATCAATCAACAAGACATATGATTTGACATGAGCCATAATCTCTAACATTTTAGCAATCTTTTTAAAAGATAAGCTTCTGGTATCACTTAAGCCATGAAAACTTTCAATAATTAGCTGTATAATCTCCTTCATTAAGTCATCTTTATAGGGTGCTTCAGGGGCTGAAATTCTCATGATTTCACTAATGCATGTGATAACCACTAATCTTACATTCTTGTATGGATGTCTCAACAACTCGAGACTGCACAACAAAATCTATGAAGGAACCAAAGCTCTCCACATTGACTTAGAAGGTGCCCGAGGGACCTTAGATAAATGTTTCTCAATTTCTTCCAAAGTGTTGAGAATATCATCTGTCCATGGAAAAAATTTTAGTTTTCATCCTGAATCAAAAAGTTTTTCCCATAGATCACCCTTCCCGAGGAATGCCATGAATTCACATTCATTGATAAAAATCTATCAACTGCCCAACTTTGAACACTCATGTAAGTGCTGATCACTCACATGTAAAGCTAAACTATATGTCTCATACTTAACCTCATAGGATGGCAAGATCTTTAGCTCTGATACCACTGTAATATCCCCCATCATAGGATATTTGATTTCTAGATTTTTCCTGTCTGTTTGGATCTATTTTTTGCTTTTCTAATTTGCTCTGAGTTCAGGGTTTTATTGAATATATTGCATGTTTGAAATTTGCATTGAATACATGAAATTGGAGCATATAGCATAAACCTAGAAAATCTAAAATAGATATTAACAAACTAACAGCCACCTAGATAGCAATGAGCCAAAATATGAATTATAATAACATACCCATGTGGAGTTTTACAACTTCATGTCGGGGTCATTGTTGGACTAGCCACAAAAGCTATAAAAATCTTTTCATAATCTTCATACAATGCAATAAATATCAGATATCAATGTTGCAGCTCCATATATTCTCATAGATGCCAAAAATAGAGGTATTAGAAATGGTGTAAGTGATGCAAACTGCTCCCAAGAAGACCCACGTCACTCCTGAAGGTGTACGACCTATTGTAGGCTCTATAGCAGCAACAAACAACTCTTAATCACCTCCAAAAATCTCTGTTATGCATTAGTTATTTCTGCAGGGTATGGACGGCCTCTAATGGCAGACTAAACTCCTCAAACTCCCCACAAATCTGCTGCTAACAGGATGTACGGTCCTCTAAATGGTATGGCCAGATGATAGAAGTCTCTGGCAGCATAAAACCACTTCAAAAATGCATAAATTTGCCCATTAAATCCTTGTTATCAGCTGCATACTGAAATACTATCAAAATGTTTATTTCCGACACTAAATCTTTTCAAAAATATTTCCAGCGAATGCACAACTGAAGCCTCTGGATGAAGCCTCCAAGAATTGACCAAGTGGGTTTTCGTCCACCAAGCCAAGAACAACACTATCTTGTAGTGGTTTTCATCTCAGCAAGACAATACCCAACCCTGGAGCCAAGCTCCAAAAACCCTCACGGGAATATCTCAACAAGAGAGAAAAATTAATATCCAAGCTTGCCAAATGAAGAGCCTTTTCCTTCTTTTATACTTTTTCATCTAGGAGTCTCTAAAATCCTCTTGTATATGGGATAAAACATGAGAGGGAAAATATATTTTAAATTATTATAATTCTCTTTAATTCTTTTCTCAACATCACCCTTAAAGTCCCCTCTTTTAAAACAACATTAAGTTGGCAAGCCTAGGCACCAAGGTCCAATATTAAATAATAATGTTTAATTTACAGACTTTAAAACGGAGGCCAACATGATGTCAGAAACCAATGATCTATAGCTTGTTGGAAAGGTCTTAACAAGACAAATCCAACCCCACTCTCAAAATCCCATTCCGATGCCAATCCTAAACTTACTAAAAATAGTAAGTAATGGCCATAAGCAAACTGAGTCAACTCGGAGGGTTCCAACTGGATCCACAAACCATCTGATAACCCTGAGTTCAATGCAACGACTAGGAAAGCCAACAACTAACTACTAAGTCACCAAAACAACACCAAACTGTCACTTACGAAAAATAGTAGTGTTCCCTCGGGACCAAAGAGGACAAACCTATTGATGATTGTTTTTACACATTCATAACAAAAGTTAAAATTCACAATATGAACCTTAGATGTCTTGAAAGATATGAAGAATCAACTAAGAATTCTTAATCTCAAGTTTCTATATGGTCAGGTCTTAACCTTGTGGATAATTCAATAGGTTGATGTGAAACTATAATATTCAAGGGGCCTTACGTGAATTAAGATAATCAGTGGCTTACTGGACTCAAATTATGCAAATTGTTGCAAATATCAACAAAGAATTCATTCTTTTGCATAAATTCACTATTGTACTACAAAGCTTTGTATGAATTTCTATGAAACAAACTTTGTCTTTCAAATTAATATGAAAATTGCCAAATATCAATGTAATTCCTCATTCTTTATTCAAATGCAAGACAATTTCCTTCAGATTTCTGCGTTTAAGCTAATTATTTCCAGTTGTTGGAGAAAAGTTAGAGAAACTCAAGCTAAGTATCATTTCACTATAGGATCTAAATGTTATAGGATCTAAATGTTCCGTTACTCACGTCCTAAAGAATATAGTAAATCGATCAAATCAACACATTCAAATCTTCAAATGTAAAGTCTTGCACATTTTCATGAACATATGCCAGAGATTGCAAGCTTTCAAAGAATAATACTTTAAATACTAGTAAGAGTCAGAAAACACTCTGTAATAGATGCAGAATTTTGAGTTTACTTGTATTCAAAGCAAAAAGTCATATAAAAGTTACAATGTAAGAATGACCTTTGTTTCATTAATCAAATTACTAGAAAACTTACAGACATTTTTACAGATACACTAAGGAGACTAGACATTCCACATACTCCTTAATGCAAACATAGGTGACCTTTTCTAAACTAAAAGAAATATCTTCTCTATTCAAGTACTCTGACATATTACAAGTACAAGCTACAATTCTAAAATCCCTGTGTAATATTATACACGTAGCAGAGCTTCCTATATAGAATTTGAAGCTTCATATTGCTACGGTTACAAAACTCAATCGACGGTTAGCATTCAAACTTTCCATATCAATGGTGTGCATCCATTCTTAACTGTTTCCCAAAATATCTTTATTGTATCTTTGTTCACCTCAAAGGATGCCTTTGGAATCTTTTCAAAATAAAGATACCCGCTAACTTCTTCCTATTTGTTGACTTTGATCACTGATATCCTCCAATCACATTCTTACTTAACATGTTCTATTTCTAGTATCTCTCTATTCCTTTAGGTATTCTACAAAATTACCTATTACTCCTTTTGTGAAAGCACGGTCACCTTCTTGGCTTTTGGTCCATGTATATTCTTGTGCTCTGACTCCATCTTGCATTTTTTTTTCTTTTGTCTCCAACTCTTTAATTCTTTTATGGTATTCCCTGATCTTAGCACCTATCTTCATCATTGAGTCAATCATTTCCATGTTAAGATGTGCTATGGGGTTCTCTAAGCATGGTGAAAATATTGCTTTGAATTCTTTCATAGCCTTTTCTAATCAATATGCAGGCACTTCTAGGCATTCATTCCCAATAAGCTTTTCTATCATCTTCATGTGTACCTTTATCATGTTATCTGCGACCTCCTCCAAGTCTCTGGTATTTATTATGCAATTTCTGAGAATTTCTTCTTCATATTTTAACTCCAATTTGGCCTTTGGCAACTGATTAACCATTAGAGGAGTAGTTGCTCCTTCAGTTATCAGCTCTTCTACTCTATCTTCTATTTCATCAAGTTGCCTTATTTCTTATTTACACTCTTCTTTTCTGAAATAGCAACTGTGTAATATAACATTGCATTTATTCTTCTCTGCCAATGCTATCTCCCACTTAGTTGCTTCCTGCCTTGTTACTTCTTCTCCTTTCTATATCAAGCCTTTGATCCATTTCTCAAAAATGTTGGCTTCAATTTTCTTATTTCCCATCTCTTTTACCTCTTCCCTTGATAGCATTGTCATTTCATTAGGTAATTCCGGTATATTGGCATTGGGATCAATCATCCCTTTGATAAACTGTTGCAGTTGGACAATGTGTCCTTTCAAATAATCCTATTTATCCTTGTCTTTCTTCAATATTTCCGCAGTGGCCTGATGCAATTCCTCCCACTCATGTATATGTTGTTCCCTTGTCTTGTGGCCTAGATCTATATTAAGTATTTTATAATCTTCTATTGTTATTTCTACTTTTGACTTGTCTTTCTATGGTATGGCCAAACTCAGCGTTCTAGATCCAGTAGGACCTCTTTTTATTGCTGACATGGTTCTGGCTTTCCTCTTCTCTCTTTGTGGTGTGGAACCACCTAATAAACTCTTGATATCTATAGGTACCAATTGTACCTCTACCTTTTCTCTCTTGACTTCATTTCGCAACCAAGTTGGAGCCTCTTTTGCAATTTTTGTAGCCTTTTCTTCATTGATCACTTCCTCTTGAGGCTTCTCTATTTCTATTTCTTCTTCTTCTTCTTCTTCTTGTGGAGGAGGTTGAGGTTGAGGGCCTTGTTCTGGGACAAGTGGATCATTCTACTATTTTGACTCACCCTCATTATCATCTTCCTCTATTTCGGTGTCTCCTCCCTCTTCATCTTCTTCTTCTGGATTTTCTTTCTCTGAAGGCTCTTTTTGTTCTTTTTCTTCCTTATTTTCTTGCTCCATATTCTCCATACCTTCACCTCCTATTTGCTTCTCAAGTTCAATGTTACCTTCAGCAACATTCTCTATGTCATCCCTGCCTTCCTCAGGCTTATCTAATACTTCCATTGATTCCCCTACTGGTTCACCCTATTCCTGTACTTTCTTAGGCATATTTGTTTTCTCTGCTTGAGAAGGTGAACCTGTAGTCTTATCAAGTTCCTCTATATCTTTTTCCTTTTCTTGTTTTCTTTCTTCTTCACTATGCTCATCATACATATTCAAAATGTCTAGAACACCAGCCCCAGAAGCACTTATCTTTGCTTCCCTCTCAGCCTGAGTAGGTGTTTCTTTTGTTGCCTTTTCTAGTGTGTCCTCCTTCTCGGACTCTTCTATTTGCTATGCTACTTCTTGCACATCTTTTATGATTTCTGGTGGCACCAATGTACCAAAAGGATCCACTGCCTCTAACCTCTCTTGTACATTCTCCTCTTCAGATTGTGGACTTTGTTCAATCTCTATATATGTCAAATTATTCCGCCCTTCTTCTTCACCATAGTATTCACGTGATTGCTCTTCATCCATACCAGTTTCTTTTCTTGTCTCAGGATCTACCTCCCTGACCTCACTATCACTGCTGTCATCCTCAACATTGACAGTCTCC
Organism: Cunninghamia lanceolata; assembly: GCA_027924645.1. NCBI lineage: Eukaryota > Viridiplantae > Streptophyta > Pinopsida > Cupressales > Cupressaceae > Cunninghamia > Cunninghamia lanceolata. The sequence goes on from BSBN01000049.1 coordinate 17,520,308, forward strand.
CTTGTTTGGCTTCATACAATCTTGACTCTTGTAGCTTTTCTTCAGCCAATTCTATTTTTAATCTTTGCATATGTTTGTCTTTTTTCCTCTGATGTGGCCTCACTAAGTATGCCACTCAATTTAGTTCCTACCTGCTATGCACCTATAACATCATCTTGTTTTGATGTTTCTCTTTTTGATGTTTCTATAGCTATTGCCCTCATGATTTTCTGTGATGTTGACCCTTTAGTAGCTTGGACCTGCTTTGTACTGGTGCCATGACTAGATGATTTTGCTTCTATAAACATACCTAATGATACTACCTATTGATGACTATTTTTACACATTGATAAAAAAAGTTAAAATTCATAAAAGGAACCTAACTGTCTTGAAACATATGAAGAAGTCGATGAAGAGTTCTTAATCCCAAGTTTTTATATGATCAGGTCTTGACCTTGTGGATAGTTCAGTAGGTTAATATGAAACTATAATATGCAAGGGGCCTTACTTGATTTAACATGATTTATGACTCATTGGACTCGAATTATGCAAGTTGTTGTAAATATCAACAAATTATCTATCTCTTTGCATAAATTTGTTACTGTATCACAAGATTTGTATGATTTATATTAAAACAAGCTTTTCTTTTCAAATATTATGAAGATTTCTGAATATTAACTCAATTGTTCCTGTTTCTTTCAAATGTCGGACAATCTCCTTTAAATTTCTGCATTTAAGCTAAGTATTCAAATGTTTGGGGAAAAGTTAGAGAAATTCAAATTGAACATCATTCTGCTACAGATCTAAATGTTTTGTTATGCACGTTATAAGAAGTACAACAAACTTGATCAAATCAACAAACTAAATCATTAAATGTGAAGTCCTAAGTCTTTTCATCAACACACATTCAAGATTGCAAGCTTTTAAAGAGAATTTATTTCAAATACAAGCAAGAGCCAGAAAACACTCTGACAATAGACGCAAAATTCTAAATGTATTTGTATTTAAAACACATAGTCATATATGATTTATAATGTATGAATGACTCTTTGCTTCATTAATCAACTTCACAAAAAACTTACAAAGTCTTACAGATACAATAAGAAAGCTGGACATTCCATGCATTCCTTAGTATAGACATAGGCGACCTCCTCTTCTAAACTAAAAAATACTCCTTCAAATTAAAGTGTTCAAACAAATTACAATTGCTAGCTATCTCAAAAATCCCTATGTAATTAATGTACAAGTAGCAAAGTTCCTTATATAGATTTTGAAACTTCTCATTGCTACAGCTACAAACTTCATCTACGGTTGAGATCCTTCTATTATTGATCAATGGTGCACATTCATCTCTAACTGTCTGTCAAAATATGTAAATGGCACCTTTTCCCTCTCAAAGGCTGTTGTTGGAATCTTTTCAAAAAATAAGATTCCCCTGTCTTTGACTTCTGCTCGTTGATACTCTTTACTTGACGTTTTCCCAAAATTGTTGCTTCCTTTACCTTTTCATTCCTTTAAGTATGTTTTGAAATTATTGATCACACCTTCAAAAGTGCATTCCCCTCCTGGATTCTTTGTCCATATATACTACTACAGTGTAACTCCTTCCTTTAGTTTCTTTTCTCTATTTTCTGAACCCCTATTTCTTTTCTTGTACTTCCTTAGTTTAGTACTATCTTCCATTAATGAATCCATCATCTATTTTCTCAAGTATGCCTCAGGGTTCCCCATGCATGGTGTGAAAATGGCATTAAATTCTATCAAAGCCCTTTCCAATTTATATGTTGGTATGCCCATGCACTCATGCTCTAAGAGTCTTTCTACTATCTTCTTATGCATTCTAATCATGTCATTTTCTTTTTCTTCTAAATCCTAAGCAACTGCTATACACTTTCTGAGATTATCCTCCTCAAATTTGAGTTCCAATCTTACCTATGGCACTTGATTTTCCAGTGAAGGGGTAATTACTCCTTCATTGATTAATTATTCTATTCTTTCCTCAATTTATGTCAATTGCTTCAATTCAAATCTACATTCTTCCTTTCTGAATTGGAAATTGTGCACAAGAATACTGCACTTATTCTTTTCTCTTGCCACCACTTCCCAACTTTTCACAGCCTATTTTATTATTTGTTCACATTCTTGTATAAAATCTTTGAACCATTCATCAAATACATTGGCCTTAATCCTTTTATTCTCCATGTCCTTTATTTCATCCCTGGATACAATTGCTATGTCACTGGGTAATTCTAGGACTGTTGTATTGGGATTAAATATCCCTTTAATAAATTGCTGCAATTGGACAATATGTCATTTCAAATACTCTTGCTTGTCTTTATCTTTTCTCAGCATCTCTGTTGTTACTTGGTGCATATCTTCCCACTCAATGATGTGTTTCTCCCGTGTAGTATGCCTAAGGTCAAAATTTAGTATCTTATACTCTTCTAAGGTTATTTCACCTTTTGCCTTTTCCTTTTGAGGTATGGCCAGGTTTAGCATTTTAGATCCATCTGGACCTCTTTAGATAGTTGACATTGTTCTAGCCTTTCTCTTTTATTTTCTTGGTGTTGCATTACCTAATAAACTTTTAATGTCAATAGGTACGAACTGTACCTCTTTCTTTTCCTTTCTTATCTCTGCTCCTAGCCAAGCAGGAATCTCTTTTGCATCTTCAGTAATCTTAACTTCATCAATTACTTCTTCATGAGGTCTCTCTGTTTCTACTTCTCCTTGTTGCTGTTGTTCCTGTTGCTGTTCTTGTTGTGGAATTTTCTGTTGAGGTGGAGGCTCTTGTTGCATGGGGTCATTTTTCTGTTTGGACTTGCCTTCATTTTCTTCTTCTTCAATTTTTGTGTCCCCTCCATCCTCAGATTTTTCTTCAGGATCTTCTCCCTTTGATGACGCTTTTTCCTGATCCACCTCTGTATGTATTTGCTCTACATTTGGCATGTTTATATCCTCTGTTTATTCTTCAACTTTATTTTCATCAACCTTTTTTGGCTGTTGTTCATCCTCAGGCCTCTTGATTGCATCTTCTATGTTGGTTGTACCCTCTATATCTTTACCTTCTTTTTATTCTTTTTCAGACATGTTAATGTGCTTTGTAGATGCAGGGGATCCTACCATTGTATCTTCTTCTTTTGTTTCTTTTTCCTATTCTTGTCTGCTTTCTGTATTCTTCTCCTCTTCGCTTTGTTCACCATACATATTCAAAATATTTAATACATCTCCTAAAGTGTCAGCTTCTATTTCATCTTTTGCTTGAGTAGGTTTTTCTGTGATTGTTTCCTTAGGTGCACTTTCCTTTTCAACTTCTTCAATTTTATGTGCCTCTTGTTGCACATCTTTGATGATTTCAGGAGATACTAAGGTACCAAATGGATCTACTATCCTTGATTCTTCCTGTATCTTCTCCTCTTCATGCTCTGGGCCTTGCTCAATCTCCATCTCAGCCAGAATGTTTATCTCTTCTTCCTCACTTAGGAATTCACTAGATTCCTCTTCTATTTCAATTTCTTTCCCAGCATACATTCTTCTTTCTTCACTTTCACTGTTGTCACTCTCAATATTGATAGTCTCAGTGGTTTGTTTGGCTTTATGTGCTTGTGACTCTTGCAGCATTTCCCCAGCCAACTCTATCTTTACTTGAACATATGCCTATCTTTTTTCTATTGTAGTGGAGGCACTAGGTACATTACTCAACTTCATACCTACCTGTTGTGCTCCAATGACCTCACTTGCTTTAGAAGTTTCTTCTTTGGATATATTTATTGGTATTGCTCTTCTAACTTGTTGTCTTGGTCTTTCTTTGGATGTTTGTGCCTCTTCTACACTAATCTCATGGCTTGACTTTGGATCTACAAATGTATCAGCTGATACTGCTACTGTTATTCCCAATGCATAGGGATCTATTAGAGTAGCATTCTTATCTTTCTCTACAATCTTATCTTCTATAATCTTTCTCTTTTTCTCATAAAAGTACTGGGGATCATCACTAGGTTCTCTTACTCTTTTCCTCCCCTTCTTAGGATATGTGATCTCCCTCCCCTCAACTTTGAGTTCTTCAATCCCATCTTTTAACCATGTCTTTGAAAATAATATAACTGGCTTGGACCATATGTCCAGAGATTTGTTCCAAGGCTGTGACCAATCAAGCTCTGTAATAGGAGCAAGCCTGACCTCTGCATAACTATGATGCAACAATTTACCATCTTCCTGAACCTCTGGAGGAACATAAATATCTCCCATAGTTTTCATTTGCTCAATTATTAGTCTTTTATGGGCTCTCTTCCTTACCTCCTTATCATTTTTGCAATCAGACCAAAAATCTTCCACGTGTATTTGATGCTTATACTTTTTGTCAAGTGAGTTCTAGATCCTATGGAAAGGATCAAACTTTTTGGCTAAATCAAATTCTTCAAATCTGTAATATCTTAGCTCTTGCTCTGAATAACTGGCCACTTCCTCACTGTAGCATGAATTTCTACCTATACTCCAAGGTAGCTTAAGGTTTCCCCTGCTAAACTTTTTCTTATACATTCTAAAGGCATTTAGATTTTGCCTTGAAAACTCCAACACAATCAATTTGTTAGAAGGATACCGGCGTAACATAAAAGGCTTTCCTTCAAATCCTTTAGTTCTGATACAAGTAAAATGTGGAAATTAAATATACCACGAACTATGCAACCCAATTGTATCTTCTGCATCCTTAGACAATCTTTTATCAGGGTCTTCCCTTAGAATTCTCACCATATAAATATAAAATACATCATTAACTAAATCAAATTTCTTAAATGCATTCTCCTCTTGTAGATTAGGCTAATGCTCATATACCAATTTCTGTCCTGGACCACTACCTAAGGTCCCAACCCTGTCTATTCCATGTATGAATGGTCTCACTTCTATTGCACATGAATAAATTAAATATGAAGACAAAAAAAAGGCAACAACTTTTGCTTTCTCAGTATGGCCTGTTTCCATATAGCTATGCTTATGACCTTGGCCCAATGAATCTATCCCTGTTCCTTTTCTGCTTCTCTCATGAACTCAATAACAGTAAACATCCAAGGCTCACATTTAGTGCCCTCTCTCAATCCTATCAGTCTACTCAGCATTGCGATCATCAGGTAGATTTCTTCCTTGAAGTATATTCTCATCAGATTTTTGTGTACTCTGGCTATAGCTTTGGGTTTGTTTTCTGGACTGTACCAGTTGTAAAATATTTTACCTCTGCAGTTCCTTTCATTAATTTGAAAATCCTCATTGTATTGATCTATGTCAATGTCTATCATTTTCTCATTGATTTCCAAACCAAATGTCCTTGCAATACCTTCTGTGGACAAATCAGTAATGAGTCTGTCATACAACATTATCTTCCTAGTTGATAAATCATATAGAGTTAAACAATCTAAACACAAATCTCTAGCCTCCATAGCTAATGGAAAACTTGCAGCTCTATACAACCTGCTCTCCCATATACACTTCATATCTGGTGTAGCATCTGTTGTTGTAATCTTTTGTAAAACATCATCTGCAACATAATTTCCAATGTTTTTATCTATTCCCACTCCACTGTAACTAATCAATGTCGGATATCCTTTGTGTATTGGTAACTCTTCTTTTTCTATCTCCTTTCATGGTTTCCTCTCCTTTTTCACCTCGCCCCCTGTATCATCCTTTTTCTTCTTCAGGGCTATCCTGTAGAAAATTCATCTTTTAACTTTTGTTTTACTTTCTTATCTAGGGTTTTACTATGAATTTCTGCTTTTTACCATTTTACCCTAACCCAATTTGTCCTTTCTATTTTAACTTTCACATTTGTTAATCTCTACCCAGCTAATTAACAGTTAAAACAGTTATTTAACAAATGGCTATGTTTTATAATGAAATTATTGAATTTTACGTGCATTTTTACCATTTGAAATGTAACGGTGTTTTGGGATAAATACCTGTATTTCTTGACCACTCACTTTCTATTGTTGACTTACTTTATTGTTTTGCTTTCTATCCAGCTGCTGTAATTCTGTTACCGTAATGAGTTCTATTCAATTCCTGTAACAATTCTCTTTTCGTGCAGTTTTCTAACTCTTAACAGTGTAAATCTGAAAGCAAAGTGCATTTAAATTTACCCTAATGCCCTTAAATTTTACTCTTTTTGATGTTAGCTTGGGATTAATTATAGTAATTAATGTGCCAAAAGCTTCATCTTTCTATTTCAGTGTTTAAGTTTTGAACTTTTTACCCATTAGTTCATTTCTACATACATATCATTTTCTTTGTATGTTAGCATTGTATCATTTTAACATACAAACTAATATGCAAGAAACCAAAACTAACATTACTTCCCTTTTTCTTTTTCTCTGTACTTGTATCTTCACTTTGTATATCACTCTTTGCATGTCTTGTTAGATACAAATGCATATACAAACAACCCATACTAATGCTCTTTTACCCTTTATTTCTCACGACATATTTCATCCCTTTGTATCTCGGATATGTATATCATAAACATACTATTGGCAAGAGACAGTGTGTGGTTTCATGATTGTTGTCATTGATGGCAACAAAGTCTATCCCACACATCCACAGAGCATAGTATGACTATACCAGAAGTAAGATTGAAGAATGTTTTGGTCCGGTGAACAAGGACAAGAGCATGTAGCAAGGTCCGAAAATCAGTTCTGGCTCTCTCAGAGGGTGTAACTCAGTAAAGTACAGACTTAGGAAAGTTAATAGGAGTATCATGTCTACTGTATTTCAGAGATTGAGCCTTCGGTGATGAAAGAGTGTAAAGATATGAGCACCTAACTGTTGGGTTCCTGACAGGTAGAGTAGACTGAGGAAGAACTGATAGGCAGAGCATCAGACCTTAATCCAGATGAGAAATTGATGGTGGTTAAGCTATTTGAGGAATCATACATGGTTAGCTGACATTATTGATGACTTCTATGTCTATGTTTTTGATATGCATCACATATTGAGCATGGATTCAGCTGACATATCAGTGTTTTGTAAATATCCTAAGTATTCTGGTTGCCGACTAGCAAGATGTTGAAATCCTTGATGCAGATATATATACCAGATGGATTTCGGTATGAAGGTGTGTGAGCAAGTATGCAATGTGCAAAGAAAGGTAGAGATAAGTGTGAAGCAGCAATACAAGTCCGGTATGTGACAGAATAGCAGCACTAAAGCAGAGGAAGAATGAAGTGAAGTAGATCAGTATATTGAGCCTAACTGGAACTGAACCTTGGCATATGTGGATGCCTCTAATCAGTTCAAACATCTAGTTACCTTCCTTAACTTTGTAGACAGTGAGTCTCTTGTAGGAAGTGTACCTCTTATGAGCAGTGTGCTTGGGTAGTGAGCCCTAATTGGCAAGTGCCATTTTGTACTTCTTATTCTTTTAATAGAGAATACAATCTTGGGTTAGTCACCTCGTGGTTTTTCCCTTCACAGGGTTTTCCATGTCAAAATCATTGTGTTATATGTGTTGATTTTATTTCTGCTCTCATGGTTATGTATGCTTATATGTTTTGATGCTACACTAATTGTTAAAGAAGAACAAAAAGTTAAAAATTTAAGATAACTGATTCACCCCCCCTCTCAGTTATCTACCTTGTTTCCAACAATTGGTATTAGAGCTAAGTTCCTCCAAACAGAGCCTAACAGCTTAAGGAAGATCTGGGAATCTCAATGGATATGTATGGTATGAGGGAACAACTTCAGTCTGCCCTAGATGATCCTGAGAAATCTCACTCTGAAGTCAATAACCTGAGGGAAAGACTCAAACAAGCTGATGATTTCATAAATGAACTCAAAGAAAAACTGAGTATCTCTATGAAAAAGAGAAAGGAACTACTTCAACAATTAGCAAGTCAAAGTGAAGCCAATGATACTAATGAAGATCTGAATGAGAAAAACAAGTTATGTGAGAAGCTATCAAAAGAGGTCATTATGGTAAGACATGAAATGGAATCAGGGGTTATGAAATTCACCCAAGAAATTGTAGAGAAAAGAAAAATTGAAGATAATCTAAAACAATCTCTCAAGGAGAAGTCAGAAGACTACCACAAAATGATAGAATAATCAAGCATTTCGAATCTAATCTTGAAGAAGCTAGAGACAATGAAGAACAACTTGAGAATCAGATAGACACTCTTAAAAGGGATCTTCAAACAACAAATGAATACAAAGAGAAATTCAAGATAAGCTCTGCTCAACTTGAAGTTCTTCTTGAAAGACAAAAGAGGGTAGATGACAAGCATGGCTTGGGGTATGAGAAAGGTAAAATCTCTGCATCCGGTCAGAAGAACTCTGGATCAGGAAATCCAAGGAACAGGCCTAGAAGATTCGGTAAGGCAACCTAATGCTCAAAGATATCCATCCTTTAATGGATACTGCTACAATTGTAATAACTTCATTCATAAAGCAAATCAGTGTAGAAGAAGAATGAATCAGACTAATTCATCCTTCTCTGAATAGTGTTTTAACTGCAAAAGGTATGGTCACAAATCTCATGAATGTAGAAATATTCAAATAAACAATTCATTCAATGGTAGATGCTTTGCATGCAATAGAATGGGACATATGGCTAATCAATGCAAATCAAGAGGATATTAGTCAAATATGCAAAGAAATGTTGTTTTCTACAATTGTAATAGATCCGGTCATATTCCCAAATTCTACAAAAGTAAGAATCAGGGTAACAAGGGTCTGGTGCATCATAATCAAAATCAAGACAAAGGAAAAGAAAAAGTGAAATCGGATGAAGTTCAAAGGGAGATGAACAAGATTTGGGTGAAGAGAAATACATAAAATGTTGGGGATGGATCCGCACTAGAATCTGGTGCTGATATTCCTTCCGAAAACTAAATTAGATGAGCTCTGGCTTAGGGGGAGTCACAAAGGAAAACAAATTCCCCCAACCAGTCAATTGGTGCCTAAATTTGGTACATGGAATGCTGCGGATTAAAGGGTTTTGAGAGATATATCTAAATAACCCTCGATGAAAATATGAAAGATCTGCAAGGAGCTTTGAAGAGTTTAATCATCCATGATTGATCCAGTTTGATAGCCATCCAACAGAAGTAGGTTTTTCACAGTTAGATCCAGTGTGATTCTAAATTGAAATATCTTGATCTATGGATAAATGGGCTGATTTGAGGAAAGGAGGTACATTGTCAATTATCACTAAAAATAATTCTAAGTGCATCTCAGCGATCTAGAAAGATCTCTCTCAGAACAAGGTGACCAGAATGACTTATGTTGTGCATTTATTGCAATATGAAATTAGTGTTTGTGCAGAGATAAAAGGGTTCTTTTATTCATCATTTGCACATTTGCATCCAAGAACAAGAAAGAAAGAGCTCTGAAAACAAGATTGCTTCAACCCTCTCAAAGATCAACCACATAATTTGATTCAATCAACGATCTTTTCTGGCTCATATCGTGAGCCCTAGAAGTGTAAAAAGGTATTTCCATTCTTGAATATCTCTCTCTGAATCTCTTGTAAGATGGCTACTCCAAATGTTGTTAAGATCACTGATAGGCTGCACCCAAAGTTTAAGAAACATCCTTACAAATCCCTAGAAGTTGATCCCTTAGGCACATTCTCTAGTATTTCGCATGGGGTTCTACATGTAGAAGATGTTAGGGTATACATCCATGCAAATATTGAGGAATTTGGAGAATCAAAGCTGATGGATATCTACCACAAACAACTAATAGATGAAACCTTTGAACTCAAACCTCAATACAAGGCCATCTAGGATAAGCATTTTAGACATTGCATCCACTTTCCTTGTTTTGCAGAAGATGAATGGGTCTAGTATGTTCTTAGAAGAATACATGACAACTTCATGTGGTTGATGAGGCCATTTAAGATAACAAAAGATGCCATTAGGGCAGTAACCGGATTGCACTCATCGGGTGGGCTGCCTGCTCTCAAATCGGTTAAGAACCAAATAGTAAGTGAGGCTACCAGATCAAAGTTTAACAAGAGAGCAATGACAATAGAAGATGTCACAGATCTGGATATTAAATTTTCCTCTATGATAATTGGCTATAAAATATATCACTCCAGCAGGGAGAATTCAGTATCTAAAACTACAATATATACTGCATATCAGATGCTAAGGGAAGATGCAGACTATGATCTATGCAAGCTTCTCCTGAGCTAACTACTAGAAAACCTGTAAAAGATCAAGGACAAGAAGAACTCATTCAAGTATGGTGGGCTAATACTGTGTTTATTCTTTTACTATATGAATGAGCTACCTAGATCAAGTGGCTGGGTATGGCAAAATGACAGACCGGTTGCCATACAAATCAGAGATTATATGTATGGGCTTGGTGATGCCAAGGCTCGAAGTACAACACTCTGGGGATACTTCAAGAACTTCCAAAGTATGATGTAGGCTAGAGAAAGAATCCCTCAATCTATAGTTGAAAAGTATAAGGATACAGTGTGTTTCATGGTAGACACTGATCAATGCCTAATGGAGGCAGTGGAGCCCAGAACAATCTTGATTATGCCAATGGGCTATGAGGTAGATGAGAAAATGCTAGAGCTACATGTCCAACACCTATTGAGTCAACCTAAGGACCCTGAGGCAGAAAGGTTTGGAACCTTTCAAGAGTTGAGTGTGAAAATACATGTTGAGCTAAGACAACCAGAGATGAAAAGAAAAGTGAGAAGGGAAGTAGAGGAAGTTGCCAAAAGATATGGCATTTCAAAAGAGGCAGTTGATGCAAATAGAGTGAAATTAGAGAGAGATGAGAAAGAGAGACAAGAAACAGAAAAAGAAAGTGTTCCGCTGCAAGCCCCCTACCGGACTAGATCCTCAAAGAGTTCTGCACCTACCACCTCTAAGAGCTCAAAATCCTCCAAACCGGAAGCCAAGACATCCAGAAAGGGAGAAAAGAGAACAAAGACAAAGGCCACAAGGTCCTATATAAGTCAAAAGGATGATGAAGAAACAGAGACCGATGAGGAAGTTAAGAAAATGAGGAAGAAGAAGAAAACATCAGGTGAATCCTCTGCCGGAGCAAACAAAGAAAAAGAGGTAGAAGAATTTTTTGAAAGGCCTACTCTTTCTATTGATGATGTCATCAAGGCAGTCACTGTAGATGGGAATCTGTATCCCATAACAGAATTTTATGATGAGTATAATGACTCTGACAAAAGAATTTTGGAGGATGCTACAGTCAAGTATTTGAATATCTATAATAAAGCATTCATTGAAATCATCTCACTAATTCCCAAAAGCCTAGAGCAAGTACTTGAACTTAGAAAGGAGAATGCTAAGGCAAAGGACTTAGAAATCTAGGAACAGATAGCTATTCAGCTCTATCCTTCCATTACTCCAAAACAAATGAACATGATCTACAAGGACTGCAAGAATGAGTTCCGGAGCAAAGCTAGAATGAACAAACTTATGCTTGGAGAGATAGATCAGATAGCAAAAGAGACAGAAGACATCCTCCAGAATACCTATAAGAGATTCAATCTTCCTGTCATAGAGGAAATAGATGAAGAACAATCTACCATGGATGTTGAAGGATCAAAGGAAGATTCTACTAAGAAAATTGTAGAAGAGTCAAAGGTGATAGGTGAGGAGAGGACTAAGAACTTGGATTCCTCTATTCTAGAAGAGGAATTCCATGAAGAAGTAAACATCTCTCTTCTAGATCCTCTTGTAGACTCTAGAACTGAAGGAGAAGCAAGAAAAGAGGAGAAAGTAAGTCAAGAAGAGGAGAAAAAGGGAAGAAAAGAAGAACTAATAGAGAAGATGTTGTTGGCAAGCGACACTGTGTGGCTTCATTATTATTTTCATTGATGGCAACAAAGTTTATCCCACACATCTACAGCACATAGTAGGTCCTTACCAGAAGTCAGATTGAAGAGTGTTTTGGTCCGGTGAGCAAGAACAGAGCATGCAGCATGATCTGACAATCAGGTCTGGATCTCTTAGAGGGTGTATCTCAACAAAGTACAGACTTGGGAAAATTAATAGGAGTATCATGTCTACTATATTCCAAAGATTGAGCCTCCGATGATGAAAGAGTGAAAAGATATGAGCACCTAAGTGTTGGGTTCCGGACAGGTAGAGTAGACTTAAGAAGAACTGACTGGTAGAGCATCAGACCTTAATCCGGATGAGAAATTGATGGTGATCAAGCTTCTTGAGGGATCATTCATGGTTGGCTGACATGATTGATAACTTTTATGTCTATGTCCTTGATATGCATCACATAGTAAGCATGGATTCAGCTGACAGATCAGTGTGTTGGGAAAATCTTAAGTATTCTAGATGCTGACTAGAAAGATGTTGAGATCCCTGGTGCAGATAAATATACCAGATGGATTTCGGTATGAAGGGGGTGTGGTGTGATATAGTGTGCAAAGAAAAGTAGAGAGCAGTGTGGAAGCAGCTATACAAGTCTGGTATGTGATAGAACAACAACACTAAGAAAAGGAAGAATGAAGTGTAGCAGATTAGTATATTGAGCCTAACCAGAACTAAACCTCAGCATATGTGGATGCCTCTGATCAGTTCAAACACCTGGTTACATTCTATATACCTTGTAGATAGTGAGTCTCTTGTAGGCAGTGAGCCTCTTGTGAGCAGTGTGCTCGGGCAGTGAGCCCTAATTGGCAAGTGTCATTTTGTACTTCTTATTCTTTTAATAGGGAATACAATCTTGGGTTAGTCACCCCATGGTTTTTCCCTTAATAGGGTTTTCCATGTAAAAATCATTGTGTTATGTGTATTGATTTTATTTCTGCTCTCATGGTTATGCATGCTTATGTGTTTTGATGTTGCACTAATTGTTAAAGAAGAACATAAAGTTAAATTATTTAAGATAACTAATTCACCCCCCCTCTCAGTTATCTACCTTGTTTCCAACAATTGGTATCAGAGCTAAGTTCCTCCAAATAGAGCCTAACAATGTGAGGAAGATCTGGGAATCTCAATGGATATGTATGGTATGAGGGAACAACTTCAGTCTACCCTAGATGATCTTGAGCAATCTCACTCTAAAGTTAATAACCTGAGGGAAAGACTCAAACAAGATAATGATTTCATAAATGTAACTAAAAGAAAAACTGAGCATTTCTATGAAAAAGAGAAAGGAACTACTTCAACAATTAGCAAGTCAAAGTGAAGCTAATGATACTAATGAAGATCTCAATGAGAAAAACAAGTTATGTGAGAAGCTATCAAAAGAGGTCATTATGGTGAGACATGAAATGGAATCAGGGGTTATGAAATTCACCCAAGAAATTGAAGAGAAAAGAAAAATTGAAGATAATCTAAAACAATCTCTCAAAGAGAAGTCAGAAGACTGCCACAAAATGGATAGAATAATTAGGCATTTGGAATCTGATCTTGAAGAAGATAGAGATAATGAAGAACAACTTGAGAATCAGATAGACACTCTTAAAAGGGATCTTCAAACAACAAATGAATACAAAGAGAAATTTAAGATAAGCTCTGCTCAACTTGAAGTTCTTCTTGAAAGCCAAAAGAGGGTAGATGACAAGCATGGCTTGGGGTATGAGAAAGGTGAAAGCTTTGGATCCGATCAGAAGAACTCTAGATTAGGAAATCTAAGGAACAGACCTAGAAGACCTCTGGTAAGACAACCAATTGGTCAAAGATATCCATCCTTCAATGGATACTGCCACAATTGCAATAACTTCACTCATAAACTAAATCAGTGCAGAAGAAGAATGAATCAGACTAACCCATCCTTCTCCGGACAGTGTTTTAACTGCAAAAGGTATGGTCACAAATCTCATGAATGTAGAAATATGCAAATAAACAATTCATTCAATGGTAGATGCTTTGAATGCAATAGAATGGGACATATGGCTAATCTATGTAGATCAAGAGGATATTAGTCAAACATGCAAAGAAATGTTGTTTGCTACAATTGCAATAGATCTAGTCATATTACCAAATTCTGCATAAGTAAGAATCAGGACAAAAAGGGTCCGATGCATCGTAATCAAAACCAAGAGAAAGGAAAAGGAAAAGTGAATGCGGATGAAATTCAAAGGGATATGAACAAGATTTGGGTGAAGAGAAGTATAGAAAATGTTGGGGATGGATCCACACCAGAATCTAGTGCTAATATTCCTTCCGGAAACTAAATAAATGAGCTTTGGCTCAGGGGGAGTCACAAAAGAAAACAATTTCCCCCAGCTAGTCAATTGGTGCCTAAAATTGGCACATGGAGTGTTGCGGATTGAAGAGTTCTCAAAGAGATATCTAAATAACCCTTGGTAAAAATATAAAAGATTCGCAAGGAGTTTTGAAGAGGTTAATCATCCAAGATTGATCTGGTTTAACAGTCATCTGGTAAAAGCAGGATTTTCGCAGTCAGATCCGGTATGATTCAAAAATTAAAATATCTTGATCTGTGGATAAATGGAATGATTGGAGAAAGGAAGATAGATTGTCAATTATCACCGAGAATAATTCTAAGTGCATCTTAGTGATCCAGAAGGATCTCTCTCAGAACAAGGTCAGAATAAGGGAACCGGAATGAATTAAGGTGTGCATTTATTGCAATATGAATTTAGGGTTTGCACAGAAATATAAGGGTTCTTTTTTCATCATTTGCACATTTGCATTTGAGAAGAAGAAAGAAAGAGCTCTGCAATAAGATTGCTTCAACCCTCTCAAAGATCAAACCACAGAATTTGATTCAACTAGTGATCTTTTCAACTCTTATCATGAACCCTAAAAGTGTAAAAAGGTATTTCCACTCTTGAATATCTCTCTCTAAATCTTTTGAAAGATGGCTACTCCAAATGTTGTTATGATCACTGATAGGCCATGCCCTAAGTTCAAGAAACATCCTTACAAATCCCTAGAAGTTGATCCCCTAGGTGCATTCTCTAGCATTTTGCATGGGGTTTTGCATTTAGAAGATGTTAGGGTATACATACATGCCAATATTGAGAAATTTGGGGAATCCAAATTGATGGATATCTATCACAAGCAATTAGTAGATGAAACATTTGAACTTAAACCTCAATACAACCCCATCTGAGATAAGCATTTTGGACATTGCATCCACTTTCCATGTTTTGCAGAGGATGAATGGGTCCAGTATGTTCTGAGCAGAATACATGACAACTTCATGTGGTTGTTGAGACCATTCAAGATAACAAAAGATGCTATTAGGGTAGTAACCAGTTTGCACTCATTCGGTGGGTTGCCTGTTCTCAAATCAGTCAAGAACTAAACTATAAGTGAGGCTGCCATATCAAAGTTTGACAAGAGAGGAATGACAATAGAAGACATCACAGATCTAAATATCAAATTTGCTTCTATGACAATTGGTTATAAAATATATCACTCCAGTAGGGATAATTTTGTATCTGGAACAACAATATACACTATTTATTAGATGCTAAGGGAAAATGTTGATTATGATCTTTGTGAGCTTCTCCTAAACCAACTGTTAGAGAATTTGTAGAAAATAAAGAAGGATAAGAAGAATTCATTTAAGTACGGTGGCTTGATACTATGTCTATTATTTTACTATATGAATGACCTACCCAGATCTAGTGGTTGGGTATGACAAAATGACAGACCGATTGCCATACAAATCATAGATTATATGTATGGGTTTGGTGATGCCAAGGCACAAAGTCCAGCACTTTGGGGTTACTTCAAAAACTTCCAAGGCATGATGCAGGCTAGAGAGAGAATCCCCCAATCTCTAGTTGAAAAATACAAGGATACAGTGTGCTTCATGGTAGACACTGATCAATGCCTAACGGAGGCAGTGGAACCCAAAATAGTCTAGATTATGCCAATGGGCTATGAGGTAGATGAGAAAATTCTGGAGCTACATGTTCAACACCTACTAAGTCAACCAAAGGACCCTAAGGCAGAAAGGTTTGGAACCTTTCAAGAATTCAATGTGAAAATACATGCTAAATTGAGACAGCCAGAGATGAAAAGGAAAGTGAGAAGGGAAGTGGAGGAAATTGCCAAGAAATATGGCATATCAAAGGAGGCAGTTGATGCCAACAGAGAGAAGGTAGAAAGAGTAGAGAAAGAAAGACAAGAATTAGAAAAAGAAAGTGTTTCGGTGAAAGCCCCCTCCTGGACTAGATCCTCAAAGATCTCTGCACCTACCACTTCTAAGAGCCCAAGATCCTCCAAACCCAAAGCCAAGACATCTAGTAAGGGAGAAAAGAGAACAAAAACCAAGGCCACAAGGTCCTATACAAGTCAGAAGGATGATGAAGAAACTAAGACCAATAAGGAAATTAAGAAAATGAGGAAGAAGAAGACATCATCAGGTGAATCCTTTGCCGGTGCAAACAAAGAAGAAGAGGCAGAAGAATTTGTTGAAAGGCCTACTCTCTCCATTGATGATGTCATCAAGGCAGTTACTGTGGATGGGAATCTGCAACCAATGACATAATTCTATGATGAGTATAGTGACACAGATAAAAGAATCTTGGAAGAAGCCACAGTTAAGTACTTAAACATATATAATAAATCATTCATTGAAATCATCTCTCTAATCCCCAAGAGTTTAGAGAAAGTACTTGAACTTAGAAAAGACAATGCCAAGGAAAAGGATTTGGAGATCTGGGAACAAATAGTTATTTAGATCTATCCTTTCATCACTCCAAAACAAATGAACATGATCTTCAAGGATTGCAAGGATGAGTTCTGGAGCAAAGCCAGAATGAACAAGCTTATGCTCAGAGAGACTGATCAGGTGGCAAAAGAGACTGAAGACATCCTCCAGAATGCATATAAAAGATTCAATCTTCCTATTATAGAGGACATAAGTGATGAACCTTCTACCATGGATGACGAAGGATTAAGTGCATTAAAGGAAGATTCTATTGAGAAAATTATAGAAGAGTCAAAGGAGATAGGTGAAGAGAAGACTAAGGACTTGGATTCCTCTGTTTCGGAAGAGGAAGTCCATGAAGAAGTGAACATTTCTCTTCCAAATCCCCAAGCAGACTCTGAAACTGAAGGAGAAGTAAGAAAAGAGGAGAAAGCAAGTCAAGAAGAGGAGAAAAAGGGAAGAGAAGAAGAACAAATAGAGGAGATCTCTGATGACATCTCTGAGGTTGCAAAAGGAAATAAGTCTTTGGCAAGAGACACTGTAGAAGCAGTAAAGAATTTCTTGACCAAGAAATTAATGGAGATAGATGAACCAGAACTGTTTCATGGACCACTCAATTTTGACTCTCTCTCTCTTTGGTCCAGACAATGAAGGTAGCATCTTTTGCTCAAGATAAAGCAAAAGAAAAGTTTTTGAAGTCTCACATGGAAGACTATGAGATAATAGAGATTGCATCCAGTGTGCTAGATAAAATCATGCCATCCTTCCAAAAAGATCTTTCGGCCTCCTCATCCGGTAATCTAAAATCTCTTGTTAATTCTGTTAGCACATATTTTGATTCTTTGGAAAAATCAACAGAAGAAAAAGTTCAGAAAAAGTTTTTGGGTAAGAGATTCTCTGAAGTATAGGGGCTAATAGCAAATGATAGAAGAAATCTAAATATTGGAATAAAAAGCCTAGAAAATGCTCTAAAAGATGGTAGAGAATTATACAAATTTTGTTTATCTTGGTCCACAGTAACAACAGACATTGCAAAGAAGGTGGAAGAACAAGAGGGTAAACTATCAAGTTTATCCCAGAGTTTTGATCCTCTCACCTCATCCATAATGAATCAAGAGTGCCAGGCTATTGCCACTATAAATGAGATAAAGAGGCTTGAGAAGGAGAAGAAAAATAGAATAAGAAGAATGAGTGAGCTAAGAGGGATAATTATCCCTAAGTTAGAGGCAATGCATGAAGCCTTAACCGATGCTCAGACTATAGACTGGACCAATGATCTGGAAGACTTAAAGAGGGTAGAAGCCTTTGCATTTTTGTTAAGTGGTCACATCTCAATTTTGGACAGGATGAAGCAGAGTTGGGCAACATAATTTGTCCAGTTGAAAACCACTTTTGCAGATATACTTAAGTATATGTAAGTATAACTTGTATATATACTTATGTGGCTATGTATAGGTTACTTTTTGCAAATTTTGGTGTACGGATTTCACCCTTTGTCATTGATGTCAAAGGGGGAGTGAGGAGTAGTGAAAAATGTGGAATCTAGCTATGGGGGAGCTCCGATGAAAAGTGTACATAAGATAGAGCATCAGCCAAGGGGGAGTGTGCTATGACACTTAGTCATTTTTCACTAAGTGTTGCCATCAATGCCAAAGGAGGAGATTGTTGGGAAGAGACACTATGTGGCTTCATTATTGTTGTCATTGATGGCAACAAAGTTTATCCCACACATCCGTAGCACATAGTAGGTCCTTACTAGAAGTCAGATTGAAGAGTGTTTTGGTCTGGTGAGCAAGAACAGAGCATGCAGCATGATCCGACAATGATGTCCGAATCTCTCAGAGGGTGTATCTCAGCAAAGTACAGACTTGGGAAAGTTAATAGGAGTATCATGTCTACTATATTCCAAAGATTGAGCCTTCGATGATGAAAGAGTGAAAAATATGAGCACCTAAGTGTTGGGTTTCGGACAGATAGAGTAGACTTAGGAAGAACTAACCAGCAGAGCATCAGACCTTAATTTGGATGAGAAATTGATGGTGATCAAGCTTCCTGAGGGATCATTCATGGTTGGCTGACATGATTGATGACATTTATGTCTATGTCCTTGATACACATCACATAGTAAGCATGGATTCAGTCGACAGATCAGTGTGTTGGGAAAATCTTAAGTATTCTGGATGCCAACTAGAAAGATGTTGAGATCCCTGATGCAGATATATACCAGATGGATTTCGGTATGAAGGGGGGTGTAGTGTGATATAGTGTGTGAAGAAAAGTAGAGAGCAGTGTGGAAGCAGCTATACAAGTCCGGTATGTGACAGAATAGCAGCACTAAGCAAAGGAAGAATGAAGTGCAACAGATCAATATATTGAACCTAACTGAAACTGAACCTCAGCATATGTGGATGCCTCTGATTAGTTCAAACACCTGGTTACATTCTATATACATTGTAGACAGTGAGTCTCTTATAGGTAGTGAGCCTCTTGTGAGCAGTGTGCTCGAGCAGTGAGCCCTAATTGGCAAGTGCCATTTTGTACTTCTTATTCTTTTAACATGGAATACAATCTTGGGTTAGTGACCTCGTAGTTTTTCCCTTAATAGGGTTTTCCACATCAAAATCATTGTGTTATGTGTATTGATTTTATTTATGCTCTCATGGTTATGCATGCTTATGTGTTTTGATGCTGCACTAATTGTTAAAGAAGAACATAAAGTTAAATTATTTAAGATAACTAATTCACCCCCCCTCTCAGTTATCTACCTTGTTTCCAACAGATCTCTGATGATAGCTCTGAGGCTGCAAAAGGAAAGACATCTTTGGCAAGAGGCACTGCAGAAGCAGTGAAGAATTTCTTGACCAAGGAATTGATGGAGATAGGTGAACTAGAACTGTTCCAAGTACCACTCAATTTTGATTCTCTCTCTCCAGTCCAGACAATGAAGATTGCATCCTTTGCCCAAGCCAAAGCAAAAGAGAAGCTTCTGAAGTTTCACATGGAAGATTGTGAGCTGATAGAAATTGCATCAGGAATGCTAGAGAAGATCATGCCATCCTTCCAAAAGGATCCTTCGGCCTCTCCATCCGGTAACCTTAAATCTCTAATAAATTATGTTAGCACAAAGTTTGATTCTTTGGAGAAATCAACAGAAGAGAAAGTCCAGAAAGAGTTTTTGGGAAAGAGATTCTTCGACGTATAGGGACTAATAGCAAATGATAGGAGAAATCTGGATATTGGGATAAAGAGCTGAGAAAATGCTCTTAAAGATGGCAGAGAGTTATACAAATTTTGTCTATCTTGGTCCACAGTGATAGACGACATTGCAAAGAAGGTGGAAGAACAAGAGGGTAAATTGTCAAGTTTATCTCAGAATTTTGATCCTCTCACCTCATCCATAATGAATCAAGAGTATCAGGCTATTGCCACTATAAATGAAATAAAGAGGCTTGAAAAGGAAAAGAAGAATAGAATAAGTAGGATGAGTGAGCTAAGAGGGATAATTATCCCTACATTAGAGGCAATGCATGAGGCCTTAACTGATGCTTAGACCACAGCCCGGACCAGTGATCTGACAGACTTAAACAGGGAAAAATCTTTTGCATTTTTGTTGAGCGGTCACATCTCAATTTTGGACAGGATGAAGTAGAGTTGGACAATAGAATTTGTCCAGTTGAAAACCACATTTGCGGATATACTTAAGTATATGTAAGTACAACATGTATATATACTCATGTAGCAATGTATAGATTGATTTTTGCAAATTTTGGTATGTAGATTTCACCCTTTGCCATTGATGTCAAAGGGGGAGTGAGGAGTAGTGAAAAATGTGGAATCTAGCTAAGGAGGAGCTTCAATAAAAGTGAACATAAGACATAGCATCATCCAAGGGGAGTTTTGCTATGACACTTAGTCATTTTTCACTAAGTGTTGCCATCAATTCCAAAGGAGGAGATTGCTGGCAAGAGACACTGTGTGGCTTCATGATTGTTATCATTGATGGCAACAAAGTCTATCTCACACATCCACAGAGCATAGTATGACTATACCGGAAGTAAGATTGAAGAATGTTTTGGTCAGGTGAACAAGAACAAGAGCATGCAGTAAGGTCTGAGAATCAGGTCCAGATCTCTCAGAGGGTGTAACTCAGCAAAGTACAGACTTAGGAAAGTTAATAGGAGTATCATGTCTACTGTATTCTAGAGATTAAGCCTCCAGTGATGAAATAGTCTAAAGATATGAGCACCTAAGTGTTGGGTTCTTGACAGGTAGAGTAGACTGAGGAAGAACTGACTGGCAGAGCATCAGACCTTAATCCAGATGAGAAATTGATGGTGGTCAAGCTTTTTGAGGAATCATACATGGTTGGCTGACATGATTGATGACTTCTATGTCTATGTTTTTGATACACATCACATATTGAGCATGGATTTAGCTAACAGATCAGTGTTTTGTAAATATCCTGAGTATTCCAATTGCTAATTAGAAAGATATTGAAATCCTTGATGCGGATATGTATACCTGATGGATTTCGGTATGAAGGTGTGTGAGAAAGTATGCAATGTGCAAAGAAAGGTAGAGACAAGTGTGAAGTAGTAATACAAGTCTGGTATGTGACAGAAGAGCAACACTAAAGCAGAGGAAGAATGAAGTGCAGTAGATCAGTATATTGAGCCTAACCGAAACTGAACCTGAGCATATGTGGATGCCTCTAATCAGTTCAAACACCTGGTTACCTTCCTTAACTTTGTAGATAGTGAGTCTCTTGTAGGCAGTGTGACTCTTGTGAGCAGTGTGCTCAGGCATGAGCCCTAATTGGCAAGTATTTTGTACTTCTTATTCTTTTAATAGAGAATACAATCTTGGATTAGTCACCATGTGGTTTTTCCCTTAACAGGGTTTTCCACGTCAAAATCATTGTGTTATCTGTGTTGATTTTATTTCTTCTCTCATGGTTATGTATGCTTATATGTTTTGATGCTGCACTAATTGTTAAAGAAGAATAGAAAGTTAAAAATTTAAGATAACTGATTCACCCCCCCTCTCAGTTATCTACCTTGTTTCCAACACATACAAGCGCTCCAAACATACAAAGACTTTTTTGTATTTAGCTTCCTTTTCGTATCCGGCTTGTATCTCTTATTTGTACATCAGCTTGTATATCGAAGGTATACATTGTTATTATACAAGCCCAATATGCAAGCAGTGGGACCCACTTTACTTTTCACTTGTATCTCCATGATACAACAATACTTGTATCAATCTTTTAGATACAAGGCCTGATACATACAAACTCGTATGTATCCCTCTTTCTGACTTTTCACCTTTATAAACCATTGTATATAACCTTTCGGATCCAACATGTATATCAAGTGAAATGCACTTTTCAATATTCGTTAAGACACAATGCATCACTTATATCAAACTTTAACATCCTTTGAGTTCCGCGTTGTATGTATACCAAAATGTATAACCCTTAGCACACAACATACAAGCAACAAAACATACCATGACAAAACCAATTTCAAAACTCTTTTCAGGTCCACGACATGTATATCATGTTGTATATCTCCTTGCATATTTCTTTTCACTCAAACATACAAAATTAAGATACATCTGATGGACTTAACCGATTACCCATTTCACCTCTGAATTCTGTCGGCTCCGACTTGTAAGGATAAAGAGTTAGCAAAATGCATCCAAGTATAATGATGTAATAAACCTGATAGCTCCTTATACAACTCATACAATGACTTGACATACAAACGACTTTGTATATGCAACATACAAAGCTTCCTATAGTACTTTTACCAAAAAACACACACATCTTGCAGAATATTGGGAATTTTAAAGTGGTTCAAAAAGAAACCCTTACTCATTTTTGACAAGGAATATACCTAAAGACATGATATTTCCACATTCCATGATAAGTTAGAATGTGTGCTTCTAGATTAGACTGTGTATAGCTTTTTTTAGATTGACGTTTCGGATCACACTCCATGATCCATCATCAAGATGAAGAGAAGAGAATAAGTAAGTTGCAATTACAGATATGGTTACTTATAAAGAGAGAGGGGAGTGTGGGCACGGAGTTTAACATGAGGGGAGATAGACCAATAAAGGAAAAAGAAATAGAAAAAGGAAGTTAAATGCATAAGTAAATAATAGATAAGTGAGATAAAGGAAAGTATGTTGACCACGGTGACTAAATAGATGAGAAAAAAAAATATAATGTAAATAAAAATAAACCATAAAAAGTAAAACCTAAGATGTGTAGAAATAAGGTGAGTAGAGGTGTAACAAGATACAAAGGATACATATGATAGAATTACTAAATGCAATTAAAGAGATTAGAAGGATATATGTATATAGATAAGACATGAAGCATATATGGTTACAAGTCATACAATAAGTAGAATAGGAGAGAGAATGGGAGGAGTTCCATATAATTATGAGTAGATATATCAATAAATATAGGAAAATAACGAAAGAAAAGTATTTACTAACCAAATTCAATGAAAAGAATTAAGAGAGGAACAATTTTTTTTTTAAATATTAAATCAATAGATATGTCAAAAAAGAGAAATCTTACAATATAAGGGAATATATAATGGAAAGTAAGCAGATAGATAAAAAGAAGAAAGAGAAAAGTAAGTAAATGCATAAGTAGAAATATTAGATCAAAATAAAATAAACACAAAGCAAATAGAAATTACAGAGTAATAAATTAAAAAGGATGATACATCTATTAATATGATCAATAAAGTAAATCAATTTACGTGTTTTTATCTTTTTTAGGGTTTTCTTGTAATTTTATAGATTTATCCATTCTTATATATGTTGAGTTCTTTTTTCTATCTTTTCCCTCTCTACTATCCTTCCTACTCTCTCTTTCTATGTATCATCCTTTTTAATTTATTACTCTCTAATTTCTATTTGCTTTGTGTTTATTTTATTTTGATCTAATATTTCTACTTATGCATTTACTTACTTTTCTCTTTCTTCTTTTTATCTATCTGCTTACTTTCCATTATATATTCCCTTATATTGTAAGATTTCTCTTTTTTGACATATCTATTGATTTATTATTTGAAAAAAAAAATTGTTCCTCTCTTAATTCTTTTCATTGAATTTGGTTAGTAAATACTTTTCTTTTGTTATTTTCCTATATTTATTGATATATCTACTCATAATTATATGGAACTCCTCCCATTCTCTCTCCTACTCTACTTATTGTATGACTTGTAACCATATTTGCTTCATGTCTTATCTATATACATATATCCTTCTAATCTCTTTAATTGCATTTAGTAATTCTATCATATGTATCCTCTGTATCTTGTTACACCTCTACTCACCTTATTTCTACACATCTTAGGTTTTACTTTTTATGGTTTATTTTTATTTACATTATTTTTTTTTTCTCATCTATTTAGTCACCGTGGTCAACATACTTTCCTTTATCTCACTTATCTATTATTTACTTATGCATTTAATTTCCTTTTCCTGTTTCTTTTTCCTTTATTGGTCTATCTCCCCTCATGTTAAACTCCATGCCCACACTCCCCTCTCTCTTTATAACTAACCATATCTACAATTGCAACTTACTTATTCTCTTCTCTTCATCCTAATGATGGATCACGGAGTGTGATCCAAAACATCGATCTAAAAAAGCTATACATAGTCTAATCCAGAAGCACATATTCTAAGGAATATACCCCTATTCTACTCTGGTACTTAATGCTATTTTTCTTTATTTTCAACAAGGTTTGTAACTTTCACTTCCTTTTCCCTTTTACCACCAAGCAGACCCACACACAAGCAAAAAGCCACAGCTACAGTAGGGGTCCTCATTTTGGTAAGAAGTAAAATGGGGCGTGTTGTGAGCATCACAACAACTAGCAACCAAAACAAATAATTAAAATAAAACCATTAAAGAAAACTAAATGAAATAAATTCATAGCTTCCAACTATCTTTTCTGCAAATTATTATTTAACCTAAGACCTAATGTATTCAATAAGGTGCATGAATTTTCCCCTTCAGTTTAAGTGGGTGCACGTGATTAATAATCCTCATCTTAAAAATTAGTTAAACAAACCAGTGACTAATATTAACCTACATAGTTGATGTCATTCCCTCATAGCCAACCAGATAGAGCCTTGCTGCCAGCAGGTGTCTATAGCCCTGACAAGGTTATCGTTACAATTCTCCTAAGTAGAGCCCCACTGCCAACAAGCATCTATAGCCCCGGTAGAGTTACTTAGATGGCTTAATCTAAATTTTTAGTAAAATCTATATTATTATTTATTTATTTTATATTTAATATTTGATAGAGACTTTATAAGATATCGCAGTTGTAACTTCATGATGCAAGGAATGATCACTTGCTGAAATTAAGCTGAGAATTGTAATGGTAGCAAGGGTGACCTCTGATTTTTCACCTAATAGCTACACTGGTATGTTCAACAAACCCAAGGATTTTAGGTGTGTCATTGTGAGAAACTTCCCATGAATACTCAACCCACAGTTATTGAATACAAAATTTCACAAGTCATAAAAATTTCTACATTCAAGACAGTCATAACAAGTTATGCATAAATTTAAAATAATTAACCTGAATGTTCTAAATTTTCTATTATTTTTAGGGGTTGTTAGTCTGATCCTGCATACTTCAAAATAAAACAAACATCCATACTAAGGCAACACAACACACCCAAACCAACCCAACAAAATAAAACAAAACAAAAAACAACACCAAACAAAACTGTACATTATTCACATTATGGTACAGAACATCCCAAATACCCTCACCTCAAGCCTGAAAGTAATGTTTTAAATGTTGGCCATTAACAGGTAATCGCACATCTTCCCCAGTCAAGGTCTTGAGCCTGAATGTATTATCTCCTATTATTTCTACGACCTGTAATGGACCCAACCATAATTTGTCAAATTTTCCATGATTCCCTTTCTTTTCATGTGCTTTGTCCCAACACAGCACTAAGTCTGATATTTTGAATGTTTTGACTCTTGCTCTTTTGTCAAACCATCGTTTGACCATTGTTTGATGTTTGGCAAATTTTTCAATACCCTGATCTCTTTTCTCATCCAATTGTAACATTTGGATTATCCTAGCTTCTTTGCGATCATCAAAGCCTAAATATTAATTAGCAAACTTCCAGACAGGTATTATTAAATTCACTAGAAGTATGGGATTAGTCCCATAAACTAGGTGATAAGGTGCATTGCCTAAGGTTGCCTTAACCTTAGTCCTATCTACCCACAACTCATACTTTAGCAATGTATTCCATTCTCTAAGATTTTTTTCAATTAGCTTCTTCATTATATCCAATAAAATCTTATTTGTAGACTTAGCTAATCCATTCCCCTGAGGATAATAGTTTGAAGAAAACTTTAAAACTATCCCATATTCAAAAGCCCATTTAGAAAATTTCAAATAAGAAAACACGGGACCATTATCACATACCAGCGAATAGGGAGCTCCAAACCTGGTTATGATGTTTTCTTCAAGGAATTTGATAACTACCTCAGTAGTAGAAAACTTACAACATGTGGCTTCAGTCCACCTTGTACAATAGTCAGTTACTGTCAGTATAAAATTATGTCCTGTAGATGATGGAGGATTTATGACTCCAATGAAATCTAAGCCCCATTGTGCAAATGGCCTAAACTCAATGACTGGCTATAATGGATTAGCCTGATTCCTTCCCTTATCTGTTGTAGTTTGACAAGTATGACAACTTCGAATATGACTCTCTGTATCTTTAAACATTGTAGGCCAATAATATCCTACTCTCAATATCTTATGCGTAGTAGCTAGATGAGAACCATGAGCAGTTCCATACTTATCATGCAACTCTGATAATACCTTATCTGCTTCATCTCTATTTAAACATCTTAAATATATGCCTTCATGATTCTTCTTGAATAGAAGACCTCCTTGTACTCTGTACCTCTATGCTTTAATCTTTAAAGCTCTCCTTTGAGAAGATTTCATCTTACTTGGATATTTGCCTGATATCAAAAAAGTATACAAATCATCATACCACCCTGATGCATCATTAGTATTCAACACATATTGTTGCTTCACCAAATTTGGATCTATGTTGGCTATGGTCTGCACTAATGCTTGTCCTCTGACCAGCTTCATTGGAATAATTTCCATATCAAATTCTTGTATTGTTGTAATCCATTTGGCTATTTTCTCTCCAGGCTCATTTTGCATCAGCAGCATCTTCACAGCTGCATCTGGTACTATAGCTTTAACTTGACTTCGTAGGATGTAATGTCTAAATTTTTTCACTGCTCTTACTAGTGTGAATGCATGTCTTTCTGTATCAAGATATTTTAGTTGTGCATATTTTAGAGGTGCACTCATAAAAGCTATGGGCTTTTCTTCATTATCTTCTCCCTTTTGTGTCAAAGTAGCTGTAACTGAATCTAAAGATGCAAAAGAATATATGTAAAATGGCTTAGTATAATTTGGACTGGCCAACACAGGAGCATCAGAAATGGCTTCCTTAATATCTTCAAATGTAGCTTTGGCTACTGGTGTCCATTCTATCTTTGCATCCTTCTTAAGCATGGCATTTAATCATTGTACAATCTCTGCAAGCCCTGTAATAAACTTCCTGACAAAGTTAATCTTACCAAAAAAGGACTTTAGTTCCTTCTTACTGTTAGGTAACTGCAACTTTTTTATTCCTTCTATTTTGTCAGGATTAATGGATATCCCATTTTAAGAAATGACATACCCTAATATTTTCCTTCAGTTACACCAAATGAACATTTTTTTGGGTTGAGATAAATCCCATACCTTTCACATCTTTTAAGTACTCTTCTCAAATCTTCAGCATGAGTGGATGCATCTTTGGAGTAAATGGTTAAATCATCCATATAAATTACAATGCATTTACCTGATAATCCAAGGAATGCAATGTCCATGGCTTGCTGAAAAGTGGCACCTGCATTGATTAGACCAAAAGGCATTCTCCTGTATGCATAGTTACCCCATTTGCAAGTAAAAGTAGTTTTCAACCTATCCTCTTTATCAACTAAGACTTGGTTATATACTGAAAATCCATCGAGAAAAGACATTATCTTAGCTCCATTTACTACTTGTAGTACTTCATCTATTGGAGGCAAGGGATAATTATCTTTTTTAGATGCCTTGTTCAAATTTCTAAAATCTACACATAACCTAATGTCTCCACTTTTCTTTCTCATAGGTACTAAATTAGCTACCCAGGTTGAATGTCTTACTGGGAAAATTATCCTGGCAAACAACAATTTTTTCACTTCTTCAAAGATCGAAGGCTCTAAAATAGAATTCATAGGCCTTTGTTTCTACCTAAATGGTTTAACATCTGGTTTCAAGGGTATCACATGAGTTATGATGGACGCATCATATGTTTTCAAATCCTCATATGTCCATGCTATGACATGTTTATATTCTTTCAGAACATCCACAATTTTGTTTCTCAATTCCTCAGAGCAAGGCTTTCCAATCAGTACATTCTATGGACTCTACTATGTTCCAAGGTTATATTGATCACACTTACCTCCCTCAGTTTTGGGCAAATCTTTCTGTCTTACTACCCCATCAAAGTCAAAAATATGTTCTAACTCAATTACTCCCTTAGGTAAGAAATTACTTTTCAAGTTGATTATGTCCTCTTCATCCCAAGACACATCAGGTCTTTCCTGTTCATCAATGATTTGAGATTCAAATACCTCATTACATGTTAGAAAATCCACAATTTGCTGATCCCCTTCAAATACCTAAAAATGAGTAACATTATCTGGTATACTTGGGACATTTACTAATTCAACAGCAAATCGTTTCAAACCTGATAATGTTAAGGGTTCCCTGGTCTATGATTCAATTCTCTAGGAATATGTTCTATGTTAAAGGCATCAAATGAATCAATCAAATCCCATACTCTGTGCCTATAACAACCCATCTTTTTATAATTGCGTGCATACAACTTTCTTATTTGTCTGACCACTAACTCAAAATCTGAAAACACTCTGATCATTTTTACCTTTTTCTTGATAGCCATAACAAGTCCATAAATCAAAGCTTCATATTCTGCTACATTGTTAGTACAAGAAAATTGTAGCCTGTATGCTACTAAGTATGACATACCATTAGGATCTATAAGTTCTACACCTGCACCTACACCTTGTTTTGATTTAGATCCACATTTCAGTGTCCACATGCCATCTTTATTTTTTTGACCCTTTACTTTGGCATGTTTTTCTTTTCCTATCACATGTGAGGTGCTATCTTGTTTCTTCATAGGCAACTCATTTTGACTTACTTGTACATTTATCCTTTCAGTTTGTAAATTAGAATGATAGACACTCTTGTCTTTTGTTTCCTTTTCTAAATCTGGAATTGATACATCCATGTTGTTCTGAAAGTATCTCTTTGGTTGATTAGGATTAACCTTTCCTTCTTGCGGTTCCATTCCCTTTGTGCACTTTATGTATTGATATTCTATAATGTCTCTGCACATTCCACAATTCTCTTCAGAATGAGGCTTATTATGGACTCTACACATACCTTTACATAACTTGCACTGAACTGGAATATTTTGTTCAATGCATCTTTCCATTTCTTGTCTAATGATCTGACCAAAACTATTTATTGCATTGTCTTCTTCTTCAGAAGAATTTCCATCAGACTCAATGAATAATATTGTTTCTTTACTGACATTTTTTTCTCTAAAATTTAACATAAGGATTTCTTCAATTTGTACTCCCCTATTAGTGACTCTATAAACACCAGGTTCAACATAAGCATATAATATCTCATTAGTCCTATTGTATTATGTAATCATGTGTTTCATCCTAGGTTTAACTTCTATCCTGATTTGATTTGGAACACCTCTCCAAGGTAACCACATGTGTGAAAAATCAGTGGCCATATATCCATTCAATGTTTTAGACCAGTCTCTACTCAATAACATCCCATAATTCATAGGTATATCTACTACCTGAATGTCAATAAACTGACTCACCCTAGGATCTGAGGTTAACTGCATTTAAATATGCATTAGTTCTCCTATCACATTAACCTCAATTTTATCCAACTGTGTAACAACCTTAGCAGATTTGGTAGGGGTCAGCCCTAAAGTTTTGCATATCCCTAAAGGCATTACATTAGCTGATGCACCAAAATCTACCATGCAATTATGTATGTTCTTTCCAAACATCCTAATGGTTAACAAGAAAGGAGGGGCTTCTTTCTTATCTGCATACATGACCACATTAGTGTTGGAAGGCTGTTTAGTTTTCTTACTCTTTTCTTTATGCTGTGAATCCCTACTAGGAACATTCACATCAGCAGAAACCTCACCTGTCATAGATGTATCCAAGGATTTTATGAAAGCATTTCTGACCCCTGGAGTTTTCAACAATTCACATAAAGGTATACTGACCTTAATTTTCTTTATCTCTTCAGACAAGTAACTCATCAACCTCATTGTTTCCACTGTCTCTGTTTTCCCTGTTTGGGCTTTTTGTGCTACTGTTCCATTATTCACATGATGATTGGCTTTTATTATAGTAGGATTATTACTAACATTTTGATCTAGGGGAGTATTGAAATTGTTAGGAGTGGAAGTAGTGAAAGGACCTCCTGACCTAGTGTTATTTCTCAAATTGTAGGTATGATTTTTGTTTGACTGTTGAAAAGCCTATACCTCCTCTATTTCATATAACACTTCATTGTCAGCTTCAAAGGGAAATTGAAATGCATTCAGTACTAAGGCTGATTCAGGATATAGGTTCTCACAAAAATAAGGTTCATCTTCTAACAATTGATCCTCTTCCTCCCTAGTTGCAAAGATAAGTCTCTAAGACTAAAGTAGTCTCATATCCTGAGGGCACTATTTCATTACCTTTGGGAATGAGAAACTCAGAAGTGGGAGCCTATACATCTACATTGAAAATACTTGTTGCCAGATGAAACTAAGAGCAATCTAATTCAGCATGGGCACTGGTATTATGAATTCTGCACCAATTCTTTAGTGCTACATTAGCCATTTGAATTCTAGTTGTTTGCTTTATCTCTTGATTATCCAAATTCTCAAATGGAGAAGCTAGAGTGCCATTATTTGGCCCTGTGTTCCATGTCTTAGGTGGCCTTGTTTGATTCTAATTTCTATTGTTATTACCCCAGGTTCTGTTATCTAAAATAGGTCCTCTATTTTGTGTTGCTTGTCCTTGATTATGATTTTGACTTTGACTATAATTCTGACCTAGATTAGAACCTTGACCTTGGTTATAATTTTGGTTATGATTTTGGTTATGGCTTTGGTTATGGTTCTAGTTATGGTTCTGATTGTATCCTTGGTTATTTCTACCATAGAAATTTTCATTTCTCAGTTGTGTCATTTCAGTGGTTAATCTTCTCAAGTGTGCAGTAATTTCTTTAATTTCTTCCCTATCCTCTTGTGCCTTTGCCACAAATGTATCCTGAGGAGGCTGGAAGAAAGACTAGCCATTACTCTAATTATTATTGGTAGTGTTACCAGTATAAGGGACTATGGCCTGGATTGGGGCAGGATTATACACAGGTGTGTATGTAGGAACTGGATTCAATAATGGAGTATTATGTGTAGGAACTCCATTCTAGGGTTGTGCTTGACCTTGCATCTGAGGATTTCCTCCATTAAGAAATGGATTATAAGTTGTTTGTCTCATTTCCTAGTTTACTAAGACTGCCTCCTTGTAAGCTTTGGATATTGTATCTATGTCAACCTTTCTTTTGACAAACATAGCAGTTAGTGGATCAAGGGCAACATAATACATGGGTAATAATGCATCTGCAATTACTGTGTAAGGAGCTACCAACCTAGAATAATCCTTTTGAAACCTGTCATTAAAATTGTCAATCAGTTCCCCCTCTCCTCTTTTAATTGCAGCCAATTTGTGATATAAGGTGGAAGGATCCACTGGTCCTCTAAACCTAGACAAAAATGCTTCCTCCATAAATGCCCAAGAAGAAATGTAACCATTCGGCAAGTTAACATACTAGTTAGAAACTTGCTCATTGAAGGTGTAAGGGAACAACCTAAACACAACATCTTCATATTCTAGCCTAGCCCTAAAGCATGCCTCTTTGAATATCCTGATGTGATCTTCTGGATCCTGGTGCAACTAATATTTAGGACATATCTTTTCAGGATTCTTTGGCATCTCATGATAATCAGGGAATGTTATAGGAGAATTGACATTAAAGTAAGCCATTGCAAGTATTTGTGCTTGACCTGGACCTTGGGGAGTACTAGGATTTCTAGGTGGACTAGGACCTCTAGGAGGACCTGAACCAAGATTTAAAGATCTAAATGAAGAACTGTCAGGACTCACAATGTTGTGAATGTTAAAAGGTGATCCAGGAGGCATTCTAGATGAACCTCCTATGTGTGATATTCTAGGATTCCAAATTAAAGGACCCTTACTTTGCCTTTTATTAGGTAATTGCACAAAAATATCCTCTGAACTGGATCTAGACCTAGTCACTCTACTACTGTTATGAGCTAGCTTTACTCAATTTCAACCTTAACTCCAATCGGCCCTCCTTCTAGCACCAAAAACTAATGATGATTGTTTTTACACATTCATAACAAAAGTTAAAATTCATAAAATGAACCTAACTATCTTGAAAGATATGAAGAAGTTGATGAAGAGTTCTTAATCCCAAGTCTCCGTATGGTCAGGTCTTGACCTTGTGGACAGTTCAGTAGGTTAATATGAAACTATAATATGCAAGGGGCCTTACTTGATTTAAGGTGATTTATGACTCACTGGACTCGAATTATGCAAGTTGATGCAAATATCAACAAATTATTTCTCTTTGCATAAATTTATTACTGTATCGCAAAGCTTTGTATGATTTATATTAAAACAAGCTTTTCTTTTCAAATATTATGAAGATTGCCAAATATTAACTCAATTGTTCCTGTTTCTTTCAAATGTCAGACAATCTCCTTTAAATTTTTACGTTTAAGATAAGTATTCAAATGTTTGGGGAAAAGTTAGAAAAATTCAAATTGAACATCATTCTGCTACAGGATCTAAATGTTCTGTTATGCACGTTATAAGAAGAACAACAAACTTGATCAAATCAACAAACTAAATCATTAAATGTGAAGTCCTGAGTCTTTTCATGAACACACATTCAAGATTGCAAGATTTTAAAGAGAATTTATTTCAAATACAAGCAAGAGCCAGAAAACACTCTAACAATAGAGGCAGAATTCCAGATGTATTTCTATTTAAAACACACAGTCATATATGATTTACAATGTATGAATGACTCTTTGCTTCATTAATCAACTTCACAGAAAACTTACAAAGTCTTATAGATACAATAAGAAAGCTGGACATTCCATGCATTCCTTAGTGCAGACACAGGCGACCTCCTCTTCTAAACTAAAAAATACTCCTTCAAATTAAAGTGTTCAAACAAATTACAATTGCTAGCTATCTCAAAAATCCCTATGTAATTAACGTACAAGTAGCAAAGTTCCTTATATAGATTTTGAAACTTCTCATTGCTACAGCTACAAACTTCATCTACAGTTGAGATCCTTCTATTATTGATCAATGGTGCACATTCATCTCTAACCGTCTATCAAAATATCTAAATGGCATATTTTCCCTCTCAAAGGATGCTGTTGGAATCTTTTCAAAAAATAAGATTCCCCTTTCTTTGACTTCTGCTCCCTGATACTCTTTACTTGACGTTTTCCCAAAACTGTTGCTTCCTTTACCTTTTCATTCCTTTAAGTATGTTTTGAAATTATTGATCACACCTTCTACAAAAGTGTGGTCCCCTCCTAGACTCTTTGTCCATATATACTCCTGCAGTGTAACTCCTTCCTTTAGTTTATTTTCTCTATTTTCTAAACCCTTGTTTCTTTTCTTGTACTTCCTCATTTTAGGACTATCTTCCATTAATGAATCCATCATCTATTTGCTCAAGTATGCCTCAGGGTTCCCCATGCATGGTGTGAAAATGGCATTAAATTCTGTCAAAGCCCTTTCCAATTCATATGCTGGTATGTCCATGCACTCATGCTCTAAGAGTCTTTCTACTATCTTCTTATGCATTCTAATCATGTCATTTGCTTTTTCTTCTAAATCCTAAGCAACTGCTATACACTTTCTAAGATTATCCTCCTCAAATTTGAGTTCCAATCTTACCTGTGGCACTTGATTTGCCAGTGAAGGGGTAATTACTCCTTCATTGATTAATTCTTCTGTTCTTTCCTCAATTTTTGTCAATTGCTTCAATTCAAATCTGCATTCTTCCTTTCTGAATTGGCAATTGTGCATAAGTATATTGCACTTATTCTTTTCTCTTGCCACCACTTCCTAACTTTTCATAGCCTGTTTTATTATTTTTTCACCTTCTTGTATAAAATCTTTGAACCATTCATCAAATACATTGGCCTTAAGCCTTTAATTCTTGATGTCCTTTATTTCATCCCTGGATACAACTACTATGTCACTGGGCAATTCTAGGACTGTTGTATTGGGATCAAATATCCCTTTAATAAATTGCTGCTGCAATTGGACAATATGCCCTTTCAAATACTTTTGCTTGTCTTTATCTTTTCTCAGCATCTCTATTGTTACTTGGTGCATATCTTCCCACTCAGTGATGTGTTGCTCCCGTGTAGTATGCCCAAGGTCAAAATTTAGTATCTTATACTCTTCTAAGGTTATTTCACCTTTTGCCTTTTCCATCTGAGGTATGGCTAGGTTCAACATTCTAGATCCATCTGGACCTCTTTGGATAGCTAACATTGTTCTAGCCTTTCTCTTTTCTTTTCCTGCTGTTGTATTACATAATAAACTTTTAATGTCAATAGGTACCAATTGTACCTCTTTCTTTTCCTTTCTTATCTTTGCTCCTAGCCAAGCAGGAATCTCTTTTGTATCTTCAGCAATCTTAACTTCATCAATTACTTCTTCATGAGGTCTCTATGTTTCTACTTCTCCTTGTTGCTGTTGTTCCTGTTGTTGTTCTTGTTGTGGAATTTGCTGTTGAGGTGGAGGCTCTTTTTCCATGGGGTCATTTTGTTGTTTGGAATCGCCTTCATTTTCTTCTTCTTCAATTTCTGTGTCCCCTCCATCCTCAGCTTCTTCTTCAGGATCTTCTCCCTTTGATGACTCTTTTTCCTGATCCTCCTCTTTATGTATTTGCTCTACATTTGGCATGTTTATATCCTCTATTTGTTCTTCACCTTTATTTTCATCAACCTTTCTAGTTGTTCTTCATCCTCAGGCCTCTTGATTGCATCTTCTATGTTGGTTGCACCCTCTATATCTTTACCTTCTTTTTGTTCTTTTTCAGACATGTTAATGTGCTCTGTAGATGCAGGGGAACCTACCATTGTATCTTCTTCTTTTGTTTCTTTTTCCTATTCTTGCCTACTTTCTATGTTCTTCTCCTCTTCATTCTATTCACCATACATATTCAAAATATTCAATACATCTGCTCCTAAAGTGTCAACTTCTATTTCATCTTTTGCTCGAGCAGGTTTTTCTGTGATTGTTTCCTCAAGTGCACTTTCCTTTTCAGCTTCTTCAATTTTATGTGCCTCTTCTTACACATCTTTCATGATTTTAGGAGATACTAAGGTACCAAATGGATCTACTGTCCCTGATTCTTCCTATACCTTCTCCTTTCATGCTCTGGGCCTTGTTCAATCTTCATCTTGGCTGGAATGTTTATCTCTTCTTCCTAACTTAGGAATTCACTAGATTCCTCTTCTATTTCAATTTATTTCCCAGCATACATTCTTCTTTCTTCACTTTCACTGCTGTCACTCTCAATATTGACAGTCTCAGTGGTTTGTTTGGCTTTATGTGCTTGTGACTCTTGCAGTATTTCCCCAGCCAACTCTGTCTTTACTTGAACATATGCCTGTCTTTTTTCTGTTGTAGCGAAGGCACTAGGTACATTACTCAACTTCACACCTACCTGTTGTGCTCCAATGACCTCACTTGCTTTAGAAGTTTCTCCTTTGGATATATTTATTGGTATTTCTCTTCTAACTTGTTGGCCTGCTCTTTTTTTGAAGTCTGTGACTCTTCTGCACAAATCTCATGGATTAATGACTTTGGATCTACAAATGTATCAGTTGATACTGCTACTATTATTCCCAATGCATAGGGATCCATCAGAGTAGCATTCTTATCTTTCTCTACAATCTTAGCTTCTATAATCTTTCTCTCTTTCTCATAAAAGCACTGGGGATCATCACTAGGTTCTCTTACTCTTTTCCTCCCCTTCTTAGGATATTTGATCTCCCTCCCCTCAGCTTTGAGTTCTTCAATCCTATCTTTTAACCATGTCTTTGAAAATAATATAACTGGCTTGGACAATATGTCCAGAGATTTGTTCCAAGGCTGTGACCAATCAGGCTCTATAATAGGAGCAAGCCTGGCCTCTGTATAACTATGATGCAATAATTTACCATCTTCCTAAACCTCTAGAGGAACATAAATATCTCCCATAGTTTTCATTTTCTCAATTGTTAGTCTTTTATGGGCTCTCTTCTTTACCTCCTTATCATTTTTACAATCAGACCAAAAATCTTCCATGTGTATTTGATGCTTATACTTTTTATTAAGTGAGTTTTGGATCCTATGGAAAGGATCAAACTTTCTCGCTAAATCAAATTCTTCAAATCCATAATATATTAGCTCTTGCTTTGAATAACTCGCCACTTCCTCACTGTAGCATGAATTTCTACCTATAGCCCAAGGTACCTTAAGGTTTCCCCTGCTAAACTTTTTCTTATACATTCTAAAGGCATTCAAATTTTTCCTTGAAAACTCCAACACAATCAATTTGTCAAAAGGATACCGGGATAACATAAAAGGCTTTCCTTCAAATCCTTTAGTTCTGATAGAAGTAAAATGTGAAAATTGAATATACCACGAACTATGCAACCCAATTGCATCTTCTGCATCCTTAGACAATCTTTTATCAGGTTCTTCCCTTTGAATTCTCACCATATAAGTATAAAATACATCATTAACTAAAGCAAATTTCTTCAATGCATTCTCCTCTTGTAGATCAGGGTAATGCTCATATACCAATTTCTGTCCTAGACCACTACCTAAGGTCCCAACCCTATCTATTCCATGTATGAATGGTCTCACTTCTGTTGCACATGAATATAATACATATGAAGACAAATAAAAAGGCAACAAGTTTTGCTTCCTCAGCATGGACTGTTTCCATATAGCTATGTTTATGACCTTGGCCCAATGAATTTGTCCCTATTCCTTTTCTACTTCTCTCATGAACTCAATAATAGTAAACATCTAGGGCTCACATTTATTGCCCTCTCTCAATCCTATCAGTCTACTCAGCATTGTGATCATCAGGTAGATTTCTTCCTTGAAGTATATTCTCATCAGATTTTTGTGTACTCTAGCTACAACTTTGGGTTTGTTTTCTGGACTATACCAGTTGTAAAATATTTTACCTCTGCAGTTCCTTTCATTAATTTGAAAATCCTCATTGTATTGATCTATGTCAATGTCTATCATTTTCTCATTGATTTCCAAACCAAATGTCCTTGCAATACCTTATGTGGACAAATCAGCAATGAGTCTGTCATACAACATTATCTTCCTGGTCGATAAATCATACAGAGTTAAACAATCTAAACACAAATCTCTGGCCTCCATAGCCAATGGAAAACCTGCAGCTCTGTACAACCTGCTCTCCCATATACACTTCATATCCAGTGTAGCATCTACAGCTGTAATCTTTTGTAAAACATCATTTGCATCATAGTTTCTAATGTTTGTATTTGTTCCCACTCCACTGTAATTGATCAATGTTAGATATCCTCTGTGTATTGGTAACTCTTTTTTTTCTATCTCCTTTCATGGTTTCCTCTCCTTTTTCACCTCGCCCCCTGTATCTTCCTTTTTCTGCTTCGGGGCCATCCTGTAGAAAATTCATCTTTTAATTTTTGTTTTACTTTCTTATCTAGGGTTTTACTATGAATTTCTGCTTTTTACCATTTTACCCTAACCCAGTTTGTCCTTTCTATTTTGACTTTCACATTTTTTAATCTCTACCCAGCTAATTAATAGTTAAAACAGTGATGTAACAAATGCCTATGTTTTATAATGAAATTACTAAATTTTACGTGCATTTTTACCATTTAAAATGTAACGGTGTTTTGGGATAAATACCTATATTTCTTGACCACTCACTTTCTATCGTTGACTTACTTTACTATTTTGCTTTCCATCCAGCTGCTGTAATTCTATCACCTTGGTGAGTTCTGTTCAATTCCTGTAACAATTCTCTTTTCATGCAGTTTTCTAACTCTTAATAGTATAAATCTGAAAGAAAAGTGCATTTAAATTTACCATAATGCCCTTAAATTTTACTCGTTTTGATGTTAACTCGGCATTAATTACAATAATTAATGCGCCAAAAGCTTTAGCTTTCTATTTCAGTGTTTAAGTTTTGAACTTTTTACCCGTTAGTTCATTTCTGCATACATACTGTTTTCTTTGTATGTTAGCATTGTATCTTTTTAACATACAAACTAATATGCAAGAAACCAAAACTAACGTTACTTCCCTTTTTCTTTTTCTCCGTACTTGTATCTTTGCTTTGTATATCGCTCTTTGCATGTCTCGTTAGATACAAATGCATATACAAATAACCCATACTAATGCTCTTTTACCCTTTATTTCTCGTGATGTCTTTCATCCCTTTGTATCTCGGATATGTATATCATAAACATATAAAGACTTTTATGTATTTAGCTTCCTTTTCGCATTCGGCTTGTATGTCTTATTTGTACATCAGCTTGTATATCGAAGATATACATTGTTATTATACAAGCCCAATATGCAAGCGGTGGGACCCACTTTACTTTTCACTTGTATCTCTATGATACAACAATACTTGTATCAATCTTTTAGATACAAGGCCTGATACATACAAACTCGTATGTATCCCTCTTTCAGACTTTTCACCTTTATAAACCATCGTATATAACCTTTTGGATCCAACATGTATATCAAGTGAAATGCACTTTTCAATATTCGTTAAGACACAATGCATCACTTATATCAAACTTTAACTTCCTTTGAGTTCTGCGTTGTATGTATACCAAAATGTATAACCCTTAGCACACAACATACAAGCAACAAAAGATACCATGACAAAACCAATTTCAAAACTCTTTTCGGGTCCATGACATGTATATCATGTTGTATATCTCCTTGTACATTTCTTTTCACTCAAACATACAAACTTAAGATACATCTAATGGCCTTAACTGATTACCCATTTCACCTCTGAATTCTGTCAAGTCCAACTTGTATGTAAGGATAAAGCATTAGCAAAATGCATACAAGTATGATGATGTAATAAACCCGATAGCTCCTTATGCAACTCATACAATGACTTGACATACAAACGACTTTGTATATGCAACATACAAACCTTCCTATAGTACTTTTACCAAAAACCACACATATCTTGTAGAATATTGGGAATTTTAAAATGGTTCAAAAAGCAAACCTTACTCATTTTTGACAAGGAATATACCTCTATTCTGCTCTGGTACTTAATGCTATTTTTCTTTATTTTCAACAAGGTTTGTAACTTTCAATTCCTTTTCCCTTTTACCACCAAGTAGATCCACACACAAGCAAAAAGCCACAGCTACAACAGGGGTCCTCATTTTGCTAAGAAGTAAAATGGGGCATGTTGTGAACATCACAACACTACCACTGTCACCCCCAAGGCATATGGATCCATTAGAGTGGTATTCTTGTCCTTTTCAATAATCTTTTCTTCTACAATCTTTCTCTTCTTCTCATAGAAACATTAGAGCTCATCCTGATGCTCCCTCACTCTCTTATTACCTTTCTTTGGAAATGTGGGCTCAATCCCCATTACTTTAAGTTCTTCTATTTTATTCTTCAACCATGTTTTGGAAAACAAAATAACTGGATAAGACAATGCGTCTAAAGATGTATTCCATGGTTGTGACCAATCAGGCTCTCAAATAGGAACAAGCCTGGCACTCTTATAGCTATGATGTAACAATTCATTATCATCTTTAATTTCCAGAGGCACATAGATTTCCCCCATAGTTTTCATTTATTCTACTATTAGCCTTTTGTGTGCTCTTTTCCTCACTTCTCTGTCATCCTTGCAATCTGACCAGTAGTCTTCAATGTGCACTTGATGTTTGAACTTAGAATCAATGGTTCTTTGGATCATGTGAAAAGGATCAAACCACCTTGCTAGTTCAAATTCCTCAAATCCATAATACCTTAATTCTTTCTCTGAGTATCCAACCACTTCCTCACTATAGCATGAATACCTACCAATTGCCCAAGGGAGATTGAGGTTTCCTCTTCCATACTTCCTCTTATACATTTTGAAAGCATTCAAATTTTTCCTTGAGAATTCTAATACAATCAATTTATTGGATGGATATCTAGGTAGCATAAATGGTTTTCCTTCAAAACCCTCAGTTCTAATATATGTGAAATTCTGGAATTGAATGTACCAAGAAATATGTAATCCAATTGTATCCTCTGCATCCTTAGATAACCTCTTATCTTGTTCTCCTCTCAAAACCCTCACCATGTATGTATAAAATACATCATTTACTAAAGCATATTTTCTCAATGCATTATCCTCCTGCAAATCTGGATAATGATCATAGACTAGTTTTTGATCTGGGCCATTCCCCATGGTCCCAACTCTGTCAATTCCAATTATATATGGTTGAATCATAGATGCACATGAGTATAATACATACGAGGACAAATAAAATGGCATCATCTTCTATTTTCTTGATATTGCTTGTTTCCATATGGCTGTGCTAATAGCCTTAGCCCAGTGAATTTGTCCTTGTTCTTTCTTGGCTTCCCTCATGAATTGAATGACAGTGAACATCCAGGGTTCACATTTAGTTGCATCTCTTAAACCAACTAACCTGCTCAACATTGTTATCATTAGATGTATTTCTTCTTTGAAATCTATTCTGTGTAGGTTCTTATGCACTCTTGTTACAACCCTGGGTTTATTCTCTACATTATACCAATTGTAGAAGATTCTACTTCTACAATCCCTTTCATTATTATTGAAGTCCTTTGTATATTGGTCAATATCAATGTCCATCATTTCTTCTTGTATTTCTAGACCAAATGTTCTTGCGATCCCTTCTGTAGATAAGTCTGCAATGACCCTGTCTTCATGTATAACTCTCCTGGTAGCTAGATCATATTTATTTATACATTCTAGAACTAAGTCCTTAGCCTCCATGGCTAGCAAAAAACCTGCAGCTCTGTATAATCCTCTTTCCTAGATACACTTCATGTTAGGTGTAGCATCTACTACTATAATTTTCTGTAAAACATCATCGGCATCATAGTTTCCTATGCTTGTGTCTGTTCCGAGTCTGCTTGTATTGATCAGAGAAGGATAGCCTCTATGCATTGGTAACTCCTCCTTTTCTATTTCTTTGCGAGTCTTTCTTTCCTTTTTCACCTTTTCTTCACCCCCTGTATCTACTTTCTTCTGTTTCGGGGCAATCCTATGAAAAAATGTATTTTTTAACTTACTATTTTTACTTCATTTACCTAGGGTTTTTCCCATGAATTTCTATGCTTTACATTTACCCTAATCCCTTTTTGTCCTTTCCCATTTTAAATTTTAGGCTATTTAAAACAATCAGCTAATTCCTAATCAAATACAATAATTTATCATTAACTTGCATTTTCAAACGAAATTACTCTAACTAATTCACATTTTATAATTAATTACATTGTAACAGTGTTCAAGAAACATACCTGTAACCGTGCTAGCTCAACTATAATAGTGTTGACTCAATTTACCATTTTCAAGCTTTTCTGTTCTGAAATTCTGTCCTGTGATGAATTTTCTATTCAATTTGCGCAACAATTCTTTTTCTCTACAATTTTAGTTTTAACAATGCAATTCTGAAAGAAAAACAACTCTTTATTTACCCTCACATGTTAAATTTCATTGTTTCAATGTTAGTTCGGCATTAAATGCTGCATTCAATGCACATACGGCTTCGGCCTTCTATTTCAACCCTTTAATTTTAAACATTCTATCCGTTAGTCTACCCTTTGCATACATCTTGTTTTTTGTATGTCTCTTTGTATATCACTTTTTGTATGTCACTTTATATACAAGCCTAAACATGCAACAGGTTATAAACCATGTTACCTTTTCTTTATGTTCAACTTTCTATCTTTCGTTTGTGTGTTGCAATGTATATAAGATAGATGCAAAACCATCATACAAATGCAACCCATACAAACCCTTTTGCCTTTTAATCCCTGAAGATGTCCTTTATTCTTTTGTATATCGGGATTGTATGTCATTAACATACAATCTTTCATACATACAAAGCATTAACCTTATTTCATTTCTGTTGAAATCCACGTTGAATCTCACCCTTTCATTTCTTTGTATCTCCGCTTATATATCAGTTTGTATATCTGTTTGTATATCCAGCATACAACTGTGAGATAACTACTGCGGGCCCCACTTCACTCACCCACTTGTATCTTTTCGAAACATAAATATATCTACACTTAGATACAACCTCACATACACCTAAACTTTTATACAACCATTTCGAACATTTCTCTTTTATTAACTATATTGCATAATCCTTTTAGGTCCATACATGTATACTAAGCGAATGCATACTTACTTAAAAAAATGTTAAGATACAATGCATCACTTACATCAGATTTATTTAACTTTTGGAATCTGCACTTGTATGTATGTTAAAGATGCAAAATTGAAACATACAAACCTACAAACCACAGAACATACCTTTTTCTCACCTTAATGAACCATATTTTATATCTTCCTTGGGTCTGTGAATGTATATCACCTTGTATATTGTTTGTGTTTAGATTGAACATACATGCAAACCAACATACAATGCGAACTTGACACTTTATTCATTCCACTTCTGAAAACCTATCGGGTCCGATTTGTATACCAAGGATACAAACATTTGAGCATGCATACAAACTACCATGATACAAAACCTGATTGTACTCGACATGACTTATACAATGACTTCACATACAAACGAATTTGCATATGCAACATACAAACCTTTTTATAATGCATTTTACCAAAACACATATATCTCACAGAATACTAGGAATTGTTTTACTAGTTCAAAAAGCAACACCTACTCATTTTTCACCAAGAATTCATCTCTATTCTCTCCTGGTACTTAATGGTAAATCTTCTCAATTTTCAACATGGTTTGTAACACTTACCTCTTTTCCCCTTTACCACCAAGCAAGACCACACACCAGCAAAAAGTAATAGCCATAGCAAGGGTCCTCATTTTGCTAAGACACAAAATGGGGCATGTTGTGAGCATCACAACAAACCCCAGAAAAACCCAGAAAGATTGCTGACATGCAAGCACTTACTATAAATAGTAAGTATGGACAAGTGGTCCAAAACCTCTCCGGAAAGTGTCAACCAACTCTACTGGATCACCAGAACACCCTGGTGACATCAAAATACTCCTCTGATTATGTTGTCACCAACCCAAAAATTTAGCTCTAGCTGATCTAGAAGAGAATCTAAAAATGGGGACATTACAATTACATTGGTGAGAATGGAAAAAAAAGAATGTCATTTATTGAAAATGATGGGATTGTTAGTAGTAGATATGATCCATGTAGTGAAAGCAGTGTAAAACTGTTGTACATATTCTATAAGTCGCCATACTTTAAGGATATAGCCATTAGGTGTACTATTGACTTTATGCATACTGAGAAAAATATAGCCTATGCTATTATGGAAACTCTTTTTGGTGCTTTTGATACTATTTCATCATGTGAAGACTTTTGACAACTAAAGATTTGTTGAAATCTTTGGGTTGAAAAATGTGTTGATGAAAAACATAAAAAACATAGTGCTCTTTATGTTTGGACAAAGGAACAATGTGTACAATTCTCACAGTTGTTTTCTCAGACTCACTTTTCCACTAGATATGTAAGTAGTAGTATTAGAAGCCAAACTGACATTAATAGCTTAAGAGGCCTCAAGACCCATGACTATCATGTCATAATCAAGAATATTTTACCTATTGTGGTAAATATATCAAGTTTGGTAAAGGGGCCAAGATTGGCAGTTATAAGGTTGGGCCTAATATTAAAGAGAATAAGTTTACATGTATTAGATCCTTCAAACTTTGATAGTTTGAAGGAGGAGGTTGTTGAAGTCCTTTGTCCATTGGAACGAGAATTTCCATCAACAATCTTTAACATTTATATGCATCTTTTGATACATCTATAATATGGACTAGAGCATTATGGCCCAGTAAGAACGAGATGGATGTATCCTATGGAACGATATATGAAGGTTTAAAAAAAAATTGTTCGTACTAGGGCAAAATCGAAAGGTAGCATGTCTAAGGGATATTCAATGCAAGAGGCCATGGGATTTTGCATAGAATTTATGAAGGATTTTAAAAATGTCAATCAACATGTATGGGATGATGACAAAGATGAAAGAGTTGCAAGTGAAGTATTAGAAGGCAATGGATGTCACTTCAAGCTATCACATCAAGAAATAAATGTGATACATGCCTATATTCTTCAAAGCACAACTTCGTTCGATAAGAGGCATAGATAAAAACATTTTACACAATAATTTATTTACTCAATTACATTTACACATTTATATTATTAATCTTACTATTTATACTTCAATATTCTATGTAGAAAATATGAAGAAGAGAATCAAACTTGGATGCATCATCAACCTCAAAAGCGCAAACTTCATGATTTGATTGGAGGTGATTCTTTTCCAAAATTTGAAGAATGGATTACTAACGCAATTAGTGATGCAAAAGAAGAAGGTAGATATGTAACAACGGAGGAAAGT
This sequence comes from Cunninghamia lanceolata, assembly GCA_027924645.1. Lineage (NCBI taxonomy): Eukaryota > Viridiplantae > Streptophyta > Pinopsida > Cupressales > Cupressaceae > Cunninghamia > Cunninghamia lanceolata. Next base: position 17,564,905 of record BSBN01000049.1, read on the forward strand.
GAGATTTCACAATCTCCAAATATATGGGCTATGTGTTTTAGTGGAATTTGGGCCTATGGCAGTCATTTAAGAGTGGAAGAAAAAGACAAAGGAAAGACAAATTGTGATTGTGTTGTTAGTGCTGAATTTCTTCACAAAACTAAGAATAAATTTTATGTTGGATTCATCCAAGAAATTATTCAAGTGGATTTTGGTGAAAATAGTCCTATATTATTAAAATCTAAGTGGATCCGACCATCCACAGTACAATTTGATGAGTATGGATTTGTATGTGCAAATACAGGGCAATTTTTATCAAAGATGGATGAGCCGTATGTTTACCCTCTTCATATTAACCAATCATTTCTAATTGATAATGTAAGAATCCCAAGATGGTTGTATTTCATTCAAATAGAGTCTCATTCTAGATGAAAATTCATGGAAGTTGTCAATATAATGCTTGATGGGCAAAATGTTAATTTACAAGAAACATTTGAAGAAGTGGATGAAGATGATGATGGAGTGTTTGAAGAAGAGATTTTGATTACCAATGAAGAGATTGGGAGAGAGAATGAGCAGCATGTTATAGATGAAGATAAGGAAGAAAATCAATCAGATGCAGACACGAGTGATCAGGATTCTGATCTTGCTGGCAATGCAGATGATTATGATGATGTTTTGTCACCTTAACTAGCCTGTCACCTTAAGAGTTTAGCTTGTCACCTAAACTTTGGTTATATTTATGGTGTAATTTATTATTGAATGTAATAAAGATCTGAGTATAGGTATGCTTATTCACCATTGTTTTACTGATACATTTTTGAATGTAATCATTATTATTCTACTGGTACATTGTATACAAAACTTGAGATGTTTACTGTTGATTTGAAGTGTATTTAAAGTTAGGTTCAATCATTATTCTTAGTTTTCTTACTTTGGTTGAAATTAATTTTTTTTAGTTAGAATATAATTTCTTGTATGTCCTATATGTTTTCTAGATGTTAGACTTTTCTTGTATGTCCTAGATGATAGCTTTAGTTTGTAATACAGATTCTAGCCTCCACATGCATTGAATATGCTTGTGTGAAGGAAACAATGATGAACATCTATGATTTAATAATACATATAGATATCTTAACATTAGGTGAGATAAGCCTCCTCATTACAAACAAAGAAATGATCTCTTAGATATCTTAACTAGAATTTGAGAACTAGATTAAATCTTCTTCTCCATTGATTGCTTCAAATAGATATTACAATATAACAAAAGTCTCCTCATATATGTCTCTATAAATGCCTATGATGATGATATCAAAATTTGGTCTTGGTTTCTCTTTTATAAGAGAAGAAACAAGCTTCAAACCATTACAAAATATGGCATCTTTTTAAAATTCATGCCTCTTCGTATAAACTAAACATTAATTTTGCTTAAAACATAATTGAGAGAAAACATAGAAAGTAGACAATATTGATTGGAAGCCCACAACACTTGCAATACACTTGTAGTCCATTAATCAACATAGGAGACTCGTGATCATCCTGATCTAGCAAAGTCCCCCTCTCCATGATAGAGTGTTTGAAGTCTTGGTTCTTCCACTGCAACATCTTCAAGGCCCTATTCTTCTAGAGGAGCCAAATACTCTTGCTCCCATTGGTATACTGTGTAGTCATGAGGCCATGATGCTCGTTGCTCCCCTGCACGTATAGCCTGTCTATTCATCAGCTCGAAAATAATTCTCCTACCATTGAAACATAGTAAAATCACTAGGCCAATTATAATCTTGAATTTGGAGCAATTTGGCCTGGTGATCCTTCCACCTTTTGTCCAGCAATGCTTTGACATTAATTACAAACTTTGTATATCCAGCATCCAAAGCAATTACTCTATCTAGAATGATGTTGAAGTTGAGAATATTGATATCTTCACCCTTTTTCAAAAATTTCATGGCTTTAGAAACTATATGACCAAATTCATCCTTCCACACATCAAAATCCTTGATCTTTTCATTCTCTGTTAGGATTGATGGAATGAACTGGTGTTTGAAAGTGGCAAAGGAATCAACCTTTGCCTACATTCTTTGATTCTCACCATTCACATACTGATACTCATCCAATATCATCTTGATCATTTTCTCTGTTGGCTTTAGAGCTGTAAGAGCATCTTGATTCCATTGTAGAACTTTACACAGAATGATTAGTGTGTGATGTGTTGATTGCCATCTTTGATACAAGGGATCTAAAATAGAAAAAATTACTTTCAACCATTCCATGGTCTGAGACAAGGAAGAGTAGCATTCATGTACATCTCTCAACTTGTCAACAACCATTTTCACTCTATATTTAAAATTTTCTCAAACACTTCAATAATTTTAAATTTTGCCTCATTCTTTGTTTTCTTGTTTTGGATTTTCAATTCCTCAATTTCTTTTTCCAACTTCAATTTCAAAACATTGAATTGTTTAACAGTCATTGTGGTATCACTGGTCTCTTGTGGCACAGGTATTTGAAATTTCACAATGGCTTGAATCTGAGAACTCTCACCCTTCAGTTGTTTTTTCAGGTTTACATTTTCAAGATACAATCTATTTACCTCATCATGTTAGACTTAGGGCACACAACTGAGAGGGGGGGTGAATCAGTTGTGCGAAACTTTCTCAAATTAGACACTTGAATCTTCTTTAGTGATTAGCAAAATATTAATCATGAACCATAATGCATTCAAATCAAAAGCAGAAACATATCAACACATAAGACACCAAGATTTTGATCTAGAAAACCTGGTTAAGGGAAAAACCACAGGGTGATTAACCCAAGAATGTATTCTTTGTTAGAAGAATAGAAAAGAACAAATGGCACATGCCAATTAGGGCTCACTGCCCAAGCACACTGCTCACAAGAGGCTCACTGCCTACAAGAGACACACTGTCTACAAAGAAATAAGTATCACCTTTATGAACTGGAAAATAGCATCTTCACCATGCTTGAATCAGTTCCATTAAAGCCCAAAAACTTCTGCTCTACCTTTCGCATTTCTCCTCACTACCACACACTCATCACCACAAGACACACTTTAAAATGACTTCACAATCCCTTATTTATATAAGGCATCAACTTAGGAACAATCATCTAAGTCGGCAAACACCTACAAGAACATTTGCAAGACGTGTACTATATCCAGTCAGCCAGTCTCAAGAAGAACACCAATATCTAGTGGTTATTCTTCAAATGCAAACTCTAACTTCAATGTGGACCACCAACATGAATTGGACATGATCCAATGATCATCATAAACTTCCCTGAATCACCAAGAACATCCACACTTCATCATCCTACTGGAATTCTTCTCTCCTTCATTCGGAGCTTCAAGAACATAGTCTGTCATTACTGTCACAAATGAATAGGCTCTTCCAGACCTTCAAACCACAAACCAATCTATTTGATACTACACAGGGACATCCTCAGCACTCCCTCAGATCCGTAGAATGGGATAATGCATTACCGGACCTCACCGGACCTATCTGTGTCACTCTGTCACCTCTGGACACCTGCCAGAGCTGGTTCTACTTGAACAACCATAACTTCTTCAGATCTTCATGCAGACCTCTAAAAACTTGACTGGAGCATCTCAAGACTTATATCTACAAACCCTTTAAACCGTATCCTCTGATCCTTAACCTATCTTGGACTTTTACCTTATTGTCATCACTATTCTTCACTGTTCCTAATTGAGACTAATTTTTTCAATATCCTCAGCACACAGCTCATCCAATCCTTCTTATTAATGCAACATGAGTATGTTGACATCAATGACAACACCGGTTAAACCCATACTTGTAACAATCTCCCCCTTTGTCATTGATGGCAACATATGATGTGAAAAACCATCAAGACAAGAACTTCTCCTTACTATCACAACACCCCCTGTCAACAGCAACCATTCACATGTCTTCTCTCCCTTTACTGCTCCCCCTTTGATCATCAACCACTTGTTTTTCACATGTCTTCTCTCCCCCTTTGACATCAATGGAAAAGGGCTCATACTTGCAATTTCACCACCTTAGACTCATACATGCTACTCCCCCTGAGTAGCATCTCCCCAACATCAATCTAGATCACAAGATGTGACTGTGATACTCACCGGACTGATGCACATCAGTGCACCTTAGTTCATCACTGAAGGGGCAATAACCCCTAACTTCTCCCTGAGATACTCAAAAGAGTCTTTAGGTAGAGGTTTAGTAAAGATATCTGCAATCTGATCCTTGGAGGGCACATACTCCAATCTGACTTCATCCTTGTTCACTTGCTCTCTCAGAAAGTGAAACTTGATAGATATATGCTTAGTCTTAGAATGCAACACTGGATTCTTAGAAATACTTACTGCACTTGAATTATCACAGAAAATTGTGATAGGCTCCTCATATTCTAGTTGAATATCTCTTAGCATCTGCTTCATCCATAGAACTTGAGTGCAACTACCTACTGCTGCAATGTATTCTACTTTAGTTGTAGATAGGGATATTGCCTCTTGTTTCTTGCTTAGCCAAGAAACCAATATTTTTCCCAAAAAGAATGCTCCTCCACTTGTACTCTTCCTATCATCCACATCTCCTGCCCAATCTACATCTGTATATGCATGAAGAGAAAAATTATGATCTCTAGGATACCACAGACCATACTCAACTGTTCCTTTTAAGTACCTAAAAATTCTTTTGATTGCCATGACATGAGATTCTCTGGGATCAGCCTGGAATCTCGCCACAAGACCAACAACCTGCATTATATCTGGTCTAGTTTGAGTGAGATACAACAATCCTCCAATCATTGATCTATACTTTGTCTGATCTGTCTTAGGAGATTCATCATGTTTGCTCAACTTACATCCGGTTGCCATGGGAGTGTTCATTGGCTTTGAATCTTCCATTCCAAATTTCCTCAACAATTCTTTCGCATATTTGGTTTGAGAAATAAAGATTCCTTTCTTTGTCTGAGTAATTTGCAGACCCAAGAAGAAATTCATTTCACCAGACATTGACATCTCAAACTCACTTTTCATTTGATTTGCAAAGGTTTTACACATACTATCTCTTCCTCCAAATATGATATCATCAACAAATACTTCAACAATCAAGATGTTTTCATGATCAATTTTGAAATATAGGTTATTGTCAGCAGTACCTTTGTTGAAACTAATCTTCAAAAGATGTTTGTCCAGTCTTTCATACTAGGCTCTAGGGGCTTGCTTTAGTCCATACAGTGCCTTCTTCAATTTGCAGACCATATCACCATGCTCAGATAATTGAAAACCATCCGGTTGTGCAATGTACACTTCTTCTTCTAAGTCACCATTTAAGAAGGTAGACTTGACATCCATCTGATACACCTTGAAATCCTTGAAGGCAGCAAATGCAAGAAATAGTCTGACTGCTTCAATTCTTGCCACCGGAGCAAAGGTTTCTTCAAAATCAATCCCTTCTATTTGAGAGTAGCCTTTGCAGACTAATCTGGCTTTATTTCTGATTACTTCACCAACTTCATTTAGTTTGTTTTGGAAGACCCATTTGGTTGCAATCACATTCTTGTTTCTAGGTCTAGGAACAAGATCCCAAGTGTGATTTTTCTCAATTTGCATCAACTCTTCCTCCATTGCTTTGGTCTAGTTTTCATCATTGCAGGCTTCATTTATTGTCTTAGGTTTAATCTTTGAAATCAGACAATATTCATCTAAATTTTGAGCAATTTTCCTTCTAGTTTGCACACCTTTACTTTTGTCACCTATGATCTGATCTTTAGAGTGGTTTAGTCTTACATACCTTGGAACTTTGGGAGTTTCTTGCACTTCTGCTTCTTGATCAAGCTCATTCAGACTTATCTCTTCTTCCTGATTTACTGGATCAGTCTGAATCTGACTTTCAGGAGAGGATTGAGCTCCTTGAACTAGAACACCATTTTGATCATCTTCATCATACTCATAAAACCTTGAGGGTTTCTCTATTCCCTCATCAACCTTCACATTTGTACTTTCTATCATCTTTCTTAGTCTCTTGTTATAACACCGATATGCTTTGCTTTGAGTAGAGTAACCCAAGAATATTCCTTCATCACTTCTAGCATCAAACTTGCCTAAATCTTCATCTCTTTTGATGTAACACTTGCTACCAAAGACTCTGAAATATCTTACAGTAGGAGTAATGCCAAACCATAGTTCATAAGGGGTCTTACCGGTATTGCTTCTGATTTGAACTCGATTAAGAGTATAGACTGCAGTGCTGACAGCTTCTCTCCAATAGATCTGAGGAACATTTGCTTCCATCATCATGGTCCTAGATGCTTCCTGGATGGTCCGGTTCTTTCTCTCCACTACTCCATTCTGCTGTGGAGTCCTAGGAGCAGACAACTGTCTCTTGATTCCATGTTTCTCATAGAACTCTATGAACTCATCGGATGTGAATTCTCCACCTCTATCAGACCTCAAACACTTCAACTTTAATCCTGTTTCATTTTCTACCATAGCCTTGAATATTTTGAATTTCTCAAGAGCTTCTAATTTCTCCTTTAGAAAGGTTACCCACATCATCTGGGAATAGTCATCAATTAACAGCATGAAGTATCTATCACCTTGAATACTCCTAGTTCTTGTCGGACCACAAAGATCAGTGTGAACTAAGTCCAATAATCTGGTAGAAGACAGTTCCTTGCTTTTGAATGTGAGTTTGCTCAGCTTACCCAATTGACATTCCTTGCACAAGCTATTAGTAGGTTTCACCAATTTTGGAAGATCTCTTACAGCCTGAGTATTTCTTATCTTGATGATATTATCAAAATTCACATGACACATTATCTTATGCCATAACCAGCTCTGATCAACTTGAACAAATAAACAGCTTTTACTAGTACCAGCTAAGTGGAAGATATTACCTTTAGTTTGAGCACCGGATGCAATCTCTATTCTAGATCTTTCAAAGATTTTGCATTTTCCATCCTTGAATCGGAGATCATAGCCTTTGTCCACCAACTGTCCAACACTGAGAAGATTGTGCTTCAAACCTTCAACATACAGTACATTACCAGTTTTGTTTCTTCCATCAAAAGAAATAGTTCCTCTTCCTCTAATTCTACCAGCAGAATTATCACCAAACTTCACCACTCCTCCTTCATACCTTTCCAAGTCTATGAACTTATTTTTGTCACCTGTCATGTGGTGAGAGCAACCACTGTCAATGACCCAATCATTCTTTTCTTCAACTTGGGCAGCCAGAGCTCTTTCTACAACTTTATGATTGATAGATATAGAGGATATTGGTTCTTCTTCCTTGATGGCAATAAACACCCATTCACTTCCGAACTTGTTTCCTATCTTTGATTCATCATCTGTTACTCCTTCATTATCATCTTCTTCATGAACATAGTAACAATTCTTTTGGACCCTTGATCTATTAGGATTTGGCTTTGAAAATCTTTCCGGACATCTTGAGGCAAAATGACCAATCTTATTGTAGTTAAAACACTTAAAAGGTAATTTTCCTTCATACTTACCGGATCCTCTTGGCACTCTCTTTGCAATGAGGGCTTCAAGTTGAGCAGTTTCTTCTTCTTCTTCTTTAAGGTCTTTTCTTGCTTTTTCATACCATGACAGTTTCCTTGATGAGTTCTCTCCTGGATCAAATCCTTGTTTACCTTTCACAGAGGCACTGGCTTTGAATGCAAATTCAGTTTTGGGGGGATCATCTCTAAACTTGGTCATTTCAAAAGCAGCCATTTTGCCAGCCAATTGGTCTCTTGTGACAGTGGCATGGGTTCTGAATTCATCAATGGCAGCAACCTTGATTTTGTAAGAGACAGGAAGGGATCTGAGAATTTTACCAACAATCTCATTTTCATCCAAGACTCCACCAGAATTTCTAATTCCACAAACCAGCTCATTCACTCTTGGCATAAAAGTGGTAATATTTTCATCATCTCTCATCTTCAGTTTTTCAAATTTCCCTTTTAGACTCTGTAACCTTGCACATTTAACATACTCGTCTCCTTCATGCAAAAGTTCCAGTTTAATCCAGATCTCATAGGCAGTTGGTAGGTCAATAACATTTGATAGCTTTGAGTCCGTTAATGTGCTTAGAAGAGCCTCTTTGGTCCACAGATTGTTTTCAGCATCTGTGATTTCATTTAGGGTTATCGGACCACCCTGTGGAGGTACATACACTTTTGTGACCATGGACCAGTACGCCATTTCCATACACTGCAAGTGACATTTCATGTGACCTTTCCAAAGAGCAAAGTTGGTTCCATCAAACTTCAGACTATCCTTCTTGTATGATGACATCCTGGATCTCCTCAAGTGGTTAAACTCCTTTTAGAGGAACTTAGCTCTGATACCAATTGTTAGACTTAGGGCACACAATTGAGAGGGGGGTGAATCGGTTGTGTGAGACTTTCTCAAATTAAACACTTGAATCTTCTTTAGTGATTAGCAAAATATTAATCATGAACCATAATGCATTCAAATCAAAAGAAGAAACATATCAACACATAAGACACCAAGATTTTGATCTGGAAAACCCAGTTAAGGGAAAAACCATGGGGTGATTAACCCAAGAATGTATTCTCTATTAGAAGAATAGAAAAGAACAAATGGCACATGCCAATTAGGGCTCACTGCCCGAGCACACTGCTCACAAGAGGCTCATTGCCTACAAGAGACACATTGTCTACAAAGAAATAAGTATCACCTTTATGAACTGGAAAATAGCATCTTAACCATGCTTGAATCAGTTCCATTAAAGTCCAAAAACTTCTGCTCTGCCTTTCGCACTTCTCCTCGCTACCACACACTCATCACCACAAGATACACTTTAAAATGACTTCACAATCCCTTATTTATACAAGGCATTGACTTAGGAACAATCATCTAAGTTAGCAAACACCTACAAGAACATTTGCAAGACGTGTAATATATTTGGCCGGCCAGTCTCAAGAAGAACACTAATATCCGGTGGTTATTCTTCAAATGCAAACTCTAACTTCAATGAAGACCACCAACATGAATTGGACATGATCCAACGATCATCATAAACTTCCCTAAATCATCAAGAACATCCGCACTTCATCATCCTATAGGAATTCTTCTCTCCTTCATCCAGAGCTTCAAGAACACAGTCTGTCATCACTGTCACAAATGAATAGGCTCTTCCGGAACTTGAAACCACAAACCAATCTATTTGATACTTCACAAGGACATCCTCAACACTCCCTCAGATCCACAGAATGGGATAATGCATTACCGGACCTCACCGGACCTATCTATGTCACTCTGTCACCTCTGGACACCTGCAGGAGCCGGTTCTACTTGAACGACCATAACTTCTTCAGATCTTCATGTGGACCTCTGAAAACATGACTGGAGCATCTCAAGACTTATATCTACAAACCCTTTAAATGGCATCCTCTGATCCTCAACCTATCTTGGACTTTTACCTTATTGTCATCACTGTTCTTCACTGTTCCTGATTGAGACTAATTTTCTCAATATCCTCAGCACACAGCTCATCCAATCCTTCTTATTAATGCAACATGAGTATGTTGACATCAATGACAACAATGGTTAAACCCATACTTGCAACACATCATTCATCTCCATATGAGTTCTCTCATAATCAAACAATCTTTGTTATAGCTTTAAAACAACAGCTCATGTAAACATTGCAGTATGCATATTGAGGGTAGCTGCTTTAGTTGTTGATGTGTCCTGGAATGTCTTAACCACAATTGTTTCGCTTATTTCTTGGACCACATCAAATAATCATGGTTTGATGGTGTTCTTTTGTGTTTCCCATATTTCCAAAGTCTTTATTTTTTGATTGAAACCACAACCACTGACACCTTCCTCATAGTCAAATTTAGAAACTAGCATTGGGTCATCTTGATTCCTGACTTGGTCTAACAAAAACATTTTCTTCAACTCAAGCCTAGGAATGATCAACATGTTGCTCCTTAATACCATTTGTCTAGCCTCATTAGGGCTAACACTTATTTCATCTATCTTCATATTCTTGAAAGTTTGTGAAACAATTTGGTCATGCTGAGATTCATCAGTACCCACTTTATGTATTTCCACTTGTTCTTGAAATTCTTTCATCTTCATCTTAATCCAAAAATCTTTGAATTTAGGAGAATTAATGAAATCATCATCCTCCATAAATCTCATAGAAGATACAATTCTTTCATCTTCTAATTCAGGCTCCCCTTGTGCTTGTTCAACCATTTTGGCCTATGGTTTGTGTGCTTTTGTTTCTTGGCCAACAAGTGTCTGACCTGTTTCTCCTTCATCTCCCATATTTCTTAGGATACTAGCTACTTCATCAATATCACCCCCTCCTTCGCTCAATTCATATGGAACCAGTAGAGAAACATCCTCAATCCTTTTCCTTTTGGCAGGTGGTGAATTAGGGACATGAGCTAGATCCTGTACTGACATTGCATCTGGTGTAGGCTCTTGAATCACAACTCCTGGTGGACTTTTGACACTGAGCATGGTAGCCTTTGAAGGATGCTTCTCAGACTTGCTATATATTCTTTCAAAATTGTCAATTATTAGATCTATTCTTCTCAAAGGGTCCCTCTCTTCAACAAAGAATCTAGGAAAATTAGGATTTTGTTTTCTCCTACCATCCTCAATCCTTTTCAAAATCTCCCATTTTCTTACCTTATTATGCACTTCTTGAAAGGTGACAAGATTTCTAATTACATCCTCATCAAAATTGATTTGATGGGATATTCCCATTCTTGTGAGGATGGTTTGTCTGACAAAGTTCATGTGACCCTCTGGATCACAAACCCTCTCTACACCTGATTTCAAAGAATATTTTTCCTTCAAATAGGCTTGCAAATCCTCTAAAGTATCAAAACCAATGGACCAATCAGCGAACATTGTGGAATTAGGAAGAAATGTGCCTTTCTTTTGTTTATTCATTATATCCTTCTCCATCCACATCATTTTCTACATGAATTCAAGGAATGCAAGTCTATTTGGCACAAATTTGGGCAACACATGGGGTGGTTGAGTACACTCATATACCCTGATTATAGTATGAACTGGCAAGAAAAATTAATCAACATAGTTATGCCTATGACCCTGTTCTGGCCTATGAGTAAGAGGCCTCAACATTTCCCTGATCTCTTTTGTCAATATGGCAGAAAAGGTACCAAGAGAATTCATTATTCTAATTGATAATTCATCATGAAACACAACATAGTCACAATTCTTGCAATGGTTATCCCATTTGTAACACCAGCACTATGTTGGCAATCTTTGTCCCTTTTCATCAATCATGCTCAGATCCATTCTATTGGGCCACTTCCTTCTATTTTGATACAAAATCAAATGACATAACAAAGAGTAGTATTTGAAATCTATGGGCTTTTTGTTTTCTCTTATGTACAAAAATCCATCATGCAGTTTCTTTTCAATGAATGCTGCAAAATCATATTCAACATTAGCTTCTAGATTTTGAATTCTCATGGCCATCATCATTAGGCTGACAGGAATTCTACCGTGGGCATCAATACCCAACACCTGGCACAAGGCAAAAAAATGTTCTTTTGAAATAGATAGCAAAATCTTCAACAGTGAAAGGTTCAATTGTAGTGGATGTGATTTCAATTCTTTTCTTATTTGCCCCTTTCCTCATGTGTATGGGCACCTCATCCCTTCTATGTGTTTTTCTCAAACTATTGTACTCCTGCTCACTCTTCTGTAGATCTACTTGTGTGAGGGCTTGCTTTCTCAACATGAAGCAGTCTATGATTGCATTCCTGTCCACAACCACTAATGGTGACCCAGTTGGTAGTCTAACTATTTTGGTGGCTGAGTGATAGTGTTGTGCCAATGTTCTAATCAAATCCACATCAACAAATACATTTGGCACCACAAGCTTTGCCAAATCCAAATTCCATGGGTTTCCAACTAGTCCTTGTCCATCTTTATTTCCACAAAAATACCAAAAAAGGTTCCATCTAGAGATAGGGATTGCAGCATCTCGACATCCTTCTGCAACATCCTTGAACAATTCTTAGACCCATTGTCAATTGAATTTGGAAGGATGTCCAACAATGATTGTTGAAGTGATTGTTTCTTGGGAGCAGGGGGTCAATGCTCTTACTCAGATTCAGATTTTTTAGGTGTCATATTTTGGTGCCTCTACAAAATAGGGTTTTGATATTTTACTTGCTTTACCAGACTAGTTGAAAACAGAGCATAAACCAAACACCAACTTTTATGTAAAGAGTGATGGGGTAGACTTACTCAGTCAAAAAATGCCTGAGGAGAGCACACGAAGATTGAATTTGCCTTCTGAAATCAACACTGAATTCATTGGAATGAAGAAATACAAAGAAATCCCAAGTTTTATCATGCCATGAAGCTGGTCATTTCTCCATTAACCTGGTTCCTGCCACGAAATCAACAAATCTCATCATTCAATTCTTTTCAAACACAAACCATTAATTTGATCCAATCCAATGGCTGGGTGAGTATTTCAATATTTGTAGTCCTTTCCTTGAAAACCAGAATTCTGCAGGCATCAATGATAACCATTGCGGGGTAGCACTGAAGTCATTTTGACATTTAACTCCTTACTACATCACCGCAAGACCAACTTAGGGAAATCGCAGGACCACGGGACCTCTTGGACAGTTACGTTCATCTTCACTACTTACCACCACCTCACAAGCCTTGTTGTACACCACCACGAGATGACAGGATACATGTTATCCCTTATGTCTTTTACCGCGGGGTGATCCCACAATAGTGGGTTACACTTTTTGGCCAAAGTTGACATTGAAATGACCATTTTGAAAAAAATCTTCACTTTCATACAACTATAGTTGCTAAACCGTGAGGAATTTGAAGATGATGTAAAGTAATGATTTGTCATATTTTGTCTGTAGATTCTAAATATATATCATTTAATTTTTTTTGAATCAAAATATATCTCCTTTTCCATCTCCTTCAATAACTAGTTTCTACTAGTAAACAACATTTTTAAAGAGTGATGTGTATTGTGTAAAACATAACTTTTTTTATGAAGGATAAAATTCTAATTTTTTCAAATTTAGATTTTTAACTACGATATCTAGAGGATGCATTTGGTTTCATAATGTTTTATTGAATATTTTTCTTTTAATTAACTTTTGAAGTCAAACCAATTACAATTTAGACATAGGTGTACTGTGTAAAGCATAACTTTTTTTTGTATGTATCAAAATTCAAATTTTTTTTTGGAATAAGGACATCAATACCTAGAGGACACATATTTTTTAGAATTTTTTTCTATATTTTCCTATTTTTTCGTATGTATGAAACAAAGACCTTGATGTTCATTAAAATCCTACATTCACAAGAAATACAAAATGGATATAATAATCAAATTAAATATATTTAAAATTATACTTTTTAAGAAGCTTATAATAAGGACTACATACTTACAAACCATAAAATTTTAAATGAATTCATTTGATCCCCCAAAAGGTAAATCAAAAGTGCTTTTTTATTAGCATTTTGATAGGTGTAGAGGAGATTCCATGGCAAGTATGGTTTAAAACTAGTGGGGTTCTATCCAAGGGGGTTTGACCTAAAGGGATTTGATCAAACCCTATTCAATTACAATCTTTTAAATGGAACCATTCAAGGCTTAAATCATTATATTTTATAAAATTATGTGATTTCAACAAAAAATAGGATGTCCCAGAAAGTGTAACCCATTATTGTGGAAGCACCTCGCGCCACTGCTAAGCTTTGGCCTAACCATTGTGGGGCCGTGTAAGCCTTTGGTCTCCCATTCATTGTTTACTGTATTACCTCCAGTCGAAGTTATCAGCATTGCGAGGCTGCGCTGTGTAGCATTACTGGTCACTTGAACTCCTTATACCGCAACACCGCAGGGTTGACTTAAAACCATCATGAGGGTGCGGTGAACACTTTATATCAACTCCTTCCTACCGCATTGATGCCGGTCATCTCCTTACCTGCTATGGGGGTGCGATAACATATTATGTGTCTCTTGAGTTTATATCGCAACTAAATTTTCTACATGTTGCAGGGAAGCGGTAACTGTATATTCACATCCTCTAATTTCTGCACACCTGTCAAGGCTGTTTGCATGTACTGCGGGGCTGCGATAAGAGACAAAAAAACATCAATGGTTAAAAATATAAATTTATTTCACATAGACCTAATATGAGATGCTCATAAATGACTCCTAGAACAATTCTAAAAGGAATATGAATCCTTAATTATGGATTTATGGAAGGAAAATGTATGAAACAAAGTGGGACTATATGAAATTTTGAATGGTTCTAACACACCTCATGATGAACTAGACTATGTTTTTCCTTCATCCTGCTTGTGTTATGTTTTTATGAGTTCTTTTCTTGTGAATATATCCCCTAAGGAAATTTTTTCTGATACCTATAATTGTAAACATCTTCTTAGTTTTTGACTGCAAATTCTTTTTAATCTGTAAAATGAATTCTATTTTAAGTTTTCATTTGCAGTTATCAGTAGATTGGAAAGTCAACAGTTATCAACTTATGAACTCAATAAAGTTTTATTGATTCACATTGTTGATTTATACATTATTTTTTATTTGGACTTCAGGAAATGAAGAGAAGGGCTATAAAGTGCAAATTAGATGATAGTGATCATAATGCTGAAACTTCACTAACAGATTATGAGCACCTTTGTAGAGAAAAAGTGGCCAAGAATAATGAATATTTATTGAGACTTGGTTTGATAAACAGGCAAGTTGTAAATCCACTAAGTAGTATATTATTTGTTTAATAGTGTTTAATGAAATTTTATAGGCAAGAGCTTTATGTATATAAGACATAATATAATATTATTTTTTGTTTTATAGGTAACAAAAAGATTGTAAAGAAAATGCAAAGAAAAAACAAAACATAAGAAAAAATACAATGCCACCATCTCGTTGAAGCCACCGCTTTTGTGAATCAACAAATGCAGTTGGTGAAAACAATAGTTGCAATGATGATCATGTGTAGCCTGATATAGCATATGCTAATGTGCATCCTAATGCTCACATGGTGATGTGCAGCCTAATATAGCACATGGTAATCATGTGCATCCTGATATAGCACATGGTGATGTGTAACATTGTGATGATCTCTTAGAACAAAGTCTAAGAGAGATTATTGAAAAACATCAAAGTATTAAATGAACAGTAGGTCTACAGATGATTTATTTAAGATTAAAGGATGTGTTTAAAGTGAAATCTACAAAGACTGGTACTCATGATCTACGTACTGAAGCCACACCTAATGTGGCCAAGGAGCATGAAGTTCTGGTTAATGAAAGTCATGAAGAGAGACTGCTTGCATCTGTTGTGCCTTGGAGTGCACCTGTTGCATCTAGAACTTTTGATGAAACTAGTGGATCAACTAGAAATACTGGTAGTGGTTTAATAGAAGATGTGGATGCTTTTATCAAAATAAAAAGATTGAGTCAAGATTTGTACAGATGTATTGAGAGGAATGCAAAACTAAGAAAATTATAAGGCAAGAAGCCATTCTTGCTTGAGGTATCGAGAATGGGGATCCCATTGAGCCAAATGCTGCAAAGTGGGCCTCTGAGTTGGGTGTAAGATGTAGGGCCCATTTGGATATTTACAAATCAAGTTTTGCAGAGCAAGATGCACGATCTGTGGAAAATGTTATACAAAAAATGGAAAATGCTTTTGAGACTACTAGTGGACAAATCTCTAGAAAATATTACAAGCAAAAGATGAGAATTTTGATGAACAATTTTAGATACAATTGTAGAAAAGCAATCATGGAGGGAAAAGAGAGGTTAGACTCCACTCTATGTCCCAAATAGTAAGAGGCATTGAAAGAAAGTATGCATTCTAAAGAATATTTGGCAAAGAGTAACAAAGACAAGAGAGCAAGAGATAATGTGAGGGTTGGATATACATTTGGCCAAGGTAGTTTGCAGGCCAAAATGAACAAATTTGGAGTAAGTGTATGGGTTTTTGGTTCAATTTACATTGTGTTATTTATTTCAATTTTTATTGAACTGACTATATGTTGAAATTGACATTGTATTTTAGGTGGAAAATAGTAATAGAGAAGCAGGTGCAAAAGATATTGTCAATTATATGATAGCACTAGATCCTAGTAAATCTAAGAGTAGGATGAAGTGGAAATCTACTTCATCAATAGAGATTTCATAGCCATCTGTTACATGCCCAGTAGGATCAGCCTCTCCAGATCATGTCAACTCAAATGAAGGGTACCAACATGTACTGAATTGCATAAATGGTCTCAGTCAACAAGTTTTATAGTTGGTTTCCTTCGTTAACCCTATAGTTTCTGCATGGAATGAGCATAAATCCACAGATTCATATGAGGTGAGAGGCTCTATTGATCTCATTTCTTCTTGTTTGGCAATTATGTATACAAATGCCTCTTAATATGTAGATTATTGAAATCTAAGCATAGGAGAATCCAACCCAATTTCTTTATTGTTGGAGTGATCCAGAAAATGTTCTTTTGGACAAATTTATAGCTTGCATTCTTTACTTGACTATTGAATGCTTTGTATATTTTTTGCATGATGCTTAAACCACATGTAGAGCAATTGTTTCAAAGCAATAGGAAAGGAAAAAAAACCTTCATGATGTCAACAGAGCTGCCGATATTGATAGTGATGATTATGATGAACTGGACAAGAATGTGCAACACAGTCATCATAGTTATGCCGAAGTTGAGGTAATATAATAGTTGTCAGTTACCTATCCCAATGTGTTGTCATTCTTCATGCTTAAAATGTTCTTTTGGACAAAAAAATATAGCTTTTGCATTCTTTAAGTTGTAAGTTAATCTGTCCAAATGTTTTGTCATTAATTCTTCATGCTTAGAATATTCCTTTGGACAAAAAATTATATCTTTTGCATTCTTTACTTGACTTATATTATTTTTTTCATGCTGATTAAACCACATGCAGCGTAATTATATGAAAAAAGAATGAAAAGAAAAAGGTCGTGTCAATAGAGCTCTCTACAAAACTGTACAACTTCATATGTCAATGTTGATAATGATAATTATGATGATGAACTTGACGAGCATGCACATGATATTCATAGTAGTAGTCATGATAAACTCAAGGTGACTGCTATGAAACCACATGCAAGTAAGTACTATTCAAGTAAGTAATGGTTGTTTTATTATGTAAATAAGGGTAATCATTACCTATTTGATAGAAGTTGGTTACAATAGTATTTAAGTGTAATTAGCTAGTATACATAGATTATGGAAATAAGGGAGAACATATAACTTACATATGGAAGCTTAGAGCTTAGTTGTAACAGAGTGCATACATAGATTTTAACTATGCATTAGTGCATTGTGTTTGGGGATGTCATGGTCCTCAGTTGGGGGACCTCATTGCCAATCCATGTCTCTTTCTAGAGTACTCATACAGTCTAGCACTATTGTAGTCTTGCCCTCCATTTGTTTGTACCTCGAAATGGGTTAGTTTTTTTTTTAGAGTAAAAAGTTGGTTCTTTGCTATTCAACAGAATAAAAAAAAGAACATACAAAAATTGATTTGTTCCAAAACATAAGACATTACATATAGCTGTCAAAAACAATATAATGTGTGTTTTATATCTCAATATAATGTGTATTTTTTTTGTTTTTGTAGACATTTAATATTGATAAACTCTAAAAGGGGATAAAGTTCAGGTGTTGGATCCATTTGATGGTGCTACGTCTATGGGCATTGTGTAGATTCACTCATTATCTATTGTACATGTCAATTTGAAAGGAATGGGAGATGCACATGTAAATATTTTAAAGGTCACAAGTAACATACCCCTTGCTTATGAAGACAAAATAAATGGAGTTGTCCGTCTAAAAGAGAAAGAAGGGACCTTCACACGGTGGCCACTAAAATATTTGAAAAAAATGACATAGTTGATGTTTATCATGTACTAGCTATTAGACAGCTTGGCCCACTACTTTATGCAATAGTTTGAATGTGTTGTTCAAGGATCTTAGTGTTTTTTGTCTGTTTTGGAGATGTATAAGCAAAAAAAGCCATTGTAACTCAGTTTTCTCAGTCACAACACTGAGAAACACACTTTGTAACACATTTTTCAAAGCAAACACACATATTTAAGTCTTATGGGTTTTTTGGACTTGATTTTATGTTGGTTTTCCTCCCTAAACATTCAACATCACTACCTTATATGCCTTTATGAAAAGATTATAGGGTTATTTTTGGCTGCATTGAAGGAGAGATCTTCATATATGGGACATGATCAACACTCAGTCATGAAGACTCAAGGAGGACAAATGAGAGAGCTTCATAAAGGAAAGAGCTTCATATATGAGATGTCATGAAGACTCAAGGAGCATAAATGACAGTGAGCAAGAGATAAAGTACACAGTTCATGCCATAGGCAAAGTGAGATGAGTCTTAAGCTGCTGTGATCAAGGGTGGTGTGTTAATTTTTGAGAAAGGAAGGGCAATTGGCAATGCACAAAGATCAATGAGGAAGATTACAGTCATAAGGTGATGATGTTAGCAGTTCATCAAGACTTTGAAAGCAACTAGTAGACAAATTTATAAAATTCTTAAATAGCAAAAAAGATAGCCACTAATAATTCTATTATTACAAGGCATATATTCTACATGGTAGTATAGTTGCAGGAATATGATAGTTTCATAAACCTATGACAGTCTACAAATGAAAGTCTAAATTTTGTATACTTATGGGTGATTGTTCTATAACAGAGAGATAATGAGTGCATAGAGGTAAGATGTTCATGGTGAGTGGCAATGGTCAATGGTTCCCAAGGATGCAAGCATAGTAAACATGGTTTCAGTGGCATGAGCAAAGGAACAGAGGATTGTAGTGTTAGCATTAATTAAAAAGCAAGTATATGAAAGTTGCATGGCAATCATCTAGAAAGCAAGTATGCATAGTTCAATCACCACAATGAGTGAAGACCAAGGACACTAAATACATATGACTACATACCAAGTGTCCAATGTAATAGAGGCAGGGTAAGTGAATGATTTAGACTCAAAAAGAGGCTTTTGAAGATGCATTAATGAAGGAAGAATTTGATTTCATGCCCTAAGAGGACCTGATATCTTCAAACTCAATAAAAACATGTCCCATAAGTAGTGTTGATGATAGTACAAGACACAAGAATACAGTGATGTTTCCTTAAGGAAGCCTGATCTAGTCCATGTTTCACATTATGAATATCCTATCATAGACCTGACTACATATAATAGTGTATTTCCTTTGGTTGCAGTCAAGAAGGACAAGTGCTAGTTTGATGGGGTGGATTAGATGACCTATGGCAGCAATTACGCTGGTTGAGAATCAGTTACTGATAGTTCACTTTTTGGCAAAGCATTGTAAACTTGGAGAAGTTTCTTTCTTGTCATTTATGTGCATTGTAACTCAGATTTTTAGTCTTGTGACTGAAAATAAACATTGTAATACTCTATTTCTAAGCATTTTTCAAGCAAGATAGATATTTCAGACTTGTGCAAGCTATAAGAACACCTTTCTTTTAATAAAGTTCAATAATTTTGCCTTCTCAATGGTTGTCTTTATATTGTATGCAATTCATTAATGATTATGATGTGTATTTTTATGTTTTATGTTTAAATCCTTAAATATCAGTTAATTAAAATGACTAAATATACTACTAATTGATGTCAATTAATAATTAAATTGACTAAATATACTACCAATTGATAGAAATCGTTAACAATGAATTAATATGACTAAATATAGTACCAATTGACAGAAATCAATGAACAGTGAATAAATATGACTAAATATACTACCAATTGACAGAAATTAGTGAACAGTGAATAAATATGACTAAATATATGACCGGTGTTAAATCAATGAACAAAAATGACTAAATATACTACCAAATTGATCAAAATGATGATTAAAATTAATGACTAAATACACTACCAATGGATAGAAATTAGTGAATAAAAATGACTAAATAAGTGACCAGTTAACAACAATCAATGACTAAATCAACAACTAAATATACTACCAAATTGATCAATCAAAACAACCATTAAATGGCTAAAAATGGTTGAGTCATCAATTTGGTCACATTATAAATGACTAGCAATAAACTACTAATGGTCA
The DNA here is from genome assembly GCA_027924645.1 of Cunninghamia lanceolata. Lineage (NCBI taxonomy): Eukaryota > Viridiplantae > Streptophyta > Pinopsida > Cupressales > Cupressaceae > Cunninghamia > Cunninghamia lanceolata. The sequence continues at coordinate 17,585,091 of BSBN01000049.1, forward strand.
CATGACCATGTTTGATTATTTATAAGCAATTTTTAATAGTTTTTTTTAGTAATATATTGCTCTTTTTGTACTAGTGCTGGAGTATAAGACTGTGCACCTACTTAATGGCCATTGGCTTTGACATTTGGCCATCAAAATAGTGGATGGTTATACAACTCCATCAACTCCACCAATGGATCCTACTAAAAACAAAGCAAGTGAACACAATGCAAAAGCTATGAATGCAATCTTGTGTGGTTTATCAGAATCAAAGTTTATCAAAGTGATGCATTGCAAAGCAGTGAAGGAGATCTGGGAAAATTTTTGGAATATCTATGAAGGTGATGATAAGGAAAAGAAAGTCAAGCTTCAAATTCTTAGGAGTTAATTTGAAAGCCTAAAAATGAAGGATGAAGAAAAAATTGTCGTCTATCTACTTCGTGTAGATGAAATTGTTAGTTCACTATCAAAGGTCTTAGAGAAGAGGTGAAAGAATCAAGTATTGTGCAAAAAGTTCTAGGTGCTATCATAATAGTGTGTCCCACTTATGGGACATACTGATTTTTGTCTAAAATCACATATTTTTTAGAAAAATTAATGATTTAAGCCATGAGGAGTTCCATTTAAAGGGGTTTAATTGAAGGGTTTGATAAAACCCCATTAGATCAAATACCCTTGGAAAGAACCCCCCTAGTCATAAATCAAACCCTCGATGGAGTCTCCTCCATACTTATTAAAATGCTGACAAAAAGAAATTTTGCTTCACCTTTTGGGGAATCAAATGAAGTCATTTAGAAATTCTATTTTGTAAATATGTAGCCTTTAGTATAAGCTTTCCAAAATGTATGATTTTGAATATGTTTCATTTGATTAAATATATTTATTTTCTATTTTCTAGTGAACGTAGGTTTTTCACTAAACATCAATGTCTTTATTCCACACACGCAGAAAAATTAAAAAATAGAGATTTTTTTTTTGAGAAATGTTTGTGCACTAGGTATTGATGTCCTTGTTTCACCAAAAAAAAAGAATTTTGATATATACACAACAAGTTATGCTTGCCAACATACAACTATGTCCAAATTATAGTTACCTTGACTTCAAAAATTAATTTAAAAAAATATGTAACAAAATATTATGAAAAAATATCCATGCACTAGATATTGATGTTAAAAGTCTATATTTTAAAAATTAGAATTTTATCCCTTCTAGAAAAAAAGTTATGCTCGATGACATACACATTACTTTATAAATATGTTGTTCACTATTGAAAACTAGTTATTAAAGGAGACATTGAAAGATTCATGATTTATTTCAAATATATATATATATATATATATATATATATATATATATATATATATATATATATATATATATATATATATATATATATATATATAATCTACACACAAATCACTAGTTTGCATAATCTCCAAATTCTTAATGGTTTAGCTACTGTAGGTCTCAGAAAGTGAAGATTTAGTTAAAAATGTTGATATCAATGTCTATCTTGGCCAAAAAGTGGGACTCATTATTGTGGGATTACCCTACTAAGACCTCTTCCTTAGAGATTTGATGCCAAAGTTTTTGTAATTGAAGAAATGAAGGATCTTGATAGGTTGACTATGAATGAATTACATGGAATCCTCACAGCATATGAAATGAGGACTGAAAAAAGAGAAGTCATCAAAGTGAGAAGTAGCCTTCAAAGATTCAAAGAAGTTGAAAATAAAGAGCCCGAGCCAAGCAATAGTTTTGATAATGAAATAGATGAAGAAGAATCTCATTTTGTGAGGAAACTAAAGAAAGGATCCAACAAGTACAAAGGTAAGTTGCATTTTAAATGTTTCAATTATGGTAAAATAGGTCATTTTGTTGTTATATTCCCATATCCAGAAAATGAAAATAGTAATGAGGAAGAAGATCATAACAAGAAGAAAGAAAGTAGACATCATCAATACAAAAAGAAGAACTTCCATAAACACAAGAAGAACCTCTATACAAAAAGGGACAGCAGCTTAGCTGAAGAAAGTGATGAAAGTGTCTCAGACAGTGAAAGAGAAGAAATTCTATTCATGGCAATAGAAACAAGAAGTGATATCTTGGAAAATGAAGATAAAGGAAAGGAAGGGTAGGATTCAGAAGAAGAAGAATATGATGAAATGAATGCAGAAGTTGATTGGAACAAGAACACATTTGTGCCTTAGATGAGATCAAGAAACTTAGAAAAAATAATTTGAATCAAAATTTGCAGCTGCAGAAATATGAAGAAGAGAACAGTGAATCTAAGGCAGAAATATCTCAAAGTCTTGAAGAAGTAGAAAAGACCATTATCAGACTAAAGATCCAAATTGAAGAGGCAAAATGAATTGAGGAAGAGGTGAGATCTAAGTTGAAGACAAAGGAAGAAATTTGTGAAAAGATAGAATATGAAATTGATACCTTGAGAAAGGAACTAGAAAAAAAATCCACTTAGTTGAACATAAGTGTAAAGTTTATGAAGAGCACTGAAATGTTGGATGACATTATCAACTCACAAAGATTGAAATCCATGAAATCTGGTCTTGGATTTGAAGAAAAATAGAAGACCATCAAAGAAAATTTAAGCTCTAAGGTAGCAGAGATAAATGAAGAAAAACCTAAAGGTTATGCAAATGCACTTAAGAGATCCATCAATGGTGATAGCAACAAGAAGAAAGAAGATAATGTCTCATAGAAAACCAATATTTCTAATAGAGGTAGCAGAGAAGAATTTAGAAGATCATTTTCTCCAAGACAGTACCATATAACCATGTTCCAAAACTCTTTCTTGGTTATTGCTTCTTATATTTAATCATTTTGGTCATAAAGCTATGGATTGTAGGGCACATGCAAGAAATAATTTTGGTCATAGAACAATAGAGCATGGAACAAGAATGGAAGTTCTTATTGGTTCTTAAGTAGAAATTACAATTCATTTGCTCCATTGTTGAATTACAATATCATATGATATAAGTGCAACAACTATGGTCATACATGTTTTTTGTAGAAGCGATTTTGTGGAACCTCCTAGACAAGACAAGAAGATGGATACTCTTGAGGAAAATACAAAAGTATGGAAAAAGAAGCAGGAGAAAAAGGAGAGGTCTAAGCTTGTGAAAACATCCTTTCATGCACAAATTGAGGGAAATCAATGGTATATTGATAGTGGTTGCTCAAGCTACATGACTAGAGATAAGAGCAAATTCCTCACCTTGAAATAAGTAAATGGAAGAACAGTAAAATTTGGAGACAATGCTATAACAAGGATAATAGGAAAGGGTACTCTCAGTCTTGATAATAGGAATACAAAAATAGAAAATGGCTTGTATGTTGAAGGATTGAAGCATAATCTTCTAAGTGTTAGTCAAATGTGTGATCAAGGACACACCCTTACTTTTCATGATAAAGGTTGTGAAATTAGAAAGGCAAGTAGAGGGGAACTTGTTGTAGATGCATGTAGAAAAACAAATAATCTTTATATACTTAGTGAAATCAAAGGAGAAAAATGCTTCATGGGACAAGAAGATGAGAGCTAGTTATGGCATAGAAGGATGGGAGATAATAAATTTTGATAATTTAGTAAAGATCGGCACCAAGCATGATGTGAGAGATATGCCTAAGATTAAAATTCCATCAAATACAATGTTCAAGTAGTGCCAACATGGAAAGAAAACAAGGGTAAGATTAAAAAAAAAGGAATATTCTACATCAAAGCATTTGGAACTTGTGCATACAGATCTCTATGGGCTAACAAGGACTAAAAATTTGCAAGGTGAGAGTTATTTTATGTTGTTTATTGATGTTTACTCTAGAATGACATGGGTTACTTTTCTAAAAGAGAAATCCGAAGCATTTGATAAATTGAAGGCATTCAAAGCCTTAGTTGAAAATGAAATTAGACTGAAAATCAAATGCCTAAGATTGGATAGAGGAGGTAGTTCACTTCAAATGAATTTGAAGATTTTTGTGAGCATCATGGAATAAAAGGACATTTTTCAGCTGCAAGAACTCCACAGTAGAATGTAGTTGTGGAAAAAACCATGCAAGAGATGGCTAGAACAATGTTGATTGAATCCAAGCTTCCAAACAAGTTTTGGAGAGAAGTAGTTCATACAGCAGTCTAGATACTAAACAAAGGGCAAATCAAAGTCAACAACAACAAGGAACCCTATGAATTATGGAAGGGAAGACCAGCAATAGTTAAATACTTCAAAAAATTTGGGATTAACTACTATATAAGAAGAGATGATGAAAATTTGGGCAAATTTGATTCTAGATCTGATGAAGGTATCTTCCTAGGTTATTCCTCAAGACGCAAGGCTTATAGATGTTACAATAAAAGATTGCAAATGTAAAAGTGGATGAAGCAAGGTATCAAAAGGACAAAGTACAAGCAAATGATCACTTTGAAGACTCAAGCTGCTGGGAAGAAGAAGATGAAGATGAAGAAATAGGAAGAAAAGATACAAAGACACCATCTAGATTTATCTAGAAGGCTCATTCAAAAAATCTAATTCTCAGTGATAAAGATGTTGGAGTTTAGACTAGAAGAAGATTAACAAGTGCAGCAAAACATGCAAATTTCTCCTTGCTATTCAAAATAGAACCTAAGGATTTTGCAAAAGCTAGAGAAGAAAAGCATTGGATTGATGCTATGGAAGAAAAGTTGAATCAAATTGAAAAGAATGGGACATGGGAACTTTTTCCAAGACCAGAAGATAAGAACGTGATTGGCACTGAGTGGGATTTTAGGAGTGAGTTGAATGAAGATGGTCTAGTGGTGAGAAATAAAGCAAGGTTAGTTTTTAAAGGTTATGCTCTAGTTGAAGGTATTGATTTTGAAGAAACCTTTGCTCCATTTGCAAGATTAAAAGCTATTAGAATGTTTTTGGCATTTTCTTGTTTCAAGAAATTTAAATTCTATCAAATGGATGTCAAGTCACCTTTTCTGAATGAAAATTTAGAAGTACATATTAAACAACCATAAGGGTTTCTATTATAAAAAAAAAAGATTATGTGTGCAAGTTGAAGAAGGCACTTTATGTGTTGAAACAAGCCCCCAGAGCATGGTACTCTAGACTTGATAAGTATCTATAGAAACAAGGCTTCAAAAGGGGAATTGCTGACAACAATCTTTACATCAAGATTGTAGGTGATGATCAACTAATTATTGTAGTGTGTGGATGATATCATTTTTGGGAGCAACAACGATAAAATGTGTCAAGAGTTTTCCCTGAACACACAGAAGGAGTTTGAGATGTCTATGTTTGGTGAGTTATCATTATTTCTTGGCTTACAAATTTCTTAATCTAACAAAGGCATATTTATTTTACAAACCAAGTACATCAAGGAAATGTTGAAGAAATTCAAGATGGAGGATTGTAGACTAGTTAGAACACCCTTGGTTATAGGTTGTAAGTTAAGCAAGTGTGATGAATCTCCTGAAGCAAATCAAACACTTTACAGGTCAATGATTGGGAGTCTATTATATGTGACAGCATCAATGTTAGATATTATCCAAATAGTAGGCATGGTGGAATGTTATCAAGTAGCCCTAAAAGAAACTAATGCGTAAGTAGTCAAAAGAATATTCAGATATCTAAAGGGTGCTTTTGATTTTGGTTTGTGGTATCCAAGCGGTGAAGATTTCACTCTAGCAGCATATATAGATGTGGATTGGGTAGGCAGTGTTGATGACAAGAAAAGTACAATTGGAGGATCATTCTTTCTTGGGAATAGTCTTGTATCTTGGTTGAATAAGAAATAGTCTTCAGTCTTTCTATCTAAAGTAGAAGTTGAATATATAGCAGCAACATCATGTTGCACACAAGTTCTTTGGATGAAACAAACATTGAGGGACATTAAGGTAGAGTATGATCATCCTATTTCAATACTTTTTGATAACACAAGTGCAATAAAAATCTCAAAGAATCTAATCATGCATTCAAGAACAAAGTATATTCCAATCAAATATCATTTCTTAAGGGAACAATTGGCAGATCAATAAGTCAGTTTAGAGTATATTGCTACACAAGAGCAAATTGCAGATACTTTCACAAAGCCCCTTCCAAAAGAGACATTTGATTATCTTAGGTAGAAATTGGGAGTGATCACTCTCATCTAGTTAGTAAATTCTTATGAAGAAGCATGGATTCAGGGGGAGCTAATCATTGCATTATCTTTCAGCTTCGTGGAGAAAACAGATTAGAGATAGATCAATTGATGAAGATTTTTTAGAGGTATGGAAAAGGGAAGAATAATGTCCTTGATGTCAAGAGGAAGTATTACACAAAGGGGGAGGTTTACAGACAGGGGAAGCATCACAGACATGAGGCAGAATCACATCTATTGGGAATTAAGGTGTCTCAACCTTGATAATTCTTTGTATTATTTTGATTGTATTTATTTATTCATTTCCTATGATGTAAATTAATTGTAAATTCCATATTGTCATCTTGTGGGATGTGGCATGGTGATGTGTCATCCTACATGGAAGATGACAACTTGTAATTTTGTCCTCACATGAGGAGATAGGTGTCCCACTTTGTGGTAGGAATATTTTTCCATGTGTCAGCATCTTGGATGTTGTGTAAGGGAATATTGACCATAACGGTCATGACAGATTCCTATGATGAAGTTATGACATGTAAGAGTCAGAAATAGGAGATTTTATGACAGGTGAAGACATGTGTCGAAGAGCATCTTTAAAAAAGGCATCTTTGGACACCCCAAGGTGGACTATGACATGTTGTAAGAGAATATGTTATTTATAGCCTATGTATGACAGATTCTCTTACAACTGTAAGTTGTAACTGCTATGACAGATTCTATGACGGTCGTAAGAGTCATAAGAGCATCTGTCATAGCCTATTTTGGAAACAGGTGACCTCTTTGGGATGGGGTCTATGGACAAGTGTTAGGAGCATCTTACAATGTTGACCAAGTGTCCATAGGTGTGGGTTTTGGGCCATGAGGCCAAGTTGGACACCCATTCCAAGATAGAGGCAATTTTGCCTTGTATTTTCTATATAAACATGTGCTTGAAGGAGAAGATGTACTGCAGGTTTTACAAGTACTGTTATGCTACTGGATCATCTCCAGATATGAGTGTCAAAGACTCCTACAAGAGCATTGGCTCTGATTTGTATTGTATCCTTCTTTGTTTACGTAATATAGTTGAGCAGTATTTTAGAGTGTGGGATTTTTCACCTGTAAGGGTTTTCCCTACGTATATCTTGTGTCTCTTGTTGCAGCTAGGAGATGGCAACCACATTTGGAAGGTTAGAGGTTGAGAAATTCAATGGCACTAATTTCAAGTTGTGGAAACTCAAGATGGAGGACCTACTTGTTGATCATGACCTATGGGAAACTGTTGATGGCACTAAACCTGTGGCAATGTCACAAGATGATTGGGACCTCAAAGATCAGAAGGCTAAGGGTCTCATAAGACTCTATCTAGCTGACTCTATCCTATTGAATATCCATGAGGAGAAGATCGTGAAAACTCTTTGGAAGAAGCTAGGAGATGTTTATTAGGCCAAGTCCTTGGTGAACAAGCTCTTTCTGAAAAAGAAGTTGTTTTCTCTGAAGATGGAAGATGGAGGATCTATTGCAGATCATATGAATGCTTTCAACATGATCATTGCATAGTTGACATCCGTGGGTGTGAAGATGGAGGAGGATCAGTGTATGACCCTACTTTGTTCTTTGCCAAATTCGTGGGATCATCTTGTGATGGCTATTGGAAGCACCACATCTACATTCACAATGGAAGAAGTGGTATCTTCACTGTTATCTGATCAGATGTGGAGAAAGTCTTCTAAGGTAGCTAAAGAGGCTCTTCAGGTTCGAGAAAGATGCAAAGAGAAAGGGAAGAAGAAGGACAAGAAAAGTGATAAGGGTAGATCCAAATCCCGTGGGAGATCCAAATCTCCTCAAAAGTCCAAGGCTCTCTATTGGAACTATGGTAAAACTGGGTATTTTCGAAAGGAATGTAAAGAGGAGAAGAAAAAGAAGAAGAAAGCTCTTGATTTAGATTTTGACAAGTCACATTATGATGGTGATGCCTTCATCGCAGCCCTGACCACCCATGCATCTGATGATGTGTGGTTGATTGATTCTGGTGCATCATTTCACATGACCTCGCATCGAGACTGGTTCATGAAGTATCAAAAGTTCGATGGTGGAAGAGTGTACCTAGGTGACGACTCTCATCTGAAGATTGTTAGTCATGGAAGAGTCTCAATCCGATTCCCTGATGGATGAGTGAAGGGGATCACTAGAGTTATGCACATTCTAGGCCTTACACAGAACTTACTTTCTATAAGTATGTTGAATGATGCAAGTGTGTAGGTTGTCTTTTCAAAGGATGGATGCAAGATGACAAGAGGATCTATGGTGCTTGCAAAGGGTACTCTTAGGGGTACTCTGTTTCAGCTAGAGGCATGCACTTCACAGTGCAATAGTTCTTCTAACTCAAGGAAATGAGTTGTTGTCACTTCATCCCCACCATCTGAACATGTAGTGAAGAAATTTGTTGTAACCAGTTCTGATGGTAGTGCACATGCCATGGAAGCCAAGCTTCCTGCTGAAAAGACTATGTTATGGCATTTGAGATATGGCCACATTGGTGAGAAGGGTCTGCGTACCCTAAAAAATAAAAACATCGTTGAGGGGTTAAATGATTGTAATCTCGAGTTCAACTTTTGTGAACATTACATTTATGGAAAAAAAACCGTGTTCAGTTTTACTCTAGTTCTCATAAGTCTTCTGGTGTATTGGATCTAATTCATTCTGATGTGTTTGGTCATGTGAATGTTCCTTCGATTTCAAAATCTATTTATTTTGTATCTTTCATAGATGATTACAGTAGAAGGACATGGGTTTATTTTATCAGAAGCAAGACTAAAATCTTTAGTCAGTTTAAGGAGTTTAAAGCCTTTGCTAAAAATTAGACTTGTAAAAAGATTAAGTGTTTGAGAACTAACAATAGTGGTGAGTTTTGTTCAACAGATTTCGATAAGTTCTGCAAAGAGCAAGGGATTGAAAGGCATAAGACAACACCCCGCAACAAAATGGAGTTGCAGAGAGGATGAATAGGACACTGATGGAGAAGGCTAGGAGTATGCTTAGTGGAGCAAGCCTCTAACAAAAGTTTTGGGCTGAAGCAGTTGCCACTGCTTACTATCTGGTAAACAAATCTCCTACATCAGCTCTTGTTGGCAAAACACCTATGGAGGTGTCGTCTAGTAAGAAGCCTTCACTAAGGCATCTTTGTGTTTTTAGTTGTGAGCCATATGCACATGTGCCTAGGGAGAAACGGTGTAAGTTGGAGAACAAGGTTTAAATGTATTTTCATTGGGTATGGTGTCAGTGTGAAAGGATACAAGCTTTGGGATCCTATGACTGAGAAAGTCTTGTATAGTAGAAGTGTTATCTTTAGAGAGCTAACACCTTCTTCTGTTATTCTACAGTTAGAATAGTTAGAAAAGAAAGAAGATGTGGTTCAGTTTCCATCTACCCCTGAGAAGACTGAACCGATAGACCCTATGAGGCCTGATGATGAGGAGAGCTCTAGCAGCTTTGGAAGTGATGAAGAAGAAGTAACACCTCAACCTCAACCATTGAGGAGGTCTACATGAACAAGAAAGCAACATGATAGGTTTGGTTATTCATTACTTGATTCTAGTTGTGCTTTGTCTTTACTTTCTAACATTGATGAGCCTAGAACTGTGAGAGAGGCTATGGGCATGAAAGATGCAAATTCCTAGAAGGAGGCCATGGAGGATGAGATGGCTTCTTTGGAAAAGAACAAAACATGGGACTTGGTGCCTTTGCCTAATGGACGGAAACCTGTTGGTTGCAAATGGGTGTTGGAGAAGAAATTCAGTGCAGATGGGAGTGTTGAAAAGTACAAGGCTAGATTGGCTGCGAAGGGGTACTCACAAGTGGAGGGAATTGATTATGGTGAAATTTTCTCTCCCATTGCAAAGCTAACATCCATTAGATTTCTGTTATCTCTTGCAGTTTCTTATGATTTAGAGATAGAACAGATGGATGTGAAGACAACATTCCTTCATGGTGATTTGGAGGAAGAAATCTACATGTCACAGCCAGAGCATTACATAAAGAAAGGTAAAGAAAATTTGGTTTGCAAGCTTAAGAAGTCTTTGTATGGTTTGAAGTAGTCTCCTAGAATGTGGTACTTAAAGTTTGATGCCTTTGTGTTGTCAATTAGTTATCTGAGATCAAAATTTGATCATTGTGTGTATTACAAGTTTGACAATGATCGCATTCTCATTATTGCATTGTATGTTGACAATATGATGTTGATTGGGAATGGTAAGAATATGATTTCTGATTTGAAGTTTCAGTTGTCAGTACAATTTGAGATGAAAAATCTTGAGGTAGCCAGGTACATTTTAGAAATGGAGATCAGAAGAGATAGAGCAAACATAAAACTTTGGCTAAGCCAGAGTATGTATGTGAAGACTGTGCTAGATAGGTTTAGTATGGCAGATTGTAGACTAGTGAGTGTTCCTTTTTCATTGGGAACAAAGTTATTTGTTAGTGATTGTCCAAAATCTCCTAGTGAGGTGGAGGACATGAGCAAGATATCTTATGCCAGTGCTATTGGTAGTTTGATGTATGCTATGGTCTGCACAAGACCAGACATTGCCCAAGTAGTGGGAGTCCTTAGTCAGTTTATGGCTAATCTGGATAGGTACATTGGGATGTAGTTAAGCGAGTGTTCAGATATTTGAGGGGCACTTCTGAGTATTCCATTTGCTATCATGGCAATGCTACAGGACCTCCACATTCAATTTGTATTCATGGATTCTAATTGGGCAAGTGACATTAACAGCAGGAGATCCACCAGTGCATATGTGTTCACAATGTTTGGTGGTGCAATTAGTTGGATGAGTAAGCGACAACCTGTGGTTGCTTTGTCCACTACAGACGCTGAGTATATGGCTACAACTCATGCTTGTAAGGAAGCCATTTGGCTTAAAAGATTATGTTCAGGTATTGGTGTTGATGCAGGTCAAATTATGATCAGTTGTGACAGTTAGAGTGCAATTTGCCTTGTGAAGAATCTAACTTTCCATGCCAAAACAAAGCATATTGATGTACAGTTTCACTTCGTGCAAGACATGGTAGAGGATGGGAAGGTAAATTTGGAGAAGGTAGATACTTTGAAGAATGTTATAGATGCATTGATGAAGCCAGTGGGCACAGAGAAGTTTAGATGGTGTTCAAAGTCTATGGGCCTCTTGGCCTATAGCAGTTAAATCTTGTTATTCTATTGGCTCTTATAAGATGTTCGACAAGTGGGAGAATGTTGGGAATTAAGGTGTCTCAACCTTGGTAATTCTTTGCATTATTTTGATTCTATTTATTTATTCATTGCCTATGATGTAAATTAATTGTAAATTCCATAGTGTCATCTTGTGGGATGTGGCACGGTGATGTGTCATCCTACATGGAAGATGACAACTTGTAATTTTGTCCTCACATGAGGAGATAGGCATCCCACTTTGTGGTAGGAATACTTTGCCATGTGTCGGCATGTTGGATGTTGTGTAAGGGAATATTGACCATAACGGTCATGACAGATTCCTATGACGAAGTTATGACATGTAAGAGTCAAAAATAAGAGACTCTATGACAGGTGAAGACATGTGTCGAAGAGCATATTTGAAAAAGGCATCTTTGGGTGCCCCAAGGTGGACTATGACATGTTGTAAGAGAATATGCTATTTATAGCCTATGTATGATAGATTATCTTACAACTATAATTTGTAACTGCTACGACAGATTCTATGATGATTGTAAGAGTCGTAAGAGCATCTTTCATAGCCCATTTTGGAAATAGGTGACCTCTTTGGGATGGGGTCTATGGACAAGTGTTAGGAGAATCTTACAATGTTGACCAAGTGTCCATAGGCGTGGGTTTTGGGCCATGAGGCCAAGTTGGACGCCCATTCCAAGATAGAGGCAATTTTGCCTTATATTTTCTATATAAATAGGTGCTTGAAGGAGAAGATGCACTATAGGTTTTACAGGTACTATTATGCTATCAGATCATCTCCAGATACGAGTGTCGAAGACTCCTGCAAGAGCATTGGCTCTGATTTGTATTGTAACCTTCTTTGTTTATGTAATACAGTTGAACAGTGTTTTGGAGTGTGGGGTTTTTCACCCATAAGGGTTTTCCCCACGTATATCTTGTGTCTCTCTTCTTCTGTCTCACCTTGTTTATGTGTTTGCTACAATATCTCATGTTAATGGTTTAATGTTTCTGTAATAGTTAGGATAAATTTGAATTTGTACTCTCCTCCCCTCATTAGATTAGTGTAGGAAGCGATTTCCGCACACCTAGACTTTTTTCAACATCATGAAGGAAAGAAGTATGTTACAAGATTGTGGAAATTGAAATCAGTTCAGGAAGAGGTACAAGAAAGGGGGAGCAGTGCAAAAAGTGAGAATTCACAAAGATCGTTTCTTTTTGGTTCCCATCAATCATAAAGGGGGTGATTGTTGGAAATTTTATTGTCATTGATGTCAAAGGGATCACAGTTGTGATTGTTCATTGATGCAAAGCAAAATTTGTCATTGATTGATATCATAGAAGAAGAATTTTTTATGATTCAAAAAATTACAAAGGCATGAATGATTTAGGCCTTTAGTCAAAAAATCGTGATGTTCTTTAACTCACAAGTTTGTTGACAACTATTTTTCTTGATAACAAGTTCGTTGATTGAAGATTTTGTCGATGAGAGAAAGAATGGTTCATATGTTTCTTGGTTTTCCAACTGATCATTTTTTTGACAAGGGAAAGTTGGTTCATGGTTCCTCAAGTTCCCTGACAGGCAATTTTTCCAATAAGGGAAAGATGGTTCATATGCTGCTCAGTTCACCGATGGGTGATTTTCTTGATTCATCGATAAAAAGACCTATGAAGAATGGTTTGTAGTTCTACAATTTTGATGATAGATTAAATACTTATCTTAAAAAAATCTAGAAATGGCAACTCTAGGAAGATCTCTATAGTTTAGGCCTTCTTAGCTATGGCATATTCCAAGAGAAATAGTTCTATTTAGAACATAACACGTAAAACATGCTCAATAGAGCAACTACTCAACACAAAGCCCTAGCTACGACATTCCCAAGTGTACCCTATACCCTATGTTGGACACACCCTCTATGTTACTTCTCCAATGCCCATAACCCACCAAACTACCACCTTTCTTGAGTGATCTCCATACCTATTCCAAATCTCACATAAACGATTTATATATTTTTTTAAGGGGTGATATTCAAACAATCACAATTAACATTAAAAATTAGTTCTTTCCTTTTGTGATTATCACTTATTTATATTACATTTGTCAAAAGATAATTAACTAGAAATGGCATAATTTATTTTTACCCCTTTTAATCTAAAGGGTTTTTATAGGACTTTTACTTTTATCTCTTTTTTAATCAAAAAGATAAATAACATTTTTTCACTTTGGCAAAAGTCACATAGCAAATTTAGTCATGATTAAATAGACAATTTGGTCAAACTTAATCAACCGTAGATAAATAAGATAAAATGTTCTCTTTTCCAAAGTAATCAAATTTGTGAAATTTAGTCAAAAGTAGCCCTGGATTGAAGTCGAAATCAAACTTAGTTCAGCTCAAAGAAATTGATCAAACTAGTTAATTTGGTCGAAGTTTGTCAAATTAGATAAATTTAATAAAGATTAATTTAATTTAATCAAATTACTCAAATTTGCAATTTAGTCAAATTAGTCCTTTTAATTATATTTGGTCAAACTGAAGAAATTACTCACATTCGTCATATTTGATCAAATTTGGTCAAATTAGTTGAATTTCATCAATGAGTAAAATTAGTCTCGTTCATTCAAATTGGTTAGAATACCCATTATCTTATAATGGTTTCTTAGATTGATATTTTTGTAAATACTCACATGGATTGGAGTAAATGTGAAATGTCTTATTGTATTGTAACCCATTGTGTTAATATATCAAACACTATTTCCATTGAGCTTTTTCTTAAAGAAGTTTTCTCAAACAAATATTCTTGTAATATTGTTTCTTTCTACAACATTAATATTCTATTAACATTTTATTAAAAGATAAGATAAATAAGATTTTTAACTTCAAATCTAAAACAATTAGCATTTATATCACCAAGATATGTGAATCTCTAACTTATCACCAAGATAACATTTTCATGTCACATGACAAATGACCTTCTAGAAACCTTGTTAAGAATATAATTTGCACAACAAAATTCTTCACCCCCAAAGTTATAAGCATCTCTTTGACTTACTGTATACAACAATCTTGTTTATGCCATTCTCCCAAGGAGAAGAAATTACACATTGCTACACAATACAATGCTTCCAATAATACTCCTCTTAAGTGTCAAATACAATCACCTTTGTGATCCAATCTCAAACATTTGACCATATTCCTAGATTTCATTTTTTCCATAGCTTTATAGCCAACAAATTTCTGTAAATTGGAAGACTTATATTTTCACAGTAGCACAAAATGTATAAGAGATCATCAATAGACCTCTACTTATATTTCACACAATAAACCAAAGTGTATCTAGAGAAGTCATCAATAAAGGTCAAAATATTCCTCAATTCAGCAATAGATGTGTGACTCATAGTACGAATATCAAAATTAACCTCAAGAAATACTTAGTGCACCATGCCTTTCTTTTTGCACACCCTTCATAGTAGTGTATGTCAAGAACACATTCTTCACACATGCCTCCAGATATGGAAACTAAAGACAATTCATGGACCATTTCCTCTTGGCCCATTAATTGTGTGCTTTTGAAATTCAAGTGTCCTAGCTTCTCATGCCACAATTGGCTCTCATCATATGCCTAGTCCAATGATGTATTGGGGTCCTAATTGTGATAAGTGAAATCAAAATGAAGATTAAAACTAATCTAATGCATAAACAAAATGATTATACCTTCATTTGAAACCTCACAAATCCATGCGGGAAGGAGTTGCACCCATAGAGCTCCTCGAGATTGTTCCCTTGATTAGTGTGACTAATGTGGATTGCCCAAAGCTTTTCAACACAAATGTAGATGAGAGACAAGGTGGATGGATAGATTAGATGGGATTGAGGCAAGATTTTGACATTATGATAGTGGGATGAAGGAGATTGGAGAGTGATTTTGGCAGAGGTTTGGTGTATGGAGTCTCTCCCAAATGGCTTGGAGAGGGTTTCATTTATAAAGTTTTGGGAATGAGGATGGAGGGTCAGGATTAGAAGGTGAGATCAAGGGCTAGGAATCAATGAGAGTTAGGGTTAGGATTGAAGCCATAGCCTTGTGACAAGTGTCACAAGGAGAGTGGATGAGGGAGATCAATGGTTGAAACTTGGTCAATGGGATTGGAGGGCTCTCATTAAAAGTGAATTTTAAATTCACATGGGGAAAGGTGTGGAGGATTAAAATGAATAAAAGATTCATTTTGGGAAGAGGGGACATGACAAGTAAATTTTTAATTCACTTTTATGTGGAGATGTGAAGATGGTACTCTTACATGTGTAAGAGAATAATAAATGAGGGTTAAGGGGGATTTGACCCTTTGAATAAAAGATTGATTTTTATTCAAAAGGTGCATGGAAGAAGGGGATAAGCAAGGTTAATTGAGTGTTTAGCTTAATTAACCTAGGTCTAGGGGATAGGTAGGCTAGGGTAGGTTAGGGTAGGTCAATTAGTAGGCTAGATCAATTAGATAACCATGGTTTATCTAATTGATGAGGATTAGGGAAAAGGAGAATTTAACTGAATAAATATTGTGAATATTTATTTAATCAAATGAGGATAATGTTGTAAGGTAAAAGTGATAAATTAAATGAATTAATTTATCACAAGGAATGGGTAAATGGTCAAGGTAGACAATGAGGGATAAATTAATTAAATAAAATGAATTTATTTAATTAATAGGAGGAATAATGAGGGTGTAGAGATATGGAAAATTAGTTTGCGAAGCAAGCCAATTTTAGGTGTCTACACTAATCTTTAAAACATAATTATGTAAACTTTAGCATTCTGCTCAAGCAAACCCTTAGTAGTCACAAGAAATTTGTTGTGTACATGCACTTCAAAATGAATCTATTTGGTCGAAACTCAAACTCATTCATTGACCCATCTCATAAACTAATAGTGTATTCACTCTCAAAGCCATAACATGGTAAAAATTCTTGATTGTACCATCCTCTAGCACAATGTCACAACTACCAATAAGAAGAATCATCCACTATAGATACCTTCTCGTCATTTGTTTTACCAAGTGATTAAAGTGAACTGTCATCGTTATCAATGTGATGAGTGCAACTATAATAAAAAATAAACTCACAGTTGGATGTCTGTACATGAAAAACATGAGAAGTATGAGATACAAGAACATTAATATTACCCTTTTCTATGTGCTTTCCATGGTGATTCTTGAATTTTTTGACCTCCTCCATAAAATCCCTCATCTTTTCATATTAGGCATTTTTAGAATGTCCAAGCTTGCCACAATAGGTGCATTTTTCACTTCTTGTTCCCGCCCTTATGACCACCATTATGAGAAAGAACTTTGTACTTATTAGTAGGGAAACACAAGGATGTGTCCCCGCCTATTCCAAAGGCATCCCCATTCCCTATGATGTTTTCAAGATGGGGGGATGGCAGGGGACGTCCCCTTGGTGTCCCCTATAAACTTAAAAAATCAGAAATGTTTCTGAAACGCTTGTTTAGAACAAGGGACGAGAAATCAAGAAATGGGTTATTTTTGTTTAGTTTAAGTATATAATTTGCTAGACACACTTGGTCAATATATTTCAAAACATATTTAACTCTTATACTTTAAATATTTTGAAATATACTATCAGTATGTGAGATAGGTTCTATATCCATGGGATTTAACATGCAAATTCTAGATTTTGGAGAATCCATCAGATTTCAGACTTAACCAGTTTTTTAGGGTTTCAGACTTAGCCAAATTCAAGGTTTCAGGGTATCAGACTTAGCCATTTTGTACCCAATTTTCTTTCAAATCAATCAAATACAAATAGACTCAGCTTGTTTCTTTTATGTACTCACTTATTGACTCATAAGATGCATCTTATCATTGAATTTTGCAAAAAAAAAGCGTTTTTAATAGAATTTAAACAATTTTTTAAGTTGTCGAGTTTTTGCTGAGTCATGTTGGCTTGGCGAGTTTTTCAACTATTATATATATATATGAAAAATTCATATATCTCTGTCCCCACCCCCCCTAAAAAAAGGGTTCTCTGACTATCGTCCCCGAAATGCGTCTTGTGCCATCCCCCGTCCCCGAAACACCATGGAACATAGCTTATTAGCACTACTTCAGTCATTAGATGCTTTTGTCTTGTTTTACCTTAAAAATATACTTCTCCTTCCCTATTCAAATGAACTTCCTACTTTGAACCATGTGCACTTCTTGGTGAGCTTCTCTTGTTCTCAAACTATAAGGAGTACAATCAAGCCAAATGCATTGTCTTCCTTTCCTCCTACATGCTGGCCCTCTTCGAGAAGAATGTGCAAAGATGCATCAGAAGGCAGCATAAAGCTTTCAAGGAGAATCACAAATTATCTCATTGTCCTTCATATGCTCTTCACGGCTTGTGAATCTAAATCAAAGTTTCAATATACCACAAATCAAGGGTGAAATAGACTACATAAATGTCCACTTAAGAATTTGATTCAGTTTATACTAAATATAGATTTTAAACTGGAAAGATTCGTTTAGTTAAGAACACATTCTAACATCATACCGCTTTGGGAGTGTCATGCAGGCACATCCCAGCTAGATTTAAGTGGGTAAAATGGCAATAAACTTTAGCTCCCTCATTCGAGGACAACATTCACGGTAGCCCAAGCTATTTATTGTTGGAAGTATTTAATCTTCCATCAGACCATTTATTGCAGCCAGTCCCCGCATCAGTGTTGGGATCTCCAAAATCTACCCAAGCATCCGTTGCTCCTGCCAAAAATTAATTTGGTAGGTAGGTTTGAATTTCAAAGGAGAGTTTTAAGTGCCATTTTTGGATGCTAAGGAATGAGACAAAAAAGAGGAAAAGAGTGTTGACCGGTAGAATGCAAGGGAGAGCCTGCAGTAGTAGAGGTGTAAAGGACTATTCAAAAAGAGAACAACACAGTAAGAGCAGAAGGAGAATATTACAGAGGATAGAAGGTTATGTGTGCAGCAGCATAGGGTACGCACAGGTAGCTATGGAGTTCCTACAGGCAGCTCCAGAATCAAATAGTTTGCAGCTCTAGTGATTGGGGCAAAATAGGAAAACAGATCAGCAACTTTGAATCAAGTTTGTAACAAAGTCTGAATGTAATTTTGAAAGAGAAAATATATAATATATATTGCTGTCATTTGTGCTTTATCTCTCTTCTCTATTTGTGTTTGTTCTTGCTGTCCATATTTTACTATAGCATTGGTTCTAGGACAACAGTCTGCCTCCCCTGCCCCTGCAAACAAGTGGTATCAGAGCCCTATTTTTTTGGGTAGTTAGAAACTTTTTGTGGGTGTTCTATATAAACCCTAGTTTGTCTAGGCATTATCAGTCTTCTCAGATTTGAGAAGCGTGGTAGGTGGAGACAACAAAGGATGCTAGCAGCCACCTACATTTGATAGATAGAACTATGACATCTGGTCTAAGAAGATGAAGACAATACTAGTTGCCAATAACCTATGGGAGTTGGTCATCAATGGGTTCATAGACACCACAGACCCAACAGCGTATGCAACCCTATCTAATGCTCAAAGAAACCAATTGAAGGAAACAAGAATGAAGGATGCAAAAGCCCTTAGTCTAATTGTGGCAGCCTTGACAGAGGCTATTTTCTGCCGCATTGCAGTAGCAAACTACTCAAAACAGGCATGGGAAATATTACTAAACAGCTATAAGGGAACTGACAAGGTGAGATCAGTCAAACTCCAGCTATTTAGAAGAGATTTTGAGACCCTAGAGATGAAGGAGAGTGAGTCTATTTTAGACTTTCACACTAGGGTTTCTACCATGATAAATTAGCTAAGGATAAATGGAGAAACCATGGATGATCAAAGGATTGTTGAAAAAAAACTACAGAGTCTACCTTCTAAATTTGACCCTATTGTCATAACCATTGAAGAGACAAAGGACCTATCCAAGATGATAGTGGATGAGTTGATGGGCTCTCTACAAATCCATGAGTAGTGGTTGAATAGGTCCGCTCCTTCCCTTGAGCAAGCCTTCAAGGCTCAAACCAATGCAAGAGGTAGGGGAAGATGAAGAAATAGCAGAGGTAGAGGTCAAAGAGGTAGAGGAAGAAGCAACTTTGGAAGAGGAGTTTCAAAAAGCCAAGAAGAGGCAAGCAGCTCATAGCCAAGCTATTAAGAAAAGAAGAACAGTTCTAATCAGAGGTATGACAAAAGCAATGTTCAATGTTATTGCTGTCATAAGTTTGGTCATTATGCTAGTGAGTGTAGAAAGAAACAACGTGATCATGGAGGCCAAAATGCTAATGTAGCAAATGACAACAAGTCTGAAAATGAAAAATAGTCAAATGCTTTTATTTTTTGCAACCTTACTGAGAGGAGTAGTGATGAAGTATGGTATTTAGACAGCAGTTGTAGCAACCACATGAGTGGAAATAAAAACTTCTTTGCCTCTATAGATAGCAACATCAAGACTGAAATCAAAATGGGAAACAATGAGCAAGTTCCCATCATGGGAAAAGGTACAGTCAACATTCAGTCTAAGAATGGTGAAAGGAGGAAGATCCAGGAAGTATATTATGCCCCTGGTATAAAACATAACCTATTGAGCATTGGATAGATGGTCCAAAATAGTTATAGAATCTTGATGGAAAATGGAGAGTGCACAATATTTGACAAAGGAGGCAGTAAGAAAGTGCTTGCAGTAGTGTAGATGACAAGAAATAGAATTTTTCCTCTTAGGATACACATAGAGTCTTCGGCGCCATCTCCGGCGTAGTTTCTAGCACTATCTCCGGTGCTCACAGCAATGGGATAGCAATCAGCCTTTAGGACAGTCATCAAAGACCTATCCAAATTGTGGCATTTGAGGTATGGGCACTTAAGTTTTTCTAGTTTGAGTTTATTGTCCAAGAAAGGCATGGTTAGAGGGCTACCAAACATTGTAGAGCTCGATGGAAAATGTGAAGCCTGCATTTTAGTGAAGCAACATAGATAGCCCTTTCAATCAGGGTATTCCAGGAGGGAAAGAGCACCATTGGAGTTGGTGCATTTAGATTTATGTGGCCTCATGAAGACTCCCACACTAGGTGGGAATGTATATTTCATGACCTTCATAGATGATTACAGCAGAAAAATCTAGGTTTATTTTTTGAAGAATAAATCAAAAGCCTTTGAGAAATTCAAGTGGTTTAAGGCATCAGCTGAAAAACAAAGTGGCCACTATATAAGAGCCTTAAGAATAGATAGAGGGGGAGAGTATATCTCTAAGGAATTTCTAAATTTCTGCAGGAATGAAGGCATACAAAAATAGTTTATAACTAGGTATACCCCACAACAAAATGGAGTGGCTGAAAGGAAAAACAGAACCATTCAAGAGATGGCAGCAAGCATGCTGAAAGCAAAAGGACTATCACATGATTTTTGGGGTGAGGCTGTGGCAACAACGGTTTACCTATTGAATAGGTGTCCTACAAAAGCCATTCGTGATAGGATTCCGCAAGAAGCATGGACAAACAATAAATGGAGTGTTGAACACCTAAGAATCTTTAAGTGTGTGGCATATGCATTCGTGCCTAAAGAGAAGAGGCAGAAATTTGATGATAGAGGTGAAAAATGTATCTTCATAGGCTATAGTGAAGAGTTAAAAGCCTACAGACTGTATAATCCCATCATCAAAAACATTGTGATCAGCAGGGATGTTGAGTTCATTGAGAATGAAGCATGGGATGGAACGGTGGATAGCACCATGAGTATCTCAGTAACAATACCCCTTGAAGATGAAGAAGCTCCAGAGGATAGCAACTCTGGAGGAACTATGGAGAGCAGCAACTCAGGGAGAAATTATTGTAGAGCATCGAAGAACAGTAGTTCTAGAGGTGTTCAGCAGAGCAGCTCTGGAGGTGGACAACAGCTCTGGAAATCAGCAGCTTCGAAGGTCTGCAACTCCAGAGATTTGTAGCTCCAGAGTTTAATAGAGCAGTAGCTCTAGAGGTCAATAGTACAGTAGCTCCAGAGGTCAGTAGTATAGTAGCTCCAGAGGTAACTTAGACCCCACACTCACATCATTGATACCACAGAGGACAAGGAGTGTGAAGGAGATTTATGATAGCACAAGGTATGCTGATGATGATGAGAATATGAATTTTACATTATTTTCTTATAGTGATCCAATCCACTTTGAAGAAGCTGTGCAAGAAGAGAAATGGTGTAAGGCCATGGATGAAGAATTGGATGCCATAGAGAGGAATGACACATGGCAGCTAATTGTTTTACCCAAGGGTAAACAAGTGATTAGAGTTAAGTGGGTCTATAAGACCAAGTCTACTGCTAAAGGAAAGATTGAAAGACATAAGGCAAGGCTAGTTTTCAAAGAGTACAAACAACAGCCTAGAAGATATTATGATGAGACATATGCATTAGTTGCAAGGATGGAAATAGTTCAGACAGTCATAGCAATAGCAGCCCAACACAAGTGGAAGGTGTTTCAAATGGATGTAAAGTTAGCCTTCTTGAACGGAGTGTTGAAAGAGGAAGTGTATGTGGAGAAGCCACTTGGCTATGAAGTCTCAGGGCAAGAGGACAAAGTATATAGGCTCCGGAAAGCAACAGTGAGCCCAGTCTTTACATCAAAGTAGCTAAAGGTAATATTTTGATTGTTGTTTTGTATGTAGATGATCTAATTTTTACTGACAATAGTGATCTTTTCATTGTTGATTTCAAAGAGGCAATGAAGAATGAGTTTGAGATGACAGACTTAGGTCTGCTAAAGTATTTTCTTTGCATTGAGGTCAAACAAATAGAGCATGGCATATTTATTTCACAAACTAACTATGCTAAATAGATTGTGAAGAGATTTAAAATAGAGAATAGTAAACCTGTCCCTACACCAATAGCTACAGGTCTAAAATTGAGTAAAGAGGATAGCAGCAAGGAAGTAAACCCAACCCTCTACAAGAGCATGGTTAGAAGCCTCATGTACTTGACAGCCACTAGGCCTGATTTGATGTATGTTGTAAACCTGATTTCTAGGTTCATGGAGAAGCCTAAGGACACACATTGGCAAGCAGGAAAGAGGATCCTGAGATATGTGAATGGCACAACAAGTTTTGGCATCTTGTATGGTGTTTCTAATGAGTTTAAGTTGGCTAGTTTCACGGATAGTGATTCGGCAGGAAATGTAGATGACCAGAAGAGCACATCCAGCTATGTATTTCACATGGGTTCAGGCGTGATATCATGGGCATCCAAGAAGCAGCCCATTCTCTCTCTCTACAGCAGAAGCTGAGTATATTGCAGCAAATATAGTAGCATGTCAGGCTATTTGGTTGAGAAAGATCCTTGCAAACTTGTATGAGCAACAAGAAGATGGTACAACCATTCATTGTGACAATGTTTCATCAATAGCGCTGACACAGAATCCTGTCTTCCACAGACAAAGCAAGCACATTGAGATCTATTATCACTTCATAAGGGAGTTGATAGAACAAGGAGAGATTGAGTTGCAGTATTGTAGATCTGAGCAGCAGCTCACTGACATTTTTACAAAGGCATTGCCAAAAGATTCTTTTGAATGCCTAAGAGATAGGCTTTGCATTGTTGACAGCTCCGGAGGTGTACAACCCTAGAAAGAAGATAGCTCTGGAGGTTCAGCTCCAGAAAGACAATAGCAAAGCTCCAGAGGTTCAACTCTGAAAGGTATGTGCAGCTTCGGAGGTGCTCTGGAGATACAGAAACAGAGCTTCAGAGATGTAGAGTGTTAGCTCCAGAGATGTAGAGTGTCAGCTTCAGAGATGCAGACAGAGTGCTCTGGAGATGCAAAAATAGAGCTCCGGAGATGATGCAGAATGGTAGAAATAGCTTTGGAGATCTGCTCCGGAAAGGCAAATGCAAAAGTATAACTCTAGAGATCAGTTCCGGAAAGAAAATTGTTGATTGACATTTGACTTCAGATTAAGGGGAAGTGTTGGAAGTATTTAATCTTCCGTCAAACCATTTATTGTAGCCAGCCCCCGCATCAGCCTTGGGATCTCCAAAATCTATCCAAGCATCCGTTGCTCTTGCCAAAAATTAATTTGGTAGGTAAGTTTGAATTTCAAAGGAGAGTTTTGAGTGCCATTTTTGGATGGTAAGGAATGAGATAAAAGAGAGGAAAGAGTGTTGACCGGTAGAATGGAAGAGAGAGCTTGCAACAACAGAGGTGTAAGGAAGGTTCCAAAAGAGAACAACACAGTGAGAGCAGAAGGAGAATATTACAGAGGATAGAAGGTTCTGTGTGCAATAGCACAGGGTATGCATAGGCAGCTACGGAGTTCCTATAGGCAGCTCCAGAATCAAATAGTTTGTAGCTCCAGTGATTGGGGCAAACCAGGAAAACAGAGTAGCAGCTCTGAATCAAGTTTGTAACAAGGTTTGAATGTAATTTTGAAAGAGAAAATATATAATATATATTGCTGTCATTTGTGTTTTATCTCTCTTCTCTGTTTGTGTTCGTTCTTACTGTCCATATTGTGTTGTGGCATTGGTTCTAGGACAGCAATCTGCCTCCCCTGCCCCCTACAAACATTTATAACCCAATGGTCATCAAGGAACTAATAGTATATTCATGCAAATCTCTAGCAACACTGCTACCTATTTTAATAAATGTAAGAATATCATGACAAAAACTATCCTCCACTTTTAGTGAAAATATCATGACAATTGATCGCAAGAGAGTTCAAACCATTTATACCATAGACGCCAGTGAAAATTTTCCCAGAATAAACAATAAAATGATTTAAGGCTTAGATATTGCATTTTTGTAATGTTCAGAAGACAATACCGACATGATAAAGTACTCTCTTTCCTAATATATTATCTGATCATTAACGAACCATCACATAATGAAAATGTCTCTCCTAATTTACATGGCACGACAAACTGCTCTCCATCCTAATCTATTAACTGATCATTAATTAGCAATCATAATGAAAATGTTCCTCCTAATGTATTATCTGATCCGTAACTGATCATCCCATACCAAAAATTTAGTGCAAATGACCATCACAAGCCTCTATGATACTTTCTGATATGCATGCTTCCTCTTGCAACCAACAAAACATGTGTCCTTTCGTACAAGAGAATGAATAATTTTAGTACCTCCAAAGGATCCCCCATACATACAAAAAGCATATATGCCTCTTGCATTCGGCTGTTCTTAAATATCATCCACTTCAACAGTCAAAGGTTAATTTTGGCGAATAAAAATACGACAAATATTTACCACTTTTTGTTGTGAATGAGGTGTAAAATCACTATTGAATGTTTGACCATTGAAATAGATGATATTTAAGTAGAGTGCTTGCATTCAATTGATGCAAAGAAACTTTTTAAATTTTGGCTACCACTTTGATAATGGAGCACATTCATAAGGTTTTACCAATGTCATTAATGTATGATATCACACAACTTGGTGGATATATAAAACAATAAGATATCATCCCTTGAAAATTCAACCAATTTCTTTAATGTATGATATTGCACAACCTGGTGGACATATACAACAATATGATATTACTTCTTGAAAATAATCTTTTCAACAAATAAGTTTAATGTGTGTAATCCTTGAGTATCTCTAAGAAATCTGCTGTTCAAAATTTAAGTTAATTGTTGTCAGTTGTTTTACGCATTCAACTAAAGTGGAATATAAATTTTATCGTATATTTCAGTTTTAACAAGCATCTTAAGTTTTATTCCCAAAGTTCTTTCAGTTTTGTAGGTACCTCAACATGAGATGAAACAATATTTCAACAACAAAAAATATTTTTACGTCCTCAGTTTAGTTCATTTGTCTTTCCATATTATCTCACTGGAACCACTCGATGCTCCTCTCCTGTACAATTTTCCTCGATAGTAGATTATGGAGATTTTCAAAAGTGTTTAAAAAAATAGGAGAATGATAATCTATTTGTCTGAAATTTATATTAATTTTATTACAAGTAGTGCTACCTTTAATAATAGTGTAGGAATAGTCAATCCTTGCATCAGCTAGCTTCTCTTAGCCTAAGAGAAAGAATAGCACCCTTTCATCTTTGCATCAAGTTCCATTAAACTGCATTGTCTTTATCATGATTGCATCATGAAAGGGATCAACCTAACTAGGCAAAATGGTTGTTTTTGTGACCAATGGTTTGCCACTTGAAAAAAACTGGAGGACTATAAATGACTAATGGCTGTTCAGCAAGAGTTACCATTGCTAACGGTACGTGATCACACAAAGGCCAGTTGAGCGAGACATGTGACTGTCATTACTAGTACCTGATCACTTTAAAATAGAACTTAATCTTGCTCCAGCCGATTCCATAATGCAGTGTCATTCTGCTGCTGGACCCAAGGAAAAGCATCTCATTCCTGAAGCATAAACTCTGCTTCCAGTTTTTTCTGAGTCAATTTTTTGGCTGGCCTTGTTGTATTGGGGCAGTAAGAGGTTTAGTGCTAATGGAGGGCTAATACTTCAACAGTTTAAAGTCCAAGATGCTCAAGAGGAAGGACTGATTAAGAGACAGAATTCTATTCATAACAAAACTGAAAAAAATTCGAGCAATGAGAAATATTTACTGTCGTTTTCTGAGTAGAAGGCAAAAGGCACGCGCTCAATGGGACTTGATGCCTAAGTATGTAAGTGAAAACCAAGATGCACTTTCACTTGCCTAACCATATCCATACTCAAAAGGCAAATTAGTTTACCCTTCGATACACTTCTTTGTATTACTATTTTATCATAAGTTGTCAGTTCTGGTTCAGATACTGGGTCCGGTTCATAGATTTGGTTCGTGGATTCGGCTAAAATTTTTTGGGGAGTTGCATTCGTTTATATATATGTGTGTGTGCAGCCTAAAAGTAAGAATTAAGTGTAGAAAAGTGGGAATTAAGTGTAGAACACCACATAGCATCATATAATCAACAAAACAACCATAAACTTGAATATCATTTAAATTTTAAAACATAAAAATTTAAATATTCATTGATCGAACTTCAAGTTCAATATCAAAATAATAATATCAAGTTCAACAATCAATTTTCAATGTCAAATGACAAATGTCATCAATCACATGGATTTCCTAAATCCTCCACATCATCAACATCATGGACATTAGTTGACACATGGACATTTGCAGAACCACAAGCAGTGCCACTGCCACTCACTATAAAAGTGTGCGCTTTCTGACCCTTCAAGTGCAACATGTTGTTAATGGGAACTGGAAGCATCCACGCCAATATGCTCTGGCTCCACATCCCACAACTTTGATTCCCCTTTGGTCTCTTGTTTGCAGTGCTACTGGTTTGCTCTTGAGGAGTGACCAAAAATGGGTGGCTCTCTACCTCCCTTCGCTGAACTAGGAATTGTTGAGATATTCTTAACACCTCCATCTTTATTACTCAAAACTCTTAAATTAGGGCTAATCAAAATGTTCTCCTCAAATGCATGTCCATCCACAATTCTACTTGGGAAACCAATCAATGACTCACTATGTGGAAGTTTGAAGGATAGTGCATGATTTGGAACATCTTCCTTCAACTTGAACTCTTCACATCCAACAAATGAAACCCTTTCCGCCTTGACTTCATCAGTATTTTGTTGACAATCATTAGAAACCAATAAAACACCTTCTTCTACCAAAGAATCTTTACCTTTAAGTTGCGTGTTGGGTCCCTCTTGTTCTTGCTCAATGATTCTTGTGGCTATGAATTTAATTGTTCCTCTTGCTTCCTAATTACTTAGCCTCTTCTTGCAGTTTTGATTCTATCTTTCCTCTTTCTTTCTTCTTCCTCTCCTTGGCCCCTTTGTCATTAATTCATAGAACTCGTCAAAAGACAAATCATTATGGACCACCTGACTTAGAGCCTCATATTTCTTGCAGTACATGTCCACATCATGAAGTTGAAATGGCTCTTCCCTTTGTTCCTTGCCTTTCTCCTCCTTAGTAGCTTCTACAAGTTTGTCCATCATGTCTCATGATCTTTCCAAATCCATTCTAATCTCTTATTCATTCGCTCCAGGATATTCTCAATTGGATTTGTAGATCTTTCTCTTTGATTTCCCATTATGTTGCATTAAAATTTAGATCTAACCATGCATGTTGGAAATATCTTATGCTCTAATACAACTGTAATGTCCCCTTTTTGGTTTTTTGCTAAGTTGTCAATTCTGGTTCACAGGTTCGGTTCGTGGATTTGACCAAAATTTTTTGGGAGTTGGGTTTGTTTATATATATGTAGCATAAAAGCAAGAATTAAGTGTAGAAAAGTGGGAATTAAGTGCAGAACACCACATAGAATCATATAATCAACAAAATGAAAACCACCATAAACTTGAACATCATTTAAAATTTAAGATATAAAAATTTAAATATTCATTGCTTGAACTTCAAGTTCAACATCAAAATAATAATATCAAGTCCAACAATTGATTTTCAATGTCAAATGACAAATGTCATCAATCATATGGATTTGCTAAATCCTCTGCATCATCATCATCAACATCATGGACATGAGTTGATGCAGAAACATTTAAAGAACTAGAAGCAGTGCCACTACCACTCACTATAAAAGTGTGCTCACTTTCTGACCCCTCAAGTGCAACATGTTGGGAATGGGAACTAGAAGTATCCAAGTCAATATGCTCAGGCTTCATATCCCACAACTTTGATTCCTCTTGGTCTCTTGTTTGTAGTGCTAGTGGATTGCTCGAGTGACCAAAAATGGATGGCTTTCGACCACAATAGTGGGAGTAGATGGGTGCTTCATTCCATGAGGTCTTCTTTTTTATAAACTTTCTTTATGCCTTGCTGCTTCATCTGTTGCTTATTGCTCATTGATATATGCCATCACTTGCTCTGGTGGTATAGCCTTACCATTATTTCATGGGTAAGCTTTGATGCCCATCCCAAGGGTGTTACACATTTGGGCTTTCACCCGACTATATGAACTTGAATATCTCACATCACACCCATTGCATTTCCAAATATACCCCCCACCACCTAGAACTGGTTGTATCAACTCAACTTACTTCCACAGAATAGTCGATTTATGTCCTGGACCCGCCTAGTTTAAGAGTATGTTTGTAAACTCTGGTTTTAATATCTAAGTAGCAATATCATTGTAAAGAGAATTCTGAACTAATTTATGATAGAAGTTTAATCTATTGTTCATTGTTTCAAGTTGTGACTCTTCTTGAAGAATTAAATTATTTTTTTTAATGATGTATAGACCCTAATAATGTATAGACATACAAGGGATATTTCATGTGTCGAGAGGATGTTGGTGTTAGTAATGGAATACTCGAATAGACATTACCATTAGACTTTATAATTATTATTGTTAATTAATTTCAAACCCTATATTTAGCAGATGCATGTACAAGAAGTCATGCAAGAGGTTGCATGTAATACTCTATTTAGCAAAAGCATGCACATGAGCTTTCTTGCCACCGAAGCAATGTGTATGTAGATGATTATAGTTAATCTCCCTGGGGATGCGTCCCCTACCCTAGGAGGCCCCGTACCGTCTTGAGGATATTTCAGGGACATGGGGATGGGCAGGAAACATCCCCTGACCATCCCCGTTTCCCCGAGGACATCACCTTTTTTGCAGGAAATGCAGGGGATGGCTAGATGTCCCCGGTATGGCCAAGACGTCCCCCGACCATCCCTGACGGCCCAATAGCAAAAAAGCACATTTAAAACAAAAAAATATATTTTAAAAAAAAGGATGGGGGGGCACAAGAACCCTCATATCCCTCTAAAATATTCCTAAACCTAAAACACAACACATATGATGCAAAAACAAAAAAACTTTCCTCACTATCTCATTTTGACATTGGTGAACAACAACTTGGAGAGGAGCAACAATAGTTTGAAGAGGCTAACAACAGTGAAGAGAAGGCATTAGGGCATCAAATCATCATCATTTGAGGTAAGATTAACATTCTTTGTTTATTTTTTCATATTCCTTTGTATTTTTTTTAGTTTTTTTAAATTTCAAACACATAGGGAGGGTTTTTTTGTTTATTTTTTGTTCTATGTTTGCTTACAGCTGTGTATTGTCATTTTTCAAACAAAAAAATAATGAGCAGTAGTGAGAGTAGTGAAAGTGAAGAAAATGAGATTGAAATTCAAGTTCAACCAAGTAGAACTACTACTAGAGGTCGTAAAAAGAGTGGGGGTTCTGCTAGTGGGAGTGGTACAACCACAAGGAATGTGAGTTCATCTAATCCATTTGAATGTCATTCCAGTAAACTTGCCCATTATGCAAAAGGCCCATTTAATCCTTAAAAACCTCTCTTATAATTTGTAACCCACATAGACACTAACAAGAAAAAGAATAGTGGGGGGTCTAGAGTATGGCTTTGTCATATTTGCAATGAAACCTATAGGGGCAACTATAAAAGAGTTTATTCTCACCTTTTGCATTTGGGTGGATTAGGGGTAAAAGGTTGTAGAACTATCACCCTGGCTGAGAAGGTTGAGGCAACTAGGTTGCACATGGAGGGGGAGGCAAGATCTAAGGGATTGTCAATGGAGAGTATGCCTAGTGTGTTATTGCCTACAGAAAGCCAAGTGGAAGAGGTTTCTAGTAAGGGAAAGAAAAGAACTACTATTGTTGCAAGGTTGTTTAATGCACAAACACGAGAGGTGGCCAACTCTTCCATTGCTAGATTTTTCTATGCCCATGCCATACCATTGCATGTGGCACGCTCTCCCTATTTCAAACAAATGTTCAGAGATGCTATAGCTGTTGGTCCTTCATATGTCCCCCTAGAGAACATAAGCTACGCACCACCTTACTTGAAAAAGAATATTCTCAGGTGAGTGTCTTGATAGAAGACATGAGACAAACTTTGAATAGGGATGGTTGCTCTATTGTCATGGATGGGTGGACCAACATCAAACGTCAGTCACTCATCAATATCATTGTCACATGTCTAGCTAGCTCTTATTTTCTTAGAGCTATTGATTGTACAGGGAAGAGGAAGGATGCACACTTCCAATTTCAGATTTTGAAGGATGCCATAGAAGAGTTTGGGGCATCTAATGTTGTCCAAGTGATAACAAATTCAACCCATGTATGTAAGTCAGCTGGTTTGATGGTGGAGGGTGCTTATACGTGCATTTTTTGGACCCCATGTTGTGTTCATGCATTGAACAATGCATTGAAAGACATTGGGAAGATTGCTTGGTTGAAGTAAGTGGTGGTAGAAGCTAGAGATATATAGATGTTCATTTGCAACCATCAAACCTCACTTGCATTGTTCAGGACTTTTTTGAAGAAGGAATTCCTCAATCCCATTGAAACTAGATATGCCAGCTATTTCATTTTGTTAGAGAGGATGGTTGAGGTGAAGAAGCCTCTACAATTATTGGTGGTTAATGCAGAATGGAGTAGATGGCCAGAGTCAAATACAGCTGAAGGAAAAAGTGTGAGGCAAAAGGTCCTTGACAATGATTGGTGGTCCACATTAAGGTATGAAATTGAAATTTCAAATTGTTGATTTTTCATTTTATCTATATTATCAATTTATTAATTTATTAAAAATTTAAATCTTGTTCTTAAATTGCTGATTTTTGTAACTTGTTTTCACTTGCAGCTATGTTTTCTCCTTCATTGCACCTATTGTGGATGTCATAAGATATGCTGATATAGACTCTCCTAGTCTTGGAGAGATTTATGAGACATTTGATAGCATGCTTGGGAAAATGAAGCAAGCCATTCAGAGCAAGGATCCTACTTTGGGATTTTATGAGCATCTTAGGTCCATTGTGGCATGGAGGTGGGACACTATGAACACCCCACTTCATATGGCAGCATATGCTCTAAATCCCAAATGGTATCTAGCTAGACTTGGAAGAGTACCTCCATCTCATGATGATGAGGTGAAACAAAGGTTCATGAGGGCCCTTGAAAAAATATATACTGAGGAGGAGGCTTCTATACTTTGCTCACAATGGATGGCCTTTGTCAATCTATGTGGTCCAAACTTTAGCAAAAAAGAGGCGAGAATAGATAGAGCTACATTAGCTCAAACCAACCCTATTGGATGGTGGATGTGGCATGGCATGGATGCACTAGAATTGATGACACTTGCCACTCACCTCCTTTCACAAATTGCCAGTTCCTCTGTTGTAGAGAGGAATTAGCCCACATATAGCTTCATTCAGTTGGTGAAGAGTAACAACCTTACCTCTAGATGGTCAGAGAAGTTGGTGGTAGTGCATAGTGCCTTGCGGCTATAGGATCGACAGAGACCTGAGTATCGTCAGACTCCAGCTACACGTTGGGATGTTCATCCTAAACATGTTATGCAAATTGATGAGGAGAAGGCACAGGAGGGATTGGTTGGAGTTCCACTAGATGAGGCAGACCCTCATGGTGGCGGTGATTCAGACTCAGATTCTGATTTTGATGCAGTCTTAAGAGAGGATGATTAGGGACAACCATATATTCTCTATGTTTTTGTCATTTTGTTGTTGAAACTTGAATCCTTTGGGCATTTTGATGCAATTTTGATATAATAAATATGTAGATTGTCATTGAAAACAATTAAATTTTGTTTATTTGTTTGCCAATTATAATGTGACAAGTTGAAAACTAAGTTCAAGTGTAATGTTATGGCTATGTATTCATGTTTTAAGGTTCTATAATGTCTATATGAATGCCTTATGAATGTTATCATATAAATATTTGAAATTTCTTTGTATTTGTAAAAAAATACTTTTTTTAGTAGCTGTCCCCTGTCATCCCCTAAAAAATGGCCAAAAAAATGGCTAAAAAAATGCCATCCCCAAAATGCGTGCCCCCGTCCCCACCCGTCCCTGTCCTCGAAACGTGGGGGAACATAGGATTATAGATGAGCTATTATTGTAATAATATGAGGCTCTTGTGTTTATAAAAGCAAGCCTCCTATCAATATGTGAGATATATTCATACACAAGAGTTGGGAGAGTTGAATCCATATTCTATGCAGATTTAGATGACCAAAGGGAAGGCAATGAAAAAGTTTCTGTTGCCCCCAACTTTGGGCAAGGATAGCCATGTGTGTGTAATTGGTATGTTTTGTGATGTGAAAATAGAAGCTTCAATGTTTTGTAAACTTATGTGTTCAATTATTGTTTAGTGGTTATTGTGCATATGCTGTAATCTGCAGGTTTGCATAGTGTATCTCTACAGTAGGAATCAAATATTGAGTTTTCAAATTCATATGCAGTTTGGGTGAAACTTCCCTTTGGGTGGTTGTTGGCAAGCTGATGTGTGTGGCTTCAATGTTTGATTAGAAGGTTGGAACACACATTAATGAAAAATTTGGTTAACACATATTTTAGATATTGAAACAACATGTAAACCAAGTTCCATGAATTAATAATATCCTTATCTGCTTTCATTTTTCTGATTCTCCCAATATTGCTCCTATACTCAGAACATATAGACAAGAAACATATTTGTAATTAAGGCATACAACCTCACATAATATATCTATAAGACAAATAATTGGTTATATAAATAAATCTCACGATAATGATTGATTTGATAAGGTTGTTGACTGACCCCATTATTGTATTCCTAACTTGTAGAAGTAATAGCATATATAATAGATATGCAGATCTAACAAATACATGCAATACTACCCTAAAATTAGACTAGCCTTCATCCTATCTATTGTTTAGGTTATCCAAAGTATAGATAAGATGACATTCTAGTCAAGTTCAAAGCTACAAAGTGGAGATAATCCACTATTTAGTAATTGATTTTATGTTTCAAGAACAGACAAGACGAAAGTGGTAAAGATGTTAGAAATATCACTCCCACTAAAGGGGTAAGAGAAAAACAACATGCTAGAAAAAATTTAGTTTGGTTAAGACCTCCAGTAGATTTTTTGATGATAAAACTTTGATGGGACTTCTAGAGGTGATCCTAGTATTGCTGGAGCTAGGGTTGTGCATAGAGATGATCAAGGTTGCTTTGTTCATGGAGGCTCCCTGTTTCTTGGTTGTTGCTCAAATAATGAAACTGAATGGGAGATAGTGCTTATAGGGATTCTTTGGCCTCCTTTCTAGGTTTTAAAAATGTGGTGGTCAAAGGAGATTCTCTAGGTTTTATTAAGGGTCTTCATAGAGATTAGTGTCCAAATTGGAAACTTTAGCATTTTTTAGATGAAGTCGAGCAAACTATTTTGAAACTTCAGCATTATTGTCCACTTTGCTTCTCTTTTGCAGATGTCATTTTCTCACATTGTTTCAGGGAAGCGAATGTGGCAGTTGATTTTTTCACCAATTTAGATGTGGATCAAGGGCCATTGATAGCTTTGGGCAACATGCAACCTGATCCTTGGATAGGTCTATAAGACCGATTGGCTTTCAGGCCACCTTAGTTCTTTCTTTTTTGTTGCCTTGGCCATGTGGTGGATTTCTAAATCAGTTTTGGCAATAATGTTTTTGTTGCAGGTAGCTCATTTGGTTATAGCTCTTGGGATCCAAGGTGGTGCATTAGGAGGCATGCTAAGGATTTGCTTTTAATACCCTTCACCATCAGCTTTGGCTCATTTTAAGTCTTCCATGTTGTCTCTAATTTTCATTCTTCTATGTTAGCTTTGCCTGAGTATGTTGTAGGTTACTTTATGTGTCTTTTGTTGTGAGTGGTAGGTTTGCTTGGAGGTTGTTTAGGCGACATTGGGCAGTTTGCTCTGGGCTCTACCCATGTGCAGTGATGGCCAGGCATCATAGCTCTGCCAAATAGAATCCCTATCTAAGAGGAAGAGTCTTTGATCACTGGTTCTGTGCAATTGTTAACTGCAAAGATAGTACAGCCCTGGACTCTATTAGGGTTGTGTTGGGTGAGGGCGGTGTCGATGTGAATAGTCCTCGTTCAAAGGAAATCATCCAAAACAAATTTATCCTTAAGTTGGAGACAGTAGTGTCACTAGAAGGGCAATGACAATGGTTTCTTTGCTTGTTCTTGCCCACTCTTTTCTTTGATATGGAAGTGGCTGCAAAAGGGTTGGGTTTAAATTCTCTTCTAGCCGAGGGCTTGAATTCGTCAGCCTCAATGCATGATCTCGACTTTGCTAGGATAGAAATTGTTACTATTTACAAGTGAAGTAGTTAAAGGACAACTGCATGGCCCTCAATAGAGTTTTGGAAAATCTTATGGTGACCCATTCTCAAAGGTGCATGGAGATGTCTAGATGGCTAGGAAGGAAATTGTTACTAATGACAAGGAAGTGAAGCTGTTTAAGGATTACTACATGGACCATGGTCAGGTTTTGAAAATCTTTGCTAACCCTTTCTCAAGGATGCCTGGAGGTGTCTAGTATGTTCACCACCACTGCTCTATAGGTTTGGTGGAGGTCATTTCAACCAAACAAAGGGTGGAAACTAGAGTTAAATTCCCTGCTCTGGTAGATTCATGTTCTAGTTCTACCCACAATAGATTTGTAGGTGGCTCAAAGGAGCTGGTTGTGGAAGATATGACATGCTAGTGGTTAATCCCTTAGGTGTAGTCAGCAGTTGGGGGGTGGGTGCATTTGAGGTATAAGTGTCTCTAGAGGGTAATACCGTGAGTTGTTTGGCTCTTTCCAGTTCAATAATATTGGTAGTCTACTTCTTTTAGTGGGCTTTTTCTTATGACTGTTAAGGTCATTCATTTTATTAAGTCATGTTTCCTAGGCAGGGGTCCCCATAGATCCCCTACTATTTAATCAAAAATTGTTAGAAACTATTAAATGATTCTCAAACAATACTAGCATCACAAAATTCATGACAAATGCAGAGTAATTACGACCAACCACATTTGCCATGTCATTTTTTGAGTTTTTCAAAAAATGGTTTGGAATTTGTTTTAAATACACCTATCCTTATTTGTCTCATATTTAAATACATCTATCCTCATTTTGTCTCATGCTTTAAATTTCCTTTCAAGTTTATCTTTGAATATATTTGTTTTAGAATTATATTTTGAACATTAATGACATTTTTTCTTATATTTTATACCTAATGAGAATTTAGGTAAAACCCTTGGGCTGCCCCTAAAATACTAGACCATGCTCTGTGATGGAAAGGTAAACTATTTTAGTATCATCCCTTTATTTTTTTACATATAGTTGGTGTAGTCACGGCTAGAGGGTTCACAAAATGAACCATCCAAACCATGCAGCTAGGGTAAGCACAATGGAAACAACTCAATTGTAGAGTAAAATGGAAGATTCAAATGGTCAATATATCCTATGTTCAGAATGCTTATATGCCGACAACATGCGGGCTACAATCAAAGGGCTCACAAGCTTGGTTTCCAGGTTACAACAAATATGAAAGATATGGCATTGAAGTGTTTACCTGAAAAGAATCAATTATTAAGATATGAATTCAACTATCTATGAACTATTGACTTTCTAATACATCCTAGAGATCTATATATATTATCTGCAAGCTCTGTAAATCCTCCACCTCAGCCAAGAAAGGTTACAAACTCCAATGAAGGAATGTAATGTGTAGAAACAAATAGGTCAGCCTTAAACATCTGGTAATGCTCAGCAAATGGGTGAAACTTTGTGCGGACCTCAAGGAAGGTCTATCTGATCCATATGTGCCATGTATGATGTGTCATTAGGCTCTGCAAGTCATGGAAGCACTCCATAAACCTTCTCCTTCAGCTGACTGTCTATATGCTCTGTTCTGTGAGAACTAATGATCTTCTGATAGCGATAACTCTCAATAGACAGGTCCAAATGATCTAAATTTTGCATATGATGTAGATGATGATATGTAGATGCTAAGTCCTACTCTGTGATCTCAGATATGAAGATGTGGCAAAATGCGGTACAAAATGTTGAAACTGCAAATGACTAAACTAAACTGGAAATGAAAGAAAAAATGAATGCAAATGTTTTTTTGGTTGATGCAAGATTGCTTTGCAACTTGGGATACTCCTACATCAGACACGAGGGTCATTGAAAAAGTGAGTCCCTCACTTTGCTAGGGGTAGAGGAAAACCAAGGCAGTCCACTTCAGCCTAAGAAATCCATGATGAATCTTCTTCCAGTCTGCCTTTCCACTTTACCAAATATTCTTTGTACTATTTACCTTTGGTACTATGTCCAACTCTGTTGTTCAAGATGTCTTCTATCTGCTCTGGTTGTTGTTGTGGTAACTGGTCCTTCAAATCATCTCCAAATTTGTCACTTGATTTTCCTTCATGATACTGGTATAGGTCTGTAATGTTGAATATAGGTGATATACCCAATATCTCTAGTAGCTCCACTTCATATGCATTTCCTGAATCGAATTTCCTAAGTATCTTACGGTCCAAACTTCTTCATCTTCAATTTGTTGTATGTTCCTATTGGAAATCTTTCTTTTCTTAGATATACCATCACTTTATCTCCTACTAAAAATTTTGTGTCTCCTCTTCTCATCTGCTTGCTCCTTATACTTATCGTTCATCTCCTCTAAATGCTTCTTGACTTGATTTTGTATTGTGTCCATGTATCCAGCAAATTATTTTTTCACCAATTTAGATGTGGATCAAGGGCCATTAATAGCTTTGGGCAGCATGCAACCTGATCCTTGGACAGGTCTACGAGACCGATTGGCTTTTAGGCCACCTTAATTCTTTCATTTTTGTTGCCTTGGCCATGTGGTGGATTTCTAAATTAGTTTTGGCAATAATGTTTTTGTTGCAGGCGGCTCATGTGGTTATAGCTCTTGGGATCCAAGGTTGTGCATTAGGAGGCATGCAAAGGATTTGCTTTTAATACCCTTCACCATCAACTTTGGCTCATTTTAAGTCTTCCATGTGGTCTCTAATTTTCAATCTTCTATGTTAGCTTTGCCTGAGTATGTTGTAGGTTTGCTTGGAGGTTGTTTAGGTGACAATGGGCAGTTTGCTCTAGGCTCTACCCATGTGCAGTGATGGCCAGGTGTCATAGCTCTACCAAATAGAATCCCTATCTAAGAGGAAGAGTCTTTGATCACTGGTTCTGTGCAATTGTTAACTGCAAAGATAGTGCAGCCCTGGACTTTATCAGGGTTGTGTTGGGTGAGGCTGGTGTCGGTGTGAATAGCCCTCGTTCAAAGGCAATCATCCAAAACAAATTTATCCTTAAGTTGGAGACAGTAGTGTCACTAGAAGGGCAATGACAATGGTTTCTTTGCTTGTTCTTGCCCACTCTTTTCTTTGATATGGAAGTGGCTGCAAAAGGGTTGGGTTTAAATTCTCTTCTAGCCGAAGGCTTGAATTCGTCAGCCTCAATGCATGATCTCGACTTTGCTAGGATAGAAATTTTTACTATTTACAAGGAAGTGAAGTAGTTAAAGGACAACTGCATGGCCCTCAATAGAGTTTTGGAAAATCTTATGGTGACCCATTCTCAAAGGTGCATGGAGATGTCTAGATGGCTAGGAAGGAAATTGTTACTAATGACAAGGAAGTGAAGCTGTTTAAGGATTACTACATGGACCATGGTCAAGTTTTGAAAATCTTTGCTAACCCTTTCTCAAGGATGCCTGGAGGTGTCTAGTATGTTCACCACCACTATTCTATAGGTTTGGTGGAGGTTGTTTGGGCCAAACAAAGGGTGGAAACTAGAGTTAAATTCCTTGCTATGGTAGATTCATGTTCTAGTTCTACCCACAATAGATTTGCAGGTGGCTCAAAGGAGCTGGCTGTGGAAGATATGACATGCTGGCGGTTAATACCTTAGGTGTAGTCAGCAGTTGGGGGTGGGTGCATTTGAGGTTTGAGTGTCTCTAGAGGGTAATACCGTGAGTTGTTTGGCTCTTTCCAGTTCAATAATATTGGTAGTCTACTTCTTTTAGTGGGCTTTTTCTTATGACTATTAAGGTCATTCATTTTGTTAAGTCATGTTTCCTAGGCAGGGGCCCCCATAGATCCCCTACTATTTAATCAAAAATTGTTAGAAACTATTAAATGATTCTCAAACAATACTAGCATCACAAAATTCATGACAAATGCAGAGTAATTACGACCAACCACATTTGCCATGTCATTTTTTGAGTTTTTCAAAAAATGGTTTGGAATATGTTTTAAATACACCTATCCTTATTTGTCTCATATTTAAATACATCTATCCTCATTTTGTCTCATGCTTTAAATTTCCTTTCAAGTTTATCTTTGAATATATTTGTTTTAGAATTATATTTTGAACATTAATGACATTTTTTCTTATATTTTATACCCTAATGAGAATTTAGGTAAAACCCTTAGGCTTCCCCTAAAATACTAGACCATGCTCTGTGATGGAAAGGTAAACTATTTTAGTATTAGCCCTTTATTTTTTTACATATAGTTGGTGTAGTCACGGTTAGAGGGTTTACAAAATGAACCATCCAAACCATGTAGCTAGGGTAAGCACAATGGAAACAACTCAATTGTAGAATGTAATGGAAGATTCAAATGGTCAATATATCCTATGTTTAGAATGCTTATATACCGACAACATGCGGGCTACAATCAAAGGGCTCACAAGCTTGGTTTCTAGGTTACAATAGATATGAAAGATATGGCATTGAAGTGTTTACCCAAAAAGAATCAATTATTAAGCTATGAATTCAACTATCTATGAACTATTGACTTTCTAATACATCCTAGAGATCTATATATATTATCTGTAAGCTTTGGAAATCCTCCACCTCAGCCAAGAAAGGTTACAAACTCCAATGAAGGAATGTAATGTGTAGAAACAAATAGGTCGGCCTTAAACATCTGGTAATGCTCAGCAAATGGTGAAACTTTGTGCAGACCTCAAGGAAGGTCTATCTAATCCATATGTGCCATGTATGATGTGTCATTAGGCTCCGCAAGCCATGGAAGCACTCTGTAAACCTTCTCCTTCAGCTGACTGTCTATATGCTCTGTTCTGTGAGAACTGATGATCTTCTGATAGAAATAACTCTCAATAGACAGGTCCAAATGATCTAAATTTTGCATATGATGTAGATGCTAAGTCCTACTCTGTGATCTTAGATATCAAGATGTGGCAAAATGCGGTACAAAATGTTGAAATTGCAAATGACTAAACTGAACTGGAAATGAAAGAAAAAATGAATGCAAATGTTTTTTTGGTTGATGCAAGATTGCTTTGGAACTTGGGATACTCCTGCATCAGACACCGAGGGTCATTGAAAAAGTGAGTCCCTCACTTTGCTGGGGCTAGAGGAAAACCAAGGCAGTCCACTTCAGCTTAAGAAATCCATGATGAATCTTCTTCTGGTCTGCCTTTCCACTTTACCAAATATTCTTTGTACTGTTTACCTCTGGTACTGCATCCAACTTTGTTGTTCAAGATGTCTTCTATCTTCTCTGGTTGTTGTTGTGGTAACTGGTCCTTCAAATCATCTCCAAATTTGTCACTTGATTCTCCTTCATGATACTAGTATAGGTCTGCAATGTTGAATATAGGTGATATACCCAATGTCTCTAGCAGCTCCACTTCATAGGCATTTCCTAAATCAAATTTCCTAAGTATCTTACATGGTCCAAACTTCTTCATCTTTAATTTATTTTATGCTCCTATTGGAAATCTTTCTTTTCTTAGATATACCATCACTTTATCTCCTACTAAAAATTTTATGTCTCCTCTTCTCATCTGCTTGCTCCTTATACTTATCATTCATCTCCTCCGAATGCTTCTTGACTTGATTTTTTACTGTCTCCATGTATTTGGCAAATTATTTTGCTTCTGCACTTCTCTTACCCTCCATACTAATATCTCTCAACTCTGCTACTCATCTAGGATTTACTTTGGTCACAATCTCAAATGGTGTCTTCCCCGTACTCCTATTTACTGAATTATTTTATGGAAACTCTATTTGCGGTAGAATTAGATCCCAATTTCCTACCTTATCTCCTACCAAACATCTCAACAAGTTTCCTAAACTCCTATTTACCACCTCTGTTTATCCATCTATTTGTGGATGAAATGTTGAATTGAACTTTAGGTATTTCTTCATCTTCTTCCATAATATCCTCCAAAAATATCCAATGAATCTTGTATCCCTGTCTGAAATTATACTCTTAGGTAATCCATGTAATCTCACAATCTCTCTGAAAAATAGATCAGCAACATGCACTGCATTATTTGTCTTCTTACAAGGTATGAAATATGCCATCTTTGAAAATCTATCCACCACTACAAATATATAATCATGTCCTCTCTGTGTCTTTGACAATCCTAATATGAAATCCATGCTTATGTCTTCCCAAGGTTTCTCCGGTATTGTCAAAGATTTGTACAATCCAGTATTCTGACTACTCCCCTTTGCAACTTGACATATTCTACAACTCTGCATAAACTTCCTTACATCCTTATTTATCTGAGGCCAAATATAATGTTCACTTACCAAAGCCACTGTCTTGTCAATTCAAAAATGTCCTCCCAATCCACCACTGTGTTTCTTCTTGATCAAATTGTCTCTCATTAAACTCCTAGGTATACACAACTGATTTCCTTTGAACAACATTTCCTCCTGAATGAAATAGTCCAACCATTTACTTCTATCTATCACAATAGGTTCCTTAAATGCTTTCTATGGTTCTACAAAATCAAGATCTTCCTCATACATGTGCTTCAGTTCTTCAAAACCTAATACTTCTAATCGCATCTATGTCAACGAATTCCTTCTCCTACTCAATGCATCTGCAACTTTGTTTGACTTCCCACTCCTATGTTTCAATACAAATGTGTAACTCTGCATGAACTCTACCCATCTCATATGTCTCTGATTCAACTTTCCTTAACTGTTCAGATACTGTAAAGCTTGATGATCCGTGTATAATATAAATTCCTTAGACAAAAAGTAATGTCTCCACTTCTTCAAGTCTTGAATTATGGCATAGAACTCTTGATCATAAATTGAATATCTTCTCCTTGCATCATTCAATGT
Source organism: Cunninghamia lanceolata (assembly GCA_027924645.1). Classification (NCBI taxonomy): domain Eukaryota; kingdom Viridiplantae; phylum Streptophyta; class Pinopsida; order Cupressales; family Cupressaceae; genus Cunninghamia; species Cunninghamia lanceolata. Next base: position 17,626,291 of record BSBN01000049.1, read on the forward strand.
TTTAGTGAAATATGCTACTAGCCTACCTTCCTAACTTAACACTGCTCCTATTGCATTTCCACTGGCATTACAATCTACTTGAGATACTTTGTTGAAATATGGTAATGTTAACACTGGTTGCTTTGTCACTTTCTGCTTCAGCAATTCAACACTTTTATTTGCTCTTGATGTCCACTTAAAATCCTTTATGTCACCTCTCATTGTCTCTGTCATCAGTGTGCATACTGAACTGAAATTTCTAATAAACTTTCGGTAGAAACTAGCTAATCCATGAAATGTTCTAACTTCTCCAATGTTCTCCAGTGTTGGCCACTCAACAATTGCTCTTTCTCAAGATCCATCTTCAATCCTTCTGTAGAAATCACAAATCCCAAATATACCAATTCTTCCTTCATGAAACTACATTTCTTGATGTTTATTAGAAATTTCTCTTCTCTCATCCTCTGCAATACTTGTCTAATGTGCCACAAATGTTCTTCCTTTGTCTTACTAAAAATCAGAATATCATCCAAGTATACAATAACAAACTTACCCAAGAATTTCTTCAAGACTTCATTCATCAATCTCATGAAAGTACTTAGTGTATTAGTCAATCCAAAAGGAATCACTAACTATTCATACAATCCTTCATTTGTCTTAAATGCAGTCTTCCATTCATCTCCTTCTTTGATTCTAATATGATGGTATCCACTCTTCAATTCTATTTTTGTGAAATACTTTGCTCCACTCAAATAGTCCATAATGTCATCCATCCTAGGCAAAGGAAATCTATACTTAACTGTGATCTTATTGATTTCTCTAGAGTATGTACACATCCTCCATTCTCCATCTTTCTTCGGTGATAGCACTACAGGTACTGCACATGGGCTTAAACTTTCTCTGATCAATCCTTTTCTCATCAGCTCTTGTATTTGTCTATTCAACTCTGCATTCTCTGTTGGTGTCATCCAGTGTGCTATTTTGTTAGGCAAACTAGCCCAGGTATAAGGTCCATATGATAACTGATACTCTAGATTGGTTGCAATCCTTCAAGTACATTATCTAATATGATGTTTTCATACTCTGTCAACAATTTAGTTATCTCCTCTGGCTGTGATTCTTCAGTTTATGTACCTAGAGTTCCATGTTTCTTAGGGATTAAAGCATACCACATATTTTCATATCTCAATCCATATAGAAATTTCCTTCCATCAACCACACAGATTCTATTATTCCCACATACTTCACTCTTAGGCTTATCTTCCAAAGGTATCAAGGTAATCTTTTTCCCATTAGATACTATACTATAAGTATTCTTTCTCCCATCATGTATAGCATTTCTATCATACTACCATGGTCTACCCAACAATATATGACATGTATCCATTAGCATAACATCACACAATACTTCATCATGATAAGATCCTATATGAAATTTCACCAAACATTGTTCACTCACTAATACCTTGTGTGCATATTGAATCCATGCTATCTTGTAAGGCTTAGGGTGTTTCAATCTCTCCAGGTTCAGCTTAGTCACCATCTCTTCTAAAACCAAGTTATCAGTACTATCACTATCAATGATTACAACATTTACCTCCTGATTTGCATTTGGTCTAGAACAAACTTTTCCTCTGCAGTGGTTCCTTAGTTGTCTCTACTTGAAATAGTGCTCTCCTAATGACTAATGATTCTCCTTTCTCTAGTTTTCCAACTAAATCAGGTGATCCAACAAGTTCTTCCACATAGGCCGCTCTTCCACTGTTTTCTATAATCTTGCTTGCACTTCACCTCCACACCTAAAACAAGTTCCTCTGAATGTTCTCTTATCAAACCCTTTTTCTCTCTTGTACCCTTCACTCTGGTAAGAATTTTGATGCCCTCTGCGGTAGAAAGTTTTATCATCTCTCCGGTATGCATTATTATCTCCATCTTCCTTCTTGTATGGACTACTTACTTTGTTCTGCTCCATATAGAATCTTTCTCCTCTGGAACATGTTCTACCTCTTAGAAATTTACCTCCTCTACCTCTTTGTCTCTACTCATGCTTCTTATTTAACTTGTCTTTAACTTTTAGGGCAAACTAATATGCTTCTTCTATTGTTGTCATCTTCACCAAACTTAGTTCGTCTTGAATATTCATCCTCAACCCATTTATGTATCTTGTCACTTTCTGTTGAAATTGGGACAGACAACTGAGAGGGGGGGTGAATCAGATGTCTCAAAACTCTATCTTTGTATTTAATCTTCTTTACAACTTATTAATAGATTAATGATATAACCATGAAAGCATGAATCAACAACACATGAGCAGAAACATAATCAACACACATAACACCAAGATTTTTATGTGGAAACCCGGTTAAGGCAAAAACCACGGTGGGGTTTAACCCACAAGATTTTATACTCTATTAAAAGTATTACAAAATGGGAAGGCACATGCCTTCGGGCGCACTGTCTAGAGCTCACTACCTACAAGATCAATTATAAGAGTTCACTAAAATGTTTAAATTGAAGAAAAGCATCTAACTGTACAAAATTACAGTTCCAGTTAAGTTCAGTACACTGACTTCACACACTTCATCTCTTTCTGCCCTGCTTTACTATTCTATCATGATCCGGAGCTTAGATCTCCTTGCTTCACACTTGATACTATTATACTTCACACCTATCCCTTCATATTCGCACTCACATCACAAAATGCTCAAATCCATCAATCATATATATCTGCTACATGAAATTACATCAACTACAGTAAGACTTAAGAAAACTTGAAACTATTTCAAGAACATTGTTCTGTCAACTGAATCCATGCACAAACATCAATGCAAACCAAGACTTATGTATCCAAGTTACCTCACATTTTGGCCAATACTGGATCTCAGAAATTATTCAACTAACCACTTCTCTTTATCCATACAAGGATCAAACACCTAGTCGGCCTGTTCTTCACTAGACTGAACTGTCTAACCAAAACTCGATACTCAGATGCTTGTAACTTACAATCCCTTCATCACCAGAGGCTAAAATCTTAGATTTAATTAGCCCTAACATCCCCTAACATTCCCTCAGATCCGCAGCTCAATATGATTACCTATGGATAAATGCAGACCAAAATGTTGAACCTTGTCATATGCTCTGCTCATGTCAAATCTACAATTTGACTTCCGGTATGATCCACTGATACAATGCAGATGTGTAAGATAGATTTAGTTGCCATCAATGACAACACTTGACATGCCTAGTAGTGTCTGTTGCCAACAATCTCCCCCTTTGGCATTGATGGCAACACTTAGTGAAAAATGACTAAGTGTTAGAACAACTCCCCTTTACTATGTACACTTGTGATTTCTAATGCTCCCCCTTAGATGAATTAGTTATTTTTCACTGCTTTTCCTCTCCCCCTTTGACATCAATGGAAAAGGCTAGGATCCGTATATCAAAATTCATGTAAAAAATTTATGTACATGGGTCAAAACTCTAAGTATATACTTCCTCATTTGAACACATATTCCTTAAGCTTTGTTCATCATCAAAAAAAATCACCAAAAATGTTTTTCAACCTTGTCAATTCATTGTCCCAGTTCTTCTTTATGCTACCCAAAATGGATATATGCCCACTGAGAAAAAATGCCTGTGATTCTTCCTTTTGAAGATTAGTAGGATCACAAGTAGCAGCAGCAACTTGGGATTTTGCCAATAGATCATACATAGTTTCTAACTTAGGGGAAATCAGTCCCTAGAGCTCATCCAATCTGCCCAAAACTTTAACCTTTTCCTTTTCCAAATCACTCAATTCATTTTACAAACCCACTACTTGACATTCTTTAGTAGTTACAGACTCAATTAAAGGACTATAGGAATGCGAGATGTTAGACAATTTAAGTTCTAAGTCCTTAATCTTGTTCTCAATATCTTCAATAGCTTTAGACTGATTTAGGTAAAATTTATAAATCTTTGCACCTTCAGAGAGGGCATTTTGAATACTTTACACTAATATCAAGCACCGATCTATCATAACTAATTATTTTCTTTATTTCAGCAAATTTCTTCTCATTAAATTCATTTATGACCTTAACTTTTGCTAACTTCTCAAAAGTTTCAAAATGAGTACTTACAAAGTTTATTAGACTCTTCAACTAACCGAAGGGGGATGCTGATGAGTCCTTTTGAAATGTAGGCATGATTTCTCCAAAATCTTGGATGCAAGGCCAAGCAACTCACTATATTCTATAAGGGATTTCAAGATTTCCTCTTTGGCCTTAGCTTGTGCAATAGAGGCCAATTTCATCTTCTGTACCAGTGACAGAGTATCAAAATTGATTGGTCCTTGTATTATATCCTGGTCTTTTGCAACTTGTTTATCTCTCTCCAAAATTTCTTTCATTGCTTCTGCAATGTCTCTTGCCCAATGTGATGTTTTAGATTTATGCTCTTTAGGGCCTCCATCTTCTCCCTTTTTAGAGTCAACCACATTTCTTGCTCATCATTTTCATTCTTTTTCTCTACTTCTGCCTTCTCTGCATCTATCTCAGAAATGTCATGCATTATTTTCCAAAGGATTTTGTGTATCCTCAGTAGTAGTATTGTCAAATTCCTCAACATCTAGAATGGAAGAATCAATTCCATTATCAGTTTCCTTTTCTTGATCTTCCTTCATCATCTCTTCATCTTCTTTATTCAATATTTCTTCTTCTAGAATGGAGACATCATCTACTTCAGTTTGTTGCTCATTTTTCTGCAACTCTTCATCATTCAGAATTGATGTGTGATTAGTATCAATAGGTTCTTCTGTAAACACATAAAACTTGTTCTTGTCCAGTGCTTTCTTTAGAATTTGTTCTTTTTCTTTAACAACTTCATCAATGTCTCCAATCATCAGCTTATTCATCCTTTTCTTGCTTCTGAATTCATTCTTGACTTCTTTAAAAATTTTATCAGCTTCCTTTCTAGAGATTATGGGACATAGACTGGATAATATATGTTCTCTGAGCTCCAAATCTTTTGCTTTGGCAACTTCTTTTCTTATTTCTAGAATGTCTCTTAAACTCTTAGGAACTTCTGACAAAATCTCCACTAGTACTCTGTTGAATACATTCAAGTATTTTATAGTAGCATCCTCCAAAATTTTCTTGTCAACATCACTGTAATGATCATAAAATTTAGTTATTGGCTTTAGGTTTCCATCTACAATGATTGACTTAACGATGTCTACCACATAAGGAGTAGGCTTCTCAACATTAGCCTCTGACTTATGCCTTTTACTTGGCTTTTTGCTTCCGGAGGGCTTTTCCTTAGACACTTTAACAGCTTTAGTGCCTGAGGCCTTCAACTCTTTAACTTCACTATCTGAGTCAGTTTCTTCTTCATCCTCCTTCTCCACACTGACATATGTCCTTTTTCCCTTTACCTTTGTCCTTTTTCCTTCCTTACTGGTAGTTTTTTCTTTGGATTTTTCTGTAACAGGTGATGTACTAGAGGTTGAACTAGAACTCCTAGTAGTCCTTGACTTAGAGGGGGATTTTGCCGGAACACTTCCCTATTCCCTATCCTGCTTTTCCTTCTCAGCTTTCTCTATCCTTTCCCTGAATTGTCTCATAGATTCCTTGGTAAGGCCTAAATTCTTAGCCAACTGCTCAACTTCTTTCCTCACAATCCTTTTGATTTCAGGAGCCTTGAATTCAAGATGCAATTTTAGTGAAATCTCGTCATATGTTCCAAATCTCTCCTCAGCTGGATCCCTAGGCTGGCTCAACAGATGTTGTGCATACAGCTCCAATACACATCCATCCACTTCATACCCCATGGGCATGATCCACACAACTCCAGGATCTACTGCTTCCATTTTTCATTGATCAATAGTAACCATAAAATAAATGGTGTCTTTGTATTTTTCAACCACAACCCTAGGTATTCTATCTTTAGCCTACATTATACTCTGGAAGTTTTTGAGGAATCCCCAAAGTGTAGTTTTTTGTGCATCATGATTACCCAAATAACTCAAATGATTTCTAATCTAAATTTCTACTGATTTGTCATTAGACCAATATATATTCTTATTCCCAGGGAGCTCACTCAAGAAATAAAAGAAGAGACACATAATTAGCATACCAAATTTGAATGAGTACTTCTTGTCCTTCTTTATCTTGCTTAAATTCTCCATAAGCTAGTTCAGCAATAGTTCACAGAGATCATAGTTTGCATCTTCTTTTACCATCTGATATGCAATATAGATGACTATTCCGGACACTAAATTTTCTTTGCTGGAGAAGTATATCTTGTATCCTATCACCATTGATGTGCATCTAACCCCATGATCCTCTATATCATTTATAGTCATATCTCTCTTGTCAAATTTTGATCTGGTTGCCTCTGTGACTTCCTGGTTCTTCACAACCTTCAACTGAGGTAGAGTACCGATTGAATTCAACCCTGTAACTGCCCTTATTGCATCTTTTGTGATCTTAAATGGATGATTTAGCCATAAAAATTCATCATGGATATGGCTCAAGACATACCAAACCCACTCGTCCTCTGTGAAATTCAGAAACTCAACAAATTGTATGAACTTCTTGTCTTTCAGGGCTTTGTACTCCAGTTTGAGCTCAAAATCTTCATCTTTGAAGTGGTTCATGAATAGATCATAAAACCTTGAGTCACTATACTCCTCCAGAGGTGCATGAATGTATGCCCTAATATCCTCTATGTGAAGAACTCCATATGGAACACTAGAAAATGCTTCCATTAGATCAACTTCAGTCGACTTGAAAGGGTGCTTCTTAAACTTTGGCCTAGGTCTCTCAGTGATAGTCACAACTAGAGGTGTAGTCATTTCAAAAAGATCATAGGTTCAAAGCTTTGCAGAAAAATACCTTTTTCTCCACGGGATTAGGATTAGTTGACTAATTCATTTGTCGCACTTCAAATCTTCAAAATCTCAACTCAAGCACTCTTCTGCTTGCTCTCTTCAAATGCAAAGTGATTCAAATGTTGAGCAACTGACCTTTTATGCTCCGTAAAACCTAGTTTTCCATTGTAATAAATGCTTTTCCCTAATTCCTCTGGTTACACTATTTTTGAATATAGTCAATCTTCAATTGCTTCGCAATCCATCGTATTAGGTTCTTTTCTTTCAAAATTTTCTTCAACAGATCTGCAATAGGCTTCTTTATCTTCATTCATCATGCTAGATTCAAACACCCACTTATTGGTAGGGGGAATTATATTTTCAATGCAGCTCCTCCTGAGCCAGATCTCCTGTTTCAATTCCCAGAGGAATTATCAGCATCGAATTCTAGGGCGGACCCATCACCATCATTCACTACACTTTTCTTCACCCATGTTTTGTTCATTTCATTCTGGATCTCATTCACATCTACTTTTCCCTTACCTTTGTTCATCTTTTGCTCTGTTCTTCCTTTACCTGCCTATGAGTTCTCCTTTTTGCTTCTACAAAATTTAGCAATATGTCTGGATTTGTTGCAGTTGAAACACATGATCTTATTTTTTTGACAATTACATGTTGGAACAGGTTTAGATCTGCATTACATTGTAATATGCCCAAACTTGTTGCAAGTAAAACATCTTTCATTGAATGCTTGCTTGTCCTTATAAGGATTCCTTGATCCACTTCTGCAATCCTCAGCCTTATGACCTATCTTTTTGCAATTAAAGCATTGACCGGAGAAAGATAATGCATTTTGATTCACCTTACTTTTGCATTGATTAGCTCTATGACCATACTTATTGCATTTGAAACAATTACCATTGAAAGATGGATACCTTTGAGCATTAGGCTGTCTTACTAGAGGCCTTCTAGGATTCTTTCTTTGATTTCTTGCTTCAAGATTTCTTTGATCAGATCCAGAGCTTTCACCTTTCTCAAATCCCAGACCATGCTTATCATCTGTCTTCTTCTAGCTATCAAGTAACACCTTAAGTTTAGTTGAGCTTATCTTGAACTTCTCTTTATATTCATTTGCAACTTCTAGGTCATGTTCAAGAATGACAATTTGTCTTTCAAGTTGTTCCTCATTATCCCTGGTTTCTTGTAGATCAGACTCTAGATGGCCAATTATTCTATCCAATCTGCAGCACTCTTCTATTCTTTCTTTCAGAGACTGACTTAGGTTTTCTTCAGTCTTTTTCCTTTCCTCTATTTCCTTGGTTAGCCTCATCACTCCAGATTCCATATCATGTTTTAATACAACAGCTTCTTTTGCTAGCTTCTCACATTGCTTTGATTTTTCCTTTAGAGCCTCATCCATGCCATTGTCTTCATTATGATTTGCTAACTGCTGAAGTAGCTCCCTTCTCTTTTCCATGGATTTGCTCAGTTGTCCTTTTAAAGTCTGAATGAAATCCTCAGCATCTTTAAGATTCTCTTTCAGTTCTTTGACTTCTGCTCTGGAATGATCAAGACTTCTCAAGCAACTTGAAGTTGTTCATTGATGCCATCAAAATACCTGGATGAACCCATTGAAATACCTTCCCAAATCTTCCTCAAGCTATTAAACTTCTTCCAAGGAACCAAGCTCTGATACCAATTGTTGAAATTAGGATAGACAACTGAGAGGGGGGGTGAATCAATTATCTCAAAACTTTACCTTTTTTTGTATTTAATCTTCTTAACAACTTATTAATAGATTAATGATATAACCATAAAAGCATGAATCCAAAACACATGAGCAGAAACGTAATCAACACATATAACACTAGGATTTTTACGTGGAAACCCGGTTAAGCGAAAAACCACGGTGGGGGTTAACCCACAAGATTTTATACTCTGTTAAAAGTATTACAAAGTGGGAAGGCACATGCCTTCAGGTGCACTACCCAGAGCTCACTTCTCAAAAGAGGCTCATTGCTTACAAGATAAATTATAAGTGTTCACTAAAATGTTTGAACTAAAGAAAAGCATCTAACTATGTAAAATTACAGTTCCAGTTAAGTTCAGTACATTGACTTCACACACTTCATCTCTTTCTGCCCTGCTTTACTATTCTATCATGATCCAGAGCTTAGATCTCCTTGCTTCACACTTGATACTATTATACTTCACACCTATCCCTTCATATTCGCACTCACATCACAAAATGCTCAAATCCATCAATCATATATATCCGCTACATGAAATTACATCAACTGCAGTCGGCCTTCAGAAAACTTGAAACTATTTCAAGAACATTGTTCTGTTAGCTAAATCCATGCACAAACATCAATGCAAACCAAGACTTATGTATTCAAGTTACCTCACATGTTGGCCAATACCAATGGATCTCATAAATTACTCAACCAACCACTTCTCTTCATCCGCACAAGGATCAAACACCTAGTCGGCATGTACTTCATTGGACTGAACTGTCTAACCAAAACCTGATACTCAGATGCTTGTAACTTACAATCCCTTCATCACCGGAGGCTAAAATATTGGATTTAGGTAGCCCTGAAATCCCCTAACATTCTCTCAGATCCATAGCTCAATATGATTACCTATGGAGAAATGTGGACCAAAATGCTGAACCATGTAATATGCACTGTTCCTATCTATCCGGACTTAGACAAATCTATAGTTTGACTTCTGGTATGATCCACTAATACAATGCAGATGTGTAAGATAGATTTAGTTGCCATCAATGACAACACTTGACATGCCTAATAGTGTCTCTTGCCAACACTTTCTCCTTGCTTGCTTCACCATGTCTAATCCTTATGATTATCTTATGAAATTATTCAATGTACTCCTTCACAAATTTCTCCTTTTGCTTCAAGTTCTGCAATCTCTTCAACAGTTCCAACTCATAGTCAGCAGGTATAAATTGATTCTTCAACTTTGTCACCATCCTATCCTATTTTATGATCTTTTCTTTTCCTCTCCTATTTCTATTCAATTGAACTTCTTTCAACCAAATAGCATCTCATGTCCTTTCAACTTAGTCTTTGCAAATCTCACCTTCTCCAGATTTTCAATTTCTTCATATTCAAAGTATTCTTCCAAGTCATTTATCCAGTCAATCAATTCCTCTAGATTCAAATTTCCAATGTAGTTTGGTACTTCCACTCTAGGTCTCTTTCTAATCTTCAAAATGGCTCTCAATATCTTCACTTGATCTGATTCTTCATCTTCTTCTTCTAGGGTTGCTTCATTTTGATCAACGGATTGAAATTCTTCATCGTCACTTTCAACATCATGTCTAGGGTTTAGTCCTCTTCTTCTATCTGCTTCTACAACATCCAATCTAACTTTCATTGTTTTCATCATCTCCATCATTTCTTCCAACAACAATGCCCATAGCAAGCATCCTCTTCGGTGACATCTCTTCCTAGGATCCGGTGCAACTGCCTCAATTTAGTGATCTAACTACAAGGTAGCAACTGCCTCACACTTGGTGATCTATTGACAAACACAAGTAGACTGCCTTAGCTCAGTGATTGGTTCACCACAAGATCTTACGAAATGCCTTCACTTCCCAAAGGATTCAAAACTTCGCTCTGATACCACTTGGTGCAGTCATGGTCGGAGGGTTCACAGAATGAAATGTCTAAACCATACAACTAGGGTAAACACAACGGAAACAAATCAATTGTAGAATGCAATGGATGATTCAAATCTCAATATATCCTATGTTCAGAATGCTTATATGCTGGCAACATGTAGGCTACAATCAAAGGGCTCACAGGCCTGCTTTCTGGGTTACAACAGATATCAAAAATATGGCATTGAAGTGCCTACCCAAAAAGAATCAATTATTAAGCTATGAATTCAACTATCTATGAACTATTAACTTCCTAATACATCTTAGAGATCTATATATATCATCTGCAAGCTCCGAAAATCCTCCAGGTTGGCCAAGAAAGGTTAGAAACTCCAATGAAGAAATATAACGTGTAGAAACAAATAGGTCAGCCTTAAACATCTGGTAATGCTCTGCAAATGGGTGAAACTTGGTGCGGACCTCAAGGAAGGTCTATCTGATCCATATGTACCGTGTATGATGTGTCATTAGGCTCCACAAGTCACGAAAGTGCTCCGCAGACCTTCTCCTTCAGCTGACTATATGTATGCTCTGTTCCATGAGAGCTGATGATCTTCTGATAACATAACTCTCAGTAGACAGGTCCAAATGATCTGAATTTTAGATATGATGTAGATGATGATATGTAGATGCTAAGTCCTACTCTATGAGCTCAGATATGAAGATGCAACAAAATGCGGTACAAAATGCTAAAACTGCAAATGACTGAACTGAACTAGAAATGAAAGAAAAAAATGAATGCAAATGTTTTTTTTTTTGTTGATGCAAGATTGCTCTACAACCTGGGATGCTCCTACATCAATAGTAAAACCATGCATCAATAGTAAAACCCTCTCAGGTAAAAGCAAAATTGTTTTCTTCTAAAACCCCACCTTTATTTTCTATGATCAGGATTTCTTTATGTACTATTTTTATTTTTTATTTCTAAGCTAAATAATTGACATGAAATTAACAAAATCAGATTTGTCTCTATTCTTACAAATATTATATCATTATATCCCTAGTTTTCCCATTTTTAACCCAGGTAATTGAATTCATCATGCCATAATAAAGTTGTGTAACACTATAAATAAGTATAAGTGTTGTAACTGATGTAAAAATAGTTTTGGGGAATCAAAATTCCTGATTTATGTATGGCTTGGCCAGAAAACTGACATGGAAAGTATCATAAAGAAAAGAAACTACACATATCTAACTGCAGATCTATGTTGGTTGAATAAATAAGTTGAAGTTTAGAAACCCACCATGTTTGAAACTAAAATAAGTTACCAAGAAATAGGCTCTTGTGGAAACAACAAAATAATTCTAACAAAGGTGCATCAACCTTTGACAAGTCAACATGGCGAGGTTCTAAGCATGACCACTAAGATGTAAAAAAATTTCTTTGAACAAGCCATGCTTGTACTGGGATGACCTAAATAAGCCATTTAATCTTTGTACCAGAAAAACCAAATATTGGATGGGGGAAAAAGACACCTACTGCAATCTTGTAGACATCATGCATTAGTTGCCATGACGATGCAGAAATGGCCTTTCTCATAATTTAATCATATGAAGATAAAGAATTTGAAGAGGAAATAGAGCGCAGTTGTAGAAATGTAAGCTAAGTAAAATGTGAAAAGCCTAAAGTCTATTATGTAAGATAGGCACACAAACCACCTTGCAAATGGCAAGTGAATTTTTCTATTATGGAGGATTATATCTAATCAAATTGGCAACTGATATATTTTCTTATATTTAAATAGGTGTCCAAGACAAAATTGTAGACCTTGTTATTAAGAACATGCTTAGGTTAATAATATAAGAGTATTGTTCTTAAATCACATAAACTTACTAGTATTGTGTACATGTGCATGCACATCCATGTTAGCACATGCTAAAGAAACTTTTAGAGCATACAAAGTATGCATATGGAAACTTTCCTTGTCTTGTGCTGTGTTTTGATCTATTAAACTTTCATTACACTATTTTATAAAGGGAACTTAATTTAAAAGTACAAAGATCAGTTGATAATATAATTAGCATTGGACATATTGAACATGAAATTAATTAATTGTGTGAAAAGTACATGGATGGGAAGTTTGTTCACATGTATGTTCATCTGCATGTGTACACATGAATGTGCATTTTGTGTCAAAACAGACATTTAGAATGATGAAACAGATTAAAGGCTGCTACAAAAATTGCAATAGTTTCAAGAAATGCAAAACAAGGACACTTGAGAGGAACATGGAAAGGTATGCCTAGTTTAATGCACCCCTTTAAAGGTAAGTGTAGTCTTCTTCTCTAATGGACCACAGTTTATAAGGCATATTACAAAATACAGAAAACATTATAGATACCTGATTCTTGCTTAAAATAGAATCTGTCAATATTTCAAATAACATACCTTTTTGTTAGCAACTATTGGTAGCATGAATAGTGTCAACCCTCCATCTACACCAATCTATTTTCTAAAAATTGTAAAAGGTCTAGGTGCAAGGTATATGTAATGAAAATTGGCATTCTTCTACATGTCACTATCCCACTAAAAAGAATTGTATAGTAAAGTAAATATGAGGAGCTCAAGTACTGATGCAGGGGCATCCAGTTTGTAAGGGCAATTTTGCATCACCCAAAAAGACATTGATTCAAAATCATTGCAGTTTTTTTCATTTCTTTCCATAATTAGTATTTCTAGTTCCATAATCTCTTGAATAATGATGTAGGACTTTCAATTTTTCCAAACTACTAGATATAGCAAATTGCCAGTTTTGGAAAGTTTGTATTTGGGCATGAATTGAAGTGAAAATTTATAGGAAGCTTCATAACTAAAATATAATAGCTTTGGCAAAGGAATCAGGCAAAGATCATTTGTGAACTAAAAGATATTAAAGTTTTTGTTTTCCGAAAAGCCCCTGAAAATTTTTGAAATGAGATATGAGGCACTAAAACATCCCATAATGTCCCAAAAAGTTGATGAAAATCCATTTACAAATTTGCAACATGATAGTTCACATCATGAGCTTTCCAGAGCTTAAAATGGTTCATCGATCAGACACCCGGATCAAAAGTTATGCTTCCCGAAAGTTGACCTACTTTTGGAGGGAGTTGCAAATTTCAAAATTTAGCTGAAGGCTACCAAAAAGTGCTATTTATGACTATTTTAGGAATCCTAGGAAGTAGTAGAGTTAAGTGGGAAGTGTAGAACCAAGAATAGGTAGGGAAAACAAAAACCCTAGCTAATTTAGGGTTACATAAGTCAAAAGATTGCAGAGCTTGGTGATAGGTAGCTATAATGTGTTGCAACCTGTGGACGATTGATTCCTCTGATTGTATTTGAGCTTTTGTAATGTAATGAGTTGTCCAAATCAATAAAAGAACATTCTATTTTCTATGTGCAATTTTTTTTGTTGTGTTTTTTATGATTTACCCTTTTCATTAAGTGGTATCAGAGCAAGGGTTCCTGAGTGTGTAGACAGATCACCGACCATGAGGCAGTTTACACCAGGACCTGAGGTTGTGGGTTTGCTGTGGAGATCAAGATGCCTCCACGAAGAAACCGTATTTGAAGGAATGCTTTGATGAAAGAGGGTTTTAGAGCCCTGCAAAGGCAAATCAATAAATTTCAAGAGGAGCTGTGAAGTGGGTTTGAGCTACGAACAAGAGAAGAAAGTGAGGATGAAGCTGAAGAAGAGCTATCTGAGGAAGAACATGAAGTTGCATAAGATCTTGCAGAAGTTAGGTTGTTGAGGATCATTTATAAGGTCAAAAAGAGGCCCAGGATAGAAGTTTCTACATATTTTGGAGATTTGAATCCAGAACAACTTATTGACTAGATCAATGACATGGAAGAGTATTTCGAGTATGAAGATGTGGAGGACTTGTTGATAATGTTTTCTTGACAACAACAACATTAGAATAAAACACCAAGTGTTCTATCCTCTCTTGAAAAAAGCATTTTGAATGCTAAACTACGTGATCAAACAAGAATACTCCAAGGTTTCTTGTATGTGATTTGCAATGGATAGCCTCAATGGTATGATGTGATAATGTTATTTACACAAAGGGACTTACGCAGAATTTATACATCACTCCATTCAAATATGTACTCTTTCCTTGTAAGATGGAACTTCTAATAAACTACAAAAATAAAAGGCAAAAGGCAAGGGTTAAGAGGGCTAATCTAAGGACAATGATATAATGCACATGCTATGATAGACAAATTCCCTTCCACAACCTAGCTCTGCTTCACCATGAGAACCAAAAATTACATAGAGTAAGTGCAATCTCCTAAGGTAATCATATGATTTTCATGTTGTGAAATTCCATCCAAACACCCATAGCTGGCATAGTTTGAATGAGCATCCACAACCAAACTTATGCAAAGAAGGTTCAGGCTAACTTTACAAAGTGAGTTACCTTCAGCAATCCATGAAAAGAATGAACCAAAAGGGATTCATCAAATATCTTCACATAAGAAACATTATATCAATGAACTTCTAATCTATCAACTAATCTACTTTGGAAACAATTCTTAACCATCTTGGAGATAATGAAGACCATGCTAACATTCCAAAATAATAAGATCACCATGAAACATTCAACAATGAGATTGTATTAATCTTGAAGTGTATCTTTACAACAATCTCTCAATATCTCTTTAATGACTTCGAAGGGTCTCCTCTACTCTACTCCTTTATAATCTAATGTATATCATCTAATGTCCCTTTACAAATGAGAGAAGTGAGCTTTATATAGAGCTCAAGAATTACATGAAGGGCAAAGATTGATTTAGCAATCAACGACTGAGATTGAGACAACAAGACAACTTGTTATGAAAGAGGCAATGAAGGCATGCTTACCAATGTGATAAGCATCTTTATGGTGGGCCCTCTTTATCCACTTGTTTTCTATAGATGACCTAGACTTGAATGAATGACATGGCAGAATATGATTGGCCTGATGATGTGTACATGCCACCTCATCATTTTTAAATGAACTAGTCTAGTTCACCTCATGTTAATTTTACTTAGAATATTTTCTTGTTGTTGTCTTGATGTAACTCATGGATTGATTTGATGATCATGCTCATCTCTTATCTTATGACGTCCTTGTGCTTGTGCATGATTATGCCTCTGGATAGTTGCATGAAGTAGAAGATATGTTGTGCACAAGTCCTTGGAGTAGGTTACATGATGATTGTCCTTTTGGCGTGTGGAATGAATCACTAGAAGATGACTCCCTCTCATGTGTGGCATTGATGTCTTCCTCATCTAGACATACGAAGTCTTCAAAGTAAGATGAAGTTGATGTAGGAACTCCTCTATGTGGATGTGGCCCAAGTTGGTGTCACTTATGTTCCTCCACTTGGACATGATCTTTGTCTTTGGCATGACTCCTTGCATATCACTCTTGATCAAAGCTTGTCTTTCCTTGGTGTTCATCATCTACCTCCTCCTACAAGTGAAGACAATACGTGTTAGAAGGCTAATGAGACACTAGATATAAAGACTCTCCTAACACTTAACTCATCTCCTCGTGCGTGTGGGACAAAATCAATGAGTTTTCAAAGCAACATACCTTAAAAAAATTAGATTTTATGAATAAAATCAGAATTTGGAAGAATTAACTCTTATAGGACACTTCAATTTTTTGACCCTTCCTCTTAAAATTCTACTCCTCCTTGCTGCTGCAGGTCTGCTTTGCCTAAATCAGACCGAAAAATGATTTGAATTTGATAAGAATTGCAAGAATGAACCTTCTTTTATACTAGTCATTGCACCTCCTCAAGGCAGATCGGCCTAGGAAGAGGAGAATTTAATGTTTTTTGAAGTTCTCCATGCCTAAGTATCTGGAGTGCTTATGCTAGGCGGGTTTGGAGAGTGTGTGCGGAGAGTTTATTGTGAAGGATGTGGATTCCATGCAAGGTGATCAAGGCCGCCTAGGTAGGACGGGCTAGGAGGTGGTGAGTGGAATTTGTAACTTAAACTTCATTTGATGTTCTTTTCCTCCTTTTGATGACCTTTTCTCAAACTTCATCAAGACTTAGTGATTTTTTGAGGTGTTTTGTGAAGTCAGAATGTAAACTTGAGATGTTTGATGACCTTGTCCACATGCCTTGGTGAAATACACCTAGGAAGGGTGGCTTTGATGATGCTACTTGGATTTTGCAATGTGAACACTCTTTGAGTTGACCTTTGATGCTCTTCTCTCCTCTGTTTACAAGACTTAGTGATTTTCTTCATTTTTTCCAGTTGATTCATCATTGTTGGGAGAGTTTGAGGAGTGATTTTGAAGGATTCATCAAACTTTCCATGCTCACTTGTCTAGGGCACCTAGGAAGGATAGTCTTGGTGAAGGTGTTTGGATTATGCCTTATGACTTGTAATCTTCACCAATTTTCTTCCTCGTGCTTTGTCTTGGATGGATGTGAAGCAAGATGGCAGGTTTGAAGGTCAAAATAGAGTGACTTGATTGCTTTAGACACCAAATTATAGACTCACCTCTCTAGGCCGCCTAGGTAGGGCAGAGTTGAGAGTGAGCTTTGGATTTTATACTTAGAAAATATTCACTCTTCTAAACTTAATCATTTCATCTTCCAAGTGTCATCTTCATCATCTTCATTGAGTCATACTTACAAATTATGTTGTTTTCATCCCTGGGTAGTTTTGGATGCTCTGTGTAGAAAGGGTAGTGTGAGACATGATAGAGTCCAAGACTCTCTCTTGAGGCTGCCCAGGTAGGGCGGGTTTGGAGGAGAGGCATGGATTTCACCTTGAAAAACCTTTGATTCCTTCAAACTTATGAACTTTCCCTAGAATTTCATCATATCCTTGTGCTTTAAACTTAAAACCTTGTAAACTGGATGTCTATCTCCCTTAGGTGGGTTTGAAGGGAGTGTCTAGATAGACTCTCCTGGTGATGACATTGTGTATGAGCACCTTGTGAGGTCACCTAGGCTAGGCAAGTTGTGAAGTGATGCTTGGATTTCATATTGCAATGCCTTATGATGCCTTAGAGTCATTCAAACTCATGAATTTACCTTGGAATTTATCATTTATTTATCCTAAAAACCTTGCAAACTGATAACCTTCTTCCCTAAGGCGGATCTGGAGGCTCCATCTGGACAAGTGCATGTGCAGGAGGCTGAGTCCATGACCTCATGCCAAGGCCACCCAGTCTGGGCAGGTTTAGACATGGAGTGAGGAATTTCTTGCCTTAGTCAAATTTTGGATTTTCCTGAATGGAAGTATATTGAAATATATATTTAAGTATAAGTCAGATATTGAATTTCTTATACTTTAAATATTTTTCAATATACTTCTAAGATTTTTGAGATAGGTCCTGGATCCATGGGATTTAACATTCAGATTCTAGATTTTTGAGGATCCACCAGATTTCAGACTTAGTCATTTTTTTCATGATTTTTAGGATATTAGACTTAGTCATTTTTAGGGTCTCAGAGACATGCATCAAGATGAAGGCATATAGACCTTTAGCAAGCAATTGTTGAGACCTAGGAAAAAAAACACTACCAAAACCCTACAAGCTTAGAGGAAAACTCAACCTAAAGCAAAACAAAGATAGAAAGCAAGAAAAAAAAAGAGGGGTCCCCCATTTGCAATGGAGTGATGTGTGATTACATCACAACATCTAGCACCAATCTGAATAAATGTTCTTGAACATTTCAAAGAAAAAGACTCAATCCAGACCCAGAACTTTGAATAATTAGCCCTAATTCCATCACTTAGGCAGGACATATACTCAAAAGGAAAAAGAATGATGAATTGGATCAAGACACTTCATCCTTTGATTACCGCTGTGTGTGCAGTGTTTGACAAACATTGATTCTCCCAAGTATTCCAATGATAAACATGAATCAACAAATCAAAACCTTCTATGCACACTCACATGTTAGGTTCAACAAACATGAATACATGGTCAAGAAATTAGAATCAAAAGATTAGTACAACTATTCATAATTTAAAGACCCAAGTGTGTGCTTCTACTTTCATTTCTGCCCCTTAGAAGCTAAGATCATCCAAGTCCACTTTGTCTTAAGCTAGGCAAGTTCATGGAGGGAAGAGGAATCAAGGATATATATACATATGGGCTAAATGGATAGTGTTGGTATGAAATGGAATGGGATGAGGTGAAAGTAGATTCTTTGGATGCGAAAGCCTCTTTGGATTTGACTTCTTGGACTGAAGTACCCAAAATTTTGCCTTTTTTCATTTGGAGATATGGAATGGCATAACCTTTGAATATGCTTTTCTTTGATTACTTGCATCTGTATTCTAAGGCATAAAGATCTGTAGGATTTTTAGGAATTTCTTTATTTCACAGGTAAAGGCATCCAAATATTTATTTCATGGAACTATGGGATGGGCAGGTGGATTGCAAGCTTCTCGCTTAGATGACACTTACATTCATTGACCATGATTAAGAAATGGGTAAATGGATAGAGGAATATGGGTATATGAGTTAAGCAAATGGAGATAAGATGGATGGTAGAAGGTATGGAGGGTATAGAGTCATATGCTTATGATAATAGAGGTGGAGTGAGTCGCACATGCAATGGGTGAATAATGGAAAATAATGGACTTGTGCGGAACAGATGGAAATACCAACATCTTGACCTTGCTTCCTGTGTAGTGGCTAAAGTCATATGAATGGATATTGACATGGATAGACTCCAAATGCATCATTCATAAAGGACTTAAACCCTTACCCTGAGAGTTCATCTTTTGGAGTATGTAGCAAACAACAGGACTATATGGATGATTTGGACATTAGACTCAAGTTCATTATTCAATGGAGAAGATAAAGTGGATGGAGACCTTTATTATGTATAGGAGGTGATGAATGGAATAGAAATATGGAGGTATGCGAAAATGCTATATAATAGAATGGGGTGAAACCATGAACTACCTTAATCTTTTCACTTAATTCAAGCTCACCAAGACTCACTTAGAATTTTGGGACTATTAAGATGTGTAAAATTATGAGGCCTCTAAATACTTCAAGTCATGCTAAACAACGGATTCTTCTTCCAGTGAAAAAGCAGTCACATTGTTCAACTCAAACCATGGAGTCCACAGTAAACTTCCAATTCATGACTCAAGTTTCTCAAAAGAAGACTAAAAGATATCAATAATTCAATAGAAAAATATGTGTAATCACAAGATATCAGTGTCAAGACATAATTCATAATTTCTTTCTGACTGAAGTACGGATCCTAACCTTGTGAAAAAGTTAGAGAAAATCATCCTTAGCTTCTAAAGACTTTCATGAATATTTATCAAAGAAATGAACTTAAACATCTACCAGATTATGTTTTTTGAAGCTTCATCACCTTTTCACAACCTAGGAACCCTAGAAAACAAACCTACAACTAAATAACCACCTAAACTACAGAAAGAAAACAAAACCAAAGATTAACTAAACACATCAAAACTACTCTAAAGAAACATAAAGGAAAACCTACTCTAAGCAAGCTATGTACAAAGAGCAGACATGACTCAAAAGACCCAAATATATACAAGACCTGGCATGGTTTCTCAAAATGAAAAGCAACAATAAGGCACATGTGATAGTTTGGATTTTGGAAAATTTATCCTTAAACTTGAAAATATATTCTCTCACAATACAATCCTCAAACTCAGAAGAAATTTTACACAAAGAAAACAACTGAGACAACTCATTGGGACCATGATTAATCCATATACATGTTGTCTTTCCAAAATTTCCATAGTCAAATTCATATTCTTCAAATTCATCACTTGGAAATTCATAATCATCAAATTCAAAATCTTTCCAATTAATAGCAGGGAAAGATACAACTTGGTGTTCTTCACCTTCAAATGGATATTGCTCATCATTCACATACATGTCAAGAGGTTGGAGTTGATGATGAATCATCCCACTCACGTCCGCAACATACGAATCAACATTATAATCAATAGTGTGCATATCAAAATTAAAAGTTGAAACCAATTGAAATTTAGGAACATGGAACATTTCACTTGTTAGCTCGTTGTAGATCTTCAATAAAGGGCTTAGCACCAATTCAAATTGATTTGCATAGTTGACCTTCATTTCATCATCTTGTTCAACATTTGATGACCTTGTCTGTGATGCCTATTGTACTTCATTAATAAAAGCATCGAGTGCCCCTCTGAATTGCTCTTCATTTAATGGTTCTTTGAAGATGGCTTGAAGTGTTGCTTGTAATGTATCCAATTGATTATCTTGCAACAAATATTTTTGAACTTCTTGCAACTCATTTTCAAGGATCTCCCTATGTAGCATGAATGAGTGTTCATCAAGGAATTCTTCTTCTTGCAACGAACTCAAGTCACTTTCTTCTTTGATGGTGGAATCAACATCTTGTTCATCACTTGCTTTCATTTGGATCTCTATTTCCTTTTCAACTTTTTCTTCAATAGGTTCATTCTTACTTGGAAGAAGGTATGCAAATATGCTTTCCACTTGATTATCAATCTTACTCATGCAATCTTCACTTTTGAAAAACATGGGAACATCTTCTCCTTTGGGTGGTGAAATGATTTCTTGAAGACATTTGCTCCACAAGTTTTCTATCCTTAATTGTATTTCAGATTCTTCTTGCAATCTTGATTCTTCCCTTATTTGATGAATAGCTTCTTGACAAGATGAACACGTGAGTTCTGAATGAGTTATGTTATGAATCTTGCACCAACCACCTAGAATCAACATTTCCTATGCAAGCAATTCCTTCTCAATACTTAGTCTCTTCTTGATCATTTCCTTGAAACTTATGGAGAACTCTCTTTCATCAAACAAGGGGTTGGGAACCACCTTTGCAAGAACAATCAACTCATATACCTGTGAAAAAGAAATTTTTTCTTGCAATGCTAATTCCATCCTTGATAAAAATGTTAGACAATACAGCTCCTCGTGTCCATTGGTGTTGTGAATTCTACATCCCTTCCTTAATGTGAAATCACCTAAACTCCTAGGATGAAGTTGTGCATTCAAAGTCCACCAAAGCTAAAGAACATTGTCTTGAGGATGATCCATCTTGAATTGCCTTGAAGATCTTGAGAAATCCATGTCTATTTTTTATTTTTCCAATTTTTTACTTTTTTTTTAATTTTTTGAAGTTTTATACTTTTTTTGTATTTTCTGGCATAAGAGAGATCTTGAAATCTTGAATTCTTCCTTGAAAGCTCACTTGGTTCCAATTTCACAATTTGGAGTTCACTCACATGCTTGGAGCGAAAGAAGCAATGTAATTCCTTGTTCATGTCCTCCTTTTAGTGCCAATTCTATTGATGGGCATTAAGAGGAGAAGGGCGTGCAATGAATGGAGCAATATCTTTGAATGGAACAATAGCTTTGTTTAGCTCTCCTTCTAGCACTAATTCTATTGAGTGATAGGAGGAGAGGTGAGCATAAAATGAATGATGACTAGAGCAATGTGTTCTTTCCCCATTCATCCCTCCTTCTAGCACCAATTCTATTGATGATGTTTTCTTGACAACAACAACATTAGAATAAAACACCAAGTATTCTATCCTCTCTTGAACAAAGCATCTCAAATACTAAACTATGTGATCAAACAAGAACACTCCAAGGTTCCCTGTACATGATTTGCAATGGATAGCCTCAGTGGTATGATGTGATAATGTTGTTTACACAAAGGGACTTACGCAAAATTTATTCATCACTCCATTCAAATATGTACTCTTTCCTTGTGAGATGGAAATTCTAATCAACTACAAAAAGAAAAGGCAAAAGGCAAGGGTTAAGAGGGCTAATCTAAGGACAATGATATAATGCACATGCTATGATAGACAAATTCCCTTCCACAACCTAGCTCCGCCTCACTATGAGAACCAACAATTACATGGAGTAAGTGCAATCTCCTAAGGTAATCATATGATTTTCATGTTGTGAACTTCCATCCAAACACCCATAGCTGGTGCAATTGGAATGAGCATCCACAACCAAACTTATGCAAACAAGGTTCAGGCTAACTTTGCAAAGTGAGTTACCTTCGGCAATCCATAAAAAGTATGAACCAAAAGGGATTCATCAAATATCTTCACATAAGAAACATTATATCAATGAACTTCTAATCTATCAACTAAGCTACTTTGGAAATAATTCTTAACCATCTTGGAGACAATGAAGACCATACTAACATTCCAAAATCACAAGATCACCATGAAATATTCAATAATGAGCTTGTATTAATCTTGAAATGTATCTTTACAACAATCTTTCAATATCTCTTCAATGACTTTGAAGAATCTCCTCTACTCTACTCCTTTCTAATCTAATGTATATCATCTAATGTCCCTTTACAAATGTGAGAAGTGAGCTTTATATAGAGTGCAAGAATTACATGAAGGGCCAAGATTGATTTAGCAATCAACGGCCGAGATTGAGACAAGGCAGTTTGTTACAAAATTTGCTATTTTTAGAACATGAAAGAGGCAATGAAGGCACACTTCCCAATGTGATAATCATCTTTGGAGCATCTTTATGGTGGGTCCTCTTTATCCACTTGTTTGCTATAGGTGATCTGGACTTGAATGAATGACATGGCAGAATATGATTGGCCTGATGATGTGTACGTACCACCTCAGCGTCTTTAAACGAACTAGTCTAGTTCACATCATGTTCACTTTACTTAGAATATTTTATTCTTGTTATCTTGATGTAACTCATGGATTGCTTTGATGATCATGCTCATCTCTCATATTGTGACATCCTTATGCTTGTGTAGAATTATGCCTCTGGATAGTTACATGAAGTAGAAGATATGTTATGCACGAGTCCTTGGAGTAGATTACATGATGATTGTCCTTTTTGCATCTAGAATGAATCACTAGAAGATGACTCCCTCTCATGCATGGCATTGATGTCTTCCTCATCTAGACATACAAAGTCTTCAAAGTAAGATGAACTTGATGTAAGAGCTCCTCCGTGTGGATGTGGCCCAAGTTGGTGTCGCTTATGTTCCTCCACTTGGACATGATCTTTGTCTCCGGCATGACTCCTTGTTTTCCTTGGCATTCATCGTCTACCTCCTCCTGTAAGTGAAGAAAATACGTGTTAGAAGGTTGATGAGACACTAGATATAAAGACTCTCCTAACACTTAACTCATCTCCTTGTGCATGTGGGACAAAATCAATGAGTTTTCAAAGCAACATACCTTAAAAAATTAGATTTTATGAACAAAATCAAAATTTGGAAGAACTAACTCTTATAGGACACTTCAATTTTTTGACCCTTCCTCTTAAAATTCTGCTCCTTGCTGCTGTAGGTCTGCTTTGCCTAAATTAGACTTAAAAATGATTTGAATTTGATAAGAAGTGTAGGAATGAACCTTCTTTTTATACTAGTCATTGCACCTCCTCAAGGCAGGTCACCTAGGAAGAGGAGAATTTAATATTTTTTGAAGTTCTCCATGCCTAAGTCTCTAGAGCACTTATGCTGGATGGGTTTGGAGAGTGTGTGTGAAGAGTGTATTGTGAAGGACATGGAGTCCATGCAAGGTGGTCAAGGCCACCTAGCAAGGGCGGGCTAGGAGGTGGTGAGTGGAATTTGCAACTTAAACTTCATTTGATGTTCTTGTACTCCTTTTGATGACCTTTTCTCCAACTTCATCAAGACTTAGTGATTTTTTGAGGTGTTTGGTGAAGTCAAAAAGCAAACTTGAGATGTTAGATGACCTTGTCCACATGCCTTGGTGAAATCCATCTAGGAAGGGTGGCTTTGATGATGCTACTTGGATTTTGCAATGTGAACACTCTTTGAGTTGACCTTTGATTCTCTTCTCTCCTCTGTTTACAAGACTTAGTCATTTTCTTCATGTTTTCCAATTGATTCATCATTGGAGAGTTTGAGGAGTGATCTTGAAGGATTCATCACACTTTCCATGCTTAGGTGTCTAGGGCGCCTAGGAAGGGTGGTCTTGTTGAAGGTGTTTGGATTATACCTTATGACTTGTAATATTCACCAATTTTCTTCCTCGTGCTTTGTCTTGCATGGGTGTGAAGCAAGATGGTAGGTTTGGAAGGTCAAAATGGAGTGACTTGAGTGCTTTAGACACCAAATTCCAAACTCACCTCTCTAGGCCACCTAGGTAGGGTGGAGTTGAGAGTGAGCTTTGGATTTTATACTTAGAAAATCTTCACTCTTCTAAACTTAATCATTTCATCTTCCAAGTGTCATGTTCATCATCTTCATTAAGTCATACTTGCAAATTGTGTTGTTTTCATCCTTGGGTGGTTTTGGATGCTCTGTGTGGAGAGGGTAGTGTGAGACATGACAAAGTCTAGGACTCTCTCTTGAGGCCACCCAGGTAGGGTGGATTTGGAGGAGAGGCATGGATTTCACCTTGAAAAACCTTTGATTCCTTCAAACTTATGAACTTTCCTTAGAATTTCATCATATCCTTATGCTTTAAACTTAAAACCTTGTAAACTTGATGTCTTTCTCCCTTAGGTGGGTTTGAAGGGAGTGTCTAGATAAACTCTCCTAGTGATGACATTGTCCATGAGCACCTTGTGAGGCCACCCAGGCTAGGTGGGTTGTGAAGTGATGCTTAGATTTCACATTGCAATGCCTTATGATGCCTTAGAGTCATTCAAACTCATGAATTTACCTTGGAGTTTATCATTTCTTTATCCTTAAAATCTTGCAAATTGATAACCTTCTTCCCTAAGGTGGATCTGGAGGCTCCGTCTAGACAAGTGCATGTGTAGGAGGCTGAGTCCATGACCTCATGCCAAGGCCGCCTAGTCTAGGCAGGTTTAGACATGGAGTGAGGAATTTCTTGCCTTAGTCAAATTTTGGATTTTCCTGAATGGAAGTATATTAAAATATATATTTAAGTATAAGTTAGCTATTGAATTTCTTATACTTTAAATATTTTTCAATATACTTCCAAGATGTTTGAGATAGGTCCTGGATCCATTGGATTTAACATTCAGAATCTAGACATTTGAGGATACACCAGATTTCAGACTTAGTCATTTTTTTAGGATTTTCAAGATATCGGACTTATTCATTTTTAGGGTCTCAGGGACATGCATCAGGATGAAGGCATATAGACCTTTAGCAAGCAACTGTTGAGACCTGGGAAAAACAACACTACCAAAACCCTACAAGATCATAGGAAAACTAAACCTAAAGCAAAACAAAGATAGAAAACAAGAAAAAAAAGAGGAGGTCCCCATTTGCAATGGGGTGATGTGTGATTACATCACAATAGGACCCAGATCGGGTCAAGTTTGCACAAACAAAGTTAAAAGGCCATGCCAATATTTGGTGGCAGGAGGTCCAGTTAGAGAGAAATAGGAGAGGAAAAGTAAAGATTACCAAATGGGATTGGATGGTGGAGAAAATGAAGAAGCAGTTCATTCCTGAGGACTATGAGATGGAAGTACTGAAGAAACTGCAAGGATTGAAGCAAGGTAACAAGTATGTCAAGGAGTATATAGAAGAGTTATATAAGATTACTATCAGGATAGGCCATGCAGAGGCCAATAAGGAGAAGGTAGCATGTTACATTAATATGTTGAGGCTAAGGATTCAAGAGGAGCTGAGCCTGGTCAGAATGACCACCATAGAAGATGCATACTAGTTTTCCCTGAAGGTGGAAGAGAAGCTGAATAAAAGATTCGATAACAAGCAAAGGGTAAGAGGTCAAGGTGGAAGGACTGGTGGAAGACCCTATGGAGGCCATAATGAAGATCAAAAGAAAAGTGAAGAAGCTGGCACTAGTTAGAATTGAAGAGGAGATAATGCCTACCACCCTCGTGACTAGAACAATGGTGAGCAAAGAGGAAGAGGAAGAGGCTGACCTGGGCAAGGACCTGGAAGAGGAGGCTTTAGAGGAACTTGTTTCCAATGTGGAGAAGAAGGGCATCAAGCATATGAGTGTCCACAACATCAAGGGAGGACAAATAGAAGACCTGAAGGTAATGCACGAGTTGCACATGTTGATGAAGATGCACAGTCTGAGCGTTTTCAAGATGCTGAAAGGGGAGAAACCCTAGTTGTCAAAAGAACTTTGTTGAATGAGGAGAAAGAACCAAATCAAAGGAAGAGTTTATTTCGCACAAGGTGCAAATGTGAAGGCAAGTGTTATGATATTATTACTGACAGTGGAAGCACTGATAATCTTGTTTCAGAGGAGATAGTTGACAAGTTGAAGTTGACAAGAAGAAAGTATCCACATTCTTATCAGATCACATGGTTGTAGAAGGACCATAGAGCTTTGGTCAATGAGCAGTGTTTAGTTAAGTTCAAAATTGGTGACTACCATGATGAGGTGCTATGTGACATCATACGGATGAATGCATGTCATATGTTATTGGGGAGGCAGTGGCAGTATGATAGGAGCACTGTCCATGATGGCCGTGCAAACACATATTCCTTAACAAAGGATGGAGTTCATCATAAGTTGAAGCCCTTGAAGGAGGTGGAAGATAAGGTATGTAGTACTACCAGAATTTGCTTGGTAGATGGTAGGAAATTTTTGGAGGGTATGAAGCATGAGCATCATTGCTTTACATTGATTCCTAATATTAGTCAAGAGAAATGTGAAGATGTACCAATATAAGTTTAAGATATGTTGGAAGAATTTTAGGACATTATCTCTGATAATGTACCTAAAGGTTTACCACCAGTGAGGAAGATAAGTCATCAAATAGATTTGATACTAGGTGCCAGTTTTCCAAATAAGGTAGTGTTGTGTGGTTACACAACATGCCCCATTTTGACTTGACAAAACAGGGACCCAACTTTTTGTTTGGCTTTGCTTGTGTTTTCTGCTTGCTGGCGGTCTGGTAAAAGTAAGTTAATGAAGAGGATCCTGCATAAAGGGGACTGGGTAAGTCATCATGATGAGGTCAGTTTTTTAAAGTTAATATTTCATGTCAATAACCTCATGATTGGATAGGTTACAAAATTCCATGCAAGTCTGCCTTTTGGATCACCCTGATATTCCTTAGAGAATAAGAGTTATGGTGAGTCAAAGTTCTGGTCAAACCTGATATTCTGAGGGGAGGATCATATTTCTTAACATCAGTCATCTTATAAAAGATCACCTCAATCCAATTTTATCACCCGATAAAATCATTTGCTCCAAACATCTGGACGTCAATTTTAGGTGATAAAGATATTTACCCTTCGAACAACATTGTATATTTTGTGAGGGTCATATTGTGAGTATAACCTGACATTTCAAATATCACCCGATATTCAGAATATCACCCTGGTGCAAAATATCACCCCTAAGTTATTATCTTGATGACGTCATCATGATATTTTGAGAGAGAAGTCACTTTAGTTTAGGGGGTGATATTATAAACATCACCAAACATTTCTAGCATCCCCTGACATTTTGAATATCACCCGATATTGAGAGTATCACCTGATATTCAGAATATCACCTGATCTTCAGAGATGATCCCGTTCCTTTTTGTCATCATGACATTAAATGCCATAAATGTGGTAGATGGTTCCCGCTGATTACGAATGTGAATTATACACCTGGCGAGATCTGGAAGTTTCATACAAGAAAATCAGTTGTTTCAATTAATTTGCCCTAATTTTCCTTAAAGAAGAGGTTAAAAGCAAATTCACAAGCTCATTTTACACTTATCTTGCAATAAAACAAGTTTTTACAGAGCATAGCTTTCAAACCCTCATAAGACTACCTGCGGACACATACAACTTGTACCAGAACAGGATACATGAGCATTGCGGGTATTTGAATTCCTTTCACACAGTTATCAGCAGAATTAAGAGGATAAACACGTCAGGTAAGTAATTGAAACCCTCTTGTTGTCATGTTTTGCATATCTAGGTATCATGGTGTTTTCTGGTTTGAAGTTCTAAGTTATGCATATCGGGATAAATGAGATATTGAAAGAGTATAATATGCATGATGAATAATGAAGATATGACGTATATGCATGCCTGTAAGATATCAATTCTAAGATCAATTTTGTTAATTGCAGGCATTCATGGCAGATAAGCGGTTGACTAAGTCAGAGGTAGAATTTCTAAGGCCCATGTTTGCTCAACCTGAGGGTGTCCAGTTTAGATATGGGGCCATCACAAATATGCACCAAGGAAATATAGATTTGGTTGCATGGTCAGCTAAAATGAGCGATGAAAAGAATAATAGCACCTTGCTAGATGCAGTCTTTGTATCCGGAATGTGGAATGCAGCTAGTTTCCCTTATTCCATGGAAACTCCTGAGTTGATCATTGAATGTGCAAGAAACTATAACCCACAAACAAGGAAGGTAGAGAAGCATGGTAGAGTATATGCTGATTTGTCTATCAAAGGTCTTGCTACTACATTTAGTTTGCCATTGGGCAAGAAGGTTGCCAACATAGATTTGAAGAAATCGGAAGTAGAATATGAGAATAACAAGAAGACTGCTAGGAAGAAAATGTACCAATGGAGGGCGAAGAATAGTCCTTATCCTGCAGTAGCTAAACTTCCAGTACACTTATATAAATTTAACTTTGACGATGAATACCAGTACATTTTAGCCCTACTCAGCAGAGTGACAGGCCAACCTGATGCTGGAAGTTTTAAGGACTGGATGTATGCAGTCATCCTGATGTGCCTTTACATGGACAACAAGCCAATGTGGGCTAAGATGATAAGTGATGCTCTAAATGAGCAGCTGATGAACCTAGGAGGTCTAGATTGTTCCTTCTACATGACCTCATACATAGTTTATTCATGTGCCTACAAGGGTACATTTGATGCATTGACTACAGTTGGGAGAATTGGTGGCACAACAAATGATGCACATATATGGGATCATCATCCCCAGCTGCAAAGAGCAAGTTACCTCCAAGATTATAAACTAGTGAATGATGCATTCTCTATGCATCTGGTAAGAACAATGGAGGAGGACAGAGCTAAAAGACTGAGCATGGAAGCTCAGGAAGTCATATACAGGCATGGAGCCTAGTTTATTCAATTTGCAACTTTTTCTTACATCAGAATTGAAGGCTTTGAGGAAGATCCTCTCATGCTCCCAAGATACCATACAGATGCAGTTGTCTTAATGGAATTTTTAAGACAAATTTCCACAATACTGAATGCTTACAAAGCTAACAACAAACTTCCACCAGTATTGTTTCCAGTTACAATGGGCCGGTATATGTGCCTAGATTCTGAGAATATTAAGAAGGCCATAGCTGGTCTAACTATGATGAATTTCCATCCATTTCCATTGACAAGATCATATGATCCATATGTGAGGATGTAGAGGATCATGGGGAAGCCCATCCATCAAAGACATCTTGAAGACTTTTGGGTAGATTGTGAAGATGAAGCTGAAGCTAGAAGAAGAAGATATCAAAGGCTTACACTCAACCAAATCAAGACCTTTGATTGCATTTCCATCCCTGCACAATTGAAGAAAGATGATGGAAAGGTAATAGCTGATGAATACGAGGAGAAAAAGATATACAATGATACCATCTCAGCACCGGATCTCACCATGCAGGAGGACATCTCCTTAGATCCATTCACAGGTAGAATATTGTAGCTAACCCAAGTATGGGTCGATGACCAGATAAATACAATGAAGAAAAAAGGTGTTGTCATCATAGTAGACAATAAGAAGAAAAGACAGGAGATTTCTAAAGATGAATATGATGATTTCTTGAACGAGAAGAGGAAGTCTAAAGGAGAAAGAGTACCACCTCCTGAGAAAAGCAAAAGACCTCTAAGAGGTAAGAAAATTGATGCTAAACCAAAAGGAATCATAATTGAAAGAGTGATAATGCCAACTGAAGATGCATCAACATTAGAACAGGCATTAGCATCATCAGCACCGCCTCCAATGGATAAGCAAAAAACTAAAAAGATCCAGAGGCCACCTACACAACCTACTGAAACATATGAGGAGGGTCAAGCCTCACATAAGCAAATAGAAAAGGATATTTCTCTTGATAAGGAGTTGGAAGAGGAAGAAGAAAATGTTACACCCCTCTCTAGAAAAAGAAAAGCACCTCAGGTGATAGCAACTACACCTAAGAAACCTAGAACATCCATGAGAGGTGAGATAAAACATGACCCTATAATGTTGAGGGGAGCAGGTAGTGGAGTGTTTAGAAAGGAATTACATCATGATGTATCACTCCCTACCATTGTAAAGTTTAAAATTGAACAAGCAGAAGAACAAATGAAAGAAGCCTCTAAGGCAGTGCAAAGTGGTCTAGTCTCATTAGATGAGACAGTTGATCTATCTGATGATGAGGTGGTGAAGGATGTAGCTTCACAAAGAATGGAAACTCTTGTTGCTAACACTCTCATAACTCCATAGGGGACTCCATCAGTGCATGCAGTATTAGAGGAGATGAAGCAAGTAGAATCAGAAAAGGAAAAGAGCCCAGAAAACATTGCACAGTAAATAGGGCTGGATGCCTTAGTTGATCAGGTGACAAGTACTATAGCTATAGATTTGACATATGTAGAGGATATAAATCCTATGGTGGCAGGTGTACCTAAGAAAGTAGAGAATATTGAAGAACTCAAACAGAAAGAAGTGGAGAGCAAAGCTCTAGGTGTGGGTGAGCAACAACAGGATGAGTCGGCTGAACCTAAAGTAGTAGAAGTCCCACCAAAAGACAAAGAAGATAAAGAAATATCAGGTCCTGATGACTACAAGGCTCAAGAGGTAACTAACACAGGTTCAGAGCTGATTATAGCTACAGATTAGGTGGATGAGCCTAAGATAAATACAATAACATCCACAGATACTAACATACCTCAGGAAAAGGAAAATGCTAAAGTGGATGAGATACCCATGGAGGAAGTAAAAGATCAGGATCATGATAAACATGCAGATGATTAGCAGGATCACCCTCCAGAGAAAGAAATTCCTCAATAGGAGGATATACCCAAAGATCACCTTCATGAGGAGCATCATGAGGAAGAGATACGAAAATTACCCTCCCCATCGAACATGATGGTGGATACTGGAGATCAGGGTGATCATCGTGATGATGATGCAGACCAACAGTCAAGGGATCAAATTCCTTAGTGGCTCAAGAAAGAAATTGGCGCAGAATCAGGTATAGAGACACAAGAATTTGATGTATCTACATTGTTTTCAGAAACCTTAATAAAGCCTAAGAGGAAGGCTAGAATAACTTCTGCAATAAGAAGAGATCCTGTTATGGGTAGAAGGACCGCCCAGGTAGCTGTTCCTATAGTTGATAAAGAGAAAGGCAAGATCACTCTAGATGAATTCCAGATTAGTACAGTGGATTTGGGATTTGCCAATGAGGATCAAGAAGGCTAAGAAGGTAAAGATATAATTGATTCATTGACCCAGAGGGTGAAGAGAGAGAAAGAGAAGAATAATCAGCATAGAGCACATTGCTCAGCTGCATGCCTATATAAAGGGGTTAATTAACCCTGATGATACATCAAATGATTGAGCAGTCCCATTGACTACAATTTCTCAAGAGGAAGTCAACAGGTCGAACCTCATGAGACATGAATCAGTAATAATGTTAAAATGGATGTCATCTGCGCTCGATGGAGCTGAGGAAGTGGTAAAGGCCTCTTTGAAGAGGTGGAATTCTTTAGGCACCTCTAGGAAAAAGGTAGATAAAATGCAGATGGAGATCGGGAGGAGGTCATTTCAATTGGAGAAAGTCTTGAGCACTTTAGGTGAAATGAAGACGATTGATCCTCTGATTTTAATAAAGAATCAAATACTGAATAATAATACAGCCATATTGATTGATATATGGTATAAAGACATCCGATTTGAATGTGATGTGCTGAAAAGATGCAATGGTAAACTGAGAAACATCAGTATGAAACTACATGATATGATGTCTTATGAGGCAGAGGTCTTGGAGACCTTAGAAGGAAAAATAGAGGGAAAGATAGAAAATCAGGATGAAGAGTTTTCCATTAAAGCTCTACATAGTATTTCCAGCAGGTAGCTGAAGACCCTCTTAATCACTTAACAGAAGAAGTACTGGATAAAGTAATGAGAATAAAGATCCAGGTGGAGAATTATAATGAAACATCTAGCAGCAACAGGAGTAAATTGGAATCCCTCCAGAGAAAATATCAGGTACATAAACATGCTATTGCCAAGGCAAGAACTCAAGATGGTAGAGAATTGGAAAAGATAGCACAAACATATGAAAACATCAGGACATCTATGCAGGTCCATATTCAAAGACATGATCATCATGGTGATGAGGATAGCGAAAGCACTAAAAGTGATGATCAAGACAATAAAAATGATGATGAAGAACCTGATGAATAGATGAAGATGCACCATAAAGGGAACATATGCATCAGGTACTTAGGAAAAAGTGAGTCACCTAGATGGTTGCCAGCTGGCAACCTGTGCCATGTGGAAAGAGTTGACTTGGTCAATGAAATATGAACCGTAGATCTTAATAGATAAATCTTGATCGTAGATCAATTATAACCGCTCCCTCACTTTGTTCTATAAAAGGTGCAGGGATGCCTAATTTTAAAACATTCGAAACTTAATTGAAATCTGTATGCTGAAATATTCAGGGCTCATTTCAAAGTTGTTGTATACGTATATGTTCTTGCATACTTAATGAATGAGAAGACTGTTTTGATTACAATCCATCATAAATCTTGAGTAATCAGTGTGTGAATTCTTGATATATGCTTTGATTTGTTGTGTCCCTTGGAGTGCATATCAGCTTGCATGTGTTGTCTTCATACCTTTCCTTTGAAGTTAGCATTGACTGTATCTAGCCGTGGAATGTCTTGGTGAACATATGGTTTGATTTATTCTCTTCATGACTATATCTGATGTGTATGTGGCTCAATAACTGAAGGTTCAACATTAATTTGAAGTATTCTTTTCAATTTCTTTCAATTTAAGAGAATTTCATCATCGTAATTGCAAATAATTGACAATCTTAAGAAAATAATACAAATATGCAGACATCTCATAGATAAATGAACATATTCAGCATATTTGAGGTTAAAGCATGTCAAGATGATAAATATCATGCAAAGATTTAAAGATAGACACACTATTTGAAGCATATCTTGTGTAGAATAGCTATCTATGCAGCATCATTATAGGAAACATAATCTTACAGATGAGATCTACGTAAGGCTCCAAAATGGAAACAGCAACACACATCAACCTTTGAGTAATGTCAGAAGATTAAGACCTAATCAATGGAGACTTGGGATCATGAATTCTCTAAATTCATCGTATCTTTCAAGATGAATAAGGGTTAATGTGTACTTTTATTCTATGTTTGTTTATGACTAACATCATGATCAATAGGTAGCCCACATAATGACTCCAACAGAGAATGAAGAGTTAAATAGACAAGTTCACGAGTTGTTGAGGAAGGGACTGATAAGGGAGAGCTTGAGTCCATGTACGGTACCTGCAGTACTAGCACCAAAGAAAGATGGAGAGTGGAGAATGTGTACAGATTCTCAGGCCATCAATAAGATTGTGATCAAGTACAAATTTCCATTGCTGAGAATGGATGACATGATGGATTGTTTGAGTGGAGCCAAGTACTTCACGAAGATTGACCTAAAAAGTGGGTATCACCAGATCCGTATCAGAGAAAGAGATGAATGGAAGATATCCTTCAAGACAAAGGAAGGTTTGTATGAGTGGTTAGTGATGCCATTTGGGCTAACCAATGCACTGAGCACATTCATGCGGCTCATGAACGAGATATTGAAAGAATTTTTGAGAAGTTTTGTTATAGTTTATTTAGATGATATCTTAATTTTTAGTAAGACTTGGGATGAGCATTTGATGCATATCAGAAGTGTTTTGGAGAAGCTGAGGGAGAAGTTGTTGATTAATTTGAAGAAATGTAGTTTTATAAAGAAGGAGTTGTTATACCTGGGATTTGTTGTCTCAGAGGAAGGACTTAATATGGACCCAAAGAAGGTGAGGGCTATCATTGAATGGCCTACACCAAAGAGTGCCACAGAGGTATGATCTTTTCATGGTTTGGCAAGTTTTTACAAAAAATTATCTAGAATTTTAGTAGTATTTGTGCACCTCTAACGGAGACAATGAGGGGGGATATAAAAGAGTTTAGATGGACTAAAGGAGTAGACAAAAAGCTTTGATACATTGAAGTAGAAAGTCATAGAGTAACCTGTTTTGGCACTTCCAGATTTCAATAGGGTATTTCAAGTAGATTGTGATGCTAGTGGCAGTGATATAGGAGTTGTTTTGAGTCAATAAGGTAAGCCCATTGCCTATTTTAGTGAGAAGCTTAATGATGCCAAGAAAAAGTATTTTGTTTATGATTAGGAATTTTATGCTATAGTTTAGGTTTTGAAGAAATGGAGATATTATCTGATGCCAAAAGAGTTTGTTTTATATACTGATCATCAAGCTTTGCAGTATCTTAATAGTCAAAGAAAGTTGAACCAAGGGCGTTTAAAATGGGTTGAGTTTTTGCCGAGCTATACTTTTGTTTTGAAGCATAGAGAGTGGAAGTCCAACAGAGTTGTAGATGCCTTGAGCAGAAGGAAAAATTTGTTGACAGAAATGAAGATAGAGGTTGTTGGGTTCAATGAGCTCAAAAGTTTGTATTCTGAAGATCTAGATTTTGCAGAGGCTTGGAAAGCTTGTTTGGAACTTGTTACTTTGGATAGGACAAAATGGTTGGATTTTGTAATCTAAGATGACATGTTGTTTAAGGGAAGCCAGTTGTGCATTCTGAGGAGTTCCATGACAGAGAACTGGATTAAGGAGAAGCATAGTGGGGGATTAGCTAGACACTTTGGTTGAGATAAGACCATTGCTATTGTTGGTGAGAATTATTATTGGCTGCAGTTGCAGCAGAATGTGAGGAAATTTGTGCAGAGTTGTAGAGTGTGTCAGATGGCAAAAGGAGCAAGTCAGAATATAGAGCTATATTAGCCATTACCTATACCCAAGAAGCCATGGGATGATATTAGTATGGATTTTGTTCTTGGTTTACCAAGGACACAAAGAGGACATGATTCCATTTTTGTAGTGGTGGACAGATTCTCAAAGATGACACTTTTTATTCCTTGCAAGAAGACTAATGATGTTGTTCATATTACAGAATTATTTTTTAGGGAGGTGGTGAGGTTACATGGTCTACCTAAGAGAATAGTTTCAGGTCAAGATACCAAGTTTGTTGGTTATTTCTAGAGGACATTGTGGAAGAAGTTGAAGACAAATTTGAAGTTCAGTTCTGCACACCATCCATAGACTGATGGACATACAAAAGTGGTGAATATGAGTTTGGGTAACCTGCTATGATGCTTAGTAGGAGATAAGCCCAAGGGATGGGATTTAATTTTACCACAGGCATAATTTTCTTACAATAATTCTATCAATAGGAGTACTGGTAAATCACCATTCCAGATTGTATATGGCAATAGTCTAAGAAATGCTTCAGAGTTAAGGAAGATGGACAAAGGAGAAAAGACAAGTGCCAAAGCCGAAGACTTTGCAGAACACCTAAAGAATTTGCATGAAGAGGTGAGAAAGCATATTAATAAGATGAATATTCAATACAAGGCTAAGGTAGATCAGAAGAGGAGATATAAGGAGTTCTAGGTAGGAGATGAAGTCAGGGTTCACTTGAGAAAAGAAAGTTTCCCAATGGGAAGATACAATAAGCTGAAAATGAAGAAATTTGGACCATACAGAATCTTGAAGAAACATGATTCAGGAAATGCATATGAGGTAGAGTTGCCGAGTGGGATCAATATTTCCCCTATCTTCAACATTGTTGATTTAATAGAATATCATGAGGGTGGCACAAAGGATGGACCAATAGAAGAATAGTGGAGTATTCTGGTATCTACTTCAATGGAGGAGATAGAAGAGATCTTGGATAGCCGTATGGGAAGAAGTACTCAAAACAGGCAATATGAAGAATATCTAGTGAAATGGAAAGGAAGACCTGTTGAAGATTCTTCTCAGTTGTCTAATGCAGAGGTTGACCATTTGGGTTTTCTTCAAAAAAACACCTGAGACGTGACAGGGTCACTTCTCAAATTACCTTGGGTGTCTGATGTAGGAGCATCCAATGGTGTAAGGGAAATCTTGCATCACCCAAAAAGAGGTTGATTCAAAATCATTGAAGTTGTTTTCATTTCTTTCCATAATTAGTATTTCTAGTTCCATAATCTCTTGAATAATGATGTAGGACTTTCAGTTTTTCCAAACTGCTAGAGATAGTAAACTACCAGTTTTG
The DNA here is from genome assembly GCA_027924645.1 of Cunninghamia lanceolata. Lineage (NCBI taxonomy): Eukaryota > Viridiplantae > Streptophyta > Pinopsida > Cupressales > Cupressaceae > Cunninghamia > Cunninghamia lanceolata. The sequence goes on from BSBN01000049.1 coordinate 17,663,062, forward strand.
GAAAGTTCAACTGCCAATATAGGAAAGTTTGCATTTGGGCATGGATCGAAGTGAAAATTTATAGGGAGCTTCATAATTGAAATATAAGACCTTTGGCGAAGGAATCATCACAATCTTTCTGGTGCTTAAAATGGTTCATCAATCGGACACCCGGATCAAAAGTTATGCTTCCCAGAAGTTGACCTACTTTTGGAGGGAGTTGCAAATTTTGAAATTTAGCTGGAGGCTGCCAAAAAGTGCTATTTATGACTATTTTGGGAATCCTGAGTAGTAGTAGAGTTAAGGGGGAATTGTATAACCAAGAATAGATGGGGAAAACAAAAACCCTAGCTGATTTGGGGTTACATAAGGCAGAAGATTCCAGAGCCTGGTGATAGGTAGCTGTAATGTGTTGCAGCCTATGGGGGATTGATTCCTCTGATTGTATTTGAGCTTCTGTAATGTAATGAGTTGTCCAAATCAATAAAAATACATTCTATTTTATGTGTGTAATTTCTGTTATTGTGTGTTTTATGATTTACCCCCTTCATCAAGTACTAATTGCTCAGAAAATTTTGAAAAACATAATTAAAATCAACAAACATAAAGCATATACCCTGGTATGAAGGAAGATGTAAACACAACATCAATGAGATCTTCTTTAGAATCAAATTGGTCTACAAGCAAGGCCCTTGGTGACCTAAACACCTATGTTATAGTAACTGTGCCATTATAACAATAGTAAGTTGCACAATACTATTAAGGAATATAATTATCTAGGGGATAAGGACATAGCATCTATTGATCTTTCATGTAGCTTACACAAAGAGAAGTTGGATAAAGGAAGTAGAATTGACACAATCAGTAAGTAAAATTACTGTAATCTATTATAAAGAATTGGAGCAAGCTTCAAGTAGAATGTTGAGATTGTAGGCTATTATAATATCAGTTGACACTACCCAAACCAATGAATTAGATTCTAGAATTCAGCAGTTATATAATGTCATTAAAGCTATGCAGAGAATAATGACATCAAGAAAGTGCCTCATAATTGAAATAGAAAATCACTCTACTAGAAACCTAATAATCTACTTGGAATTATGGTAAATTACTGAATTAAAATAGATTTGTTAGAACTTTGCAGGCATTTTAAATGCACAATAATATAAGCCATAAAAATTGTTACTTGGACTTAATTTCATACCATGAAGCATTGTCACAGTACAGTATAACAAGTTCAAGTTGGTTATTAATGGCAACTTTTTCATGAATAGATTTTACTATGGGAGAACTTGCATTATATGTTTGTCTTCTTGTTATTGGGCATTACACTTGTTCCTTTTTTTTCTCGAAATATTTGTACCATGTTAGTTAAATGCCAAATTTTACATACTCCAATTTGATATCGTGTAGTACAGAGGATAGCGAATAATAAGCCCTTCATTTCTTGGTGGATAGTATTAATAGAGAGGTGTTAAAGTGAAATTAAATAGTCCATATAAAAAATATAAATTTAGACAACACGAGATTACCATAAGAGCTCAAAAAAGAAACCTAGGAGTAAAATTTTCAATAAAATACAAAGACGCCATTAGTTAATTATAGCAGAGTTAAAAATCTATCAGAATCCATAACATGAAGACTTTGTACCCGCGTGCAAATTTGGAGCTGTAACAACAAACTGAAGGGGATGGTAACAACCAGACAATCAATGCTGTTGATGCAAAATTTCATGCTCATGGTCAGCCCTTCACTCCATAATGGATTAAAGATAGTTAACACTCGACAAGTAGGCTCATATTTCTAGAATGATGAATATGAAACTTTTCTATATAGATTAAATGGAATACAGATCCTCTTAACTTGAGGATAGTAGTGTGTAGGCAAACTACATCCCTTCCTGAGATTACAAACTGTCATTCTTGGTTTATATCTCTTTAAACAGTCAGGCAGAAACATCATCTCTTCAGGGTTAACACTAAAATGAATGACAATAGTCTCTTAATGAATTACATTCTCCATTAATGCCAAGAAACTAGCTACTTACTCCATCAAACCTATTGTTGAAATATATCTAGGCATTCCATATAGGTATTGAATTATGACATGTGGAGTGGAGGTCTGATGAGCAAGGGGACTAGTGGTGGGATATGCATCTAGCAGCAGGGACATTTGATATAATTATCTTGGTTGATGTTTATGGAGTTTTTTAGAATTCCCTTCATCCATTTCCCTAAAAGGTCCTCAAGAAAACCATCAAACAATTATTCTATGATAGTACTTGTTGCTACAACAGCAGTCAAAGCTTTGGTGATCCTCCTTTTCGATAGAATTCTTCATAGCAGCATGACGGTACATTTTCCATGTATACTAAGTGGGTTAGGAAGTTTTCATAATGGAAGCACAAAAAAGTGTTCTTGTACAAAGTATGAATGGATTTCTTCTAAATACATGGAAATGTAAACCATCCCTTCATGTTTACAGATGCACAAAAATAGGCAATTTGGTTTCAAAGCTTGTTGAAACCAATTATCATAAATATTGCTACTTGATATTCCTTGATGAACTCACATAGTTTTAAGAGATATTAATCTTAGATCCTACTCTTATTCCTCCTTTTTTTTCTATAATTAATGCTTTGGGTCATCGATGGAGGACTGCAATTAAATTCCTCTATCTTCACATAATTAATGACTTGTGGGGGGATCTTGACACCTATGTTAGCAAGGATACATACTATTAAAATTTATTGGGATGTGGAATATTTTCAAGTGACCGAATGTCATCTAAAACTGGATCATAAAATAAGTTCAAGTCACACTACAATTCCATGACAAAGAGGGTGACAACTTGAGGGACACTTTCGATGGAGGCAAGTATTGGAAAACTCAGAATAAAAAAGATAGCAACAGATAACACAAAAAGGAAACTCATAATTATCTATTATTGAACAAGATATTACAATATATAATAGTAAACTAATTAAACTGCTTCCTATAAATCTACTATCTAACTTGACAACAGACTCAACTAATTGACAACACACTAACAACTATTGACACAACTACAACTACATCTAACAAATTGTGAACAACACATAGGCAAGTTGTTTACATGTAGAATAACTCACTGTTACATTGATTAATGTTGAAGCATATATTCCAACACCCCCTCTTAATGATACAACATTAAACTGACTAATAAAATAAGCAATAAGAAATACAATATGCAAAAGCTATTCTTTGAAAAAAGCGTTCTGGACCACTAAGATTTCTTCAAGCTACTCCATGTATAGTCTCCTAGCTATTATCCAATTTCCCAACATCATTAGACACCATTTACACATGAAGTGTCTCATTACCCTTGTAAAGGTATGATGCTGAACTTCCAGATTTTGAATCTCCCCTAAACTATTGGACACCAATCCTCACATGCATGTCTCATAACCCCAATGATGTACAGTTTCTCCGATCCACAAGCATCTCAGACTATTAAACATCTATCTATGAAGTCATCTCCTTCACACAACTGTTGGAAGTATTTAACCTTCTGTCAGACCATTTATTGCAGCTAGCCCCAGCGTCAGTCTTGGGATCTCCAAAATCTGCCCAAGCATCCGTTGCTGCTGCCAAAAAATTAATTTGGTAGGTAAGTTTGAATTTCAAAGGAGAGTTTTGAGTGCCATTTTTGGATGGTAAGGAATGAGACAAAAGAGAGGAAAAGAGTGTTGACCGATAGAATGCAAGAGAGAGCCTGTAGCAGCAGAGGTGTAATGGAATGATCCAGAAGAGAACAACAAAGTGAGAGCAGAAGGAGGATATTGCAGAGGATAGAAGGTTCTGTGTGCAGCAACATAGGGTACGCATAGGCAGCTATGGAGTTCCTACAGGCATCTCCAAAATTAAATAGTTGGCAGCTCTAGTGATTGGGGCAAAACAAGAAAATAGAGTAGCAACTCTGAATCAAGTTTGTAACAGAGTCTGAATGTAATATTGAAAGAGAAAATATATAATATATATTGTTGTCATTTGTGTTTTATCTCTCTTCTCTGTTTGTCTTTGTTTTTATGCTATCCATATTGCTATAGCATTGGTTCTAGGATAGCAGTCTACCTCCCCTACCCCCTACCAACAAGTGGTATCAGAGCCCTATTTTTCTAGGTAGTTAGAAACTTTTTTTGGATGTTCTATATAAGCCCTAGTTTGTCTAGGCATTATCAGCCTTCTCAGATTTGAGAAGCATGGCAGGTGGAGATAGCAAAGGATGGTAGCAGCCACCTACATTTGATGGGCAGCACTATGACATTCAGTCTAAGAATGGTGAAAGAAGGAAGATCTAGGATATATATTATGCCCCTGGAATAAAACATAACCTATTGAGCATTGGACAGATGGTCCAAAATGGTTATAGAATCCTAATGAAAAGTGGAGAGTGCATAATATTTGACAAAGGAGGCAGTAAGAAAGTGATTACAGTAGTGCAGATGACAAGAAATAGAATGTTTCCTCTTAGGATACACATAGAGTCTCCAGCACCATCTCTGACACTATCTTTGGTGTAGTTCCCAGCGCTATCTCCAGCGCTCACAGTAGTGGGACAACAATCAACCTTTAGGACAGGCATCAAAGATCCATCCAAATTGTGGCATTTGAGGTATGGGCACTTAAGTTTTTCTAGTTTGAGTTTATTGTCCAATAAAGGCATGGTTAGAAGGCTACCAAACATTGTAGAGCCTGATGGAAAATGTGAATCCTATATTTTAGGGAAGTAGCATAGATAGCCCTTTCAATCAGGGTATTCTAGGAGGGCAAGAGCACCATTGGAGTTGGTGCATTTAGATTTATGTGGCCCCATGATGACCCCCACACTAGGTGGGAATGTATATTTCATGACCTTCATAGATGATTAAAGCAGAAAAATCTGGGTTTATTTTTTAAAGAATAAATCAGAAGCCTTTGAAAAATTCAAGTGGTTTAAGGCATCAGCTGAAAAGCAAAGTGGCCACTATATCAAAGCCCTGAGAACAGATAGAGGGGGAGAGTATATCTCTAAGGAATTTCTAAATTTCTATAGGAATGAAGGCATACAAAAATAGTTTACAACTAGGTATACCCCATAGCAAAATGGAGTGGCTGAAAGGAAAAACAAAACCATTCAAGAGATGGCAACAAGCATGCTGAAAGCAAAAGGACTATCACATGATTTTTGGGGTGAGGCTATAGCAAAAGTGGTTTTCCTATTGAATAGGTGTCCTACAAAGGCTGTTAGTGATAGGATTCCACAAGAGGCATGGACAAATGGCAAATGGAGTGTTGAACACCTAAGAATCTTTGGGTGTGTGGCATATGCATTCGTGCCTAATGAGAAGAGGCAAAAATTTGATGATAGAGGTGAAAAATGTATCTTCATAGGCTATAGTGAAGAGTCAAAAGCCTACAGACTGTATAATCCCATCACAAAAAAGGTTGTGATCAGCAGGGATGTTGAGTTCATTAAGAATGAAGCATGGGATGGAATGGTGGACAGCACCATGGGTATCTCAGTAACAATACCCCTTGAAGATGAAGAAACTCCAGAGGACAACAACTCTGAAGGAACTATGGAGAGTCGCAGCTTGGGGAGAAATTACCATAGAGCATTGGAGAATAGCAGTTTCGAAGGTGTTCAACAAAGCAGCTCCAGAGGTGGACAACAACACAACAGCTCCAAAGATCAGTAACTCTGAAAGGTCTGCAACTCCAGAGATCTGCAGCTCCAGAGTTCAATAGAGCTCTAGAGGTCAGTAGTACATTAGCTCCGGAGGTCAGCAGTATAGTAGCTCCAGAGGTAACTCAGATGCCACACTTGCATCATTGATGCCACAAAGGACAAGGAGTGTGAAGGAGATTTATGATAGCACTAGGTATGCTGATGATGATGAGAATATGATTTTTGCATTATTTTCTTACAGTAATCCAATCCACTTTGAAAAAGCTATGAAAGAAGAGAAATGGTGTAAGGCCATGAATGAAGAATTGGATACCATAGAGAGGAATGACACATGGTAGCTAACTATTTTACCCAAAGGTAAACAAGTGATTGGAGTTAAGTGGGTCTATAAGACCAAGTCTACTAGTGAAGGAAAGATTGAAAGACATAAGGCAAGGCTAGTTGTCAAAGGGTACAAACAACAACCTGGAAGAGATTATGATGAGACATATGCACTAGTTGTAAGGTTGGAAATAGTTCAGGCAGTCATAGCAATAGCAGCCCAACACAAGTGGAAGGTGTTTCAAATGGATGTAAAGTCAGCCTTCTTGAACGGAGTGTTGAAAGAGGAAGTGTATGTGGAGCAACCACCTGGCTATGAAGTCCCAGGGAAGAGGACAAAGTATATAGGCTCTGGAAAGCCCTCTATGGACTGAAACAAGCACCTAGGTCATGTTACAACATAATAGACTCATATTTAGTGAGTAATGGCTTTAGCAAGAGCAGAAGTGAGTCCACTCTTTACATCAAAGTAGCTGAAGGTAATATTTTGATTGCTATTTTGTATGTAGATGATCTGATTTTTACTAGCAATAGTGATCTTTTCATTGTTGATTTCAAAGAGGCAATGAAGAATGAGTTTGAGATGACAGACTTAGGTCTGCTAAAGTATTTTCTTGGCATTGAGGTCAAACAAATAGAGCATGGCATATTTAGTTTGCAAACTAACTATGCCAAACAAATTGTGAAGAGATTTAAAATGGAGAATAGTAAACTTGCCCCTACACCAATAGCTACAGGTCTGAAATTGAGTAAAGAGGATAGTGGCAAGGAAGTAAACCCAACCCTCTACAAGAGCATGGTTGGAAGCCTCATGTACTTCACAGCCACTAGGCCTGATTTGATGTATGCTATAAGCTTGATTTCTAGGTTCATGGAGAAGCCTAAGGACACACATTGGCAAGCAGGAAAGAGGATCTTGAGATATGTGAGTGGCACAAAAGGTTTTGGCATCTTGTATGGTGTTTCTAATAGTTTATGTTGGCTGGTTTTACAGATAATGATTGGGCAAGAAATGTAGATAACCGGAAGAGCACATCCGGCTATGTATTTCACATAGGTTTAGGTGTGATATCATGGGCATCCAAGAAGCAACCCATTGTCTCTCTCTCTCTCTACAGCAGAAGCTGAGTATATTGCAGCAAATGTAGTAGCATGTCAGGCTATTTGGTTGAGAAGGATCCTTGCAGACTTGTATGAGCAGCAAGAAGATAGTACAACCATTCATTGTGGCAATGTTTCATCAATAGCCCTGACAAAGAATCCAGTCTTCCACAGACAAAGAAAGCACATTGAGATCTGTTATCACTTCATAAGGGAGTTGGTAGAATGAGGAGAGATTGAGTTGCAGTATTACAGATCCAAACAGTAGCTCGCTGACATTTTTACAAAAGCATTGCCAAAAGATTCTTTTGAATGCCTAAGAGACAGGCTTGGCATTGTTGACAACTCCGGAGGTGTGCAGCCCCAGAAAGAAGATAGGTTTGGAGGTTCAAGTCTGGAAAGACAACAACAGATCTCCAAAGGTTCAACTCTGGAAGGTATGTGTAGCTCCGGAGGTGCTCCAGAGATGTAGAAACGGAGCTCTGAAGATGCAGAGTGTCAGCTTTGGAGATGCAGAGTGTTAGCTCCAAAGATGCAGACAGAGTGCTCTGGAGATGCAGAAAAGAGCTCTGGAGATGATGTAGAATGGTAGAAATAGATTACAAATCTGATCCAGAAAGTCAAATGCAAAGGTATAACTCCAGAGATCAATTTCAAAAAGAAAATTGTTGATTGACATCTTACTTCAGATTAAGGGGGAGTGCTGGAAGTATTTAATCTTTCGTCAGATGATTTATTGCAGCCAACCCCCGTGTCAGTCTTGGGATCTCCAAAATCTGCCCAAGCATTCGTTGCTCCTACCAAAAAATTAATTTGGTTGGTAAGTTTGAATTTGAAAGGAGAGTTTTGAGCACCATTTTTGGATGGTAAGGAATGAGACAAAAGAGAGGAAAAGAGTGTTGACTGGTAGAATGCAAGAGAGAGCCTATAGCAGCAGAGGTGTAAAGGAATGTTCCAGAAGAGAACAACACAGTGAGAGCAGAAGGAGAATATTGTAGATGATAGAAGGTTCTGTGTGTAGCAGCATAGGGTACGTACAGGCAGCTACGGAGTTCCTACAGGCAACTCCAGAATCAAATAGTTTGTAGCTCTAGTGGTTGGGGCAAAACAAGAAAACATAGCAGCAACTCTGAATCAAGTTTGCAACAAAGTTTGAATGTAATTTTGAAAGAGAAAATATATAATAAATATTGCTGTCATTTGTGTTTTATCTCTCTTCTTTGTTTGTGTTTGTTTTTATGTTGTCCATATTGCTGTAGCATTGGTTCTAGGACAACAATCTGCCTTCCCTGCCCCCTGCCAACAACAACTAGTACAACCAATCACAGCAATAACACTTTCTCATAGAAAGTGTCTACTTTACCCACTCACATGATGTTCTCAGCCATGGTCATCACTTCAGAAATCCCTTCCTAAAATATCAATAGCGACACAAAAAAAAATCCCTCCACCTAGATCAAATACAATAGCTTGTAAAATATAACCAGCTTTAATGTAGTTGCAGATCTCCTTATATTTGCAACATGGACACCAACAATAGCTTGATGCAGACCAATACAGACTAGCAGGCATAAGAGAAGTACATCAGATATGAATCTCTGATTTAATAGTGGAAAAATAGGGACAGGCAATAAAAAGGAAATCACAACAAAACCTAGTTGTTCTCTACCACATGTGCATGCAACTCAAATTAAATGACTATGTAGTAGAATAGATATGCTCTATATTCTTGGGAATTCTAATGGTGGAGTCACACCCAAACTAGCTCTGATACCATATTGGAAAACTTAGAATAAAAAAGATAACAAATAACACAAAAAGGAAATTTAGAATTATCTATTATTGAACAAGATATTACAATTTATAATAGTAAACTAATTAAACTACTTCCTATAAATCTGCTATCTAACTTGACAATAGACTCAACTAATTGACAACACACTAATAGCTATTTACACAACCACAACTACATCTAACAAATTGTGAACAACACATAGGCAAGCTGTTTACATGCAAAATAGCTCACTATTACATTTATTAATGTTGGAGCATATATTCCAATAGAAAGTGTTTTAGGGCAGAATCAAAGGTGCTTTTGGCTTCTATACAAAACCACCATTTCCAATAAGGGTGATCATGCAACAACTATTTGGACATACAACAATTTTGAAACCACTAGTTCTATTAGGGGGTTGTTTCATAACTGTCAGTCTAATGAAAGCAATGGGATCATCCCATGACAAGAAAATGGCTAGTGGTGTTCCAAATTCTACATTTTTTTGTTTCCTTACATCTTTTCAACTTATGTTTGTACTTCTAAATGCACAAATATTAAATAACTATTATAAATTTGAAATAAGCATTTCACAAGCATCCCAAAGATGTATAGGTGATAGAAGATTGAAGAATTCAGTCCTTGAGTGAACATTTGGGATAGGTTGTAGCAAAAGAAAGAGGGAAGTTCTTACTTGGTATACACCCAAGATGCCTAAGACTGTAATTGTTTGGAGATAGTAGATGAGGAGGCCATTAGACCTCACTCTTTGATGCAGTCTAGGTAGGGGTGTCAACTGAACAGCCGCCTAAACATAAAAGCCTACAAACTCACTTACAAATTCTTATGCCAAACAAAAGGAAAACAATGATGCTTTTATTAATATATAAAATCTACCTTCAAGAGGCTTACAACAAGATGAAAAGAAACCTAATCTCATTACACACCCACAACTCTACATTGTAATAACCACCCTAGTTTTTTTTTGAGTATTTTTAACTGTAAACAAGATGATAACATGTAATCTCCTCAACACTTTTTGATCACCCAGATTCCTATTGGGAATAAAGGTGTCTCAACCTTGGTAATTCTCTGCATTTGTAATGTTTATATTTATTATTTAATTTCCTATGTTGTAAATATTTGGAAAATCCATATTGTCATGTTGTGGGATGTGGCACGGTGATGTGTCAATCCTACATGGATTATGACAACTTATATTTTTTGTCCTCACATGAGGAGATAGGTGTCCCACTTAGTGGTAGGAATATTTTGACATGTGTCAGCATCTTCTATGTTGTTTGAGGAATGTTTGATCGAAACGGTTATGACGGATTCCTATGACGAATCTATGACATGTAAGAGTTGAGAATAGAAGGTTGTAAGATAGCTGATGACATGTGTCATGAAGCATCTTTGAATAAGGCATATTTGGGCACCCCAAGGTGGAATATGACATGTTGTAAGAGAATATGTTATTTATAGCATGTGTATGATAGATTCTCTTACAGCTGTAAGTTGTAACCACTATGACAGATTCTATGACGGTCGTAAGTGTCGGAAGGGCATTTGTCATAGCCCATTTGGAAATAGGTGACCTCTTTGGGATGGGAGTTGTGGACAAGTGTCAGACACATTCTACAATGTTGACCAAGTGTCCCTAGGTGTGGGTTTTGGTCCAAGATGCCATGTTGGATGCCCATTCCAAGAAAGGTCCAATATTGCCTTGTATTTCCTTTATATACAAGTGCTTGGAGATGGAGTTTGGATCGAAGGTTTACAGGTACTGTTATGCTACCGGATTGACTCTAGACACGAGTATCAAAGACCATTGAATCTTGCATTGCAAGTGTATTGTAAACATTCTTTTAGATTTGTTAATACATTGTGCAGGTTTCTGAGTGTGGGGTTTTTCACCCGATAAGGGTTTTCCCCACCGTAAATCTCTATCTCTCTTCTTCTGTCTACTTTTTGGTTCTTATGTTTTTACTATAATATCTCATGTTAATGGTTTAACATCACTGTAATAGTTAGGATAAATTTAAATTTGCATAGTCCTCTCCTCATTAGATTAGTGTAGGAAGCGATTTCCGCACACCTAGCTTCCTTTCAGTTGGTATCAGAACTTGATCACCTTTGGTCCTAGTTGTTGGGTAGGGGTTTTTTGAGCTAATCTTAGGTTGAGTGGGAGTTTGTACAGAGCATTCTGTATCTTATTGCAGCAAGGAGATGGAAGGTACATCAGGAAGGTTTGAAGTAGAGAAGTTCAATGGCAGTAATTTCAAGCTGTGGAAGCTCAAAATGGAAGACATGTTAGTTGACCAAGACCTTTGGGAAAGTGTGAACAGAACTAAAGTAGCTACAATGTGACAAGATGAGTAGGATCTCAAGGATTAGAAGGCTAAGGGTCTCATAGGACTTAGTCTTGCTGATTCTATGTTGTTAAATGTCCATGAAGAGACCACTGCAAAACTCCTTTGGAAGAAGTTGGGGGATGTGTACCAAGCCAAATCCCTAGTCAATAAACTTTTCCTAAGAAAGAAGTTGTATTCTCTTTGATTGGAGGAAGGAGGATCTGTTGCTGAGCATATGAATGCCTTTAACATGTTGGTTGCATAATTGACATCTATCAGTGTAAAGATGGAGGAGGAGGATCAGTGTATGACCCTGCTTTGTTCTTTGCCAGACTCATGGGATCATCTTGTCATGGCAATCGGAAGCACCACATCCACATTGAAAATGGAAGAGGTGGTTTCTTCACTGTTGTCTGAAGAGATGTAGAGAAAGTCTTCTGAGGCAGCCAAAGAAGCCCTTGCAGTTCATGGAAGACCCAAGGAGAAAGGGAAGAAGAAGGACAAGAAAACTGAGAAGGGTAGATCCAAATCCCGTGGGAGATCAAAATCTCCTAGAAAGTCCAAGGCTCTTTGTTGGAACTGTGATAAGACCGGGCATTTCCAAAAGGAATGCAAAGAGGAGAAGAAGAAAAAGAAGAAAGCTCCTAATTCAGATTCTAACAAATCACAAGATGACAGTGATGCTTTCATCCTAGCCTTGACAACCCATGCATCTAATGATGTGTGGCTAATCAACTCTGGTGTATCATTCCACATGACCTCACATCGAGACTAGTTCACTAAGTATGAGGAGTTCGATGGTAGAAAGGTGTATCTAGGTGACGACTCTCATCTGAAGATCGTTGGTCATGGAAGAGTCTCTATCTGATTCCCAGATGGTCGAGTGAAGGGGATCTCTAGGGTTCTGCACATCCCAGGCTTAGCACAAAACTTGCTTTCTGTAAGTATGTTGAATGATGCAGGTGTGCAGGTTGTCTTTTCGAAAGAAGGATGCAAGATGACTAGAGGAGCTATGGTGCTTGCTAAGGGTACTAGGAGAGGTACTCTGTTTCAGCTAGAGGCATGCATTTCACAATGCAATAGTTCTTCTAACTCAAGGAAGAGGGCAGCAGTCACTTCATCCCCACCATCTGAATGAGCAGTGAAGAAATCTGTTGTTTCTAGTCTTGATGGTTGTAATTGTGCATTGGAAGTTAAACTTCCTACAGAAAAGACAATGTTATGGCATAAGAGATTTGGCCACATTAGTGAGAAGGGTCTGCATACCCTGAAAAATAAGAACATCATTGAGGGGTTAGATGATTGTAATCTTGAGTTTGACTTTTGTGAACATTGCATTTATGGAAAACAAAATCGTGTTCAGTTTTACTCAAGTTCTCATAAGTCTCCTGGTGTGTGGGACCTTATTCATTCTGATGTGTTTGGTCCTGTTAATGTTCCTTTGTTATCAAAATCTATATAATTTGTATCTTTTATAGATGATTATAGTAGAAGGACATGGATTTATTTTCTTAGAAGCAAATCTGAAGTCTATGGCAAGTTTAATGAGTTTAAAGCCTTTGCTGAAAATTAGACTAGTTAAAAGATTAAATGTTTGAGAACTGACAACGGTGGTGAGTTTTGTTCTAAAGAATTTGATAAGTATTGCAAGGAACTTGGGATTGAAACGTACAAGACAACTCCATACACACCGCAGCAAAATGGAGTTGTAGAGAGGATGAACAAGACACTGATGGAGAAGGCTAGGAGTATGCTTAGTGGAGCTGGCCTAGAACAAAAGTTTTGGGCTAAACCTATTGCCACTGCTTGCTATCTGGTAAACAAATCTCCTACATCAACTCTTGTTGGAAAGACACCCATGGAGGTGTGATCTAGTAGAAAGCCTTCAATAAGGCATCTTCATGTTTTTGGTTGTGAGGCATATGCACATGTGCCTAGGGAGAAGTGGTCAAAGTTGGAGAACAAAGCTGTTAAGTGTATCTTCATCAACTATGGTGTTGGTGTGAAAGGATACAAGCTTTGGGACCCCATGGGTGAAAAAGTGTTGTATAGCAGAAGTGTCATCTTCAAAGAGCTTACACCTTCTTCCACTATTTTGTAGCCAAAAGGAAAAGAAAAGAAAGAGGATATTGTTCAGTTTCCTCTCACCCCTGAGAAGATTGAACAGAAAGACAATGTTGGACCTGATGATGAGGAGAGCTCTAGCAGCTCTGAAAGATCAGAAGAAGAGGCTGAACCTCAACCTTAGTTCTTGAGGAGGTCTACACGGATAAGAAAGCAACCTGAAAGGTTTGGTTTTACATTGCTTGATTCTAGTTGTGCTTATGCTTTGATTACTAATAGTGATGAACCTAGAACTATATCAGAGGATTTGGATATGAAAGATGCAGGTTCCTGGAAGGAGGCCATGGAGGAAGAAATGGCTTCTTTGGAAAAGAATCAAACTTGGGACTTGGTGCCTTTGCCTCCTGGATGGAAACCCATTGGATGCAAATGGGTGTTCAAGAAGAAGATTGGTGCAAATGGTAATGTTGAGAAGTATAAGGCTAGATTGGTTGCGAAGGGGTATTCATAGGTGGAGGGTATAGATTATGGTGAGATCTTCTCTCCCGTTGCAAAGCTAACATCCATTCAATTCTTATTGTCTCTCGTAGAAACTTATGACTTGGAGGTAGAACAGATGGATGTGAAGACAACTTTCCTTCATGGTGACTTGGAGGAAGAGATCTACATGTCACAGCCAGAGCATTACATGGTGAAAGGTAAAGAAAATTTGGTTTGCAAACTTAAGAAGTCTTTGTATGGTTTGAAGCAATCCCCTAGGAGATGGTACTTGAAGTTTGATGCCTTTGTGTTGTCAATTAGATTTGTGAGATCAAAATTAGATCACTGTGTGTATTATAAATTTGATGGTGATCGTATTCTCATTGTTGCACTATATGTTGATGATATGTTGCTCATCGGGAAGGGTAAGAATATGATTTCTGATTCTAAATCTCAGTTGTTAGCTTAGTTGGAAATGAAAGATTTAGGGGTAGCTAGGTACATTCTAGGAATGGAAATCAAAAGAGATAGAACCAACAAAAAACTTTGGTTAAGCCAGAGCAAGTATGTGAAGACCGTGTTGGACAGATTTAGCATGGCAGATTGTAAACCATTGTTTGTTCCCATTTCTTTTGGGACAAAGTTGTCTATTGAGGATTGTCCAAAATCTCCTAGTGAGGTGGAGGACATGAGAAGAGTACCTTATGCTAGTGTTGTTGGCAGTTTGATGTATGCTATGGTCTGCAGAAGACCAGACATTGCCCAAGCAGTGGGAGTCCTTAGTTGATTTATGGCTAATCCTAGACGGGTTCATTGGGAAGTAGTTAAGTGAGTGTTCAGATATTTGAGGGGTACTTTCGAGTACTTCATTTTCTATCATGGTAATGTTTTAGGACCTCTGCATTCTGTTGATATTCATGGATTTATAGATTTAGATTGGGTAGGTGACATTGACAGCAGGAGATCCACCAGTGCTTATGTTTTTACACTATTTGGTGGTGCTATTAGTTGGATGAGTAAGAGACAACCTATTGTTGCTTTGTCCATGACAGAAGCTAAGTATATGGAAGCAACTAATGCTTGTAAGGAAGCCATTTGGCTTAAGAGATTGTGTTTCGATATTGGTGTTGATGCAGGTCAGATCATGATCAGTTGTGACAGTCAGAGTGCAATTTGCCTTGCAAAGAATCTAACTTTCCATGCTAGAACCAAGCACATTGATGTTCAGTTTCACTTCGTGAGGGACATGGCTGAGGATGGAAAGGTAAATTTGGAGAAGGTAGATACTTTGAAGAATGTTGCAGATGCATTGACAAAACCAGTGAGCACAGAGAAGTTCGGATGGTGTTCATAGTCTATGGGCCTCTCGGCCTATAGCAGTTAAATCCTTTTTTTCTATTGGCTCTTACAAGGTGTTCGACAAGTGGGAGAATGTTGGGAATTAATGTGTCTCAACCTTGGTAATTATCTACATTTGTAATGTTTATATTTATTATTTAATTTCCTATGTTGTAAATATTTGGAAAATCCATATTGTCATGTTGTGGGATGTGGCACGGTGATGTGTCAATCCTACATGGATTATGACAACTTGTATTTTTTGTCCTCACATGAGGAGATAGGCATCCCACTTAGTGGTAGGAATATTCTGCCATGTGTTGGCATCTTCTATGTTGTGTAAGGAATGTTTGACCAAAACGGTTATGATAGATTCCTATGACGAATCTATGACATGTAAGAGTCGAGAATAGAAGGTTGTAAGACAGGTGATGACATGTGTCATGAAGCATCTTTGAATAAGGCATATTTGGATGCACCAAGGTGGAATATGACATGTTGTAAGAGAATATGCTATTTATAGCATGTGTATGACAGATTCTCTTACAACTGTAAGTTGTGACCACTATGACAGATTCTATGACAGTCGTAAGTGTCGTAAGAGCATCTGTCATAGCCCATTTTGGAACTAGGCGACCACTTTGGGATGGGAGCTATGGACAAGTGTTAGACACATTCTACAATGTTAACCAAGTGTCCCTAGGCATGGGTTTTGGTCCAAGATGCCATGTTGGACACCCATTCCAAGAAAGGTCCAATATTGCCTTGTATTTCCTTTATATACAGGTGCTTGGAGATGGAGTTTGGATCACAGGTTTATAGGTACTGTTATGCTACTGGATTGACTCTAGACATGAGTGTCAAAGACCATTGAAGCTTGCATTGCAAGTGTATTGTAAACATTCTTTCAGATTTGTTAATACATTGTGCAGGTTTCTGAGCGTGGGGTTTTTCACCTGATAAGGGTTTTCCCCATCGTAAATCTCTATCTCTCTTCTTCTGTCTACTTTCTAGTTCTTGTGTTTTTTCTATAATATCTCATGTTAATGGTTTAACATCACTATAATAGTTAGGATAAATTTGAATTTGCATAGTCCTCTCCTCATTAGATTAGTGTAGGAAGTGATTTCCGCACACCTAGCTTCCTTTCAATTCCAAGATGGGCAAGGTGAGAGCATTCAGTGTGTTGGATTCTCAAAAACTATCCAATGTAAATATAGAGAGTATGCAATACAAGCTACTGGAACCACTAGGTAGCCACATCGTCCACAATCTACACTTATTCAACAGAGTGGATGAAACACAAAATGAACGCACTAGGCAGTTGAGTCGACAATAGCTACACTTGTTGAATGGAGTGTGTAATGCAACATAATGAAGGCACGCAAGGTGGCAAGCCAACTCAATCAACACCTCTTTGATGGATTGTGTGCATGCAATCTACTAGCAGAATGTCTAAAGTTGCTTAAACCAAAATGGTTGGTATAGAAAGTTTGTTCATGCCAAAAGGGATGAAATATGAATGCTATAAATATTGGTGGTACACCATCCAGTTTACAATATGAACATGCATGATTATATGACCCATGGCAATACTACCATCTAGGGTTTATATTCATAAAGCCATTGCAACTATTGAATGATATAACAAACATTAGAAAGATGCAATATGATTATTATATTCTGATTTTAGACTAATAAACACTACTGAAACATTATATCATAATATTGAAGAGTTAAATTCATTCAAAACCAAAACAAATCATACCCACTGAAGCACTACCGAGGTAGATAGTGAAATAAGCCCATTTTCAGCTCTAATCTCTTCAAATGATTATGCAACCATTGCTACATAGGTCTGATACAGAATTAGCAACAAAATATATGACTGAAAAGACACAGCAAACCCAACCAAGCTGCCCCAAACTCAACACTAACTAAATATCCATATATGATACAAATTTTTAAGTACTTGCCTAGAATATCTTAAATTGCAAATTACTTGTTGGTCACATATTGGCATATTTTCTTGTTGAACCAACTAAATGCACATTTTGTCTTTCAAATGAAAATATGAAACATTTATTCTAGAGATGCATTTTTGTTAACAAATACTGGCTTGTTATTTTAGAAGATTACTTGCTTTATTTAGTCATCATTTGGCTTGAAAATAAGCTTTATATAGAATGGACCTAAAATATAATGTGATTATTATTTATTTTAATTAGACATATTATCCTCTTGCACTTATAGAAAATTAGATGTTTGACATCATTTTCAAGATCTTATATTTACTAGGAAACTACAATTTCAAGGCTTTATTTTAACATATTTTTCATAATTAGATCTTTATCTTTCTCAATTCTAAGTAATGCTAAAGATGAATATAGAGATTGCCTATTAAATAAAACAAATCAAATTGTAAATTAATCAACTGTAAATTAATCAACAAATTCAAAAAACAACATTTTAATGCATATCAATGTTCTTTTGAGGTATTTTTAGAAATAGGTTGAATATCTTGTGTTTTCTTTCATATTTTGCATACACAATGCTCACTACTCTAAGATGACACATTCATGATAGTTGCTGGCCTATGAAACATGATGGAGTCAAAATTAGGAGAGAATAGCCAACTCCTCTCTTAAAAGGAGATTGTTTAATCTCTCTAAGGTCTAGAGGTCGCCAGGTCTTGATTTGATGGGATAATTTAAAGGTCAAATGTATATTGTTTTAGCAAGGATCTTGACAAGAAAAATTGTCACAAAGTATTAGACTCGATTTAAAAGAAATTTGAAATTTCAAAAAACGAGCAGAAAAATATTAACAAATTTTAGTTGATTTACTATTTCTTCATAGACACAAAAAGAGATTTCCTACTTCATAAATTTATGTTATTTTTTAAATTTTTAAATGTTGAAACTACAATGTCAACAAGTGGTGGAGTGTAATGATGTAAATATGTTAACAAAAAATCTTATTTTTGTTTTAATTTTGACAACCATAAATATAAATATATAAATGATTATTTTTGTTTAAATTTGTTTACATGACTTTCTTTGCAAATTTAAAAATAAAAACCTTTTTTTTTAAAAAATATGTTTGTCCTATTAGAATAAAAGAAAAGGATCATTTATTTAGATATCTATTTGTGTACTTGGAGTACTTTAAATTAATTAATTTCTTGGATAATACATAACTTTTATGATTTTTATTTAAGTTTTTTAAAAAACAATATGTAAAATTATTAAAATAATTTATTTCATAACATTTTCTTAATATTTATATAATTATATATTTAAGATAAGTAAATAGCTTATTAAAATTGTAGATTAAAAATATTTTAAATACATTTATCTAAATATCACGAAAAAATTAATTTATTTTCATAAAATTTTGATATTATTAATAATTATATTTAAAATAAGTAAATAATTTATTAAAATATATATAAAAAAATATTAAATCTATCTAAAAATCAATACATGACAGAAATATTTCTAATATATATCTATACTTATAAAAACAACATTAGCTGTACAAATTAATGGTTGAAAGATAAATTTTCTTCATAAGTAAATAAAAATCCATTCTAACAATTTATACTGGATAGTTGGCAAAATTTACTATGAATTTTAGGTGGTAGGTGAAATCTATTAAGTTGGCAAAATTTATTGTGAAATTTAGGTAGTTGGCAAAATTTGTCATCATACTGGATAGCCAACACCCAGGAAATTTCTTTTGCTTTCATTTGTCCTGTCTGCATTAACAGCTAGGCATAATGGTAGTTTGATGGCAGCATAGTGGGTGATTTGACAAGGCATGACACTGGCAGGTATGAATAGATAGGTTGTAGCATGGATGGGGTAGGCATGGATGGGACAGGCATCCATGCCCCAGTGCAAATACAGGGCTGGATAGCTGCTGCCATCTAAACTATGGCGATCTCACTTAACACCTGTCTATCAATCACCAAAGGAAGTTGGTTGATCAAATAGTATCCACCACTATTATAGTTTGGGGTTCGGTTGGGGTGCCATATAGATAGTTTAGGGTTGACCCCTCAAATATATTATTGATATAGGTACAATTAATTAAAAAAGGGCTCTTCACAAAATGTTTCATTACATTTATTTGGTAGAATCAATCCTTCTCTCTCGTGTTCATCACCTCCATAGCTGAGACCTCTATTGCATACCCCTACCAATGAGCTAGGGTGGGTATCAAGTGTATTTATATGTAACACTTCCTTTGCTATTGGTAGGGGTGGTCTTAACGATATAGTAGTAGGGGTTGGGTTTGGGAATATTTTATTGGGGCAGTTGATAGAGAAAGTAGGCAGGGTGCCTAAAGAAACAATACGTGTTGGGAGGGCCCTTCCCTATAAGCAGTAGTGAGTTGAGCCCACCCCAGTAGTGAGTTGTTGCCACCTCGGTGTTCCCCCATCCCAGTAGTGTTAGGGGCAATAGAAAGAGAGAGTTGGTGGGGTGCCTAAAGAAACAATAGTTGGGTGGGAGGGCCCTTCCCTATAAGAGGTAGTGAGTTTTGAGTGGCAGGGAGACTAAGTGCTAGTGGGAGGGGTAGTAGAAAGAGAGAGAGTAGGTGGGTCTCTCCCCTCAGCCCTTCAATGATAGGAAAGGGGCCTCCCACCATGGGTTTAATGGGGAGATATAGTCAGGGGGTTGAGGGCGATAACTAGAAAAAGTAGGGAGGGGGCCCTCTTGTTTCATCATTGAAGTGGGTGGGAGCTAACAGGAAGGTAGAGGGGTCACTGTCCCCCTCACAACATATACAGATAGGGTGGTTTGTAACTTATCATTACAGTTTTCAATTCCGTATGCATTAGTTGAGAATTAAGTGTCTTTTGCTAGTATAGTTCTCCATCGCAAGACAAAATGCATTGCATTATAGATGTGAAAAGCCCAAAGTGGAGGTGAGGCATATTTGAAGTGAATAGGGTATCAGAATAAGCATATGATACCCCATATATTTCCAATGGCTATATCTAATCCCTGACAAATATAGATAGATGGGGCCTTTTAGAAAATATCTCCATTACCAAGCCATTGGCCATATAGAGATACGTACTTCTTGAGTCCTGACTGGCCCTAATCTCTTGAGCCCCAAGCCTATATTCAGCCATAACCAATCTATTGTAGGTGGGGACCAAGCCTTGAATTAATTGGCTAGATACAGTATGGGCCAAGCCCTGAATTAATCAACTAATTACCATATAGATCTATAAGGGTCGATTAATCCATGTACATAGTTAAGTTCTATAGTCGGTCCACATCATCACACATCATCCACCTCTCCCCATCTATCCAACTACATGATATTCTCTCTGGATAGTTTCTCTCTGGACTTCCAGCCCTATATATATATAGGCGACCTCCCATCGAGCCCCATTGAATTGCCTATCGAACCAGTCATGGGTTGGGTTGGGAACAAATGGGAATGGGAGGAGATAGTGATGGTGGCCAAATATCATATATAGGGATCCCTTCTCATAGTGGATCAACCCAGGTCTTCTCTGATCCATTGCTCCCAAAATTTCCTCCATTGATTGTTGGGAATTCCCATATGCATCGACCTGGCATAACAGATGGCTCAACAGTCTAGTCCCCAACCCCCCAATTATGTATCTAATTGGGCCCCCGATCATGTATCTAGCTGGGCCCCCAATCTCAATTCCAGTTGCAATTCATAAACCAACTCCCTCTAAGCGGTAGACCCTATCTATCTCTCTATATATGGGACGCTGAGCAGGGCACTCACCATATAGATATATAGGGCCCATCTAGACAGTGAAGGGCTCTCCCCCATATAGATAGTAGGGTGTCACCATATATCTCTATCTTTGGACTCCCTATATAGATATGCCAACCGAGATGGAAATAGATTCACCATTTGACCGACCTAACCCATTTTTGTATATACCTGTTGATGATGTTTTCTTGACAACAACAACATTAGAATAAAACACCAAGTGCTATATCCTCTCTTGAACAAAGCATCTCGAATGCTAAACTACATGATCAAACAAGAACACTCCAAGGTTCCTTGTACATGATTTACAACGGATAGCATGGGTGGTATGATGTGATAATGTTGTTTACACAAAGGGACTTACGTAGAATTTATTCATCACTCCACTCAAATATTTACTCTTTCCTTGTGAAATAGAACTTCTTCTAATCAACTACAAAAAGAAAAGGCAAAAGGCAAGGGTTAAGAGGGCTAATCTAAGGACAATGATATAATGCACATGCTATGATAGACAAATTCCCTTCCACAACCTAGCTCCGCTTCACCATGAGAATCAACAATTACATAGAGTAAGTGCAATCTCCTAAGGTAATCATATGATTTTCATGTTATGAAATTCCATCCAAACACCCACAGCTGACACAGTTTGAACAAGAATCCACAACTGAACTTATGCAAATAAGGTTCAGGCTAACTTTGCAAAGTGAGTTACCTTTGGCAATCCATGAAAAGTATGAACCAAAAGGGATTCATCAAATATCTTCACATAAGAAACATTATATCAACAAACTTTTAATCTATCAACTAAGCTACTTTGGAAACAATTCTTAACCATCTTGGAGACAATGAAGACCATGCTAACATTTCAAAATCACAAGATCACCATGAAACATTCAACAATGAGCTTGCATTAATCTTGAAGTGTATCTTTACAACAATCTCTCAATATTTCTTCAATGACTTCGAAGAGTCTCCTCTACTCTACTCCTTTCTAATCTAATGTATATACTCCTAATGTCTAATGTCTAATGTATCCTCTAATGTCCCCCCTTTTACAAATGAGAGAAGTGAGCTTTATATAGAGGTCAAGAATTACATGAAGGGCCAAGATTGATTTAGCAATCAACGGCCAAGATTTAGACAACACAAGGTAGTTACAACAACTTTTGCTCTCGGCCAATGAGATGTTTACAACATGATATTCTAGAAAGCTCCATCCTTATCCTCATCTTGGATGCTCAAGTTCAATGTATCTAGACATGATGAGGTGGTGCGCTTGGATTGGATGATAATGACTTGATGCCAACTCAACATCTTGCAAACTGGTTTAACCTTTTTGTGTTCACATTGCTTGAAACAACTTCCCAAATTTTAGATTTTTCACTTGTGGAACTTGGCTAATTGAACTTGAAACTTGTCAAATTTCCTCTTGTTGTCTTGATGTAATTCATGAAGCAATGATGCTCACAATCATTTCTCTTTTCATGTGATGTTGTTCTTGCAGGACTCTGGACTCTTGGAGTGTTGAGGTGGAAGATGTCTTGTGCGTGACTTCTTGTAGTAGACTTGCATATGATGGATGCACATGAAATAGACAACTTTGGATGATGAATCCTTCTCATGCATGGTTAAGTGATACTCCTCAGACATATGAGGTTATCTTCTATGTGCAAATGATGATCTTGATGTAAGTATCCCTCCATATGACGATGATGGCCTAAGAGAAACTCCTCTTGTTTCAAACTTCTTCTACGCAAAGTCTCACCATCTTTTGTCCATTACCTACACAAGAGAAGCAACTATCAATGCAAAAACACTTGATTATCAATAACATTTCATCATTAATCCCTAACATACTTGCTTTATGTAATGAAGAAAGTTCACCTGCTAGGCTAACTTGCCTAGGCAGGTTTGGAGAGGCAGTTTGGAATGTGGAGTATAAAATCAATGTCAGGTGTGAAAGCCACCCAGGTTGGCCAAGTTTAGGGTAGGTGTGAAGAATTTCATCCTTACTTAAACATTTTTCATCTTCACTTTGATTTCACCTTTCGCTTTGCGAGACCTAAGGCATTGGATTGCTTGGGCGGAATTAGAGGAGTAGTTTGGAGTGTGCAACCTAAAATTCCATGCATGATAGTCAAGGCCACCTATGAAGGGCAGGCTAGGAGGTGGTATGTTAATTATCTAACATAAACTTCATTTGATGGCTCTCCTTCTGTTGATAACTCTTTTCTCCAACTTCATCAAGACTTAGTGATTTTTTTGAGGTGTTTTGTGAAGTTGGAGGGCACACTTGAAATATTTAATGACTTTGTCAACATGCCTTAGTGAAATCTACCTGGGATGGGCAGGTTTGGATGGGTTGTGTGGATTTTACAATGTGAACACTCTCCATCTTAAACTTGATACTCTTCTCTTCTCTATTTGCATGACTTAGGGTTCTCTTCATGTTCATGTAAATTACCTTCATTAGAGTGAAGTCAGGAAGTGATCTGAATGGCATTTGAGGTATTCTCCATGTGCAATGGTGGAGACCACCTATGATGAGCAGCATTGAAGGTGATGTGTGGATTTGACTCCAATACTTGTGATTTTCAATGGTTTTCACCTCCTTATTGGACTTGCATGTGTGTGGAAGCAGATGGGTAGAGCTGGTAGGCAAATGATGAGTGGCATGAGTGCTCAAACACTTGATTCCATGCTCACCTCCCTAGGCCACCCAGGTAGGGCAGAGTTGAGAGTGAGCTTTGGATTTTATACTTAGAGAATCTTCACTCTTCTAAACTTAATCATTTCATCTTCCAAATGTCATCTTCATCATCTTCATTGAGTCATACTTGCAAATTGTATTGTCTACATCCCTGGGCAATTTTTGAAGCAGTGTGTGGAGAGTACATTGTGAGACATGATAGAGTCCAAGACTCCCTCTTGAGGCTGCCTAGGTAGGACGGATTTGAAGGAAACCCTTGGATTCTTCCTTGAAATGCATAGATTCATTCAAACTCATGAGATTCCTTTTATCACCTCTTTGTCCTCAAAACCTTGTAAACTTGATAACCTCTCCCTTAGGCAGATTTGGAGGGATTGTATGCAGAGATTCTCCTAATGAAGACATTGTCCATCACTCCCTTGTGAGTCCACCCAGTTTGAGTGGGTTGGGAAGTGATGCATGGAATTCACCTTGTAGTGCCTTTGATTCCTTCAAACTCATGAAATTTCCTTAGAGTTTCATCATTTCCATGTCTTTTCTTCTTAAAACCTTGTAAAATTGACAACTTTTCTTCCTTGGGTAGATTTGAGGGCAGTGTCTGGATAAATGCATGTCCAGGACATTGAGTCCATGACCTCATGCCAAGGCTACCTAGTTTGGGTGGGTTTGGAGGTACTGCATGGAATTTGCAAGTTGAACTTAATTCTAGACTCTATCATCACTTCCTAACTCTCTTCAATTGGCAAAATCTCATGAAAATATCCTAACTTTCCCTAGGTAGGTTTGGAGGCTCTATCTAGAGAAATTGTCCTGGTGAAGACCTTTTCCATGACTACCTTGTGAGGCCACCTAGGCTGGGTGGGTTTGGTAGGTGTGCTTGGAATTTCACACTTAGACAACTTTTCAGTCCCTAAAATTCAAGTATATTTCAAAATATATTTAAGTCAATATTATACTTTAAATATTTTGAAATATACTTTCAGGATGTTTGAGATAGGTCTCAGATCCATGGGATTTAACATGCATATTCTAGATTTTTGAGGATCCACCAGATTTTAGACTTATTAATTTTTTCAAGATTTTCAGGATATCAGACTTAGTCATTTTCAGGGTCTTAGGGACATGCATCAGGATGAAGGCATATAGACCTTGAGCAAGAAACTGTTGAGACTTGGGTAAAACAACACTATCAAAACCCTACAAGCTCAGAGGAAAACTAAACCTAAAGCAAAACAAAGATAGAAAGTAATAAAAAAGAGGGGGGTCCCCATTTGCAATGGGGCGATGTGTGATTAGATCACAACAATACCCATAGCTAGATAGAGGAGAGAGCTAGGGGCGAAGAGTGCTCATATCTAGATAGGGGGCTACTATAGAGAGTAGTCCTAGGCCTATACATCCATGGGGGCCCCTCTCTATATATGGCTCAATATATTGCCATATACAGATAGAAAGAGTGCCTAGTTGTCCTTGACTAATGGGGAAAGTGGGAGTGGCGAGTCTAGAGGTATAAACATCTCATTGTTCCCTACCTAATTCTGATTCCAATTTAATAGAGGGGGAGGGACATGCACTACTCCTCTTTCTATCATGGCCTATTACAAATAGGGGGCTATGGGTGGTTCTTTACTAGACAAACCAACTTTGGAATCCCATTTCTATATATGGGGTCATTCTTGCGGATCCTATTATAGAGTTGATCCAAGTGGTGTCTCAGTCCCCTTATAGATCTATAGATCTATATGGCTATTGGGTGGGTAGAGCTCTAACATCAATAGCTATTGGTGCAACTACTCTCCTGTACCATTTCTTTAGGCGATATATAGATAGGCATGGTTTTAGTTTCGAGGAAGAGTTTGGGGAAGGCACCCTTGTATATATAGATATATATGTGCTACAACAGCGATGTTGCTCAAGCTATCATGAATCCTATGGCTACATGAATGAGACCATATAGATATAGGGCTTGACCGATCCTTCCCATAACCAAGGCAATAGCTCTCTCTCTTAATGCACATAATTCCATTCCCATCCCTCCCTTGACTTTGAGTTCCAGTTCTCCTCTTCTTGATCCCCTCTCTATATATAAGGAGACTGCACCCATGAGTTGATCCTCCACCTTTGGTAGCTCATGGAAATCATGGGGTGGGTAGACCCATATACTACTAGAAAGGTTTGTTAGTATGAGGATAATGTCAATTCCGTCCCCCTTCCCTTCCATTTGGATATGATCTCTAGGACATGTCATTTTCTCAAGCAAGCTCAGGAATAGATAGGGCATCTCTTATCTCTATGCTATCACGATAAGCGCATCATCCATATATAGAGATAGATGAGGGGCAGCACTTCCTGATTGAAGGATAGGAACAATAAATATAGTAGAGCTTTTGTGATCCCTAAAGATCTTGAGCTCTTGGATTTTCCCCCTATCCATATATGGTAGGAGAGTGAGAATAAGGTTGTGCTAGCGGAGGAGCGAATTGCTCTTCTTATTCAAACCTTTCGAGAGTGCATTCTCTTCATTTCATCAACACTCGGTGTGGTTTTCCCATGTATTCCAACCTAAAGTCCAACTTGACGTCATTGTTCATATCAAGAGGAACTATAGTTATCCCTTGATCTAATCTAGGTAGTGGCACAACAAACAACCCCTCTCCCCTTTATGATACTATACCCTCCCTTCCTATCATGGTTGGAAGATCTACTTCCATCTCAACCTTTTGTTCTGAAATGACCCCCTCTTCTTGCTCGAGCTCTTTTTCTGTCATCGAAGCCCTCCTCTCCATCCATATATAATGGGTACCTAGGGTTGGCAGCCCTTTTCAACCGTAAGAAAGCAACCTTCATCCGTGAAACTTAACTCCCTTGCTCTTTTGAATTATAATTCCCCCCACCTAGGCTAAAATAGTTATTGTTGGGTGGGAATTGAACATAACCCCCACAATTAATTAGGGGTGGGTGGGAGGCCCTTCCTAGTTGGGGCACCAACTTAAAGGGGGCCCCTAGGTGGGAGGAATAATATGAAAAATGGAGGTGGGTGGGCCCCACCATTATAGATCGCGGTAGGTGCGAGGCTGTAGATTGATCCACACATGCAACAACATCTACCTCCCAAGGGGCCAACAACTAATCTACCTCCTAGGGGGCCACCCACCCTTGTGGAAGGATGAAAGTTGGGAAAACCCTCAGACTTAACCTCCCAAGGGGCCCTGACTCCCACCCACCTTGACTCGGATAGAGAAATTTGTTGGTCGCTAAACTATATCTTCTTGGGGGGCCCCCTAGCCCTCAGGTTGGAAGGGTCGGCGGCATCATTGTGGAACATGTTACATACATAATATGGGTTGTTCTCTTTGTCTTAGAGATATAGACCAGGGCTCAGAAGGTAGAGTAGGGTCAAGAGGTAGAGTAGGAAGGTAGATTAGGGTCAGAAGGCTTGACCCTATCTATACTTGTTGTTTCTATGCTCACTTTGTCTAGCTCTATATCACTAAAGGTTGGGGTTGGGTATGTTTGACTGTAGTGGGGTAGGGCCCCTACCTTTATATTTGGACCCTATCAACCCCTACCTATATCTTTGATGTTGGTCAGCCTAGCTCTATATCTCCATTGGGCGGTTATAGTTGGTAGGGGATAGTAACCTACAAGCTATGATGGTTCTCTACTAACAACCTAATCATTTTGATCGCTTCCCTTGCCGCACCATCCTACCCACCTAGCCCCCGACTATAGTTGAAGAAAGGAGCTACTCCTAACCAGACCCATACCCCAAGAGGATTGATTAGATAGTAGGGCCAAGGAGGATAGACTTTATGCCAAGGCCTGGCTCTATATCTCTACTCTCCTCAACCCTACTTCAGCCCCCCTTTCCATAGTTGTTGAGGAGTTTCATAGTGCAATTATATCAAATAGATGAGTCCCAGGACAAGACCCTCCTATCCATACCAATGCCTAGGAATATGTTGTAACGTTGATAGGGGCGCTCTCCATCTAGCGAAGAGGAGCATTAACAAAGGAAGGATGAAACAACTATATGGAGAAAGAAGGCCCCCTCGATGGAGCAACCATTCCCCCCACCCTACAGGGTGGGAGGGAGGAGATAGTTTCCCCAATAATAGAGTAATTATTGAGCTAAGCAAGGAGGATACCTAACTCTATATCTTTGCAAAGAAGGCCCTATATCTTTGGCCCTTCCCAACAATCTTTGTGCCCTTCCCAACTAGAATAGAAATTTGGGTAGGATGCTAAAATTGTTGAGGGGAGGGGCCCTACTATTCTAAGGTAATGGGCCCACCCTGAATCTCTAATTCTTTCGGGATTGATCCATTCCATTATAGCAGTCGTGATATGAGTGATAGGAAAGGAAGGAAGATGCAGAGACCCCTCGAAGCAATCCCAAGGTCCTAGGGTTGCGAGGAATGGTCAGGGGTTCTAAGGGGTGGAATAGTTACCCCCAAAAAGTATATATTGCCCACCCATCCCCAACCAACAACTATGGGAAGGGGATGCCTCTCGGAGGGTGCCGCCCACTCAGGTGGGAGGAAAGTAAGGTAGTTTCCATTCCTACATATTGTTTCCCAGGTTGGGTGGGAGGTTATACCTGCCTTCTCATCTATTGGGTAGGGAGAGAGTAGGGTACCCATAGATCCTACTAGATCCAAGCAAGCATTCAAGAGAACCCACATTGATTTTCTCTAGACTGGTTGGCCCCACCCTCTATATCCTTCAGGAGGAGATAGTGGGTAAACCCCACCTTCCTTCTCTCTTCACTAGAAGCTAAAACTAGCACATAGTTTCTATAGGTAAGGATCCTCACCCTATGTTAAAAGGTGACCTCAGAAGCCAGATGCCAGAAAATAGAAGCTCTCCAGTGCTTCCTGTTAGATCTAGGGCACACAACTGAGAGGGGGGTGAATCAGTTGTACAAAAACTTGCTTCTACTTCAAACACTTGATTCTTCTTTCTTAGTTAATAGCATATCAGTTAATTATT
Source organism: Cunninghamia lanceolata (assembly GCA_027924645.1). Classification (NCBI taxonomy): domain Eukaryota; kingdom Viridiplantae; phylum Streptophyta; class Pinopsida; order Cupressales; family Cupressaceae; genus Cunninghamia; species Cunninghamia lanceolata. Next base: position 17,691,653 of record BSBN01000049.1, read on the forward strand.
CATGAAAGCATAATGCATAAACACAGGAGCAGATAAACATCAACACATTGGACACCAAGATTTTGACATGGAAAACCCGGTTAAGGGAAAAACCACAGGGTGATTAACCCAAGGATTATTCTCTGTTAGAAGAATAAGAAAAATGAATGGCACATGCCAATTAGGGCTCACTACCTGAGCACACTGCTCACAAGAGGTACACTGCCTACAAGAGACACACTATCTACAAAGTGATAAGAATCACAAACTTGAACTGGAGATTGACATCTTTACCATGCCTGGATCAGTTCCATTTAAGCTTGAGATACTTCTGCTCTACCTTTTGCTCTTTCGCTATTCCACACTCATCCACATCATGACACACTTTGAAATGAACTCACAAACTTTTATTTATACAAGGCATTGACTTAGGAACAATCATCTAAGTCGGCAATCATCCACAAGAACATTCGCAAGATGAATAACTCATCCGGTCGGCCAGTCTGAACAAGAATATCTTCATCTGGAAGAATATCTTCAATTCTGGGCTCTAACACTAATGTGGACCGACAACACAACCTCAACATGATCCAAGAACCTTCACAAGCTTGCCTAAATGACCAGGTACATCCGCACTTCCTCTACTCATAGGAATCTCTTCTCCTCTTCACCCGGAACTTGAAGAACACAGTCTGTCGCGACTGTCAAATTGAAAAAGGTTCTTCCGGACCTCCAAACTTTGTATAAACTAAGATGACACATCACAAGGACATCCCAAACACTCCTTCCAATCCACAGAGTTTGATAATGCACCTCCGGATCTCACCGGACCTTTTTGTAATACTCTGTCCCTTCGGAGCATCTCCCGGAACCGGTTCTACTTGACCGATCACAACTTTTTCATATCTTCATGTGGACCTCTGAAATCTTAACTAGATCATCTCAAGACTCATATCTACAAAGCCTTTAATCTACATCCTCTGATCCTCAACCTATTGAGTACATTTGCCTTCTTCTTATCACTGTTCTTCACTATTCCTGATTGAGACTAATTTTCTCAATATCCTCAACACACAGCTCATCCAAACCTTCTTACCAATGCAATATGAGTATGTTGACATCAATGACAACACTGGTTAACCTCATACTTGCAACAATCTCCCCCTTTGTCATTGATGGCAACATATGATGTGAAAAACCATCAAGATAAGAACTTCTCTTTTCTGTCACTGCTCCCCCTATCAGCATCAACTCTTCACATGTCTTCTCTTCCTTTACTGCTCCCCCTTTGATCATCAACCACTTGTTTTTCACATGTCTTCTCTCCCCCTTTGACATTAATGGCAAAGGGCTCATACTTGCACTTGTAACACATCAGAATCATACCAGCTGCTCCCCCTTAGTAGCAGCTCCCCATCATCAATCCAGATCACAAGATATGACTATGATATCCACCGGACTGATGCACATCAGTGCATCCTAGTTCATCATCGGAGGGGCCATGACCCCTAACTTTTCCCAGAGATACTCAAAAGAGTCTTTGGGAAGAGGTTTAGTAAAAATATCTACAAGCTAATCCTTGGAGGGCACATACTCCAATCTGACTTCACCCTTGTTCACTTGTTCTCTCAAAAAGTGAAATTTGATAGATATATGCTTGGTCTTAGAATGCAATACCGGATTCTTGGAAATATTTATTGCACTTGAATTATCACAAAAAATTGTGATAGGATCCTCATATTCTACTTTCATGTCTCTTAACATCTGCTTCATCCATAAGATTTGAGTGCAACTACCTACTACTGCAATATATTCTACTTCAGTTGTAGACAGAGATATTGCCTCTTATTTCTTGCTTAGCCAAGAAACCAATCTCTTTCCCAAGAAGAATGCTCCACCACTAGTGCTCTTCCGGTCATCCACATCTCCTGCCCAATCTGCATCTATATATGCATGAAGAGAGAAATCCTGATCTCTAGGATACCATAGGCCATACTCAACTATCCCCTTTAGATATCTAAAAATTCTCTTGATTGCCATAACATGAGATTCTCTAGGGTCAGCCTGAAATCTTGCCACAAGACCAACAACCTGCATTATATCTGGTCTAGTTTGAGTGAGATACAATAATCCTCTAATCATCAATCTGTACTTGGTCTGATCTATCTTAGGTTAGTCATCATCTTTGCTCAACTTACATCTGGTTTCCATAGGAGTGTTCATTGGCTTTGAATCTTCCATTCCAAATTTCCTCAACAATTCTTTCACATATTTGGTCTGAGAGATAAAGATACCTTTCTTTGTTTGAGTAATTTGCAGACCCAAGAAGAAATTCATTTCACCAAGCATTGACATTTCAAACTCACTTTTCATTTGATTTGCAAAGGTTTTACACAAACTATCTTTTCCTCCAAAAATGATATCATCAACAAATACTTCAACAATCAAGATGTTTTTATTATCTATTTGGAAATATAGATTACTGTTAGCAGTACCTTTATTGAAACCAATCTACACAAGATGCTTATCCAACCTTTCATACCATACTCTTGGGGCTTGCTTCAATCCATACAGTGCTTTCTTCAACTTGCAGACCATATCATCATGATCAGATAATTGAAATCCATCCAGTTGTTCAATGTATACTTCTTCTTCCAAATCACCATTTAGGAAGGCAGACTTGACATCCATCTAATATACCTTGAAGTCTTTGAAGGTAGCATATGCAAGAAACAATCTGACTGCTTCAATTCTTGCTACCGGAGCAAAGTTTTCTTCAAAATCAATTCCTTCTATTTGAGAGTAGCCTTTGCAGACCAATCTGGCTTTGTTTCTGATTACTTCACCAACCTCATTTAGTTTGTTCCAGAAGACCCATTTGGTTCCAATCACATTCTTGTTTCTAGGTCTGGGAACAAGATCCCAAGTGTGATTTTTCTCAATTTGCATCAACTCTTCCTCCATTACTTTGGTCTAGTTTTCATCATTGCAAGCTTCATTTATTGTCTCAGGTTCAATCTTTGAAATCAGACAGTATTCATTTGAATTTTGAGCAATTCTCCTCCTTGTTTGTACCCCTTTGCTTTTGTCACCTATGATCTGATCTTCAGAGTGATTTAAAGTTACATACCTTAGAACTTTGGGAGTCTCTTGCACTGCTATTTCTTGATCAGGTTCATTCAGACAAACCTCTTTTTCCTGATTTACCGGATCAATCTGAATCTGACTTTCAGGAACTGATTGAGTTCCTTGAATCAGAGCACCATCTTGATCATCTTCATCATATTCATAAAACCTTGAGGGCTTCTCAATTCCTTCATCAACCTTCACATTTGTACTTTCTATCATCTTTTTCAGTCTCTTACTGGTATGCTTTGCTTTGAGTGGAGTAACCCAAGAAAATTCCTTCATCACTTCTAGCATCAAACTTTCCTAGATCTTCATCTCTTTTGATGTAACACTTGCTACCAAATACTCTAAAATATCTCACAGTAGGAGTTATACCAAACCAAAGTTCATAAGGAGTCTTACCGGTATTGTTTCTGATTTGAACTCGGTTAAGATTGTAGACTGCAGTGCTGACAGCTTCTCTCCAAAACATCTGAGGAACATTTACTTGCATCATCATTGTCCTGGAAGCTTCTTAGATGGTCCGGTTCTTTCTCTCAACTACTCCATTCTGCTATGGAGTCCTAGGAGCAGATAACTGTCTCTTTATGCCATGCTTCTCACAAAAGTCTATGAATTCACCGGATGTGAATTCACCACCTCTATCGGACCTTAGACACTTCAGTTTTAATCTAGTTTGATTCTCTACCATTGCCTTGAAGATTTTGAACTTCTCAAAGGCTTCTGATTTCTCTTTCAGAAAGGTAACCCACATCATCCGGGAATGATCATCAATCAGTAACATGAAATATCTATCACCTTGCATACTCTTGATTCTTGTCGGACCACATAGATCAGTATGAACTAATTCCAATAATCCGGTAGAGGACTGATCTTTGCTTTTGAAAGAGACTCTACTCTATTTACCTAGCTGGCATTCTTTGCACAAACTATTTGTAGGTTTCACCAATTTTGGAAGATCTCTTACAGCCTAAATATTGCTTATCTTGATGATGTTATCAAAATTTACATGACACATCCTTCTATGCCATAGCCAACTCTGATCAACTTGAACAAACAGACAACTTTTATTTGAACCAACCAGATGGAAGATATTACCTTTGTTTGAGTACCGGATGCAATCTCAGTTCCGAAGCTTTCAAAGATCCTGCATCTTCCATTTTTGAACCGAAGATCATAACCTTTGTCTACTAACTGTCCAACACTAAGAAAATTGTGCTTCAATCCTTCAACATACAGTACATTACCAGTTTTGCTCTTTCCATCAAAAGAAATAGATCCCCTACCTCTGATTCTACCTACAAAATTGTCACCAAACTTTACCATTCCTCCTTCATACCTTTCTAAATCTAAGAACTTGTTCTTGTCACCTGTCATGTGGTGAGAGCATCTACTGTCAATAACCCAATCATCCTTTTCTTCAACTTGGGCAGCCAAAGCTCTTTCTACAACCTTATGATTGACAGATTTAGAGGATATTGGTTCTTCTTCCTTGATGGCAATAAACACCCATTCATTTCTGGATTTGTCTCCTATCTCTGATTCATCATCTGTTACTCCTTCATTATCAGCTTCTTCATGAACATAATAATAGTTCTTTTGGAACCTTTGTCTGTTGGAGTTTGACCTTGCAAATCTTTCCAGACATCTTGAAGCAAAATGACCAATCTTATTGTAGTTGAAGCACTTAAAAGGTAACTTTCCTTCATACTTACCGGATCCTCTTGGCAATCTCTTTGCAATGAGGACTTCAAGATGAGTTGTTTCTGCTTCTTCCTCTTCCATGTCTTTCCTTGCTTGATCATACCATGACATCTTCCTTGAAGAGTTTTCTCCTGGATCAAATCTTTGTTTGCCTTTCACATAGGCACTGGCTTTGAATGCAGATTCAGTCTTGGGGGGATCATCTCCAAACTTTGTCATTTCAAATGCAACCAGTTTGCCAGCCAATTGCTCTCTTGTGATAGTTGCATGGGCTCTGAATTCATCAATGGCAGCAACCTTGATCTTGTAGGCAGCAGGAAGGGATCTGAGAATCTTGCAAACAATTTCATTTTCATCCAAAACTCCACCAGCATTCCTGATTCCACACACCAGCTCATTCACTCTTGGCATAAAAGTAGTGATATTTTCATCATCTCTCATCTTCAATCTTTCAAATTTCCCTTTCAGACTTTGCAACCTTGCACTCTTAACAAACTCATCTCCTTCATGCAGAAGTTCTAGTTTAACCCAGATTTCATATGCAGTTGGTAGGTCAATGACATTTGAGAGCTCTGAATCATTCAATGCGCTTAGAAGAGCTTCTTTGGTCCGCAAATTGTTTTCAGCATCTGTGATTTCATTCAGAGTTGTCGGACCACCTTGTGGAGGTACATATGGTTTTGAGACCGTGGCCAAGTATGCTTTTCCCGTACACTCCAAGTGACATTTCATGCGACCTTTCCAGAGAGTGAAGTTGGTTCCATCAAACTTCAGACTATCCTTCTTGTATGACGACATCCTGGATCTCCTCAAGTGGTTAAGCTCCTTTTAGAGGAACTTGGCTCTGATACCAACTGTTAGATCTAGGGCACACAACTGAGAGGGGAGGTGAATCAGTTGTACAAAAACTTGCTTCTACTTCAATTCTTCTTTGTTAGTTAATAGCATATCAATTAATCATTCATGAAAGCATAATGCATAAACACAGGAGCAGATAAACATCAACACATTGGACACCAAGATTTTGACGTGGAAAACCCGGTTAAGGGAAAAACCATGGGGTGATTAACCCAAGGATTATTCTTTGTTAGAAGAATAAGAAAAATGAATGGCACATGCCAATTAGGGCTCACTGCCTGAGCACACTGCTCACAAGAGGCACACTGCCTACAAGAGACACACTGTCTACAAAGTGATAAGAATCACAAACTTGAACTGGAGATTGACATCTTTACCATGCCTGGATCAGTTCCATTTGAGCCCGAGATACTTCTACTTTGCCTTTCACTCTTTCACTATTCCACACTCATCCACATCATGACACACTTTGAAATGAACTCACAAACCTTTCTTTATACAAGGCATCGACTTAGGAACAATCATCTAAGTCGGCAATCATCCACAAGAACATTCGCAAGATGAATAACTCATCTGGTCAGCCAGTCTGAACAAGAATATCTTCATCCGAAAGAATATCTTCGATTCTAGGCTCTAACACTAATGTGGACTGACAACACAACCTCAACATGATCCAAGAACCTTCACAAGCTTGCCTGAATGACTAGGTACATCCGCACTTCCTCTACTCACAGGAATCTCTTCTCCTCTTCATCTGAAACTTCAAGAACACAGTTTGTTGCGACTGTCAAACTGAAAAAGGTTCTTCTGGACCTCTAAACTTTGTATAAACTGAGATGACACATCACAAGGACATCCTAAACACTCCTTCCAATCCGCAGAGTCTGATAATGCACCTCCAGATCTCACCGGACCTTTTTGTAATACTCTATCGCTCCAGAGCATCTCCCGGAACCGGTTCTACTTGACTGATCACAAATTTTTCATATCTTCATGTGGACCTCTGAAATCTTAACTGGATCATCTCAAGACTCATATCTACAAACCCTTTAATCTATATCCTCTGATCCTCAATCTATTGAGTACATTTGCCTTCTTCTTATCACTGTTCCTGATTGAGACTAATTTTCTCAATATCCTCAACACACAGCTCATCCAAACCTTCTTACCGATGCAATATGAGTATGTTGACATCAATGACAACACTGGTTAACCTCATACTTGCAATGCTCCCTACCTAGATACCTTAGTTCTCTATTCACTACACAAGTTCCCCCTATGTGTGGGGTTGGGTGGGGGCATAGGCTGAGTGGGAGGGAGATAGCTAGGAGGGTGGCAATATATATTTGTTGTGCCTTCATGAAGGTTAAGTCTAAGGGTTTACCAACATGTTGGGACCCCCAGGCCCTATCTCTCCCTCCCACTTGACATTAATTACGCTATAGTTCCCAACTTAACCACCCACCCTGTAGGGTGGGAGGCCTATGCCCCACCTTGCAGGGTGGCAGGAAAGTGACGGGGGCCCCAACAACAATTGAAAAAATATCCTATCACAACATCTACCTCTTGGGGGGACCTCTCCAAAGCCACATAAAATATATATTGCCCACCTAGAACATTAGCCCCCCACAATTAATTGGACAAACCTCCATGCTAACTAATCTACCTCCCAGGGGGGACACCCAACCTCGAGGGTTCTAGGAAAACCCTCAAACTAACCCACACATGGTAAACCCTCAGAATTAAACTCCCACCCACCCCTGATGCCAAACCATATTAGTAGTTGAGGGGCATCATTTTTGGGCCCCTACACCTGGGTGAGAGGAATTGTGTTAACCCCCCACCCTGCAGGACGGGTGGAAAGTGATGGTTGGAGGTGTATGCCTCCCACCAAGCCCCCTTCTCTTCCTCCCACCCAGGTGGGTGGTTTATTTGAGTTGGGTGGATGGGTGGGAGGCTTTATTTTCTCTAGGGGTGGGTTAGGCAATCTATATTTTGATTAGGTTTTGGGGGGTTAAGTCCGAGGGTTTGCCCAACTTCTTTAATTTGGGGGTTTTCCTAGAACCCCTAAGAGATATAGGGTGGGGGACCCCAACAATCAACAATTGCATATTATTGTTGGAGGGCAATATATACTTTTTATTGGGCCCCCGACTACTAATATAGTTGGAGGTAGATGTCGTTGCTAAGTGGGGGGCTAATGTTCCTCAAGCCTAGTTTCTTCAAATTTTGAACTAAACTATATTAGCAGTTGGTAGTAGCCAGAGGCGTTAGTTCCTCAAGCCCTGGGAGGTTTCTTCTATTATTGTTGGGTTAGAGGGCAGATCTAAAACATCTCTAGCAAATTGAATACGTGATGCCCTATATATATAGTTGGTGTACCAAAATTTTAAAAACTGGGTGGGTTCATCTATTCAATCTCCATCGGTTTGGGCTCATTATGCACCTACCTCAAAATGTAACAAAGTGCCTATAAATAAGAAGGGTGTGCCATGCTAAAGTTATTGGGAAGCATTCGAATGCTAACTGTCAACCTGCCCTACCGACCGCCCTACTTTTATCCACCCACCTCTTTTATTCACCCTTGACCCACCACCCCATATCCCCTCTTTTCCCACATACCCAAGCAATAGTTAAGTTTGTCATCCTTCTACCCAGGCTCACCACAATATAGTTCTCATGAATCAATTCACTATCATCTATTGGTTTAGGTTTAGGTCACACAGCATCCACTTTTTGATTAGAAAGGCTATCTCTTTATGAGTATCACTGGACTGCTTTGCCATCTGGAACATGGCCCCTCTTTTCTAAGTGGTTGGACCTAAAATCACTTAAGAAGACAAATCCCACCTGAATGCTTTTTCGTTACCCTCATCAAGTATTAGTTAGCTGAAGGAGGGGCTAGCCGGAACTATGTATGACCTCAAAATTGTTAGTTCACGAGCTCTCCTCTCAAGCATCTCCTTTCACCCGAAGGTTCAAAGCCTTCATTCGAGAGCGAGGAATGTCAAATCTTGGGTACTAGCCTAGGTTACATGGGGGACACTACCATAGTGATCATCTAATTATGTGGGGATCAGGAAGGCAAATATATATCTGTAGCCCTACTATTATAATGGGTGAGAAGGTCATCTGTAGTAAAAGTAAGGGGGTTCTGACAGATGAGGAATATCAGAAACATCTATCTTTCATTTCTCCCCAATTAGACCTATTCATCCCTACTGGCCACATCAGTTTGGCTCTCCTCTGGGGTTTTCAGATCTATCCTCCTCTTCCATATCTTGCTTCCATCATTGGAACTGGAGTCATCAACCTCGCCAATTTCTGACTTGCTCCCAGTACGATGGTGCCTTGGGAGAGGGGCTTCCAAGGCATTATGGATACACTCTAGATGATTTCATGCAATTGATCCATGGATTCTTCCCATTCCTTCATGGCTTCATTGTCATTCCCCTTGGCTCACCTAAACTATGCCTCTTCCAAATCCTCCTCCCTCAACCCTTCCTCCCAGCCCCGCTCCTTAGACATTCTTCCAAATGTCCATCTTCCTCCCAGCCTATTATTTCTTTAGGCCCTCATCTGCCTAAAGAAATAAAACTAATCATAGATATAGATAGAGGGGGGCCCAACAAATATATATTGCCGCCCACCCAACCCCACTTATAGGATTCTAGGGGACCCCTCAAATATATGGCTTGTGAGTGGTATAGTTGGGATAGAAGTTGGGCCAAGAGAGAAGGGGAGGGAGACTGATTGGATGGGGATTTGACCCCTATGAATAGGGATAGATCGCTGGTCCCGGACTTAATGATTTCCACTCAATCCTAAATAGAAAGCTTCAGGATTCGGGCAAGATTTCCACTATCCTCCACCCACTCCCACCCAATTTTAATCTGGGTGGGGGGCCTACTATTCACCTAGGCCACTAGCTCCCAAGCCTATACCCCCCACCCAACCCCACACATGAGTTGCAGAGGGCAGGTTTTGGTTCCATTGAGAGTGTTCCCCTATAGAGAGAAGGGTGATCAACCAACCCAGTTTAATCAATTAATAGAGGGCCACTGCCCCTATTTGTTAGTATAGTAGAGGCCCATATATCAAGGGATCGAGGGAAATGAAGCTATGGCCCTCTCTCAATCAAGTTACCCCTATCTATGTCTAGGGCTTCTCACTAATAGTTCCAATGAGGTCAGGTCCATCAATTCTAAGCTTTCCTCCTATTCATGGTCTTGTTGGACCCTCGCCCCATATAGAGATGAAGATAGAGATAGATCTCGAGAGCCTACTGATGCCCCTATATCCACATGCCTAGAGGGATAGGGCCTATCTATATCCACATGCCTAGAGGGATAGGGCCTAGAGGGATAGGGCCTATCTATATCCATGATCGACTATATATAGTTTAGTATATAGTTGGTGGGTTCCTATTTATAGGCACGACTCTCCGCTGGCCTATATATCCAAGGGTGCCATAAATAGATATAGATACAAGGTACTAACTACCAACTCTCGACTCTATATAGTATAGCCCAATCTCCCTCAAGAACTTGTAGGATATGTACATTAAGGAACCCTCTGCCTCTATGAGAAAGGCTATTATATAGTAGGCCATTAGATGAGTCTGTTGACTATAGAGAGTTTTCCTTGATTGATAGATTGAGTGTCGACCGACTATAGATAGTTTCCCCCCATACACATCTAGGGCCTCTCGAGCAGAGCATAGATATATCTTGTCTCCATTTATAATATATAGAGTAAGGTGAATCCAAGAGATGCTCACCTTTCTAAATATCTCTCGAATTTGGTTAAATTCCTATACAGTTAGGAGCTAGGGATGCGAGAGAATTAAAATTGCCCTATACCCTATAAATTGAAGGAAAGGAAAGGCGATGTGGTCGGCGCCACAGCTATATATAGTAGAGTAGAGGGGCATCTCTAAACTAATTAGACAGTCCTTATCCATCTCCTCTATACACAACTATATATACGTGGGGGATTGATAAACCATAAATGGAGGACTCCCCCACCCCTATAGCTATATCTAGAGGAGGGTTGAGCATATCGATCGTTCTAGAGAGACTATCAAATAGGCAGTGTGCTATTGGGGACTCCCAATAGGGAGTGAAGCAAACGAGATTCCTCTAGGCTACCTGACCAGCCTAGACTCAGTAACTAAGGTGGAGTGCCCAGTACTATCTACTATCCATAGGGAGTTCAACCAGGTCCACTCCTTAGAATAGATAGTTATAGAACTAGTTGTCAGTTAGATAGTCTTGGGTAGTAATGACTAGCCCCTAAGATAGAGGGGATCAAGTGATGCCACCATCTATTCCTAACCCAGCCAAATGGATCGAAGATTTCCCTATCTCCCTATCCATATATGTGGTTGGTTGACCCCTTAAATATATTATTGAAATCTATTGAATTACCATTAAATCTGGGTGGGTGGCAATATATATATATATATATATATATATATATATATATATATATATATATATATATATATATATATATATATATATATATATATATATATATATATATATATATATATATATCTGGGTGGGTGGCAATATATATATATATATATATATATATATATATATATATATATATATATATATATATATATATATATATATATATATATATATATATATATATATATATATATATATATATATATATATATATATATATATATTGGGCCCCTTCATGGAGGTAGATTAATTGGGGTGGGGTGGGTGGGAGGAAGGGGTGGGTGGGCCCCTCTTTTCTATTATTGTAGTTGGGGTGAGTGGAAGGCCCCCAATATAGATTAGGGTGGGAATCGAGATGTACATATCTTTCACTTATACATTGAGCTAGCTAACCTGATGCTTCCATCGAGAGGGAGATGCATGCTCCACTCACTATGTGAGTGTTGAATCTTGGTCCTCAGAGTAGCTTATCTATAGGTGTTCTAGACCAAGGTAAGAAAACCTCATTAGTAGTATCTATCCAAAGTATAACCGGCCATTGTTTAATAATTCTAGTCTTCGGCCAGCCCAAAGAAACCCCCAAGTTGCGGTTAGACACCTGTAGTAAGTGGTGTCAGAATAGTTCGATGCTAGCTGGGTCCTTTAGGTCCCAACTATAATAGCTCTAGATCCAAACTAAGACATAACAAATATCAACTCAATGGGGTTTCCCAACCTCACTAATCGGATCACTACACACCCCTCTCCAAGCCCCCATCACTTTCCAACCACTCATGTGAGGAGTGTAGGCCACTTGGGGTGGGTGGAAGGTGTCAATTGCCCCACACATGACAATAATAAATTTGAGGGTGGGAGCCTAATGTTTCCTTAGGCTCCATTCACACACACATTGGGGTTTGGTTGGAGGAATAATATAAAAGTGGGGGTGGGTGGGTAATATATATTTTTATTGGCTTCTAGGAGGTAGATACCATTTAGTGCCAATGCTGACCTTCATTCTCAAAATAATAGCCAACTTCTAAATAATATAAAATGCAAGTGGGTAGGCAATATATATTTTTATTAGCTTCTGGGAGGTAGATGCCAACTATATAGAGGGGGGTGCTAGGTGGGAGGAAATAGTATAAAAGGGGTGCCCCCAGGTGGGAGATGAAGGTTTGAGGGGCCAGGTGGGAGGAAAGTGACAAGGATCCATAGGGGTGGGTGGGGGATTAAAGTTGGGCGGGTGGGGGAGGCTGGTTGGCTCAGAAAAGAGGGCATGCAATTGACATTGGGTGGGAGGGAGAGGTAGGGGTGGGTGGGTGGAGGCTAATTGTGGGTCTTGGCACATTGCAAGATAATCAAGTGGGGGGTTCAATTTTGTCTTAGGAAAGGGGCATTTCACCTTGGAATCAATATCTCTGGAGGTTTCTTTAGGAAACCCCCTACCCTATCTACCTATCCCGGGGTTGGGGGCCTATAATTTCAAAGGGCACCCAAGGAAACTAAAGGCTCCAAGATAATAGGACAACATCAGATCAATCTCAATTTCGTGACTGCGAGGGCTCTGATGGTTACAACCTCTAGCAATACTGATCTAGGTGAGACCACGGGAAGAGCCAAATGCGAAGGGTTCTACAAGTCGATACAAGAGGTCAAGAGAGACTGCTCCCAATTGAGGCTCAACTTTAACATGGTCCACTCACTCCAGCACATCATGGGGGGACTACAACCTCATGACCTTCTCCTCCAATCACATCCCCTAAATCATCTGCACCAACAATATATACTCATCCCACTATAATCCTCCACCACCCCCAATACTAGTTGTGTCTTCTATAATGCCCCTCTTTTCTATTATTGAGTGAAGAGTTAGGTAGAAACAAGATTGATTTCTCCAACAAATTTTCTCTCTATTCCTTGGGAACCACACATTTAATCCTGAGCTTTAAAGCTTTATCTTCATGCTTGGGGACTGACCATTTAAGTTCAATCAACTCTAGTAGCTATATGAAATGTGATTAATGCCAAACAAATATCCTCCATAGCCCATTGGAGGGTAAAGCAATAGATGTAGCTATATAAAATACAAAAATAGTAGTTTGGATTGGCTCCATGGGCGATAAATGGGTGAAGCAACTTGAACAAGTATGTCGAATGCCTAGATGTATCTATTAGTGTTCATTCCCCCAGTCCTTTTTGTTGGTCAGGTTTCACAGGTCACCCTATAGATAGTAAGGAATTCACATGAAAGAATGTTTTTCTCCCTAGTAAAATGGGTTAGTCAGGGCTCACAGCTATATTGAACACCCAGATGTATCTATTCGTAACTCCCTATTGAAATCCAAGTGCTGGGTTTGATAGCTATATGTGGAGCGGTTATTGATCTCCCTATCCCGGGGAGACGATAGCTCTTGAAATAAAGGTGGGATGAAGTAGTCCACTAATTTGAATTACTTCCATAAGAAGGTAGGGGCTAGGGAGGGAGGATTCAATATCGATTTGGAACAACCCCATTGAATTCTGATATTTGGAAATTCAATACTAATTTTTCCTTTCAACGTCATCAACGCAACTAATTGATGAAATCTCCATGAAGGGGGGTCCGTTTCCAATGACATCTACTTCTTGGGGGGGCCTACCTAGCAAATAATCTACCTCCCAAAAGGCGGGGGGGCTCCCACCCTCCATAATATAAAAGGGGGACCCCAGCCAACATCGTCACTTACCTCCCACCCTGCAAGGTGGGTGGTTATGTTCGAGGGTAGGGAATTTGAGTTCCACCCTACCCCCCCAACTATTGCCTCCCACAAACCCATGATGTCCTTTGGTGTGGCCCCCTAACTCGAATGAAGTTTTGGCACCCACCCACCCATCCCAATAGCATCTACCTCTTGGGGGTTGAGTGATAGGTGTTGGGTTGGTGGGAGGCTATAGTTGACCCCCTTCATGGAGGTTTCTTCAGTGCCATTGAAGATGCCCAAATGGGAGGAGATTAGTTATGAGAGGGGAAAAGGAGGCGGATCGAGTAGACCTTCCATTAATAGATCTAAATCCCTGTTGCCATACACCGTCGGGGTGACCCTTCAAATATATTATTGTAAGGATGATAGTATTGGGTTAGGTGGGGTGGGAGGGATGAACCAATGGGTTGGGTGGGGCCAAGAGGTTTATAAAGGGATACTTGGGGTAAGTGCAAAAAGTTGGGGGGCCAAAAAGTGACCAAATTTTTTTAAAAAAAAATTAAGACATAATGCGAGCGTGTTATGTTTAATTATATATAAAAAAAGAGCATTTCTCCTCATTTGATTTCTTTTATTCTCTCTACACCCACTGCCTATAAACCCTAAGGAGCGCGCTTGCATTTTTGAAGAAACAATTTGATCACAAAATCTCACTGATTCATTGCCAAAATGCCTGCATGATGTTGAGCAGGCCAAAGGAGTGAGTTTTATTTTTTTTTTTGTCTGAATTTTTTTCCAAATAGGTAGGTTTGAGTTGATTTTTGATGTAAATTTCCTTAATTGTCAGGAAATGTTAATGCACCACCTCCTCCTCCTCAAAATCCACAAAATCTTGAACAGGAAATACCTACTGAAGAACAACCTAAACAACAAACTCCTCCATCCATTCCTCGACATGCCCATGGAACACAAGAAAATCTAATGGTGCAAATCAAAAACAATAAAAAAGAAATTGAAGACATAATTGCAACGTTGAAAGATCCTTCAACTTCAACCTTGCATAGATCCACGCTTGCTCAATCTCTTAAATCTATGTTATCAAATGTAGATGCAATTAGCAAGCAAATATCTAGTTGGTCGGATAAGAGGAGAGAGTTTAGAGAGTATTATGTAGACAAGCTATCATATGAAGATGTGAGAAAGTTACAAATTACAAAATTGGGCTTGTGTTCCATTTTCACAAATCCACAAACAAATCAACCTCCACCCATTACATGCAAGAGGTTCCCTATCCATTCGTGCAACAACCAAGCGATAAGGGACAATTTTGGGCAGAGGTGGTGGATGGTTTTTGACCATCCTCCATGCAACAATAATGAGGTCGTACAATACTTTTTGAGGAAAGTCTACTACGAGTTTGTCCTTAATAAAGTACCAAACTATTTTGATATGTGGGAGTTTTAGGGTAGAGGTAGGGGGTCATCACAAGATAGACCAGGGGCACATGTTGACCCACAGCGGCCAGTGAGACGAGTAATCAACAGACTAGCCCATGAACATGTGTCTATCCCTTCCACTATGAAGGAGAGTGTTGAGGTCAAGACACTTCAGTCCATTAGTGCCTTGACCCAAAGCATCATAGAGCATGCTAGTCCTGCAGCATAGCGTGGGTTGGGAGATAGTCTGAGGAGTAGGGTTCCACCCCATACTTGTCAGACTTGTGGGTCAGCCTATGGTTATGACCCCATGGATAGTCAGGACGCAGCTACACAGGCTACATCTATAGCTGAGCAGATGGTGATAACAGATACCCTCCTGAGTGAGACTTTCGGCCTTGATACTCAGGTAAATATTAGCACATTCATTGAATTTAATTTATTAAATTTTATTTTTGAAATGCAAGATTAACTAATTTAGTTTGATGATTTTGATGAAATTTTAGGGTCATAGCATTGATACAGTTCTCAACAGTACTCCACCTATATTTTACACTATGACATCTACTGCCAGGGTATGTAACTAGTAAACAATTATAAATATTACATGTGAATAGCATTGTTATATGAATGGTATTCTAATATCTGATTTTAGATGTTGAATAGGTTAATCTTGGAGATTTCACAGCAACAGCTGCCAATGGTGGTGTAGTTCAAAGCTTCACTGAGGTAATAAAATAAATAATTTAACTAATGAATTGTACTTATTAGATTTTTGTAGTTTATATTCATATCATTGATTACATTGCATTGCACGTCTTTCAAACTCAAAGCATTATTAAACATTGCATAACTAATAGCTAGATGTTGATAGATGACAAAATTTCAATTATAATATAGTTAAATTTGAAAAAATGGCTCAAAGAAATGTGCTCTCATGGAATGCCATGAGAAGCAGATGCATAGACAAGGACATCACCATGAGACCACTTTTCTTTGAGTCATCTTTTCAAATAGCTCACTACCTTGTCTATGCTACCACATTTTCCACACATGTCTACCAAAGCTTGTTTATCCCCTCCACACTATTCTTTGACAAATTCTCTCTAATAATCTTATCCAATTACCACCAATTAGACCCCAGGACATGACACCAGAGAGGGGCATTAGCCTATGACATCTTATATAGCATATGATTGACTCGAACATCATCTAGGTTTTAGGTATTAATTATGGGGGCAACAAGTCACCCCTAACCAAAATCTTCAAATCTACTAACCCTTTCCCCTACAAACTTATGTCAATCCTATTGGCTCAATTTATTCCATCCCTACATCTATAAGAAAGAGCTATAGTATATCACCAAGAGAGCAAAATATTCACTGTGATTATGTGTATTATGTGTCTAGTTGTATCATAGTGATGTATTGTTGATAATGAATATCATAGTGTGCTTTATTGTGTGTACTTACATGTTTAGGTGAGTGTGTGTGTATGTTAGGAACCATGACTTGCATCACTATTCTAGTTTCATAATTAAATAATGTTGTTTTATTTTCAGATGATGCAAGCTGTGGAGACACCTCCCGAAGTTCATAGGGCAATGGTGCATGGTGTGTCCACTGCGATTCATAGCTCCATGCCATTGACGGGGGTATGAGGTAGATTAGTAAATTTCAATTTACATTCATTGTTATTGTATACGCCTAAAAATGACATGACTCGGTCTAAATAAATATTCTTAATATTTATTCCCTTCTAATTCTTCTATCAATAAATAAATAAAACAAATTTATTTATTTGATTCATATTCTTCTAAATTAATTAAATATCAAAATATTTAATTACCTCTTCTAAAGTCAAAATTAAATAAAATCCTTTATTTAATTAAATTGTTCCAAACAATTAAATAATTCTTTATTATTTAATTAAGTCAAATCATTCTAACAAATTTAAATAAATCAATCAAATTTATTTAAATCCTCTCAATCTCTAAAAATAAAATATAATTAAATATTTTTATTTATTCTTCCAAATCATGCACAAACAATTAAATAAATTTATTTATTTAATTTTCTTTCTAATCTTCTAATTCTTCCAAAATCATTCTAAATTAAATAATACCAATTATTTAATTATTTCTTCCAATAATATCTTTTCTAAATTTAAATAAATCAAATATTTATTTAAGTTGTCTATTTCTTCTAAATTGAGTTATCTCTAAATATAATTCAATCCTTATGCACATGCAATTGAATATTTTAAATATTTAATTGAGTTAAAATATCTTCTCATCCTCATGCAATTTCTATTCTCTAGTTCTATTCTCTTAATTGATTGATCTATTCTTTTAATTGATTTATCTCTTCAGTTAACTCATTCTTCTATTTTATTAATTCCTCTCATGCAAAATATAGCAAGACACATGTCTTCTTCCTATTCGCACATGTTCCTCAACCTTTCTATACCGTTGATCTTCTCATCCTTTCTATACTGTTGATCTCTTCTTTCCCAAGTCTATAAATTGAACCCTGTTCTTCCATTTCATTCATCTAAGCTTTAAGTATCGTTACTCTGTAGGAATTATAGAGTGCCTTTGGCACCAATTCCTTCATTGCTTGTGATCACACTCATTACTACATACTACTATCATTGTTGTGAAGCTCCTCTTCATTACAAAGCATTATCATAGCCGTTCTCCATTGACAATCTTAGAATCATAGCAAGGAAGTGCACTCTCTGAGGGCCTTATTCATACATGCAAGATCAATTGAGATAAGCAACCAATGGAAGCTATGAAGCTTTGAGGTTTACAAAGGTTTTTGAAGTTCTTTTGTTTGATTAATCTCTTTGTTTCTATATTTTGTTGAGTTTTAGGTATTTTGATATTGATTATATTGATTATTCATATTTACTCCAATTTTCCCTTAATATTTTTGGCACCCACCGTGGGGCCTAGCCCCAAATTTAACCTAAAAACTAAGTTTTTGTGTTTTAGAAAGCCGTACACATAAGGAAATCACGCATCTGACACATCCTAAAATGCATCTGCTATCTGTTACGATGCATATGTTCCTTCAACACATACAGTCTCCGATCTAATGCATATACTATCTGTTCCAGTTGTGTATGAGAAAAAATCGATTAAATAAAAAACTTAATAAAACCAAAAACCCAATAACATAAAGAAAATGAATTTAAATAAAAGCCATGACAAATAATCAATGAAATAAAGACTTTTACCGAAATTTGTATTGTTTCCTTTGGATTGAATGTGGATTGCTCAATGAAGTTGCGAAGCCATAGCTGCAACAAGCAAGTAGTGTACTCAATGTGCTCAAAGATCAATGTCAAGAGATCGTGAGAGTGCTCAATCGATGCGTTTTGTATGCTCAAAGCGCTGTTAAGTATGCCTGAGAATACGATCGAAGAGAGAGGCTCAATGAAGGAGATGAGGGGGGTTTATATAGATTTCAAGGAAGATCGATCAACGGTCCAGATAATTCAGAAGAATCAACGGAGGAGCATAGTTGAGGAATGTGCAACGAATGAGAAAAAGACAAGTGTCTTGCTTTCTTTTGCATGAGAGGAGTTATCAAGAATGGAAGAATGAGTTAACTAAAGAGATAAATCAATTAAAAGAATAAAACAATCAGTTAAGTGATTTAAAACAAGAAGAAGAGATTTGCATGAGAAAAGAAGATATTTTGCTTTATTAAATATAGAAAGCCTGAGTTATGTTAGAGATAACTCAATTTTAGAAGAAAAAGCAACTTAAATAAATAATTGATTTATTTAAATTTAGAGAAGATATTTTTGGAAGAAATAATTAAATAATTGGAATTATTTAATTTAGAAAATTTGAAAGCAAATTAAATAAATAAATTTATTTAATTGTTGTGCATGATTTTGGAAGAACAGTTTTGATTTAATTAAATAATGTAAATTATTTAATTTTAGATAAGAGGGAATTTGTTGAATTAATTAAATAATTGACTTCATTTAATTAATGTGGACTTGGTTTTTGGAAAGAGGATAATGATTTAATTAAATAATTAAAATTATTTAATTGTGGAAGAATATAGAGGAATTTAATTTAATTAATTAAATAAAGAGAATTTATTTAATTAATGTCAAAAGTATATGATTTAGAAGAATTTGGTGAAATTAATTAAATAATTAGATTATTTAATTAATGTGGGAAATGCAGGTGATTAGGAAGAAATGACGAAATGTGAGCAGTGTGACGACTTGGTCATTTTAGGGTGTCTACACCAGTGCATACATTATTTTGGTGAATATAGACTGTTCCAGTGCATCTATCCTCTGATACGGCACATATGTCAGTTCAACACATATACACTATTTTCCTATGCTTTTGACGTCTGTCTTAGCGCATATATACTACGGCACTTCTGAGCTCTGTTTCTGCGCATTCAGTCTCTGAAGCTGCGCATCTGATCTAGACAGTGATTTTTAGGGTTTCCTTAAAGTTTTTGCTAAATGCTAACGTCTCTTTGCAGGAACACTCTTGATTTGTTTTGCAGGCTAGGTATTGGTTTAGAATCATATAGTTGCACTTGTTAACTCACACTTCAATTTCTAATGGGAAAGTAAATGGATGCTCATGTGAATCTCACATAGTTTTAACTAGGAAGGAGGTAATTGAATCATTGCTATCTTTCATATCATTGAATCATTGCTATATTGCTATCTTTCAAAGTTAAACAACTCATTGCTATCTAGATAAAATTGAACACATCATTTCTATCTAGGTAAAACTAAACCATTGCTATCTTGATTATCACTTCAAAGTTAACAAATTCATGCTATCTGGATAAAATTGAACACATCATTGCTATCTGGGTAAAACTAAACCATTGCTATCTCGATTATCACTTCAAAGTTAACAAATTCATGCTATCTGGATAGAATTGAACACATCATTGCTATCTTGGTAAAACTAGACCATTGTTATCTTGTTATCACTTCAAAGTTAACAAATTTCTATGCTTGCCCAAGTAGATAGCTCATCTAGTTTTTCTCATTTTAACTAGGGGAAAAGAACCACTTTATTCTATGTTTTGGGAATGATACCAGGCCTATGTTCTCCCCTATCTTGGGTGACCAAAATGCCAGACATATCATTTCTACATGTGTTTTTCCTTTAGAGGGGTCTGCTCTTGGATACCGTTCATCCAAGTAGGAACAACCCTAAGTGGTAACAAGCTAGATGCCAAGCCCTTCCAAGCCACTATAAATAAATTGTGTTTGGAACGAAAGCTTCAAACAATGAGTGTAGTTGTGTTATACTGACAACCAACCTCCCCCAAAACCCTCCAAGGCGCAACCCTTGTAGGCTGGGAGACTCCATAACGGAGAGTAGTGCTACTGCATGTATAACCACTCAAATAGTTCCCTTTATTACTCATCCTTTGTTTTAGTAGACCAAAAACCCCTATAATCCGGTGCAGGAAAGGGTGATTATCACCTCCCAAAGATGCTTCACTGGAGATAGTGAGAATTTGATTTTATACTGTCCTTTGAAACCTAGGATTGTACTTGCTTTCTTTTTAGTCCAAAAAGAGTCAAAAAATCACAAAAAAATAAAAAAACCATAAAAATATTCTTTGTGTTTGCTGTGTCTTCTTGCCATAAATTCAAAAAATTAGATCAAAAAGACCTTGTAGCCAAAGTACCAAAAACATCAGAAAATTGCCAAAAACTTGCAAAAATCACTGAAAAACTAGAGTGGTACATTCATCCTCTCTTGCTGCGCATTTGTGCCAACCTGTGGCACATCTATACTAACTTGTAGCACTTTTACTACCTATTATGGTGCATTTGATATTTACCAGTGTGGCACTTATGTGCCGACTTGTTGTACATTTCCCAGTTTTCGCAGCGCATCTATTCTAGCACATGTGTGATAGTGAGCACTTCCACAATCTTTGAGAGAAAATTTTTATCATTTCTGGGTACCCATTTTAGCCTAGCTCCAAATTCTGAGATTAGATCTTACCTTGCAGTCACTTTTTTGTCCATTCCATAGCATACTTCCTCTTTCGTTGGTCATCTCATTCACCTTCTATCAGGTCTTCCTAGTCCAAAGTCAAAAGTGTCCCATATCAGATCAGCATAGGCCCCTTTTTTGTATCATTTTGGATTCAAGTAACCCTAGTAAGTCACAGAACTTTGCTAGTGGTCTTGGTGCACAACTAGTCCATACACAGTAAGATAGGTATCGAGTACCCTTACTAGTGACTATCATCTTGTATCAGTCATCTTACTTGGAATCATTGATCGAAAGAGTCCCTTGTCCACATCTTGTCATAAGTATCCTATTCTCAGTAGTCTCCACTAGCATCTTGCCAAAATCTCTAGTTTCATCCTACCACATCCCACATCACCTTGCATGGTTCTTACTAGATCTCAATACCAAAAGCAACTTCAAATGGCTAGACCATCTGACCATATTGTCACCCCTCATGATAGTGATGAGGAAATCTCTCATGAAGAATATCAAGGACACCTCCAAGACTAGAAATTCCAACGCTTGCTAGAGAAAGTGCTCCATGAGGACCCTCACAAGTATTTTTATCATCTTGCAAATCTTGGGATTAAACTCCCCACTAATTTTGATCTAAGAAAAATCCAAGAAATCGTAGAGGATAATCATGAACACCACAACGATGAAGACAAAGGAAAGAAAGTCTTAGACCCAAACACTCCTATGGAAGAAATGAGGAAACAAATTGAGGGTCTAACACAACAAATGACAGATCTCAAGATGGGTACAAACACTAAAACCTACTCCTTGGAAGATACTGCACCGTACCCCTTTGATAAAAGTTTGAACATGATACCATTTCCCTTTTGATTCGAAGTTCCTAGGTTTGACAAATACAAAGAGAAAGGGTGCCCTAGAGATCACATTAGGGAATTCAATGCCGCATGCATGGAAGTAGCTCACAATGAGACTTTCTTAATGAGACTATTCCCTAGATCTCTAGGTAGTCAAGCCATGGAGTGGTTCTCAAGACTTCCACCAGGCATCAAAACTTTTGATGAGTTAGTCAACAAATTCATCACACACTTCTCATACAATATTGTACACGAAGTCTCCATGCTTGATTTATGTAATACCAAGCAAAAGAGTGGTGAATCATTTGCCTCCTTCCTACAAAGGTGGAGACAACTAGTGAGCAAATGATCATATGATGTACCCGAGAAGCAATTAATGGAGATGTTTGTCCACAACCTCAACTCCGATCTTAGCTACCAAATACAAATTCAATGCCCTACTTCATTTTCAAAGGTAATTGAAATGGGATTGTTCATCGAGAAAGCTATGATTGAAAAGGGGCAAATTAAGTTATATAAGGACACACCTACCTCCAACTACACGACTGACAAATCAAAGTTTTGGACTAAAAACAAAAATGTCGTCAACGATGGAGTAGTTGATGCCAAGGTGGCGGCTCCCAAACAATAGCCAATATTCACTCTTAAAGGAGAGGCAAGCAATGTTACACCCAACAAAACATTCTCTCAAGAGCCAAGACTGTGGTTCAACTCAAATCTAAGGCAAAAGTTCACATCGCTGGGTGAGTCCCAAGAATCCACATTAAGGAAGCTATTGGCCAACAATGAAATCTTGCTACTGCCAACAAGCGATTATGAACCTCAAATAAAACCTCACTATTGGAAAGACACCGACTATTGTGAGTATCATAGAGGAAGAGGACATACAACCAACAATTGTATCCATCTCAAACATGTTATTCAAGACATACTTGATCAAAATCAAGGAGGCGCTCAACAACATACTTCTAATGAGATGCATGTGGCTTACAAAGATTCGCTTCTCAATCATGACAGGCCGTACAACAACAACAATGGTAACAACAACAACAATAACCACAACAAACAAAATCAGAATAATGGGAATAGTAATTCCAATTATGTAAGTGCGCCATTCGACTATACCATCAATTGCATATCAGATCATGTCCCACAAATCAATGTGGTTACGCTCAACCAACAATCAGAGCCCAACAGAACTCATTGTAGTATCATTACCCACAGCGGTAAGGTCATGTTGAATACCATTCCTCCCAGGTCATCACCTTCTCAGTCCAACTTCCATCAGTATAGCATCATAGACCAACTACAAAAGACTCTGACCCACATTTCTATCTTAGAGTTGTTGCGTCTATCTCCTTCCCATAAGGAGGTTCTTGATAAAGCCTTAGTGGAAACCACTGTACCCACTAACTTGGCCCAAGAGAAGTTTTAGGCCATGGTAGGTAATCTGACCTCCTCAAGTACCATATCATTTACCGAACAAGATGACCTCTCAGTGTCTCAACCTTATAACACCCCTTTGCACATTGTAACCTTCATCCATAAGCACCACATCAAGAGAGTTCTCATTGATGGGGGAGCTGATTTAAATATTTGCACATTGAAGCTAGTCCTTACATTGGGGTTTTCTAAAAATGCAGTTGATCCAAGAAAGAATTTTACTATCAAAGCCTATGATGAAGAGGAGAGAACTACCAAGGGAACAGTGGTATTACCCATACAAGTGGGACTGGTGATAAAAGATGTTGTGTACCAAGTCCTAGATAGGGAGATAGCCTATAATATTCTTCTAGGTAGACCATGGATTCATGCCATGAAAGTTGTGCCTTCTACCTATTACCAATGCATAAAATTCCCTCATAACAACAAGCAAGTCAACATCCAAGGTGACCCTAACCCCTTTCAGCATTGCAACTCTATCCTTTCAAAACCCAATTGCATCATACCAAACAATAGAGCATCTACATCCCCTACCCCACAACATGATTCTACCTCTGAAGCTTCCTCATCAAAGCCCAAAGAGCAAAAAATTGCCATCAAAGAAACAAGAGTAGGGGAATACTCCATTGAGCACAGCCTCAATCTAGCCAAGATTCCTTCATCTTCTAGATCCTTTGGGCGACCCAAGCATTTTCCAAAGCCATCTTCTCCTCCTACACCTCCCACACCTCCCTTTGTAAAATGAGGGACCCTATCAGATGAAACGGAGGAAAGAGATATCCTACAATGGCTTTACACTGAAGAAGAAGAGAACATACAACAAGAACCACTTAAGCTCCCAATAGAAATCTATGGGCGAGGTGAATCTATCCTACACAG
Source organism: Cunninghamia lanceolata (assembly GCA_027924645.1). Taxonomy (NCBI): domain Eukaryota; kingdom Viridiplantae; phylum Streptophyta; class Pinopsida; order Cupressales; family Cupressaceae; genus Cunninghamia; species Cunninghamia lanceolata. Next base: position 17,716,091 of record BSBN01000049.1, read on the forward strand.
AATGGGTTACAAAGGACAAGGCCTCATTGGCCTAAGAAAAGAAGGAATTATAGAACCCATTCAACCTTCTTCATCCTCATTGGCTAGAACTACAAAAGGTCTAGGATATAAAGATAAGGGAAAAGCTAAAGAAAATGCTTGTCTTATGGAAATGATCCATACCCTTCAAGAGGACAGTGATGTAGAGGCAATGAGATAGTTGGAGGATAGGAAACTAGACAAGGTTCTATTCACCCCAAAAGCCCAAAATCAAAGACCTTTACATAAAAGTGGGAACAAAAAAAAGAAAATCATGGTTCATCATGGAAAGGTTTGTTTGGGATGTTAGAGGACCCATTCCATCCATTGGTTAAGGCATACCACACTCAGGACCAACACTTCCTTCATAAACCCCAAAAATAGCTTGTAACCCTAAAAACAAAGAACATCCCTGATAAATTTTGACATAGACCTTCAAATAAAAATCTCAGACAATTGGAAGATACCTAATATGGTCTCTTATCACATATCCAATAATGGGTTTGGGTTGTTTTGGAAGGTATGTCTCAACCAATAGCCCCTCCTAGTGTTTGAGAGCCCCAATTAGGCCTAGTTTGTGAATCAAGTACCCTTCAATGGAAATTTTTGACTCTCTTGACCACTTAGGCATGTTAGGCACCTCCCAAAATCATGGAATCTAGTCTTCATCTATTGCTAGAACTAATTGTCATCAAATTCCTTACTGCCGTTGTCTCTCACAAGCTTCCTAGCACATGGTTTTGCTAGGTTTTTCACAAAGACTGTCTCAAACCTTCTATCCTGCCCAAGCTCTTGCAAAACAACATGAAAAAAACATCATCAAAATCCATTCCATTGATCTTTGAAGCCTTACATTAGTGGAATGGTGGTGAGAGCATAGATTTCAATCAAAACCCTAAGATAGGGTTTTACCAAACCAAGTCTAGAGAAACCTTAATAACTTTCTTTTATAGGAGTTTCAAAGCACCAAACTAATTTCAAAGGAAATTTAACATCACAATCTAACTGATCAACTTATACAAAGTAGAAACCAACCCTGTACCTCTGCACAGTACGGACTATTGCAATGAGTAAATTTAGAAAAAAGTCACAAAAAGCAGCCCGAGGAAAAATAGAGATATCTTCCTTGAAAATTAGTTTCAAGACCTCAAACTAGGCTTGTTTGAAAGCTACTTCATTATCCCACATGTGCCATTGAATGATAGACCATGATAGTTCTGTACAGAGACAAAGTACGGCCCAAAAAAATGACTTTACACAGGAAAAATGGCAGAATAGAGATTACTTTGTTTATTTCTAAACAAAACTTTCTTCACACCATACAATCATCATTGTAGGGCTTAAAGAAGCCTTCTACAATTTCCTTGGAGTAGTTAGAGGGTGGTTGAGGTCAATGGAACTGTCCAACTATCAAATTTCCTCTCTAAACTACTATGTTTTGTTTAGGACAGCAACTGCCCTATTTTAACATTTGAACTAATTACAAATGACACTGGTGGTTTTATGTCTTGTTTATGACTTGTCAACACCTTTGACAATGTCATCAAGAATTTAACAATCCTACCACCCTTTGACATGTGCCACAAAGGCTTACAGCATAAGATATATGACTATCCTATATGCCTTAACAAAGGCTTACAATCATGAAGACTGCCTCAACAGTATGATAGATATTTGGACATAGTCATTATTCCTTACAATCACGAATGGTCTTCTAGGACCTTATTACACTAAAACATGACATCAAAACAAAACATGAAGTTGAATGCCTCATGGAAGCCACCTTGTGTTTGGTGCTCCTGCACCAGCTAGTGACACATATTCCAATGAATATGAGTGGGATGAGTTGACAGAGCATTCCTATGATGACAAAGAGGTTGATACCATTCAAACTTATAGCCCTTACCATGAGGGACAAATGCTACTGCATAGGCCACTAGAGTGTGATTTGCCTATCCCTGAGAATACGACTTTCGAGGAAGGTTCGAGTTCTATCATAATAAACAACTTGGAGGAAAATACCATCCCAAACACTCTCCCTACCAATACTCCTAGTATATCCATTCAAACTATCAACGAATCAGATCTATCGTCTGACTCCCTCCCCCTTGTGCATCTTGAGCTTATTGACTGGGATCTTGAGGGACCCTGCAACTAGATATGTTCCAAAACGATGATGTCTATATTGACTATATGGAACTTAGGGACCACCTACCTAAAGAAGATCATAAAGCTAGCTTCACTATTGAACTTAATACCATGGCTTATTTCAGAGAGGGTGCCAAGCCTTCTTGTCGCAAAAATATCAAAATAAAAACTAGATCTGATGGTGAAAACTACTCTGCGGCAGTGTCAAATCCCAAAATAGTAAAAAGAAAGGACGCATCCTATGGTGAAAACCCAACTGTGCCACCTGACGATGGAAGGCTTGACACTCTCCCTAATGACATGCACCAGGAGAAGTCTCAGATTGTTGTGGAACCCACAGAGCCTATTAACATTAGAACAGAGGAACAGCCTAAGATCATTCACTTTGCTAAGTCTCTAACCCTACTAGAGAAGACTAAGTTTGTACCATTCTTCAAGAGAAAGCAAGTCAATTTTGCTTGGTCATACGCAGATATACTGGGGTTAGACCTAGATTTGATTCTACATCATCTTCCATTAGATCCAGGAGTGAAACCAGTGAAACAAAAGCTTAGAAAGATGCATCCACACATCGCACTACTTGTAAAAGAAGAACTCAAGAAACTACTGGATGTAGGGTTCATTAGAGCTATAGACTATTCGGAATGGGTCTCCAACATAGTACTAGTGTCCAAACCTGATGGCCGAGTCAGACTATGCAATGACTTTAGAGATCTAAACAAAGCTTGCCACAAGGATGATTTTCCGTTGCCAAATATAGATATCATAGTCGACTTAACAGTAGGGCATACCATGTTATCTCTCATGGATGGCTTCTCGGGATATAATCAGATCAAGATAGCACTAGAAGACCGGCATAAGATAGCTTTTACTTGTCCATGGGGCACTTTCTGCTAGAATGTCATGCCATTTGGGCTTAAGAATGCAGGAGCCACATATCAACGTGCTATGACCACTATATTTCATGATATGATGCATGTGACCATGGAAGACTATGTAGATGATATCCTCGCAAAGTCACTCACAAGAGAATCACACCTGGATGTGTTAGAGAAAGTCTTTTAGAGACTAGAACAATTTAAAGTCAGGATGAACCCAAATAAATGTGTGTTTGGAGTCACCTTAGGCAAGCTCTTAGGTTTTATTGTATCAGCAAATGGAATAGAGGTAGACCCTGCTAAAGTCAAGGCTATTATGGACATGCCACCACCCAAAAATCTTACCCAACTAAGATTACTACAGAGCAAGCTACAAGCAATCCATAGGTTCATATCACAACTGACAGACAAGTGTCAACCCTTCAGTCATCTCCTACATAAGAACATTCCATTCAGATGGGATGAGAAATGTGAAGAGGCATTCAACAAACTGAAAGAGCATCTTATGAATCCACCTATTCTCATGCCTCCTATCCAAGGGAAACCATTGTTACTATACATATCTACTACACCAATAGCTCTTGGGGCCCTTCTAGCACAACAAGATTATGAAAATAAAGAAAGAGCCATCTACTACATCAGTCACACATTGGTGGGCTATGAGTTGCAATACTCTTAGATAGAAAGATCATGTCTTGCGGTAGTTTCTACTTCCCAAAAACTCTGACATTATATGCTTGCACATCCAGTCAAACTTATTGCAAAAATAGATCCACTGAAGTACCTACTAAGCAAAGCAGCTCTAACAAGTCACCTAGTCAAATGGGTAATGCTCCTAAGTGAATACGACATTGAGTATGTAGATAGAAAGGCTATCAAGGGGCAAGTCATTGCTGATTAGTTAGTAGATGCACCACTATAGGACACCACACCAATGCAATTTGAGTTTTCGGATGAATCCTTATTCAATATATCAACACATTCCTGGAAACTTTACTTTGATGGGTCCTACACAAACCATGGATCAGGGCTAGGAATCTTGTTTGTAACTCCTCATGGTGATACCATACCGAAGTCTTACCACTTGTTATTCCCATGCACCAACAACATAGAAGAATAGGAAGCCTTGGTCATTGGCCTCAAGATGGAAACAGAGTAGAAAATCAAAGAGCTACATGTCTATGGTGATTCTCAACTAGTGATCAATCAAGTCAATGATGATTACCAAACCAAAGATGAGAATCTTGTCCCATACAAGTGGATGGTCAAGGACTTTAAGGAATACTTTGTGATTATCTCTTTTGAGTAGATACCTCAAATTGAAAACAAAGCAACATATGTCATGGCAACCATTGCCTCTCTTCTCAAAATACCAGAGAATGAGTCACAGTACGAGTTCTTAGTGGAATCAATTCAGCAACCAGCTTATGATCTTCCTGAAACCCATTCCATATGCCTATTAGTTGGATCTGATTCACCTTGGTATAGTATGGTTTACACTTACCTCAAGGACAACACCCTCCCACCTGACTTATCTTTAAACCAACGATGAACCTTTATACACCAAACCTCTCGTTATACCATTATTGTCGACACCCTATACCGACGTGGTCTAGATGGTACTTTACTCCATTGTTTAGAATGAGAAGAATCCCAAACCACCTTACAAGACATACATGAAGGGATTTGTGGAACACACTCTAGCGGTCCTTCCTTAGCTAAGAAACTCATGCATTTGGGTTATTACTGGCCAAACATGGAAACATATTCATATCAATTTGTGAAGAAGTGCAAGTAGTACCAAATACATGGGAACCTGATACATGCACCAGCTCAAGAGTTGAGACCTTTAATGACACCTTGGCCCTTTTGCCAATGGGGACTTGACCTTGTGGGTAAAATCCATCCACCCTCATCCAATGGCCACAAACTCATAATAACTACCACTGAGTACTTTACCAAGTGGATTGAAGCCATTCCCCTCACCACTGTCACAAGTAAACAAATCCCCTCATTCATCCTTAATTACCTCATCTACATATACAAAATTCCCTCATCCATTATCACGGATAACGGAAGGCCCTTCAAAAAATAGGATGTTCAAGAACTCTGTGACCAATTCAAAATCCAACACCATTTCTCCACACCCTATTACCCCCAAGGCAACAGCCAAGCAGAAGCATCCAACAAGACCATCTTGAAACTCCTCAAGAAGACAGTCAACGATGCTAGCCATGATTGGCACATCCAACTCAATCCCGCTCTGTGGGCCTACAAAACTAGTATAATCATTCCCACAAGTGTTACCCCTTACGCCCTTGTCTATGGCTCAGAAGATATCCTCCCCATTGAGGTCAAACTACCATCTCTCAGGGTGTTGTTAAAAGGTCTCATAATAGATGAAGAGTACAGAGTTTCCAGATTGCAAGAACTAGAGTTTCTAGAAGAAAGGAAACAGAAAGCCTTTGACCATCTCAAAGCATATCAACAAATGATGTCATGAAGCTATAACCACAGAGTTCTCCCAAGAGTCTTTAAAGTTGGAGATCTAGTACTTAAGGAGAATCCCTGCAATCAACAGGATCGAGAAAACAAAGGCAACTTTGAACCCAAATGGCTTGGGCCTTATGTGATCATAGCTGCTTATGGATCAGGGGCATATCAGTTAGCAACATCAGAGGGTGGGCTATTTGAGGATCCAATCAACAGCATGCATCTTCACCAGTTCTATACCTAGGAGAACCCCAATGTAAGGGGGCATAAAAATACAAAAAAATTAGAAAAATACAAAAAAAATTGTCCTTTGGTGAAAACCTGGCAAACATGCACCTTGGATAGGTATCATGATGAAAACCTGGAAAACAGGCATCATGCATACTTTCTAGCTTTCATGCAAATAAAAGCAAGTGGTGAAAACCTGGTAAATAGGCGTTACTTGTGATAAACCGCTTCCTCCATCTTTGGAAAACCAATCACCTTGTGTCCATTCTTCCTTCACTCATGTCCCATTTGACTCATATCTGTTCCATAATAAAATCCTAACGATAACCTATCATGGCTTGATACTCTATCTCTTTGTTGCCTTGTCAACCAAGGTTTTATCCCACATCCTATCCATAGTGTGAGCCTAGCATAGCGTCTGTCGTCAATATCCGCATGGTCCTAGTCCATGAACTACGTTACCTCTGCATCATCACGTAGGCAAGGCCATTCTTAATGCGCCCCCGAGGCTTCCTTGTCCATCCCATATCTTGTCATCTATCCTCTAGTCCATCCATGGTCCAGGTCCATGAACTACGTTGCCTCTGCATTGTCACATAGGCAAGGCCATTTCTCAAATGCGCCCCCAAGGCTCCACTATCCCATCCATCCCATGTCTAATCCTTCTATCTATCTGAGTCCACACCACTTTCTACCACCTAGGTCTTAGGTCCGTTAGGGTTTTCCCCAAACTACATTGCCTCTGCTTCGTCATGTAGGCAAGGCCATTTAGCAATGAGCCCCTGAGGCACTAGGTCAGTCCCTTAGGGTCCGTCTCACCGATAAGGATTGTGGAATCTTTCACCAGGAAAGCAAGTGCAAGAAAAACCCACTTTTCAAGTAGAAATCTTGATGCAAGACCTTAACCTATCCCAAGCAAAGCAAACAAACACCTAAGGCATTCTAAATGATTTTACCCAAATTATGGCAAGAAACAAACACATCTAAATACAAATATGTTTTGTGGATTGGAAACATGGTTAAAATATGGAGTCTTGATTTCTGCTATCATGCCTTTGTATGCTACTCAAGGATGCCAAAAGCTAGAGATGCTATGATGGGGGCATGATTATTTTTCTTTATTTGTTGTTTGTGGATTAAACTTTAGTAATGTGATGCCTCGTCTAAAGACATGATCGGTAAAAGATCATCGAGGACATCAGAGGTCTAACATGAAAGGGGGCAATCCTTGTCTATTGAAAAGCAAGAAATACTCAGGTCATCTTGGTTCAATTATACCTCGATGCTTGTATTAACTTGCTAAAGCAAAATCTATGTAAGCAATACTCAGGTCATCTCAGTTCAATTATACCTAGATGCTTGTATTAACTTACAACATTTCAGAAAAGTACCAAAAAAAATTGCCCAATGATGAGATAAGCACTTCAAAATACTTGCACCATCAAGATGCCAAAAGCAAAGCATCCATCATAAATCCATTATACATCCATACATTCGTATCCCATGCAATAAAGATCCAAACAATGCAGAGTAACAATACAAATCAAAGCTTGTGAGTCTTTCTATTGAGTCATTCTTTCAATCAATCTTCTATCTAGCATTATGTCATTTCTGTGTTGATAGAGCACATTTGGACATCACAAAAACATAGCATATAGCTGCATATCATATCACATGAGATAGTCATTTACATGATTAAATCAGTTGCATACACAATAAATTGTATCAGGTCATCCATATACATTTTTGCAATCATCATATAGTGTCAACAAGAAAAAAACCAAAAACATAGATAAATGCATCACATAAACTGCATAATCATATAAATACCATTTGCATTCGCACATCAAAGGCATATCAAATAAAAACATCTACATCTACATTAGATCACATAGCATCAAGTAAACACCTAAGTCTACATTAGATAAACATGTGCATCACATCATACAATAGAAATGCATCATAACTCATAAATATAGAGAGCATCAAATAGCTGGATCATCATATAAATATCATAAAAATGTGTCCAAATGTATAATATCACAAGGTCCATCTCTAAGTCAATGTCATATACAATGAATACATCTCAAGGATGGTGATACATGTCTCAAAATACAAAAGTGGTACATATGCATATCCGGCTATCTAAGCCTCAAAAAGTGTATGTAGGATCCAAAATCTGTGCAAGTGTCTACTATCCCTACTGCTGTGAACCGTTGCTCCTAGAAGTGTCTCCTGAGTCCCCTCCTCCGCTGGCTACAGACTACTATGGGCCCATCACAGAGGCTCCTAACCTTGATCCACCTGCTTGCTGAGAGGCCATAGACTAGCTCCTGTAGCTCAGAGCCCTCTAACTGACTGACAAAACACCATCATATAAACCCTGATAATACTGTGTCTAAGCCTGCACTCTAGCAAGCTCACCCTGCACCTGTGCTAACTATTCCTGTACTTATGCCTGTGCCAACTATGTCTGTGCCTGTGCTAGATGTGTCTGTGCCTGTGCTAGCTATGCATGTGCCTGGTGCACCTGCCCAACCAAAAAGCTGCTAGTGGCATCTGTCCCAAGGGCTAACACTATTGTATCCCACTCTACTTGGATAACTCGTATCCATGCCTCTGTCATATCTCACTCTCTAGTGAGCCCTAAGATAACCTTTGCATCTATCTTCCGCTGGGCCTTGGCCATCCTAAGCTATGCCCGCAGCTGCCTAACCTGTCCTCTCAACATCGCAATGGCTCTTTCCTAGACATCCAGCTATGCTAGACCTTGAGGTGCCTATGCCTATCCCTACCCCTGTGGCTGGGGTACCTGCTACTGCACCACCTACTAAGGTGGCGGCATCTATGCCTACTATGCAACCTATGGTGGCACTACCTAGTTAGCATGGGAAGGTCCCTCCCCAGCTTTCCTCCCCCTCCTCCATCATCTCCACCACCTCCCCCTCCTCCACCATCTCTGCCACCTCACCATCCTCTTCTCCTCCTCCTACTAACCTGGCCCTCGTCATCTAAATCTGCCTCATCTATACGAGGAACCAACTCTCCAGGCCTAGAGTACCTCAGAAATGGGTACTCTGTGAACCACTCCTCAAAGTCCTGAGTCATCCCAACATCTGCGATCTCTCTCCTCATATCCCAGGCAACATAAGGAGTCTGCCGAAACTCTGCCACTACCACCTCAGAGGATGCCACTAGCCCCCATCTGAATCTCTCTGTGTGAGTCCGTACAAACAGAGCCTACCCTTGTGGCATGCCCTGTCTCTTCCCAAACTATCTCTGAGCCTAGCTAACAATTGTCTGTCCAGAATAAATCGCGTCCGGCCTATCAACCACTGAGTCTAATAAAAAAATGGCAGCTCATCCACCTCATCCTCCCAAGGCTCACAGTCTAGATATGGTTACCAGAAAACCACATCTACCCCATCCAAAGCATGCCACCAATAATTGAGCTTCCCCAGCCTATGCTGGGAAATCACTCCTGCATACCCGTAACTGTAGGGCTCTCCCCTCTGTCTCTGAAAAACACAAGTCAGCTTGGTGATGGCAATGTGCTCCCACAGCCAAAACTTCAACAGTGAGACACCTGCTGATAAACTCACACCCCTGTGGTATACCACCTGATGCATGTAGTCGTATAGGTGTGCTAAAACACATACACCCCAAGCATAACAAGTGCCCTCTATGACCATCTGCTCCATGATCCATCCCCATCCAATCGGGAACCCATGTGATCTCCTATCGGGGCATACAATGTCTCCAATCAATCCTGCCACTATCCCTGGGAAATAGTCATAGTAGTCATGAATTTCCTGCCAAGAGATGACCTGTCCTACCAGCTCAGGGTCATTGAATACTTGCCTATACTCTGCAAGTCCTACATCTCGCTGTGGATCATACTCCATGAGCTCTCCCTGAATAGGCAAGTGGAGTATCCTGTATACGTCCTCTAAGGTAACTGTCATCTCGCCAGTAGGGAAGTGGAAGGTCCTATCCTCGCTATGGAACCTCTCTACTGCTATAGTCAGTAACCCGTGGTTTGCTTGAACCTCAGGCATAAAACAAACATAGTCCAATCCCATCACGTCGAGCACCTCTCGATCCATCTCAGCCAACATATGTTGCTGCAACATCGGCATGGGAAACTGCTCCCGTGACATCAATGTATCTCGTATGTCCTCCTACAAGGCACACAAAGCAAGGCGTCAACCTAAAGCTACAAGTATCATGCTCAACATATCTATAGAAACATATCATTAACATATCAAATTGATCAAAACAACACACTACATCTCTTGACTAGATTCCTGCAATCTCAGAGATAGCTTATCGATTGACACATCAAACAAGATGCCAATTGAGTCAATTTTGTTAAGTAAACTAACTATCTATATCATATGTACTGTAACAGAAGGTACATGCGCCATTTCTTGCCAAATGTGCACTTCTGACAAATGCACCATCTAGTTGCATGCGCTGACTCATACCATAAAAGCACCGCAAAATTATACATGCATCGACTTAAGTCATGCATGTGCAACTTTAGTGTATGCATCGTTCTATATCCTAAATGTGTTGAAATTTGACAGATGCATAGTTTCACATGCCATATGCGCCAAACTACAATTTGGCGCATTTGTCTAGCCTATTTTTGCCTAGCATTTATTGCGCTAAAAATTGACCCTAGGGGAAATTTTTCAAGATACATATTGGGGGTCCTACCTCTGCTAGCTGGTTGAATTGCCAGACTCGCTCAAAACGATGATCCTCACATGGAATATCCATCCTCGTGCTGACTGATCTATGCTCTATGCTATCCTAAGCTCTTAGAAGCAAATCCAACAAAACCAAGTGTGCAAATGAATTATCTTGTGGACCCAGCTCCTATATATAGCATGCAAACCCTAAACTGGCTATGTGGTGACTATGACTACTTCCCGCGCCCATTTCTTCCTATTTTCTTCCCGTTTCTCTAAAACAAATCTTGTTTTCTTCAAACCTAACCAAGTTTTTCCTTCGTCTTCGTGAGATTGTCTATCTCACGCCTTCTGCCTTCTTCTCATCTAATCTCCCAAGGGGGCATCCTATCGCCATAACCTGTACAAGGGGCAAACTGTGGTATGTATCATTATTCAACAATCGATTTCTTTGAAGCAATGTCGTAAATTGCATTGCATCAAAGAGGGGCAAAATGTATACGCCTAAAAAAGACACGACTCGGTCTAAATAAATATTCTTAATATTTATTCCCTTCTAATTCTTCTATCAATAAATAAATAAAACAAATTTATTTATTTGATTCATATTCCTCTAAATTAATTAAATATCAAAATAATTACCTCTTTTAAAGTCAAAATTAAATAAAATCCTTTATTTAATTAAATTCTTCCAAACAATTAAATAATTCTTTATTATTTAATTAAGTCAAATCATTCTTCCAAATTTAAATAAATAAATCAAATTTATTTAAATCCTCTCAATCTATAAAAATAAAATATAATTAAATATTTTATTTATTCTTCCAAATCATGCACAAACAATTAAATATATTTATTTATTTATTTTGCTTTCTTATCTTCTAATTCTTCCAAAATCATTCTAAATTAAATAATAGCAATTATTTTATTGTTTCTTCCAATAATATCTTCTCTAAATTTAAATAAATCAAATATTTATTCAAGTTGTCTATTTCTTCTAAATTGAGTTATCTCTAAATATAATTCAATCCTTGTGCACATGCAATTGAATATTCTAAATATTTAATTGAGTTAAAATATCTTCTCATCCTCATGCAATTTCTATTCTCTTAACTGATTGATCTATTCTTTTAATTGATTTATCTCTTCAGTTAACTCATTTTTCTATTTTATTAATTCCTCTCATGCAAAATATAGCAACACATGTCTTGTTCCTATTCGTGCACATTCCTCAACCTTTCTATACCGTTGATCTTCTCATCCTTTCTATACCGTTGATCTCATCTTTCCCAAGTCTATAAATTGAACCCTGTTCTCCCATTTCATTCATCCAAGCTTTAAGTATTGTTACTCTGCAGGAATTACAGTGCGCCTTTGGCACCAATTCCTTCATTGGTTGTGATCACACTCGTTACTACATACTACTATCATTGTTGTGAAGCTCCTCTTCATTACAAAACATTATCATAGCCGTTCTCCATTGACAATTTTGGAATCATAGCAAGGAATTGCACTCTCTGAGGGTCTTATTCAAACATGCAAGATCGATTGAGATAGGCAACCAATGGAAGCTATGAAGCTTTGAGGTTTGCAAAGGTTTTTGAATTTCTTTTGTTTGATTAATCTCTTTGTTTCTATATTTCGTTGAGTTTTGGGTATTTTGATATTGATTATATTGATTATTCATTTTTACTTCAATTTTCCCTTAACAGTTATAGTTGTTTATTTTTGAAAAATCAAATGATTATTGATTTGAAGTTTAATTTCTATTTGGATGGTTTCTATAGGACATGACATCACCACAGCCTAATCCTGCTACTAAGGCAAATGAGGAGGTAGATTATGCGGTAGCGGTAAGTGATTATTTTGTTAAATGTTTCATTTTTTATAACATGTAATTTCTATATATTAATTTCTATACTTTTTATTGTAAAAGCTACAAATCCATGAAGAACTAAATAGGAGCAGCCCTCAGGTTCATAGTAGACTACCCTCATACATGTCTCCATCCTCCCGAAGATCAAAGGCTACTCATGATCTACTCCCTTCACTGAATAGAGGGGAATGAATGCTTATTGGGATCCTTTGTTGTATGCCTATATGACATTTGTGGATATATATTTTGTATTACATATAAGAGACATTGTATGCCTATATGGCTATTTTGTATATATGTTATACTTATATCGACAGATATTGATGTATGCCTATATGGATATTTGGTTAATATAAATCTTTTTTATTGATGGCGTCTATATTTGAATTATAAATCTATGTTTCAATGGATATTTGTAGATGGTTACTTCAAATATTTAAAGTCAAATTATATTACATAGGATGTTTGTTGATCCAATAAGCCAGCTATTGTTATTCAAGTATCACCTAAACCTCATTCTGGAACTAAAAGATAAAAGTTGTATTTAAAATAAAAATGAATCATCATGTTGAATAGAAAATATTCATATTCTTTATGAGTTTCTCAATTGAAAATATTCAAATGAGTATGCTGATCCATATTCTTTATGAGTTGCTCAATTGAAAATATTTCTTAATTTCTTGTTATTATACCATATTGGGATGCAAAGAGTATGTTTGGTGTTTTGAATAAGATAGTCAAAATCATATGCTTATGAGCACCTAATGACCATTGTGGTTATTAAATGTAATTCCTCTTGCATATAAGGTGAGTTTATGAGAGTACATTGAGTCTTACCTAATTTTAATATGCAACATAACATTGGGGCTATAGGCTTCCATAAGTCATCAACAACCAAGGTTCAAGGTTGTCATTGAAGTCAAAGGGTCAAGGTTGTTTGTCATTAATGTCAAGGTTGATGCCATGATGTTGATAAGGTGATACAGTGATTCAAGGTAGGTGATGGTCATGAGGTGCATGATGTTGTGAATATGGTTTTCATGATAAGGTCTCTCAATTCATGTTGATGTTGCACAAGACAAACATGGTTCATATGATGCAAGGTTCATGTTCATGGTGGATGTGGTTTTGTTCATGCAAGGTTTTGTTGTAAATATGGTTTTCATGATAAGGTCTATCTTGGAAGGTTGATATGATGCAAGGTTCAAGTTCATGGTCGATGCGGTTTTTTTCATGCAATAAGAAGTTAGAGAAGACACAATCTTTCATAATCGTAATTAAATGTCATCATCAAGGAGAGTTATATTTATCAAGGGGAGTCATGAGTTTGATTCGATTGTGAAGTTGTTCATGTCTTAGAACCCTAAGCCTATGATAAGTGTCATACTCTAATGTCTTTCTTCTGATGCCCTTGAGGTCTCTGAAATGTCCTAGATATCTCTTGATGAAAGTTAGAATGTTTAAGTCTTTCTTATTGATGGTTAGGGTTTGCATATTGGGCATTAAACTCTAAAAAGAATCTACTTTTCTTAAGACTTTAAAACCCTCAATTGCCTGTCATGTGTAAAGTACACTTTTGTTTTAATTTAATATTGACTTATAATCATAGGTTGCTATCACTTAAGTCAACCTACTAAAGGGTCTTTAAGTCATTATTTCACCGACCCTTCAACCTAACTCAACCGGCCTCTCAAGTAAACTCTCATAAGCCCGAGTGCCAAATCATAATCGAAGGTCATATTTAATTGATATGAGGGTGGGAAAAAGAATTGGAAGGTTAGTATTTAAAAGGAATTTGGAATACAAATAGTCATCTCTATGCAATTGAATTTGATGGGCATGCCTTTATAAAAAGCTAAAAGACAGCTTTATGCAGGATATCATGGTATTTGTAGTGTTTAAAGATTGAAGACTAGTTAGTGTTTGTAGCTCAGATTATTTTGTCATGTTTGGGTACGAAATAGGACCATGCCTAGCCTAAACATACCCATCCAGATACATTGTAATTGTCGATTTGGCTACACAAGGAGAAGAACAAATGTTACACCGCTTTGCAACTTTACAATGCCTCCTTTTGACAATTTTTGAGGTAGCAAAAAACCTTTCAACATGGGTATAGGCCTCAAAGATATAAAAAACTAAGAGAGGTTATTGTAGAGGGACCTTACATGATTGAATTGCCTCAGACAGAATGTCTCTAAGTGACACGGTTTCCAAATAACATCTTGTCAAAGATTGCTTCCTTTTAGTACTTTGGACTCTTCAGGGATATCACTGGTACAATGTAGCTCGGACTGTTTCAGCATTTTTGGGTGCAAAAAAGGACCATGCCTAGCTTAAATGTACCCATCTAGATGCATTGAAATTATCAGTTTGGCCACACAAGGAGAAGAACAAAAGTTACACCCCTTTGCAACTTTACACTGCCTCCTTCTGACAATTTTTGGAGCAGCAAAAAACCTTTCACCACGGGTAAATGCCTCAGAGATATAAAAAAATGAGAGAGGTTATTGTAGAGGGACCCTACATGATCGCGTTGCCTCAAATGAAATGTCTCTAAGGGACACATTTTTTGAGTAACATTTCGTCAAAGATTGCTGCATTTTTACACTTTGGACTCTTTAAGGATATCATCGGTACAATGTAGCTCAAACTGTTTTGGCATGTTTGGGTGAAAAATAGGACCATTCCTAGCCTAAAAATACCCATCCAGACGCATTGTAATAGTCAGTTTGGTCACATCAGGAGCAGGACGGAAGTTACACCCATTTGCAACTTTACACTGCCTCCTTCTGACAATTTTTTAGGCAACAGAAAACCTTTCACCACGGGAAAACACCTTAGATATATAAAAAAATGAGAGAGGTTATTGTAGAGGGACCCTACATGATCGCGTTTCCTTAGACAGAATGTCTCTAAGTGACACGGTTTCTGAGTAACATCTCATCAAAGATTGCTGCCTTTTTGCACTTTGGACTCTTCAGGGATATCGTCGATACAATGCAGCTCAGACTGTTTCGGCATGTTTGGGTGAAAAAAAGACCATGCCTAGCTTAAACGTACACATCCGAACATGTTGGAGTAGTTATTTTGGTCGCATCAGGAGCAGGACGAAAGTTACACCCCTTTGCAACTTTACACTGCCTTCTTCTGACAATTTTTGGGGCAACAGAAAACCTTTCACCATGGGTAAATGCCTCAAAGATATGAAAAAATGAGAGAGGTTATTGTAGAGGGACCCTACATGATCACATTTCCTTGGACAAAATGTCTCTAAGTGACACAGTTTTCAAGTAACATCTTGTCAAAGATTTCTACATTTTTGCACTTTGGACTCTTCAGGGATATCATCGGTGCAATGTAGCTCAGACTGTTTCGGCATGTTTGGGTGAAAAACATGACCATAACTAGCCTAAATGTACCCATCTGAATGCATTGGAATAGTCAATTTGGTCACATCAAGAGTAGGATGAAAGTTACACGCCTTTGTAACTTTACATTGCCTCTTTCTGATGATTTTTGGGGCAGCAGAAAACCTTTCACCACAGGCAAACACCTCAAAGATATAAAAAACTGAGAG
The DNA here is from genome assembly GCA_027924645.1 of Cunninghamia lanceolata. Taxonomy (NCBI): domain Eukaryota; kingdom Viridiplantae; phylum Streptophyta; class Pinopsida; order Cupressales; family Cupressaceae; genus Cunninghamia; species Cunninghamia lanceolata. The sequence goes on from BSBN01000049.1 coordinate 17,732,009, forward strand.
AGGTTATTGTAGAGGGACCCTACATGATCACGTTACCTCAGATAGAATGTCTCTAAGTGACACAGTTTCTAAGTAACATCTCGTCAAAGATTGATGCCTTTTTGTACTTTGGACTCTTCAGGGATATCGTCGGTACAATGTAGCTCAAATTGTTTTGGCATGTTTGGGTGAAAAATAGGACCATGCCTAGTATAAACGTACCCATCTAGACATGTTGGAATAGTCAGTTTGGTCACATCAAGAGCAGGATGAAAGTTACACCCCTTTGCAACTTTACACTACCTCCTTTTGATGATTTTTGGGGCAGCCAAAAAGCTTTCACCATGGGAAAATGCCTCAGAGATATAAAAACTGAGAGAGGTTATTGTAGAAAAACCCTACATGATTGCATTGCCTTAGATAAAATGTTTCTAAGTGACACGGTTTCTAAATAACAACTCGTCAAAAAATGTGTCTTTTTGCACTTTGGACTCTTCAGGGATATCATTGGTACAATGTAGCTCAGACTGTTTTGGCATGTTTGGGTGAAAAAAAAGACCATGCTTAGCCTAAACGTACCCATTTGGACATGTTGGAACTTTCAATTTGGTTGCATCAAGAGCAGGACACCAAAAATATAAAAATATAAAAGTTATTTTGTGCAACTTGACAACATTGACACTTTTTTGCAACAAGACTCAAAGACTCAAACTGACCCCAAATGACTCAAACTGACTCAAAAACATATGAAATGGTCTTAGAAGACCTCATTACATACAATTGACTCAATCAAAACAAAATTTCACTTTTTGACCCTCTTGGAGGCATGACAACGTGGGTGCCCCTACACCATTAGTGCAACTGAAGTCGATAAAGTTTTCCTATTAAGAAAAAGAGCTTCCCTTAGCTTCAAGAAATATAAATATTCTATACTGACAAGGCCAACCACGTGAAGTTGGAAGCTCATGTGGCCTCACCTAAGACCTAAGACACATGTATTCTAGTAGACGTAGGACACCTAAGATACCTATTGTATAGTATGTATCTAGATTTCATAGACATAGTAGACCTAAGACACCTAGTCTTTATACCTTATCATAGTCTAGACCTAAGTCAACTAGACACCTAGATTATAGTTCTACTTAAGACACCTATTATGGTAGACCTAGTTGACATATAGTACCTACCTAAGACACCTAGATTAAATTATAGAAGACACCTAGATCATTCTAGATTATACCTTATTCTAGTCTCTAGATAGGTTGTTAATATATAATATCTACCTAAGACACCTAGATTAGATTAAATACCTTTTTTCTAGTCTCTATCTACCTAGTTGACATATTGTATATACCCAAGACACAAATAGAGACACCTATTATCTAGTTAGAAACCAAGACACCTAGAGACACCTATATTTTATACATTACCTAGATTTTATACATTACTCGCAGGATCAACTTCATCCATCACTTAGGTCTAACCCCATGAAGCATAGCATGATGATGTAAAAATGTGTATATGTGTAAAAATGCAACAACAAATAAAAAAAGACAAACCTTACAAATTAATGTGCATACTTACAACTCAATGTAACATGACTTTACAAAATCAATGTGAATACTTACAAATTAATCCAATGAATCATCTAGGTTTGCTCTACTCTTTATTGTGTCAAGTACTGTCTCATGGTCAGACTCACGCACCTTCCACAAGGTCTTGTTCAAAGGTCTACCCCGATATTATATCAAATAAACATTAGATGCCACGACAAGGTTTGAGTAATGAAGAATCTTTCGATGTGTGTCAAAGTCTTGAAATAACCAAACATTAACACTCTTATGTGGGTACCTTCTAAGACATGATCTAGTAACAACCACTGAGCCTGTAGGGTATTTGATGTTTTCTCCATCTGTAACACTACAAAAATTGAAACTTGAATAGATATACATCAAATTTGATGTGAAAACTATGTTATTTCCTCCTTCTCAAGTTGGCAAGGAAAAAAAGGTGGTGGAACGATCATGCAAAGGTGGTAGAATGTGTAAAATGTGCATGTGAACTTCCCAACAACATGAAAACACTTCTTTTTTGACAGAACATGTGCATAATCAGCATGAAAATAGAGCATGTGGGCCTGGATCATAGGGGTCTAGACCTTTTTACCATTTCTATAGCAGGATAAAATGTGAGCGCGTTATAACGCACTCACATTTTTTCCTGCTATAGATTGATCCATAAATATTTGTGCCTATCTCACCTTTCATAGCACCTTTACAATATCTCACCTCTAGTTCCATTAGCTCATGTTCTATCTCTCACCTCTCTATATCTCACTTATCTGTCCCCCTCACCTCTCTACCTCTCCCCTATTTATGTCTCTCAGTCACTCCTTGTCTACCTCTCCATCTATCCTTAGCCATCTAGGTCTCACTTAATCCTAAACCCTAAAGCCTCAAACCTTAATTCATAAACCCTATCCCTAAACCCTCAACACTTTACCTTAAACCCTATTCCCTCAACCATAAACCCTAATCCCTCAACCCTAAACTCTACACCCTATCACTAAAGCCTAATCCCTTAACCCTTAGCCCTAAAGCCTCAAGCCTCAATCTTTTAACCTTCAACCCTAAACCCTATCCCTAATCCCTATACCCTCGATACTCTACTTTAACCCTAATCCCTCAACCCTCAACCCTATCCCTAAACCCTCTACCCTCAAACCTCAACGTCAAACCCTAATCCCTCAACTCTTTAGATTCATGAGTTGTCCTTGCTTGCATCTCACATCTTGGGCCATATTGTGTCCTGTCAATTCTCTGAGTTTCTAGCTCCATCAATAAAACTTTCTAGCTGAAGTGAATATTCAAATTATATGGCATGTTTTTCTGGCCCATCTGGGGTTCATTATGCCAATAGTTGTACACACTATGAGAAAACCTTTGTGTCTGGTACATCCATAGTGAGTAATTAACAGTTGAAATCAGAAGGATGATCATTATGAGAAAATCTTTGCATTGGGGTGCATCCATAGTGGGAAATGAATGGTTGAAATCAAAACCCCTGGTCAACATTAAGTGAACATTTTTTTATTAAGATTTTTTTAAAAGATCAGCATACTCTCTCCACCTATTTGCTTTAATTTAAATTGGGGCCTAAAAATGTGCACACATCTTCTCCCAATGTATAACCTGGGTGTAATTTAAACCATCAACTAGGTAAAATAAACAACTTTGGCCATAAAAATCAATCAGCCTTTTAAAAATAGATATCAGTAACTATACATTTTAGATATCAGTAACTAAACATTTTAGTACCGTTTCTTTCTTGATTTTCTATTTTTAATTAACTAATTTTTGTTTGTTTTAGACAAAATATTACAATCCTCATGAAGAGTTTTTCTTGTATAATTTTCTTCTTTTATCTTTGGCCTATCTTTTCCCCTCCTAGAAGTTCTTTCAGAAGGATCCTTATTTTATCTTTCAATCTATATGAACTCTAAATATAAATCTATGTTTCTTGTTCTCCACTTGCTCAAAGATGCAAACGTCTCCTTCCTTAATATTATTATGACGTACAAAATATACCCACCCCACACTTAGGGTAGGTATATTGTTATGAAATAGGGAAATAATCTCCCATTGTTTACTGGCTCTATCCACAAGAACTACTAAACTTTTTTCTCTTGGTAATTGTAGAGGACATTCACCTATTTTTGGAAACTCCTCCATTCCCCAACCATTACAAAAACTAAGTTATTTTAACCCAATAAATAGTTGATTGCATTGATTTAATACTCTACTATTAAAGCTTAGCATTCACACGAATGTAGATGTTCATATTATAGAAGAATGCATTATATTAGACTACTCTAGAGATCCCTTAGAAAAATGTAATAACAAAACTGCTTTGCCTTATGTTAGCTTACAATTAAACCCATTCTTTTTGACACTCTTCTCTTATTAAAGTAAGAGTAATAAGAATAGAAGGCAGAGAATTTGATCTTACTAGTATGCATGGTCAGTTTACATTCCTTGACTTCATTTTCATTGAATAAAAAGGTTTATCTGATTTGAAAGGTGGGGCAGAGTTCACTGTCATGTGCTTTTCTAGATGATAGGGTCCATAATGTCCAGGGTTCTTCAAAGAAAGGCCTATAACAGAATTAAGTTTTTGTTATACCAATCCTCCTGGTAAAGCTACAATTCAAATACCTGCTTTGAAAGTTGAAATAAATTAAATTAGACTTACAATTTTGATTTTCTTCCATTGCTTCAACAACATCATTGTCTTCTTCATCAGAAACCAATTCAATCAGCAACTTGATGTCCATTGGTTGACTTGAACTGCATCCTCTATTAGAAGAAGGGCATTTTTTATCTGTATCAATGGTGGTATTCATAAGTTGAAGAGCATTGATATTTTTGACACAACCTGTTCTTTGAAATATCTTAACCTTAAAATATGACTTGAATATGTACTTGAACACAACAAAATCTCCAATCTCCATCCCATGATGATTCAAAAAAAAATCCCAAGCCTGCCTAAATTCCATTTTATTTATGGTACCCCCTAATTGCACATCCCACTCCTGCCCACCTAGGCCTTGCAACACCATATGTTCGTCTGTGTTGTCTATAAACTGTGAAAGAAATTCAAGAGGAATGCGCTGCCATAAACACAGTACACAATTAGATTTTACAAGTTCTTAACAGTGTACAGGAAATTAAAAAATGAAAATTAATGTATAGAGTTACTAGTTTTTGTGTAAAGTCTCAAAGCATAATTTTGAAGGAGGCACACCTGGATTAAACCAATTCCCTCAGCAACTTGCTACCCATTGGTTGACTTGAACTGCATACTCTATTAGAGGAAGGGCATCTTTTATCTATATCAATGTTGGTATTCATAAGCTAAAGAGCATTGATATTTTTCACACACCCTATTATTTGAAATATCTTAACCTTAAAATATGACTTGGATATGTACTTGAACACAACAAAATCTCCGTTCTCCAGCCCATGATGATTCACAAAATTTTCCCAACCCTGCCTAAATTCTAGTTTATTTATGGTAACCCCTAATTGTACATCCCACTCCTGCCCACCTGGACCTTGCAACATCGTATGTTTGTCTGTGTTGTCTATACACTATGAAACAAATGCAAGAGGAATGTGCTTCCATAAACACATTACACAATTAGATTTTACAAGTTCTTAATAGTGTACAGGAAATAAAAGAATGAAAAATAATGTATAGAGTTACCAGTTTTTGTGTAAAGTCTCCAAGCATAATTTTGAAGGAGACACACCCATTAAACCAATTCATTCAACAACTTGTTTCCCATTGGTTAACTTGAACTACATACTCTGTTAGAAGAAGGGCATCTTTTATCTGTATCAATCTTGGTATTCATAAGCTAAAGAGCATTGATCTTTTTCACACTCTGTTCTTTGAAATATCTTAACCTTAAAATATGACTTGGATATGTACTTGAACACAACAAAATCTCCAATCTCTAGCCCATGATGATTCACAAAATTTTCCCAACCCTGCCTAAATTCTAGTTTATTTATGGTACCCCCTATTTGCACATCCCACTCTTACCCACCTGGGCCTTGCAACACCATATGTTCATCTGTGTTGTCTATAAACTATGAAACAAATGTAGGAGGAATGCGCTGCTATAAACACATTACACAATTAGATTTTAGAAGTTCTTAATAGTGTACAAGAAATAAAAGAATGAAAAATAATGTGTAGAGTTACCAGTTTTTGTGTAAAGTCTCCAAGCATAAATTTGAAGGAGGCACGCCCATTAAACCAATTCATTCAACAACTTACTGCCCATTGGTTGACTTGAACTACATAATCTGTTAGAAGAAGGGAATCTTTTATCTGTATCAATGTTGGTATTCATAAGCTGAAGAGCATTGATGTTCTTCACACACCTTGTTCTTTAAAATATCTTAACCTTAAAATATGACTTGGATATGTACTTGAACACAGAAAAATCTCCAATCTCCAGCCCATGATGATTCACAAAATTTTCACAACCCTGCCTAAATTCTAATTTATTTATGGTACCCCTTAATTGTACATCCCAAAACCTTAAACCCTAATCCCTTAACCCTAAACCCTAAACCCTAATCCCTAATCCCTAAACCATAAACCCTAATCCCTAATTATAATTTATGGTACCCTAATCCCTAAACCCTAAACCCTAATCCCTTATCCCTAAACCATAAACCCTATCCCTAAATCCTCAACCCTCAGCACTTAAACCTTAAATCCTAAAACCTATCCCTAAACCCTTAACGCTCAACACTATACATTAAACCCTAATCCCTCAACCCTAAACTTTCAACCCTAAACCCTATCCCTAATCCCTCTATTGGGAATTAAGGTGTCTCAACCTTTGTAAATTCCTAATGTTGTATTTATTTATCCCATGTTGAGTTGGCATAGTTGGCACCTTGTGTACATGCAACAGGATAAATTTTGGTGACTTTGGCAGCCGCAGTTTCCCCCTTGAATAATTAACAGGGGTTTGGGGGCAGCACCCCTAGCGCACTCCCTATTGCGGTACAGGGTGGGGTCGAGGGGTAGTGCCCCCATGGGGGCTTAGGGGTAACACCCCCAAAATCTCAAACGACTTTTATTTAATGACAAGTGTCGGTGAGTATCTTTGAACGAGAGAAAGGCATCTTTAGGTAGTCAAGGGAGGTTATGACAAGTTGTAAGAAGAATAAGATATATTTAGTCAGTGTATGACAGATTCTTTTACAGTTGTAAGTGTTGTCAGTTATGACAGATTCTATGACAGTTGTAAGGTGCATAAGAGCATCTGTCATAGCCTATTTTGGGACAAGGTGCCCACATTGGGATGGGATGTTCGACAAGTGTCCTTAGGTGTGGGTTTTGGAGCATGAGTCTAAGATGGACGCCCATCTCTAGAAGGTTCCATATTTGCCTTGTAAACTCTATAAAAACAGGTGCTTGGATGAAATATATGTAATTTTTGTACAGGTACTGTTATGCTGCTGGAATATCTCCAGATTCAACATTTGAAGACTCCTGAAAGAGCATTGGCTCTAAAACTGTATTGTAATCTATTATTGTTTACTGTAATACATTTGAGCTATGTTTTGGAGTGTGGCGTTTTCACCCATAAGGGTTTTTCCCACGTATATCTTGTCTCTCTCTTCTGTCTACTTTCTATGTGTATGTGTATTGCTGTGATATCTCTGTTAGATGTTCTATGTTGCTGTAGTTGTAAGAATTAAAATTGAATTTGCATACATCTCTCCTCATTAGATTAGTGTAGGAAGCGATTTCTACACACCTAGCTTCCTTTCACCCTCTACCCTCAACATTCTACCTTAATCCTAATCCCACAACCCTCAACCCTAAATGCTATCCCTAAAGCCTCAACCCTCAACCCTAATCCCTTAAGGTCCTAAACCCTAATGCCTTATCCCTAAACTCTAAATCGTATCCCTAAACCCTCAACCCTCAACCTTAAACCTTAATCCCTCAACCCTGAACCCTAATCCCTCAACCCTAAACCTTAATCCCTCTTGACCTTAAACCCTCAACCCTTATCCACCCCTCTCCTCCCCTATCTGCCTCACCCCCATCTCTACCCTCCTCTACCCTCAACACTATACATACATACATACATATAGGCATACATATATACATACATACATACAAGCATACATACATACATGCTTAATAACCTTGAACATAAAAAAATCTAAGGGGGACATAATGCAAGTGTGTTATAACGTGCTCGTGTTATGTCAAACATGACAAACATTGAGCAAACTTTTGTGAAAAAGGAAAAAATGCAAAACAGAACATAACCCAAGTGCGTTATATTTTTCTTTAGGAATCCTAAGCCTTAGGCTTGGGATTTACTTTGGATTTCCAACTCAAAGGCTTGGAGTGCCTTCCCAATGTCTAGAGACATGTTTTTTGCATATTCTACAGGATTTCACATAATTTCATTCGTGCTAACCCTTAGATTTGAAAGTGTTTCAAGGTCAAACAAATCGAACACCTAGGTAATGTTAGGATTTCTCTTAACTATTTAACGATGTAATTTTTTTTACATTTTGACAATGTTAAGCCTTTCATCTTTAATTTCTTTTGTTTGTGTGTCCATTTTTGGGCAAAACCTAGTGTTTGGTCTTTTTTTCATTGTAAATTAACTGTTTATTGAAATTTCAAAAAAATTACATTTTTAGAAACTAGACTCCATTCTACACATACTTAAAAAAAATATTTTCAATTAGTTTTCAAATTTTATAGGGGTAGCATGGCCAAAATTCTATTTTTCAGGATGTGTCCACATTGAAAATTAGTAAAAAATCAAATATTCATTAAAATTTATCAAAAAATTGGGCATAAACTACATGTTGTTAGCTAATTTCTCATTGAAGCAATTTTAAAAATAGAAAAAAAAGTTAACCTTTTGAGGGAGCCACAAAACATTCTTTGTTATGTTTTTTTGATAGAAACAACACCAATTTTTGTGGCTCTCTCTTTGAACCCCTTAATCTATACCATTTAAAAAAAATAGTAGTTTAGAAAGTAGACTCGGAGCACTACGAACATTGTTTTGGTTGCATCTCCAAATTTTGAGTGCAACTATGCTCAATTTCTCATCCAAACCAGCATTTCCTAATTTTAGAAAAAAGGTGGCCACTTAAGACCCCTTTTTGGCCCCCCATCTTCTTGCACTTACCCCCTGCTAGAATCACACTAAGGAATCAATCAATGGATCAGGTGGGGAAGTTTGTGTTGGGAGAGGGGGCCACCCAGTCGACCTCTGGGGGAGGAGGAGTTGACACAAGTTGCCTCGATGGAATGAATAAGTCATTTAGGTGTTTGAGGAAGCCTATGACCAACTAAGGGGGACAAATGATGCATATCAAGTAGACCTCGCATCAATAGATCTAAATCCTTGGTTCCATCCACTAGTGTCAGGGTGATCCCACAAATATATTATTATGGGGATGATAGTACTAGGTTGGTTGGGGGTAGGAGGGATGTACTCATGGATTGAGTGGGTGCAAGAGTTTTTTAAAGGGATAGCTGCTAGAATCAAATAAAAGAATCAATCAATGGATTAGATGTGGAAGTTTTTTTGAGAGAGGGGGCTACCTAATAGACCTCTAGGGGGAGGAGGAGTTGAGATAAGCCACCTCAGTGGAATGAATAAGTCATTCAAGTGCTTGAGGAAGCCCATGACTGACTAGGAGGAGTAACGAGATGGATGGGTGCATGTCATGCCCCTGGGAGGGAAGCCTGATTTTTCTCGACCCGAATGAATTTGTTTGTTGTTCCAAGGGGGAGGAGAAATACGGATGAGGAAAAGATATGGGATTGGTGGTTTTGTTAGTGATGGTGTTATTACCGATGGATAAACTACTAGACTACTGGATCAACAACATCAACATTATGACACTATGCCCCACACTCCTCTAAGAGGCTATACTTACCCCATACTCCACGTGATTCCATGCTATTTATATCTACCTGCTCCCATAAGTTATATTCTGAATTAGACAATGGGATGTACAAATGTGAAGACTGCTCTTTTGTTTTTAATCCTCCCAGAACCGGCCATTTCCGTATGTATTCGGCTAAGCAAGCTATCATGCCTGAACAGGATATCAAAGAAATCCATGAGAAAGTCATAGCTACTCCTGCAAGACCTTACCCTGTACCTGGTGCTATTCCTCCCTTTAGGGATTTCATGCTTTTTGATACCACTGGTACTTTCAAAGATGATTTATGGCCTCTCCATATATTTCCTATAGCCGAAATCCTTCAAGGATCCAACCAAAGTAAATTGCTTAACTGGACAAATATGTGCCTTAGGAAATCTATGCTACTAGCTGAGGATAAGAAGATCTGGCATCAGATCGAAGCAATCAAATCTGAAAAAGCCCGTCTCAGTGCTCAAGAGAATTTCCATTCTCTTATTTCCACTCTTGAACGCTTGGAAAAGCGTCTCACTGATCAGTGGATGGCCTCTATCAATAAAGACCTCCTAGAACTCAAAGCCCAGTATAATGAGTTCAAAAGCCAAGCAAAAACGTGGTGGGTCACTCAGCAGCGGTCTTTAGAGCAACAGAGAGAACTTTTGCAAAAGGTTAGAAGTGAAGTTAAATTAGATTGTGATGTGCTTGTTTCACAAGTTAATACTGTCAATATTCATGCCAAGAATAATGGACAAAGAATAGACGAAGTTTATAATGAAGTTCATTCTATTGCACAGTCACAACTATTAATAGGAGATTCCATAGTTCAGGAGTCTACCAATATACAGTCTAAATTACATTAGGAGTCTATGACTATTCAGTCAGTAGTACATAGTGTTAAGCAATAGCAGACTATGAAAACAATGAATCTCCCTTCTAGTGCTAAGGGATATTTACAGGCTTAGTATGAAGGACCCAAGTTGTCCACTGATGTTAGACAGCCTGTAATTGAAAAGATTTTTGATCCCTCCACAGGGAATCTCAGAGAAACCACTCCAAAGGAATGAGCAAAAGGAAAGTTCCAAATGGCTCGTGGTAATAGTTCAAATCCTAATGGATCTAACTCTATTGATCCATTCAAAAATATCCAAACTCTGAAAGCTGATACACCTCCCCTTGTAAATTTTGATAATTTTGAGGCTATAGAAAATACAAGAGGAATAGATGCTGTGCAAGCCTAGATAACTAATTATTTATCTACTAATGCTAATGCTGATGAATCTCAAGTGATCAAGTAGGCTCTCAATGCCATGACAGGTGTTGCTCGAAGTGTCTAGGACAGATTGGACGACACTTTCAGAGAAAGCCTAATAGGCAGAGGTATAGATCAAGTCTGTGCTCAGTTAACACGTCTATTCGTCAGAAGAACATACACCAGAGAAAAGTTGGCCTACAACAAGTTCATAAAAGGTAAATGCAAAGATCTCAAATATTTCAAAAAATATTGTGAGGTTCAATATCAAAATTTCTATCAGTCAGGCCGTGAACAAAATCATGATTTTATGTTCACAACTTTTCTTAAAAGTTTTGGAAATGTGATAGGAGAATTCTATCACAAAAGGGTTCTTGAGAATCTGGTAATAGAAAATATAGAAATGAAAGAACTAACCTATCCTCAGTTAGTTCAATTCCTTACACAAATCAATGAAGAAATCTGTGAAGAAGGAAAAGCAAAGAAGGAGATAAAGAAGGTACAACCTTTACTATCCTCCTCTGTATGCTACCAGATAATGCCTTCAAATCAGTTCCCTGATAAAGGCAAATCTTCTTGTTATGACTGTGATAAGCCAGAAAAATCCTACAAGAAGAAAAAGAAGAAATTTAGTAAGTATCCCAAGAAGAAAAGATACTTTAGGAAAAGGGATAAGAAAAGAAAGGGTTCCAAAAAATGGAAACCTACTTGCTACATTTGCAAGAGTGAACACTTTGCAAACAAATACCTGGACAGACATAAGAAAAAAAGAAAAGGTAAAGTTTGTGCTGCCTAAGAAGCAGGTGTTGAAGATGATGAATTTGAATTCATCAACGACTACCCATCAGAATCAGAGGATATCATTCTATCTAGTACCGATACAGAGACAGAACCAGAGTCTGAAGAATATGTATCAGTAACAGAGCAAGCTCAAGTGAACCTGATGACAAAAGAAGTTCAATCTTTTGATGAAGATTCAGAAGTCTCCTTCCGCAGAATGCTACGAAGGGACACCTGTGTAGAATTGGACAAGGTAATTGAAGAAATTGTCCAAACTAAATCCTGACTCCATGACATGGACATGGGTCAAGAAACATGGAAAAAGTTGACCAACAAGTTGGAACAACTTAAAGCAAGAAAATACTTCCTGCTTCAAAAGGAAGAAAGGCCTCCTAAGCTCCCAGTTCAGAGATCTCCTATTCTCCAATATGGTTTATCTATCTCTACTACTAAAATTCTAGAACATCATGGATATAAACCATTACAAAGAAGAGAACCTTGGCCTCCAAGCTCTCCATCTCATAGACCTCCAAGATCTCCTGACCAACTGTCTATTAATGATGCTCCTGCTCCAGAAAGCATGGCTAGAAGACTATGGAGAAGAAGCCGCAAAAATTTTCTTGAAAAAGTAATCGCTCAAGCTCAAGCAGAAATCTCAAAAATTGATGATGAAGAAAATTTCTATCTCACAGAAGAAATGGAAAAATCTCCTGAACTTGATAAGTTTGTTAACCAGTTTAATTCAGCTAGATCTATGTAGTTTCCTGCTCAAGCTTCCATTCAGGAAGAACAACTATATTGTGAAGAGAAGCCCTACAGTCCTCTTATTCACCAAGCTGTCGAAGAACAAGGAGAACCAGGATATGTTTTTGAAGAAGGTTCTAGCAGCTGACAAATGAAAGCCTACAAGCGGACCATAAAAACTACTTCATGTCCAAGAATCATCCTAACAATTCACTTTCCAGGTATAATGGCTTATCCTTTAGCATTCCTGATTGATACAGGAGCATATCTAAATATTGCCAGGTATAATGCATTCCCTAAAGATGCTTGGATAGAAGGAACCACAAGTATTACTTTTGGTAATTCAGAAAAAAGTAATAGTTCTGCAGTCTGTAGAGCTCCCATTCAAATTGGATTTGATGGTTTTATGGAGACACTAACATTTGTCCAATATGAGATGGATGGGTATGATGGAGTAATAGGAAGTAATACTATTCAACAATGGGAACCTTTCACCATTGATAAAGATTTCATTATAATTCAGAATAGATATCAGCTTCCATGACTTTATCAGGATTTAACTTATTCATCAATGTTAAAATTGGAAAAGAAAAAGAAACCAGTTAATGCAGTTTGGTTAGCCAAACAAATGGATGCAGGTCAAGAATCTCTCACAAAGATTAAAACTACCTTTGCTACCACAGTACTTACAATAGACCTGAAGAAGCAGAAAAGGAACCTAACATGTGATCTCCCTCTCAAACAAGATCCTCATGGTAATGAACTCATGCCTAAAGCTAAAGTTAATTGCGTCTTAATGAGTTTATCTAAAGCATTAACTTGTAGAACATAAGTTGCAGAGCTTGAAAAGCTTGGCATAATCCAAACTTTTGAGTCACCATTCTCCTGTCATGCAATGTATGTTCCGAAGGTAGATGAGAATGGTAAGGAATTACCTGAGAAACAGCTAGTTGTAAATTATAAGTCGTTAAATGACTGTCTTGTTGACAATAAATATCCTCTGCCTAGTAAGGATCATATCTGGCAAACCATTCAAGGTAGTCATGTTTATTCTAAATTTGATCTGACAAAAAGGTTTTGGCAGATTGGTCTCAAAAGTGCTGACTTTTACAAAACAACATTCTTTGTACCACAAGGCCTCTATGAATGGACTGTTCTTCCATTTGGTATCAAAACTGCTCCCTCCATTTTTCAGCAAAAAATGGATATTATATTCCGGCCTTATGCCAAATTTATCCAACCCTATATTGATGACATTCTTGTCTTCAGCCAGGATATGCCTCAACACCTCAATCATCTCCTCTAATTCCTCTCTATTTGCCAACATCATGGGCTTGCTGTCAATCTCGCAAAGTCTTACTTTGCCCAAAACCATATTGTTTTTATTGGCATCAAGCTTCTTCCCGAGGGGAGAATGGAGGCACAACCTTACATCCTGAATAAAATTTCCTATCTTGCAGTAACCAATGTAAAAGAATTACAATGCTTTTTGGGCCTTGTTAATTATATTGCAGGATTTTATTACAAGCTTGCTGAAGATAGAATTGAGCTCAACAAACTTCTAGGAAAAACACTGCCACGATGGACAGCTAAGCATGATGCTTTGATTTCAAGAATCAAACAGAAATGCTCCCAATTGCCGCCATTGAAGTTACCAGGTAATGGTTTCAAGATAGTAGAAACTGATGCAAGTGAAGGTGCCTGGGCTAGTGTTCTTAGAGAATAGAAAACAACATCTCACAACCCCAAAGACAAAGGTGAGATTGTTAGATATATCTCTAGTAGTTTCAAGAACAGTGAAGTAGACTACCATAGTACACATAAATAAATCCTTGCTATTGTCAATACTTTCCAAGCATTTTAGATGTTTATTGCTGACAAGAGATTTCTTCTAAAAAGTGATCTTCAAAAACTACAGGGATTCTTCTAAAAAGAATCCAAAAATAAAGTGGTCAGAGGAAGACTCCTTAGGTGGGCACAGTTATTAAGTACTTATGAATTTGATTTTATCCACCTTCCTGGAGTTGAAAATAGTTTTGTAGATTTCATGTCTAGAGAAGGACACACTTCAGAACCTGTTCTTTTTGAAGAAAAGCAAAACCCATCTGGTATTGTCTGAATAATCTGAATAAGGGAACACCGCTGGTATGAAGACAGTTGCTGAGAATGGAGTACAATTCCTTTCCAGAGAAGAAATCTACATAACCACCAAATGGTGAATGATTTCCTCTGTGATTGATTCAAAATGTTAGTAGCAAAGCAACAACTAACATATCCAGGTTTATGGACAGATAGGCCATTCTTCCAATTCTCAGCCGAAGCTGAACCTATTGACCCTGATGTCGGTCACATACTTCAGAACTGGTGTGGAGACTTTGTTCTCCCTATTTCATTTCTTAATCCTCCAGTGTAAAGACCAGATCACTGGCTGAATTATGAACATGGAAAGATGCTAATCAGAGATCTATTCCAAGGGCCTTATCCTCCTGCAGAAAATATGGAGTTCACTGGAACTTCATCCTACACTTGATGCACCTTCAAGTTAACGTTTGACTCTCTTGATGAAAATCCAATCAGTAGACATCTCTGTCAAGTATATGGACCAGGTGGATCCTCATCTATTTTTGAACACTAGAATAGTCCAAACAGATTAAGGTATTTTCATTCCAAATAGATGCCTATCTGGATACATACCAAAACCTATCGCATGGATAGAGTTGATCAAAGAAGCTTGGCTCAAGGACTCTATGGTCCTTACAAGATGAAAACCATGAGCATCATCTGGAAGGAAAATGAAGCGGCTCACCGCTCAAACATAGGATGCATACCACATTCCACAACACAAACCTGTGCCAATTGTGAATATGATCCAGCTGATGATCCAAGAGTCCCAGACTATGATGAAGAAGGCAACATCAGATCATCATGGTTTGATTCCAATAATCCTCTATATCATCCCTTTGCCAATTCAGATACATCCAAACATAGCACGGGATCCTAGGACTAATGAATGGGTTTGTCATCCATCAAGGAATCTATCACCTCATTGAAACCAATAGACATGGGCCCTTCCACGGTAAAAGGGGAAAATCTTATGTGCCTCACAGTAAGCATAAGTTAACCTTCTCGTGATTAAAAATAAGACATGTAAAAAGTAGATTCTTTTATTGTTTGTCCCCTCCTTTCTCAGTTCACGAGTTATTGGACCCACTAGAAGATGCTTATCTTCATTTGGGTAACTCTTCGATAAAGGATTTGCTACATGTCCACTTTCTATGGACAGATTTCAAATTGAAATTCATCAAACAAGGTTAAAAGATCAACCTCAACATCCTATATAAGGAAGGCTAGGCCGCCTTGTAAATCAACAAATTTTAGGCGAGTGAAGTCTTAGAAAGATAGAGTCTAAGTCTCGAGTCTGTTAGGAGTTTGTAAAGAAGAGTATGCTCTTCACTTTGCAGCTTTAAGCTATTATGAGTGAATCAGAAAATCTGAAGCAAACAAGTTTGAAGTATTGTAAAATCTTTTAAGCTCCTCTTTCTGCATATATGTTTGTAGAAATGCTAGCGTGCATTGAATATGATGAATGTATTATTCCTGAGTGTAAGAAATAATAATATTCATAAGATCTATTTGAATGTCAGATACTCTGTTCATCTGCATATCATTTGTCATTTGCAGCTATTGTTCAAAGTTGGTATCAGAGCTGATGATGTGTTCGTCTATTGTTATCGTTGTTGTCTAACTATAATGTCTCACTAGTGTTAATCTTTCTATATGTATTGCTCCTTATATTGCTCCCTGTACTACTCATACAAACTAGAGTTCTGTTGTAAGTCCTCTCCGTGTAAGTCCCGTCTTTGCTTGTTGCATTAAGGGCAGATCTGAGGCAGTAATCTTGTATTTCAAGCACAGGTTCAAGCGTAGGTCTGAGCGCAGAAATGGATAGACCAAGCACTTCTAGATCAAGTATGGAAGGCATCGACCAGACAGTAGATCGCAACACAGAAGTTAAGTTCACAAACTTCTTTGCTGATAATGAAAGTTCTTTTTCTACTGGTGAATCTAGCAGTAATATATTAGATGAAGTTTCTTCTAGCCAGTTTGATGATAAGGAATTTCATGTGCCTAAGATAAAACCTTCTAAGATCTATAGAGATGTTCCCAATAGTCTAGTAGATATGTTTAATAAAAATAAAGGTTTAAAAAATTGGTTTGGTTATAAGACCTTTCAATGATGTCATGTAGCTACTCTTCAATATGTAGTTACTGGAGGTAACAAAGGCAAGCTGAGAATATTCTCAGATGCCCAAGTTCAGAAATTCCAAAAAGAAGCCTTAGCTAGTCCAGATAATCCCCAATTCATGCATTTATCCTACGTTAGGATAGGTATCTATGGACATTACCGAAAAGGCTTACCTATCATCATTATGATGATGTTGAAAGATGCAAGATTCTACAAGTTGTCGCATTCCTTGTTAGGTGCTGCATGTGACTCCATGGCTAAAGGGTCAATTTATCTTGATTGTTTATTAGATTTCCCTATCATTCTGAAAGATGGTAATCTTCAAGATGTTCTCGAATATAACTTTAAGACCATGAACCTCTACATGAAAAAATAACCTGTAGACCATTCCCTCACCTTTTTGGTTCACTATAGGTTATACAACAAGGTTTTACCCTTGATGATAAACCCCAAAGGGCACAAGGTCTAGAAGGTCTATCAACCATGTGGAAATCTACCAGTGACAGTACGCAGTTAACTGCACCAAAGATAGTCCATCACAAAGATATTAAATTACCAAAAGAATGGGCATTGGATCTTTGGGATCAAGGTGAACAAACTGAAGAAGAGAAACAACCACAATTGAGAGGCATCTCAATTGAAGAATTAGATGATCAGGCAGTAATCAGATTCTCATCTGGCAACTAGCCTACTTTACGCAGTGGTCCTTCCATGAGAACAAAAAGAGTGTTTAACTACAACCAACCTGGTCCATCTGTGTCTCCGTTACCGCGCACTCAGAGTGCAAGGTTACAACCCTCAAAGGGTTTTGAAGATTTGTTTAAAACACCTTCTATTGCTAAGTCTAGCAGTTCTACAGCTTCAACCAAACCTACTAGTTCTTCCTGCTCCCATAAGTTATATTTTGAATTAGACAATGGAATGTACAAATGTGAAGACTGCTCTTTTGTTTTTAATCCTCCCAAAACTGGCCATTTTCGTATGTATTCAGCTAAGCAAGCTATCATGCCTGAATAGGATATCAAAGAAATCCATGAGAAAGTCATAGCTATTCCTGTAGGACCTTGCCCTGTACCTAGTGCTATTCCTCCCTTTAGGGATTTCATGCTTTTTGATACCATCGGTACTTTGAAAGCTAATTTCTGGCCTCTCCATATATTTCTTGTAGCCGAAAGCCTTCAAGGATCCAGCCAAAGCAAATTGCTTAACTGGACAAATATGTGCCTTAGGAAATCTATGCTACTAGCTGAGGATAAGAAGATCTGGCATCAAATCAAAGCAGTCAAAGCTGAAAAAGCCCATCTCAGTGCTCAAGAGAATTTCCATTCTCTTATTTCCACTCTTGAACGCTTGGAAAAGCGTCTCACTGATCAGTGGATGGCCTCTATCAATAAAGACCTCCTAGAACTCAAAGCCCGGTATAATGAGTTCAAAAGCCAAGTGGAAACGTGGTGGGTCGCTCAACAGTAGTCTTTAGAGCAACAGAGAGAACTTTAGTAGTCTGTAGAGCTCCCATTCAAATTGGATTTGATGGTTTTATGGAGACACTAACACTTGTCCAATATGAGATGGATGGGTATGATGGAGTAATAGGAAGTAATACTATTCAACAATGGGAACCTTTCACCATTGATAAAGATTTCATTATAATTCAGAATAGATATCAGCTTCCACGACTTTATCAAGATTTAACTTATTCATCAATGTTAAAATTGGAAAAGAAAAAGAAACCAGTTAATGTAGTTTGGTTAGCCAAACAAATGGATGCAGGTCAAGAATCTCTCACAGAGATTAAAACTGCCTTTGTTGCCATAGTACTTACAACAGACCTGAAGAAGCAGAAAAGGAACCTAACATGTGATCTCCCTCTCAAACGAGATCCTCAAGGTAATGAACTCATGCCTAAAGCTAAAGCTAATTACTTCTTAATGAGTTCATCTGAAGCATTAGCTTGTAGAATCAAAGTTGTAGAGCTTGAAAAGCTTGGCATAATCCAAACTTTTGAGTCACCATTCTCCTGTCATGCAATGTATGTTCCGAAGGTGGACGAGAATGGTAAGGAATTACCTGAGAAACGGCTAGTTGTAAATTATAAGCTGTTAAATGACTGTCTTGTTGACAATAGACATCCTCTGCCTAGTAAGGATTATATTTGGTAGACCATTCAAGGTAGTCATGTTTATTCTAAATTTGATCTGACAAAAGGGTTTTGGCAGATTGGTCTCAAAAATGCTGACTTTTACAAAACAACATTCTCTGTACCACAAGGCCTTTATGAATGAACTGTTCTTCTATTCGGTATCAAAACTGCTCCCTCCATTTTTCAGCAAAAAATGGATATTATATTCCGGCCTTATGTCAAATTTATCCAACCCTATATTGATGACATTCTTGTCTTCAGCCAGGATATGCCTCAACACCTCAATCATCTCCGCCAATTCCTCTCTATTTGCCAACATCATGGGCTTGCTGTCAATCCCGCAAAGCCTTACTTTGCCCAAAACCATATTGTTTTTATTGGCATCAAGCTTCTTCTGGGGGGGGAGAATGGAGGCACAACCTCACATTCTGAATAAAATTTCCAAAACTTTTAAGAAAAGTTGTGAACATAAAATCATGATTTTGTTCACGGCCTGACTGATAGAAATTCTGATACTGAACCTCATAATATTTTTTGAAATATTTGAGATCTTTGCATTTACCTTTTATGAACTTGTTGTAGGCCAAATTTTCTCTAGTGTATGTTCTTCCGACGAACAGACATGTTAACTGAGCACAGACTTGATCTGTACCTTTGCCTATTAAGCTTTCTTTGAAAGTGTCGTCCAATCTGTCCCAGACACTTCGTACAACACTTGTCATGGCATTGCGAGCCTGCTTGATCACTTCAGATTCATCAGCATTAGCATTAGTGGATAAATAATTAGTTATCCAGGCTCGCATAGCATCTATTCCTCTTGTATTTTCTATATCCTCAAAATTATCAAAATTTACAAGGGGAGGTGTATCAGCTTTCAGAGTTTGGATATTTTTGAATGGATCAGTAGGGTTAGATCCATTAGGATTTGAACTATTACCATGAGCCATTTGGAACTTTCCTTTTGCTTGTTCCTCTGGAGTGGTTTCTCTGAGATTCCCTGTGGAGGGATCAAAAATCTTTTCAATTATAGGCTGTCTAACTTCAGTGGACAACTTGGGTCCTTCATACTGAGCCTGTAAATATCCCTTAGCACTAGAAGGGAAATTCATTGTTTTCACAGTCTACTGTTGCTTAACACTATGTACTACTGACTGAATAGTCGTAGACTCCTGATGTAATTCAGACTGTATATTGGTAGATTCCTGAACTATGGAATCTCCTATTAGTAGTTGTGACTGTGCAATAGAATGAACTTCATTATAAACTTCATCTATTCTTTGTCTATTATGCTTGGCATGAATATTGACAGTATTAACTTGTGAAGCAAGCACATCACAATCTAATTTAACTTCACTTCTGACCTTTTGTAGAAGTTCTCTCTATTTCTCTAAAGACTGCTGTTGAGTGACCCACCACATTTTCGCTTGGCTTTTGAACTCATTATACTAGGCTTTGAGTTCTAGGAGGTCTTTATTGACAGAGGCCATCCACTGATCAGTGAGACACTTTTCTAAGTGTTCAAGAGTGAAAATAAGAGAATGGAAATTCTCTTGAGCACTGGGACGGGATTTTTTAGCTTTGACTGCTTCGATCTGATGCCAGATCTTCTTATCCTGCTTCAAAAGGAAGAAAGGCCTCCTAAGCTCTCAGTTTGGAGATCTCCTATTCTCCAATATGGTTTATCTATCTCTACTACTGAAATTCTAGAACATCTTTCCATGTTCATCATTTAGCCAGCAATCTGGTCTTTCCACTGGAGGATTAAGAAATGAAATAGGGAGAACAAAGTCTCCACACCAGTTCTGAAGTATGTGACCAATATCAGGGTCAATAGGTTTGGCTTTGGTTGAGAATTGGAAGAATGGCATGTCTGTCCATAAACCTGGATATGTTAGTTGTTACTTTGCTACTAACATTTTGAATCGATCATAGAGGAAATCATTCATCATTTGGTGGTTATGTAGATTTCTTCTCTGAAAAGGATTTGTACTCCATTCTCGGCAACTATCTTCATACCAATGGTGTTCCCTTATTCGGATTATCCAGACAATACCAGACGGGTTTTGCTTTTCTTCAGAAAGAACGGGTTCTGAAGTGTGTCCTTCTCTAGACATGAAATCTACAAAACTATTTTCAACTCCAGGAAGGTGGATAAAATCAAATACATAAGTACTTAATAACTGTGCCCACCTAAGGAGTCTTCCTCTGACCACTTTATTTTTGGATTCTTTTCGGAAGAATCCCCGCAGATTTTGAAGATCACTTTTTAGAAGAAATCTCTTGTCAGTAATAAACATCTGAAATGCTTGGAAAGTATTGACAACAGCAAGGATTTATTTATGTGTACTATGGTAGTCTACTTCACTATTCTTGAAACTACTAGAAATATATCTAACAATCTCACCTTTGTCTTTGGGGTTGTGAGATGTTGTTTTCTGTTCTCTAAGAACACCAGCCTAGGCACCTTCACTTGCATCAGTTTCTACTATCTTATGTGATCTCCCTCTCAAATGAGATGGATGGGTATGATGGAGTAATAGGAAGTAATACTATTCAACAATGGGAACCTTTCACCATTGATAAAGATTTCATTATAATTCAGAATAGATATCAGCTTCCACGACTTTATCAGGATTTAACTTATTCATCAGTGTTAAAATTGGAAAAGAAAAAGAAACCAGTTAATGCAATTTGGTTAGCCAAACAAATGGATGCAGGTCAAGAATCTCTCACAAAGATTAAAACTACCTTTGCTACCACAGTACTTACAATAGACCTAAAGAAGCAGAAAAGGAACCTAACATGTGATCTCCCTCTCAAATGAGATCCTCAAGGTAATGAACTCATGCCTAAAGCTAAAGCTAATTACTTCTTAATGAGTTCATCTGAAGCATTAACTTGTAGAACAGAAGTTGCAGAGCTTGAAAAGATTGGCATAATCCAAACTTCTGAGTCACCATTCTCCTGTCATGCAATGTATGTTTTGAAGGTGGATGAGAATGGTAAGGAATTACCTGAGAAACAGCTAGTTGTAAATTATAAGCCGTTAAATGACTGTCTTGTTGACAATAGACATCCTCTGCCTAGTAAGGATCATATCTGGTAGACCATTCAAGGTAGTCATGTTTATTCTAAATTTGATCTGACAAAAGGGTTTTGGTAGATTGGTCTCAAAAGTGTTGACTTTTACAAAACAACATTCTCTGTACCACAAGGCCTCTATGAATGGATTATTCTTCCATTCGGTATCAAAACTGCTCCCTCCATTTTGATGAAATATACACATAAGGTTGATCAGGTAGAGATGCACTAATTATAGATAGATGCAGAGGTGTTTTCTCTTACTGATTCCTTTATTAAATTGGTACTACCAAACTAACCCCTAATGACTAAGATGTTCCTAGCTATAATTACAGATATATGACCCTAATGACTTAGATGTTCTTGGCTGTAAATATGGATATCTGACCCTAATTATTTGATAGAGCTTTTGTGTGGGAAATATGATACGAATATATGGTTGTAAATAGAAACTATCTTAACATAGGATCAAATATTAAAAGAAAGAAATTGAGAGGAAAAGGGTGATGCATGTCGGACTGGCCTTGCATACCACTATCATTGACACTGACTACTTCTATTCCTAGATATTCTTCTCTTCCAAGCCAAAGAAGGGTTCACTCCACATTTAGCATCCTACCTTGGCTTTGTTTGATATAAAATAAATCTCTCAATCCATTTGTTCCACATTCACCTCTCGCCTATTTGTTGCATCCATAATATACTCCCCATTCGATTATCAAAATTTTATATCCTTTTGCCTCTATCCCTCCCATTGATGATGGTTGTCTTCATCTCAATGCTAAAACTCATGGGAAATGTTGTGTTTTCTTATTCTCAAGGGGTGAGGCATGACAACTCACCACTCAGTCCACACATCCATGTTCCCCCACTATCCCTCAGGATGCATTGTCCTAGAGAGTAAGAGTCATAGGGTTTAAATAGAATACTCTAAGCAAAGCAAGTGGAGAAGGAATGGGTGGAGGCAAGAGAGAGGGAGAGGAGGAGATTGTTCTAGAGGGTGGCTCACATAATGCTCCACATAGAAGTAAGAGCCTGGGGGATTTTACGCTATATGCTCATGAACCTTGGATTCTTGGGGCATCAGATTCTAAGCCTCAACGATATTCTACAACAGTTTATTGAGTCCTAGGGGACATGTCAAGAGATCTAAGTTTATAATCTTAGCAAGTCCAATGATGAGAAGGAGTTTCACATATGCATCACATTCCAAAACTATGTTCTTCATGGTAACTTAATTAGGTAAGATCTGGTAGAAATGTTCAGTGAATGCCACTGAATCCAAATAGAGTGGAAGTTTCATGATTCATGGGCTTCAGCCCTCAAAAAAGTAGATGAAAAGACCAAGGTGTTGCACTAGTCATTCAATCCTACAACTGCCTCCACCTCTACTGAAAAGTCCCTCGGCCCTTCTAGAACCAAAAAGCATAGAAAATAAATGTCATTTTACAGTGTTGGTTTAGATAGTGTTTGAGTAGATAGTTTGGTAGTTTTATGTGTTATTTTACAATGTTGAATCCTAACTCAAAAAGAAGGGAAGGGACCTTTTTTTTGCATATATAAATAGTTTAAGTATAGTTTCTTATGTGTTGCATGTACTTATGAAAGGATTGCTAGTATAATGTTTGTTTGGAGTATTTAGACTGCAAATATGTACTTCCATTTTTAATAGTAAAAAAGTTATTTGAATTTCACCATCTTGTTGAAACCACTTAAATCGCTGGTGCATTTTTCTTATTATATAGAAATGTAAATGCATGAGATGTCATTGTTATTTTTTTGTTATGTGTTTTGAGTGTTGTATATATTAGCACATGTTAGGAATATCATAAAACATATACATGTATAATCACAAAATATTTATCTATTTCAATCAATTGAAAGAACCTAAGGAATGAGCCCTACACTAATATTGGGTTGTATTCCTAGGCTTGAACATACTAATTAAAATAGATTTATTTTGTGATTATACATGTATATATTTTATGATATTCCTCACATGTCCTAATATATACAATACTCAAAACACATAATAAAATAACAATAATAACATCTCATGCATTTACATTTCCATATAATAAGAAAAAGGCACCAACCATTTAAGTGGTTTTAGCAAGATGGTGAAATTGAAATAATTTTTTTATTATTTGAAAATGGAAGTACATATTTGTAGTCTAAATACTATAAACAAGCATTGTACTAGCAATCTTTTTGGAAGCACACCACACACAAACAAAAATACTTAAACTATTTATATACATGACAGAAAAGGTACATTCTCTTTTTCCCAAATCAGGATTTAACATTGTAAAATAATGCATAAAACAATTAAACTATCTACTGAAACACTACCTTAACCAACACCCCAAAATGACATTTATTTTCTATGCTTCCTGGTTTCAGAAGAACCGAGGGACTTTCCAGCAGAGGTGGAGGTAATTGTAGGATTGGCTAGCTAGTGCAACACCTTGGTCTAAGTTTCATCCACCTTTTGAGGTTTGATGTCCACACATCATGACACTTCCACTCTATTTGGTTCTGACAACATTCAAGAAACATTTCCACTAGATCATGTCAAATTAAGTTGCTGTGAAGGCTAGAGTTCTAGACCACGACACATACACAAAACTCCTTGCCATCATTAGACTTGCTGAGATTATAAACCTGAATCTTCTGGCATGTTGCCCAGGACTCGAGAAACCATTGTAAAACATCATTGAAGCTTGGAATCCAATGCCCTGAGAATTCAAGGTTTATGAGCACGTAGCTTGAAACCCCCTCTTACTTCTGCATGGAGCATTGTGAGAAGCACCCTCCAAAACAATCTCCTCCTCTCCCTCTCTCTTGCCTCCACCTTTTCCTTCTCCACCTACTCTATTGGGAGAATTCTCTCTGAACCCTATGACTCTTACTCCCTAGGATAGTGTGTCCCTGAGGGATGGTGGGGGAATAGGGATGCATGAACTGAGTACTAGGTCATCATGCCTCACCCCTTGAGAACATGAAAACACAATATCTCCCATGAGTTTTAGCATTGAGATGATGACAACCATCATTGATTGGGGGGACAGAGGCATAGGGATAGAGAATTTTGTTAATTGAATGGGGAGTTAGATCAATGATGCAGCAAATAGCCGAGAGGTGAATGTGGAATGGATGGATCAAGAGCTTTACTTTATAGTGAGTGTAGCCAAGGTGGGATGCTACATATGGAAAAAACCCTTCTTTGGCTTGGGAAAGAAGAATATTAAAAAATAGTAGTTAGTATCAACGATAGTGGCATGTATTGCTAGTTTGACATGCATCATCATTTTCCTTTTAGTATCTTTCTTTTAATATCTAACCCTATAATAAGATAGTTTCTATTTACAACCATATATTTATATCATATTTCCCACATAGAAGCTCTATTGGGTAATTAAAGTCAGCTATATTTATAGCTATGAACATCTTAGTCATTAGGGTCAGATATCTATATTTATAGACAAGGACATCTTAGTCATTAGTAGTCAGTCTAGCAGTACCTATTTAATGAAGGAATGGGTAAGAAAATATACCTCCACATCTATCTATAATTAGTGCATCTTTGTCTAATCGGTCATGTGTGTATCTGTCATCAGAAGGGAATGTTTACTATTCATTCATAACATAGATATAAATAGTATGGAATCACGTGGAGTATAGGGTAAGTATAGCCTCTTAAAGGAGTGTGGGTCATAGTGCCATAATGTTGATGTTGATGATCCAGTAGTCCAGTAGTTTATCCACTAGTACTTGGAACATCACCACTAGAACCACCAATAGCCCAACCCAACTAGAAAAAGATATGGAGGCAATGAATATATATTAACTAATTTATGAAATAAAAGACAGGGGTAGGGGTTCTCAATCGATAAGGGAAGTGGGTTAAGGACTCATGAGACTCTACAGATGGATGTCTCTAAAATATATAATATGTATTTAATAAAGTAGTCCTTATTTGGTACCAATAGAAGCATTTCAAATTAGGTGTGCCCTAGCCACTTTTTATTCCAGACCCCCCCTTTCTATAGCTTTTTCTTTAGGCTTGAAGTGAATATCATGAGAACTTTTCTCTGGTGCCTCTCCATTAGATCAAAGAGCTTATTTCCACAATGAATTAAACACACTTTCTTGACCATAGAATTGGTTCAATGGGTTTTCTTGAACTAGATCCACTTTATGGTTACGCGGGTGGATATTTAATCTTCACTATCTCCCCACAACACAATTATATAGGCTCTATCTTGATCTAATGACTCCCAGCCTTAAGTTGTGATGGAAAAACTAATGGAAGTAATAGGTGGGGCTCCTCTAACATGCATAACATCATATTCCTTAGTTCAAAGTATGGGGCAAATGTCTCGTGCCTCTCCGCCAGCAACACAGAATGAAGATGGAGCAACACTACTTGAGGAATGGAGATGGAGGTCACAAGAAAGTGATACATGAGTTGGGTTTCTAGGATGAAATCAATGGATACAATGATCTGAGGCCCAAACTAGAAGAATCAATCCTGAGCCTAGCTTGATTCACCCTATCTCTCCTATCTCGCAGTAGGCACATTGATTTGTCAATGAAACCTAGAAAACTCAATCTTTCACAATAATAGGCCTTTCTAACTAAAAATTACTATTGGGGGGTGGGAGGCTAGGGGGTGGGGACACCCCGCACCTAGCACTAGAATTGGATCTACTCAAGCCATGGTTCCTAGCAATTTATGGGCTTGCAATTCAGTTCCAAGTATGGCACTCACAAGGAATGAGGTGCCGAAGAACTATGAACTCTATCGGATCATAGTATGGCTAGAACTATGAACTCTACCAGATCATAGTATGGTCATGGATGTGTAACCTCCACCACTGATCTTGGTTGTGCTCTTATTTCTCCAACTAATGCTTGCCTATGTGGACACATCATCCACTATTTCAAGGCCAAGCAAATCCTAAACTGCCTTTTCTCTTTACGCCCTATATGAACCCCACCACCCCCTTCTCTAGTAGTATGGCTATGAAGGGTTCATCAACTTAGTTAGTAGTATCACAATCCCTAGGCTTTGGATCCCAACTTTCTAGGGACATAGGGTCCCTACCCATGTCTTTCTCCTGCTACTCCCCTTGCCTCATCTAGGTGATGTGACGGACAGGCCCTCATGATTGGTTCTTAAACCCCTAACTATGCTCTAATTGCTAGTGGTTATGGGTTCTGATCTATATCTCGATATCAATATAGATTTGCCTCTGATGTTCCTCAACCATTAGATCTGGTACATTGGGGATCTTTAGTATTGTATCCAAATCTAGAGATAGAGGTCGCAAGCAAGTAATACATGGGTTGGGTCACTAGGATGAAATCAATGGATGCAATGATCTGAGGCCCAAACCAAAAGAATCAATCTTCAGCCTAGCTTGATTCACCCTATATCTCCTATCTCGCAACAGACACATTGATTTGTTGATGAAACCTGGAAAACTCAATCTTTCACAATAATAGGCCTTTCCAACTAAAAACTACTATTGGGGGGTGGGGGACTAGGGGATGGGGCCACCCTACACCTAGCACTAGAATTGGATCTATTGGAGTCATGGTTCCTAGCAATTTATGGCCTTGCAATTCAGTTCCAACTATGGCACTTGGAAGGAATGGGGTGCCCAAGAACTATGAACTCTATCGAATCATAGTATGACTGGAACTATGAAATCTACCAAATAGTAGTATGATCATGGAAGTGGAACCTCAACCTCTATTCCTAGTTGTGCTCCTATTTCTCCAACTAATGGCTGCCTATGTGGGTACATCATCCACTAGTTCAAGGCCAATCAACACCCTATATAAACCCCACCACCCCCTTCTCTAGTAGTATGGCTATGAAGGGTTCATAGGCTTGGTTAGTAGCATCTCAATCCCTAAGATTTAGAACCCAACTTTCTAGGGACACAAGACCTCTAGCCATGTCTTTCCCCTACTCCTCCCCTTGCCTCATCTAGGTGAGGTGATGGATAGACCCTCATGATTGGTTCTTAAACTCCTGCTTATGCCATAATTGGTAGTGGTTTTGGGTTATGATCTATATCTTGATATCATATGGATCTCCTTTTGATGCTCCCCGACCATCGGATCTAGTATATTGGGGATCTTTAGTATTGTATCCACCCACCCTTCTGATTTGGATATGGGATCAAGTGAGGGGAGCCCAGGGCCTTATCTACCTACCATGTCCCACCCTGAGTCTGATCAAGAAGCTTCAAGTTGTATTATGATCACGTATTTCATATGTTGACTAATCTCAGTCATATCATAGATATAATGGAAATAGAATAGATGGTCCACTCAAACGACGAGCCCTATCTCTAGAATTAGATTAGTAGTATGTTCTCAGTGGGGAATGAAGATTGCCCTATCTCTATATCCAAATGAGTATTGCCTTAGTTTAGGGTCAGCCCCTCAAATATATTATTGCTTTAGCCTGAACTAGTGAAGGGAATGGGATGCCCCTAAACATTCGGATATGACAGAACCTATCAAATCCCGACCCTATACCTAAATTGAACTAACTAATGCACTACTTTCTCTAGATTCTAAACTGGAGAATGCCAAATTACTAGGAGAGAATGCAACTATCAAGTTCAAATCTATAGGGGAGTTGAGATCCAAACACCTAAAATCCATACCCAAGATGATAGGAAGTTGATGGTCCTCTAGATATAGAGAGTAGTGTTCACCTAACTAATGCAGTCAAGGTAGGAGGGTCTGGTGAGGGACTGTCCAACCTTGCAGCCTTATCCAAATAACACCATGATCATAAAAGATATGCAACAGAAGCTAACAGCTAATCAATAGAAAGATAAATGATATTCATGAACATAGAACACAAGATGTATGCTGGGAAAACTCTAACAGGGAAAAAAACCCAGCCTTCAAAGCTCATTCTTCATATATTATACTTAAAATCAAATTACACATGCCTCAAGGGATTTATAGATGCTAGGCTGGAGTCCAGGGATCACAAAAGATTCATACAACAATATTCTTTCATTATTTCTTTCTTCTACAACTCAATTCTCTGCTCTGCAACTCATTTTGCTTCCTGCTCTGCCTTCTACTCTGTTCTACTACTCCTCTAGATCAAAACACCTTCAGATCTCACTTCATGTCTTTGTGCTATCCATCCTTTTCTTTAAAAGAATCCTTTATCTCTTATTTATATCACCCGTAAGCTTACAAATCATCACCAGGTCGGCCTAATTGCAACGGCTAACTTATGTAACATGTACACAAAATAGGTCGGGCCTAAAGATAAGGCACTACTCCAGAAAGGCATAGAACTTCATGCATACCTTACTAAAGGTTGGCCAGGTCCTTAAACTTCATCACCCAATTGTTCTTTTCACTCCGCAAGTCACAGAAATGATCTGCAAGCTGATTCCACTTCACTAAACACAGTCGGCTCTGTTTTGTCAGAACAGTCAATCTTCAAATAGTGATAACTTTCTGAAATCAAAGACAAACAATCTGAATTCTTGATACATTGTAGTTTCCTAAGTCTAGATGCTAAGTCTAGATCCACAACCTCTAATATTCAAATGCCATAATTCTCCAAGGTCGCTCTCTCTGCAATTTCAACTTCACTGTCAACTATCTCGATTGTTCTGAATGCTTCCGGATGCTCCTGCATCAGACTCTCAGGGTTATTTCAAAAGTGAGCCTCTTCACTTTGGTCTGTATTATGTCAAATTTCAATGTTGTTGCTTTGAATAGGTTTGGTGATCTATTCATAGCTACTTCCAACAGCCTCAAGGTCGACAGTCTGTTCAAGTTCACCCTACACAACTGCCTCAAATTATTCTAAGGTTGACATCTACCTGCAAGCCTTGTACTGCCTCAATGATCAACGGTCTGAGCAAGTCTTCTCCACAATTTTCCTCAAGATCAATGTCTGTTTCAATCAAATGCATCCTCTGAAACAATCAAGTCAATTCACTTTCTTAGTTTCTTTGTAACACTATCTACTCTCTGGTCTTTAACATAATCTCCTCAGCATTCATCAAAATCTTATAGCTTCCACTCTATTTACACTGCTTATGTACTTCAGTTTGTTTCCTTTACCATAATCACTTCAATCTGGTACACAATCCTTCTCCTTTGGTATAATAAGTTACTTTCTCTTGATATAGTCAACGCAGTCCTGAATTTCTGGTGTAGGGCACCCAAGAGCAGCATTTTGATTTCTAAGAGCATTTTAATGCATTTTGAGAAGTTATGGTTTTTGTTCAATGTGTTTGGTAATAAGGCTTTTACCCATTGTTGTTTGGTCCATTTTGTATGGTCAAGAGGTTTGGGGTGACTATATAAATCTCAAATCCTTCTTAGTCCATATGGACCCTAGTTATGCCACTTAGGCCTAGTAGGTCTAATGTTGGTTTTTTGTTTGTTTTTGAGTCTAATTGGAAATTTTTGTGTTTTGGCATGTTTTAGATGGAATGGTGGTTGGTTAGGTTCCATTGGACAAGTTGAACCAATCAACCTCTTTGTGATATTGCAAAATGTCATAGTGACCAATGTTGTCAATGTTGTCAAATGACACATTTGGTCAGTTGCAACCCATTTTTGGAAGTTGAATCTGTTTTGACAGTTGAAAACCAACTTGGGTCAAGTTATATTGCTGTCCTCTCACCCCAGAACAGGGAAGGAGATTTTGTATGCAATTTTGGGCACAAAAATCAAGAATTTGACTATTTTTCTGAAGAAAATGTGTTTCTGTATAGACTGTACGGACTGAACTCTTGGTCTAGTGTACTTTTTCTGAAACTAGAGTGAGTCTGGGTTCGAATGCAACTAGTTTGAGGTCTTGAAGTGGTCTGAGTCAAAAGTTATTGAATTTTTTTTCAAAACTGGTCTAGAAACCCTGTTTTCTAGGGCTGTCCCACAAATTTGGCCCTAGAATGCATTCCCACTAATGAAATTTCATACCACTTGGTGAAATGCAGGCTAGGGGTGTATACTACTTGATTCCAAAATCTTTTTTTTGGGAAAGGCAGTCTTCTATTTTTAAGGTGATGCCCTAGGTCAAATATCTCTATGTATTTGACTGAAATTATGCAATTTGGTGATGTAAATGACAAAACTCTGATAAGGTGAGTGAATGAATGGTGGTTTTGAGTTGTTTGGGTGTGGTAGAGGCAATCCAAACTCCTGTCCCTGATCTATGACCCCAAATTAGACCACTTGCTTTGTAACCTAGCCCTAAAGTGATCAATTAGGCCTAGAGACCTAGTGGGTGTTCTGAGTTGCTGGAGTAGAGTTGGACCTGGAGGTTTGGAAGTTTGTTAGGACCCCTTAAAGGGTATTCAAATCCATAATTTACTTGCCTAGTCATTTAGGATCTTGTCATGTTGTGTGGAGAAAATTAGATTTGGAGGGCTAGTAGCCTCACTAGACCTAGTCAAGGTTAGAGAGTTGAATGAAGTTGGTGCTCAAACCAAGTGTTGGTAAGGTGTTTGCTGATCTGTCTTAAGGTGTTGAAGAAGCCTTAGGGGTTGGACAATAGTTTGGACATCAAATCCTTCATATGCCTTGAATGTGCCTTTGGTTGGTTGGGAGGTTGAAGGCTAGTTGAAGTGGGTGAGTAGGCAAAGGACAATAGAGTAAACCCTTGTGTGTTTCTTCCCTTGTGCCACTCTGCATCAGGTGGTATCAGAGCCATCAAAAGAGATGGGAGATAGAGAAGAAGAGGAGGAAGTCCCTTCAAGAGTGACCAATGCCGAATTGGCAAAGATAGTGAGAGAGCAAGCAGCCAAGAATAAAAGGATGGAGGCTGAGATAGAAAAGTTGAAGAAAGACAAGGACAAGAAATAGAAGCTAGAAGTCATCTTAGATTCAGATGAAGAGGATCAAGATGATGAACAAGAAGTACCTATGGAAGAGCCACAAGGAGGCATGTCAGAAAGACAATTCCTAGATGCACTTGGAAAGTTGAGTAGAAAGGACACTAAAGGGGACTTACCTGTGTTTCCTGGTAAGATGAACCCAGAGGAGTACCTTGATTGGATTGAGGCAATGGAGAACTATTTTGAATGTGAAGAAGTGGCAGAAAATCAGAAAGTGAGGATTGCCAAATCAAGAATGAAAGGGCTAGCCTTGAGTTGGTGGAACTTTATTCAAAATGAGAGGATAGAAGATGATAGGAACCCTATCTCTACATGGAGGGAGATGGTGCTTGAAATCAAGAAGCAATTTGTCCCTAAAGATTATGAGGTCAACTTAAACAAAAAGTTGCACAACTTGAGACAGAAGGACATGGACGTGAGCACCTACACAGAGGAGTTTCACAAGATGACATTGAAAGCCAAGATGCCCGAGAATGAAAAACAGAAGCTTGCAAGGTATCTCAATGGCCTTAAGTTCTCCATTCAAGATGAATTAACCCTCTTTAACCTGGAGACAGTCCATAAGTGCTTTCAAATGGTATTGAGGATTGAGGACAAACAAAGGAGAAAAGGTTATTCATCCAGCAGAGGCAGAGGTAATATGAATTTCAGAGGTAGGGGCAGATTTCAAAACATAGATAACTTTCCTAGATACCAAGAAGGCAGATCACAAGAAGGTAGCCAAGGATAGGCTAACAGAAACATTGCTGATAAGGGTCAGTTTAGAGGGAGAGGTAATGGCAGAGGAAGAAGTGGGGGTAGAGGTCCCAATGTGTTTACTGGAAGGTGTTTCTCTTGCAATCAGATTGGACATCAGTCCTTTAGATGCCCGGAGAAAATTGGAAACACTGCTGCAAATCAGAAAGATAGAAGAGTACAACTCCTTCAAGAAGAGGACTATCAAAGCACCACATCATACCAAACAGCCTCTTCCAAGTCTGCAGCACCTGAGAGTGGAGAATGCATCATGTTCAATAGGTCACTCATCATGCCAGCCACCAAGGAGCAGCCCCAAAGAAACAACTTGTTCAGAACCACTTGCAAGGTGAAAGGAAAAGTTTATAGGGTAATAGTAGATTCAGGTTCTTCTGAAAATTTGGCTTCTAATGAAATGGTGACTATGTTAGGATTGGAAAGAATGCCTCATCCTAACCCCTATAGATTCTTTTGGCTAACCAAGGAACAACAAATTGTGGTGAAAGAGCAATGTTGGATTGAATTCAAGATAGGTGAATATCATGATAAGGTTCTTTGTGAGATAGTGGATATGGATGCATGCCACCTTTTTCTTGGAAGGCCTTGGCAACATGACACAAGTGCCCAACATGATGGTAAGAAAAATGTGATTTATTTGTCCAAAAATGGTGAAAAGTTCACAATGACTCCTTTGATTGATGATTGCAAAGAGAAGATCATTTCTAGTTTAGTTATGTTGGTAGGTGAAAAAGAATTTTTGGCTAACCTCAAGGAAGAGAAAGTGCCATGTTTTGCAGTAGTTATCAAGCCCAAGGATGTGAATCCCAAGAAGGTCAAAGTGCAGCAACCTCTTAGGAGGATTAGACCAAAGGAATTGGAAGAACTATTGGAAAGGTTCCATGATGTGATAGCCGATGAGAGTAAGGATGCCCTTCCACCAAAGAGGGAGATTAGTCATTGCATTGATCTCATCCCTGGATCCACCCTACCAAACCAAGTAGCCTACAAGTTGACTCTAGAGCAAAATGCTGAAGTGGCAAGACAAATCCAGGACTTGTTGGATAGAGGGCTTATCAGGAGGAGTATTAGTCCATGTGCAGTACCTGCAGTACTTGCACCCAAGAAGGAAGGAACATGGAGACTATGCACTGATTCCAGGGCCATCAACAAGATCACTATCAGGTATAGATTTCTAATGCCTAGAATGGAAGATTTAATGGATTGCTTGGGTAGGGCTAAGTATTTTACCAAGATAGATCTAAAACGTGGTTATCACCAAATCAGGATAAGGGAGAGGGATGAGTGGAAAACCACCTTCAAAACCAATGAAGGACTATTTGAATGGGTTGTCATGCCTTTTGGCTTGTCAAATGCACCAAGCACCTTCATGAGATTGATGAATGAAGTGCTAAAACCTTTCCTTAACAAGTTTATTGTTGTGTATTTGGATGAAATATTGATTTTTAGTGACAGCAAGGAAGATCACATAAGACATATCCATCAAGTGCTCAGGAAGCTTCAAGAGGAGAAGTTGAGAATCAACCTTGACAAATGTGTCTTCCTACAAGAGGATTTGATATTCTTGGGGTTTGTCATCTCTAAGGGCAGCCTAAAAATGGATCCAAGCAAGGTGGAAGCCATTCTTAATTGGCCAACACCTACAACAGCCTCTGTGGTAAGCAGTTTCCATGGTTTGTGTAGCTTTTATAGAAAGTTCATTAGAGGGTTTAGTGGCATTTGTGCTCCACTTGTTGACACCATAAAAGGGGGCAAGAAATGTGTGTTTGTATGGACAAATGAGGCCAACCAAGCCTTTGAACTATTAAAGAAAAAAATATCAGAACAACCGGTCCTTGTTCTTCCTGATTTTGACAAGGTTTTTGTGGTAGAGTGTGATGCAAGTAAGAGTGCTGTAGGGGGAGTCCTAAGTCAAGATGGGAGGCCTATAGCCTTCTTTAGTGAGACGTTAAATGAGGCAAAACAAAACTACTCCACGTATGATCTAGAGTTATATGCCATGGTTCAGTCATTGAGGAAATGGAGACACTACTTATTGCCAAAGGAATTTATAGTTTTTACTGATAACCATGCATTGAGCTTCTTGAACAGGCAGCAGAAGTTAAACCACAAACATGTCAAGTGGATGGAGTACATCCAAGCATACACCTTCTCCATAAAACACAAGAAAGGAGTGGCCAATAAGGTAGCTGATGCCTTAAGTAGGAGGAATCTTGTTGTGTAGACTATACAGTTGGAAAGTACAGGTATTCATGCCATCAAAGATCAGTATGCAGTAGATGAAGACTTCAAAGAGCCATACCTATCTTGCAAGGCCATGATAGGAAGGTATAACACTGATTTTTCTAATTTTTTGTTACAAGATGGATATCTTTTCAAGGGTAGCATGTTGTGTATCCCAAGAGGGTCTGTTAGAGAGAACATTATCAAGGAAAAGCACTGTGGCAGCATGTCAGGCCACTTTGGCATTGATAAGACCTTAGAATTGGTTAGGAGATACTATTTTTGGCCAAAATTGCCAACCGATGTAAGGAAGTTTGTTGAAACTTGTCAAATTTGCTAAAGAGCCAAAGGGCATACATCAAATGCAAGTTTATACACTCCACTACCTATTCCTTCAAAGCCTTGGGATTCCATTAGCATGGACTTTGTACTTGGTTTGCCTAGGACCAAGAATTGACATGATAGCATCTTTGTGGTAGTTGATAGGTTCTCAAAAATGGCTCACTTCATCCCTTGTAAAACCACACATGATGCCTCACACATAGTAGGTCTTTTCTTCAAGGAAATAGTTAGATTACATGGTTTACCTTTGTCAATCATCTCAGACAGAGACCCCAAGTTCATAGGACACTTCTGGAGGACACTTTGGAAAAGACTAGGTACAAATTTGTCCTTATCATCTACCTATCACCCTTAGTCTGATGGACAAATAGAGGTGATTAATAGGTCACTTGGCAACCTCCTAAGATGCCTAACAAAGGAGCAGGGTGCTAGTTGGGATTCAGTTTTGGCACAAACAGAGTTCTCATACAATGACACTGTCAACAGAAGCACCAGCCTGTCTCCTTTCCAAATTGTTTATGGCACTCACCCAAGGGGTATTTTGGAACTTAGGGAGGTTAAAGGACTAGAAAATAGTAGTGCCTTGGCTGAAGACTTCGTTCAAGTCATGAAAGATGTCCATGAACAAGTACAACAGAAATTGTTGTCCACTTCTCAGAAGTACAAACAGTTTGCTGACAGAAAAAGAAGGGATTTGTAGTTCAAAGAAGGGGATTTGGTAATGGTCCATCTGAAGAAGGAGAGGCTCCCTGCAGGTAAACATACCAAGCTACTCATGAAGAAGATTGGGCCTTGTGAAGTGCTCAAGAAATGTGGAGAAAATGCCTATAAAATCAGACTTCTGGATGGGATTGTTTTGTCTCCAATTTTTAATGTTTCAGACCTTTATCCCTATAAAGGATCTAATCCTTAGACTGCTGTTGAAGAAGACCAAACTGATCAAACACTCCAGGAACTAATTCCTTCATCTCCTGATCAGATTGAGTGCATTTTGGATAAGAGGATTGCAAAACAATCCAGGGGGCACACCTATCATGAATATCTAGTCAAGTGGCTAAACAAACCTTAGGAGGATGCCACTTGGATGAGCAGAGAAGACATTGAGAAGGTAGGTTTCACATTTGATAACATTCCTAACTCAAGAGACTTGAGTTCTATTTGATAGTGGGTGTATGGTGTAGGGCACCCAAGAGCAGCATTTTGATTTCTAAGAGCATTTTGATGCATTTTGAGAAGTTATGGTCTTTGTTCAATGTGTTTGGTAATAAGGCTTTTACCCATTGTTGTTTGGTCCATTTTGTATGGTCAAGAGGTTTGGGGTGACTATATAAACCTCAAATTGTTCTTAGTCCATTTGGACCCTAGTTATGCCACTTAGGCCTAGTAGGTCTAATGTTGGTTTTTTGTTTGTTTTTTAGTCTAATTGGAAATTTTTGTGTTTTGGAATGTTTTAGAGGGAATGGTGGTTGGTTAGGTTCCATTGGACAAGTTGAACCAATCGACCTCTTTGTGTTATTGCAAAATATCATAGTGACCAATGTTGTTAATGTTGTCAAATGACACATTTGGTCAGTTGCAACCCATTTTTGGAAGTTGAATCTGTTTTGACAGTTGGAAACCAACTTGGGTCAAGTTATATTGCTGTCCTCTCACCCCAGAATAGGGAAGGAGATTTTGTATGTAACTTTGGGCACAAAAATCAAGAATTTGACTATTTTTCTGAAGAAAATGTGTTTCTGTATAGACTGTATGGACTGAACTCTTGGTCTAATGTACTTTTTCTGAAACTAGAGTGAGTCTGGGTTTGAATGCAACTAGTTTGAGGTCTTGAAGTGGTTGGAGTCAAAATTTATTGAATTTTCTTTCAAAACTGGTCTAGAAACCCTATTTTCTAGGGCTGTCCCACAAATTTGGCCCTAGAATGCATTCCCACTGATGAAATTTCATGCCACTTGGTGAAATGCAGGCTAGGGGTGTATACTACTTGATTCCAAAATCTTTTTTTTGGGAAAGGCAGTCTTCTATTTTTAAGGTGATGACCTAGGTCAAATATCTCTATGTATTTGACTGAAATTATGCAGTTTGGTGATGTAAATGACAAAACTCTTATAAGGTGAGTGAATGAATGGTGGTTTTGAGTTGTTTGGGTGTGGTAGAGGCAATCCAAACTCCTTTCCCTGATCTATGACCCCAAATTAGACCACTTGCTTTGTAACCTAGCCCTAAAGTGATCAATTAGGCCTAGAGACCTAGTGGGTGTTCTAAGTTGCTGGAGTAGAGTTAGACCTAGAGATTTGGAAGTTTGTTAGGACCCCTTAAAGGGTATTCAAATCCATCATTTACTTGCCTAGTCATTTAGGGTTTTGTCAAGTTTTGTGGAGAAAATTAGATTTGGAGGGCTAGTAGCCTCACTAGACCTAGTCAAGGTTAGAGAGTTGAATGAAGTTGGTGATCAAACCAAGTGTTGGTAAGGTGTTTGCTGATCTGTCTTAATGTGTTGGAGAAGCCTTAGGGGTTGGACAATAGTCTGGACATCAAATCCTTCATATGCCTTGAATGTGCCTTTGGTTGGTTGGGAGGTTGAAGGCTAGTTGAAGTGGGTGAGTGGGCAAAGGACAATAGAGTAAACCCTTGTGTGTTGCTTCCCTTGTGCCACTCTGCATCAATTTCTCTGCCACATGAACTTCTCTTTTTCTGATATGCCTTGTACAAATGTTCTCTTGCACTATTTTCTCTAATGATTAGTTTAAAACATAATTCTTCTCAAGATTAAAGCTTCATCTTCTTCCAGTTTCTCTATTATACTCAATGATTCAAAAGGTTCTTCTTCTTCCTCTGCATAAACTATCTCTACATCATTCTCTTCTAGTTCTTCTGGCAAACTTAATGATTTAATTAGCTCTTCTTCCTCTACACAAACTGTCTCTGAATTACTTATTGCTTCTCCTTTATCAGTTTCCTTGGTTACAAGTTCTTGATGACTTTCCTTACTTGATTCTTTTCTCCTCCAAACTTGAAAACTGGTTCTTCTTCTTGCAAGTCCTTTTACATTCTCATGGTATCTTTCACTGTGATAAGAATTATGACTCCTATCACTTCTCCCTCTATAGTTTGAATTACTATCCTTGTTCTTGTTCACATAAGGTCTTCTTTCTCTACATCCTGATCCAACATATGAATATTTCAGTCTATATCTTCCTCTGAACATACCAGTAACATTTCTCCATTCCTATCCATCAATCTATCCATAATTCTTCTATATACAACTTGCCATAGATTTTCTCCTTCCCATTCTATTCCAACATATCTTTTCAAAATGATTCCTTAATCCACAAAACTTACAAGGGTATAGATCCGAACACATTTCCTTTTCATGTCCATGTCTATTATAATGTGAACAATACACACCTCTTCATCCCTGATTTGATTTGTTTGCCATAACATCCTTACCTATCATATCCAAGGCCTTCGCTTCTTGATCTGATTACTAGTTCAATAGGTTCTGTAATTCCTTGCTGATGCTTTCCCAGTCCTTATCCTTCATATCCTATTCTTTGCATGACTTTGAAACCATACCATCACCAACAACTCCAAGTTCTGCCACACTATCATCTTTAATTTCACTTTCTAAAGGAACTTTTGTATCATCACACAAACCATTAGTATCACAACAAATATCACAAAATTCAAACTTAGATTTTAGATTTTCATTCTTTTCTTTGCATGCTACAAGTGACTATTCTAATTGATCTTTCTACTCTTTTAATTTTGATATTTCACTTTTCTACAAACTATTCTCCTTCTTTAATTCTTCCAAACTATCTTTTAGATCTCTATTCCTCTATTCCTCTTTTCAACATCTTTAAACAATTTCAGCTCTACTTCTAGGTCTTCATTTCTGCTCTTTACATCTTCTAGTTCTTCTTCAAGGGCATCAAACTTGTCTACTCCTAGACCTTTCATCTTCTCCAACAATTCTACATTACATTTCTTTATTTCGCACAATTCCTTTTCCAAAATAGCCCTTTGGTACATTAGGGTTTCATTTTCTTTCTTCATCCTCTTTCCAATCTTCCCCATCTGAAACAAATTAAATATGCAACTTATTTTGAAAATCTTACCAAATATTCCTTACATTGATCTTTCTTCTGTAATGATATTTGTATGCTTTAGGGTTTCACACTTCCTTCCAATAGATTCACCACCTTCTAATTGATTCGCAAATGGCCCAACAAATTTGAAACTAGCTCTGATACCACTTGATGCAGTCAAGGTAGGAGGGTCCAGTGAGGGACTGTCCAACCTTGCATCCTTATCTGAATAACACCATGATCATAATAGATATGCAATGGAATCTAACAACTAATCAATAAAAAGATAAATGATATTCATGAACACACAACACAAGATGTATCCTAGGAAAACCCTAACAGGGAAAAAAACCCATCCTTCAAAGCTCATTCTTCATATATTATACTTCAAATCAAATTACACATGCCTCAAGGGATTTATAGATGCTAGGCCATAGCCCAGGGATTACAAAAGATTCATACAACAATATTCTTTCATGATTTCTTTCTTCTACAACTCAATTCTCTGCTCTACAACTCATTTTGCTTCCTGCTCTACCTTCTACTCTGTTCTTCTACTCCTAATCAAAACACCTTCATATCTCGCTTCATGTCTTTGTGGTATCCATCCTTTTCTTAAAAACAATTCTTTATCTCTTATTTATATCATTCGTAAGCTTACAAATCATCACCAGGTCGGCCTAATTGCAATGGCTAGCTTATGTAACGTGTACACAAATAGGTAGGGCCTAAACATAAGGCACTACTCCACAAAGGCATAGAAATTTGTGCAGACCTTACTAAAGGTTGGCCAAGTTGTTAAACTTCATCACCTAATTCCTCTTTTCACTCCACAAGTCACATAAATGATCCACAAGCTGATTCTGCTTCACTAAACATAGTCGGCTCTGTTATGTCAGAATAGTTAATCTTCAAACAACGATAACTTTCTAGAATCAAAGCCAAACAATCTAAATTCTTTATACATTGTAGTTTCCTAAGTCTAGATGCTACGTCTAGATCCACAGCCTCTAATATTCAAGTGTCAGAATTCTCCAAGGTCGCTCTCTCTGCAATTTGCAACATCACTGTCAACTATCTTGATTGTTTTGAATGCTTCTAGATGCTCCTGCATCACTGACAAATAGTTGTATTAGGCTCCTTCATTGCCTATATCCATCTAGTTCAAAGGGAGGCCACTGGTGGTTCAAAAGATGCATGTGATCACTGTTCATTCGATTCATCACTTCACTATTTGATTCACCATCAAAATAGCACTAATCGGCTCATCTATAAATAGATACCAGGCCCCCCTTGAAATTTCTAGGGGCCAATCCATACCTAAACTATAGTGGGTATGGCCCCTCTATCTGAACTAGGGCCCCTTTATTCAATCTGGTTCATGGTAATGGTTCCCTCTATGGACTATGGTGATCTCACCAAACACCTTTCTATCAATCATTGAAGGAAGTTGGTCGATCAGATAGTAGCTACCACTATTATAGTTCAGGGTTCAATTGGGGTGCCATATAGATAGTCCAAGTTCAACCCCTCAAATATATTATTGATATAGGCATAATTAATTAAGAAAGGGCTCTTCACAGAATGTTTCATTACATTTCTTTGGTAGAATCAATCTTTCTCTCTCATGTTCACCACCTCCATAGCTGAGACCTCTATTGCAAACCCCTATCAATGAGTTGGGGTGGGTATTAAGTGTACTTATATGTAACACTTCCATTGCTATTGGTAGGATGGTGTTGAGATATAGTAGTAGGGGTTGGGTTCAAAAATATTTTATTGGGGCAGTCGATAGAGAAAATAGGTGACGTGCCTAAAGAGATAATACATGGGTGGGAGGGCCCTTCCCTATAAGTGGTAGTGAGTTGTTTCCACCCTAGTATTCCACCCAGCCTAGTAGTGTTAGGGGCAGTAGAAAGAGAGTAGGCAGGGTGCCTAAAGCAATAGGTGGGTGGGAGGGCCCTTCCCTATAAGCAGTAGTGAGTTCTGGGTGTGAGGGAGATTAAGTGCTAGTGGGAGGGGTAGTCGAAAGAGAGAGTAGGTGGGTCTCTCCCCTTGGCCCTTCAATGATAGGAAAGGGCCCTCCCACTCTAGGTTGCATGGGGAGATATAATTGGGGGTTGAGGGTGGTAACTAGAAAAAGTAGGGAGGGGGCCCTCTTGATTCATTATTGAAGTGGGTGGGAGCCAATAGGAAGGTAGAGGGGCCACCCCCTCATGTCATATATAGATAGGGTGGTTCATAACTTACCATTATAGTTTTCTATTCCATATGCATTTGTTTAGAATGAAGTGTCAGCTACTAGTATAGTTCTCTACCGCAAGGTAGAATTCATTGCATTATAGATGTGGAAATCCTAGAGTGGAGGTGAGGCATATTTGGAGTGAATATGGTATCAAAATAAGAATATGATGCCCCATATCTTTTTAATACCTATATCCAATCCCCGACGGATATAGATAGATGGGGCCTTTTAGCAAATACATCCATTACTAAGCCATTAGCCATATATAGAGAGATGTACTTCTTAAGCCCTGATTGGCCCTAATCTCTTGAGCCCTAAGACTGTATTTAGCCTTTGATGTAGGAGAATCCCTGGTTGAAGAGCAATCTTGCATAAACCAAAAAAAATTGCATTTCAGTTTGTTTGCAGTTCAGTTTGTTTCTTTCATTTTCTAGTTCAGTTCAGGCAGTTCAATCAAAAACAGTTTCAGCTTTTGGTCTGGTATTCTATCATCATTTCATTTCACACCTTACAAATTTGGAATTAGCATCTACATTCATTCATCTACATCATATCCAGAATTTAGAGCATTTGGATTAGTTACTGAAAAGATATCGCTATCAGAAGATTGACTATTTTCTCAGAGCAGAGCATCCTGACAGTCTCAGACAATCAACTAAAGGAGAAGACTTGCAGAGCATTCCTTGACTTGAGAAACCTAAGGACACATCATTCAATGATCTCTGGTTAATGATTGACCTTCCCCAAAGATCCATACATTATTCCATTCATTTGAAGAAGTGTTCTATGCATTTAGATCTGACCTATCTGTGTACACATTACAACTCTTCATTGGAGTTTGTGACCTTCCTTGGCTAATATGGAGGAATGTATTGGTCCAGAGATGATATATATTGATGTAATAGATCCTTAGGAAAGTAGTTCAGAAGTTATCAATCAGTTCATAGTTTAGATTTTGTGCGAAGGAGCTTCAATGCTTTATCTTGTGCATGTATGTAATTAGGTATGTGCACCCTAGTTGCAAGCCCGCATGTTGCTGGCCAATCTGTATTTGAATTCTATAATATACTAAATGACTGAATTTACATTTGCTTTATATCTTTGATTTGTTTCCATTGTGTTTACTCTTGCTACACGGTCTGGATAGTTCGTTCTGTGAACCCTCCTACCGTGACTGCACCAAGTGATATCAGAGTGAAAGTTCAAATCTTTGGGAGTGAATTGATTGAATTGAGTGAAGTTGGTGAGGGAATTATGTAAGATCTTGCTATGGATAGATCGCCAAATTGAGGTAGGTTACTTG
This sequence comes from Cunninghamia lanceolata, assembly GCA_027924645.1. Taxonomy (NCBI): domain Eukaryota; kingdom Viridiplantae; phylum Streptophyta; class Pinopsida; order Cupressales; family Cupressaceae; genus Cunninghamia; species Cunninghamia lanceolata. Next base: position 17,774,587 of record BSBN01000049.1, read on the forward strand.
TGTCACAATTGATCGTCGATTGAGAGGCAATTGTCACCTTGTAGCTCGATCGCTGAACTTGAGGTAGTTTGCACTTGGTCTTAGGAAGAATGTTGCTGAGGAGAATTGCTATTGTTGGAACAATTGCTGGTAGAATGGATGAGATGATGGAGATGATGAAAACAATGTGAGTTTGATTGGATGTTGTTGAAGAAGATAGGCAAAGAAGATTGACACCGAGACCTAATGTTGAAAGCGATGAGGAACAAAAATTTCAATTTGTTGAACAAATTGGTGAAACCCTAGGAGGTGATGAAGAAGAAGAATCAGATCAAGTAAAGATGTGAGCTATTTCAAAGATTGGAAAGAGACCTAGAGTTGATGTACCGAACTATACTAATAATTTAAACCCTAAAGAATTGATTGACTAGATAAATGACATGGAAGAATACTTTGAATATGAAGAAGTTGAAGATCTGGAGAAGGTGAAATTTGTAAAGACAAAGTTGAAAGGACATTCTACTATATGGTGGAAAGAAGTTTAGTTGGAAAGAAATAGAAGAGGAAAGGAAAAGATTACAAAGTGGGACCAGATGGTGACAAAGTTGAAGAATCCGTTTATACCTACTGACAATGAGTTGGAGTTGTTGAAGAGATTGCAAAACCTGAGACAAAAAGATAAATCTATGGAGTATACCAAATAATTTCATAAGATGATCATAAGATAGGACATAGTGAAGAAAACAAGGAGAAAGTGGCTAGATACATCAATGGACTAAGATTGAACATTCAAGAGGAACTAAGCTTGGTAAGGATGACATCTTTGGAAGAAGCATATCAGTTTGCCTTGAAAGTTGAAGAGAAGCTAAATAAGAGGGATGATTTGAGACAGAGAAGCACCAAATTTTAGAGAGGTACGACATTTTCTGGAGGGGATAGATCATATCCAAAACATAACAAGTTTGACAACCCATTTAAGAAGGATGACAGAGATAGCAATGCATACCAGAGAAATGATAGAAATTTTCATCATAGAGGTAGTTACAATTCATATTGGAATGAAGGATATAGAAGAGAAGGAAGAGGGTTTGATAAGAGAACATTTAGAGGTAATTGTTTCAAGTGTGGAGGTGAAGGAATTGAGCATTTGAATGTAATCAGGGTAGTACAAGTAAGAGGACACAAAATGGTGGAAGAGCGACCTATGTTGAAGAAGAACCCGTTGAATCACCCAGTTCAGTTGGCAAACCTGAGAAAGGAGAATCACTTGTGGTGAGGAGAGCACAATTTCAAACAAAGACAAATGAGGAACCACCACAGAGGAAAATCTTGTTCAGAACTAGATGCAAATCAGGAGGTAAGTATTGTAAAGTTGTAATTGATAGTGGTAGTTCAGATAACCTAGTTTTAGAGGAGATGGTGACTAAGTTGAAGTTGGAAAGATTGAAACACCCTAAGCCCTATCAGATAGCATGGATTTAGGATGATCATAAGGTACTGGTGAGTGAACAATGTTTGGTGAAATTTCATATTGGATCTTATCACGATGAAGTCTTGTGTGATATTATGCCTATGGATGTTTGTCATATCTTGTTGGGTAACCTTGGTAGTATGATAGAAAAGCTATACATGATGGGAGAAAGAATACATACACTATAACAGCAAATGGAAAGAGGATTACTTTGATTCCTTTGGAGGGTGACCCTAAGAATGAAGTGTGTGGGAATGCTATAATCTGTTTGGTAGATGGAAGAAAATTTCTGGATGGTTTGAGACATGAGAATATGTGTTATGCCTTGATCCCTAAGAAGCCTAAAATATTGAAGAAGGACACTGAAGAGACACAACCGGAGGAGATAAAGGAGTTGCTGATGAGTATGAAGAAATTATATCAGATAAAAGTTTTGAGTTGTTGAAGTAGAAAGTGACAGAGCAACCTATTTTGGCATTACTAGATTTCAATAAAGTACTTCAAGTTGATTGTGATGCAAGTGGAAATGTGATTGGAGTAGTATTAAGTCAAGAAGGTAGACCTATAGCATATTTTAGTGAGAATTTGAATGATGCAAGGAGGAGATATTCAGTTTACGATCAGGAGTTCTATGCCATAATTCAAGCCTTGAAGAAGTGGAGACATTTTTTGTTGCCTAAGGAGTTTGTGTTGTATACAGATCATCAAACTTTGCAATAGTTGAATAGTCAAGGTAAGTTGAATCAGAGACATGTGAGATGGGTAGAGTTCATGTAGAGTTATACTTTTGTGTTGAAGTATAGGAGTGGAAAATCAAACAAAGTTGTCGATGCATTGAGTAGGAGAAGAAATTTGTTGACAAAAATGAGAGTTGAAGTGTTGGGTTTTGATGAATTGAAGAACATGTATGAGGGAGACACTGATTTTGCAAAACATTGGAAAGCATGTAAGGAACTTGTTGTGATAGATAGGAGTAAGTGGTTGGACTATTTCATTCAAGAAGATATGTTGTTCAAAGGAAGTCAGTTGTGCATACCTACAAGTTTAATGAGAGATAATTTGATCAAGGAGAAGCATAGTGGTGGATTGGCAGGACATTTTGGCATTGATAAGACAGTGGCTTTGGTGAGTGAACACTACTTTTAGCCTCAGATACATAAGGATGTTTAGAGATTTGTACAAAGTTGTAGAGTTTTTCAAGTTAGGAAAGGGAGTAGTCAGAATACTGGATTGTATAAGCCTTTGACAGTACCAGAGAGACCTTACGAAGACATAAGCATGGATTTTATAATGGGATTGCCGAAGACACGGAGAGGACATGATTCAATATTTGTAGTGATTGATAGATTTTCAAAGATGGCTCATTTCATACCTTGTAAGAAGATAACTGATGCAATGCACGTAGCTGACCTATTTTTCAAAGAGATTGTGAGATTGCATAGATTACCTAAGAGTATAATTTCAGACAGAGATACAAAGTTTGTTGGATACTTTTGGAGCACACTTTGGAAGAAGATGAAGATAGATTTGAAGTTTAGTTCAACTTTTCATCCACAAACTGATGGACAGGCAGAGGTAGTGAATAGGAGTTTGGGAAACTTGTTGAGATGTTTGGTTGGAGAAAAAGATGGAAGTTGGGATTTGATTCTTTGACAAGCAGAGTTTGCATGCAATAATTCAATAAATAGGAGTACCGGAAGAACACCTTTTGAGATTTATGATCGGAGTGAACCCTAGAGGAGTAGTAGAATTAAGAGATATCAAGATGGAAGAAAAGAGAAGTGCAAAAGTAGAAGAATTTGTGGATCACATGAAGACAGTGCATAATCATGTGAAGAAGCATTTGGAGAATATGAATAGTAAGTATAAGGAAAAGGCAAATGAGAAATAAAGACATAAGGAATTTGAAGTTGGAGATGAAGTGATGGTGTACTTGAGAAAAAAAAGATTTCTAGTTGGGACATATAACAAGTTGAAGATGAAGAAGTTTGGACCTTGTAAGATACTCAGGAAATTTTATTCAAGAAATGCATATGAAGTGGAATTACCAAGGACATTGGGTATTTCACCTATTTTCAACATTGTAGACCTTTATCAATATCATGAAGCAGAGTTCAGTGACAGTGTGGAAGAAGACATGAAGAAGCAGTTACCACAAAAAGTACTAGAGCATATTGAAGACATCATGGATAGCAGAGTTGGATGCAACACTAGAGGAAGACAATACAAAGAATATCTTGTGAAGTGGAAAGGCAGACCGGAAGAAGATTCATCATGGATTTCTCAGGATGAGGTGGACCATCTTGGTTCTCCCCTAGCCCCAGCAAAGTGAGGGACTCACTTTTTCAATAACCCCTGATGTCTGATGCAAGAGCATCCCTGGTTCAAGAGAAATATTCATCAACCAAAAACATTTACACTTCAGTTTGTTTGCAATTCAATTTGTTTCTTTCATTTTCTAGTTTAGTTCAGGCAGTTCAGTCAGAAGTAGTTTTAGCTTTTGGTCTAGTATTGTACCATTGTTTCATTTCACACCTTATAGATCTGGTCTTAGCATCTACATTCATTCATCTACATCATATCCAGAATTTAGAGCATTTGGATCAATTACCGGAAAGATATCTCTATCAGAAGATCAACTATTTTCTCAAAGCAAAGCATCCTAATAGTCTCAGACAATCAACTAAAGAAGAAGACTTGTGGAACATTCCTTGACTTATGGAACCTAATGACACATCATTCAATGATCTTTGGTTCATGGCCAACCTTCCCCAAAGATCTGCATGTTATTCCATTCATTTGAGGAAGTGTTCTATGCATTTAGGTCTGACCTATCTATGACCTATCTATGTACACATTACATCTCTTCATTGGAGTTTGTGACCTTCCTTGGCCGATGCAGAGGAATCTATTGGTCTAGAAATGATATATATTGATGTAATAGATCCTTAGGAAATCCGTTTAGAAGTTATCAATAAGTTGATACTTTAGATTTTGTGCGAAGGAGCTTCAAAGCTTTATCTTGCGCATGTATGTAATCAGGCATGTGCGCCCTAGTTGTAAGCCCGCATGTTGCCAGCCAATCTGTATTTGAATTCTATGATTTACTGAATGACTGAATCTATATTTGCTTTATCTCTTTGAGTTGTTTCCATTGTGTTTACTCTTGTTGCACGGTCTGAATAGTTCATTCTGTGAACCCTCCTATTGTGACTGCACCAGCCCTAACCAAAATATTGTAGCTAGGGGCCGAGCCTTGAATCGATTAGCTAGCTATAGTATGGGTCAAGCCCTGAATCTATCATGCCCAGAATTTAACACATGGACATGAAACCCAACCAACAAATTACTTTTCTAAAACCCAACTCTAAAACCCCCTTACGGGCAACATGCACACTTGATGACAAGTACACTCCACACATCACATCTAAGCGAGATAGGAAAACACGAGTTCAAGGTAGTGTGAAACTCCCTTCATGCCCCTTAGGTACAAGGGTTACTGTAGTAGGTGTGGATGTCACAACAAGCATTGCCTTAAGGGGAGTCCCTACCATGAGGCAATGTGCCCCTAGGGTTTCTATACCATGAAGCGATGGACAATCCCTTAAGAAGTAGGACTAAAAAATCTAATCTAAACGATTAAATCTAATCAATTGAATTTATGATTTAAATAATTATAATGCAAAAACATTGATAAACAAATCCAACGTTCGGTTGAATTAAGCATGTACTATAGATGAACGTTATAAAATTTACACTATAAAGATTGACATTAAACATTTAACTAGACTATAGTAACCTCAAAATTTAAGGCCCAAATAAGGCCACCTAAAGAACCTCAATAGTTAACTTGAAACGAGGGATACAAATCTCCATCAAAAGACAGTCAAAAGGTCCAAAAATTCACTTAGGGAATCAATCCCTAACTCAGGAAAAATTAATAAAAATTATAGGGAAAAATAAATTTCCCTAAGGTTGAGGATAAATTAATAATTAATCCAAAAATCAAACTCCTAACTATAGAACATTAGGAAAATAATTTAATTTATCTAAAGAGAGGTTAATTAAACTAAAAATTAGATTACAGGCCTAAACGATTTAGGGCATCTTTCAAACCCTAACATTTGTCTATAAGTTTTCAAAGGCCTTCTAGAGAGGTCATTATGAGCTTGTAGTTTTGAAGAAAGGCCAAGAAGGAAATCTCTTTCTTCAAGGAAAGATTATTTCCTCAAGGCTAAACCTTTCGATTAGCTGCTAATCTAATTTTTTTAAAGAATAGTTTTCAAATTACAAGAGTTTAATATTTCTATTTTATGACTAAGAATATTTCTTTTTTAAATAGCTTGCTATAGTTTTACTATGGCATAAGAGATATAACACTTAATTTCTCTTTCCAATAAAATGTTATCCCAAGTTTTCTATGGGGATAAATGATATATATTACTACAACCCTCATATTCTGTCAAAAAACACACATATTGTGTATATACAACACTGTGCATATACACAGTGTTGTGTATATACATAGTACTATGTATATACATCATGTTGTGTATATACACAATAGTGAAAGATGCATATCAAAATGTAATTAGAATTCAGATATGACATGATAAAAAATCGTAGAGGGTGGATTTTTTTTATATAGAGCAATGAATAATAAAGAAAAAAACAAAGGTCACAAAGCCCTTAGAGGGCACCTCAAACCAGCAGACCTGCGTAGCCCATAGGTCCCCATGCGGCATGCATCCTACATAGGCCATGAGGTGGCCAAGGGGGGTGCGGAGCCCCGCCCTCGTCTCTATTGGGTGGGTTGAGGTCCCTGTCCCCACCTTGTTGCATGCAACATATAGTACATAGATCTATAGGGACTAGTTATTCCATGTACATAGTTGAGTTCTACGGTCGATCCACATCATCAAAGATCATCCACCTCTCCCCATCTATCTAACTGAGTGATATTCTCTTCAGAAAGTTTCTCTCTGGACTCTGACCCCTTCTATATATAGGTGATCTCCCCCCGGACCCCATTGAATTGCCTATTGAACCATTCACTAGGGTTGGGTTGGGAACAAATAGGAATGAGAGGAGATAGTGGCTAGTGGCCAAATAGATATATAGGGTTCCCTTCTCACAGCAGAGAAACCCAGGTTTTCTCTGATCAACTACTCTTGAAATTTCCTCCGTTGATTTCTAGGCATTCCCATATGCGTCAACCGGGCATAACAGATGGCTTGACAGTCCAGTCCCCAACCCCTCGGTCATGTATCTAGTTAGGCCCCCCAATCTCAATTCCAATTCCAATTCCAATTCATAAACCAACTCCCTCTCAATAGTAGACCCTATCTATCTCTCTATATATGGGAGGTCGAGCGAGGTCCTCGCCATATAGATATATAGGGCCCATCTAGATAGTGAAGGGCTCTACCCCATATAAATAGTAGGGCATTGCCATATATCTCTATCTTTGGACCCCCTTTATGATGTAGGAGCATCCAAGTCCACAGGTGATCTTGCATCACCCAAAAATATTTTATTTTAATTTTTAGTTTTGGTGTGTTTTTTGGTTTGTTTTGGTGGTCTCAAGCATCTCTCCATATCAAGATTTGTAAATTTCAAGTTTTCACTTTGTCGTAGTTTTAAGGCTCTGTAAGGCAATTTTGGCAAAAAAAATTGTTTTTGAAGATTTTGGAAGGCTGGAATAAAATCCTTTGATATTAATATTCTTAAATACATTTATCTAAATATGCAAAAATAATCGAAGGTATATCTTTCATCATTTAGGAGATTTTAATGCCAGAAGTTTGTACTGGCGGTTTTACAGGAAAATTAAAATATCAAGTTTTATGAAAGATGGAGAAAAATGGCTTGGTGGAAAGGTTTTAAATGTCATTATACACATCTTGGCAAGTTTTCATGTAAAAAGGAGCTTCCATTAAAAAGATATGGGAAAACTCAATTTTCAGATATCCTAGTGCATAATGTTGAAGTCATGAAGTGAATTTCTTCTCCAAATTTATTTGAGAAGATTTTGAAGATATTAGTTAAGGTATTTAAATAATTTTAATTAAATTTCAAATATCAGTGTGGGTGGAGGAAGAAAATCTTCAGTTTTAATATTTGATTTTATATGTAATCGTTCGGATGAGGCAAGAATATGGAAAAATCAAATATAAAATAGTAATTGCTTGGCATTACGACAAATATTCAGAATGAAAGAGGTGGATTCTAATTATAATAAGAATCATTAAAGAAACTCCTCACTTTCTAAATGAAATAGCTATGTTGGAAGAAAGAACGTTTCCAAAGTTGAATGCCATGTCTTGTTCAAGTTTGGAATGCTATTGCAAGTTTTAAAAGGTAGATTTTAGAGGTTTTAAAGGGAAGTTTCAACTAGAGAAAAAGAAAAGAAAAGAAGTTTTGAGAGTAAGAAATATGTGGACGAGAGGGGATGGAAAAAAAATATATAAAAATCTGGGAGCATAAGGAAAGAGAGAGATTCTTGTGTGAGAAGCCATGGAAGGTCAAATGTAATAAGTTTATTTTTTTGTAATGTTGCAGATTTATGTAAGTTTTTTACAAGTTTGAATTCAATAAAATCAGTATATATGTTTGTTGCATATTTTGCATTTGAGTGTTTAAGTTATGCTGCATCACTATATAGATATGCCAACTGAGATGGGAATAGATTCATCGCTCGACTGACCTAACCCATTTCTGTATATACCCATTGTAAGGAAGCTAAGGTAGTAGAACAACTTCCTACACTAATCTTGAGGGGAGGGATATGTAGAACTTTTCATGTCATGACCCTCTCTCCCTAGGAAAAAAATAACCTTCTTGATAAAATAAAATATAGGGGTAGTTAACTAAATATTGACAGCAACAACGGTAAAAATAAAATAAATAATAAACAATGATATTTTTAATTTATAAAAATAAATGAATAATACAATTAAATTAAATCATAAAATATATTAGAAATTATTTTTATTTTTTATTTTATCATGCACAAATAATTCTCTTTAAATTTTATTAATTTTAAATTTTAAATGTGAGCTAATTGTGGAGATTAACTTTAAATCTCTTTGTTAAATATTTACATGCAAAAATAACTCAACTAAACTTCTTTATTTAAGTGTATTTTTCTTTCTATTTGAATTCTAGTTAAGTAATACATGACTGAGATAATAAAGGAGTTTGCATGTCCTCTCATGAGTTCTGAGGAAGTTAACAAACTCTTAGTGTAAGATATCTATCCTTGATTGAGTAGTTAAGTTACTAAATTTGTGGAGGCAATTCCTCCTCAAAATAGAAATTAAAATAATAAATAAAACCTATAAATGGAGGGGAGGAGGAAGCAAGAGGGATTATTATAGTTCTTTTATTCTTTTTAGAAAATAGTGTTCTTGGAAGAAAAATTTCAAGGGAAGAAACTATAGGAACAGAACATTGTGAATTTGGGGACTTAGGAGGCATCACATGAGATCAGAGGGGTGTTTCAAAGAAGAATCTCGAGGTAGGTGGTGCTTTTTTTTATATATTACATGATAATCATTTTAGACCTCAATAATATATATATTTCTTTTGTATTTAGTTGGCAGATTTTAATAGTGATTTCTAAATTAAACAAATAGAAGCAATTTGTTTTGGAATCCATTCCCTTGCAAAACTAGAATTTTAGACATTTAGATCAGTCTGTATTGGTTATGTTGAGAGGATTTTGATGTTTAGAAAGAAAATTGAATTTAAGAGTGAATGAGATGTGTTGAAATTTGCTTTACCTGGACAAATACCCTTCCCTCCCTGTGAATTGCAGATTACCTTCATATTATCACCACACCAATGTATTTAGACGTGAAATTAGCTCTTCAGATTAGGTTATCATGTTTATTGGGTTCTTTAAGTTCCTCCAATATATGCTATGTTCGATGAGTTAATAACATTTTAAGCTCCACTTGATAGTCATATGAATCTACCCAAAATCTCTTTACATAGTACAAACTGCTTACTTTGAAAATTATAAAGCCTTTTCAATGAATCCTTTTTGTTCACATTCTGCAATCATTGCTTTCCCTGAGATGACATGTCTTGGAGGCATTCTACCAATAGCTTGTGCACCTATCTTTGAGGCATTCTACATACAATTTGCATGCCTATCTTTGAGTCTGTGTGCCTATCTTTGAGGCATTCTGCCAATAGCTTGCATGCCTATCTTTGAGGCATTCTGCCAATAGCTTGCACGCCTATCTATAAGTCTGCATGCCTATCTTTGAGGCATTCTACCAAATAGTTAGTGTGTCTTGTCTGTGATTCCTCATTTTTTTAAATGCATTCTATCAAACAGTTAGCGTGCCTTGTTTGTGCTTCCTTATTTTTTTAATACATTCTCTAGTGTATGTGGATGTTGATGAGAAATTACTATCTTTGTCTATCAACTTATCTTCAAAGTATGGCTATTGGGTACAAAGGATTGAATATGAGAGGTCCTATTTTGCTTGTCAAATCTACCACAAATTTAGCCACTTTGCTAAATTTTGCCTAGTCAAAAAGTGTGATCATATTTTATAAAGAATGAAGGATCAATACAAATAGAGTTTGATGCAGAAAGGAAAGGAAAATGTTATGAAGGCTCCAATGAAGGAGATTATAAAATAGGGCAATAAAGTTATATTAGAGGTAGAAAGTCAAAAAAAGGTGAACCAAGGATTGGTCTAGAGGTGACAAGATAGAGAGGAACTTTATTCAAGCTCCAATACCATAATGTAGGGAGGATGATACACTTCGAGAAAGTGGAGATGTCAGTAGGAAAGGAGAAGGATCAATAGGTGAAATGGTGGGATTCACCATGGAAGAAGGATATTTTAGTCCCAAAGGTAAGGAACTACCTTTGCTTAGTTCTCATTCCCCATGCAGTGCTATAAGAAAAAGGAAGGAATCAAGATTTGGAGGTGGTAATCTAGGAAGGGAAGTCTCTAATGATATAGAGTTGGACAAGGAGGAATTCATCCTATGTGCTTTGGACCAATCAATCAAGTCTCTTATGCCCTCTCATTTCTTAAATTTGAAGAAAAATAAGTATATCACTAAAAGCTGTAAGAAAATTACAGACTTAGGGGAGATATCAAATAGAGTGACATTGAATATGAAGGATATTTGCAATAATGAGATTGTGAAAGATGTTGCTAATGGAACTTAAAGTGTTGCAAGTATGGGCCTAACTAGTGTTTTCATTGATGCCAACATACTTCTATTGCATTGATGTCAAGGATTGGATGAGCTGTGTGCTGAGGATATTGAGAAAATTAGTCCTATCAGAAATAGAGAAGAACAGTGAAGACAATGAAGCTCTATGAAGTGAAGATCCTAGCTAAGATGGAGATCAGGGAATGTGCATTAAAGGGTTTGTAGCTATGTGTCTAAAGATGATCCAGTCAAGATTTGAGAGGTCCGCATGAAGATTTGAAGAAGTTATGGCCACTTGAGTGAAACTAGTTCTGGCAAGTGTTCAAAGGTGACAGAGTGACACAAATAGGTCTGGTAAGATCCAGAAATGTAATATCATGTTCTGCAGATTTAATGGAGTGTTTAGGAAGCCAATGTGAATCAACGACTCAATTGGGTCATGGTCTGGAGGTCCGCAAGCATTTATTCTAATGTGACAACGATGATAGAATGTGTTCTTGAGGTTTTGGATGAAGATGAGGATGATTTTAGTAGACAGAAGTGGTATGGATGTTCTTGGTGATTTTAGGCAAGCTTGTGGGGGTCTCTAGATTGTGTCCAATTCGTGTTGGTGATCCACATTGAAGATTGAGCTCACAATTGAAGATTTACTTCTAGATGATGAAGTTCTTCATAATCATGGCCAACCGGATGGTTTGCACATCTTGCGGATGATCTTGAAGGTGTTCTGTGAAGCATGGCATGTTCCTCAAGAAGATTGAAGTCCCAGATATATGTGCCTGACTGTGTGGTGATTCGCATGAAGTCTTTTGTAATAAGACAAGTTGTATTTGTGTATTTACTCTGTAATAAAATAAAGTATGTATTGTGCCAACTTTGATGATTATCTCAAAGTTGATGTCTAGTATAAATCAGAGCTGTGAAGACATTTCAAAGTGTGGTGGTGAAGATGAGAGTGTGGTAGAGAGGAGAAAAGTGAAAGGTAGAGTAGAAGTGTTGAGCTTAAATAGAACTGACTCAAGCATGGTGAAGATGCTATTCTTCAGTTCAATTATGTAATATTTATTATTTTGTAGATAGTGTGTCTCCTGTAGGCAGTGGGCCTCTTGTGAGAAGTGTGCTTAGGTAGTGAGCCCTAATTGGCATGTGCCATTTTGTTCCTTTTATTCTTTTAACAGAGAATACAATCTTGGGTTAGTCACCTCGTGGTTTTTCCCTTAACTAGGTTTTCCACATTAAAATCTTGGTGTCATATGTGTTAATATGTTTCTACTCTTGAATTATTGCATTGTGTTTCCATGATTGATTTGTTATTATGCTGCTGAATTACAAGAAGGATTTAAGTGGTTAATAAAAGGAAAGTTTTGAGACAACTGATTCACCCCCCCTCTCAGTTGTCTATCTTGAAACTAACAATTGGTATCAGAGCTAAGTTCCTCTAAAAGAGATTAACCACTTGAGGAGATCCAAGATGTCTTCCTACAAGAAGGATAGTCTGAGGTTTGATGGAACCAATTACACTCTTTGGAAAAGCCGCATGGAATGTCACTTGCAATGTATGGGAATGCAATATTTGAGCATAACTTCAAAGAAGTATGTTCCTCCAAAGAATGGTCTGACAACTATAGATGACATCAAAGATGTTGAAGACAATCTTCGGGCTAAAGAAGCTTTATTAAGTGCTTTATCTGATTCAGAGTTGACAAATATTATAGATCTAAAAACTACATATGAGATTTGGGAAAAATTGCAACTTCTACATGAAGGAGACAAATATGTTAAATGTGCCAAGCTACAAAGTCTGAAAGGAAAATTTGAAAACCTGAAGATGAGTGAAGATGAGAATATCACTACATTTATGCCAAAAGTAAATGAGCTTGTATGTGGCATTCGGTGTGCTGGTGGAATCTTGGATGAAGATGAGATTGTTGCCAAAGTTCTCAGATCTCTACCTCTTGCTTACAAATACAAGGTTGTTGCTATTGAAGAATTTAGATCTTTTTCAAACATCACAAGAGATCAATTGGTTGGAAAATTAGCTGCATTTGAATTGGCCGAGTTTGGAGATGTACCCCCCAAGACTGAGTTTGCATTCAAATCTAGTGCCTCTGTAAAGGGCAAAAAAAAGTTTGATCCAGGAGAGAACTCCTCAAAGAAACTATCATGGTATGAAAAAGCAAGAAAAGATCTAGAAGAAGATGAAGCAGAAGCTGCTCAACTTGAAGCCCTTATTGCAAAAAGATTGCAAAGAGGATCTAGTAAGTATGAAGGAAAATTGTCCTTCAAATGTTTCAACTGCAACAAGATTGGTCATTTTGTCTCAAAGTGTCTGAAAAGATTTTCAAGGGCAAATCCAAACAGATCAAGATTCCAAAATAAATGTTACTATGTTCATGAAGATGATGATGATGAAGGAGTAATAGATGATGAATCAGAGACAGGGAACAAATTTGGAAGTGGTTGGGTGTTTATTGCCATTAAGGAAGAAGATCCAATGCCCTCTGAATCTATCGATCATAAAATGATAGAAAGAGCTTTGGCTGCCCAAAAGGATGATTGGGTTATTGACAGTGGATGCTCCCACCATATGACTGGTGACAAAAATAAGTTCATAGATTTGGAAAGATATGAAGGAGGAGTTGTAAAGTTTGGTGATAATTCTACTGGAAAAATTAAAGGTAGAGGAACTATTTCTTTTGCTGGAAAGAACAAAACAAGTGATGTACTATATGTTGAAGGTCTGAAGCACAATCTTCTCAGTGTAGGATAGTTGGTGGACAAAGGTTATGATCTCTGATTTAAAAATGGAAAATGTAGGATCTTTGAAAGTTCTAGAACAGAGATTGCATCTGGTACTCAAACAAAAGGTAACATCTTCCACTTGGTTGGTACTGGCAAAATTTGTTTATTTGTTCAACTTGATCAGAGTTGGTTGTGGCATAGCAAAATGTGTCATGTGAATTTTGATAGTATCATCAAGATAAGCAACACTCGGGATGTAAGAGATCTTCCAAGATTGGTGAAACCTACTAATAGTTTGTGCAAAGAATGTCAGTTGGGTAAGCAGAGTAGAGTCACATTCAAAAGTAAGGAACAATCTTCTACCAGATTGTTGGACATAGTACATACTAATCTATGTGGACCGGTAAGAATCGGGAGTTTGCAAGGTGATAGATACTTCATGTTATTAATTGATGACCACTCCCAGATGATGTGGGTGACTTTTCTGAAAGAAAAATCTGAGGCTCTTGAGAAATTCAAAATATTCAAGGCTATGGTGGAGAATGAAACCGGATTAAACATAAAATGTCTCAGGTCTGATAGAGGTGGAGAATTCACATCCGGAGAGTTCATAGAATTATGTGAGAAACATGGGATAAAAAGATAGTTATCTGCTCCAAGGACTCCACAGCAGAACGGAGTAGTGGAGAGAAAGAACCAGACCATCCAGGAAGCATCTAAAACCATGATGATGGAAGAAAATGTTCCTTTGATCTACTGGAGAGAAGCTATAAGCACTACTATTTATACTCTTAATAGAGTTTAAATCAGAAGTAATACTGGTAAGAATCCCTATGAACTTTGGTTTGGCATCACTCCTACTGTGAAGTATTTTAGAGTCTTTGGTAGCAAATGTTACATTAAAAGAGATGAAGACCTTAGCAAATTTGATGCTAGAAGTGATGAAGGAATATTCTTGGGTTATTCTACTCAAAGCAAAGCATACTGGTGTTATAACAAGAGATTGAGAAAGATTGTATAAAGTACAAATGTGAAGGTTGATGAAGGCATTGAAAAACCCTCAAGGTTTTATGAATATGAAGAAGATGATCAAAATGATGTTTTGGTTCAAGCCCCTTCTGAAATTCAGATCCAAACTGATCCGGAGAATCCTGAAATTCAGGAAGAAGAGACAAGTTTGAATGAACCCATCCAAGAAATAGAAGTTCTCAAAACTCCCAGGTATGTAAGATTGAATCATTCTGAAGATCAGATCATAAGTGATAAAAGCAAAGGTGTTCAAACAAGAAGAAAGATTGCTCAAGACTCAGAAAAGTACTGTCTGATTTCAAAGATTGAACCAAAAATAGTAAGTGAGGCATGCAATGATGAAAGATGGACTAAAGCAATGGAGGAAGAGTTGATGCAGATTGAGAAAAATCACACTTGGAATCTTGTTCCCAGACCTAGAAACAAAAATGTGATTGGAACCAAATGGATCTTCCAGAATAAACTGAATGAAGATGGTGAAGTAGTCAGATATAAAGCTAGATTAGTCTGCAAGGGTTATTCTCAAGTTGAAGGAGTTGATTTTGATGAAACTTTTGCTCCGATGGCAAGGATTGAAGCAGTCAAATTATTTCTTCCCTTTGCTACCTTCAAGGATTTCAAAGTATATCAGATGGATGTCAAGTCTGCCTTCCTGAATGGTGACTTGGAAGAAGAGGTATACATTGAGCAACTGGATGGATTTCAATTATCTGATTAGGGTGATATGGTCTGCAAGTCAAAGAAAGCTCTGTATGGACTCAAACAAGCCCCAAGAGCCTGGTATGAAAGACTGGATAAACATCTTTTAAAGATTGGTTTCAACAAAGGTATTGTTGACAGTAACTTGTACTTCAAAATTGATCATGAAAATATCTTAATTGTTGAAGTGTTTGTTGATGATATCATTTTTGGAGGAAGAGATAGTATGTGCAAGACCTTTGCAAATCAAATGAAAAGTGAATTTGAGATGTCTATGTTTGGGGAAATAAATTTCTTCTTGGGTCTGCAAATCACTCAAACAAAGAAAGGAATCTTCATTTCTCAGACCAAGTATGTGAAAGAATTATTGAAGAAATTTGGGATGGAAGACTCAAAACCAATGAATACTCCCATGGCAACTAGATACAAATTGAGCAAAGATGATGACTCTCCTAAGCCTGATCAGAAAAAGTATAGGTCAATGATTGGAGAACTATTGTATCTTACTCAAACCAAACCTGGCATTATGAAAGTTGTTGGTCTTGTTGCCAGATTCCAAGCTGATCCTAGAGAATCTCATGTCATGGCAGTTAGGAGGATTCTCAGATATCTAAAAGGAACAATTGAGTATAGTTTATGGTACCCTAGGGATCATGATTTCTCTCTTCATGCATATACAGATGCGGATTGGGCAGGAAATGTGGATGACCGGAAGAGTACCAGTGGTAGTGCATTCTTTTTGGGGAAAAGATTGGTTTCTTGGTTGAGCAAGAAACAAGAGGCAATATCTCTATCTACTACCGAACCAAAATATATTTGGTACAGGAGCACCTCAAAACATAACGAATCTAAAAGACTCTCTTACATATTCTATTTTGTCCAAATGTCATTAGCTGAGTAATCTTAAGTTTATATGTGTCAAGAAAGATTAAAAAGAATTTAATCAAACTATTTGGTATTGTAATCGGTGGTTGTTGGTGGTTCACCTTCCACCACATGTGTAACTGTCTAGATAGGTGTCTTTAAAATAGCTAAAGTCTATATTTATTAGTAGGAGTAGACAGTCAAGAAAAAAAGAGGAAGAGAAGAAAGAATCGATTTGTTTGTATAATTCTGGGAAAGAAGAATAAATAGATTGGGTGTTTTGGCCTAATTACAGAAATGTAGATTGGGGTCATTCCACTGGTGGATTTCTGTGAAATTAGTGGAATGACCTCCGTGTATTTAGTTTATTTTCTATTATGTTAAATTTTTGTTGTTTCCTGTGTACTGTTCGGTTACAGAAATTGTTGAGGAATTTATTGGGTTTATTGAATGTATATGGTAAATGCACGTTGGTTTTGTATGTTGGAGTTATGCATTTTATGAATATATGATAGTCGCATGTCAAGAACATTTCCTATGTATATCGTAGATGTATGTGTACATCCTGCCGTTGCATGTTGAGAAGATACAAGTTGTGAGTATCCGTCAATTGTATGTCACAGATAGTGTGTTGGTATTTTCCCAGACTGGATGCTTGTTCCCAGTCACCCCTACAAAGTAGCCATCAATGATCGACAGGATTCCCGGGCCAGGGGCCAACAGTATAGGAGATAGACTCTATAAATATCTCCTCTTCTTCTTTAGGCTCTGCAGAACCAAGGGGGGTATTCCCTATTCAACATCTATGAAATGCATCCATGAATTAGCTAGGATGTTGATACAAAGCAAATAAATCCTCCTTTATGTAGACCAAAATTGTGAGATAAGTGCAAAGGGGCTAGCTTTGGGCCTATGTTCAGTTGTAGACAGGGGATTTGGGGTCCTAAAACTACTTCTAAAGTCCTAAAAATTTTGAAGTTGAAGTTTGAGTTTGATTTATATATGGATGTGAAACTAGGACTTTGGGTTACAACAGGGATACCAGACCAGATCGGTACCTATCAAATGCTCGGAGTTAGTAGACATATATATGTGAATGTTTACAATAGACCTAAGATAGTATTTAGATTTCAAGGGGTTTCTAAAATGTCTGCCTTACAGACAATACCCAAGAGAGAGTATTTAGTTATTTCTGCTTACAAACTTCCTTACTGCAATGTATTCTTTTCAACACTTAATCCAAAACATTCAATCTACTCCTTGAGAAGAAGTAAGAGACTAAGTATTCAATATAGAAAACCTATATTCTAGAATCTATAACACCCCTTAGATGTTCAGAGTCAAAAGAAAAACACATTCAGTCTAGAGACAAATAACAAAATACATGCAATGAAGCATTACTCATTTAAATCAACATGAAATTGATAATTTTGTGCATAATACATACAACATACAACTCATAAACTCGCAAAGACACATGAAATAAAGTCACCAAAAAGTTGTATTCCTATTGTAGCACCAAAATTTTGTCCAATTTTCAACCACAGAATGGGTAACACAGTTTGGCCTTTATACCAAGATTGTGTACCCGGCAAAAATTAATTACAAGGCAAATCAAAAATCTGCCAAGTTCAATGCATGAGGAATGACGCTCAGAAAATATTCAACACTGTGGGGAGACAGAGAGGAATGAGCAGATAGAATCGGGATCCGCACCGCCGTTCAAGGACATTCATCTTTAATTGGGTTGTTGACTCGTCCATCACCGACCCATACTGCTGTAATTCTGCCATTAACACTTCAGCTACCCACAGCCTCTCCAAAATGTAGCAACGGCATACCTCTAAAAATTTCCCGCTCAAAAATGGCCGCACATGCTCAGGAAAAATCCATCGCTGCAAGTTCAAAACAAGGCCGTCGATCCACTTCTATTGCTGAGATCGGCGGCCACAAAAATGCCTTGAAAATTGCCCACCAGTGATATCGTGCCATGTCAACACCTCACCCCTTTATCGCTGACCCTTCATTCCACTATTTTGCCTTTTCGCCCCTTGTATATGCAAGAACGGATGCATATACAACTGCTTAATATACAAGGCAGATCCCAGTCATTTATCCATCGGATTTGAAAAAATTTCAAATCCGAGCCTTGTATCCCCTTCTTATGACTATTGTACTGCACATACAAGTGCGACATACATACAAGGCGGATCTCAAAAATTATGAAACACATTACATTCACCTTGAAATCTAGCTTGTATCTCACCTTTTGGATATTGGCATGTACAAATGTTATATACATGCATGCCATGGGCCCCAAAATGTTTATGAAATAACCTAAAATTTCTATCGGGTCTGGAATGTACATTTTTCATCTTTGTATATCCACGATATACAACTCACACATACATGCAAGCCGTGGATGCCAAGAACCTATAGAACAAATTGAAAGCACCATCGGGTCTAGCTTGCATGCCCATTTTGCATTTATCGCCTTGTACATGTAAAAGCATATACAAGCACCATACATACAAGTCAGACCCCAAACTTTATAGAACAATTTGAGAATCGGTTCAAATCTGGCTTATATCCCTTTTACTGCACATCGGCTTGTATATCAACATATACAAGGACCTTATATAACCCACGGACTTGAAATATTATTCACCACATTTTAACTCCTCCGTCGCTTCCAGGTTGTATGTCTTTGCTTTGCATATTTCAATGTATATATGCATGTACATTCCCCTTATACATACAAGGCGGATTTCAAATTATATGAAGCTTGTTGAAACTACTTTGAAATCCGGCTTGCATCTTAACCCTTGTATCTTTCGAATGTATATTGGCATGTATGTGCCAACATACAAGCGAATGCACATACAACTAGTGGGCCCCATCACTTGTATCTCCCCTGTGGCACTGTAGCAAATGTATATTTGCACCTTTGTATGTCAAATATGCAAACACAAATCTACAAACCCTTTTATACAAATGCGGAATCTACGATGGAATATTCTAGGAATGCATCTAGACACAAACATACATTCAGTCCTCATAAAAATAAGGAATCTTTCTTGGAATATGCCTGCAATGTATCTTTTCTTTGTATGCGTGCCCAAATATATATTTATTTGTATGTTTGAAATGCATGCTGGCGGCTTTGTATGTAGCTCGATATACAAGACCACTTGTACATCGCACTGTAGCAGAAACATGTCCGCCACCCTTGTACATTTTCCTTTTGAGCCCGATATGCATTTGGAAATGCATACAACTCAAAATTTTCACCATTTCTGGAAGCTGATTGGGATTTCACAATCTTGTCAATAGATTTGATCAATTGCACATACAAACTTAACATTTTCAAGAGTGCGATAGGAAAAGGCAGTAAAACATTACATGGGGGCTGGTCAACCTATGAACATTAAAGCACGAGGATAAAACCGGACAACCAGGAACCCACCACAGAAAACCATTACCAAAACAGGCAGAACAATGCAAGACCCCACAACTTGGAAAATTCAGGATTTGAACGAGAAAATTAGCAAGTGTTCAACCTCAAAATCCTAAACATAAATGAGTACTAACAAAGGCTCCAATTGGGGATGTGCAAGCGCAAGACTGCAGCGAGGACTAGACTACTCCGGGGCAGACCAGACAAAACCCAAAACTCAAAACACAACTGACTATACAAGGCATGTACAAAATACTTACAACTAATTTACAATGTGCACAAAAGGTACTCATTTATGAGAAAAAAGCCTTAAGGAATTTACCGTGCACAGGCAATTCCAGTAGTTCACCATTGAGGGCCTGGAGAAAATAAGAATCACCTCCATGAATAGTGCCAATTTGGTATGGGCCAGTCCATAAGGGCTCAAATTTGTTGTGTTTTCCCTTATCCTGGCTCTTTGCATTCCACATAAGGACCAGATCACCTATCTAAAACCTTCTCTCTATAGCCCTTCTATCAAATAGATATTTCACTTTTCGCTGTGTCTTGATGTTTGTCCTCTGTGCTTCCCTTCTTATCTCATCTAGCAGGACCAACTAATTTATTCTTTCAGTCATTGGGTCTCCAATCTCCTCATCGTTCCTCTAGATGAATTTATAAACTGGCAAGAGGTTGTTCATAGGTAACCTAGCTACTGCACCATATACCAATTCAAAAGGAGATCCTCCAGATGCTCTTTTCACTGTCACCCTGTCAGCCCATAATGCCAACTTTAGCTTTGAATCCCAAGACCTCCTATTTTTATCTATCACCCTTCTAATGATTTTCATGAGACTTTTGTTGCTTGACTCTGCTTGACCATTCCCTTGTGGATGATATGGTGATGTATGAGACAAATCAATTCCATAATTATTGCAAAAATCAATAAATTCACCAGATCTGAAACACATGGCATTATCTATGACCAATTTGGCTGGTACTCCAAATCTTATAATAATATTTTCTAGAATAAAATCCATCACCGCTTTGCTGGTAGCTCTTTTGGTTGGGATGGCCTCAATCCATTTGGTAAAATAATCAGTAGCAACCAGAATCCAACTGTGTCCTCCACTTAATTTTTCTGAGATTTCCCCTATAAAATCAATTCCCCATAGTTGAAATGGAGCCTCTACATTTATAGTCCTAAGGGGTAATGCACCTTCATATCTTAGCTTTCCTAAGAACCTTTGGCAAGGATCACACTTCCTTACCATCCTGTGTGCATCGGAGAAAATAGTTGGCCACCAATAGCCAGCCCTGAGAATTTTGTGGGCTGTTGTCTTGGCAACGTAATGTCCACCACATCCTCCACTGTGCATGTCACTTAGAATGTCCCTAGCTTGATCTTCATCCACACATCTGAGTAGTATACCTTCAGGATTCTTCCAATACAACTCTCCTTGAAGAATTATGTATTTGATTGCACGTAGCTTCAAAGTCCTTTTCTGACTATCACTGAAGTGGGTAGGACAATTTAAATTCTGCAAGTAATATACTATGTCCTTATACCATTCAGACTGACATATTTATAGTTTCATTATGCACAACATTCACTTGGCATGCTTCTAGATTTGATTGTGTCATCAATTTTGCTAAACCTTGTCCCCTTACCAATTTAGTGATCTATATTTCAATGTTGAATTCCTGTAATTTGTTTATCCATCTACATCTTCTTCCAGTTACCTCTTGTTGAGTAAAAATATCCTTGACTGCTGCATGAGGCACATATGCAATTATCTGAGAGCCTACCAAATATGGCTTAAAACTTTTGACTGCTCTAACCAGTGCATATGCTTGTTTCTCCATGATGTCATACTTTAATTCAGCAGCCTGCAATGACCTACTAAAGAAAGCAATAGGTTGTTCAAACCCTTCTTCATTTTTCTGCAACAAGCATGCAGCAATAGTGTGGAAAGAAGCAAATGAAAATAATTGAAATGGCTTAGAAAAATTAGGAGATTTTAAAACAGGAGCCATCTTTATAGCTTCTTTTATGTTCTGAAATGATCTAGTTGCTTCATCTTCCCATTTGACAGTTGCATTCTTCTTCAGCATCTTAGAGATATCCTTGGTGGTCTCTACAAAGTTAGGAACAAACCTCCTAACAAAATTAATTTGTCCAAAGAAGGACTGAACACCTTTCACTGTTTTAGGGATCTAAATTCTATCAATTGCAGCCACCCTTTTTGGATCAATTCTGACCCCATCCTTGGAAACAATATGGCCAAGCAATTTTCCTTCCATTACCCCAAAAGCACACTTCTTTGGGTTAAGTGAGATGCCATACTCTAATGCTCTAATAAAAATTTGCTCCAAATGCATACAGTGCTACTCTTCTTTCTTTGAAAAGGCAGTTAAGTCATCTTGATACACAGCCAGAATTGAATCAATCAACCCTGCGAAAGCAACATCTATTGCCCTCTGAAATATGGCACCTGCATTTGTCAGTCCAAATGGCATCCTCACATATACATATGTTCCCCATGGAGTAGTGAAAGCAGTCTTGAATTTCTCTGATTCCTTTACTTTCACTTGATTGTACCCTAAAAATCCATCCATCATGGATAGAAGTTCATAGCCAGTCATCTTCTACAACATGGCTTCCATGTTTAGCAATGGATAATTGTCCTTTAAAGAAGACATATTTAAATTTCTAAAGTCAACACAAAGTCTTATGTCACCATTCTTTTTTCTGACTGGGACAAGGTTAGACACCCAAGTTGAGTGCCTTATAGGCATAATTATTCCAGCCTCCCTAAGCTTCATAAGCTCTTCTTGCATTTTTGGAGATAAGGTTGGATTAATAGGCCTCTATTTTTGTCTAAATGGTTTAGCTCCAGCCTTCAAAGGGATTTCATGCTGAAATAAATCCTCTCTATAAGCTTTGAGGTCCCCATAAGACCAGGCAAATACATGCTTATATCTTATTAGTAATGCAATCAGCATAGTTCTGATATGTGGATTGAGCTATTTGCCAATGTACACCTTCTTGGGCGCCTGAGATGTCCCAAAGTTTATCTCTTCTAAATCATTCTTGTTTGTCGGAGATGACTTTGTGACAAATTAGTCCCTATTGTCAAAAGCTCTCTCTAAAGTGACCAGCTCTCTAGGGATCTGTTGGTCATGATGTTATTCATTCACAAACATAGAATAAAAGTTACACAACAACCTTTACTCATCTTGAAAGATACGATGAATTCAAAGAATTCATGATCCCAAGTCTCCGTTGATTAGGTCTTAATCTACTGACGTTACTCAGTGGTTGATGTGCGTTGCTGTTTTCCATTCAGGGGCCTTACGTGTTTCTGCACTGTTCATCATCATCTTCTTCAAATATCCTGCTCTGGATGTTCGCTCTGCATCAGTCTTCAATAATTTCTACCTCTGCACTGTAAATTTAGTCAAATAATGTGCATACAGGCTGATATTTGCATGATTTCTACCATTATTTATGATTCTTTGCATGATATTTTCAATACTACATGCATTTAACTCAAATATGCTAAGGATCTTCAGTTACCTATGGGATTTCAGCATATTTCACTGTTTCTGCTTGTTATTTATCATGATTTGCAGTTATGGTGATGAATTAATGAAATTGAAAAAAAGGAAAAGGTTCAGAGAGTGAGATTCCTAAAATTACTGGACTTAGATCACTGATTCACATACCAGCTCCCATACTTGCAATGAAAAGAAGGAAAACTAGAAATCATACTTCACCAGGACATTCCACAAATCCGCATGATCTAGTGCAAAGCTTCAAAGGAAAGTTGACAACTATATGTAATGAAATGAAAGCGCTTCCAGTCGAACACAGCATTCACCAGTACATATCCAGAAATCAACAGAAGATTACGTAAAATTTACAATAAGATTGTAATCTGGAACTTCATATTCATTCAGTATGCTCAAGAACAGGTACATTTACAGTGATCTGAAGAAAGAACCTTGACATTTCAACAATTCTATCCTCATTAGTCTCAGCAATCCGATCTCCTAACTTATTCTACAGTAATTGACTCTTTGCGCCAAATGCGTCTGTGTATTCTAATTTATTTCTCCCCTTTCTTTTTTTGTTTCAGGCTCTAGATGTTATATAGAGCAACTGCCAGAAACGGTTACAATGATCCAAGGATCAGGATCTTCTCATAACAAACAACGGCCCAGATGAAAAGCACATGCTTCGTCAGTTAGCAAATGTACAGCTGGCACAGAATATTCCAGCATCTTCAACTTGATTCGGTCTCCAGCTGGCGAACAGCATATTTGACAATATCCTCCTCATTTCTGGCCCATGTTGACTCCATGCGCAACTTTGTAATGCTCAGCTTCAACAGCATCATGACTTCAATATTCATCTTCAGCAGCATCATCATGATTTCCATGCTCAGCTTCAGCAGCATCATGATGATTTCCTGCAAGTAAACAGACAAACATAAGGTTCATCATCATCATGATAAACAGCAGGAAGTAAACACTTTATTAAACATACCTCCCCATGTGCAGCTACAGGCAAACAGGTCTTACCTGTGGAAATATGCATTAAATGCATAAACAGCATGAAAACAACCAGGTCAACCCCGTTGACCAAAATCAGGCAGTCGGGCCTTCAAATTTCTATCGCTTCATGCTTTTGCCCATTTTCTTGTATATCGGGTTCGAAATATGATGATGATGACCCCAAATTATACAAAGAAATAATCGCCCTTCAAACATCCTTTGAAACCGGCTCGCATGCCCTGCATCATCATCATATTTGCATCGGCGTGACTACATATGATCAGGGTGACAATTTTACCTTAGGCCGACGGCAACAGTTATACCGACGCCAAAAATCATGATGATGACCAACTACATATCCTCAAAGCGGCCGCAGGATATCACAAAATATGATGATCCTCCTTTCCTAATGCTCTGATGAAAGTACATCAGGATGTTTTGCTTTTGCATATTCGGGAAAGAAAGACATCGTCATCATCATCATGATGAAGACAAACAGGAGGACTTGGAAAATGATCCTGCCGCTGAGGAAAATCATGATGACGTCATCGTCATCATCAGGCTTGGTTAAAATGCAAAGGGATGACGTCACCGTCATGTTTCGTTATGATCAGGAGGTAAATGGAATATCGGGTTCCCTCTAAGGAAGATGATCAGGTGATGAAAGCAGTATGACCCTTTTCGGCCAAGGCGATCCTCGGAAGATCAAGATGATGATGATCATCATCATCATATTCGCACTGGGCGATCTAAAATATGATCCTGCTGAAAGTCCTGATGACGTCATCAGGATATCCGGGGCTTGTGTTAATCCTCGAAGATGACGTCATCGTCATCATCGTATTGGCGAAATGGATCATGCCTCGGAAAATATCCTGCCGAAGGACAAAGGTGATGATGACGTCATCGTCATCATCATATTCGCAAAAGTTTATACTTCTTGGCAGGAGGATATTACGAACTGCTGGGAGAGACGAACAAGATCATGATGATCATGTTCAACATGACCTAAGACATGAAAAACATCCTCCGCTTCGAAAGATAAGGTGATCATCATGATCACGCAAAAGGAGGTCAGGAGGATATTAGGAAATGCCGGGTCTCGAAATATCATGATGATGTTGATCACCAAGACTTGGTCGTGCGCGCGAATTATGCAGATGGCAGATTTGTCTAAGTAAGGTGACGATGATCATCAGCATGATATTATCATATCGGGTGATTTTGGAATATCATGATGATGTTCGCAATGTGAGAAAATCATGATGCTGACAATGTTTCTAAGGTTACTCGACGGGTAAAACACACTAGCACTTAAGATTGACGTCCGGATGTTTCGGGACTGCATGATTTTCATCAGGTGATAAAGTAAGATCATGATGATGACCTTGACGATATAAAAGACCGTCTGACGGGGAGAACCTACTACGACTTAAACTTGACGTCCGGATGTTTCGACCTCAGGATATTATCGGGGGGGCTTTTCAAATATCATGATGATGATGTTCACACAGCAATTATCAGGTTTGACCAAAACTTTGACTGCTCACAACTCCCTCATATGGACGAATTTTCAAGTGATGTAAAAGGCAAACCTGCATGGAATTTCAAGCTCTTTCTAACCATGAAGTCACAGAAACAAAATATGAACTTTGAAAAACTAACCTCATGATGATGACCGACCTCATCCTGACCTTCATGATGATGATGCACCTGACTTACTTTTACCAAACCGCCAGAAACAGACAACACAAGCCAAAACAAAAGCTGGGTCCCTGTTTTGCCAATTCAAAATGGGGCGTGTTGTGTAACCACACAACAGGATCTTATTTGTCTTGAGTTGAATTATTTCTTTCCCTAAGAGGGTGTCTTTTCCATCTACAACCTCCACAAAGTTCTGAAAATCCATTTCCTAGTTCTCATACTCATCAATGCAATGTAGAAATCACAATAAATCTTTGTCATCATTAAACACTTGCCAGCTACATACATTATTTGGCACTGTAGGCCTGAGTTTGACTTCAACATTTGTAACATTTGATAGAGTGATATCATTTGGCCTTATGGCTACATTGACTAGAAAATTTGCCCTGACATTTTTTGATCTCTCTATCTAGTTTATTGAAAAAGCATCAAATAATTCAATTGTATCCCAAACAACATGCTTATATTGCTTTAATCTCTTATTTTTTGATGTATACTTATCTCTAACTTGGGAAACAACTAACTCTGAATCACCAAACACCTTGAGCATCTTAATTCCATACTTCAATGCAACATTTAATCCTAACAACAGAGCCTCATACTCTGCAATGTTGTTTGTATAGGCAAACTTCAGTAAGAAAGAGAATTTTAGAAGCTTACCAGATGGAGATAGAAATACAACTCTAGCACCAGAGCCTTCCTTTGAACAAGCTCCATCGAAATACATGGTCCATAGACCCTGTTGATCCAGTTGTTGAATGCAAAAAAAATTTCCTTTATCCTCTTTATCATCTGAGACAACTCTGAAATTATCACAGTCAGTGTTCACAAAACATATCTGTTCCTCCAATTCTTGATCCTCCACTATCTCTAATGACCTTTCCTCTCTAATCAGTTTGACATCCCTACCATTCATAGGGATCATAGCATATGACAAATCTAATTGCATACTCCCACCAATCAATGCTGCCCATCTTCTTGACAACAACATGCCATACTATGGCTTGATATCAACAACTATTATGTACATTTTGTAAGTTTATTCTAGATATGCTGCCAGTTTGAAATCCACATCTTTCATGATTCCAATGACAGGTACCTCCCTAGCATCCATTGCATAGCACTTCCCGCATGCCTTATCTATTTTTAACCCAGCTTGCTGCATGATGGCCAAATGCATGATGTTTGTGGATGCTCTTGAGTCAATCATACAGTTCTTAATTATTTTTCCATTTATGACAAGGGAGACATAAAATAGCTCCACTTGTGAAGGACATTTTGTCATGGTCATCCCAAGATATACTTCAGGAACTTCATCTTCATCAATGTACAGGGCTTGTTTCTTACCCTAAGGTTCACCACTCAACTTGGCTTGACAGGGTACTCCTGAAATTAAGGATACTGCTTTATTTTTAAATTCTTCCACTTTCATCAGTTCCATCAGTGGAACAGAAACTTTTATCTACGATAAGACTTGAGTTATGTCAAATGGAGCATAATTTTGAATAACAGTTGTAACTTGCTCCACCGTTTTATCTTTACCCTGGGATGATCCATCTTTAATTTTTGTGGCTCCTGGACTATCAATCTTGCCCTGAGAGATTTTATTTTGATTTTGAACCTGGGGAACTGTATTTTCTATCTTTTGAGGATCACAACTTGTTTTTTGCTTAAAATTTTGCTTGTTATTGTTCCATTGTTTCTTGTATGTTTTTGTCCCCTTATGACTATGCACAGGTTGGCTCACAAAAGTATTTTCTGGTTGGTGTGAATTGCTTACTTGAGCTTTACCCCTTAGGTTGTGATTTCTTTTAACTTGAGCTACTGCTGCAACTGTGAAGGCTCTAATTTCTTGATCAGAAGGTCTCTTCAAATTACCTAGAAAATTGTGTGAATCCTGAGCATAGGCATAATTATCTTCCTCATCCTCATCATAGGGAGACTACTACCAGACCTGAATCTCATCATTTGCACTTACATAAGCATCGCGAGAAAAGTATTCTCTATTTGTAGACAACATATTGACATTCTAATCTTCCATGCAATGCGGCTCATTACACTCATCACAGGCAACAACATTGTTGTATAGAGACTGAGCAATCATACATTGTGACTGTGAATGAGGCATTTGACATATGATATACCATGGGGTGTCATTAACAATATTTACAGCCTTCCTCAAAGGATCAGGAGTTTCCTTTGCATTTTGAATCCTTTGACATGTGTTGTTGTTTGGAAGAATAGGCTTACCATTATGCCAATTAGTGTTATATGGCATATCATGTAATGATGGTCTTCTTTCTTGCCTTTGGTAAACTGGTCTGTCAAGACCTATCCCCTTTTCATTTTTATCTATTCTATAACCTAGGTCCTTGACAATAGTTGTCAATTTGTCTAATTTATCCTCAGAAGTAGATGCACTGCCTTGAACAGTTTGAGCTTTAGTATTTGGGTTTTGTAGAATTTTGA
This sequence comes from Cunninghamia lanceolata, assembly GCA_027924645.1. Classification (NCBI taxonomy): domain Eukaryota; kingdom Viridiplantae; phylum Streptophyta; class Pinopsida; order Cupressales; family Cupressaceae; genus Cunninghamia; species Cunninghamia lanceolata. The sequence goes on from BSBN01000049.1 coordinate 17,802,726, forward strand.
CATCATCTCTTCTATTTGTCTTACCAGATGCCTTTTTGTTATTTTCAATATTTGTTGCAATCTTGAACGCATCCCTGAGGCTAGCAGGGCTCTTGTCTCTCAATCCATAACCTATTTTGGCATCAAAAGCATTTATGTACAACACTATGCACATAGGTTCATTAGGTCTCAAGTCCTGTGGCAATTTGTTCAATACCTTAGCGAATCTAGCATTGAAATCAGCAACCTATTCATTTGATCCTTTGGTAATGCCAGTAAATTCATTAATGAAGAAACTAGGATCAGTTTTGTCACCATATTGTTCTTTGAATATCCTCCTGAAATCCTCCCATGATGAAATGCTTTTGTCAGGTAGACCTTTATACCATTCCTTGGCTTCATCAACTAAGGATTGCATAAATGATTTCATGAAAATATCCTCATGCTCAACCTCAAAGTTGTTCATGATATTCTGAAAAGCTTTTAAATGGTCTTCACCTGATACAGTATTATTTCTTGAAAATTTAGGCACTTGCAAGCTCACATGTTTGTCAATAAGACTAGGGTAACCAGGAATGCCATCAAAAACTAGTTGTCTGAATCTGTCTAGCTACATAGGTTGTCTACCAAACTGATTAGCATTTGCATTTCTATTTGCATTCTGATTTCTTACATTATTTAATGGTACTCTAGCATTATTTACATTCTGTCTTTGATCATTGTGTTGATCCTGTTCTTCATTCCTGTGTTGATTTCTTTGCATATTTGCATTGCCAAGGGTAGGAACTGAATCATTCTGAGAAACTCTTAGAGCTTGCACCTTCTATCTCATGTCATCTCTGATCTTTACTGCTTGCAGATATTCTAATTCTGCCCTTAAGCTTTTAATTTCATTAGCTAGTTCCTCTTCTCTAGGCATAGAAGAAGATGGATTTATCACATTCTGATCATTATTATCATCATCCCTTGGAGACTCAACCTCTTCAAATCTATCACTGGGATCCAAGAAAGGGCATTCTTGAAAAACTTCTGACCTTATTCTCAGAGCACCACCATGCTGTTTCTCATATAAATTTTGGATTTTAGCTTCTGTGTTTGAAAAATAAGGCATTGTTTGCTCTGAGGATCTTGGATTGTCCTGAATAAATTCATTTTTCCTGGGGCTAGGAGAACCATCTTGACTGGTTTGAACAGTCCCTTTTTTCCTATACATCATTTTAATGGATAACTCTTCAAACAAAGGGTTACGTTGGGATCTTCTCCCTTGCATACAAATTTTTACTTTACCAGTTGGGAGATTGGTTCAGAGTCACCACCTATTACTACGAAATATTCTCTTTTAAAATCAGGGTTCTTTCACTTCACATCCCCAGCGGAGTCGCCAATTTTTGTTACAGCTCAGATGGGCACAAATTAACACTAGGGATGATAAGATATCACTTTTTCTCTTCACTCCCCAGCAGAGTCACCAATTCTGTTGGTATTTCCCCAGACTGGATGCTTGTTCCCAGTCACCCCTACAAAGTAGCCATCAATGATCGACAGGATTCCCGGGCCAGGGGCCAACAGTATAGGAGATAGACTCTATAAATATCTCCTCTTCTTCTTTAGGCTCTGCAGAACCAAGGGGGGTATTCCCTATTCAACATCTATGAAATGCATCCATGAATTAGCTGGGATGTTGATACAAAGCAGATAAATCCTCCTTTATGTAGACCAAAACTGTGAGATAAGTGCAAAGGGGCTAGTGATGAGTGCCAAATTGCACTCATGAAATACATCTTTTTGCCTTTCTTTTTACCCTCCTTCAGTTCATCTTCCTAGTATCTGCACCCAAATAATTTAACAAGATAGTTCTAGTTTGTGATTAATTAAGATAGATTACTTAAGATTAGAATTTCTGATTAAGTTACTAATGTGCTTGGAATTAATGGAAAAATGCAAAACTTCTCTCTTTTTTTGAATCAACAGGTGTAGGTGCCAGGAACAGCAATTTTGTGCATCTTTGGAGATCGTCTTCAATGATCTCCGAAGACAATAACAAGGAACCATGACACCTAAAGTTTTGAAGATATGGGGAATGCCTCTCTAGAGCTCTGCGAGAGTCTGGAGTATCTCTGGAGCTGCAGATAGGAACAGCTATCTCTAGTGCCTCCTAAGAACAGGGCATGTTTCCAAGCAGGGCTGCCGACCAGACACTTTCAACAGCAATCTTAATACCCCTTACTTCACTCAAATCATCACCTGAGTGGTGAAGGGTCGACTATTAGTTAAACTACTGAAGTTTTATCTTTTCAAAGATTTTGCATGAGTTACGAATTGAACTAATCCAATATCCTTATTTTTAGGGCTTTGATGCCCAAGTGTATTAAGACTTAAACTTAGACCTCTGAGTGGACTTCTGTTCCACTCAAGTCTACCTTTCTAGCATGGTGATTTTTCATAAGTTAGAAAGTTAAGTACAATAAAGAGATGGTGTCATCTCATAGAAAAACAGGTAGATGAGTTTAATGATATATCATCAATCATTTTTATATATACTCTTAGAAATAGTAGAAAAACAACATGATAAAATTATTCTGACCCTCGGAGATCTTAGTTCTGATATAGCCATATTTTTATGAATACAGAAATGAATGAATTGGACTGAATTTAGTTGTGATCATCTTTTGTGTTGATTTCCTGCTATAGCCTTTAGCCTCAAGGGTGTGGAGTAAGGGCCCACTCTCACCACTCAGGCAGGAGGCTAGTATCACTGTTTTATTGTTTTAGTTTTCTCTTATAAATGTGTTTCCTATTTTAATAGATAGATGCATGTTATTGTTTCTTTGCTTTAAGTAAATTTCCTATTTTATTCTATTTTCCAACACTCATTACATTTATTCAATAGGCAGATAGATTAATCTTTCTTTTAAAAATTAGGACTAGCTATAAACTGGTAACTATAGAATCCCTAGTTGCAGACAGCCATGGACACAGTCCTGGTTCTTTGACATCTGAAACAGATTAAATGATGAGGTACAGCGATACCTTGTCATTTTTGGCACCATTGCCAGGGATTAGTTTGTGTTAATTAGGGACACTGAGTTAAAACAATTTTTAGAATAGATCTGTATGGTTAGAGCTAGAGATCTAAAAGGAAGATATATTAAGTAGACACCCCAACAACACACCATAGGGGAAAGCAGTGAGGTGGTATAAAATCTTGTTGAAGAAGAAAACCTAGATCTTAATTTGGAACCTGCACTTCAAAACAACAATCCCTTAGATCCTCCAGACATTCCACTTGCCAATTACATCCAGGAATTACAACAAAAACTAGAGGCAGATCCTTTAGTAGAACCTAATTTCCTAGAGCCTCAGGAAGAAGAACTAGTACTAAAGATGGAAAATGATAATCATGGGGAAGTGAAAAATCAGGCTCCAAGAAACTTTTCTTATCCTATTGTTTTGGCTGCTGGAGACAATGCTCCTATGAAAAATATATCACTAGCACATCTGCCAAATTTTAGAGGACTTTCTTCTGAGGATCCAGATCAGTTCTTGTTTGACTTCAAAGTAGTCTGCCAAACTTATGATTATGGATCAGATAACCAGAAACTCAAATTGTTCCCTTCAACCCTGAAAGATTCTGCGATGAGATGGTTTATGGGTTTACCCCAGGGTTCTATCCGTTCTTGGGATCAAATGGAAATAGAGTTTTTGGAAAAATACCAAGATTATTGCAGATCCAGTAATAAAAATGAAGAATTGTTTAAAATTAGGCAGGGGGAGGAAGAATCCTTAGAAGATTATGTGGATAGGTTTAAGTTTTTCCTTGAGAAGGTATGGCAATCCAGTGGATCACTCCTTGGCAAGAACCCTGTTTATAAAAGGATTGGATAAAGAATCAAAACAGGCACTAGACCTAATGGGAAAAGGGAACATTAACAAAATGGAAATACCTGATATAGAGGAACTCTACAGGAACTATTCTAGAACCCAAGATGGAGTAAGGTGATCCAAAACTTTTAAAGGGAAGAATGAAATAAGACAGTTGATAGAGGAAATTGCAAATTTAAAAATAGACATTCTGGTTCAACTAAATACCACATTGGATGGGATTCAAGCAAAAACTAGAACAACTGATCAAAGTAGAGCAACTGAACCGCTCTCCATCTATTGTCCTAGGTGTAGAAACAAACACCTATTGAGAGAATGCCCTTTTGACAAATCAGAGATTTGTCAGATTTGTGATAGGGAACATCCTACTAGTTAGTGTAGTCAACTTCCAACCTTGAAAAGATTGAGTAAAAAGAATGCTATGATAGAAGAGGAGTTGAACTATGTGGGACAAAAATAAACCAAAAATTTCCTTTACAATCAGTATCCAAACCAGTCTTCTTATAGGGGTCCTCCTAATTGGGGAAATAATCAGTGGAATCCAACTTGGCATGGCCCTCAAAATAATCCTCCTTGGGGATAGCAGGATTGGCCAAGTCAACATTGGCAAAACCAAAGCTGGCAGAACCAAAACTGGCAAAATCAGCCTTGGGGAAATCAACAATGGCCACCACAATTTAGATCACAAAACATGCAACCTCAATGGGGTCCTCAACAGGGATATCATTAACAATACCAAGGACAACTTAGATGTTTCCAACCTCAACAACAGGCTTTACTAACTGGATCCTCCAACACATAGGGTCAAACATAAAATGAACCAGTTAGTCAACCACCTTTACCAGCTCAGCCTATACCAAACCCATGGAATAAACAGGGAGTAGTTGTCTACATGACAAAGCAAGAAAATATGGCTGGAATTAATGTTATATATTCAAATAATCTCCAGCTGCGTTCTGGGAAAGCATTCCCAAGACCTTCTCCTCCAACTATAGTTGAAATAACAAATGAAGAGGAACCTGAAAATCCATCCAATCAACCCCCAGAGGAGATTACTAATGAGAATGTGCTAGAAAAATCATCCACAGACAACTTCAGAGTTACTCCTAAAAGGGCAGCTCCGGGGAATAGTCTTGAACACAATTCTAATAAGAGCTCTAAAGATGCTTCAGAGATGGAAAAGCTAGCACCATACCCAGAACAACTTAAATAGAATGCTCCCCAAAGAAAGATTCTACAAAAATAAATCCAAACCAATCAGGAATCAAAACTTTTACAAGAAATCAAGCAGCTAAACATTGAAACTCCAGGCAATCAGAGATGTACCGGAACTAAATCAGTGCATTAAACAGTATTGTATCAAAACACAGGGCAGAAAGAAAAGCTTTCCCTCCACAATATAGGTGGAAGGAAAAGTAGTGGATTTATTGATGGAAGAAATTCTCCTCCCAAAATATGAAGACCCTGGAAATCCTGTCATAACTGTTTTCATCTCAGGGGTAGAAATTTCAAATGTTCTGGTTGATTTAGGAGTAGCAATTAATGTGATGATAGTTCATACAATGGACAGGTTAGCTCTATCAGGTATCCAATCCACAACTACAATTCTTCAACTTGCTGATCAGTCAGTAGCTGTTCCAAAAGGAGTAATCACTGATGTACCTGTTATGATAGATTCATGGGAATTCCCAGTGGATTTCTTAATACTAGAACCTAGAAACAGAGAAATGTGATGCAGAGGTAAAGATCAATCTCTGTCTCTCAATCTCACTCCTTCATAGACTGTTCTTCATGTGCAACTATGGCACTCACACTATAACCAATCAACTGAAACTTGTTCAACACATCACCTAAACAAGGTCTTTGACCCAATAACTTCATACTACATCTTCCAAGATGCCCAACTTCGATCAAAACTCTATCCAACCACTATGCAGGACAGCAATCTACAATACTGTTTATTCAAGACAGTCACACACTTCTATCTCTTAGGAGACAATTAGGGTACCCTCCTTGGGGTGATCTCCATTGACACAATTCCAATGCCAAATAACCAACCAACTCAACAATATACCTAACACTTAATTGTCTTCAATGACAAAGCAAACAAACTCACCAAACTTACCTTTTCTTTCTTGGTTAAGACAGTTGTCCTTCACTCTGAACTCCTAACATTGATTTTGTAGGGTTTCTCACATGTCCACACTCACCATTCCCAATCTCCTGCCCCTGCAACCTTCACAAGGCTATGGACAAACTACTTCACATCTCCTTCTATTGATTGGTGAGGTCTTATATCAACAAATTGATGGTAAAAGTGAGAAATTCCACTAAAACCTAAGCTAGGGTCTTATAAAACCAAGATCTAAAGAAATCTTTGTTATCTCCTCCTATATGAGTTTCAAATCCTTAAATCAACTTCACAAGACAGCTAACATCTTAACCTTACTAATCAACTCATGCAATGAAGTTAACAATTCCGTACCTCTACATAGTACAGACTGTCACAATGGAAAAATTAGAAAATTTGTCACTAAAGAATAGTCTGAGGGAAAGTGTGAATATCTCTCCAAATATCTACCATCAAGACCTCAAATCACCTGCACAAGATTGTTAATACTCCCCACTAACTGACCATCACTAGCAACCTCCATCTCTAGGCCGTACAGGTATGGAATAGTGCATTAAAAAATAAATTTTCTTGACTGTAAACAACAGATTTAATACAGTTTCAAGGTTAACAGTGGTTTCTCCCTCCAATGTCATTGTCAAGACCCCCAATAAGATCCATTACAAAGCTAACTCAATACTCTACTCATCCATTTCAAAAAGATTCTATGACTATTCCATACAAAATCAAGTACAGCTGTAAAAAGGAGAAAAAACTCAGAAAAGTAGAAAAACAACTGTTCTTTTCTATTTCCTTCCTCTCCACCAAATAGTCTGCATACAATGAATCATATTTGGCTTCAAATAGCCTTCTACAATGCTTGAGAATGTTTGGGATTCCATCCATCTTCTCAACCATTGAATTTTTACTTGCTTTCTAACTGTTGTTCTTTGAAACTATTATTTTAGTAACTGTCCACCTTCTATTTTGGACTGTATTTACTATTTTTCATGGTTTCAAATGCTTTTTTAACACTTTGTTATCCTTTGGCAAGGTTCCTAACAAACCTCCAAATCCAAGACATGCCTTAAAAGGCTTACAACATGAAATTTTAATGACTACCTAAATAAACAATAAAACTTAAATGCATCTTGCAAACTACCTATGACTGTCCTAACTAGGACTTGCAACAAGACAATAGAGGAAATTAGCTATTTGTCATTACAACATTGAATACAGTCTCAAGGACCTCATTAAAAACATCTTGAAGATCAAATAAACCCTGATGTGAAGGTGCTCCTGCACCAAAATGCTTATCTACTGATTTTAGGAAGACTATGGTTGGCTACTGCAGCAGCATCTATTCATTGTCGAACTGGAGATATGGTCATTTCTAATGGGATAGATCTAAAGAAAATATCTCTGTATCCTCCAGCTAAACCATCGGTGCATTACACAGGAAGAGTATGGGTGGATGAACTAGAGAACATGGACAACAATGCCTCATTAGCTATGGTAACCATTAGGGAACATCTAGGAGAACTAGAAGAAGAAGTATACTATGATACAATAGAAGACTTTACTCACATGCTAATCAATAAAGATGTGATGGAACTCGCCCAAGATCCTCAGAGAGAACTTCTTATTTCTTCTCATTGTACCCTTGCCAACATTATTCCTTGTGGGGAAACCTTCTACAGGGACTTAGCCACCTTCCACATGTTACTCCCACATTCTTGTCCTTTCAATACAATGACACCAATGTATGGATCCACCACATCTATGGATCAAATCACAAAACAGGTCATGATTCTGCAGGGAAAACACTTAATATAAATACTCAATTAACAACAAGTCAAGAAGAAAAACTTATCCAGCTTTTGGTCTCCCACTCAGCATCTTTTGCCTGGGAATACCAAGACATGAAAGGCATACCTCCTGATATCTATACCCATCATATCTACCCTAAGGATATTAAACCTGTCAAGCAACCACAAAGAAGATTGAATCCTGCTTTAAAGGACATTGTCAAAACTGAAATAGAAAAATTACTCCAGGCAGGGTTCATATATCTAATCTTAGATAGCCAATGGGTCTCACCCCTTGTCATTGTGCTTAAAAAGAATGGGAAATGGAGGGTGTGTATTGATTATAGAGAACTCAACAAGGCCACAAAAAAGGACTACTTTGCCTTACCATCTATTGACCAAGTTTTGGACAACCTTGCTGGGAGAAAGTATTTTTCTTTTCTAGATGGATTCAGTGGGTATAATCAAATTCAAGTAGCACCTGAAGACCAAGACAAAACCACCTTCACATGCTCTTGGGGAACCTTTGCTTACAGAGTTCTTCCCTTTGGGCTATGCAATGCCCCAGCTACATTTCAAAGACTGGTTCTAGCTATCTTTGTTGAATTGGCTGATGAATGCATGGAGGTCTACATGGATGACTTTATTGTGTATGGGGATAACTTTGAGGAAGCTCTCACAAACCTTGGAAAAGTACTAAAATGCTGTGATAAAAATTAACTATCCCTTAGCCATGAGAAATGTTTTATGATGGTGGAGGAAGGAATTGTTTTGGGACACCATATTTCAGAAAAAAGGGATTAGGGTGGATCAGAACAAAATAGAAGTAATCACACAATTGCCTTCACCCAAAAATCAGACTGACGTCAAAAGTTTTCTGGGTCATGCAGGCTACTATAGGAGGTTCATAGAAAATTTTAGCAGAATAGCTGCCCCCCTATTTACCCTGCTTAACAAGGAAATAGAATTTCTGTGGACAGAAGACTGTCAATCAGCATTTGAAACTTTGAAGGAGAAGCTTACTGTCACACCAGTCTTAAGGGGACCTAATTGGACTTTACCATTTCACATACAAATTGATGCTTCAAATGAATCCATTGGGGCAGTTTTAGGACAAAAGGAGGAAGGAGAAAGTATGCATGCCATTTATTACATCAGCAAAAATTTTACCTCTGCAGAAAGAAATTATACAACAACTGAAAAAGAATTCTTGGCAGTTATCTATGCTATAAACAAATTCAGGCATTATATCACTGGATATAAAATATTTGTGCACACTGATCATGCAACCATCAAGTACCTAATGAATAAACCAGTAGTAGGTGCAAGGATCATCAGGTGGTTATTGCTATTGCAGGAATTTGATATTACTATAGTTGATAATCCAGGGAAGTTTAATTTGGTTGCTGATTTTCTGTCAAGATTGCATATAGGAGGAGAAGACCAACCAGTGGAGGACAAATTCCCAGATGAACATCTTTTTGCCATATCCACTACTGCACCTTGGTTTGCTGACATAGCTAATCTTTTAGCTACAGGCTTGTATCCATCCCATTTTACTTCAAAGCAAAGAAAATGTTTAATTAAAGAAAGTTTATCCTACAAATGGTTGAATGGTTTATTATTTAAATGTGGTCCTGATTTCATTCTCTGCAAGTGCTTAAAGGCTGATGAGACTTTTGATGTGTTGAGAGCATGTCATGATGAACCATCTGGTGGCCACTACTCTTTCCACAGGACAGTCCACAAGATCCTTGGAGCTGGTTACTACTGGCCTTCTCTTCATAAAGACACAAAGAAGTATGTACAGCACTGTGACCAGTGCCAAAGGATGGGGCAGCCAACCTTTACCCAGGAAATGCTGCTACATCCTCAAGTCATGATGGAACCGTTTGAGCAATGGGGTCTAGACTTTGTGGGACCAATTTCACCACCATCATCAGGCAAGGAGTATATTCTAGTGTGCATAGACTATGTTACTAAGTGGGCTGAGGTTCAACCATTACAGTTCGCAAGAGAAGAAAAAGTTGTTGATTTCCTCTATAATAAAATTTTCTTGAGATTTGGAGCCCCAAGATCAATGGTTTCAGACAGAGGACCTCAGTTTACTTCATAGGTAATCAAGGCATTCATAGATTTATACCAAGTTAAGCACATAAAATCTTCACCTTACCATCCTCAAGCAAATGGGCAGGTAGAAGTAACTAATAGAGAACTTGAGAATATTCTAACAAGGACAGTGGCAATGAACAGAAAAGATTGGGCTAGTAGATTACCTGAAGTAGTTTGGGCTTACAACACCACTTGGAAGTCTACAACAAAGTTTTCACCATATGAATTGGTTTATGGAAAAAAACCTATATTATCTATAGAATTTGAACTCCAGACACTTAAAACTATATTGGATGTCGGTCTGCCATTGTCTATAATTCAGCAAAATAGAATTCTTTAGCTCAACAAGTTGGATGAGATTTGGATAGAAGCCATTCAGCAAATAGAACTGGTTCAATACCAAAGGAAGCAGTGGCATGACTAACACATTAAGAGGAGGACATTTCAACAAGGAGATTGGGTTCTCCTTTATGATTCTAAATTCAAAGAATTCAAGGGGAAATTGCCGACTCATTGGTTAGGTCCTTATCAAATAAAGGACATGTTTGAAAATGGAACTGTATTATTACAACCAATTGATGGGAGCACAGACACATTTCTAGTAAATGGTCACCGAATAAGGCTCTACAAAAGACCATCTACTAAAGATTAGTTTCTGAAAAATCTATGTTTTGATACAGGGGATACCTCCTCTGTCATGGTGTTGGATTGAATTATTCTAAAATTGATCTGAAAAAAAAAAAGGAGGTTGAAAACCAGCAATGGCTGCCTTCTGAAAAAAAAAAGAAAAAAAAAGGAGGTTGAAAACTAGCAATGGCTGCCTTCTAAAAAAAAAAAAGAGAGAAAGATGGAAAATTAGCAAATGGCTGTCTTTCTCGACCAAGGGAGTTGAAAACCAGTAAAATGGCAGTTCCCTTCTCTAGGACAGTTGAAACAATTAAGCTCCGGATGTGATCAGTTGCCAGAAGTTGGCCCAATGCATCTTCAGCGCTTCTCAGGTGGAAGCACCTCTGGCGCTTTCCAATTAGGAGCACCTTCGATGCTTCTCAAACAGGAGCACCTCTAGCGCTTTCCAATTAGGAGCACCTTCGGTGCTATATTAATAACTCCGTTAATCTCAATAATAAGGGAGGGGCCCACCTCTCTAGTTGGTAAAGTAGATAAATCATATGATAAGGTCATCATGACTCATCCTCTACTTCATCACAAAGAATAATTGAATTAGAATAATAATTTGCAGGAGTGTCCATGAGCCGGCGCTGACATCACCTAAGGGCGTGGATTTTTGAGCCACTCAGTGCATTGATTGCAAGTCGCATGCAAGTGAAAAGTGGATGTCATCTCAAGTCGCTGCTCAATTGCCACAACACGTGTAGTTTCCAAAATGGCACAGCATTTCTCGCATGTACATCACCTCATCATTAAAACTGATCCAGGTACATCTGTTTTTAATTAATCATTATTAGTAACTATCCTGTATTTCTATTTTGGGTATTGCCACGATGACACGTCATTCCACCGTCATTTCCTTCTTCACATCCAAGCATGTCACCATATGTGCCTTAATGCCACCTTACCTCCGGAGTGCCTTGTCAGTTTGCTACATTTATGGTTGCCTTGGTCCCTTAACCCATCTACATAAGCCCAGCCTGAAAATAATAACATCCCTCATTCAACCCTCCGGAATAGGCTGAAGCATAAGGTAAATTAAACAACTCTCTGGAGTCTACAGAGCAATTTGAACAATACTCCGGAGCCCACAGAGATAAGAGGGAAAGATAGACTGCAGATTGGGGACGTAAAAGAATAAACATAGAAGGTGGCATCAATTCAGCAATGGGGGTCAAGAAAAAGTCTGAGCTAGAAAATACTACGGGTCTTCTGAAGGATGCAGCTACAGCAAACATTTTAAGGGTTGCTGGATGGTTAGATTTCCTAGACAAGTTCGAAGGGTTTCAGGAGGATATTGTGGACGAATTCCTTAGGAATTTAAGAGACAACTAGACAATTGTGAGAGGAAACCAAATCAATCTCTCCTCAGCAACTATCAGCCACATTTCTAGACTTCCTAAACAAGGTGAGAGGTTCTACCACCTGAAAACATTATACACTGATTTAATTAGAAATTTTTCTGTTCGTGGTGAACCTTCTATTCAATTACATATGAATAAGAATGAAGTCAAAGGAATTTTGAGGTCCACACTCCCAGACCCTTGGGCAACTGTTGCTACCTGGTTAATGAAGTACTTTACCTATGATGGCCAATTCTCTATAGTTTTAGGGCCCATAATGAAAATGCTGATTTTTCTCAGACATGGAAATAGGCACCCTAAATATAGCATAAATATCCCTAATTTCCTGTATTTTGCCATCAGGACAACTGCAGAGAAATATTAGCAGGGTAAGGGACCCATGAAACATCATGGGCTCATCTTTATGGTGGTCAAGCACCACTTCCTATCTTAGGCTAATGGAGAAGAACTATTGCAAAACTTTCTTGAACACAACCCCCTGGTCAGAGAACCTGAAATAGCATAGCCAGAAGGGGAGAATTCTCCTTCTCACCAGGATGAGGAAACTAAGCCTTTAGCATCCTCCACAGCTGTTCACAAAGGGAAGTCACCCTCACAAGAGGCCACTTCATCTGTAGCTCCTGTTCCTGACAAAAAGAATAAACGCAAACAAATTATAGAACCTGATCCTACACGACCCCTATACATGACTTGGTCAGTCAGGCGAAAGATGACTCTACCTGAGGAATCTTGGCCTAAGGAATTAATAGAGGAAAAGTCAAGACAGGGAATTGAGGAAAAGTGGTGGGCTAAAGAACCATCCCATGATTCAGATGAGATCCCTCTGGTCAAGAAGAGGAAGCAAAGTGAAAATTCCCCAGCACCATCTGTTCATGAGGAGTCAAGTCTAGTTTCAATACCACCATGCGCTCCGGAGATAGGAAACTTACACACTTTTACTATCTCCTCAGATTCTAAGGAAGGGAGCCCTGCTACGGAGGTGCCAGCCCCGCCTTTGCTCCAGAGAAGTAAAAGGAAGAGACAGCTCTCACAAGTTGAGAAGGATACTGCCCTACTCGCTGAGGCACTCTTGGAATTGAGAACATGTGAGGACAAAGCTGGCCCTTCATCAGTGCCAACAACAACAGAGGATCCTCAGGACAAGAGGACTAAAGAAGGAGGGACATGGCAAATGGATACATTAGGAAGAGTATGGCAGATGGCCATGGATAACATTGATGATCAGCCAACAGCCATAGAAATAGAGGCAGAAACTCCGTCTCATCCCTTTGACCAAGAAGATACAAAAATCTCAACAAAACAACAATTGATGGAAGAAATTGAAAATTTAAAAAGAATGCTCTAGGGAAAGAATTTGATTATTACTGACCTCAAGAAGGTCAGAGAAGAGGTGGAGTTGGAGCTAAAACAAACTATTGCAAATATCCAAACATACCTCCAAAACAAGGATAAAATCATCCAGGAGAAAGAGGCAAAGTTTGAAGCACAAAAATGTGAGGCAGCCAAATGGATGGAAGAAAAAGAGAAAGAAACAACACAGAAGGTTTCTGAGCTCACCATGGCCAGAGATAATGGCCTCATAATAATGGCGGCACTAGTTGAAAAGGTACAAAGCCAGGATAAATAGCTAACTTGGGCCAATAACAGACTGGATGACCAAGAAGAATATATTCAAGAATTGTCTGGCACAAGGGAAACCGATGAGCAGGAAATTTAAACAGATGCCTATGTGGGTCCAATCCCCATTGACATTCCCAAAGCATTGTTTCATTGGGAGAAAAGGTGTAGAGAATTTGAGGCCTCCAAGCCAATGTTGCAGTTATAAAGGGCAATTACTACCAGAGCAAAAAGAATAGCAACTTTGGAAGGCAAAATCATTAAAATGGCCTCCCTTTCCTTAGAAATTTTATCCTGCAGGCCTCCAAGTGCTAGCTATTCAATGTTCTTACAGGAGATGGTACTGCAAAGGAAACTCTCCTTAGTCCTGTCTAACATAACTGAGGATACCAAAATAGCAGAAGGATTCATGGCAGCTTACACCAGGAGCAATGATGAAGACAAAAACTTCCTATGTGAGTAGTACCTACATGGGTTCTGTATTAATGATATATCCTTCATTATTAATCACTTTGTGGGAGAATGCCAACCTAACGCATTTATGTCCGTAATGAGAAACTAGCAGATCTGGAACGAAAGGATGGAAGATCATCTTCAAAACAATTTAAAAACAGATCTCTTCATTAGGAAAGAATGTCCCAATCCTTTTGCTCTTCAAACCCAATTTAGGTCCCTTGTCTATCATCCTAAAAATGCAACCAGAATGTTGCCATTATACCTGAAAAGTTTGCAGGAATGCTCCATTGACTTTGGTCTTTTTATAGTTAACTCAGCAAATTTTGTACTTGCTGTGGCAAAGAGGAGATGGAATATTTTGACCCCAGAGTAGAAACTTAGAGAGGTGGTCACCCCTGCAAACCTGAGATTATTCATGCGAAAGGCAAAGTTGATATCCAAACTGATGGATACACATAAACAGAAATGGATAGGTGGACAGTTCAGGCCCCCTCTGATAATTGAACCACTCCTTGTCTGGGTAGATCAGATGGAAGATGCAAAATTGAAGAACTGGTTGAAGTGAGCTGATAAGTACAGAGGAAATGGTAACACCAACAAAACCACTTGGACCACCTATCTCCAGGATTATAGACTGACTGACAGGCTGCTTCACCAAAATAAATCCAGAATGTGAAAAGCAGGAGGACCTGCCAAACCTTAGGTATGGGGGGGATGATGAGTGCCAAATTGCACTCATGAAATACATCTTTTTGCCTTTCTTTTTACCCTCCCTCAGTTCATCTTCCTAGTGTCTACACCCAAATAAGTTAACAAGATAGTTCTAGTTTGTGATTAATTAAGATAGATTACTTAAGATTAGAATTTCTGATTAAGTGACTAATGTGTGTGGAATTAATGGAAAAATGTAGAACTTCTCTCTCTTTTTGAATCAATAGGTGTAGGTGCCAGGAACAGCGATTTTGTGCATCTCTGGAGATCGTCTTCAATGATCTCCGGAGACAATAACAAGGAACCATGACACCTGAAGTTTTGAAGATATAGGGAATACCTCTCCGGAGCTCTGTGAGAGTCTAGAGTATCTCTGGAGCTGCAAATAGGAACAGCTATCTCCAGTGCCTCCTAAGAATAGGGCATGTTTCCAAGTAGGGTTGCCGACCAGACACTTTCAGCAGCAATCTTAATACCCCTTACTTCACTAAAATCATCACCTGAGTGGTGAAGGGTCGACTATTAGTTAAACTGCTGAAGTTTTATCTTTTCAAAGATTTTGCATGAGTTACGAATTGAACTAATCCAATATCCTTATTTTCAGGGCTTTGATGCCCAAGTGTATTAAGACTTAAACTTAGACCTCTAAGTGGACTTCTGTTCCACTCAAGTCTACCTTTCTCGCATGGTGATTTTTCATAAGTTAGAAAGTTAAGTACAATAAAGAGATGGTGTCATCTCATAGAAAAATTGGTAGATGAGTTCAGTGATATATCATCACTCATTTTTATATATACTCTCAGAAATAGTAGAAAAATAACATGATAAAATTATTCTAACTCTCGGAGATCTCAGTTCTGATATAGCCATATTTTCATGAATATAGAAATGAATGAATTGGACTGAATTTAGTTGTGATCATCTTTTGTGTTGATTTCCTGCTATAGCCTTCAGCCTCAAGGGTGTGGAGCAGGGGCCCACTCTCACCACTCAGGCAGGATGCTAGTATCACT
This sequence comes from Cunninghamia lanceolata, assembly GCA_027924645.1. NCBI lineage: Eukaryota > Viridiplantae > Streptophyta > Pinopsida > Cupressales > Cupressaceae > Cunninghamia > Cunninghamia lanceolata. The sequence goes on from BSBN01000049.1 coordinate 17,818,447, forward strand.
GTTTTATTGTTTCAGTTTTCTCTTATAAATGTGTTTCCTATTTTAATAGATAGATGCATGTTATTGTTTCTTTGCTTTAAGTAAATTTCTTATTTTATTATGTTTTCCAGCACTCATTACATTTATTCAATAGGCAGATAGATTAATCTTTCTTTTAAAAATTAGGACTAGCTATAAACTGGTAACTATAGAATCCCTAGTTGCAGACAGCCATGGACACAGCCTTGGTTCTTTGACATCTGAACCAGATTAAATGATGAGGTACAGCGACACCTTGTCAGCTAGCTTTGGGCCTATGTTTAGTTGTAGACAAAGGATTTTGGGTCCTAAAACTACTTCTAAAGTCCTAAAATTTTTGAAGTTGAAGTTTGAGTTTGATTTATATATGGATGCAAAACTAGGACCTTGGGTTACAACAGGGATACCAGACCAGATCGGTGCCTATCCAGGGTTCGGAGTCAGTAGACATATATATGTGAATGTTTACCACAGACCTAAGACAGTAATCAGATTTCAGGAGGTTTCTAAAATGTCTGCCTTACAGACAATACCCAAGAGAGAGTATTTAGTTATTTCTGCTTACAAACATCCTTACTACAATGTATTCTTTTCAACACTTAATCCAAAACATTCAATCTACTCCTTGAGCAGAAGTAAGAGACTAAGTATTCAATATAGAAAACCTATATTCTAGAATCTATAACACCCCTTAGATGTTCAGAGTCAGAAGAAAAACACATTCAGTCTGGAGACAAATAACAAAATACATGCAATGAAGCATTACTCATTTAAATCGACATGAAATTGATAATTTTGTGCATAATACATACAACAAACAACTCATAAACTCGCAAAGACACCTAAAATAGAGTCACCAGAAAGTTGTATTCCTATTGCAGCACCAAAATTTTGTCCAGTTTTCAACCACAGAATGGCTAACATAGTTTGGCCTTTATACCAAGACTGTGTACCTGGCAAAAATTAATTACAAAGCAAATCAAAAATCTGCCAGGTTCAATGCATGAGGAATGGCGCTCAGAAAATATTCAACACTGTGGGGAGATAGAGAGGAATGAGCAGATAGAATCAGGATCCACACCACCATTCAAGGACATTCATCTTCAATTAGGTTGTTGACCCGTCCATCACCGAACCATACTGCTGTAATTCTGTCATTAATGCTTCATCTACCCACAGCCTCTTTGAAATGTAGCAACGACGTACCTCTGAAAATTTCCCACTCAAAAATGGCTGCACATGCTCAGGAAAAATCCATTGCTGCAAGTTCAAACAAGGCCGTTGATCCACTTCTATCACTAAAATCCACGGCCACAAAAATGTCTTGAAAATTGCCCACCAGTGATATCGTGCCATGTCAGCACCTCACCCCTCTATCGTTGACCCTTCGTTCCACTATTTTGCCTTTTCGCCCCTTGTATATGCAAGAACGGATGCATATACAACTGCTTAATATATAAGGTGGATCCAAATCATTTATCCATCGGATTGAAAAACTTTCAAATCTGGGCCTTGTATCCCCTTCTTATGACTATCACACTGCACATACAAGTGTGACATACATACAAGGTGGATCTCAAAAATTGTGAAACACATTACATTCACCTTGAAATTCAGCTTGTATCTCACCTTTTGGATATTGGCATGTACAAATGCTATATACATGCACGCCACAGACCCCAAAATGTTTATGAAATAACCTAAAATTTCTATCGGGTCCAGAATGTACATTTTTCATCTTTGTATATCTACAATATACAACTCACACATACATGGAAGCCGTGGATGCCAAGAACCTATAGAACAAATTGAAAGCACCATTGGGTCCGGCTTGCATGCCCATTTTGTATTTATCGTCTTGTACATGCAAAAGCATATACAAGCACCATATATACAAGTTGGACCCCAAACTTTATAGAACAATTTGAGAATCGGTTCAAATCTGGCTTGTATCCCTTTTACTGCACATCAGCTTGTATATCAGCATATACAAGCGCCTTATACAACCCATAGACTTGAAATATTATTCACCACATTTTAACTCCTCCGTCATGTCCGGGTTGTATGTCTTTGCTTTGCATATTTCAATGTATATATGCATGTACATTCCCCTTATACATACAAGGCGGATTTCAAATTATATGAAGCTTGTTGAAACTACTTTGAAATCCGGCTTGCATCTTAACCTTTGTATCTTTGAATGTATATTGGCATGTATGTGCCAACATACAAGCGAATGCACATACAACTGGTAGGCCCCATCACTTGTATCTCCCCTGCGGCACTGTAGCAAATGTATATTTGCACCTTTGTATGTCAAATATGCAAACACAAATATACAAACCTTTTTATTCAACTGCAGAATCTGTGATGGAATATTCTAGGAATGCATCTAGATGCAAACATACATTCGCTCCTCATATACAAACAAGGAATCTTTCTTGGAATATGCCTGCAATGTATCTTTTCTTTGTATGCGCGCCCGAATATATATTTGTTTGTATGTTTGAAATGCATGCTAGCGGCTTTGTATGTAGCTCGATATACAAGACCACTTGTACATTGCACTATAGCAGAAGCATGTCCGCCACCCCTATACATTTTCCTTTTGAGCCTGATATGCATTTGGAAATGCATACAACTCAAATTTTTCACCATTTCTGGAAGCCGATTGGGATTTCACAAGCTTGTCAACATATTTGATCACTTGCACATACAAACTTAACATTTTGAAGAGTGCGATAGGAAAAGGCGGTAAAACATTACATGGGGGTAGTCAACCTATGAACATTAAAGCACAAGGATAAAACTGAACAACCAGTTGGTATTTTCCCAGACTGAATGCTTGTTCCCAGTCACCCCTACAAAGTAGCCATCAATGATCGACAGGATTCCCCGGCCAAGGGCCAACAGTATAGGAAATAGACTCTATAAATATCTCCTCTTCTTCTTTAGGCTCTGCAGAACCAAGGGAGGTATTCCCTATTCAACATCTATGAAATGCATCCATGAATTAGCTGGGATGTTGATACAAAGCAGATAAATCCTCCTTTATGTAGACCAAAACTATGAGATAAGTGCAAAGGGGCTAGCTTTGGGCCTATGTTCAGTTGTAGATAGAGGATTTTGGGTCCTAAAACTACTTCTAAAGTCCTAGAAGTTTTGAAGTTGAAGTTTGAGTTTGATTTATATATGGATGCAAAACTAGGACTTTGGGTTACAACAGGGATACTAGACCAGATTGGTGCCTATCCAGGGCTCGGAGTCAGTAGACATATATATGTGAATGTTTACCATAGACCTAAGACAGTAATCAGATTTCAAGGGGTTTCTAAAATGTCTGCCTTACAGACAATACCCAAGAGAGAGTATTTAGTTATTTCTGCTTACAAACATCCTTAATGCAATGTATTCTTCTCAACACTTAATCCAAAACATTCAATCTACTCCTTGAGTAGAAGTAAGAGACTAAGTATTCATTATAGAAAACCTATATTCTAGAATCTATAACACCCCTTAGATGTTCAGAGTCAGAAGAAAAACACATTCAGTCTAGAGACAAATAACAAAATACATGCAATGAAGCATTACTCATTTAAATCAACATGAAATTGATAATTCTGTGCATAATACATACAACATGCAACTCATAAAATCGCAAAGACACTTGAAATAAAATCACCAGAAAGTTGTATTCCTATTGCAACACCAAAATTTTGTCCAGTTTTCAACCATAGAATGGGTAACATAGTTTGGCCTTTATACCAAGACTATGTACCCGGCCAAAATTAATTACAAGGCAAATCAAAAATCCACCAGGTTCAATGCATGAGGAATGGTGCTCAGAAAATATTCAACACTGTGGGGAGACAGAGAGGAAAGAGCTGATAGAATTAGGATCTGCACCGCCGTTCAAGGACATTCATCTTCAATTGGGTTGTTGACCCATCCATCACCGACCCATACTACTGTAATTTTGCCATTAACGCTTCAGCTACCCACAACCTCTCTGAAATGTAGCAATGGCGTACCTCTAAAAATTTCCCACTCAAAAATGGCCGCACATGCTCAGGAAAAATCCATCGCTGCAAGTTCAAAACAAGGCCGTCGATCCACTTCTATTACTGAGATCCGCGGCCACAAAAATGCCTTGAAAATCGCCCACCAGTGATATCATGCCACGTTAGCACCTCACCCCTCTATCGTTGACCCTTTGTTCCACTATTTTGCCTTTTTGCCCCTTGTATATGCAAGAACGGATGCATATACAACTACTTAATATACAAGGCAGATCCAGTCATTTATCCATCGGATTTGAAAAACTTTCAAATTCGGTCATTGTATCCCCTTCTTATGACTATCGCACTGCACATACAAGGCAGATCTCAAAAATTGTGAAACACATTACATTCACCTTGAAATCCTGCTTATATCTCACCTTTTGGATATCAGCATGTACAAATGCTATATACATGCACGCCATGGACCCCAAAATGTTTCTAAAATAACCTAAAATTTCTATCGGGTCCGGAATGTACATTTTTCATCTTTGTATATGTGCAATATACAACTCACACGTACATACAAGCTGCAAATGCCAATAACCTATAGAACAAATAGAAAGCACCATCGCGTCCGTCTTGCATGCCCATTTTGCATTTATCGCCTTGTACATGCAAAAGCATATACAAGCACCATATATACAAGTCGGACCCCAAACTTTATAGAACAATTTGAGAATCGGTTCAAATCTGGCTTGTATCCCTTTTACTGCACATCGACTTGTATATCAACATATACAAGCGCTTTATACAACCCACAGACTTGAAATATTATTCACCACATTTTAACTCCTTCATCGCGTCTGGGTTGTATGTCTTTGCTTTGCATATTTCAATGTATATATGCATGTACATTCCCCTTATACATACAAGGTGGATTTCAAATTATATGAAGCTTGCTGAAACTGCTTTAAAATCTGGCTTGCATCTTAACCCTTGTATCTTTCGAATGTATATTGGCATGTATGTGCCAACATACAAGCGAATGCACATACAACTGGTGGGCCCCATCACTTGTATCTCCCCTACAGCACTGTAGCAAATGTATATTTACACCTTTGTATGTCAAATATGCAAACACAAATATACAAACCCTTTTATACAACTGTAGAATCTACGATGGAATATTTCAGGAATGCATCTAGACGCAAACATACATTCGCTCCTCATATACAAACAAGGAATCTTTCTGGAATATGCCTGCAATGTATCTTTTCTTTTTATGCACACCCGAATATATATTTTGTTTGTATGTTTGAAATGCATGCTGGCAGCTTTGTATGTAGCTCGATATACAAGAACACTTGTACATCGCACTATAGTAGAAGCATGTCCGCCACCCTTGTACATTTTCCTTTTGAGCCCGATATGCATTTGGAAATGCATACAACTCAAATTTTTCACCATTTCTGGAAGCTGATTGGGATTTCACAAGCTTGTCAACAGATTTGATCAATTGCACATACAAACTTAACATTTTGAAGAGTGTGATAGGAAAAGGCGGTAAAACATTACATGGGGGCTGGTCAACCTATGAACATTAAAGCATGAGGATAAAACCAAACATCCAGGAACCCACCACAGAAAACCATTACCAAAACAGGCAGATCAATGCAAGACCCCACGACTTGGAAAATTTAGGATTTGAACGAGAAAATTAGCAAGTGTTCAACCTCAAAACCCTAAATATAAATGAGTACTAACACAGTGTATGTGTATACCTTAGTTGTATGTGAAAGAATTTTGTGTATATCCTGCATTTATATGTCAGAATAGTTTGTGTATATACTGCATTTGTATGAGAGAGCAGTTTGTGTGTATCCTGCAAAAGTATATCACTGTTGCATAAGCAAATGTGCATGTCAAAAGATGCAAGTAGTGACCAGTAAGAGTGGTAAAGGAGAACCGGCAATAGAAGGTCATGCATTGTATATGCAAAGTCAAAGTTTAGTGTTATTCATTTCAGGGTGATATGGATATCGAAGAATAAGTGAAGAGTTTTAAAAGCATTTTGAATATTATCCTATTTGTACTGTTGGTTTTGTGGGTTTAATGGGTTTTTAACCTATTTTAAGTGCTATCACTGTGTTGCTCTGCATCAAATTGGTATCAGAGCTAGCAAAAGCTCTGGGCAGAGGTGTTCTGTATTTTGATTTCTGAAGGCAGATGAAGAGTTAAAGTTTTGTTGGTGACCATTTTTAAAGACAGAGATTGCAAAAGGTATTTTGAAGGCTGACAAAGTTGTTAGACTATTGCAGGTGCTTGTTCCATCTAACTGCAGAAGGAGGTTTTTGAGGTTATGTGTGGGTAGACAAGCTGAGGTCTATCGTGACCATTCTCCAATAGAGATTAGGCTGGATAAGGGTGCAGAGAGAAACCACTGAGGAAAGAGTGGTAGGTGCATCACCAGAATCTATTGTTGGGTAAGATGGATGGTTTGGTGAGTTGGTGTTGTGAAGCAGTAGAAAGATGGATACCTGATTGAAGAAGCACTTGAAGTTGTAGCCTGAAGAGTACTCCACTGATGGGAGTAGAAGGAGCTGAAGATGGTAGTTTGATTTTGTTGGTTGGTTGGTCACTGATGTGCAGATTTGAAGTCTGAAGCTAAAGAGACAGAAGCTGAAGCCAAAAAGAGATGCAGAAAAAGAAGTTTTATATTGTAGGTACATTTCCAAGGGACTTGGAAATTTTGTTGGTTAGTTTTATGGTGCAGGAGCACCTCAAAACATAACGAATCTAAAAGATTCTCTTACATATTCTATTTTGTCCAAATGTCATTAGCCAAGTAATCTTAAGTTTATATGTGTCAAGAAAGATTAAAAAGAATGTAATCGAACTATTTGGTATTGTAATCGGTGGTTGTTGGTGGTTCACCTTCCACTACGTGTGTAACTGTCCAGATAGGTGTCTTTAAAATAGCTAAAGTCTGTATTTATTAGTAGGAGTAGATAGTCAAGAAAAAAAGAGGAAGAGAAGAAAGAATCGATCTGTTTGTATAATTCTGGGAAAGAGGAATAAATAGATTGGGTGTTTTGGCCTAATTACAGAAATGTAGATTGGGGTCATTCCACTGGTGGATTTCTGTGAAATCAGTGGAATGACCTCCGTGTATTTAGTTAAATTTTTGTTGTTTCCTGTGTACTTTTCGGTTACAAAAATTGTTGAGGAAGTTATTAGGTTTATTGAATGTATATGGTAAATGCACGTTAGTTTTGTATGTTGGATTTATGCATTTTATGAATATATGACAGTCGCATGTCAAGAACATTTCTTGTGTATATCGTAGATGTATGTGTACATCCTGCCATTGCATGTTGAGAAGATACAAGTTGTGAGTATCCGTCAATTGTATGTCGCAGACAATGTATGTGTATACCTCAGTTGTATGTGAAAGCATTTCATGTATATCCTGCATTTATATGTCAGAATAGTTTGTGTATATATTGCATTTGTATGAGAGAGCAGTTTTTGTGAATCCTGCAAAAGTATATCACTATTGCATAAGCAAATGTGCATGGCAAAAGATGCAAGTATGACCGGTAAGAGTGGTAAAGGAGAACCAGCGATAGAAGGTCATGCATTGTATTCAAAGTCAAAGTTTAGTGTTATGCATTTCAGGGTGATATGGATATCAGAGAATAAGTGAAGAGTTTTAAAAGCATTTTGAATATTATGCTATTTGTACTGTTGGTTTTGTGGGTTTAATGGGTTTTTAACCTATTTTAAGTGCTATCACTGTGTTGCTCTGCATGAATATTGCAATAGCAAGTAGTTGCACTCAAGTATTGTGGATGAAGCAAATGCTAAGAGACATTAAAGTAGAGTATAAGGAACCTATCACAATCTTCTGTGATAACTCGAGTGCAATAAATATTTCAAAAAAGCTGGTGTTGCATTCAAAGACAAAACATATATCCATCAAGTTTCACTTTTTGAGAGAGCAGGTGAATAAGAATGAAGTCAGATTGGAGTTTGTGCCCTCTAAGGATTAGATTGCAGACATCTTTACTAAACCTCTTCCTAAGGACTCTTTTGAGTATCTCAAGGAGAAGTTAGGGGTTATTACCCCTCCGGTTCTCAATTAAGGTGCACTAATGTGCATCAATCCGATGGATCTCACAGTCATATCTTGTGATCCGGATTGATGATAGGAAGCTGCTACTCAGGGGGAGCAGTCTGTATGATTTTGATTGATGCAAGTATGTGCCCTTTGCCATTGATGTCAAAGGGGGAGAAAAGACATGTGAAAAACAAAAGTGGTTGCTGATCAAAGGGGGAGCAGTAAAGAAAGAGAAGACATATGAATGATTGCTATTGATAGGGGAGCTATGTCAGTCAGTGAGGAGAAGTTCTTGTCTTGATGGTTAAAACAGTTTTTCACATCATATGTTGCCATCAATGACAAAGGGGGATATTGTTGCAAGTATGGGCCTAACTGGTGTTGTCATTGATGTCAACATACTTCTTTTGCATTGATGTCAAGGATTGAATGAGCTGTGTGCTGAGGATATTGAGAAAATTAGTCCTATCAGAAATAGAAAAGAGCAGTGAAGATAGTGAAGTTCTATGAAGTGAAGATCCTAGCTAAGATGGAGATCAGGGAGTGCGCATTAAAGGGTTTGTAGATATGTGTCTAAAGATGATCCACTCAAGATTTGAGAGGTATGCATGAAGATTTGAAGAAGTTATGGCCACTTGAGTGAAACCAGTTCTGGCAAGCGTTCAGAGGTGATAGAGTGACACAAATAGGTCCGGTAAGATCCGGAAATGTAATATCATGTTCTGCGGATTTAATGGAGTGTTTAGGAAGCCAATGTGAATCGACAACTCAATTGGGTCGTGGTCTGGAGGTCTGCAAGCATTTATTCTAATGTGATAGTGATGACAGAATGTGTTCTTGAGGTTCTGGATGAAGATGAGAATGATTTTAGTAGACAGAAGTGGTATGGATGTTCTTGGTGATTTTAGGCAAGCTTGTGGGGGTCTCTAGATTGTATCCAATTCGTGTTGGTGATCCACATTGAAGATTGAGCTCGCAATTGAAGATTTACTTCCGGATGATGAAGTTCTTCATAATCATGGCCGACTGGATGGTTTGCACATCTTGTGGATGATCTTAAAGGTGTTCTATGCAGCATGGCGTGTTCCTCAAGAAGATTGAAGTCCCAGATATATGTGGCTGACTGTGTGGTGATTCGTATGAAGTCTTTTGTAATAAGACAAGTTGTATTTGTGTATTTACTCTATAATAAAATAAAGTATGTATTGTGCTGACTTTGATGATTATCCCAAAGTCGATGTCGGGTATAAATCAGAGTTGTGAAGACATTTCAAAGTGTGGTGGTGAAGATGAGAGTGTGGTAGAGAGGAGAAAAGTGAAAGGCAGAGCAGAAGTGTTGAGCTTAAATGGAACTAACTCAAGCATGGTGAAGATGCTATTCTTCAGTTCAAGTATGTAATATTTATTATTCTATAGACAGTGTGTCTCTTGTAGGCAGTGGGCCTCTTGTGAGTAGTGTGCTCAGGCAGTGAGCCCTAATTGGCATGTGCCATTTTATTCCTTTTATTCTTTTAACAGAGAATACAATCTTGGGTTAGTCACCCTGTGGTTTTTCCCTTAACCAGGTTTTCCATGTTAAAATCTTGGTGTCATATGTGTTAATATGTTTATGCTCTTGAATTATTGCATTGTGTTTCTATGATTGATTTGTTATTATGCTACTGGACTACAAGAAGGATTTAAGTGGTTAATAAAAGGAAAGTTTTGAGACAACTGATTCACCCCCCCTCTCAGTTGTCTATCTTGAAACTAACATAGAGCTCTCTCAATCTTAATGGATCCAAATCACTCTATGGAACTCATGAATGAAGGTCATATACTAAATTATAAGGGGGTTATTTGGTCTAAACAAATAGAATTTATCACAACAATATGCTTTATGGTTATCCTCTTCTTGTCTTTTGTCATATCCCAATATTAAGGTATTGTTTAAATTAAAGATTTAAACATCATGATAAAATTCGATAAAGTTGTTTTCGTGAAATTTAGTATTTAGTCAATTTGAATGATAGAGATAATTAGTAATTAATACACACACACACACAGAGAGATATATATATATATATATATAATTATTAATATATAATATATTTATAATGAGACATATATTATAATATTATTATATTGTCTAAAAATAATGAAGTGAAATTGGAAAATCGTATATTTAAAATATTATTATTTTAATATAATTGAAATATAATATATATTTTAAGATATATTATATTTATAACAAATATAAGTATAATTACAAATATATTTAAAGTAAAGTATACAATTATATTATTTGATTACATAAGATAAATATAAATAAAGTAATGATAATATAAATATATATTATTATAACATATAATAATAAATATAATTATGAATACAAATATCAATATTAATGGGTAGATTGATCAATATAGAAAGGCATACAAATATTAACATACATAGCAATGAAGGCTGCAGTGATCATTAATACTTTAAGGGACAATGTTTATTAGAAAGGTAGCGCTGCTTCTAAAAGTTGCGACCTAAAATCAAGAGGCAGCGATTCTTAAATTAAGGCATCACACTGTTAATAAAAGACAAGGCATAATTAATAAGATTATAGACAGCAAAAGCTACGATCAGCCTTAAAGGGGTATGACTATGAAGAGTCGTCACCCTTCAAAAGGGTGACTCTAATTACAATGTTAAAGAGATATATAGGAGAGGGAACACACTTGAAAATAAGCATGGAACAATCATATTGACTGAATTCATCACCCCTCAACGACAAATATCAGGCATATAATTAGTAACAAAATACAGATCTACATAAAAGAATAAAGGCAACTGAAAGGTTCAGGTTTAAGTATCTCCACTAGAAAGGGGACATTACAAGTGGTATCAGAGCAGCTATCCTACCATACTGTGAAATGTAAGTTAATACAAACTTACCAAAGGACAAAACTTACAAAACAATGACAAATCTATTCAAAAAACAATAACATGGGTACGATCATACTAGTATTAGTGTGTCAAGCAAGATCATAGAATACATTGGGAGATTGGATATAGACTTGTTAGGGAGAAATAGTATTGATACCTAGCAAGGTAGATAAGACCTACGGTGGAATGGACACGTGTTACATCATACTTAGGATAAGACATGCGGTGGAATGGGTATGTGCTACATCATACTTAGGCAATGGATAAGACCTAAGGTGGAATGGGCATGTGTTACATCATACAAGGGCAATGGATGAGACCTAAGGTGGAATGGGCATGTGTTACATCATACAAAGGCACTACTTGTGGAGGATGGTTCATGGCACCCTAACAAGACATACTTCCCCATCTCCGCTAGGATTGAACATTAGGATTGATTAAGGATTAGACCTAATTATATTGATCATCCCTTGTATGGTATATGCTAAACCATCGTATAATCAGGGTTAACTATTCTCAAGTTGATTAAAATCAAATAGGTCAATGTTGCACTCCTATATGTGTGTGGCTTTCAAATGCATGCTTCATGCTTGGTGTGTATTAACATGGCTTCATGACTTATGTGTATAATTTGCAACACGTGTTCATATGAATACTTTGTGTATTACGTGTATTCGCATGTATGTTTCATACTCATGTGTATACTTGATGACCTTGGGATGGTGGATGGGTCCACAGTATAGTATGGGATGCATCGAATCCCCTTCCCAATTGTCTGACGGTATACTTCATTCAAGGGTACTTGTATTCAAGTGTGTACTCTAACTTGACTATGTATTTGAGTGTATGCTCTATGACTTTGCAATTGTATTCGAGTGTATGCTCTATGACTTTGCAATTGTATTTGAGTGTATACTCTATGATTATAGTTGTATTTTGAGTGTAAACTTGTAATGTCCCCTTTTCACAAATCAAAATTTCTCTACCTTGTTCACAAATTTCAACTTGCAAAAAGAGAACATTAGTACATTTTGCTTTTAACATATATAATTCACATAAGAACATTGGTTTTATCATTTCTATGACCAGATGCCAATTCATATCTTTAATTCATCATTGATTACTTTCAATACACATCCCTACCATTAATCTATGATTACTTTCAATACGTATCACTATTACTAATCTTATAATTACTTTCAATGCACATTCTCTATCATTAACATTTCAGATGTTACTCTTATGATCACTATCCATATGCCTTGTATATTCTCTATCATGACATTTCACATGCTCTATTATTTAGTCATGATCTCTATCAATATATATTGCATACTTGCTATCTCTTCCTCATGTATTACTCATTAACAGCCTATGAGAGGGATGAGATGAGATTTTCCACTATCCACCATGGGGCTCTAATCTCTCCTATCCTTAGACTCAAGTAGTACCCTTAGTACTCTTAGAGTCAAAGCCTCTATGAGACTCCTTGGTACTCTTATGATGCCTTACATCATGGTAGCCAAGGCCACTAAATCACAATCCTTTGCACTATGGGTACCTTATACCACATGTGACAAAGGCCTCTATGTGATTAATATCCTTTGCATTATGGGTACCTTATACCACATGTGACAAAGGCCTCTAAATACCCATGAATGGCCTCTAAACATCTCATTCTCATTCTTCCCATTGGAAGTTAATGTGTTCAATATAACACTTTTCATTATGATTCTCATTCTCATAGAAACTTATGAGTCAGTCGTGAGTTTCCCACCTAATAAAGTGAGTGACAAGGAATTGTAATTCAATGTCAATTTGACCCATGTTACTTTTCATCACCTTTACTTTGAAATAGGTTTCTAGAATGTGGTTTTGTTTCTCCTACCTTCTCTCTATTTATGACATGTTCAAGAACCCATGGAAACTTGATGCACCAAATACATGTTTTGAAAACATAACCATGGAATTCAGTACTACACATTTTGTAGTGGACATGATCTATTATTTGCTGGTGAATCCATCTGATTACCTCTACATTTTTTTTATCACATTGCAATTTCATCTTGCATGCTCTTGCATTCTAATAGGATAATCCAATATGTGGTATGTATGTATTTTCTTTTCAATTAGTATGTTGTATGTATGTTTGGAATTTTAGTGTGAACATGATAATGTTGAGCATATTTGAGCATTCATATAAAATGTAGGCAGAGATAATTATTTTTGTGGAATCTTTATTCTAGAATCATTGTGAGATCGTATGAGTTGTCAGGTGATAAACTTTCACCTTACATTATAGTTCCCCATATTAATGACACTCCTATTGTTAATCATCTGGAGGAATTTGAAAAGGAGCAGACCGCTATTGTTGAGAAGCTAGGTCAAGATGTTCAAAAGGTGTTGCTGCTGCTTGGGAACATTCAGCAGCAGTAGCATCAGTAGCAGCAGCCCCTGTAGTAGCAGCAGGAGAGGAGTAGGATTATTTAGCAGCAACACCACCTGAGGATTGCTGTTCCACCCAAAGCCAGAAGAAGAAGAAGAAGAAGCAGTGGTGGTGGCAGTGGCGAAATCAGGAAGTAGGCTGACTCTGGTGTTAAATATATCTTAGTGGTCGTGTGCATCATCATTACATCAAATTTATGTCTCGAGAAATTGGTGTCAATGACTATAAAATTTTGACACCAAACTGGTGATGCCGTAGCTCAGGGATTTGGTACTCCAGTGCCTCAGCCAAACCCATAGGGTTTGAACAATTTCCTTGAATGCACTGTTTAATTTTTTTTTCTCTTTTTCATGAATGCTAAGACTTTTCTATTTTTACTCCCTCCAGGTGTTGAGCTTACTAGAGTTAGGAATGATGCTCTAAAAATTTTAGTTATGGAGGAATACAGCAAGTTCACATTCAAGTTTTGTTGCCTATATTTAACACCAAAGTTGACCCACTTCCTGATTTCTTAGTTGCACTATTTTCATTTGACCAAAATTTTTAGAGCATCATTCCTAACTCCAGTAAGCTCAACACTTGGAGGCAATAAAACTAGAAAATTCTTAGCATGCATGAAAAAGAGAAGAAAATTATAAACACCGCATTCAAGGAAATTGTTCAAACCCTATGGGTTTGGCTAAGGTGGAGTGTTGAATCCCTAAGCTGCGGCATTATCGGTTTAGTGAAGAAATTTTATAGTTGCTGACACCAATTTCTCAAGATGTTTTGATGTAATAATGATGCACATGACCACTAATATATATTTAACACCAGAGTCGACCTACTTCTTGATTTCGGCACCGTTGTTGCTGCTTCTTCTTTTGGCTTTGGGTGGAATAGTAATCCCTAGGTGGTGTTGCTGTTGAATAATCCTGCCCCCCTCCTCCTCCTCCTACTTCTGCTACAATAATAGCAGTCTGCTCCTTTTCAAATTCCTCAAGATGATTAACAATAGGAGTGTCATTAATATGGGGAACTATAATAGAAGGTGAAAGATTATCACTTAACAACTCATAGGATCTCACAATGATTCTAGAATAAAGATTCCATAGAAATAATTATCTCTGCCTTCATTTTATATGAATGCTCAAATATGCTCAACATTATCATGTTCACACTAAAATCCCAAACATACATACAACATAATGATTGAAAAGCAAATACATACATACCACAGATTGGATTATCCTATTAGAATGCAACAACATGCAAGATGAAATTGCAATGTGATAAAAAAATGTAGAGGTGATTAGATGGATTCACCAGCAAATAATGGAGCATGTCCACTGTAAAATATGTAGTTGTGCTGAATTCCATGATTATGTTTTCAAAATATGTATTTGGTTCATCAAGCTTCCATGGGTTCTTGAACATGTCATAAACAAAGAGAAGGTAGGAGAAACAAAACCACATACTAGAAAACTATTTCAAAGAAAAGGTGATCAAAAGCAACATAGGGGTCAAATCGACATTGAATTACAATTCCTTCTCACTCACTTTATCAGGTGGGAAACTCGAGACCAACTCACAAGTTTCTATGAGAATGAAAATAGTGCAGATTGCAGATTGCAGAGCTAAACAATTTCTCCTTCCACAATTCGTTGAGACATTGTTTTAGGTAGGGATGCCCTTTGTCTACAAAGGCTGTTGTATATAGTGCTGTAGGAATCAAGGGCAACACTGAGAGGGGGGGTGAATCAGTGTTGTGTGAATTTTCAAATCCTTTTTAAACTTTAACTTTCAGAGCTCAAAAAGAAAGATACCATTTGATTTGTAAAATACATATGCACATGACTGTGAATACAGAAAGAGAATAAAAACTTCTTAAGTAAATCAAACACACACAAAGAAGATCAATATGAATCATGACACAAGATATGCACGAGTGGAAAACCCATCAGGGGTAGAAAAACCACTCCAAAAATGCCTCACTGGCTTAAACGAAAAACTTCTTACAAATGTCTCACTGACCACAAGCTTCACTAGCATAGAAAGGTCTCACTGACCACAAGCCACACTGGCATATTGTGCCTCACTGGCAAACCAAATTACCAACAAATGTAATAAGCAAATCAGAGGGATACTCTGTTTCCATCCAATACAAACATATGTCTGTCAAATACCCATTCTATTCAATCTGACATCCGGATACACTCAACAATCCTTTATTCTGATCCAATCAACACTGCCTATCAATCCTGTATCCTAATCCATTCAACAACACTGCATATCAAATCTGTATTCTAATCCATTCAACAACACTTCACAACACTGTATGTTTCATCTCTATCCTTCTTTTATCAATCACTGCAATCAAAGCTTGATTCAATATTTCTTCTACTCTGCAAATTGGTCATCTGTATTATCAAATCATTAATCTGTATAACCTTGACACACATTATATGTATTCAATCTCTCATCATCTGTATTTTTCATCTATGTCTTCTTCATCAACACACTCAATCAATGCACCTGAAAAACCATTATAAACAATTTGAAAAACCTTTCACATTCTACACAATTATTTTCCATTTGTGAAGAAATTAATTTTCTCTTCATGCCCATGACTGTTCATTTTCTTCTTCTTTTTAATCCTGCATGAACAAAATTAATCTTTTTTTCTTTTTTTTCATCCTGTAAGAATAAAATCAATCTTTCATAAGACTTTTCACATTCCTTCAAAAGTTCATTCTCCTTCTCTGCAAAATATCTTCAATCTGAAAAATAGCTCCACCAATTTGTCAATCAAGATCATATCATTTTAATCAGGACCTGTAGGAGAAAAAATAAAATCTCTTTGAATATTTAGTCTTTTCATTTTCATCTCCTTCTCTGCAAATCCCTGCATTCAAACTCTTTATCCAATCTGCCTTTCAAAAGAAAATCACCTTATTTGTATCCAAATATCAAGAATAGAAATAAATCTTCCATCTCAAAATAACTCCTTAAAAAAATCTCAAAAAATCACTTTACTAGATGAGATCTCAAGGATTTAACAATTTAGGAGGAAAAAGATTTTAAGTTTCTAAAAGAAACTTATATCTCCAAAGATATTCGGTGGCCTTTTAATATAAATGTCATATGACATAAAGGGAGTAATTTAAATACAAAGTTTTTATTTTTAACAAAGCTATTAATATAGCTTATCCTTATCTCCCCTTTCGAATAAAACAAAAAAGCATTTAACAAAACTTATTTAACACTCCAAATGCTTTTAAAAAAAATCAGGCTCTAACACTCTTATAGAGAATGTTTCTTTTAATACAAACCGTCGGTGCTTTTCAAAAACCTTTACTTACCATAAAATTTGATGCAAATTACTTTTCAATCCCGCCCGAGTACTTTTGGAAGAGACCGATGGAGTTGGTTAGAAGTATGAGGTGGGCCGGTCACCACCATGACTAGGGACCCCTCCAAACGGTGGTACTTAAGTGGACTGACCCGTTCTCGCAGGTCCCCATTCAAATAGAACATAAAGTGTAATAGATAAATGACTATCAAACAAGGTTGTTTAACTTTCAAGCCCATTTAAGGTATGAGAGATGTTTAGGATATTTAAAACAAATGGTGACACCTTGACCATTAGATAGCCTCCATTTTTAAAGCAACATTCTTGAAGCATATTAACACACCATATCCTTATGAAACATTTACAAGATTAAAGCAAGATGTACATTGTAGATAATGCCACAAATCAAACTAAAGCTTCCACTGATGAAACTATTGCAAACATTGTAGACCTCACACCTAGATATCTCATGAGAACTACTGATCAAGACATGATTCCCTTTTTGATTTTACTATTCTGAATAATATATTCCAAGGTGATTGCCAATGAAGTACTCAACCATTATTCTTAATGGCAAACAATGAACACATTAAGAACACACTGCATGAAGATGAAGTATTACTGAGATAAGCAACATACCATATGTCAACTTTCTTTAGATCAGGAATCATGACCTCCTTGTCATGTGATTCAAACACGAACCTTGCCCTTATTTGAAACTATGTGCTTGCATAGTATGTGAATGTCACTGATGAGCAGACTATTCTACATAAGCCAACTGAGATACAACTATGGCAAATTTTGCATTGCACCATCTCCTCTGATATGAACACACTTTTGACATCAATGACAACCTGTCACCATCAATCTCCCCCTTTGTCATTGATGGCAAAACCACCTGGAGCAATTTTTATTTCTCTCGCTTTTTGACATCTGATGACAAAGACTATGATCTCCCCCTGAGAAAATAACTCCACTGAAAGATGTTAAAGCTTGATCATAACATTTACAAACACATTACATTATGAGGGCTTTGAAGCTATAAACTCATGTTATCTTGTTAACCAAAAAATTAGAACCACTTATCAAAATCTTGATACCACTTATCTTTCAAAGAATTGAAGGCACTGAATCCAATTTTGCTAAACTTATCAACATTTCAAACATGAAGGCAAAAAGATACCATAAAGCTTGCACAATACCATTCTGAAGATGAAGACTAACATACTCCTTCCTGATAACATCACAAACTTTTAAAACAAACAGTTCTTCTTCAATCAACAACCTTTTTGACCTGAAATAACAAATCTCCAAGATCTTCCATGTATTAAAGATCACAAACAAATTACTACTCAGAAATACCATTGGTAAACACTGACAAGACTAACCAACATAACTCAACTCAACTCAATACTTATCCACTTCCTGAATTAGTCCTGAAGCAACATATCAACTTGAAGTATACCATCCATTTACTGACAGTCAACCTTCTGAACACTTTTGCAAAGAAAAACATAAACATACCAATACTCTTTGATGAACAATTTTGCAGGAAAAAAACATGTAGACCCCTCATCACACAGATGCCAAGATGACCATTTTTTATAAGACCTTTACTTGCCTCCGATTTGAAGAAAAACAAGATTCACCATCAATGTCATAAGAGACTCTGGATTGTCATAACTTGAAGCTCATACTTGAAATCACCACACAATTTGAACAAACCTTTCTAAACCAAATTAATGAGAAAGACACTATCTTCAAATCACCTGAAAGCTCCAAGGTACATGTCATAAAACATAAAGTAATAGATATAATCATCAAACTGATTTCCTAATACTCTGGCAAAAACTGATATATACATAATCATATCTGAAACATACTGAAATCAACAAGAACTCTGGCCTCTTGACTTCATCATTCAAAACAATATATTATTGCAACAACACTTTCCAAAACACTTTGGATTGCAATACCATGATAATTCAACCTTTGTAATCAACAACATGATCAAGAACAATTTGTGCATTTTGAAATCCTGAAACATTTTTTTCAAAACCTTGAAATCATAATAAGCCAATGAACACCTGTATCACTGACAACACTGTCATACACTGAAACTCAAAAACATCAGAAACATTATCAAGTAAGCATGATAAACAAAACAAGTTCATCACATAGATAAACATCAACTGATCCTCCTGTAACTTCTTGGGGATGAAAAATAGAACAAGAACAACTCCCCCTCACATTATGCTATCTGTTATGCAATAGATGAAATGACTTGTGCAAGATGCACAAGCTTAGTATTTGACTTCTCTTGACTATATTTCTGCTTCCAAATCTTAACAGGCTCTTTCTTCCTCCAAACTTTTTCTGTCTTTTTCTTTTCCCAACCTTTCAAATTAGGTGGAGCTCTCCTGCAACTATGTGCTTTATGACCAAGAGAGTTGCAATTATAACAAACTATGTCAAAATCATAATCAAATGAATGATAGTACCTTTGAGTACTCATATTAAACTTCCATGAAGGATCATACCTTCTATGCACTTTGCAATTACTCTGTATGTGTCCAACATTATTGCACTTGTAACAAATAATGTCAATATTCCTTCTACAAACAATTGCTTTGTGTCCAAATTGATTACAAGCATAACAATAACCATTAAAAGAATAATTATACCTGTACATGTATGCTTGTCTAACAATAGGTTTTCTGAAATTCCTTCTTTGATTGTGTACAAATTCATCTCTAGTTTTCTGTTCAGCTTCACTCTTCCTTTTACCTTCTGTGGCAACAACATGATCACTTAAATTAATTTTCCTTTTAGGTGTCTGTCTAGCTTTTGAACATTCTCCTTCTTCAAAACCAAGTCCAATAGTGTCTCCATATAGTTTTTGTTTACCAAGCATCTCTTTTAGCTTGCTTGTGCTTTCTTCAAATTCCTTATACTTCTTAAGACCATCATACTCTTTTCTCAGATTGATAATTTCACCTTCCAGTTTTAGATTCTCAATCCTTGAAACTTCAAGGTTAGAAATTGAGACATCAGCTATCCTCTTAGCTTCTTCGATTTCTGTCTTTAATCTAGCAACTAGTTTATCTGAGTCATCAATGTATGTTTTTAAACTTATAATTTGACATCTGGCCTCTTCAAGATCTGTAGATACAATTTCAAGTTCTGAATGTACATTATCTTTAGATTCTCTTTCTTGTTGCAGCAACAAATTTAGTTTCTAATTCTCTCTCTTATACTTCTTGAGCTCACTCAAAGCATATATAATCTCTCCTTCCAGATCAATCTCACAGTCTTGTTCATCATAATCCTGATCATCATCATCTTCTAAATTTGATTGGGTCTCAACTTCTTCATGTGATTGCCTTTCATTGCCACTTTCTTGACACACCAAAGTGTCCTCTTCTTTATTATTACCTTGGTAAATTCTTTCGAGTTCTTTCTAGATATCCTGAGCTGTTTCACACTGCACAACTTTACAAGAAATATCATTAGATAAACCAGATAAAATAACCTTCTTGGCTATATCATTGCATTTAAGAGCTTCTTTGTTATTTGCAGAGTTAGAATATCCATTCTCAATAGTCATCCATATATCATATCCTAAAGAGGATAAATAGACTTGCATTCTCATACACCAAACTGAAAAGTCTGAACCATTAAACAGAGGAACTCCATAAAACTCTTTCATTGATTCAACTTGTGAAGCATCTTTATCAACTGATTGAACATTAACACCTAAGTTTGATATAGATGATGTCTTCTGTGTCTTTTGACCAGAAAGAAACTTGACATTTCTAATGTTCTTATTTCTTCTGCACTTACCCATTAAACTCCACACACAGGACCTACCCAAGCTGATTAAGCTGCAAGAGGGAAACTTGGCTCTGATACCAACTGTAGGAATCAAGGGCAACACTGAGAGGGGGGGTGAATTAGTGTTGTGTGAATTTTCAAATCCTTTTTAAACTTTAACTTTCAGAGCTCAAAAAGAAAGATACCATTTGATTTGTAAAATACATATGCACATGACTGTGAATACAGAAAGAGAATAAAAACTTCTTAAGTAAATCAAACACACACAAAGAAGATCAATATGAATCATGACACAAGATATGCACGAGTGGAAAACCCATCAGGGGTAGAAAAACCACTCCAAAACTGCCTCACTGGCTTAAACAAAAAACTTCTTACAAATGTCTCACTGACATATACAAGGTCTCACTGACCACAAGCTTCACTAGCATAGAAAGGTCTCACTGACCACAAGCCACACTGGCATATTGTGCCTCACTAGCAAACCAAATTACCAACAAATGTAATAAGCAAATCAGAGGGATACTCTGTTTCCATCCAATACAAACATATGTCTGTCAAATACCCATTCTATTCAATCTGACATCCGGATACACTCAACAATCCTTTATTCTGATCCAATCAACACTACCTATCAATCCTGTATCCTAATCCATTCAACAACACTGCATATCAAATCTGTATTCTAATCCATTCAACAACTCTTCACAACACTGTATGTTTCATCTCTATCCTTCTTTTATCAATCACTGCAATCAAAGCTTGATTCAATATTTCTTCTACTCTGCAAATTGGTCATCTGTATTATCAAATCATTAATCTGTATAACCTTGACACACATTATATGTATTCAATCTCTCATCATCTGTATTTTTCATCTATGTCTTCTTCATCAACACACTCAATCAATGCACCTGAAAAACCATTATAAACAATTTGAAAAACCTTTCACATTCTACACAATTATTTTCCATCTGTGAAGAAATTAATTTTCTCTTCATGCCCATGACTGTTCATTTTCTTCTTCTTTTTAATCCTGCATGAACAAAATCAATCTTTTCTTCTTTTTTTTCATCCTGCAAGAATAAAATCAATCTTTCATAAGACTTTTCACATTCCTTCAAAAGTTCATTCTCCTTCTCTGCAAAATATCTTCAATTTGAAAAATAGCTCCACCAATTTGTCAATCAAGATCATATCATTTTAATCAGGACCTGTAGGAGAAAAAATAAAATCTCTTTGAATATTTAGTCTTTTCATTTTCATCTCCTTCTCTGCAAATCCCTGCATTCAAACTCTTTATCCAATCTGCCTTTCAAAAGAAAATCACCTTATTTGTATCCAAATATCAAGAATAGAGATAAATCTTCCATCTCAAAATAACTCCTTAAAAAAATCTCAAAAAATCACTTTACTAGATGAGATCTCAAGGATTTAACAATTTAGGAGGAAAAAGATTTTAAGTTTCTAAAAGAAACTTATATCTCCAAAGATATTCGGTGGCCTTTTAATATAAATGTCATATGACATAAAGGGAGTAATTTAAATACAAAGTTTTTATTTTTAACAAAGCTATTAATATAGCTTATCCTTATCTCCCCTTTCAAATAAAACAAAAAAGCATTTAACAAAACTTATTTAACACTCCAAATGCTTTTAAAAAAAATCGGGCTCTAACACTCTTATAGAGAATGTTTCTTTTAATACAAACCGTCGGTGCTTTTCAAAAACCTTTACTTACCATAAAATTCGATGCAAATTACTTTTCAATCCCGCTCGAGTACTTTTGGAAGAGACCGATGGAGTCGGTTAGAAGTATGAGGTGGGCCGGTCACCACCATGACTAGGGACCCCTCCAAACGGTGGTACTTAAGTGGACTGACCCATTCTCGCAGGTCACCATTCAAATAGAACATAAAGTGTAATAGATAAATGACTATCAAACAAGGCTGTTTAACTTTCAAGCCCATTTAAGGTATGAGAGATGTTTAGGATATTTAAAACAAATGGTGACACCTTGACCATTAGATAGCCTCCATTTTTAAAGCAACATTCTTGAAGCATATTAACACACAATATCCTTATGAAACATTTACAAGATTAAAGCAAGATGTACATTGCAGATAATGCCACAAATCAAACTAAAGCTTCCACTGATGAAACTATTGCAAACATTGTAGACCTCACACCTAGATATCTCATGAGAACTACTGATCAAGACATGATTCCCTTTTTGATTTTACTATTCTGAATAATATAGTCCAAGGTGATTGCCAATGAAGTACTCAACCATTATTCTTAATGGCAAACAATGAACACATTAAGAAAACACTGCATGAAGATGAAGTATTACTGAGATAAGCAACATACCATATGTCAACTTTCTTTAGATCAGGAATCATGACCTCCTTGTCATGTGATTCAAACACGAACCTTGCCCTTATTTGAAACTATGTGCTTGCATAGTATGTGAATGTCATTGATGAGCAGACTATTCTACATAAGCCAACTAAGATACAACTATGGCAAATTTTGCATTGCACCATCTCCTCTGATATGAACACACTTTTGACATCAATGACAACCTGTCACCATCAATCTCCCCCTTTGTCATTGATGGCAAAACCACCTAAAGCAATTTTTCTTTGTCCCGCTTTTTGGCATCTGATGACAAAGACTATGATCTCCCCCTGAGAAAATAACTCCACTGAAAGATGTTAAAGCTTGATCATAACATTTACAAACACATTACATTATGAGGGCTTTGAAGATATAAACTCGTGTTATCTTGTTAACCAAAAAATTAGAACCACTTATCAAAATCTTGATACCACTTATCTTTCAAAGAATTGAAGGCACTGAATCCAATTTTGCTAAACTTATCAACATTTCAAACATGAAGGCAAAAAGATACCATAAAGCTTGCACAATACCATTCTGAAGATGAAGACTAACATACTCCTTCCTGATAACATCACAAACTTTTAAAACAAACAGTTCTTCTTCAATCAACAACCTTTTTGACCTCAAATAACAAATCTCCAAGATCTTCCATGTATTAAAGATCACAAACAAATTACTACTCAGAAATACCATTGGTAAACACTGACAAGACTAACCAACATAACTCAACTCAACTCAATACTTATCCACTTCCTGAATTAGTCCTGAAGCAACATATCAACTTGAAGTATACCATCCATTTACTGACAGTCAACCTTCTGAACACTTTTGCAAAGAAAAACATAAACATACCAATACTCTTTGATGAACAATTTTGCAGGAAAAAAACATGTAGACCCCTCATCACACAGATGCCAAGATGACCATTTTTTATAAGACCTTTACTTGCCTCCGATTTGAAGAAAAACAAGGTTCACCATCAATGTCATAAGAGACTCTGGATTGTCATAACTTGAAGCTCATACTTGAAATCACCACACAATTTGAACAAACCTTTCTAAACCAAATTAATGAGAAAGACACTATCTTCAAATCACCTGAAAGCTCCAAGGTACATGTCATAAAACATAAAGTAATAGATATAATCATCAAACTGATTTCCTAATACTCTGGCAAAAACTGATATATACATAATCATATCTGAAACATACTGAAATCAACAAGAACTCTGGCCTCTTGACTTCATCATTCAAAACAATATATTATTGCAACAACACTTTCCAAAACACTTTGGATTGCAATACCATGATAATTCAACATTTGTAATCAACAACATGATCAAGAACAATTTGTGCATTTTGAAATCCTGAAACATTTTTTTCAAAACCTTGAAATCATAATAAGCCAATGAACACCTGTATCACTGACAACACTGTCATACACTGAAACTCAAAAACATCAGAAACATTATCAAGTAAGCATGATAAACAAAACAAGTTCATCACATAGATAAACATCAACTGATCCTCCTGTAACTTCTTGGGGATGAAAAATAGAACAAGAACAACTCCCCCTCACATTATGCTATCTGTTATGCAATAGATGAAATGACTTGTGCAAGATGCACAAGCTTAGTATTTGACTTCTCTTGACTATATTTCTGCTTCCAAATCTTAACAGGCTCTTTCTTCCTCCAAACTTTTTCTGTCTTTTTCTTTTCCCAACCTTTCAAATTAGGTGGAGCTCTCCTGCAACTATGTGCTTTATGACCAAGAGAGTTGCAATTATAACAAACTATGTCAAAATCATAATCAAATGAATGATAGTACCTTTGAGTACTCATATTAAACTTCCATGAAGGATCATACCTTCTATGCACTTTGCAATTACTTTGTATGTGTCCAACATTATTGCACTTGTAACAAATAATGTTAGTATTCCTTCTACAAACAATTGCTTTGTGTCCAAATTGATTACAAGCATAACAATAACCATTAAAAGAATAATTATACCTGTACATGTATGCTTGTCTAACAATAGGTTTTCTGAAATTCCTTCTTTGATTGTGTACAAATTCATCTCTAGTTTTCTGTTCAGCTTCACTCTTCCTTTTACCTTCTGTGGCAACAACATGATCACTTAAATTAATTTTCCTTTTAGGTGTCTGTCTAGCTTTTGAACATTCTCCTTCTTCAAAACCAAGTCCAATAGTGTCTCCATATAGTTTTTGTTTACCAAGCATCTCTTGTAGCTTGCTTGTGCTTTCTTCAAATTCCTTATACTTCTTAAGACCATCATACTCTTTTCTCAGATTGATAATTTCACCTTCCAGTTTTAGATTCTCAATCCTTGAAACTTCAAGGTTAGAAATTGAGACATCAGCTATCCTCTTAGCTTCTTCGATTTCTGTCTTTAATCTAGCAACTAGTTTATCTGAGTCATCAATGTATGTTTTTAAACTTATAATTTGACATCTGGCCTCTTCAAGATCTGTAGATACAATTTCAAGTTCTGAATGTACATTATCTTTAGATTCTCTTTCTTGTTGCAGCAACAAATTTAGTTTCTAATTCTCTCTTATACTTCTTGAGCTCACTCAAAGCATATATAAGCTCTCCTTCCAGATCAATCTCATAGTCTTGTTCATCATAATCCTGAGCATCATCATCTTCTAAATTTGATTGGGTCTCAACTTCTTCATGTGATTGCCTTTCATTGCCACTTTCTTGACACACCAGAGTGTCCTCTTCTTTATTATTACCTTGGTAAATTCTTTTGAGTTCTTTCCAGATATCCTGAGCTGTTTCACACTGCACAACTTTACAAGAAATATCATTAGATAAACCAGATAAAATAACCTTCTTGGCTATATCATTGCATTTAAGAGCTTCTTTGTTATTTGCAGAGTTAGAATATCCATTCTCAATAGTCATCCATATATCATATCCTAAAGAGGATAAATAGACTTGCATTCTCATACACCAAACTGAAAAGTCTGAACCATTAAACAGAGGAACTCCATAAAACTCTTTCATTGATTCAACTTGTGAAGCATCTTTATCAACTGATTGAACATTAACACCTAAGTTTGATATAGATGATGTCTTCTATGTCTTTTGACCAGAAAGAAACTTGACATTTCTAATGTTCTTATTTCTTCTGTACTTACCCATTAAACTCCACACACAGGACCTACCCAAGCTGATTAAGCTGCAAGAGGGAAACTTGGCTCTGATACCAATTGTAGGAATCAAGGGCAACACTGAGAGGGGGGGTGAATCAGTGTTGTGTGAATTTTCAAATCCTTTTTAAACTTTAACTTTCAGAGCTCAAAAAGAAAGATACCATTTGATTTGTAAAATACATATGCACATGACTGTGAATACAGAAAGAGAATAAAAATTTCTTAAGTAAATCAAACACACACAAAGAAGATCAATATGAATCATGACACAAGATATGCACGAGTGGAAAACCCATCAGGGGTAGAAAAACCACTCCAAAACTGCCTCACTGGCTTAAACGAAAAACTTCTTACAAATGTCTCACTGACCACAAGCTTCACTAGCATAGAAAGGTCTCACTGACCACAAGCCACACTGGCATATTGTGCCTCACTGGCAAACCAAATTACCAACAAATGTAATAAGCAAATCAGAGGGATACTCTGTTTCCATCCAATACAAACATATGTCTGTCAAATACCCATTCTATTCAATCTGACATCCGGATACACTCAACAATCCTTTATTCTGATCCAATCAACACTGCCTATCAATCCTGTATCCTAATCCATTCAACAACACTGCATATCAAATCTGTATTCTAATCCATTCAACAACACTTCACAACACTGTATGTTTCATCTCTATCCTTCTTTTATCAATCACTGCAATCAAAGCTTGATTCAATATTTCTTCTACTCTGCAAATTGGTCATCTGTATTATCAAATCATTAATCTGTATAACCTTGACACACATTATATGTATTCAATCTCTCATCATCTGTATTTTTCATCTATGTCTTCTTCATCAACACACTCAATCAATGCACCTGAAAAACCATTATAAACAATTTGAAAAACCTTTCACATTCTACACAATTATTTTCCATCTGTGAAGAAATTAATTTTCTCTTCATGCCCATGACTGTTCATTTTCTTCTTCTTTTTAATCCTGCATGAACAAAATCAATCTTTTCTTCTTTTTTTTTTATCCTGCAAGAATAAAATCAATCTTTCATAAGACTTTTCACATTCCTTCAAAAGTTCATTCTCCTTCTCTGCAAAATATCTTCAATCTGAAAAATAGCTCCACCAATTTGTCAATCAAGATCATATCATTTTAATTAGGACCTGTAGGAGAAAAAATAAAATCTCTTTGAATATTTAGTCTTTTCATTTTCATCTCCTTCTCTGCAAATCCCTGCATTCAAACTCTTTATCCAATCTACCTTTCAAAAGAAAATCACCTTATTTGTATCCAAATCTCAAGAATAGAAATAAATCTTCCATCTCAAAATAACTCCTTAAAAAAATCTCAAAAAATCACTTTACTAGATGAGATCTCAAGGATTTAACAATTTAGGAGGAAAAAGATTTTAAGTTTCTAAAAGAAACTTATATCTCCAAAGATATTCGGTGGCCTTTTAATATAAATGTCATATGACATAAAGGGAGTAATTTAAATACAAAGTTTTTATTTTTAACAAAGCTATTAATATAGCTTATCGTTATCTCCCCTTTCGAATAAAACAAAAAAGCATTTAACAAAACTTATTTAACACTCTGAATGCTTTTAAAAAAAATTGGGCTCTAACATTCTTATAGAGAATGTTTCTTTTAATACAAACAGTCGGTGCTTTTCAAAAACCTTTACTTACCATAAAATTTGATGCAAATTACTTTTCAATCCCGCCCGAGTACTTTTGGAAGAGACCGATGGAGTCGGTTAGAAGTATGAGGTGGGCCGGTCACCACCATGACTAGGGACCCCTCCAAACGGTGGTACTTAAGTGGACTGACCCGTTCTCGCAGGTCACCATTCAAATAGAACATAAAGTGTAATAGATAAATGACTATCAAACAAGGCTATTTAACTTTCAAGCCCATTTAAGGTATGAGAGATGTTTAGGATATTTAAAACAAATGGTGACACCTTGACCATTAGATAGCCTCCATTTTTAAAGCAACATTCTTGAAGCATATTAACACACAATATCCTTATGAAACATTTACAAGATTAAAGCAAGATGTACATTGCAGATAATGCCACAAATCAAACTAAAGCTTCCACTGATGAAACTATTGCAAACATTGTAGACCTCACACCTAGATATCTCATGAGAACTACTGATCAAGACATGATTCCCTTTTTGATTTTACTATTCTGAATAATATATTCCAAGGTGATTGCCAATGAAGTACTCAACCATTATTCTTAATGGCAAACAATGAACACATCAAGAACACACTGCATGAAGATGAAGTATTACTGAGATAAGCAACATACCATATGTCAACTTTCTTTAGATCAAGAATCATGACCTCCTTGTCATGTGATTCAAACAAGAACCTTGCCCTTATTTGAAACTATGTGCTTGCATAGTATGTGAATGTCACTAATGAGCAGACTATTCTACATAAGCCAACTGAGATACAACTATGGCAAATTTTGCATTGCACCATCTCCTCTGATATGAACACACTTTTGACATCAATGACAACCTGTCACCATCAAGTGTAACATTGGAGAGTGTCATTGGAGTACTTTCGTGCTGTTGGAGCACATTTTAAAATTTATGGAGATTAAGTGCGAGATCATGTTCACCCAAAAATGTTTTTGGTGGAATATCTATAAATGTGAAACCCTATTTTAGTATAAAGGTTAAAAAAAATTCCCTTCATGTGTATTCATTAATTTTTTAAGCTATATTGAATTAAAATACAGTCCAATTAATGTTTCCAGACATGAATAGCTTAGCCATTAGTGAGATTGAAGAGCTTTTGTAGTTAAATTTTACTTATTACCCCTGTAATGGTAAAAATTTATACTTGTGCTTTCTTTATTAGTTTTGAACTTATTTTGTTTGGGTTAGCTTTTATAACTAGTGTAGAAGTAGCATGTATATTTTGTCATGTCTAACTTTAACCATGTATAAAAAATAGCAAAGATAGAATATTTATTTTTAAAAGGCATCACTAAATTGCAATGCAACACATGCATGCAAGTGTCATAGCCATGATGTTGGCAATGTGTTGAAGAACGTGTCTATGAACCTCAAGAAGGTAAGGGTAGGACAACAAGAGAACATTATGGGTGACATGCATTCCATGTGACATACCCTATGTGATGGGAAACATCACTTTATAGATGACCCACTCAGAGATGGACCTAGATGAATGAGAGAAGAACAAGGCCTTTCATGAGTAATGAGAAGATGACATGAAATAGGGAGGATGCAATCATAAGTTTACTAATTCTAATTAACTCAACTTGTAATATACATTTGTTAATCTAAATTATCTTTTAATTTGCAAACATGAAAGTAAGGAAAGACACTACATTTATCCTTTTCACAAACTTAATTAAGCATCTTAACACATGATCATTAATAATATAATCTTGAGTTTACTAATTCTAATTAACTCAACTTGTAATATATATTTGTTAATCTAAAGTATCTTTTAATTTGCAAACATGAAAGGAAAGATACTACATTTATCCTTTTCACAAACTTAATTAACCATCTTAACACATTATCATTAATAATACAATCCCTTCCAAATAAAGTAAGAAATATAACCAAATTACATAAATATTCCAAACATAGAAATATATATCAGCTTTCCATTTTAATACATGAGTGTGCAGTAAGTCAAGCTATTCAATCAAGCAAGAGAGATATGTGTTCCTACCTACTTAGTTTATCCTTGTACACACCAAATGTAGATCAAATAAAAGATTTAACACAATGCAAACCCTTAAACCTACACTCAATATGACCTCCGATTAAGCAAGAAAC
The DNA here is from genome assembly GCA_027924645.1 of Cunninghamia lanceolata. NCBI lineage: Eukaryota > Viridiplantae > Streptophyta > Pinopsida > Cupressales > Cupressaceae > Cunninghamia > Cunninghamia lanceolata. The sequence continues at coordinate 17,848,540 of BSBN01000049.1, forward strand.
CAAAACATAAAATGAATAGACAAAACAAAGTTACCCATGACTCAATTCTTGTTGCGTCATAAAAGCAGATTTTCTCATAATGGTATGAATGTGGTTGCTCAATTTGATAGCATGACATTACGGGATAGATCATTTATTGAACTTTGAATGGGTCAATTTATAGACAACCAGGAAGGAGGATCGACGGTGAGGATTTGATGAGAGATTGATGGCAAGGATTAAGTTGGTTGAGTTGGTTGCAAGATCAAAGGTGGAGGATAAAATAAACTATTAATTAATTTCTAATATTTGTGGGAGATAGTTATGAATTGGTTAGGGTGAAATAAAAGAATTTTATATTTTTTAATTTAATTTATGAGAGAAAAATGGGATTTAATTAATAAGAATTAATGAGCAAGGAGGACGCCCGACTCTATATCTCTATGGAGAAGGCCCTATATCTCTAGCCCTTCCCACCAATCTCTGTGCCCTTCCCAACTGGAATAGAAAGTTGGTTGGGAGGCTAAAATTGTTAGGGGGAGGACCCCTACTATTCTAAGGTAATGGGCCCACCCTGAATCTCTGATTCCTTTGGGATCGATCCATTCCATTATAGTAGTCATGATATGAGTGATGGGAAAGGAAGGAAGATGATGAGACCCCCCGAAGCAATCCCAAGGCCCTAGGGTTGTGAGGAAGGATCAGGTGTTCTAAGGGGTGGAATAGTTGCCTCCAAAAAAGTATATATTGCCCACCCACCCCCAACCAACAACTATGGGAAGGAGATGCCTCCCAGAAGGGGCCCCCCACCTTGGTGGGAGAAAAGTAATGTAGTTGTGCCTATTATTCCTACCTCTTGTTTCCTAGGTTAGGTGGGAGGTTGGGCCTGCCTTCTCATCTATTGGGTATGGAGAGAGTAGGGAGAGAGCAGGGCACCCATAGATCCTACCAGATCTAAGCAAGTATCTGAGGGAACCCACCTTGCTTTTCTCTAGACTAGTTGGCCCTACCCTCTATATCCTTCAGGAGGAGATAGTGAGTAAACCCCACCTTCATTCTCTCTTCACTAGAAGTTGAAACCATCTCATAGTTTCTATAGGCAAGGATCCTCTCTCCTACATTAAAAGGTGACCCTGGAAGCCAGATGTCAGAAACTAGAAGCTCCCTAGTGCTTCCTACCTGGATACCTTAGTTCTCTATTCACTCCACTCCACGGGTTCCCTCTATGTGTGGAGTTAGGTGGGGCACATAGGCCGAGTGGGAGGGACATAACCAAGAGAGTGGCAATATATATTTTTTGTGAATTCATGAAGGTTAAGTCTGGGGATTTGCCAACATGTTAGGACCCTCGAGCCCTACCTCTCCCTCCCACCCAACGTCAATTATGATATAGTTCCAAACTTAACTACCCACCTTGTAGGGTGAGAGGCCTATCCATCCACCCTACAGGGTGGCAGGAAAGTGATAGGCCCCCCAAAAAATAATAGAAAAAGACTCCCGTCTCAAAATCTACCTCCTGAGGGGAGCTCCCAAAAGCCAATAAAAATATATATTACCCACCTAGAACATTAGCTCTCAAAATCTACCTCTTGGGGGGCACCCAACCCCAAGGGTTCTAGGCAAACCCTCAGAATTAACCTCCCACCAACCCTTGATGCCAAACCATATTAGCAGTCAGGGGCATCATTTTCGGGCCCCTACAACTAGGTGAGAGGAATGGTCTTAACCCCCCACCCTACAGGGTGGGTGGAAAGTGATAATGGGAGGCCTATGGCCCCCACCCAACCCCCTTCTCTTCCTGCCACTCGGATGGGTGGTTTAGTTGAGTTGGGTGGATGGGTGGGAGGATTTATTTGCTCTAGGGGTGGGTTGGCCAGTCTATATTTTGATTAGATATTGGGAGGTTAAGTTTGAGAGTTTGCCCAACTTCTTTAATCTGGGGGTTTTCCTAGAACCCCTGGGAGATATAGGGTGGGGGACCCCCAAGAATAAATAGTTGTATATTATTGTGGGAGGGTAATATATATTTTTATTGGGCCTCCAACTGCTAATATAGTTTGAGGTAGATGTTGTTGCCAGTTGGGGCTAATATTCCTTAGGCCCGATTTCTTCAATTATTGAACTAAACTATATTAGCAACCGGAAGCCAGGGGTGTCAGATCCTCAAGCCCCCGGGTAGTTTCTTCTGTTGTTGTTGGTTTAGAGGGTGGATCTAAAACATCTCCAAAAAATTGAATACGTGATTCTCTATATTAGTTGGTGGACCAAACTTTTAGAAATTGGGTGGGTTCATCATATTCAATCTCCATCGGTTCGGGCTCATTATGTACCTACCTAAGAATGTAACAAACTACCTATAAATAAGAAGAGCATGCCATGCTAAAGTTATTTGCAAGCATTTGACTACTAACTATCAACCTACCCTATTGACTACCCTACTTTTATCCACCCACCTCTTTTATTCACCTTTGACCCACCACCTCATATCCCCTCTTATTCCACCTATGCAAGCAATAGTTAAGTTTATCATCCCTCTACCCAAGCTCACCAACAATATAGTTCCCAAGAATCAATTCACTATCATTTATTGGTTTAGGTTCAGGTCACACAACATCCACTTTTTGATCGAAAAGGCTCTCTCTTTATGGGTATCACCGGACTACTTTCCCCTCTTTTATAAGTGGTTGGACCTGAACGTTTTCAAGTAGACAAATCCCACCTAAATGTTTTTTTGGTTGCCATCACCAAGTATTAGTCAGTTGAAGGAGGGGTTGGTTGGACCTATGTCTGACCTCAAAATGTTTAGTTCACAAGCTCTCCTCTCAAGCATCTCCTTTCACCCAATGGTTCAAAGCCTTCTGTCGAGAGCGGGGAATGGCAAGTCTCTGGTACTAGCCTAGGGTACATGAGGGATGCTACCAAAGTGATAGGCTCATTATGTGTGGATCGGGAAGGTAGATATATATGTATAGCCCTACTATTCTAATGGGCGAGAAGGTCATCTGTAGTAATCATGAGGAGATTGTGACAAATGAGCAATACCAGTAAACATCTATCTTTCATTTCTCCCTAATTAGACGTATTCATCCCCACTGGCATTAGTCTAGCTCTCCTCTAGGGTTTCTGGATCTATCCTCCTCTTCCATATCTTACTTCCATCATTGGAACTAGAGTCATCACCCCTTCTAGTTTTTTATCCACTCTCAGTACGATGGTGCCTTGGGAGAGGGGCTTCCATGGCATTATGGATACTCCAAATGATTTCAAGCAATTGATCCATGGATTGTTCCCATTCCTTCATGGCTTCATCATCATTCCCCTCAGCTCGCCCAAACCATGCCTCTTCCAGATACTCCTCCCTCACCCCCTCCTCCCCGGCCCTACTCCCTAGACATTCTTCCAAATGTCCTTCATCCTAGCCTATTATTTCTTTAGGCCCTCATCTGCCTAAAGAAATAAAATTGATAGTAGATATAGATAGAGGCGGGCCAACAAATATATATTACCACAAACCCAACCCCACTTATATGGTTCTTGTGGGCCCCTCAAATATATGGCTTGTGGGTGGTATAGTTTGGATAGAAGCTGGGCTAGGAGAGAAGGGGAGGGAGACTGATTGAATGGGGACATGACCACTACAAATAGGGATAGATCCCCGATCCCAAACTTAATGACTTCCATTCAAGTGTGAACAGAAAGCTTCAATATTTGGGCAAGATTTCCTAGAGGGACCTACTATTCACCTGGGCCATCTGACCCCCAAACCTATACCCCCCCACCCAACCCCACACACGAGTTGCAGGGGGCAGGTTTTGGTTCCATCGAGAGTGTTCCCCTATAGAGAGAAGGGGATCAACCAACCCAGTTCAATCAATCAACAGAGGGCCCCTACCCCTATTTGTTAGTATAGTAGAGGCCCATATATCGGGGGGTCGAGAGCAATGAAGCTATGGCCCTCTCTCAATCAAGTCACCCCTATCTATATCTAGGACCTCATGTTGATAGTTCCAATGAGGTCAAGTCCACTATTTCTAAGCTTTCCTCTTGTTCATGGTCTCGCTGGACCCTCCCCCTATATAGAGATAGAGATAGAGATAGATCTCGAGAGCCTACTGATGCCCCTATATAATACGCCTAGAGGGAGAGGGCCTATCTATATACATGCCCTCGATCAACTATATATAGTTTAGTATATAGTTGGTGGGATCCTATATATAGGCACGACTCTCCATTGGCCTATATATCTAAGGGCACCATATATGGATAGAGATAGAGGGTGTTGGCTACCGACTCCCAACTCTATATAGTATAGCCCAATCCACCTCGAGAAATCACTAGATATGGATATAAAGGAAACCCCCACCTCTATGAGAAAGGCTATTATATAGTACGCCATCGGATGAATCTGCCAACTATAAAGAGTTTTCCTTGACTGATGGATCGAGTGTCGACCGACTATAGAGAGTTTCCCCCCATAGATATATAGGGCCTCTTAAGCATAGCATAGATATATCCCGTCTCCATCTATAATATATAGAGTAAGGTGAATCTAAAAGATGCTCATCTTTCTATATATCTCTTGAGCCCCAACTAAATTCCTATATAGCTGGGAGCTCAAGATAGGAGAGAATTAAAATTACACTATACCTTATAAATTGAAGGGAAGGAAAGGCGATGTGGTCAGCACCTTAGCTATATATATTAGAGTCGAGTGATATCTCTAAATTGATTAGATGGTCCCTATCCATCTCATCTATACACATCTGTATGTATATGGGGGATTGAACAATATATGGGGCACTCCGCCACCCCTATATCTATATCTGGAGGAGAGTTGAGGATATTGGTCATCCCAGATAGACTATCAAATGGGTGGTGTGCTATCAAGGGCTTCCAACAGGGATTGAAGCGGGTGAGATTCAAAGTTGAGCACTTAGTACTATCTACTATTGTAATGACCACCCTAGTTTTTTAAAAAAAGGAGTATAATAACTGATTGACATAAATCTACATCAGTTGTTCACTAAAATAGAAATAATCAACTCAGAAAATATCAAAGTTCACAAAGGGATATGATTACCAATTCTTTCTGGCTAATAGATTATTCATATATGGGTTGCCAAGTATCCAAAAGCCCTGTAGCACACTGAACTAGATATATTTTACTGTTGTTCTATTATAACAAACCCAAACAATGCAATAGTTACTACCCAGCTCAAAGGACAGTCTTGTACGTTGCTGGTACATTCATAGTTGCACCTAAAAAACTCACTAAAAAGTTCATAACTACATCAAAACACTAAATCTCCATACCAAACCTATAGCAAAGTGTTTCCATGGCCTAGACATTACCTCCAAGTAGTAGAGACAGCTCCAAAAGGGAGCGATTCATTTCCCTGAAATTCACATCCCTTGGTGAAGTACGGAAGCAAGAATCCGTATGACAAATAATATGGATTCTTCAAAAGTGTCTCAAGCTACTTATTCATCAAACTTTGTCTTATTCTACTCACTACAAGACAAAAATAATACCACATACTCCCTTATTTCTAACTTTTGCAACTGGTAGAAATTTTTCCTTGGTATGGCCGCTTCAAGAGGTACGGCTACAACAAGGAACTTGCACTCAGATCTCTTTCTTGATATAGGCATAAACATTCTTTATAAAGCCATGTAAAATCACACCCAAAATCATTGCTAATCCAATATCTATCTAAAGATCATTAGAACACATAAAAAATGGTCAAACCTAAACAACTGTAAGGAGTTGAGCTGGTCGTTTCTCCGAAAAGGCGCACCTGTTAGGAAATTGAATCCTGAAGGGGGACGCTGACTTTTTTTCCAACAACCCCCCCTCAGCGTTACCTGAGGGGATTCAAACCCATGACCTAGCTTTGATACCACTTGTAAGGAGTTGAGCTGGTCGTTTCTCCGAAAAGGCACACCTATTAGGAAACCACTACCATCCCAGATAAAGACCAATGGGAATCAATTAAGCCATGTCATGAATCCCGAAGGGGGACGCTAACTTTTTTGCCAACAACAACTGCAAAACAACTCCATTTATGCTTTTTTGATTTTTTGGGTGAAAATCACAATCAACTAGCTAGGGTAGATGTTTCACTACCAAAACCAACAAATTTATGGAGGTTAAACAACCCCTATCAAGCTCTGCTCAATGGTACAAGCACTCAGTGAAGAAAAATCAATTTCCCAGGCATGAGAAACCCAAATGAGTGCTCCAATTTCATTTTATCCATTCATTCCCGTACATGCCCAAAATATCATATGATATTATGGCATTAATTTTCATACACTCCCACTAAGTGAGCACTCCACCAAAAAGAGATAAAATCATTTATTTCCTCAATGCACCATCACTTAGACACACTTTTAAAAAATAATATAAAGTTGCTAACTTAATATATGCAATTAGAATAAAGCAACTTTATAACTTAATTTTTAAAAAGTCATTTCCCTTGATTGGACCTAGTTAGCCTTCGGGAAATTAAAACATTAAGGCTAATGCTCACCTTGATCTATTAATAGGAAGGGGACATTACAACTATCCATAGGGAGTTCAACCAGCTCCACTCTATAGAATAGATAGTTATCGAATGAGTTGTCAGTTAGCTAGCCTTGGGTAGTAATGACTAGCCCCTAAGATGAGGGGGTCAAATGATGCCACCATATATTCCCAACCCAACCGAATGGATCAAAGATTGCACTATCTCCCTATCCATATATGGGGTCAGTCCACCCCTTAAATATATTATTGAAACCTATTGAATCACCACTAAATTTGGGTGGGTGGCAATATATATATTTATTGGGCCCCTTCATGGAGGTAGATTAATTAGGCAGGGTGGCTGGCAGAAGGAGGGGGTGGGTGGACCCCTCTTTTCTATTATTGTAGTTGGGGTGGGCCGGAGGCCCCAGATATAGATTAGGTTGGGAATCAAGATGTAGCTATCTTTCAATTAGTCATCAAGCTAGCTAACCTAACACTTCCATTGAGAGGGAGATGCATGCTTCACTCACCATGCGATTGTCAAATCTTGGTCCTTAGAGAAGCTTATCTATGAGTGTTCTAGAGCAAGGTAAGTGAACCTCATTAGTAGTATCTATCCAAATTAGAACCAGACATCGTTTAATAATTCCAGTCTTGGGCCAACCCAAAGAAATCCCCAAGTTGTGATTAGACACCTGTAGTAAGTGGTCTCAAAATAGTTCAACACTGGCTAGGTCCTTTAGGTCCCAACTATAATAGCTCTAGATCCGAACTAAGATATAACAAATATCAACTCAATTGGGTTTCCTAACCTTATTAATTGGATCATTACATGCCCCTCTCCAAGCCCCCATCACTTTCCACCTAGCTAAGTGAGGGACATAGGCCACTTGGGGTGGGTGGGAGGTGTTAATTGCCCCACACATGGCAATAATATATTTGAGGGTGGGAGCCTATTATTTCTTTAGGCCCCATCCCTACACATGTTGGGGTTTGGTGGGAGGAACAATATAAAAGGGGGGTAGGTGGGCAATATATATTTTTATTGGCTTCTGGGAGGTAGATACCGTTTAGTGCTAATCCCGACCTTCATTCCCAAAATAATAGCCAACTTTTGAATAATATAAAAGGGGAGTGGATGGGAAATATATATTTTTATTGGATTCTAGGAGGTAGATGCCAACTATATAGACAGGGCTGCTAGGTGGAAGGGAGGCCCCCCAGGAGGGAGATGAAGGTTCGAGGGGTCGGGTGGGAGGAAAGTGACAAGGGCCCATAGGGAGATGATGAAGGTTCGATGGGTTGGGTGGGAGGAAAGTGATGAGGGCCCACAGGGGTGGGTGGGGGAATTAAAGTTGGGTGGGTGGGGGGAGAGGTGGGTTGGCTCAGAAAAGAGGGCATGCAATTGACATTAGGTGGGAGGGAGAGGTAGGGTGGGTGGGTGGATGATAGCTGGGGGGTCCTGACATGTTGGGAGATAGCTGGGTGGGGGGTTAAGTTTCACCTCAGGAAAGGGGAATTTCACCTTAGAATCAATATCTTTAGGGGTTTATTTGGGCAACCCCGCAACCCTATCTACCTTTCCTGGGGTTGGGGGCCTATAGTTTCAAAGGGCACCCAAGGAAGCTAAAGGCTCCCAGATTATAGGATGACATTAGATCGATCTCAATTCTATGACTGCGAGGGCTCTGATAGTTATGCCCTCTAGTGATACCAATCTAGGTGGGACCGCAAGAAGAGTCAAACGAGATGGGTTCTACAGGTCGATACAAGGAGCCAAGAGAGACTAGGCCCAGTTGAGGCTCAACATTAACATGGTCTGCTCAGTCTAGCACATCAGGGGGACTATGACCTCATGACCTTGTCCTCCAATCACATCCCCTAAATCATCTATACCAACAATCTATGTTCATCCCACTATAATCATCCCTCACCCCCAATAGTAGTTGTGCCTTTTGTAATTCCCCTCTTTTCTATTATTGAGTGAAGACTTAGGTAGAAACAAGATTAATTTCTCTAACAACTTTGCCTATTATTCCCTGGGGACCACACCTTTAATCCTAAGCTTTAAGGCTTTATCTTTGTGCTTGGGGTCCAACCATTTAAGTTCAAGCAACTCTCGCAGCTATATGAAAAATGATTAATGCCAATCAAATATCCTCCCTAGCCCATTGGAGGGTGAGGTAATAGATGCAACTATACAAAATCCAAAAATGGTAGTTTGGATTGGCTCCATAGGTGATCTATGATTGAAGCAACTCAAACAGCTATGTCAAATTCCCAGATGTATCTATTCATGTTGGTTCTCCCAGTCCTTTCCATTGGTTAGGTTTCATTGCTCGCCCTATAGATAGTAGGGAATTCACATGAAAGAATATTGGTCTCCCTAGTGAAATAGGTTAGTCAGGCCTCATAGCTATATTGAATACCTAGATGTGTCTATTCTCATCTCCCTACTGAAATCCAAGTGCTAGGTTTGACATCTATATGTGGAGTGATTATTGATCTCCCTATCCTGGGGAGAAGATAGCTCTTGAAATAAAGGTGGGATGCAGCAGTCTACTCATTTGGATTACTTCCATAAGAATGTTGATCTCCCTAGTGAAATGGGTTAGTCAGGCCTCACAGTTATATCGAATACCTAGATGTATCTGTGATGGGGAAAACAGGTTATTCAAATCAATGAAACATGAAACCCAAACATCTACAAAATATGAAGATAAAGGAAGATTAAAAACAATGAAATATAATGATACCTTCACCTTTTACCTTTTGCCTTCTGTAGCTCACCTATCTCTCTTTGATCTTGATAATAAAAGCCCTCAGAAGCTTTTGCTTGCTTGCTTTGTTTGAAGATGACAAAGAGTGAATGGCTGTGATACTTGTGTATTTGAAGATGAGCTTCAAATACAGAAATGGATTATGAATGAGGATGCTCAAATGGGAGTAGGGGTGCCAAAGGTGCGCCGATATCTTTGCAGCGTAAGTTTACACAAAATCTAGATATGAAATGAAGAGAAGAAGGTTGTATTTATAGAAGAGAGTGAGGGAAGATCAATGGTTGAGAAGAAAAGAAGGAATCAATGAAGGAGGATTGTTGAGGAACGTGCATCCAATAGGAGAAGGACACATGTCATTCCAAAAGCAGTTTAGTTGAGTTAACTCCTCTCTTGATGGGGATAAGATTTGATTTTCTTAAATTAGAATTTATTTTTCTAATTTAAGAGAAGATTTGCTTTAAAGATGCTTTAAAACCAATTTTTCTTTTGTAACTTAGAGTTTTGCTTTTTTGTGACAAGAGGAAGGTTATTTTTGGAAGATAAGAATGATTTTTGTGAAGATAAGAAGGCACAATTAAATAAAAAGATTTATTATTTAATTATTTTGTAGATAATTGAGAGGAATAAATAAAATATAGAAATATATTTTATTTTTGTGAAGATATTTGAAGAATAAAATAAAATATAAAAATATATTTTATTTAGTGGAGAATTTAGATTTTATTTAAATAAAATTTGCATTTTATTTAAATTTGGAAGAATAAAAGATTTTAATTAAATAATTGAAATTATTTAATTATTTAGAAAAATGAAGTTGATGTAGATGAATTTAATTAAATAAATGTAATTTATTTAATCAAGTGGGAGGAAATGAATCAAATAAATAAATAAATTTATTTATTTATTGATAGAGGCATGCGAAGGTGAAATAAATTTAAAAATATTTATTTAAGTAGAGTCATGTCATTTTTAGGTGTATACATTTTACCCCTCTTTGATGCAATGTGTTTTATCACATTTTTTCAAAGAATAAGATTGTCTGAAAATGATACATGTCCTAGTTTGCCAACTCTCCTAGTCCTGAGTACCTCAGGAATGGGTGCGCTGCAAACCACTCCTCATAGTCTGGCATCATGCCAGCATCTACTATGTCTCTCCTCATTGGCTAGGCTACATAGGGAATCTGTTGAAAATCGGCCAACGCCTCCTCGTAAGATGCCACAGGACCCCACCTATACCTCTCTGCGTGAGTCCTGGCAAAGAGTGCCTCACCCTGCGGTCTGCCCTGTACACGGCCAAACTGTCTTTGAACTCGACTGACAATCTGTCACTCCAAAATGTACCGAGTCCTGCCAATAAGTCATCTCATCTGGAAGCAATAAGGTAGCTCATCTGCCTCATCATCCCATACCTCGTAGTCAATATACGGCTGCCAGAAAACTGCATCTAGTCCATCAAAGGCATGCCTCCAGTACTCAAGCTTCCCCAGCCTATACTAGGAAATCACGCCTGCGTAGCCATAACTATAAGGCTCCCCCCTCTGCCTATGAAATAGACATCTCGGCCACGTGATAGCAATGTGCTCCCACAACCAAAACTGTAAGAGAGACGCGCCTGCTGATAAACCAGAGCCTCAATGGTACACTACCTAATGCATGTCTCTATATAGGTGTGCAAGCATGCACACACCCCAAGCATACTGGGTCCCGTCTGTGATCATACTCTCTAGCACCCATCCCCAGCCAATGAGGAAGCCATACGCTCTCCTATCGGGGCATACTATGCCACTGACTAGTCCAGCCACTATGCCTGAGAAGTAGTCATAGCAGTCATGCATATCCTACCACGAGATCTCCTCCCCTGCCAACTCTAGATCATCAAAAACATGCCTGCACTCCTCCAGCCCAGCGTCACGCTGTGACTCATACTCAACCAACTCTCCCTGAATAGGGAAGTGCAGAATCTGATAAACATCCTCTAGAGTAATGGTCATCTCTCCAGTCGGAAGATGGAAGGTCCCATCCTCGCTGTGGAATCGCTCCATGACTGCAGTCACCATCGCCCGGTTCATGCAAACCTTAGGCATGAAGAGCACATGATACAAACCCATAGTGCCTAGAGCCTCCTGATCCATCTCGATCAGCATATACCACTACAACAATGGCAACGGGAACAACTCTCGCGATGTAAGAATGTCCCAAATATCCTTCTGCAGCCAAGTAACGCATACCATCAATGAAATCCATATCCATATCAAACCTACTCAAAGCAATCAAGCTATCCTATCATTGGCTTAACATATCAAATTAATCAAAACAACATATCATCTCTTGAATAGATTCTCAGCAATCTTAGAGATCATTAATCAATTGACGCATCGATCAGGATGCCAATTGGGTTAATTTCGTTAAGTCAACTGATTTTCCTAAGTGCAAATGCGCCAATCTAGGTGGCAAATGCACCGTTTCATACCAAAAGCACCACTTCATTGGGAATGTGCCACTTTCTGACGCATATGTGCCATTCTGGCACATGCGCCACTTCCTATATCAAATACGCAGCTTCCCGACAAATGCACCATTTCATGACTCACATGCGCAACTCTATCAAATGAGCCTATTTAGGAGTCAAACGCGCAACTTTCAGATATATGCGCCTGTTCATCACTCAAATGTGCAATGGTGGCAAATGCGCACATTCATGACTCAAAAGCGCAAATGAAACACATGCGCCACTTCGCAGTGTAAATGTGCCATTCCGCAACACATGTACCATTTTGGGGCGCATATGCGCAAAATGGGTGTTTTTGTGCATTTGTTTCAGTTGGATTCCCTAGCCATTAATATGCATAAAAATTGACTTTTGACAAGTTCTGAAGAAACACATACCGAGGGTCCTACCTCCGCTGGCCAATCGAACCATTGAATCCTCTCAAACCGATGCTCCTCGCGCGGAATATCCAACTCTCTGGCTGCCATACTCTCCTAAGCTCTCTAGAGGACAAATCAACTATGGACAAGTGTACAAATGAATAGCATATGTGGCCCCAGCTCCTATATATAGCAAATGACCCATACCTAATTGCATGACGTCTGTGGCTACTTCCCATGTCGTTTTCTCTGAACCGTATCGTGTTTTTCTCTGCCCTAACCCGTTCCTCACCTTCTTCTTCGTGAGATTGTCCGTCTCACGCCCTTCTATATTCTTCCTGTCCAATCTCCCGAGGGGGCATCCTCTCGTTAAACTTGCACCAGGGGCAAACTGGTGGTGTAGGAGCACCAAGGGCTCGGAGCCCATGTATATACTGCACATTTTTGGTGTGATGTTGTGAAATTTTCTTATCGTTGCATTTTGACGTGATGTGGTGAATTTTCTAATAAGCCTTGGCGAGAAGAAGTTTTTACTTATCCAAAGTGGGTCATCGGTGTGAGCCTTGGCATCGGGCTGAGGAAATAATCGTGAGCCCACAGTGTATCATCTCACCGATCGGGGTGATAAACATCGAGTCTCACCGATGTGGAGTTGGCCGAAGACATCGGCGTGAGTATAAGTATCGGGCTGAGGATTTTATCGTAGGCCGACGGTTGAAGGTCTTACTGATGTGTGATGTCCATCGGCATGAGAATCACTATCGGTGAAGGATGTGGGTGTCACTCTGATATTAATTGTCTATCCGATGAAGTGTTGCCGAGGCTTGTCATCGGTATGAGGCTTGCTATCAGCGATGGCTGTGAAAGTCACTCTGACAGCTATGTGTTACTCTGATGGAGTTGGACGTCGGTGCAAGGATTTCTATTGGTGTAGCTTTAAGGCTTTAGGCCGATGCACAGTAGTCACGCCGACGGAGGGTGAAGACTTGGTATCGGTGAGACAAAGGACTATCGGAGTGCATGGTTGTGGTTGTGCCGACAGTTTGAGTTGTGCCGATGGGGGTAGACAGGGGTCATCGGTGGCAAAAGTGCCGACAAGAGTTTACTAAGCCGATGGATATATAAACCGCAGTGGCCGACTTGAACGGGTGCATGTGGGACTAAAAGTTCTGATGAATGCGAAAGTCAATAGAATGCATATCGACAGGGGAAGAATATGATCGGTGTGACAAAGAATCTGTCTTGCCAATAACACAAAGCTGAACCGGCAGTTAGAATATGAACCGTCTGGTAGTTGAACTATCCTGTAACGGACATGAGCAGAGATATAAAATGTAGCATTCTTTCTGTAGAGGAGTTCAGCAGAAGAAGAATTGAAGAAGTGAATTTTGGTGTGTGAAGCATTTTGATGTAATCAGAATTTTTGAATAGAAATAAAGTACAGCAGTTCGATCATCTGTGTATTTTCTTTTCTATTTTCAGTTTACCATTCTTAAGTAGATTAGTCTTTCTATTTCTGCAATTTTGTTTTCTTTTACAAACCATGACTCTGTTTTGATGACTCCTCAAGTTCCACTATACAGTATGGAGGTCATCAAGCAGAGCCATGATTTTTGTTTGTTTTTCTTTTGTGGGGTGGTTGGATCGCCGGTTAGAGGCAATGCATGCTTGTTCTAGGTGAGCTCAGTGAGGAGTCTGACTAGATAAACAAGTAGGAAAAATAGATTTACAGGGGTGGAAAAATAGAGAGGAGGAAAGTGAGCACCAAGTCGTCCAGACCCTTGAACAGAGTGAGAAGGGTGGCAACGGGCTCAGAAAGTTATGTGCTATTGAGGTAGTATCTTGGAAGCAGTGAGGACAAGGTATGTGTCCCACACCAAGCAAAAAAGTAGAGTTTTCCATCTCTGCAAAGAGTATGTCTTTTAGCACTTTGAATTGGTAAGAAGGCTAGTGTTGTCAAACAGTCTTGTACACCTACAGGATGCAGAGCAGGCAGCCTAGAGTCCTCCCTATCAACTGGGGCATGTATCACTGTCGAAAATTCTTATTCTTTGAAACAACGTGATAAAACACATTGCATCAAAGAGGGGCAAAATGTATACACCTAAAATTGGCATGACACTACTTAAAATAAATATTTCAAATATTTATTTCATCATTCACATTCTTCTATCAATAAATAAATAAATTTATTTATTTATCCAATTTATCTCCTCTCATTTAATTAAATAAATTACATTTTATTTAATTAATTAAAATCACTTACACCAACTTCATTCTTCTAAAATAATTAAATAATTTTAATTATTTAATTAAAATCTCTTATTCTTCCAAATTTAAATAAAATGTAAATTTTATTTAAATAAAATAAAAAATCCTCACAAAAATAAAATATATTTTTATATTTTATTTATTCCTCTCAATTATCTGTAAAATAATTAAATAGATTCATTTATTTAATTATGCTTTCTATCTCTTCGAAAAATCATTCTTATCTTCTAAAAATAACCTTCCTCTTGTCACACAAAAGCAAAACTCTGAGTTACAAAAGAAAAATCGGTTTTAAAGCATCTTTAAAGAAAATCTTCTCTTAAATTAGAAAAATAAATTCTAAGTTAAGAAAATCAAATCTTATCCTCATCAAGAGAGGAGTTAACTCAACTAAACTACTTTTGGAATGACATGTGTCCTTCTCCTATTGGATGCATGTTCCTCAACAATCCTCCTCCGTTGATTCCTTCTTTTCTTCTCAACCATTGATCTTCCCTCACTCTCTTCTATAAATACAACCTTCTTCTCTTCATTTCATATCTAGATTTTGTGTAAACTTATGCTGCAGAGATGTCGACGTGCCTTTGGCACCCCTACTCCCATTTGAGCATCCTCATTCATAATCCATTTCTGTATTTGAAGCTCATCTTCAAATACACAAGTATCATAGCCATTCACTCTTTGTCATCTTCAAACAAAGCAAGCAAGCAAAAGCTTCTGAGGGCTTTTATTATCAAGATCAAAGAGAGATAGGCGAGCTACAAAATGCGAAAGGTAAAAGGTGAAGGTATCATTGTTTTTCATTGTTTTTAATCTTCCTTTATCTTCATATTTCGTAGATGTTTGGGTTTCATGTTTCATTGATTTGAATAACCTGTTTTCCCCATCACAGTATCTATTCCAATCTCCCTACTGAAATCCAAGTGCTAGGTTTGATATCTATATGTGAAGCGGTTATTGATCTCCCTATCCCAGGGAGAAGATAGCTCTTGAAATAAAGGTGGGATGCAACGATCTACTCATTTGAATTACTTCCATAAGAAGGTAGGGGCTAGGGAGGATTCAATATTGATCTGGAACAACCCCATTAAATTCTAATACTTGGGCATTCAATACTAATTTTTCTTTTCGATGTCATCAACGCAACTAATTGAAGAAACCTCCATGAAGGGGGGTCCATTTCCAACCGCATCTACTTCTTGGAGGCCCCCTACCTAGCAACTAATCTACCTCCCAAAAGGGGGTGCCCTCCCATGCTCCATAATATAAAAGGGGGGCCCCACCCAACCCCGTCACTTACCTCCCACCCTATAGGGTGGGTGGATAAGTTCGAGGGGAGGAAATTTGAGTTCCATCCCCCCCAACTATTGCCTTCCACCCACCCCTAATTTTGTTTGGTGGGGATCCTTAACTCGGATGAAGGTTGGGCACCCACCCACCCATCCCAATGGTATTTACCTCCTAGGGGCTCGGTGACAGGTGTTGGGGTGTGTGGGAGGCTATAGTTGACCACTCTTTGTGGAGGTTTTTTCAGTGTCGTTGAAGATGCCTAACCGGAAGGAGATTAGTTACTAGAGGAACAAAGGAGGCATAATGAGTAGACCTTTCATTAGTAGATTTGAATCCCTAGTGGCATCCACTAGCGTCAGGGTGACCCCTCAAATATATTATTATGGAGATGATAGTACTGGGTTGGGTTGGGGTGGGAGTGATGAACCGATGGGTCAGGTGGGGGTAAAAGGTTTATAAAGGGATAGCTGCTAGAGTCAAACTAAGGAATTAGTTAATGGATCAAGTCAAGAAGTTTGTTCTAGGAGAGGGGGCTTGACCTTCGAGGGGAGGAGGAGATGAAACAAGTTGCCTTGATGGAATGAATAAGTCATTCAAGTGCTTGAGGAACCCCATGACCGACCGAGAGGGACAAAGGAGGCTTATCAAGTAGACCTCACATCAATAGATTTGAATCCCTGGTTCCATCCACCAACATTGGGGTGACCCCACAAATATATTATTGCAGGGATGATAGTACTGCGTTGGATGGGGATAGGAGGGATGAAACAATGGGTCAGGTGGGGATAAGAGGTTTATAAAGGGATAGCTACTAGAATCACACTAAGGAATCAGTAAATGGATCAAGTGGGGAAGTTTTTATTGAGAGAGAGGGGCTACCCAGTCCACCTCTGAGGGAGGAGCTGGTGCAAGACCACCTAGAAAATCTTGTTTTCTTTTGTAATAAGATCTATTTGACCAATGCTTTTTCATTTCAGTTTGTCTCTAGGTCCTTCAGGACGTAGAACCCATTTTTGTAAGTCCTACGTAACTTAAAACACACTTTTGTCATATTGTATTCATGTAGTGCCAAAATAGGACAGTAGGATAGTTTGAGGCAGTTGGATTGGTTGGTCTCCCAACTGTTTGCATCGATTGGTTTTCTAACTACTGGCAGGTTGAGTTGATAAAAACCAAAGGAAGGAACTACCAAAGAGAGGAAAAGGAGTGTGAATGTAATTGTGCATTGTTCTAAGGAGAAATAAAATCATTCTATTCTGTCAATCTAGTTTCTATTTTCTGTAACTGTAAATTGTGTAACTGTAGATTTCTGTTCGAAGTGTAGTTCTTTATGTGCATTCCATTGTTGCAGTATGTCGATGTGAAGCATTCCACTGGTACGATTCCTATCAAGATCAGTGGAATGGCTTCATTGTACATTATTTGTTTTTGTTTTCTTGTTTTGTTCTTGTGTCCGACGGTGCAGAGGATCTAGACAAAGTGTTTTTGCATAGTAGGTCGACCTAGCATCTCCATGTGCTAGGGTTCAGTTGAAGAGGGAGAAAGTAAATTGTGCATCAGCATATTGCTGGGACTCAAATCAAGTTTGCCAAAGGTTGAAGTCACGCCGAAGAGTGGTTGGTCCATCAACATATCAGCGAAGCAAATTCTAACATGGCCCATAGTAATTGTCTTACCGACCGGCAAGAAGCGTAGAGCGTTGAACCTCACATCGGAGTGACTAAGACTTCAGGAAGATAAGTTGGAAAGTGTTACTGAATACAAAAAGTTCAATGGTTCAAAGGTTCAAAAAGGTTCAATGGTTCAAAGGTTCAAAAGGTTCAATGGTTCAAAGGCTCAAAAAGGTTCAAAGGTTCAAAGGTTCAAGAGTTCAAAAGTTCAATTCTTGATCAATTGTTCATTCCGATGTGCGCTTCCCACTGTGCGTACCTCATCATATTGGTATCAGAGCGAGTTTTGAAGATCACTTAAGTGGTGTGGTCTTGGTGTATGTCAGACAAGGAAAGTGAAGCAGAGGCTAACACGATGCCTCCTAAAATCATGTCACAAGATGCAGTGAAGAAATTGATCGAAGAGATGTTTGAGTCCAAGCTCAAGGAATTGAAAAGAACCAAGGGTAAGGATAGGGAAGATGAAAGTGACAGCGATGAAGGAGATACAGAAATTGAGGGAACCAATAAGAGGATAGAGGAGATACCAGCAGACTAGAGGGCATTTGTAGATGCTTTGAAGTCAGTCAATAGGGACACCATAGAATTGGTGTACCTAGGTTTTGTCATCTCTAAGGGTGATTTGAAAATGGATCCTTCCAAGGTAGAAGCTATTTTGAATTGGCCTACACCTAGGATAGCAGGAGAGGTCAGAAGTTTTCATGGCTTGGCCACATTTTACAGAAAATTTATTAAGAACTACAATGATATTTGTTCACCTATGTTGGAGACCATCAAGGGTGGTGGTAAGGTGAAATTTGTGTGGACAAAAGAGGCAGACCAGAGTTTTGAAAGTCTGAAGCAGAAAGTTGCCAAGTATCCTGTCTTAGTACTTCCTGATTTCAATAAGGTCTTCACCATTGAATGTGATGCAAGTGGACTGGACATAGGGGCAGTGTTGAGCCAAGAAGGTAGACTAGTAGCCTTTTTTAGTGAAAAATTGAATGAAGCTGAGAGGAAATACTCCTCTTATGATTTAGAGTTGTATGCCATGGTAAAAGCTCTAAAAAAGTGGAGGTACTACTTGCTTCCTAAAGAATTTATTGTATACACTGACAATCATGCTCTCAATTTTTTGAATGGATAGGAAAAGCTCAGTCATAGACACATGAAGTGGGTGGAAAGTCTTCAAGCATACACCTTCATCATCAAACATAAGAAGGGAATAACCAATAAGGTTGCTAATGCCTTAAGCAGAAGGGTGTTGACAGTGCAAGAAGTGCAGCTACAAAGCATGGGTGTTGAGGCACTCAAAGGATTGCATGAAGAGGACCAAGATTTCAAGGAGATTTACAAGGTATGCAGTGAGTTTGCCAATGCTTTCCATAGTGAATTTTCAGATTATACATTGCAGGATGGACTTTTGTTTAAAGGGAGTCAACTATGTATCCCTAAGTGTTCAATGAGGGATAATATAGTGAAGGAGAAACATAGTGGTGGTTTAGGAGGACATTTTGGTCTCAATAAGACCTTAGATCTAGTAAGAAGATTTTACTTTTGGCCAAAGATGCAAGCTAATATCAGAAGGTTTGTTGAGAGTTGCATGGTATGCCAAAGAGCAAAGGAGGTCTCAACCAATGCAGGACTATACCAACCTTTGCCCATACCAAACAGACCTTGGGAAAGTTTGAGTATGAATTTTGTGATAGGATTGCCCAAGACAAGGATAGGTTGTGACAGTGTGTTTGTTGTGGTAGATAGATTCAGCAAAATGGCGCATTTTATTCCTTGTAAAACCACAAATGATGCTAGCTACATTGCAGGTTTGTTATTTAAAGATATTGTCAGGATTCATGGATTGCCTTTGAGTATTGTATCTGACAGAGACAACAAATTTGTGGTACATTTTTGGAGAACCTTGTGGAAAAGATTGGGTACAAATTTGTCCTTTAGTTCAGCCTATCATCCTCAGACTGATGGCCAAACTGAGGTTGTGAAAAGGTCATTAGGCAATCTGCTGAGATGTTTGACAAGAGAACATGGAGGTAGTTGGGATGTGGTACTCCCACAAGCCGAATATGCCTATAATGATTCTGCAAACAGAAGTACAGGTCTAAGTCCTTTTGAAGTTGTTTATGATAGTCATCCTAGAGGAATTTTTGAATTGAGAGATGTTCAAGGGTTGGACAAAAGGAGTGGACATGCTGATACATTTGCAGAGACTATGAAAGAGATCCATCAACAAGTCAGAGATACTCTACACAAGAAAAGTCAAAAGATCAGGGCTAGAGTGGATCAAAGGAGAAGGGATGTGTAGTACCAATAGGAGATATGGTCATGGTCCATCTCCACAAGAATAGACCACCCAAGGGAAGCCACAGCAATGATGATGAGAAAAATTGGACCTTGTAAGATTTTAGAGAAATATGGTCCTAATGCTTACAAAATTGAACTCCTTGATGATATTGCTATTTCACCTATATTCAATGTTGCTGATCTAACATTATATAGGAGTCCTGATATAGGAGAAGGTACATCAGATTCTATCCAAGACACTGCAGAGTAGGTGCAACATTTACCACCTAAGGAACCACCTAAGATGGAGTGCATCTTGGATAGCAGGACAGCCAAAAAGTCAAGAAATTAGACCTATTTTGAGCACTTAGTAAAATGGCAAGGACTTCCAGGCTCAGAAGCCACATGGATGCTGGAAGAAGACATCAAAAGGCAGGGTGGTGATTTGTAGTAGTTAGTCTCTAAGAGGACTTGAGACAATTTTTACCTGAGGAGTATGGTGCAAGAGCACCTAGAAAATCCTATTTTCTTTTGTAATAAGGTCTATTTGACTAATGCTTTTTCATTTCAGTTTGTCTCTAGGTCCTTCAGGACCTAGAACCCAGTTTTGTAAGTCCTACATAACTTAAAACACACTTTTGTCATATTGTATTCACGTAGTGCCAAAACAAGGCAATAGGACAGTTTGAGGCAGTTGGATCAGTTGGTCTCCCAACTATTTGCATTGATTGGTTTTCCAACTACTGGCAGGTTGAGTTGATAAAAACCAAAGGAAGGAACTACCAAAGAGAGGAGAAGGAGTGTGAATGTAATTGTGCATTATTCTAAGGAGAAATAAAATCATTTTGTTCTGTCAATCTAGGTTTTGTTTTCTGTAACTGTAAATTGTGTAACTTTAGATTTTTGTTCAAAGTGTAGTTCTTTCTATGCGTTCCATTGTTGCAATATGTCAACGTGAAGCATTCCACTGGTATGATTCTTGTCGATATCAATGGAATGGCTTCATTGTATAGTATTTGTTTTTGTTTTCTTGTTTTGTTCTTATGTTTGACGGTGCAGAGGATCTAGACAGAGTATTTTTACACAGTAGGACGACCTAGCATCTCCATGTGCTAGGGTTCGGTTGAAGAGGGAGAAAGTAAATTGTGCATCAGCGTATCCTTGGGACTCAAATCAAGTTCACCGAAGGTTGAAGTCATGCCGAAGGTTGTTTGGTCCATCGGCGTATCGACGAAGCAAATTCTAACATGGCCGATAGTAATTGTCTTGCCGACTAGCAAGAAGCATAGAGCATTGAACCTCACATCAGAGTGACTAAGACTTTGGGAAGATAAGTTGGAAAGTGTTACTGAATACAAAAGGTTCAACGATTCAAAGGTTCAAAAAGGTTCAATAGTTTAAAAGTTCAATTCTTGATCAATTGTCTGTTCCACTGTGCACACCTCATTAGGAGCTGACACAAGCCACCTTGATGGAGTGAATGTCATTCAGGTGCTTGAGGAAGCCCATGTCCGACTAGGAGGAGTAACAAGATGGATGGGTGCATGTCATGCCCCAGAGAGGAAAGCCCAATTTTTCTCGACCCGAATGAATTCATTTGTTGTTCCAAGGATAGGAGAGATGTGGATGAGGAAAAGTTAATGGATTGGTTGTTCTACTCATGATGGTATTGTTACCGATGGATAAACTACTAGACTACTGGATCAACAACATCAACATTATGACACTATGTCCCACACTCCTCTAAGAGGCTATACTTACCCCATACTCCACATGATTCCATACTATTTATATCTATGTTATGAATGAATAATATGTTGACTCCTAAAATAACTACAACCCAAAACTCTAAAACATTTTATAATCACCTAGGCCAGGGGCATCATCAGGGTGACTAAAAGAGGTTCATCAACAAGTTCTATGCAATTTTGGACAACATACAGTAGTGGGTAGGCTCCTTTGCACTTTAGGTTTAGCTAGACCTAGGAGGGATATTCCTAAAGGTGTTAAATATGACACAAATAAACTAATATAGTCATACCCAATGTACACTTGACCCCAAAGTTATCACTAGTTAAGACAAACTGACTACGCAAGCCTCTAATTAAGTTGATGAAAGCAATCCTACGAACTGAGGATGTTGAAAGAACTTTAACTATAACTAAATCATGATGTATTGTTGTAATTTTTAATAAAGTGTGGATGATCATGAGCCTCTCAGACTAGTGTATGTCCAATGGGCTATAGAGTTTCAAGTTTATCAATGGAAAACACTAAGAGGGTGTATGAATGCCTATCTAGTTATTTAGATACACAAAACCAATATCAAACCATGAAAATACTTAGTAAACCAGCATCATACAACATTCTTTCATATGTAATACTGAAATGACCATTTACAAAGAATGGAAATAGATTAAGAACTTGTGACATTAATTCAAATCAGATTTTACAATCATACCACAAAGTGTGGCAAAGGAAAACCCTAACTGCGATAGAGATTTCCTAAAAGAACACTTACATTAATGGAGAAAGACAATGAAATGATATCAATATTATAATATAGTTTGCATACACTTATCATGAATGCTTCCTGAAGAACTAAAAATAAACAATAGATGAATCCCTAATTGCTTTGGACGCACAACACCTATAGAGAGAAATTATACTCAGAATGACCAACCCTTGAAAAGAGTTCAAGTCTTACCTTTATAGCCCTCAAAGGGTGGTCTGAGAATGAACTAGGTGCCAAAATCCTCAACCACCCCATGAACAACATTAAAATCATTAAATTCGGCCACCCACTTCGCATTAATGGCATCCCTGGAAGTAGTTGGCATGTTCCCAGGTGGTTGGAGAAGTCTGGAAGGCCAAGAAGCCAACCTCCAAAAAATTAGATTTTCAGACCTTGAGATTTTGGCCTTCCACCCTCTGCCTTTGTTCATTTATGGCTTAATCACTTTGCCTTAGTCCTTTATCTCCCTTCACCCAATCAGGCTTCAAGGTTCAAGCATTCCACATTGCAATTTATATTATCTAGAAGAAGAAGGATATGAGGCCCCGACCCCGCCTATATATAGCTATGAAGGCATTAGGGGTTGGGCTTCGGGCCTTCACCCTTTTGCCTTGTGTTTAGAAGAGGAGAGAACATAGAATCTCTAATGTCCAATGTCCGCCTTGAAGAAAGAACACTTTGTCGAGGGTCGGCCATCGAGCCTTCCTCCTTCTGTCTTCTTCCTCCTAAAGAAGTCAGAAGGAAGGAGGTCTGAACTTCAACCTCTGATATACTTAGGAAAACACAACTATTGGAATAAACAAACAATCTCTAATCCAATTATTAATCATCAAATCACCAAGCTCTGATACCAATTGTTGGAAAAAACTCCACCAAGAAGAAGGCTCAAGTTGTATTATCTTCAAAACAAGATTCCAATACATCCAATTCCAATCTCCTCTTCACTCTTCAATCTAGCAGCACCTTTGTACCTATAAAAATGGGATATGCAACTCATACATGGCATTGTACTTATAGAAGTATTTACCCTCCATTCTAGGTGTCCACTTTCTCTCTCCTCTAATAACCCACATGCAAGTATTAAATGTTGTCATACATGTAACCACCAAGTGGCAAATACTTACCCATGCAAGGTGGGGCGACGAGGTCCAAGAATAGCATGTAAAAGCATCTTATGACGCGTCATAACTATCATAGATACCAATCACAATAAATCTTCCCAATATGGGTGCCTAGGACTAATAATAACAACCACAACTAATAATGGATGCCATACATATCATACATGCATGGAATCTTATGACAACTTGCAGCTGCCATAAATCCACTTACACCACATTATGACAAGTTGTCATACATGCCAAAAATAGTAGATTCCTCAAGGGTGGTGTCTACACTCATTTACTCATGAGTTTTACAATTACCAATAGTAAATATTGCTCCATAACTACCACTGGTAACTCTGGAACTTACCAATATAGTAACTCTATAATTACTGTCCCCGGTAATTAATTTTTACCACTGTTGGTGAAACTTATACATCCCTTATGGGTAATTACAAATTACAAATAATACATGGAATAAATACAATATTGGGATTTACAAGGTTAGTGGCACCTTATCCCAACAACAACTCCATCGAACTTCATCCTTCGGGCCTTCCACCCTCAATACTAAAGAAGGCGTAATTGCGAAACTTTAAAGTCTGACGCTTTGCAACACACCAACACTTTGAATATTTTGAGCTTGATGGACAAGGCACGAAGGAAGGTAGGAAGCTGAAACTTTGAAACTCTGACAAGGGTGAAAAACACAAGGAAAGATGTAGAAACTTTGGGACTTAGTTATTTTAGAGCATTTTCCTTACATTTCAGGAGGTACACACACAAATGGAAGCCCATGGAAGATGTCTCTTATTGGATATAACTGATGGGCTCAACAATGAAGGTATAGAGTGGGATTCTGAGGGATTTTTGAGGGCAAAACGAGACACTTTGAGGACTAAATTTTTAGGTATCAACACTAGCTCTGGTTGGGGACGTGTGCCAAGCAATGGCATAGTGAGGATTCAGATCTCTAGAGCAGACCAAAAACACCAAAAAATGACAGACATGAACCGAAACAAAACACCACCAAGACCAACAATGGTCAAGACTACTCGAGGTCAAAAATATCAGATATAACAAGATTTCACCACAAAATTTAAAGGAAAATCATTACCTATGAGAAGTAATGTTTCAAATGCTACCCATGAATAGGTAACTACAATAGTTCCCCTTCCACATTTCTGATATAAAAGGTGTCCCGACCAACCTTCTCATCAATTTGATATGGGCCTAACCATAGTGGTTCAAACTTACCATGTTTGCCCTTTTCTTCTAACTTTGCATTCTAGAGAAGAACCAAATCACTAGCCTGAAAACACCTTTTAACTGCTCTCTTGTTGAACAGATGTTCTACCTCTTGCTGTCTTAGCAAGTTTTTGTCATGTACCATCCTTCTGGCTTCATCCAACCTTGTTGACTCAAGCATTCTCAATGTCATAGCATCATCACCATCTTCTCCTATTTGTTGCAACAACTGATATACACACAACTCTAGCAACATTGTCATTTTGGCCTCCTTCACATATACTAGCTCAAAAGGGCTCTTTCCTATAGCACGTTTGTAGCTGATCCTATCAACCCAGACTGCATATTTTAGCTTGTCATCCCACCTTTTCCTATTCTCATCTAAAGTCCTCCTTAAAAATTTTATTAGGCTCTTATTGCTTGACTCAGCTTGTCCATTACTTTGTGGATGATATGGTGATGAATGAATCAAACTTAACCCATACTTAGAACACATACTTGCAATGTCTTGAGATCTAAAACACATAGCGTTATCTACAACAATTCTAGATGGGACACCAAATCTGGTTATTAGATTATTCAACAAGAAATCAATCACTACCTTGGAAGTGGTGTTGTGAGTTAGAACAACCTCAACCTACTTTGTAAAGTAGTCAGTAGCCACCAATATCCACCTGTACCCATTGCTTGATCTCCCCTAGATCTCCCCTATAAAATCAATGCCCCATTGCTTAAATGGTGCTTCAGTGGTAACATTCATAAGGGGAAAGGTACCTTGAAATTTCAACTTGCCTACAAATCTTTAATAGGCATCACACTTTCTGATTTGTTTTGCAACATCCTTAAAGAGACTCGGCCACCAGAAACCTACCCTAATGATTGTATGTGTTGTGGTTTTAGTATAAAAATGCCCACCACATACTCCTTGGTGATACTCATCAATAACTTCCTCAGATTGTTACTGATCTAGACTTTTTAACAACAGTCCTTCATGATTTCTCCACATTAAAATACCTTGGATCAAGACATACCTTTGGGACTAGAGTTTGAGTGTCCTTTGCTAAGTTACACTCATTCCTGGGGGGCAATGCATGTTGACAATATAAAAGATAATATCCTTATACCATGGATCATTTGTCAAAGCACACATATCAGAAGATTGAGAAGCACTTACCTCATTTATCTATGTTTCTTCTAAGTTGAAATTTGCCATCAGGTTCACAATAATGCTTTTTGATGTTTGATCGGGTTCCCAGTTTGCTCTCCAAGATTCTTGAAGAAGCTGTCTATTTTGGAAAGTCCCCCGGAAGGCATCACTCATCTTCCCAAACATCATGGAGTATGTTGGTATGCTTAATTTTGCAGTTTGATAATATTTGGGATTTTTCGTAAAATTAGTTGATTTAATGAGCTAAATAATTAATTGTTGGACTTAAGTTAAAAAGGTTGGGAAATGTTCATTTAACACTTAAGTGTTATAGCTCGTTGGAAAGGGGATGAAAGGCTTTAAATTATGGATGCATCATATTGGGACCTCATGAATCAAATATTGTTAGGAACCTATGTTTAACCCTTCTCTTTACTTTGTTAGTATATTGTTGTTGGATGCATATGCTTGGTAATTTGTCCTGTGAGTATATTGTATTATCCCACATTCATGGGGAGTAATAGTTGTTTAGATTAGACTTAGTATATAAGTATGTGTTGAGGCCAATGAAGGCATCCACGAGTTTATTATATTGAGCTTGCTCAAAGGAGGTTGCCCCCTTGAAGTGGCTTGCAATCAATAAATTCCTTCTGTGTTCTACTATTTTTGTTATTTCGTGCATTTTTCATTATATTGTTGCATGAGGTTCCTCCCATCTAGTATTAAAGCACTTTCTTGGGCTCATTGGGTGGAATTTTTGCTGAAATTTTTTTTTCGCAATGGCCTCCAGGTGCTGTGATTATTACAATAGTTCTTTTTTCTTTGCATTTGTATTGTTCATTTCAATTGCAGGTTTGGATCAAGGAATAATCCCTATCCACTTAACTGTGGGAAGTGCCTAGGCATAGCCCTAAAACTCATTGTGAGGAGTACCACAGGAATCCTGAAGTAACTAGCCCATTGAGATGACCTGCCAGCAAAAAGGGCAACGGCCCCTACCTGATTGACTAGTTCCCATCCGTGAGGTAAACCAAGAGCTGTCGTTTGTGGCAAAGTGGTTATCAGTTTTACCTGAGCTGTGGAGTGAGGGGTACTGCCCCAATACGCAAGTCATTAGACAACATTGGTAGCTAAGTGAATCCCCTGAACCTTTAGGAAGCTGAACATACCTAGGGTCCATATTTATTGCCAGCTGATAAATCGCAGATTGCATCTGTCCAAAGCCGTTGCAAATCATTTCCAAAAAAATAAAAAATAAAATTAAAAAAAAATTAAAAAATAAAATTTGTTTTTTCACCATATTTTCCTTGCTTTAGCTCCATTTCCTCTGAAAATTCACTAGAACCCCTAAAATTCCATTCTGCATATTTCCTTCCTTGAGGACCCTATCCCAATTTCCACTTATCAAAGCCAGAAATCCCACATTTGTCTATTTTTAGGGTTTGCCATAACTTCTTCAATTCTCACCCAATCACCTTCAAATTTTGCCACAGTGTTCATTTCCTATTTCTGCTCCTTTGTCCCTCTTGGACAAATTTTCCCATTCTTTCACCCTACTTCTGAAATCCCCATTTTCTACTTCCCTATCCCTCAAAAAGTGTCCAAAACCTAGTCAAACCCCAATTACCCATCAGAGTTTTTCCCAAATCCAAATTTTCCTTTACTAAAAAAGTTTTTATTTTTGTTTTTCTACCCATTTCCCCAAAAAAAAAATCTTGGTTATGGTTGTCACCCATGTAGGAGCAAAAAACATGGAGGATGAACTTGCAGCCCTCAAGACCAAACTCCAAGATCTGGATGAAAAAATTCTTGGCCTCAATCTTCAGCATTCAGCCATGAACAATAGACAGCAGCTAGAGTCTTCTGGAGACACTGGGTTCTCTTCTTCCAGTAGTTTTCATGGGCCGAAGCTTGATTTTCCTTACTTCAATGGTGATGATTTGACTGGATGGATATATTGGGCAGAACAATATTTCAGTCTGCATAATACTTTTGATGTCAACAAAGTCCCACTTGCATCCTTTCGTTTGGAACATGAAGCCCTTTAATGGTTCCGTTGGTACATCAAGGCACATGAAGAGCCAAAATGGACAATTTTTTATAAACTCATTTTGCAATGATTTGGCCCTAGAGCTTTTGATGACTTCACAGGAGCACTCACTAAACTTTGCCAAACTGGCACTGTGAGAGAATATCAGACAGAATTTGAGAAACTGACCAATCACACAGAGGGATTGTCTGATCAATTCTTCAAGAGTTATTTTGTCAGTGGTCTGAAGGATGCAATCTGGTCTGAGGTTAAAATGTTTTGTCCCAGCACAATGATGGAAGCCCTAGGGTTGGCTAAGTTGGCAGAGGACAAGATCACAGCTCAACAATGCTTGAAATCCACTTTTGTTCCATTCAGAAATATGGTTTCCCAAAGACCTCCAATCACGCCAGCTCCTAGAACAACTCCTATCAAGCATTTGTCTAAAGCAGAGATGAGGGCATGCAGAGAAAAAGGGCTTTGTTGTAATTGTGATGAGAAATTCACTCGGGGACATAGATGTGTTGAGCAAAAGCTCTATCTCTTGGATGTGGATTCTCTACCTGAAACTGAAGTTTATTAAGATGCTCAGGATATAGTAGATGATCAAGTCGACATTTAGCAGTCGCCTGTTGACCCTCCTTCTTAGGAAGACCACCCAGAGATCTCTCTCCATGCTTTAGCAGGAGTCACCACCCCACAAACCATGCGGATCAAGGGTTACTTCAAGAAGCTCCCTCTTACAATACTCATTGATTTTGGTAGCACTCATAACTTCATTGACCCTCAGATTGCCAAATAGGCTGATTATTTTGTCCATCCTTGCTCTAGCTTTGAAGTCATGATTGCCAATGGGGGCACATTACCTTGCAAAGGGAAGTGTCACAATGTGCGTATCTCTATTGGAGATTATAACCTGTGCTCTAACATGTTTGCCTTGCCCTTAGGTGGATGTGATGTGGTTTTGGGCGCTTAATTGTTATGCACACTTGGACCCATCTTATGGGATTTTGCTAAACTTTGGATGCAGTCTTCAGACAATGGGCAAAAACACACAATGAAGGGCTTACAACCAGGGTCTCTTAGCATCATCAATTCACATCGCATGGAAAATCTCCTTAAGAAGAATTCACATGGTGTCATCGCTCAGCTCCATTCCATTCAGATGCAACCATCAGCAGTCTCCACTACTCCTTTGGACCTACAATGAATTTTGGATAGATATGCATGTGTCTTTGCTGAACCAGTGGGATTGCCACATTCATGACTAGAGGACCATCGTATTTAGCTCCTTCCTAGAAGTGTTCCTCCCAACATCAGGTCCTACCGCTACCCATTTCACCAAAAGATAGAGATTGAGATGCTCATTCGGGACTTACTAAAGGAAGGTATTATTCACCCTAGTACTAGTTCCTTTTCTTCACCAGTTCTTCTTGTCCAGAAAAAAGATGGGTCATGGTGCCTCTGCATTGACTTCCGAGCACTTAATCACATCATAATCAAGGATAATTTTCTGATTCCTATTGTTGATGAGCTTCTTGATGAGCTTCATGGCACTCATTTTTTCTCCAAGTTGGATCTTCGTTCTAGGTATCACCAAATTTGGGTTCATGAGGATGATATCCCTAAAACAACTTTCCGCATGCATGATGGCCACTATGAGTTTTTGGTCATGCCCTTTGGCCTCACTAATGCTCCTTCCACATTCCAGGCATTGATGAATAAAATATTTCGGCCCTACTTGCAGAAATTCATTCTGGTCTTCTTTGATGATATCTTCATCTATAGTAAAACATAGGCTGAACATATCCAGCATCTAGATCTTGTACTGCAACTTCTCTCTGATCATTAGCTCTGTGTAAAATAGTCTAAATGTGTTTTTGGATAGGAGGAGGTGGAGTATCTCAGGCATATTGTTTCAGCCCAAGGGGTTCGAGTGGATCCTGCCAAAATAGATGCCATGAAAAATTGGCCACATCCTCAGACACTCAAGAGCCTTCCTAGTTTTTTGGGACTGACTGGCTACTACCACAAGTTTGTCAAGGATTACGGGAAGATTGCAGATCAATTAACAACTCTATTGAAAAAAGATGCTTTTACATGGACACATGCTGCTCAGTGTGCATTTGAAAAATTGAAACAAGCTATGTGTACTACACCTATTCTAGCTATGCCAAATTTTTCCAAGACCTTCACTATTGAGAGTGATGCTTGTGGCAATGGACTTGGTGTTGTTCTCCTTCAAGATGAACATCCCATTGCATTCACCAGCAAAGCCCTTTCAGGTAAGAATTTAGTACTCTCTACATATGAGAAGGAAATGATGGCTATTTTGCATGTAGTACAAAAGTGGCAGCCATACCTATTAGGGAATCATTTCTGCATCAAGATTGATCACCAGAGTTTGAAATATTTCCTAGAACAATGGGTCTCCTCCCCAGCACAACAGAAATGGGTTAGCAAACTCATGGATTATGACTATGAGATCACTTACAAGAAGGGTAAGTACAATATTGTGGGCTCTTTCTCACACATTTGATGACCAAGCTTCTCTTTCAGCTATTTCTATGTCTGTTCCAAATTGGTTGGAATCTGTCTAGTAGGGCTATATCAATGACTCTTCATTATCTCAAATCATCCAATAGTTGGCCAATAACCCTTCTGTTATACTGTATTACTCTTGGGATGGTGCTTCTCTGAGATACAAGGGTCATCTGGTGCTCCCCCAAAGCACAGATCTTCAACAGGCTATCTTCTATGAACTCCATGCTTCTCCATCGGTAGGGCACTCTGGGTTCCTCAAAACTTATGAGCGGGCATAGTGTAACTTCTTTTGAAAGGGAATGAAAAGGGTAATTCAACAGATGGTGGTTGAATGTGATACCTGCCAGTGCAACAAGGGTGAAACGACACTCCTTCCTGGATTGCTCAAACCCTTGCCCATCCCTACACAGATTTGGACAGATATTTCTATGGATTTCATTGAGGGGCTCCCAAAATCTAGAGGGAATATAGTGATCTTAGTTGTGGTTGATCACCTCTCCAAATATAGTCATTTTTGTGCCCTCAGCCATCCCTATACTGCCTCCTCAGTCACACAGATTTTCATGGACTAGATCTTTTGTCTTCATGGAATCCCTTCTTCCATTGTCTCAAATCATGATGCAACTTTCACCAGTCATTTTTGGATAGAACTATTTCACCACACTGGCACCAAACTGAAGATGAATTCAGGCTATCACCCACAAACAGATGGTCAGACTGAAGTTATCAACAAATCTTTGGAAACTTATCTTCGTTGTTTCACCTCCGAACAATAGCATCAGTGGGCAAAGTGGCTTCTTCTCGCTGAATGGTGGTACAATATCTCCTACCACACTGCATCTAAAAAGACTCCATATGAAGCAGTCTATGGTCAGGCACTGCCAGTGCTCCTTCCATACACCCCAACAGTTCTCTAGTTCAGGCAGTTGACATGGTTCTCTGAACTCGAGATTAGATTCTTCACATTTTGTAGGACAATCTTCACATGGCAAGAAATTGAATGAAACAACAAGTCGATCAACACCATTCTAAGCGCACTTTTCAAGTAGGTGATATGGTTTTTCTTCATCTATAGCCATACAAGCAATCCTCCCTAAAAATCAAAGGGCATCATAAGCTAGCTCCAAAGTTCTATGGGCCATATAAGGTTCTTCAGAAGATTGGGTCAGTTGCTTATAAATTGGAGCTTCCTCCTTCCCATGGTCATCCAATATTTCATGTCTCTTGTCCAA
The DNA here is from genome assembly GCA_027924645.1 of Cunninghamia lanceolata. Lineage (NCBI taxonomy): Eukaryota > Viridiplantae > Streptophyta > Pinopsida > Cupressales > Cupressaceae > Cunninghamia > Cunninghamia lanceolata. The sequence goes on from BSBN01000049.1 coordinate 17,880,003, forward strand.
AGAAAGTTCTTGGCACCAACATCAGAGCATAGACTACTTTACCAGAACTGGAAAAGGAAGGATCCATCATTTTGGAGCTAGAGGCAATCCTTGACAGGCGTACTCATCAACTTCGCTCTCGATCCATCATAGAGGTATTAATTCAGTGGCATGGAATGCAACCGGAGGATGCTACATGGGAACTACTCCTTCAGATTCAACAACAATTTCCACATCTTAAGCTTTGAGGACAAAACTTTTCTAAGAGGGAGGGGATGTTAGGAACCTATGTTTAACCCTTCTCTTTACTTTGTTAGTATATTATTGTTGGACGCATATGCTTTGTAAGTCATCCCATGAGTATATTGTATTATCCCACATTCATGCGGAATAATACTTGTTTAGATTAGACTTAGTATATAAGTACATGTTGAGGCCAATGAAGGCATCCACGAGTTTATTGTATTGAGCTTGGTCAAAGGAGGTTGCCCCCTCGAAGTGGCCTGCGATCAATAAATTCCTTCTGTGTTCTGCTATTTTTGTTATTTCATGCATTTTTCATTATATTGTTGCAGGAGGTTCCTCCCAAATATTTCCTTTATTTTGATAAAGGGGTCTTTAGAGCTAAAAGGAGCTTTTAATTAAAAAGTAACTTTAAGTTGTGCACACATAATGAGTTATTTTTTATATTTTTTCTGGAGAAATATGAAGGGATAAAGGAAATAATATTTTATTTCACTCAAAAAAGTTATAAAAGGAGGAGATGGGCTCATTGTTTGAAAATGCTTGGATTTTGTAATGAAATGCTGTTGGGATTGAACCAAAGAGTTCTTCCATATTCTCTTGAGGATGAAAACCCTCTTGTAGTATGCTTTTGAGGACGAAAACCCTCTTGAGGTTTGGTGTGATTTCATATAGGAATCACCATTGTGCTGAAGGTGGATTGGGAGCAAGCTCATATAGAGTTTGCCATGGAGCTTAATGGATTCAAGAGATTTTGTGAAGTTTTATTGTGAAATCAGTTTATTAGTAATGCATTATGTTTTAGATGATTTTTGGTGTTTATTTTGAGTTAGTTTTTGTGGTGTTTGGGTTTATATCTTCCTAGTCGTACTTCTTGGGGCCATATTATGCTCAAGGAGTTGATGCTTATTGAAAATTATTATGGATATTAATTGAATTCAAATTGTGTGTGATGTTTCTGCCTAATCAAGATGCCTCTTTTAAGAGTATTTCAAGAATTTTTGGGGCAGTTTTGAGTATCTGTTGATCAGTCTGTACTTGACTGGTTGTATGGCCCTAGAAAGTGGTACAGAAGCCTTCAACTGCAGAGTATTTATTGTGTGTTAAAAGTTTGTGCTTAGATTTGTCTTTTGGGGAGTGGAAATTAGTTTAGATTAGTTTTTGATGTGGAAATGAATGAGTATGGTGTTGTGGTATTAATGCTTCCTTCATGATTGAGGTACAACCATTGATAGCCAGCCAAAGATAAAAATACAGTCATCAGCCAATGCATTAGTTGTAGCCTTGATCAGTCATTAAAATGATCATTTGCCAAAGTAAAAGGTACAGGGTATGATCTATTATCATTGATCTTCAGGGGGTAATTTATCAAGAACTAAGTCATGTGTTATTGAATATGATTATATTGAGTATCATTGTAATTTCATTGTAATACAATTTACATTAAGAACCCCTGGATGGTTTACCACCAGTGAGGAGAAATAAATCTTTCTTTTGTTTCCTACCCACTGAATAAGTGGAGAATACCCACTGGACAAGTGGATGGCTTTGTAATTCTTTCATTTGCTCTTCTACCCACTAGAAAGTGGTGAATCCCCACAATAAGTGGATGCCCACTCTAGTGGATGAATTGTAGTTCCTTGATTGCATAGTTATTCATTTGTAAGACAATCATTGTATGCTCTCAGCTTGCCCATCCTAGGATCTGGGTGATTAGAAAGTGAGGCATTTAGTTGGTTTTATGTGATTGATGCTAACACTATCATATCCTGCCCATCCTAGGATCTGGGTGATTAGAAAGTGAGGCATTTAGTTGGTTTTATGCGATTGATGCTAACACTGTCATATCCTTGTTCATTATTTTGAAAAAAATTGGGGTAGCATCTTACAATAAGTGCCCCAAGGAGTGGTGAATGATGTCTTATATTATTCTAACTCCTTGACCAATACCTTTTTGAGCATTTTAGAAATAGCTTTAGTCTTTTCGGTAAAATTAGGAATAAATCTCCTAACAAAGTTGATCTGCCCAAAGAAAGACAGAATTCCTTTAACTAATTTGGGCTGGGGAATGAGGCTAATAGCCTTAACCCGTTCTAGATCTATCCTTACCCCATCTTTTGACACAATGTGCCTGAGCAACTTGCCTTCTTCAACTTTGAAATGACATTTTTTAGGATTCAAAGAAATCTCATATTCTAAGCACCTCTAGAAGATTACCTCAAGATGCTTGCAGTGCTCACCTCTTTCTTTTGAGAATGCTATCAAGTCATCTTGATAGACCACCATGATCTCATCAATGAGACTAGTAAAAGCTACATCCATAGCCTAGTGAAATGTTGACCTAGCATTCTTTAATCCAAATGGCATTCTCAAATAAACATATGTGCCCCAAGGAGTGGTGAATGATGTCTTATATTGTTCTGACTCCTTGACCAACACCTGTTGTATCCTGAGAATCCATCCATCATGGACATCAGCTCTGAACAAACAACCCTCTGTAAAAGATGATCCATACTTGGAAGAGGATAATTGTCTTTAAGGGACTTGATGTTCAGATTTCTGAAGTCAACACACAACCTAATTTCTCCATTCTTCTTTCTTACTGGGACAAGGTTGGATACCCATTCAGAATGTCTGATGGGTTTGATAATTCCTCCCTCTTTCATTTTCAACAATTCTTTTTGCATCTTCAAAGTAATGGTAGGATTTATAGGCGTTTGTTTCTACCTAAATGGTTTTGTATCAGGTTGAAGGGGAATAGTACGCTGGAACAAATCCTCCCTATAAGCCTTAACTCATCATAGGACCATGAAAAACACTTCTTAAATTTTCTGAGTAGAGCAATCAACATTTGTTTCTCATGGTGCTTCAACCTCTTCGCAATGTACACCATTTTGGGTACCAGTTCAATTCCAAGGTTGACACCTTCAATGTTGTCCTCTACAATAGGTTTACTTTTACTCTTCCATCGGTCTGCATTGTCAAACATTCTTTCTAATGTTACCAACCTCTTTGGAATAGTATTTGTTTTCAATTGCACAATCTCACTACCAAACAAAGTTTCCTTACCACCAGCAACCTCTATCATTGGCTACCAATCAATTACTTGACTGTCAAACTCGTGTATGTAGTTTAGAAAACTATAAATCTAATTAGTGTCATTGAAGACTTGCCAACTATACATGTTATTAGGAATTGTAGGTATGGTCAATATTTCCACAACATATTGGCTATGAGGAAAATTCATATGAGGATCAAATTTTGAAGCAATCACTACAAGGGAATCTGCTTCTTAATTTTTAGTCCTTTCTATCCATTCAAATCCAATGGCATCAAACAATTCCATTGTATCCTAGACTGCATTTCGGTATACTCTGAGTTTGTTGTCCTTGGCAGCAAATATCCTTCTAATCTGTTGCATAATCAATTCTGAATCACCAAGTATTTTCAGACATGTGATTCCATGTTTATGAGCAACATTTAAGCCTAGCAAGAGGGCTTCATACTTAGCCACATTGTTGGTGCATTGAAAATCAAGTCTAAAAGACTTGCCAAACTACTCACCATTAGGGGATATCAGAACAATACCAGCACATGAGCCTTCTCTCGAGTACGCACCATCAAAGTACAAGGTCTGTAACTTAGATGTACCACAAATAGGGGCAACCAGGGCTAGAAGGTAAAACATCCAAACCAAAATTATCATCACTGCAATATCCCATGAAATCTATGTTAGTGTCAAAGAAATTAGTGTGATCCTCCTTTGTTTTGTATCTGTCCTCTATGTGTTCATCTTCTACCTTTTTCTCCCTATGCAACTTAACTTCAACACCTTGGACTGGAATGGTGGCATATGATAAATCCATCTATATACTTCCACTCATGGAAGCTGCCCATTTCCTAGATAACAACATGCCCCATTTGGATGGGTAGTCTATTATAATTATATCCATAAAAAATGACTTGTCTAAGTATGTTGCCAATTTGACTTCAACATCTTTGACAAGGTCGATCACATTCACCTCCCTAGAATCCATGGAAAAACATTTGCCAAAAGACTTGGACACCTTCAAACCCAACTCATTCATGATAGACAAGGGCATAACATTGTTGGAAGCACTAGAATCAAGCATACAATTGTGCAACAACCAACCATTTATTATCAATGTTGTGTAAAAGGGATCCACTCTCATCCTATTGTTAACAACAGTTGATCCCAGATATACTTCTATAGTTTCATCTTCTTTGACAGGGGCAACAATAGACTGTGTAGGTGCACTAGAGGTTGTGATAAATGAAACTACTCTATCCCTACGCTTAGGAATAATAATAAGTTCCCCTATTGGTACTAAAATTCAGATCTAGCTAAAAACTTGAGCCATGTCAATAGGAAGATAACTTGGAAAAGGAGTATTAGATGAAACAGTTATATCATTTGCAAAAGGAATATAAGGTATTACTTGATTGGATGAGATATCCTTACCTTCTTCCTTCGTTTTCTCCTTTTCTAGCTCCTTTTGAGTCTAAGGTTGATGTGTTTATAACCACCTTTTGAGAAATGAACCCCTAATACGGGCATAGTAACTGGTTGCTCAGTTGATGTTGGGTTCTTTTGTACATATTTCATTTTTGTTGCTAGTGGTTGCACTGGAAGTTTCTTCTTTTTAGACAGTCTTTTTTGGAACACTACTGCTTTTTTCTATTCCACATTCACCTTCTTCTTTCTCTTGGTATCATCCTTCGTATCATGTCTTGACTCAGCAATAGGAGAGTTCTGCATAGGCACTTGCCTATTTCTCAACTGGTAACCCCCTTGAACCTACAGGATGGCAGCATCAGTGAGAGATTTCATGTCCTCAGAAGGTCTAGATTGTTTGTACTTCTTTTGCATGAGATCCCTCAAGTACCCAAAATCATAAGAGGGCAAGAGATATCTCTTTTGATCTTCATCATGATCATACTGAAAAATATGATCATCATCCTCATAGCTATCATATTATAAATCATGACCCAACTGCTCATACTCATGTGTGTCAAACTGATTTATCTCCTCCTCATAATCCTCAACTCCACCTTCTTCATTAGGAAATTCCTCATCTCTGCTTATTAAATGAGCAACTGCACAGATTGTTGGGTCATGGGGAAGGAAACACACTTGGCACCAAAGACTCCCATCTTGAAATTTTGCTTAGCCCTTAATGGATTAGGAGTATCCCTCTTGGGCTATTTGAAACTAACATACCTAGGGGTAGCTTGTTTGTTATTCTTTTGTGGTCTCTTAGACCAATCTGTGTTGTAAGGCCAGTTATGCAATCTTTGACCTTCATTAAAATGTGTTGTAGCACCTTGTGGTGGCAACCCTTTCTGATTTCATGTTACTTTGTAGGATATATCTTGCATGACCCCCATAAGCTTATCCAACTTGTCTTCAGTTGTGAGAGGCTTATTAAAAGTTGCTCTATCAAGCTGAGAGATCTTCACATCAGATCTCTTAACATGTTTGTCGGAGGCTCTCATGTTACTTTCAATGTTAATGGCCACAACATAGGCCTCCCTTAGTGTTTGAGGACTCTTATCCCTCAAACAATAACCAATTTTAGAATCAAAGGAACCACAGTATAGAACCAAACACATGGATTCGTTAGGTCTCATATGAGGAGGCACCTTTCTCATTGTCATAATGAATCTACCCTTGAAGTCAACAATAGTTTCATTGATTCCCTTCTTGATTGTTGTGAGCTCATGGATGGCAAACTTGAGGTCAATCCTATCCCCATATTGTAGTCTAAACACTATCATGAATTCCTCCCATGAGTCAATGTTGTTATCAAGGAGTGCTTTGTACCATTATTTGTCACTTTCCTCCAATGAGTGCACAAACAGCTTCATTATCACATCTTCATCTTCAATCTCATATTTATCTATGATATTGATGAAGTGTCTCAAGTGTTCCTCACCAGTAATGGCATTGTTACCTTGGAACCTTCAAATGTTTCCCCTAATCTCATTTGGGATAGGGTTAGGAAAGTTTGGTTTACCAAAGAAGTCAAGTTGTTTATACCTTTCAGCTCCCAATGGCTGGCTTTGTGGAGGGAGACCTTGTGCTTGCCTTCTGAATAGAGGCCTAATGTTAGGAACGTTGCCCTGCTATTGATTTGCTTGATTCTGCAGAGGTTGATTGTGAATATTTTGAGCGTGGACATTGTTCACACCCTATTGTCCCCTTTGTTGTTGCCTATGTTTTTGTTGTTGTCTTGGATTATCCTGAAAGTTATGGCCCTGCTGATTATGTTGATGATGCTATTGTTGAGGTATATAGTGGCCTTGATGCTGTACATTTTGATTCACCTGGGCCTACTGGGTAAGCTGAGCTTGTTGTTGTTCAAGTAAGGCATGCGCCTCTCTTTGTCTATTTCTGATATGATCCAATAGGTCTAATTCTTCATAGAGAGTTCTTTCTTTCTCCTCAACATCAATCCGTTCTTGTTAATTTTCCTCATTTGGAATGTTATCATGGTGACCTCTAAGAGATCTTATGGGTGAAATATGTTGCTACTCATCTTGATGAGCCTCTTCATTTTCATGAGGCATGCCAAATGTTCTCGTCTACATCATGAGACCTATTTCTTCTTCTTCTACTAATGATATTCTGATTTCTTTAGACATCATACCCATCTCTATTTATTCTCATGTTAGTTCTGAGTATGTTGTCAATAGAGTCCTCAGAAGTATACTGATGTTGACTTCTGCAGTCATTGAATGCATCATCTCTTCCAGAAGTACCCACTTGATCCTGGGCATTCAAAGGTGGTACCACACTGGGATATCTTCTTATACCCCTATCCTGTTGACTTCCTAAATGGTTTGAAGAGCTTTCTGTCTATAAAAAATCTTCCCATCTTCTTCTAAGATCCATTTCAAACTTTTTCTTGATTGAAAATTGATTTTCTAGGTTAGACAAATAGAGTCGTCACTTCCCTGTTGGGAAGAACTTTTAGATTTTTTTACTGTGTTAATAAGCTGTAACAACTCAACTAGAAGTAAATAGTCCTTAACAATGGCACCAGAAATGTTGACTCCCAAAATATCTACAACCCAAAACTTTAAAACATTTTATAATCAACTAGGCCAAGGGCGTCATCAGGGTGACTAAAAGAGGCTCATCAACAAGTTCTGGGTGATTTTGGACAACCCACAGGAGTGGGTAGGCTCCTCTGCACTTTAGGTTTAGCTAGATCTAGGAGGGATATTCCTAGAGGTGTTAAATATGACACAAATAAACTAATATAGTCATACTCAATGTACACTTGACCCCAAAGTTGTCACTAGGTCAAGACAAACTGACTGTGCAAGCCTCTGATTAAGCTGATAAAAGCAATCCTACGGACTGAGGATGTTGGAAGAACTTCAACTATGACTAAATTGTGATGTATTTTTGTGATTTTTAATAAAGTGTGGATGATCATGAGCCTCTCAGACTAGTGCCTATTATTGGTTTACAGATTTGCCACCTAACTCTATATTCCCTTGCCCAAGAGGTGACAAATGTATCAATAGTTGAACCAATTGCAATGATATTTTATAATTGATTCTCTGCTTCTTTAGCAAGGTGCAACTACCTTTGAATGATTTACAATGAATTTGAATTTGTGTTGCTTTTAACCAGAAAACAAGAAAAAGGTAATGCTTTTAACCAGAAAGCTTAGAAAGGCAATCCTATAATTTTATAGCAACTGAATTCCACAAGAATATCAAAGACTTCCATTAACCATCTCAATTCAATAATAAAGAATTTCAAATATAATATAACCACCACCATAAAATATTCACCGAAAGATAAACATCTCATAGCAATGAAATGAAACGGATATCCAACACTTCAATATAGATGGCAAAATAATCATAGGTAACATATCCAACATAAGAAGAATAACATTCAAACAACCACAACACAAAGTTTATGCCTGTCTAAACTTCACCATATATATATTCTATATTAAATCAATTAAACTTTTAGAATACCACAAAATTTAATTTCTTAATGAGAAAACAAAGTTGCCCAAAAAGATCCCTACTTTGTGCCCAAGCACCCATATATAGTTTACATATAATAATTGTCTTTCAAGAGAATGGTTTCTTGGAGACAATCGCTTTAAAATAATAATAAGTCTTGAAAATCAGTCTTTAGAGCCAAATTTTAAAGAAATAACATAAACAAAGAAAGTGATCATGCAGCCACCCCCTCGCTATCTTTAGGGTCTTCAACGCTCTCACCATCTTACTCATCCATCAAAGCTTCTTGTATTCTTTTCTTTGTTCTATATTCCCTATACCTAGTATCAATAGAAGTAATATTTTTACTACTAGGTGTGGTGGTGATCTATAATCTAGTCCTCCATTTAGTTAGCATTTTATCTACTTTAGCTATTGTTTCATGAATATCATCACCCCCAGATTTGAATGAATTGAGGTATACTTGCATGTGGCCTAACTTTCCCAATGATTCCTTGGTGATAGTTTTAGGATCAACTATCTCTTTATTGAAAACTTATTTGAATTTTAGAGATATTTCTTTAACATCCAATAGCTTTTCGCCGAACTCATCTGTAATGTCTACTTCCAGGAGGCTGCAATTCTTTTTGATCTCCATTAATATCTCAAGATATTGACCCAGTATCTTATTGATTTCTTCAATAAAATTATCATACATCGATAATTTCCTTTCCAATGTATCAAACCAAGATGAATCTATATCTTTCAGATCATTAATCAGTTTCTCCTTGATCAACAATAGGGAATCCATGGCTATCAATTCTGAGACTTCTTTAGAAAGCACATACATACTACCCTGTTCTTTTCTTACTTGATGAAGCTTGGTAACTAACTCCTTCCTCTTATTAAACACCTGAGAATAAGTTTGCACAGATCTGCTAAGGAAGATTAGAGCTTCACAAGAGAGCTTTTGCATCCATTTAATGACAGCCTTGGCAAAATTTAGATTTTTCTTTCTTTGTTACATTGTATTGGAATCAATGCCTTCAATATTAGAACTAGAAGCCTCATGAGATGTGGGTCACAATAGATTGAATAAAATTACTTAAAGAGAGAACTTGAGACTATAATTTAAAATTTTCCTTTCTCTCCTCCTTCACTCTCTTGACCAAATCACTAACAGAATAATTCACATGATAAACATCACCTTCGAGAGTAGAGGGGTCCATGTCTATATGACTTATTTTATAATCAGCCTCGGTTATCTCATTTTCATTCAAATCTTAAATTGGGTTGGCAATTTCCAATAGCTCATGACCAGAGGCAGTATCAGTCACCATCTTGGACATCCTCCTAGCCTTTTTAGGCTTCGAGGTACTTTGTAGCAACTTGGAAACTGTATCAACTTCTACTGCCATTGTTGGAACATTTTTTCTTTTCTTTTCAACTGCTTTCTTTAACCAACCAAGAGAAGATGTTACCATACCAGCATCTTTGTTACTTGAAACAGTTTTATTCTGATCAACCAAAGGAAAAGAAACAAGAACTTCTTCATCCACAGGGGAAGAGAGAATTTCAAATAATGGGGGAAAGGAACCATCATCAGTAATTTGTTGAAAGATAGAATCAGAGTCTACAAGCACCAGTTTCACCAGATCAGTTTTCATCTTTGGAGTAGACAAAGGCAAACTATCTTGTTCACAAGTTGAATTCAATTTTTCAGTTTCATCTGGCCTTTCGCCATCTCCTCTAGACTGCGAACTAGTGTTAGAATGTGTTGTTTCCTGTCTTTCAGGGGTAGTATGAGCACCGGAACTTTGTGCAGACCCTTGCTCATTGGTTCTAGATGTTCTTTTCTCATAAGGAGAGCCTGCATGTCCACACCATTTTCCTAGCAACCAATTCTCTATTCTTTTCAACACCATAGCAGAATGAGATTTTAAATCCACAACCTCCTTCTTGAACCAATTAATTTAGGGAAGGGGTTTTGAAAATAAATTTCGATATTCAGCATCAGTGACTTCAGAATTATCCTCAATACCATCTGGGATTCGAAAAGGGAGACCAAAAGCCTGAATTTGACTCAATGTGAGTCTCATGCAATCTCTTCTTTGCATTTCTCTATCATCAATACAGTATTCCCAAAAATCTTCCAAATGAGAATGATGTTCATAAGAGCCCTACCCATGGAAATTCTGCTGTACATAATTTTTACTATCAAAATTTGCTCTCATAGACAAAGAATGAAAAATAAATTCACTAAGGACCTGCTCTGCCCCTTTTGCAACATCATTGTTTTTGCAAGTATATGAGGATAGTTTTAATGGGAAAGCATATCCTTTCTTCCTCATGTTTTGGTATTTGACATTTACGACAGACATCTGCCTACAAATCTCCAGAAAAACAAGAAATTCATTTGCCTAATGAGGCAATTTTGTTGGGGCCTTTTCATAACCCCCTATCTGCAAATAGGTGAATCTATCAAACTGAATGTAAAAACTCCCAAACTCCATAATTAAAGCAGCAACTTCTGGGGAGATTCTGAGTTAAGGATTTCCATCAAGTTTCCTCACAATAAACATCAAAAAAGCATCATTTATATGATGATAATCCTTCATCCCTACATCTCTGGTAAGCTGAGGGAAATAGCTATACACAGGTGTGTCTGGTGTCAATGACCCTTGAGGCCTCAACCCTTCCTAGACAACCTCTTGGCTGGCTAAAATGTTCACTAAGTATGAGCACATATGAAAGGTGGTAGTTTGCTAGAATTTAGCTAATTGCTCATTCAAATGGTACATAACTAATGATCTTAGCCTAGTTAATGAATTGGTTTTCACTACATATCAATAAAATAAACTCACACATCTAGTATTCAAAAGAGTCTGTAGTTGCACTCCCAACCACACGATGTAATAAAGTGATAATGTCAAAAATTTCATCTTTGAAATGAGATCTTTTCAGTTTTGGGGGTAATTGGGACTTACATTTCTTCTCGGACTTCAGCGAGTTCCTCGCAATCGAGTTCATGCACCAGTCTTTATTTGCCTTGAAGAATTTAAATCCTTCTACAACAAACATATCTTCAAAGTTCTCCTTTCCTGGGATCCTTAGTGCCTAAGAGATAACTCCAGAGTCAACTTTCACTATCACAAAGCTGTCTTTGTCTTTGATCTCTAGAGTTTTTGGAACATATCTTTGCATGCATGCAATCACCAAATCAATACTCTGCACAAAAGTCAGGAAACCTCCAGCATGTGCTAAACCACTCTGTAGCATCTTCTTAGCAAATAGTGATTTATCAATTTGTTGTAGGCAAGTCCAAAATTCCCCCAAGTCAATATGCCCAAGCTCAGTATCTTTCAAACCAATCTAGCTGCTCTCAATGCCCAAGAAATGAGGGGCTCCTTGATATTTAAATTTCATCCCAACGCAATAGCAAAAACACAAAGAGAAATCAATATGCCTTCAGAGAATTATAATGGAGAATGGAGGGTGTTACAGCAGAATGACTTAGCGAAAATATTGCCACCATAGATAAATAGGTCCATGTTGATATTTAGACACAACGTACCTTAGTGCTTAATTAATGTGGCATTAAATTTGTACCTTGAGAGAATGACACTGTGATCTCACACGCCTTTCAAAAATTTTGAAAAGACATCCGTCGGACATGCCGTGCACTTCATTAAATGAGGAAAGAATGCCTTGAAAAGTGGAAAAAGCTTCTGTGTCACGGAGTCACTGAAAATCAAAACTTAAGAACCACAAGTCAGAGGTTGTGAGGTTTTGAGAAACCCCAACTTACCGACAACATGGAAACTAGATGGGGTGACTGAACAAAAGGAAGGCCAAGTCAAGAGGTTGGGGAGTTAGAAAACTTTAGAACCCCGTGACATAGGTTATGAAAACTCAGAAACCTGTGACTTCAGTTATAAAGACTTAGAAACTTGCGACTTAACAAGGATATTCCAAAGGCGACTAAGGAAATACAAACTTTATGGCTAAGCAATTAATTAAGGACCCAAAAAGAATATTAAAATTTGTATGATACTAAGTTTGAATTTAGGGTAACACATATCCAATGGGCTACAAAGTTTCAAGTTTGTCAAAGGAAAACACAAAGAGGGGTGTATGAATGCCTATCTAGTTATTCAGATACACAAAACCAATATCAAACCATGAAAATACTTAGTAATCTAGTGCCATACAACATTCTTTCATATGTAATACTCAAATGACCATTTACATAGCATGGAAATAGAGTAAGAACTTGTCACATTTATTCAAATCAGATTTTACAATCATACCATGAAGTGTGGCAAAGGAAAACCCTAACTATGATAGAGATTTTTTGAAAGAACACTTACAGTAATGGAGAAAGACAATGAAATGATATCTATATTACAATATAGTTCACATCACTTCTCATGAATGCTTCCTGAAGAACTAAAAATAAACAACAGATGAAGCCCTAATTGCTCTGGATGCACAACACATGTAGAGAGAAATTATACTCAGAATGACCAACCCTTGAAAAGATTTCAAGTCTTGCCTTTATAGCCCTCATAGGGCAGTCTGAGAATGAATTGGACATCAAAATCCTCAACCACCCCACCAACTGCATTAAAATCATTAAATTTGGCCACTCGCTTCACATTAATGATGTCCTCGGAAGTAGTTGGCATGTTCCTAGGAAGTTGAAGAAGTCTGGAAGGCCAGGAAGCCAACCTCCAAAAAATTAGACTTTCAGACCTTGGCTTTCGGCCTTCCACCCTCTGCCTTTGTTCATTTCTGCCTTAGTCACTTTGCCTTAGTCCTTTATCTCCCTTTGCCCAATCGGACTTCAGGGTTCGAGTGTTCCACATTGTAATTTATATTATCTAGAACAAGAAGGATATGAAGCCCCAACCCCACCTATGTATAGCTATGAAGGCATTGGGGGTTGGGCTTCAGGCCTTCAACCTTTTGACTTATGTTTAGAAGAGAGAACATGGAAGCTCTGACATCCACCCTCTGCCTTGAAGAAAGAACACTTTGTCAAGGGTCGGCCATTGAGCCTTCCTCCTTTCATCTTCTTCCTCCTAAAGAAGGTGAAAGGAAGCAGGTCTGAACTCTGACCTATGATATACTTAGGAAAACACAACCCCATCAGACTTTAGCCTTTGGGCCTTCCACCCTCAATACTGAAGAAGGCAGAACTTCAAAACTTCGAAGTCTAACGCTCCGCAACACACCAACACTTAGAATATTTTGAGCCTGATGGACAAGGCACGAAGGAAGGCAAGAAGATGAAACTCTAAAACTCTGACAATGGTGAAAAACACAAGGAAAGACTTAGAAACTTTGGGACTTAGTCATTTTAGAGCATTTTCCTTACATTTCAAGAGGCACACACACAAATGGAAACCCATGGAAGATGTTTCTGATCAGATATAACTGATGGGCTCAACAATGAAGGCATAGAGTAGGATTCTGATGGATTTTTGAGGGCAAAATGAGGCACTTTGAGGACTAATTTTTTAGGTGTCAACATAGTAAACACTCCTTTCTAAAGATAGATACACACAAGAATCAGGTGGAGATGCACTAATTATAGATAGATACATAGGTGTTTTATCTTACTGATTGCTTCATTAAATAGGTACTGCCATACTAACCCCTAATGATTGAGATGTTCCTGGCTGTAATTATAGATATATGACCCTATGACTTAGATGTTGTTGGCTGTAATTATAGATATCTAACCCTAATTACCTGATAGAGCTTCTGTGAGGGAAATACGATACAAATATATGGTTGTAAATAGAAACTACCTTAATATAGGATCAAATATTAAAAGAAAGAAACTAAAAGGAAAAGGGTGATGTATGCCAGACTGGCCCTACATGCCATTGTCATTGACACTGACTACTTCTATTCTTGGATTTCTTCTTTCCCAAGCTAAAAAAGGGTTCATTCCACATTTAGCATCCTACCTTGGATTTTCTCGCTATAAAGTAAATCTCTCAATCCATTCATTCCACATTCACATCTTGGCTATCCCTGATCTAACTCCCCATTCGATTGTCAAAATTTTCTATCCTCTTGGCCTTTGTCCCTCCCATCTATGATAGTTGTCTTCGTCTCAATACTAAAACTCATGGGAAATGTTGTGTTTTCTTGTTTTCAAGGGGTGAGGCACGACGACCCACCACTCAGTCCATGCATCCCTATTTCCCCACTATCCATCAAGAACGCATTGTCCCGAAGAGTAAGAGTCATAGGGTTCAAAAAGAATGCTCTCAGCAAAGCGATTGGAGAAGGAACGGGTGGAGGCAAGAGAGAGGGAGAGGAGGAGATTGTTCTAAAGGGTGCCTCCCACAATGATCCATGTAGAAGTAAGAGGGGGGTTTTGCGCAATGTGATCGTGAACCTTGGATTATCAAGGCATCGAATTCCAAGCTTCAATAACGTTATACAATGGTTTCTCAAGTTCTGGGCGACATGTCAGGAGATCTGGGTTTATAATCTTGGCAAGTCCAATGATGGGAAGGAGTTTCATGTATGTGTCATATTCCAGAACTATGATCTTTGTGGCAACTTAATCAGGCATGATCTGGCAGAAATGTTCCCCAAATGTTGTCAAAGCCAAATAGAGTGCAAGTGTCATGATTCGTGGGATTTGACCCTCAAAAACGTGGATGAAAAGACCAAGGTATTGCATTGGCCAGTCGATCTTACAACAGCTTCCACTTCTACTGGAAAGTCCCTCGACCCTTCTAGAACCGGGAAGTATAGGAAATAAATATCATTTTGGGGTGTTGGTTTAGATAGTGTTTGGGTAGATAGTTTGGTAGTTTTATGCGTTATTTACAATGTTGAATCCTAACTTGGGAAGAAGGGAAGAGACTTTTTTGTCACATATATAAATAATTTAAGTAGGGTTTCTTGTGTGTGGCGTGTGCTGAAAGAATTGCCAGTATAATGTTTGTTTGTAGTATTTAGACTGCAAATATGTACTTTTATTTTCTAATAATAAAAAAAGTTATTTCAATTTCACCATAAGTGGTTTCAGCAAGATGGTGAAATTGAAATAACTTTTCTTATTATTTGAAAATAGAAGTACATATTTGCAGTCTAAATACTAAAAACAAACATTTATACTAGCAATCCTTTTGGAAGCACACGCCACACACAAACAAAAATACTTAAACTATTTATATATGTGACAAAAAAGGTCCTTTCCCTTCTTCCCAAGTTGAGATTCAACATTGTAAAATAACGCATAAAACTACTAAACTATCTACCCAAACACTATCTAAACCAACACCCTGAAATGACATTTATTCCATGCACTTCCCAATTCCAGAAGGGCTGAGGGACTTTCTAGCAGAGGTGGAGGCAGCTATAGGATCGGCTAGTCAGTGCAACACCTTGGTCTTTTCATCCACTTTTTGAAGTTTGAAGCCCATGCATTATGACACTTCCACTTTATTTGTCTCCAACAACATTCGAGGAACATTTCCACCTAATCATACTAGATTAAGTTGCCGTGAAGGCCAAAGTTTTGTACTATGACTCATATGCAAAACTCCTCCCCATCATTGGACTTATCGAGATTATAAATTTGAATCTCCTGGCATGTTTCCAAGGACTCAAGAAACCG
Organism: Cunninghamia lanceolata; assembly: GCA_027924645.1. Lineage (NCBI taxonomy): Eukaryota > Viridiplantae > Streptophyta > Pinopsida > Cupressales > Cupressaceae > Cunninghamia > Cunninghamia lanceolata. Next base: position 17,895,865 of record BSBN01000049.1, read on the forward strand.
TTGTAGAATATCATTGAAGCTTTGAATTCGACACCTCGAGAATTCAAGGTTCACAAGCACGTAGCGTGAAACCCCCCTCTTACTTCTACATGAAGTATTGTGGGAGGTACCCTCTAGAACAGTCTCCTCTCCCTCTCTCTTACCTCTACCCATTTCTTCTCCACCCACTCTGTCAGGAGAATTCTCTCTAAACCCTATGAATCTTACTTCCCAGAATAGTGCATCCTCAAGGGATGGTGGGGGAATAGGGATTTATGGGCTAAATGTTCTCTCTGAACCCTATGAATCTTACTTCCTAGAACAGTGCATCCCCAAGGGATGGTGGGGAAATAGGGATTTATGGACTAAATGGTAGGTCATCATGCCTCACCCCTTGAGAACATGAAAACACAACATCTCCCATGAATTTTAGCATTGAGATGAATACAACCATCATCGATGGGGGACATAGGAATAGGGATAGAAAATTTTGACAATTGAATGGGGAATTAGATAATGGATGCAGCAAATAGCTAAGAGGTGAATTTGGAATAAATGGATTGAAAGCTTTACTTTATAGTGAGCATAGCCAAGGTGGGATGCTAAATGTGGAACAAACCCTTCTTTGGTTTGGGAAAGAAGAATATCCAGGAATAGAAATAGTTAGTATCAACAATAGTGACATGTATGGTCAGTCTAGAATGCATCACTCTTTTCCTTTCAATTTCTTTCTTTTAATATCTGATCCTTTATTTAGATAGTTTCTATTTACAACTATATATTCATATTGTATTTTCCACACAGAAGCTCTATCAAGTGATTAGGATAAGATATCTATATTTATATCTAGGAACATCTTAGTCATTAGGGTTAGATATCCATATTTATAGATAGAAACATATCAATCATTAGGGGTTAGTCTGGCAGTACCTATTTAAGGAAGGAGTTGGCAAGAGAAAACACCTCCACATCTATCTATAATTAGTGCATCTCTATTTAGTCTTTCATGTGTATATCTGTCATTGGAAGGGAGTGTTTACTATTCATTCATATAATAGATATAAATAGTATGGAATCACATGGAGTATGGGGTAAGTATAGCCTTTTAGAGGAGTGTGGGGCATAGTGTCATAATGGTGATGTTGATGATCCAATAGTCCAATAGTTTATCCACCAGTACTAGAAACATATCAGACATTAGGGGTTAGTCTGGCAGTACCTATTTAAGGAAGGAGTTGGTAAGAGAAAACACCTCCACATCTATCTATAATTAGTGTATCTCTATTTGATGTTTCATGTGTGTATCTGTCATTGGAAGGGAGTGTTTACTATTCATTCATATAATAGATATAAAAAGTATGGAATCACGTGGAGTATGGGGTAAGTATAGCCTCTTAGAGGAGTGTGGGGCATAGTGTCATAATGTTGATGTTGATGATCTAGCAGTCTAGTATTTTATCCACCAGTACTAGTAACATCACCACTAGAACCACCAATAGCCCATCCCAACCAGAAAAAGATATGGAGGCAATGGATATATATTAACCAATTTATGAAATAATAGATAGGGTAGGGGTTCTCAGTTAGTAAGGGAAGTGGGTTAAGGACTCATTAGACTCTATAGATGGATGTCTCAGGAAAAGACAATAGGGTATTTAATAGTAAGAACTCCTTGGTTGGCACCAGTAGAAGCATTTAAAAGTGGGTGTGTCCTCACCACTTTTTATTCTTGACCCCCCTTTCTATATTTTTTTTCTTTAGGCTTGAAGTGAAGATCGTGAGGAGAACTCTACTCTGGTGTCTCTCCATTCAATTAAAGAGCTTATTGCCACAACAAATCAGACACACTTGCTTGACCGTGGAATCGATTCAATGGGTTTTCTCAAACTAGATCAACATTACACGAGTGGACATTCAATCTTCACTATCTCCTCGCGACACAATTATATAAGCTATATCTTGATCTGATGAATCCCAACCCTGAACTGTGATGATAAAACCAATGGAAGTAATAGGCGGGGCTCCTCTGACATGCATAACATCATATTCCTTGGTTTAGAGTATGGGGCAGACGTCTTGCAGCTCTTTGCCAGCACCATGGAATGAAGATGGAGCAGCACTACCTAAGGAATGGAGATGGAGGTCGCAAGCAAGTGATATGTGGGTTGGGTAGCTGGGATGAAATCAATGGATCCAGAAATCTGAGGCCTAAACTAGAAGAATCAATCTTGAGCCTAGCTTGAGTCACCCTATCTCTCCTATCTCGTGACAGGCACATCGATTTGTTGATGAAACCTGGCAAACACAATATTCACAATAATAGGCCTTTCCAACTAGGAACTACTATTGGTAGGTGGGGGACTGGGGAGTGGGGGGTTGGGGCTGGGGGTACCCTACACCTAGCTCTAGATTTGGATCTGCTCAAGCCATATTTTCTAGCAATTTATGGCCTTGTAATTTAGTTCCAACTATGGCACTCAGAAGGAATGGGGTGGCCCAGAACTACGAACTCTACCAGATTGTAGTATGGTTGGAAATATGAACTCTATAGGATTGTAGTATGGTCATGGAAGTGGAACCTCCACCTCTAATGTTGGTTGTGCTCCTATTTCTCCAATTAATGCCTGCCTATGTGGGCACATCATCCACTAGTTCAAGGCCAAACAAATCCCAAACTGTCTTTTCTCTTTATGCCCTATATCAACCCCACCACCCCCTTCTCTAGTAGTATGGCTATGAAGGTTTCATCAACTCAATCAGTAGCATCTCAATCCCTATGCTTTGGATCCCAACTTTCTAGGGACACAGGGCCTCTACCCATGTCTTTCCCCTTGCTCCTCCCCCTGCCTCATTCAGGTGAGGTGACAGATAGCCTCTCATGATTGGTTCTTAAGCCCCTGCTTATGCCCCAATTGCTGGTGGTTATAGGTTCCAATCTATATCTCAATATCGATATGGATCTGCCTATAATGCCCCTGACCATTGGATCTGGTACATTGGGGATCTTTAGTAATGTATCAAACCACCCTATAGATTTGGATATGGGATCATGCTAGGGGAGCCTAGAGCCTTTTCTACCTCCCACCCACCCTGAGTCTGATCAAGCTATATATATGATCCCATTTCGATCAAGACACTTCAAGTTGTATTCCGATTACATATTTTATATGTTGACTAATCTTAGTCGTATCATGTATATAATGGAAATAGAATAGATGGTCCACTCGATTGACAAGCCCTATCTCTAGAATTAGATTAGCAATATGTTCTCAGTGGGGAACAAATATTTTCCTATCTCTATATCCAAATGAGTCTTACCTCAGTTCAGGGCTGACCCCTCAAATATATTATTGCTTTGGCCTGAACTAGTGAAGGGATTGAGATGCCCCTAAATATTCAGATATGACAAAATCTATTGAATCCCGGCCCTATACCTAAACTGAATTAATTGATGTGCTAATCTCTCTAGATTCTAAACTATGGAATGTCAAATTGCTAAGAGAGAATGCAACCATCAAGTTTAGATCTATAAGGGACTTGAGATCCAAACACCTAAAATCTATACCCAAGATGATAGGGAGCTGATGGCCCTATAGAGATAGAGAGTCATGTTCACCCAACACACAGCTGTATTAGGCTCTGTTCACCGCCTATATCCATCTAGTTCAGAGGGGGGGCACTGGTGGTTCAAAAGATGCATGTGATCACTATTCATTTGATTCATCACTTCACTATTTGATTCACCAACATAATGGTGATTCAGTTATGGATAGATACTAGGTCCCCCTTGAAATTTCTAGGGGCTAATCCATACCTAAACTCTAGTTGGAGTGGCTCCTCTATCTAAATTGGGGCTCCTCTATTCAATCTAGTTCATGGTATATGGTTCCCTATCTAGACTATGGCAATCTCACTGAACACCTATCTATCAATCACTCAAGGAATTTGGTTGATCAAATAGTATCTACCACTATTATAGTTTGGGTTCAGTTGGGGTGTCATATAGATAGTTTAGGGCCGACTCCTCAAATATATTAATGATATAGGCACAATTAATTAAAAAAGGGCTCTTCACAGAATTTTTCATTACATTTATCTGATAGAATCAATCTTTCTCTCTCGTGTTCACCACCTCCATAGCTGAGACCTCTATTGCATACCCTACTGATGAGATGGGGTGGGTATCAAGTGTACTTATACATAAAACTTCCTTTGCTATTGGTAGGGGTGGTGTTGAAGATATAGTAGTAGGGGTTGTGTTTGGGAATATTTTATTGGGGCAGTCAATAGAGAAAGTAGGCGGAGTGTCTAAAAAAATAATACGTCGGTGGGAGGGCCCTTCCCTATAAGTGGTAGTGAGTTGCGTCCACCCTGGTAGTGAGTTGTTGCCACCCTGGTATTCTGGTGTAGGGGCACCATAGTAAAATCTACTATGTTGAAATAAGGCCTATTTGGCCATGTCATCTTGTTCATGTTTTGTTTTCTAAAAAAACCTAGAAGTCTTTGTATTCCATTTGGCAAATAATGGACACATTTTGTATCTAATAGAATCCAAAAAGGTCAACAGGAGTTGGTTGGGATTCAGGGCAGTTGGCCTTCCCTAACTGTTGAGCAACCGTTGATCTTCCAACTCTGGCTCAATAAAAGCATAGAGGAGGAACCGAGAAGAGCATTCTGTAGATTTGAAGATTGTGATTCAGAAATCATCTGAGCAATAATAACTTCTGTCCATCATTTTCTATGTTTGATCTATGTCATAAATATTTCCTAACTGTTCATAATAGCTTTGTGTTCTCTACAATTGAAATAGTTTAGTCTAAATTGTCGAAGATGAGTCGATAACCATTCCACTGGTGGATTTCCAAAGAAATTAGTGGAATGGCATCGGTCTGTACATATTTCTGTTTGTTTTCATTTATCTGTTTGATGGGGCAGATGTTCCAGACTGAGGAGTGTGCACAATAGCATGTCCTAGCATCTCTATGTGCTAGGCGTAGAGTGTAGATTAGACTGTGTGAGAGTTGACAACTCTATCGGTGTATCAGCCTAGCGAAACTGAGGTTCACCGAAGAGAGGCTTATACCAATGAAAGGAAGTTGCGGTCAGAGTCATTCTGTCAACGGGTCGGCCGGATAGGAGTATAAGTCCCGCTGAAAGTTGAAGTCACGCCGAGAGTGGATTGGCCCACCGGCTCATTGCAAGACAAGTTCAAAGTTCCGCCGATAGAAGTGAGTCATACCGATACAGTCACGGTTAAGACAAAAGGGATATCGGTCAAGGCATCGGGACATTAGCTAAAGGATAAAAGACTTCACCGATAAAAGTAAGTCTTGGCGAAGGAAGTTTCGTGGTCGCATCGGCGTAAGTTTGATCATGGAGAGACTTCAGAAAGTCATTCTGGCTTACGGTTGTCAGATCGATCGAAGTGTATTGGTGGCCAGTAAGTGGAGTCTTGCCAATAGAAAACAAATTTGATTTTGTGTGCACTTTCACTGTGCACTCCCCATCATATTGGTATCAGAGCACGAAAAGATTTGGGCGGCAAGTCGAATTGAGGATTTGCAGTATTGTTGGTGTTTGGGTGCTGTTTGTAAATAGTGTATGTTAGACAGAGAAAGTGAGATAGAGGTGGAGAGGATGCCTCCCAAAAGTATGTCGCAGGATGCCATTAAGAAGCTGATCAAGGAGATGCTTGAATCCAAGTTGGGAGAGTTTAAGCAGTCCAAAGGCAAAGACAGGGAAGATGAAAGTGACAGTGATGAAGTGTTGTGTGGTTACACAACACGCTCCATTTTGACTTGGCAAAACAGGGACCCAACTTCTTTTGGCTTGGTTTGTTTTTCTTGCTTTCTGGCGGTTTGGTAAAAATCAGTCAAGTGCATCATCACGTTGAGTCAGGATGAGGTAAGTCATCATTATGAGGTCAGTTTGTCAAAATTCCTATTTCGTATCTATAACCTCATATTCTGGAAGAACATTAAATTTCATGCAGGTTTGTCTTTTACGTCACCCTGGTATTCACCAGGATGTGGGAGTTATGAACAGTCAAAGTTTTGGTCAAACCTGATATTCGCAAGGGGAGGGGTCATATTTTATAATCGGAGTCAAGTTGTTGAAAGATCATCATCATATTGAAACATTCCCCGGATATATCCTGCGGTTCAAATATCTTGACGTCAACTTTAAACGGTAGTAAGTCTTTCCCGTCAAGCGGTCTTTTATATCGCGAACATCATGTTTTGAAAAGTAACCCGATATTCGTAAATATCATCCTGACGCGAAACATCACCCTTAACAAACATCCTGATGACATCATCTGAATACAATAAATGAAGAAACAAACATCCTGATGACATCATCATCATATTTACATTTCGACAGGATATTTTGTAAACATGATCATGTTCGCCCAATATGATGATGACGTCATGAAGCATTTCCGATACAAAGAAAGAATATCATGATGACGTCATCCTGATATTCAGAAAAAAGGATGAGCAAGCTTGTCTCATCATCATCATTTTGTTTTGAAACATCACCCGATAAACCGAAACATCCTCCTGATGTTCTAAAATGTAAACAAAGGGTGCATTATCACCCGAATCTTGTAGCGATAATAATTCCAGTGCTAGGGAGGATGATATTGAAACTCAACCCGATATTTGTGAAATATCATCCTGCCCTCATGATATCCCGCCATATGGATATTCCCCCGCTCCCCTTGCCGCCATTATCATTAAATGCGCACAGATATGGTAGGTGATTCCCGCCGACCCCGGAACCTGATGAAATACCTGACGAGATCTTGAGTTGTCGCACGAATGATCAAATATTGCAATCTAACTTGTCAGAGTTGCCCTAAATTTACCCTAACTACGAGGTTAAAAGGTAATTCAACCGCCATTGTTACGTTTACCTGCGTTAAAATTGTTTTACAGAGCACCAGCCTCTATATCCGCATAACAGCTACCGTTAAGCAATTCGAACTCACAGATAGAAGGAGGGAAGTGATCAGCAGTTGAATTAAGAACATCTTAACGATATACTGGTATAAAGAAAATCTGCATAACCAGGTAAGTGAAATGAAACCCTCATCATGTTGTTTCTAAATGATGTTGTAAGTTCTGGTTATGTATCCATGTAAGTAAGTAATGTGAAATTGATGCAGTAGGCATGATATTTGCAATATGTATGCATGCATATCCCTGTTGTGAGACGAAATGTTGTTAATTGCAGGTACCCATGGCTAAAAAATGCTCAGTCAAGAATCAGGAGGAATTTAGCAGGCCTATGTTCTCTTCCCGGGGAGGGGTCCTGTTCAAATATGGGGCAATTACAGATACCCATCAGGGGATTACCAACCTGGAGGCTTGGTCAGCCAAGCTGAATGATGGACAAGATAAAAGTCCGGTATTGGACACAGTGTTTGTATCAGGTATGTGGAACGCTGCTGGCTTCCCATACTCCATGGAGTCTCCGAAGCTAGTCATTGAATGCGCCCGGAATTATAACCCTCAGACGAGGCAGGTGGTGAAGCATGGGAGAGTGTATGCAGACCTATCCATCAAAGGTCTCTCCCAAACATTTGGATTGCCAATGGGCAGTAAGGTAAAGAGTGTAGACTTGAAGAAGTCTGAAAGAGAATATGAGGCCAACAAGAAGGCGGCCAGAAAGAACATGTATGCTTGGCGGGCCGAGAACAGCACATATAATGCAGCGGCCAAGCTCCCCGTGCATATGTTCAAGTTTGACTTTAATGAGGAGTATCAGTATGTGATTGCCCTACTGAACAGGGTGACTGGCCAGCCTGATACTGGTGATTTTAGAGATTGGATGTACGGCATAATAATGATGTGCCTGTATGCAGACATCAAGCCACTGTGGGGCCAGATAATAGGCGACGCTCTGCATGAGCAGCTGATGAACCTAGGAGGTTCAGACTATGCATTCTACATGACTTCCTATATCGTTTATTCCTGTGCGTATAGAGGCACTTTTGATGCCCTGGTCACAGATGGAAAACTAACAGGCACAAATGCAGCATATATCTGGGATCATCATCCCCAGCTGCAAAGAACCAAATATATCAAGGACTACAAACTGGTCAATGATGCATTTTCTATGCATCTGGTAAGGACCATGGAGGATGACAGAACTAAAAGACTGAGCATGGAAGCTTAGGAGGCAGTATACAGGCATGGGGCATGGTACATACAATTTGCCACCTTTTCCTACATCAGGATAGAAGGTTTCGAAGGACATCCCCTGATGCTGCCCAGATATCCTATAGATGCAGTAGTTTTAATGGAATTTATCAGGCAGGGCTCCACCATGATACAGATGTATAAGGATGCCAAGAAGCTGCCACCCATTTTGTTCCCAGTCAGCATCGGCAACTACATGTGCCCTGACTCTTACAATATAAAGAAGGTGATGGTCACCCTAAATAAGATGAATTTGCTGCCCTTCCCAGTAACAAGACCATATGATCCTTACGGCCGAATGCAGAAGATCTTAGGAAAGCCTATTCACCAGAGGCACCTAGAAGATTTTTGGGCTGACTGCAAAGATGAGGCAGAGGCCAGGAGGAGGAGGTATCAGAGGTTGACTCTGAACCAGATTAGGACATTTGACTGCATATCCCTCCCTCAGCAGCTGAAGAATGATGACGGTAGGATAATGGCAGATGAATATGAGCAGAAGAAGATTTATAATGACACCATATCTGCACCTGACCTCACCATGTAGGAGGATATGTCCTTGGACCCATTCTTTGCTAGAACCCTACACTTGACCCAAGCTTGGGTAGATGCACAGGTAGAGGCATTGAAGAAGAAGGGTGTGGCCATCACGATAGATAGCAAGAAGAAGGGGCAGGACATCTCCACAGATGAATATGATGACTTCCTGCTGGAGAAGAGGAAGACTAAGGGAGAAAGGACCCCTCCACCATAGCAGCCTAGCAAAAGGGCCACAAAGGGCAAGAAGGTGGAAAAAGGACCCAAAGGGGTCATAGTTGACAGGGCAGTATCCACAGCGGAGGAGGCAGCCAAATCAGGGTCAGAATCAGATTCTTCTCTAAAGCCCAAGAAAACCAAGACAGCAGAGGCTGGAATCACAGAGACCCGAGAAGTGGGTCAGTCATCCGAACAACTAGGAAAAGCTATCCTCATGGAGGAGGGGCCTGAAGAAGAGGAGGAAGCTCCACTAATAATAAGAAGAAAGAGGAGAGCTCCGCAGGTGTTGGTTCCCACCACACCTAAGAAACCAAGAACCTCCATGAGAGGTGAGATAAGTCAACCTCCTGCACAATTACAGGAGGCAGGTAGTGAACGGCAGAAAGAACTTTAGCATAACGTTCCACTTCCTACCATTGTCAAGTTCAAAACTGAACTGGCAGAAGAACAACAGAAAGAAGCATCTCAGACACAAGCGGAAGGGCATGTCTCGCTAGACGAGACAATAAATTTGTCTGATGATGAGGTGGTGCAGGATGTAGCTGCACAAGAAATGGAAACACTGGCTGCTGGCATCAGTGTGACTCCTCACAAGCCTCCATCTGTCCAATCGGTGCTTGAGGAGATGAAACAAACAGAAGCGGAGCGAGAAAAGAGCCCGGAACCAGAGAAAAGCCCGGAGCAGATAGCTCAGGACATAGGGCTGGATACACTGATTACTGAGGTGACAAGTCCTGTAGTGGTAGACTTGGCAGAGAAACAGGATGCAAGTCCTGAGAAGCCAGCAGGATCACCTGATAAGGGCCACCTAATAGAGGAGATAGAGATGGCAGAAGCAGAAGGCCATGCTCTTGAATCAGGCTAGCCGAGCCCACAAGATACATCAGCAGGACCTGCTATAGTGGAGGTCCAAGAAATAAAGGCTGATGAGAAGAAGGAAGAAATAGAAGATCCGGCTGATAAGGCACAAGAGGTGGATGGTGCAGGCACAGAACAAGTAACAGCTGCAGAACAGATGCCATCACCTCAGGCAAATCCAATGATATCAGATACGGTGGACATGCCACCAGAAATAGAGAAGCAAAAGGAGGATGATCAACCTCCACAAGGGGAAGAACTGGGGACAGGTGAAGAAAGGATGGAGAAAGATCATGATCATCATGATCCACATACAGGTACACCGCCAGGTTCCCCACACAGAGAAGATGCTCCCCCAGAAAAGGAAGTTCCTCAACAGGAGGAGGCACCACAGGATCCGCAGCAAGGTGAGCATCAAGAGCCAGAAAAAGAAAAGTCACCATCTCCACAATGCTTGTTGGTGGAAACGGGAGATAGAGGTGAACAGCATCATGATGCCGAAAAGCATGATCAGGTGCCTCCATGGTTAGAAAAGGAGGTAAATGTTGAGGAGGAACTTGAAATTCAAGAGTTCGACGTCTCCACCCTATTCTCCACGGATATAATGAAGCCCAAGAGAAAGGCCAGAGTGACTTCGGCCATCAAGAGAGATCCGGCGACAGGGAGAAGGACCGCACAAATTGTTGTACCTGCGGTAGAGAAGGAGAAAGGCAAAATCACTGTGGATGAATTCCAGATAAGCACAGTTGATTTGGGTTTTGCCAACGAAGAGTAGGAAGGTCAAGAAGGTAAGGACATTATAGACTCTCTAATTCAGAAAGTGAAAAGAGAGAAAGAGAAGAATAAGCAACATAAAGAGCACATTGCTCAGTTGCATGCGTACATTAAAGGCTTGACCAATCCTGAGGATACTACAAGTGAAGCTGCAGTCCCATTGACTGCCATTTCTCAAGAGGAGATAAATAAACTGGACCTCATGAAACATGAGGCTTCCGTAATAAGGAAATGGATGTCATCCACATTGGATGATGCTATTGAAATAATGAAGGGTTCTTTGAAAAGATGGAGCATATTAAGTGACTCCAAAACCAAGGTGGACAGATTGCAGACGCAGACCGGGAAAAGGTCTTATCAACTGGAGAAAGTCCTCAGCCTGTTGGGAGAAATAAGGAAAATAAATCCACAACTGCTTATTAGTAAGCAGGTATTAAATAATAATACTGCATTGTTAGTGGATATCTGGTACAAGGATGTACAGTTTGAATGCGGAGTCCTCAAGAGATGCAATAATAAGCTGAGGGAGATCAGCATGAGGCTACGTGATTTAATGGGCATTGAAGCAGATATGCTAGAAACATTAGAGGGCAAGGTGGAAGGAAAGATAGAGAATCAAGATGAAGATTCTGCCCTTAAGGCTTTGCGCAGTAACTTCCAGATGGAAGATGATGGTCCACTCATCCACTTGACAGAAGATTTTATAAATAAGGTGATGAGGATCAAGGTCAAGATGGAGACATACAATGAGACACTGCAGGACAGAGAAAATAAGCTAGATAACAGCAAGGATAAGTATGAGGCACACAAGCACGCCATTATCAAGGCAAAGACTCAAGATGGCGGAGGAATAGATCAGGTTGTGTGGTCATACGAACAGATCCAGAGCAGCATGCAACCCCATATGCAGCAGCATCATCATCCGGATAGCGAAAGTTCAGAAAGTGATGCACATGATGATGATCCGCATGAATCAGCTAAAGAACATGATGAAGATACATCATGAAGGGGGAATATTTTGCATAGGTAATGTAGATAGTTGCCAGCTGGCAACTTGTGCTATTTTGTAAAGTTGGTGTGTCATGGAATGATGACCGTTGATTTGTATTGATATATCAGATCCGTGGATCTTTTGTAACGGATTCCTCACCTTATTCTATAAAAGGTGGTGGAATGCCTTGTTATATTCATTTGAAACTTAATTGAAATCCGTTTGCTGAAGTATTCAGGGCTCATTTCAAAGCTGCTGTATATGTATATGTCTTTTTGCATACTTAATGAAAGGGAAGAGTATTTTGATTACAAAATCTTCGTAAATCTTGAGTAATCTATGTCTGAATTCTGGATATGTGCTTTGATTTGCTGCGTCCCTTGGAGTGCTCATCATGTTGCATGTATTGTTTTCATTCATTATCCTCTGAAGTTTGCATCAACTGTATCTAGCTGTGGAATGTCCTGGTGAACATATGGTTTGATTTCTTCTCCTCATGACAGTATCAAGCATGTATGTAGATCAAAAGCTAAAGGTTCAACTTAATTAGAAGCATTTCCTTTAATTTCTTTTAATTTCAGAAAGTCTCACTGTCATAATTGCAAATAACTGATAATCTTAAGCAAACAACCCAAAATATGCAGACATCTCGTAGATAATTGCAAATATTTAGCATATTTGAACACTAAGCATGCACAACTGAAAATATCATGCAATGATCGAGGTATTTTACTTCTTTTCATCAAATAACCGCATAAATTGACTTCTCTATAAAGAATTTCTGCAGGAACGTCATGATGATAATACGTTTTCACGTAAGGCCCCAAAATGGAAACAGCAATTCACATTAACTACTGAGTAACGTCAGTCGATTAAGACCTAATCACCGGAGACTTGGGATCATGAATTCTCTGAATTCACTGTATCTTTCAAGATGAATAAAGGTTAATGTGTACTTTTATTCTATGTTTGTTTGTGACTAACATCATGACCAACATAAATTGGCGCTAGAAGGAGGGCAGTCCAGAAAACCACGCTCATCATCATTATTTGCAGGTTTGATGATGCATTGCGTAAGGTAACCTCGGATCGCCTGTAAATTTTAGTAAATTACGTAAATATTTACTGTGATAAGTTTGTACATGTTCATTCTATGTAAAGACTTCCAGCTCTCGCATAAATATTGCAAGCTTTACAGTAGATTGTTGTGAATTCACAAATATTGGCCAAAGATATGCAAATTTGTTCAAAATTTTGAAGAATTTAGGCCAGAGGCACTTTAGATCTCGTGCTACGGGTCATGATACCCCAATATCCTGTCATATTTACAGTATCTTCGCAAATATTTCATAAATATCCAGTCTGATTTGCCATCTGACCGCAAATATCACCTCATCCGGTGGAATCCAGCCAATATTTGCAAAGTTTCAACCAATTTGCCTCCGATTCAAGAAATCCTGGCTCACAGGATAAATACCAGGTCTAGACCTAGTGAAATTTTTTAAGAATTGCCTGTTAGAGGTTTCAGTCCGCGGACTGTAGACATTCATCATACTCCAGGGTCTAGTGTGTCTAGAGCTTCACCAGGACCTCCTCCTGTAACTCCTGTTGGTTTGCAAATACCTTCTGGTATATCTGTGACACCTCCTGTTCAACCCCAGGGTGTGCCTTTAGTTCAAACTCAGCCAGCTGCACCACCAGTTCAGCCCCCTCAGGCCGCAATGTCGTTCTTTGCCGCAGAGTCACCTTTGACCTTCAATGCATATCATGAGTTACCAAAGAATCCGGACAAACTTTGCCCAAAATACCATCCCTATCAAGATGCTGATGATCATATCAGGACATTTAAAGAAGCCTGCTGCAGAGCCAGAATAGAACATCAGGACGTGGTGTGCAGATTATTTCCTTTTTCCTTAGGGGAAGAGGCTTATAATTGGTTCATCAGTCTGGGCCAAGCCTCTGTTGGTTCATGGGCCATCTTAGAGAAAGCTTTTCTTGACAGGTTCAAGGTCCCTATTGATCCATCTATGAATTATCACATGTTTGCTACAATCAAAAGACTTGAGAATGAGCCTATTGCTAATTTCAATGCTAGGTTCCAGAAAATGTTGTCCAAGTTAGTTGCCCCATATGTAGTAACTGATGCTGCTGCTAGGAGTATCTATTATTCAGCCCTGGATCCATTAACGTCCATGTTCATCAGGAGAACACATCCAGAGATCACTACATTGACAGGAGCTTTTCAAGAAGCTATCAAGGTAAATCAGCAGTTGATACCTGCTCCTACTCCGAATTTAGTATTCCCTACTTTGCCAGGCATGCAATCACAATATCCTGCACAGTATCCTGCACCGTATTCACCTCAGTACCCTGCACAATATCCAAATGGAGCAGTGATACCTCCAACAGTCATGCCTGCACCTTTACAAGTACCTCCATTGAGCATTATGCCTCCTAATGGAAATATCCAACTACCACAATATCCTGCACATGCTTAGACACCTCAGGGTATTGATTTATCCAACAATAACCATGGATCTTCTTTTTTCAAGCCTCAGACTAAAGATGTAGTTGCCAAAGCCCAAGAGGAAAAGGAAGAAATCAAAGAAATTTCTGCTCAGTTGAGAAAACTCACCACCGAAGTAACACATTTGAGAAATCAAGGGTTTTATGCACAGTCAGGTCAGAATAGGAATTATTCCAATGACAGACCCAACTACCCTGATAGAGGGTATAACAACAATAACTTCAACAATAATGGTGGAACTAACAATAATCCTCCTAGACAGCCCAGAATATGGAACTCCAGGCCAAATACGGTTCATTACCATCACCCCTGGATAATCAGCCTCCAGGTGAAGCTAAACAGACTACTAGAGTCAATCTTGCTGAGGCAGCCCTTACCAATTGGTGTAGGATCCACAATACCAATGCCCATGCAGAATTAGATTGTCCACAGTTTAGGATTGCTGCCAGCATCTTTCAGACCGAAGTATCCAACACTTCTGGAAATCCACCTTAGGCAGAAGGAAATGAGATAGTTCCTTGTGGATATGACTCAGCTTTTGTGCTAGAAACATACACTAATCAGCCTCATCCGAGTGGTGATTAGACCTGTGAGGAATCTGCTTTAACCTTTGAAACAAATTACATTTTTCCTTTTGAGGATGAAAATGAACCTGCTAGAGAGCATGAGGAAGTACATGCATACCAACAGCAGTATCCTGGTAAGCATAATTATAACTTGAGAAGTACTACTAACAGACCTACTGGTCCATTGACATCATCTTTGCCTCCAAACAACTTCAACACACCTCCTGATCCTAAGGCTAACAATAACCCTGGATTTCCCAAGGTGAATGCTCAGTACTTGTCACCGCAAAACACAGTAACAAAGGTTGTAAATACACCTCAAGAGTCTGACAAGTTAGTCAGCTATTTGGCTGATGAAATGAAGAAAATCAAGATCAGCCTGTCCTTATCGGAGTTATTGAAAACTCCTGCCATCAAAAGGGCATTCATGAAGTCACTAGATGATCCTGCTCCTAAAGAGGATAGTCATCTTTCAAGTCAATCCAATGGCAAAGATCATGCTGCTAAGGACAATGTAATCAAGCCTAAAGTGTCATCTACAGTCCAAGCCGCTGAAACCTCCCACATGACATTGTATAGAGATAAAACTGAATCACCTCCGTTTCTCCTCACCATAAGAATGTTCAGCAAGAACTTGCACAACTGTCTGGTGGATTCCGGAGCCTCAACGAATGTTATGCCTTTGACAATATGCAACGCATTAGGACTGCATCTTACTAAATCCTTAAAGAAGGTCACTCAGCTGGACAAAACAGAAGTAAGTGTAGTAGGAGAACTAACTCACATTCACATGCAGCTAGCATCTGATCCTAGGATCCAGTATTACATTGACATTCAGGTAGTTGACATACCTGATACTTATGGGATGTTGCTTAGTCGAGACTGGTCTAAAACGCTTAACGGATATATGTCCACAGATTTCAGTCACATGTGGTTGCCGTGGAAAGGTATACCTAATCAGATCAGGATTGATGCTGAACCTAGGATGAAACATATGATCACGGAATACAACAAAACGAATGAGATCATGTACGTAAACGTAGAACCTGGAGTTTATTGCATCAGGCCGCAGACTGTTAAAATAGAGGAGATCCTGATGCTTGATGTTCATCATCATCATGATGATGATTATCATGAAGACATCTCAAACATGGAATTTGACAAAGATCCAGATAATGAGAATGAAATAGATCGCTTCAGAGGTTTTGAGATGCATTTATCTACTCAGGTAAAACGTTGCCAATTATTGAATATACCTGCTAATGACATTTTGATTGATGGATGGTGCAGATTACACAGCGAAGCACACTCAGAAAAGACTTGTGAAACATGCTTAGACATGATGATACTGGAGCAGACATACAGTGAGGCATCATCATCATATTCCGAGGTGAGTGCTACATCTGATGATGATGACGATACTAATTTCTATTTGTCTTCTGCAGGAATAGGAGAGTTGACAGATCCTGATGAAGGTCATGTCCTAGAAGCAGAAGAGATCCTGGTTTCCAACCAGATGAATGATGCAGAAAAAGAAAAGATCACTCCTGGCAGCGATTGCTTCATGGAACCAGATTATGAGTTGTCTGATGAAGACAAAGGTAGTGACCTAACGAAGTTTGAAGAATTTCTGGTAAAAGAAATAGAGAAGATGACACGACAGCATAAATCTCCCCAGGAGGTTTTAATTAAAGGTTGGTGTAGGCTGCATGAGGCGCCTCACTCAGAAACAACTTGCTCACTATGTTTACACCTTTTGAAGAGGCATGCAGCTGTAAATCTTGAACATCATCCTCCTGATGCTATGGAAGAGAAAACAGGAAAGTCCTCAGGCTCACATAATAAAGAAAAGAAGAAACTTGAGGATGATGACATCTCTAAGTTAAAGTGGATATCAGGCGGGGCAGCAGCCAGAGCTGCAAAGAAGAAAGGAGGACCAAATAAATATCCTGCTGAGGATAGGTGTCCTGCTGAAGATAAACCTTGGATCCTGAGGTTTGATGGATCCAAATCTAAGCAAGGTGCTGGGGTAGGAATAGATCTCATTGATCCATCAGGAAAATCCTATTTGGCAGCTTACAGACTGCAGTTCCCCTGTACCAATAATGTCGCAGAGTATGAAGCTCTGATTCATGGAATGTTGTTCGCTCATAAGAAAAAAGTAAGGATCCTGCATGTCTTTGGGGATTCAGAACTAGTTGTGAGGCAAGTAAGAGGAATTTACTCCTGTAACTACAGAAGACTATCAAATTACAGGCATCGTGTGTGGGACCTGATTGAAGATTTTGATGCCTTTAATATCATTCATGTACCAAGAGAACAGAACTAGAGGGCAGATGCACTCGCCCAGGCTGCCAGCACGTTGGAACCACTGTCTATATCTGGTCTAAAGAGATTTTCAGTAGAATTGGTGTCAGTACCATCAGTACCTGACAATGTGACTAATCTCCAGTGTTTGATGATGATCAGCACATCCTGGACTTCATATCAAACAGAGACATATTTGAAGCTCAGATCATAGATGAGAATGGTATGGAAGATCATGTCTGGGAAGAAGATGAGATACTAGAATTGCCTAGCAACAGAATTCCCAAAGGTATGATTGAATTAGAAAGAGCTTTTGATCTAGATAATATGCTTAAACATAAAGATCTGCCTAAGGCAGATGGAGGTCAATATTCACAAGTGAATATTGGACAAGCTGATGACAAGAGAAACGTCTTATTGGGTAAGGTTTGTACACCAGAAGAGTTAGAAGGAATAACTCAGGCCCTTAAGGATTACATACATGTAATTGCATGGACTTATGATGAGCTAAAGACGTATGACTCTTCTGTCATAACTCATACTATACCTCTCAAGCCAGATGCAAAACCTTTCCGACAGAAGCAGAGGCCGGTCAATGCTCTGCTTGAACCAATCATCCTAGAGGAAGTCAAGAAATTGTTAAATGCTTGGATAATATTTCCTGTAAGGCACTCCACTTGGGTAGCAAATCTTGTGCCAGTCAGAAAGAAGAATGGAGACATCAGGTTATGTGTAGATTTCAGGAACCTGAACAGAGCATCAGAAAAAGATAATTATCCTTTGCCCTCCTTGGATGAAGTTTTACAGATTGTAAATGGAGCCAAAATGATGTCCTTCCTGGATGGTTTTTCAGGATACAACCAAGTGATGGTTGATAAAATTGATAGATTGAAAACTGCCTTCACCACAAAGTGGGGTATATTTGCATACAAACGTATGCCATTTGGACTCATAAATGTTGGAGCTACATTCCAGAGAGCAATGGACATAGCCTTCAGAGGTTTAATAGGAAAGTGTATAGTCATCTACATGGATGACCTGACGGTTTTCTCCAAGGAAAGGGGAAATCATGTTGCTGATCTCAGAAGCGTGCTGAAGAAATGTGAAGAATATGGAATATCTTTGAATCCTAAGAAGTGCATATTTGGAGTCACAACAGGAAAGTTACTAGGCCACCTGATCACAGAAGATGGAATTATCATTGATCCTGACAGGGTGGAGTCTATTATGAAGTTACAACTTCCAAGAAGCAGAAAGGAACTTAAGTCTTACTTTGGTAAGATAAATTTTGTGAGGAAATTCATCACCGGCTTTGCTGAGATTGTCAGACCACTAAATGCCATGTTGAAAAAGGATGCACAAATTGAGTGGACACCAGAAGCCAAGGCTGCTTTTGAAGATATAAAAAAGGCCATTTCAGATGCTCCTGTCCTCATTAGTCCAGATTATACAAGAGATTTCTACATCTACTCATTTGCCTCAAAACATACTTCTGCAGCAGTGTTAACTCAAAGAAATGAAGAGAAAGAAGAGAAACCAATTGCTTTCATGAGCTGTCCTTTCAGGGATGCTGAATTAAGATATGTAGATGTTGAAAGACAGGCACTTGCATTAGTCAGAGCAGTAAAGAAGTTCAGACATTATATACTGAGAAGCAGAGTGATTGCTGTGGTACCAGACGCAGCAGTGAAGATGCTGCTGATGCAGAGTGAACCTGGTGAAAAAAGAGCCAAATGGATTACTGTATTACAAGAATATGACATGGAGATCACACCAATGAAGCTGGTGAGAGGACAAGCTCTGAGCCAGATGATATCTGAAACAGATCCAAACATCATCAGTCAGCAGTATGTGATCAATGAGAAAGATAAGAAAGAATGGTATTGAGATATCAGGCACATCCTGATCACTGGAAGATGTCCTTCAAGAATGCAAGCTTCACAGAGAAGAGCCTTGAAGATAAGGTCCCAGAAGTATATGATGAAGGGAGGAACCTTATTTAAGAAGAATTATGAAGGAATATACCTGAGATGTTTAGAGAAGCTTGAAGCAAATAAAGTTTTGACAGAGTTACATGACAAGTTTGGAATGGCACACGGATCAGCATTGGCCACAACACATGCAATCCTCAGAGCAGGATATTACTGGCCTACAATTTTTAAAGACACGGCTGATCATGTTAAATGTTGTCATGTCTGTCAGGTTGCTGCCAACAGAGAGAAATATGCTGCACAACCGTTGCAGCCAGTGGTGGAAGAGCACCCATTTGCACAATGGGGCATGGACTTCATAGGACCAATCAATCCTCTGTCTTCCTCAGGCCATAGGTATGTCTTAACGATTACTGACTATTGTACTAGATGGACTGAGGCTTTTAGTAGCAAAACTTGCACTGCAGATGATGTCATCAAGTTTCTGGAAAGCAACATTGTCACCAGGTATGGAATTCCTTATGCATTGGTAAGCGATAATGGTTCTGCCTTCATTTCCACCAAATTGTCAAGTTGGGCTTTTGATCATGGGATCATACTTAAGTTTTGATCCAACTACTATCCCCAGGGAAATGGATTAGCAGAATCCACCAACAAGAATTTACTGAGTATCATAAGAAAATTGATAGAGAGAAATCCCAGGGAATGGAACTCATTTCTGAAATATGCCTTATGGGTAGATAGAACTAGAATAAAAACTACATTAGGAAACTCACCCTTCCAACTAGTATATGGTGTAGATCCTATCCTCCCTGTAAACTTGAAAATTCCTACTCTATAGTTTGCTCAAGAATATTTAGGCATAGATAATAAGTAGGAAGTCAGGTTGCTTCAGTTGATGCACCTGGAAGAAAAACGAAGTCAAGCGATTGACCAATTTGCGAAACATCAGGCTGTTGTCAAACGCTGGTTTGACAAGAGAGCCAGAATTAAAGCTTTCAGGATATCTGATTTAGTCCTGATGTGGGATAAAGCCCATGAAAAGAAAGGTGATCATGGTAAGTTTGATAGATTATGGATAGGTCCCTTTCAGATTTTTGAGATCTTAGGAGACAGCACTTATAGGCTTAAGAACCTGATAGGCAAGGATGTCCCATTGCTAGTTAATGGACAATTCCTCAAACATTATTTCCAGGCCTGAATGACTTCGTGATAGTCATATATACCATAATGTATATTTGTGTAGTTGTTTGTACAGTTCGTTTGTTGTGCCTATTTTGTTTGGCTGGTTGGGACCTTGTTCTGGTAAGTCAGGATGATGCACTTCATCACCCTAGAAAATAATTAAGTTGTTAAGATTCAAATGATGAGATCACATTTAAACATAGGTTATGATTCATTCTAAGAAGTGTTCATGATCAGGTTTGTGATGTCTTTTCATCAGGGTGCTTTTTCTTGGTCAAAGTGAATCCATCACAATGAAACACCTAACAGCCTTGGGTTTGTTGAACACACTAGTATAGGTGTTAAGTGAAAAATCTAAAGGGACTCCCTTGCTACCAGTGCAATCTCCAACCTAAAGCTGCAAGTGACTATACCTTGTACAAATGAGCTTACATGATGATATCAGATATAAATATTAAGTGAAAATCAGAAAAGAAATAAAATTAGGACATCTAAGTAACCCTACCGGGGCTATGGACGCCTGCTGGCAGTGGGGCTCTACTTAGGGAGATTGTATAGATAACCTTGCCGGGGCTATAGACGCCTGCTGGCAGCAAGGCTCTATCCAGGTTGGCTATGAGGGATGATCTCCAACTATGTAGTTTAACACCAGTTACTTACGTGTTCAACTTACTTTCAAGATGAGGATAATTAATCATATGCACACACCTGATCCTTTGTTAGCATTATCACCATAATGAAATTTTATCATTCAAAGGACCATGATGCTTACCCTTTAGATAGAATTAGAGCACTATAAATAAATGTGATCACATCACTTGAATCATTGGAATTTGTTCATTTTCTTTGGTGGCAAGTTGTTGTGTGGTTACACAACACGCCCCATTTTGACTTGGCAAAATAGGGACCCAACTTCTTCTGGCTTGGTTTGTTTTTCTTGCTTTCTGGCGGTTTGGTAAAAATCAGTCAAGTGCATCATCACGTTGAGTCAGGATGAGGTAAGTCATCATTATGAGGTCAGTTTGTCAAAATTCCTATTTCGTATCTATAACCTCATATTCTGGAAGAACATTAAATTTCATGCAGGTTTGTCTTTTACGTTACCCTGGTATTCACCAGGATGTGGGAGTTATGAACAGTCAAAGTTTTGGTCAAACCTGATATTCGCAAGGGGAGGGGTCATATTTTATAATCGGAGTCAGGTTGTTGAAAGATCATCATCATATTGAAACATTCCCTGGATATATCCTGCGGTTCAAATATCCTGACGTCAACTTTAAACGGTAGTAAGTCTTTCCCGTCAAGCGGTCTTTTATATCGCGAACATCATGTTTTGAAAAGTAACCCGATATTCGTAAATATCATCCTGACGCGAAACATCACCCTTAACAAACATCCTGATGACATCATCTGAATACGATAAACGAAGAAACAAACATCCTGATGACATCATCATCATATTTACATTTCGACAGGATATTTTGTAAACATGATCATGTTCGCCCAATATGACGATGACGTCATGAAGCATTTCCGATACAAAGAAAGAATATCATGATGACGTCATCCTAATATTCAGAAAAAAGGATGAGCAAGCTTGTCTCATCATCATCATTTTGTTTTGAAACATCACCCGATAAACCGAAACATCCTCCTGATGTTCTAAAATGTAAACAAAGGGTGCATTATCACCCGAATCTTGTAGCGATAATAATTCCAGTGCTAGGGAGGATGATATTGAAACTCAACCCGATATTTGTGAAATATCATCCTGCCCTCATGATATCCCGCCATATGGATATTCCCTTGCTCCCCTTGCCACCATTATCATTAAATGCGCACAGATATGGTAGGTGATTCCCGCCGACCCCGGAACCCGATGAAATACCTGACGAGATCTTGAGTTGTCGCATGAATGATCAAAGATTGCAATCTAACTTGTCAGAGTTGCCCTAAATTTACCCTAACTACGAGGTTAAAAGGTAATTCAACCGCCATTGTTACGTTTACCTGCGTTAAAATTGTTTTACAGAGCACCAGCCTCTATATCCGCATAACAGCTACCGTTGCGCAATTCAAACTCACAGATAGAAGGAGGGAAGTGATCAGCAGTTGAATTAAGAGCATCTTAACGATATACTGGTATAAAGAAAATCTGCATAACTAGGTAAGTGAAATGAAACCCTCATCATGTTGTTTCTAAATGATGTTGTAAGTTCTGGTTATGTATCCATGTAAGTAAGTAATGTGAAATTGATGCAGTAGGCATGATATTTGCAATATGTATGCATGCATATCCCTGTTGTGAGACGAAATGTTGTTAATTGCAGGTACCCATGGCTGAAAAATGCTCAGTCAAGAATCAAGAGGAATTTAGCAGGCCTATGTTCTTTTCCCGGGGAGGGGTCCTGTTCAAATATGGGGCAATTACAGATACCCATCAGGGGATTACCAACCTGGAGGCTTGGTCAGCCAAGCTGAATGATGGACAAGATAAAAGTCCGGTATTGGACGCAGTGTTTGTATCAGGTATGTGGAACGCTGCTGGCTTCCCATACTCCATGGAGTCTCTGGAGCTAGTCATTGAATGCACCCGGAATTATAACCCTCAGACGAGGCAGGTGGTGAAGCATGGGAGAGTGTATGCAGACCTATCCATCAAAGGTCTCTCCCAAACATTTGGACTGCCAATGGGCAGTAAGGTAAAGAGTGTAGACTTGAAGAAGTCTGAAAGAGAATATGAGGCCAACAAGAAGGCGGCCAGAAAGAACATGTATGCTTGGCGGGCCGAGAACAGCACATATAATGCAGCGGCCAAGCTCCCCGTGCATATGTTCAAGTTTGACTTTAATGAGGAGTATCAGTATGTGATTGCCCTACTGAACAGGGTGACTGGCCAGCCCGATACTAGTGATTTTAGAGATTGGATGTATGGCATAATAATGATGTGCCTGTATGCAGACATCAAGCCACTGTGGGGCCAGATAATAGGCGACGCTTTGCATGAGCAGCTGATGAACCTAGGAGGTTCAGACTGTGCATTCTACATGACTTCCTATATCGTTTATTCCTGTGCATATAGAGGCACTTTTGATGCCCTGGTCACAGATCGAAAACTGACGGGCACAAATGCAGCATATATCTGGGATCATCATCCCCAGATGCAAAGAACCAAATATATCAAGGACTACAAACTGGTCAATGATGCATTTTCTATGCATCTGGTAAGGACCATGGAGGATGACAGAACTAAAAGACTAAGCATGGAAGCTCAGGAGGCAGTTTACAGGCATGGGGCATGGTACATACAATTTGCCACCTTTTCCTACATCAGGATAGAAGGTTTCGAAGGACATCCCCTGATGCTGCCCAGATATCCTACAGATGCAGTAGTTTTAATGGAATTTATCAGGCAGGGCTCCACCATGATACAGATGTATAA
The DNA here is from genome assembly GCA_027924645.1 of Cunninghamia lanceolata. NCBI lineage: Eukaryota > Viridiplantae > Streptophyta > Pinopsida > Cupressales > Cupressaceae > Cunninghamia > Cunninghamia lanceolata. The sequence goes on from BSBN01000049.1 coordinate 17,919,382, forward strand.
GGATGCCAAGAAGCTGCCACCCATTTTGTTCCCAGTCAGCATCGGCAACTACATGTGCCCTGACTCTTACAATATAAAGAAGGTGATGGTCACCCTAAATAAGATGAATTTGCTGCCCTTCCTAGTAACGAGACCATATGATCCTTACGGCCGAATGCAGAAGATCTTAGGAAAGCCTATTCATCAGAGGCACCTAGAAGATTTTTGGGCTGACTGCGAAGATGAGGCAGAGGCCAGGAGGAGGAGGTATCAGAGGTTGACTCTGAACCAGATTAGGACATTTGACTGCATATCCCTCCCTCAGCAGCTGAAGAATGATGACGGCAGGATAATGGCAGATGAATATGAGCAGAAGAAGATTTATAATGACACCATATCTGCACCTGACCTCACCATGTAGGAGGATATGTCCTTGGACCCATTCTTTGCTAGAACCCTACACTTGACCCAAGCTTGGGTAGATGCACAGGTAGAGGCATTGAAGAAGAAGGGTGTGGCCATCACGATAGATAGCAAGAAGAAGGGGCAGGATATCCCCACAGATGAATATGATGACTTCCTGCTGGAGAAGAGGAAGACTAAGGGAGAGAGGACCCCTCCACCACAGCAGCCTAGCAAAAGGGCCACAAAGGGCAAGAAGGTGGAAAAAGGACCCAAAGGGGTCATAGTTGACAGGGCAGTATCCACAGTGGAGGAGGCAGCCAAATCAGGGTCAGAATCAGATTCTCCTCCAAAGCCCAAGAAAACCAAGACAGCAGAGGCTGGAATCATAGAGACCCGAGAAGTGGGTCAGTCATCCGAACAACCAGGCAAAGCTATCCTCATGGAGGAGGGGCCTGAAGAAGAGGAGGAAGCTCCACTAATAATAAGAAGAAAGAGGAGAGCTCCGCAAGTGTTGGTTCCCACCACACCTAAGAAACCAAGAACCTCCATGAGAGGTGAGATAAGTCAACCTCCTGCACAATTACAGGAGGCAGGTAGTGAAGGGCAGAAAGAACTTCAGCATAACATTCCACTTCCTACCATTGTCAAGTTCAAAACTGAACTGGCAGAAGAACAACAGAAAGAAGCATCTTAGACACAAGCGGAAGGGCATGTCTCGCTAGACGAGACAATAAATTTGTCTGATGATGAGGTGGTGCAGGATGTAGCTACACAAGAAATGGAAACACTGGCTGCTGGCATCAGTGTGACTCCTCACAAGCCTCCATCTGTCCAATCGGTGCTTGAGGAGATGAAACAAACAGAAGCGGAGCGAGAAAAGAGCCCGGAACCAGAGAAAAGCCCGGAGCAGATAGCTCAGGACATAGGGCTGGAGACACTAATTACTGAGGTGACAAGTCCTGTAGTGGTAGACTTGGCAGAGAAATAGGATGCAAGTCCTGAGAAGCCAGCAGGATCACCTGATAAGGGCCACCTAATAGAGGAGATAGAGATGGCAGAAGTAGAAGGCCATGCTCTTGAATCAGGCCAGCCGAGCCCACAAGATACATTAGCAGGACCTGCTATAGTGGAGGTCCAAGAAATAAAGGCTGATGAGAAGAAGGAAGAAATAGAAGATCCGGCTGATAAGGCACAAGAGGTGGATGGTGCAGGCACAGAACAAGTAACAGCTGCAGAACAGATGCCATCACCTCGGGCAGATCCAATGATATCAGATACGGTGGACATGCCACCAGAAATAGAGAAGCAAAAGGAGGATGATCAACCTCCACAAGGGGAAGAACTGGGGACAGGTGAAGAAAGGATGGAGAAAGATCATGATCATCATGATCCACATACAGGTACACCGTCAGGTTCCCCACACAGAGAAGATGCTCCCCCAGAAAAGGAAGTTCCTCAACAGGAGGAGGCACCACAGGATCTGCAGCAAGGTGAGCATCAAGAGCCAGAAAAAGAAAAGTCACCATCTCCACAACGCTTGTTGGTGGAAACGGGAGATAGAGGTGAATAGCATCATGATGCCGAAAAGCATGATCAGGTGCCTCCATGGTTAGAAAAGGAGGTAAATGTTGAGGAGGAACTTGAAATTCAAGAGTTCGACGTCTCCACCCTGTTCTCCATGGATATAATGAAGCCCAAGAGAAAGGCCAGAGTGACTTCGGCCATCAAGAGAGATCCGGCGACAGGGAGAAGGACCGCACAAATTGCTGTACCTGCGGTAGAGAAGGAGAAAGGCAAAATCACTGTGGATGAATTCTAGATAAGCACAGTTGATTTGGGTTTTGCCAACGAAGAGCAGGAAGGTCAAGAAGGTAAGGACATTATAGACTCTCTAATTTAGAAAGTGAAAAGAGAGAAAGAGAAGAATAAGCAACATAAAGAGCACATTGCTCAGTTGCATGCGTACATTAAAGGCTTGACCAATCCTGAGGATACTACAAGTGAAGCTGCAGTCCCATTGACTGCCATTTCTCAAGAGGAGATAAATAAACTGGACCTCATGAAACATGAGGCTTCCGTAATAAGGAAATGGATGTCATCCACATTGGATGATGCTATTGAAATAATGAAGGGTTCTTTGAAAAGATGGAGCATATTAAGTGACTCCAAAACCAAGGTGGACAGATTGCAGACGCAGACCGGGAAAAGGTCTTATCAACTGGAGAAAGTCCTCAACCTGTTGGGAGAAATAAGGAAAATAAATCCACAACTGCTTATTAGTAAGCAAGTATTAAATAATAATACTGCATTGTTAGTGGATATCTGGTACAAGGATGTACAGTTTGAATGCGGAGTCCTCAAGAGATGCAATAATAAGCTGAGGGAGATCAGCATGAGGCTACGTGATTTAATGGGCATTGAAGCAGATATGCTAGAAACATTAGAGGGCAAGGTGGAAGGAAAGATAGAGAATCAAGATGAAGATTCTGCCCTTAAGGCTTTGCGCAGTAACTTCCAGATGGAAGATGATGGTCCACTCATCCACTTGACAGAAGAATTTATAAATAAGGTGATGAGGATCAAGGTCAAGATGGAGACCTACAATGAGACACTGCAGGACAGAGAAAATAAGCTGGATAACAGCAAGGATAAGTATGAGGCACACAGGCACGCCATTATCAAGGCAAAGACTCAAGATGGCGGAGGAATAGATTAGGTTGTGCGGTCATACGAACAGATTCAGAGCAGCATGCAACCCCATATGCAGCAGCATCATCATCCGGATAGCGAAAGTTCAGAAAGTGATGCACATGATGATGATCCGCATGAATCAGCTGAAGAACATGATGAAGATACATCATGAAGGGGGAATATTTTGCATAGGTAATGTAGATAGTTGCCAGCTGGCAACTTGTGCTATTTTGTAAAGTTGGTGTGTCATGGAATGATGACCGTTGATTTGTATTGATATATCAGATCCGTGGATCTTTTGTAACGGATTCCTCACCTTATTCTATAAAAGGCGGTGGAATGCCTTGTTATATTCATTCGAAACTTAATTGAAATCCGTTTGCTGAAGTATTCAGGGCTCATTTCAAAGTTGCTGTATATGTATATGTCTTTTTGCATACTTAATGAAAGGGAAGAGTATTTTGATTACAAAATCTTCCTAAATCTTGAGTAATCTATGTCTGAATTCTGGATATGTGCTTTGATTTGCTGCGTCCCTTGGAGTGCTCATCATGTTGCATGTATTGTTTTCATTCATTATCCTCTGAAGTTTGCATCAACTGTATCTAGCTATGGAATGTCCTGGTGAACATATGGTTTGATTTCTTCTCCTCATGACAGTATCAAGCATGTATGTAGATCAAAAGCTAAAGGTTCAACTTAATTAGAAGCATTTCCTTCAATTTCTTTTAATTTCAGAAAGTCTCGCTGTCATAATTGCAAATAACTGATAATCTTAAGCAAACAACCCAAAATATGCAGACATCTCGTAGATAATCGCAAATATTTAGCATATTTGAACACTAAGCATGCACAACTGAAAATATCATGCAATGATCGAGGTATTTTACTTCTTTTCATCAAATAACCGCATAAATTGACTTCTCTGTAAAGAATTTCTGCAGGAACGTCATGATGATAATACGTTTTCACGTAAGGCCCCAAAATGGAAACAGCAATTCACATTAACTACTGAGTAACGTCAGTCGATTAAGACCTAATCACCAGAGACTTGGGATCATGAATTCTCTGAATTCACTGTATCTTTCAAGATGAATAAAGGTTAATGTGTACTTTTATTCTATGTTTGTTTGTGACTAACATCATGACCAACATAAATTGGCGCTAGAAGGAGGGCAGTCCAGAAAACCACGCTCATCATCATTATTTGCAGGTTTGATGATGCATAGCGTAAGGTAACCTCGGATCGCCTGTAAATTTCAGTAAATTACATAAATATTTACTGTGATAAGTTTGTACATGTTCATTCTATGTAAAGACTTCCAGATCTCGCGTAAATATTGCAAGCTTTACAGTAGATTGTTGTGAATTCACAAATATTGGCCAAAGATACGCAAATTGGAGACTCACGTAGCAGAGGAGGCTACTGAGGAAGAAGGCCTAATGGAAGAGGTGGGACAAATGGATCAGGTAGAGGATCTAAGTTCTCCAATATGACATGTTATAACTACAATCAGATAGGGCACCAGGCATACAAGTGTCCAGAGAAGGCCTCAACTTCTCATGGTGGTGAGAAGAGAACCACTTTGATTCAAGAGGATGCAAGGAGTGTGACATCTCCTGAAGTGAATCTAACATCAGAGATGGGAGAAAATCCAATGATCAAGAGGATGCTACTCAAGGAACCAGTGCAGATTGAACCGTCTCAAAGAAGGGCTTTGTTTAGAATCAACTGCAAGATCCAAGGTAAGGTTTGTAAAGTTATAATTGACTCTGGGTCTACTGATAATATCATATCATTGGAAGAAGTGAATAAGTTGAAGTTAGAGAGGATACCCCATAGCAGTCCATATAAAGTCAGTTGGTTGAATAAGGGGAAGCACATACTCATCAATGAACAAGCATGGATAAAATTCAGTATTGGGGAGTATATAGATAAAATCTTATGTGACATCCTTCCAATGGATGCTTGTCATCTGTTTAGGAAGACCATGGCAGTTTGACACCAAAGCTTGCCATGACGGAGAAAAAAATTCTTATTCTTTCAAGAAAGATGGAGTAACCTATAGGATACAATCATTGATTGAGGAAAACCCACAGTAGGCAGGGTCTAGTATAATGATGGTAGGAGAGATGGAATTCCTTAAAACACTAGAAGAATCAGGTGGAGTAGGTTTCGCTCTGGTTGTGAAACCTAAGGAGAAGAAAAGAGAAAATATGAGAGAGGTAGGACCTAGGGAGGTCAGAGAACTACTCGAGAGTTATAAGGAAGTAATTGCAGCAGATATACTAGACTCCCTACCACCTATTAGAGATATCAACCATTAGATTGATCTTATACTGGGAGTTTTACTTCCCAACAAGGCAGCCTATAAGATGACCCCTCAGCAGAATGAGGAGATAGCCATGCAGGTTCAAGAACTTTTAGACAAGGGGTTAATAAGAAAGAGTTTGAGTCCATGTGCAGTCCCCACTGTTTTGGCACCAAAGAAAGATGGGAAATGGAGACTGTGTACTAATTCTAGGGCAATAAATAGGATAACCATCAGATACAGGTTTCCTATTCCTCGAATTGAAGACCTAATGGACTATTTGGGGGTGCTACCATCAAATAAGGATAAGAGAAGGTGATGAATGGAAAATAGCATTCAAAACCAATGAAGGGTTATATGAATGGCTTGTATTGCCTTTTGGTCTGTCTAATGCTCCTAGTACTTTCATGAGGCTAATGAATGAAGTATTGCAGGATTTCATAGGTAAGTTTGTGGTAGTATACCTAGATGACATTTTGATATTTAGTAAAAGTAAAGAAGAGCATTTGAAACATATAGAGATAGTCTTGAAGAGACTGAAAGACCAGAAGCTATTGATAAACTTGGACAAATGTGATTTCATGAAACAAGAGTTGATCTACTTGGGTTTTGTCATTTCCAAAGGTGATCTGAAGATGGATCCTTCAAAGGTGGAGGCTATTCTGAATTGGCCCACACCTAAGACAGCAGGGGAGGTAAGGAGTTTCCATGGTTTGGCCACATTCTATAGGAAATTCATTAAGAACTATAGTGACGTCTGTGCACCTATGTTGGAAACCATCAAGGGTGGTTGCAAGGTGAAGTTTGTGTGGACGAGAGAAGCAGATAGGAGCTTTGAGAGTCTAAAACAAAAAGTTGCTAAATTCCCTGTCTTAGTGTTACCTGATTTCAATAAGGTTTTCACAATTGAATGTGATGCAAGTGGGTTGGCCATTGGAGCAGTGTTGTGCCAAGAAGGGAGACCAGTGGCCTTTTTTAGTGAAAAGTTAAATGAAGCCAAGAGGAAATACTCCTCTTATGACTTAGAGTTGTATGCTATGGTACAAGCTCTGAAAAAGTGGAGACATTACCTGCTTCCCAAAGAATTTATTGTGTATACAGATAACCATGCTCTCAGTTTTCTAAATGGGCAGGAAAATCTCAGCCACAGACATATGAAATGGGTGGAAAGCCTACAAGAATACACTTTCACCATTAAGCATAGGAAAGGAGTCACAAACAAGGTGGCAGATACTCTCAACAGGAGGGTGTTGACAGTCCAAGAAGTGCAGTTGTAAAGCATGGGTGTTGAGTCACTCAAGGAATTGTATGAAGAAGATCAGGATTTCAAAGAAATATACAAGGTATGCAATGAATTTGCTAATACTTTTCATAGTGAGTTTTCATATTTTACATTGTAGAATGGACTATTGTGCAAAGGATGTCAATAGTGTATCCCTAAATGCTCAATGAGGGATAATATTGTGAAGGAAAAACATAGTGGTGGACTAGGTGGACATCTTGGGTTGAATAAGACTTTAGATCTGGTAAGGAGATTTTATTTCTGGCCAAGAATGTAGTCTAACATCAGAACATTTATTGAAAGTTGCATAGTATGCCAAAGAGCAAAAGGAGTCTCGACCAATGCAGGATTGTATCAACCTTTGCCAATACCCAACATGCCTTGGGAATGTTTGAGTATGGATTTTGTGATAAGGTTACCCAAAACAAGGGTAGGTTGTGACAATGTGTTTGTAGTGGTAGACCGATTCAGCAAGATGGCTCATTTCATTCCTTGCAGGACCACTAATGATGCTAGCTACATTGCAGGTTTGTTCTTTAAAGAAATTGTCAGGATTCATGGGCTACCCTTGAGCATTGTGTTTGATAGGGATAGCAAATTTGTAGGACATTTTTGGAGGACTTTATGGAAAGATTGGGAACAAATTTGTCTTTTAGTTCAACTTATCATCCTCAGACTGATGGGCAAACTGAGGTGGTCAATAGATCTTTGGGTAATCTCCTTAGATGCTTAACAAAAGAACATGGCAGCAGTTGGGATGTGATACTCCCACAAGCAGAATATGCTTATAATGATTCAACAAATAGGAGCACAGGTCTGAGTCCCTTTGAAATTGTATATGGCAGTCACCCCAAGAGTATTTTTGAATTGAGAGACGTCCAGGGGTTGGACAAAAGGAGTGGTCATGCTGATGCATTTGCAGAAGCCATGAAAGAAATACACCAACAGGTCAGAGATACTTTACACTAGAATAGTCAGAAGACGAAGCCTCACATGGATCAAAGGAGGAGGGATGTGCAGTATCGGGTAGGTGACTTGGTCATGGTTCATCTAAACAAAAATAGGTTGCCAAAAGGAGGCCACAACAAACTGATGATGAGGAAGATTGGACCCTGTTAGACTCTGGAGAAGTACGGTCCAAATGCTTACAAGATTGAGCTTCTTGATGATATTGCCATTTCACCCATATTCAACATTGCTGATTTGACATTGTACAGAAGTCCTAATACAGGGGAGAATGCAGAAGACCCTATTCAGGAAAATGAAGACTGGCTGAAGCACTTACCTTCTAGGGAGCCGCCAAAAATGGAGTACATTTTGGAAAGCAGACAAGCCAGGAAGACAAGGCACAAAACATACTTTGAACATCTGGTTAAGTGGCAAGGGCTTCCAGATTTAGAAGCTACATGGATGCTGGAGGAAGACATTCTAAAGCAAGGCGGAGATGTACAAGAATTGGTCTCTAAGAGGACTTGAGACATTTTTCTTCTGGGGAGTATGGTGCAAGGGCACCATAGTAAAATCTACTATGTTGAAATAAGGCTTATTTGGCCATGTCATCTTGTTCATGTTTTGTTTTCTAAAAAAACCTAAAAGTCTTTGTATTCCATTTGGCAAATAATGGACACATTTTGTATCTAATAGAATCTGAAAAGGTCAACAAGAGTCGGTTGGGATTCAGGGTAGTTGACCTTCCCTAACTGTTGAGCAACTGTTGATCTTCCAACTCTGGCTCAATAAAAGCACAGAGGAGCAACCGAGAAGAGCATTCTGTAGATTTGAAGATTGTGATTAGGAAATCATCTAAGCAATAATAACTTCTGTCCATCATTTTCTGTCTGATCTGTGTCGTAAATATTTCCTAACTGTTCATAATAGCTTTCTGTTCTCTGCAATTGAAATAGTTTAGTCTAAATTGTCGAAGATGAGTCGATAACCATTCCACTGGTGGATTCCAAAGAAATCATTGAAATGGCATCGGTTTGTACATATTTCTGTTTGTTTTCATTTACCTGTTTGACGGGGCAGATGTTCTAGACTGAGGAGTGTGCACAGTAGCATGTCCTAGCATCTCTATGTGCTAGGCATAGAGTGTAGATCAGACTGTGTGAGAGTTGACAACTCTATTGGTGTATCGGCCTAGCAAAACTGAGGTTCACTGAAGAGAGGCTCATACCGATGAAAGGAAGTCACGGTCAGAGTCATTCTATTAATGGGTCATCCGGATAGGAGTATAAGTCCAGCGAATGTTAGGCATATCGGTGTATCGGCAACTTTGGAATAAGTCCCGCTGAAAGTTGGTCATGCCGAGAGTGGATTGGCCCATCGGCGCATCGGAAGACAAGTTCAAAGTTCCACCGATAGAAGTGAGTCATACTGATATAGTCACGGTTAAGACAAAAGGGATGTCGGTCAAGGCATCAGGGCATTGACTGAAGGATAAAAGACTTCGCCGATAGAAGTAAGTCTCAGCGAAGGAAGTTTTGTGGTTGCATCGGTGTAAGTTTGATCATGGAGAGACTTCAGAAAGTCATTCCGACCGATGGTTGTCAAACTGATCGAGGTGTATCGGTGGCCAGTAAGTGGAGTCTTACCGACAGAAAACAAATTTGATTTTGTGTGTGCTTTCAATGTGCGCTCCCCATCATATTCCCCTAGCCCGGTAGTGTTAGGGGCAGTAGAAAGAGAGTAGGCAGGGTGCCTAAAGAAACAATAGGCAGGTGGGATGGCCCTTCCCTATAAGCAGTACTGAGTTCCGGGTGGGAGGGAGATTAAGCGCTAGTAGGAGGTGCAATAGAAAGAGAGAGTAGGTAGGTCTCCCCCTCGACCCTTCAATGTTAGGAAAGGGCCTCCCACTTTTGGTTGGATGGGGAGAGGGTGGTAACTAGAAAAAGTAGGGAGGGGGCCCTTTCAATTCATTATTGAAGTGAGAAGGAGCCAATAGGAAGGTAGAGGTATCCTCCCCCCTCACGCCATATACAAATAGGGTGGTTCGTAACTTACCATTATAGTTTTCAATTTTGTATGCATTTGTTCAGAATGAAGTGTCAACTACTAGTATAGTTCTCCGCCACAAGGTAGAATTCATTGCATTATAGATGTAGAAAGCCTAGAGCAAAGGTGAGGTGTATTTGGAGTGAATAGGGTATCAGAATAAGCATATGATGCCCCATATCTTTCCAATGGCTATATCCAATGCCTGATGGATATAAATAGATGGGGCCTTTTAGCAATTATCTCCATTACCCAGCCATTGGTCATATATAGAGAGATGTACTTCTCGATCCCTGAATGGCCCTAATCTCTTGAGCCCCAAGCCTATACTCATCCCTAACCAATCTATTGTAGGTAGGGGTTGAGCCCTGAATCGATTGGCTATTTGTAGTACAGGTCGTGTTGGTATTATTAATTTTTCCCACCAGAACACCACCGAACATCAACCAACTTCAGTCAGTCATTTATAATAGAAAATTCCTCACCACCTCCCACTGACCAATAGTCAGTCCATGTGCATTGAATTTCAACTATGTGTTTTGAAGGTATTCCAGTTCATTTTCACCATGTACAAAGGAGTCTGGATTGATCTTAGACCTCTATTAGTAGAGGCATCATGTAATGGCTTTTCTTATCAAGCAATAGAAATTGCCTTGATCACCAAGCATTGGCATTTTGCATGTTTGGTTAATTTCTGTGTGTGTAATATTATGTGTTTGTGCATATGTTGCACCTCCTTCAATTGGTATCAGAGTAGGTGCGGTCTAGGGTTATTGGAGATATGATGGTTTATGTTTTGTATCTTTCAGGTTGATCCTGTGAAGAGAGATAGGGTTAGATCTTGTTTGTCTAAAGAGGAATCATTATGTGTGCAAAGAGGAATTGCTAAAAATCAAGCCAAATTACACCACTGCGAAGGAATGAAGAGCCGCTGAAATTACATAAAGAGATCGTGGGAGAGTTGTGTCAGGGATTGCTGAAGCAGAGCCATGAAAGGAGATAAGGTGGAGAAGTTCAAGTCATTGTTTTCAGAAGGAAGAGGAATCACATGAGGGTTTTTACAATTGCTGCCAAGAAGGAAAAGAAATCACAAAGTCTCAAGTGAGATCATTGAAGTAGCCACCAATCTACAGAAAGGAGGTAAAGTGCCAGCAAGGAGAAAAGTTGCCTATTTGAAAATCTTACCACAAGTTTTTGGAACTACAACAGAAGGGTTTGTAGGTGAAAAGTTTGTTGAAGCAATTCCCAAGAAGTTGATTGAAAACAAAGGAAGCCGCTGAAAAACAAAATCGCTGACAAGAATAGGCCATAGCCAGAGGCAGATAAAAAAGGAAGCCCAGAAGTTTTTAGGCTATCGCTAAAGGTGAGATCGTGGAATATTGTGTTCCTGAAGAAGAAGCTGCCATAAATCATATGTAAAGAATCTGTTAAATCTACCAATATAGAGCGCTAGACATTTGCTAAGTTGTTGAATACTAAAGTCGTTGTTTGAATAAGGAGTTTAGACATAGCCAGTCAACAAAGATATTGTGATTTGCAACAAAAGAAGATAGATCCCAGTTGTAAAGGGGCCGCAACCAATAAAAACATACAGAGGATTTTCATCAAGAGATTGAGAGGATAGAAGGTTCAAATAAAAGAGAGTTTCTAAAATCTGCCGCAGCAGATAGTTTGGAGATTGGTCACTATGAATCTTTGTCAACACAAAGAAGGTGATTGGACTGCAATCCAAAAGCTACAAGATCTAAAGATCGTGGGCTTGCAAAAGTCAAAGCCACAGTTAGTTTCAAAGAAATCGAAGAAGGCAGATCGTAGAAAAGAGGTCGCCAAAATCGCAATATTGATGTAGCAACAGCAAAGTGCAGTAGCACATCTGGACATGAAGGCATTAAGGAGAAAGTTCTAGAAGTGAAGATGTTGAAACATTTGAGGTTGAAATTAAAGGAGAGTATGTTGGTCTTATTAATTTCTCCCACCAGAACACCACCGAACATCAACCAACTTCGGTCGGTCATTTATAATAGAAACTTCCTCGCTGCCTCCCACTGACCAATAGTCAATCCATGTGCGTTGAATTTCAACTATGTGTTTTGAATGTATTCCAGTTCGTTTTCACCATGTGCAAAGGAGTCTAGATTGTTCTCAAACCTCTATAAATAGAGGCATCATGTAATGGATTTTCTTATTAAGCAATAGAAATTGCCTTGATCACCAAGCATTGGCATTTTGCATGTTTGGTTAATTTCTGTGTGTGTAATATTATGTGTTTGTGCATATGTTGCACCTCCTTCAGGTTAAGCCCTAAATCAATCAACTAACTGCCATATAGATCTGTAGGGGCCGGTTATTCCATGTACATAGTTAAGTTCTACAGTCAGTCCACATCATCACACATCACCACCTCTCCCCATCTATCCGACTAGATGATATTCTCTCCATAAAGTTTCTCTCTAGACTCCGACCCCTTCTATATATATGCAATCTCCACCTAGGCCCCAATGAATTGCCTATTAAACCAGTCACTAGGGTTGGGTTGGGAACATATGGGAATTATAGGAGATAGTAGCTAGCAGCCAGATAGATATATAGGGCTCCCTTCTCGCAATAGATCAACCCAAGTTCACTCCGATCTGCTACTCCCAAAATTTCCTCCATTGATTTTTGGGCATTCCCATATGCATCAACCTGACATAACAGATGGCTCAATAGTCCAGTCCCCAACCCCCCGATCATGTATCTAGTTGGGTCCCCCAATCTCAATTCTAATTCCAATTCATAAACCAACTCCCTCTCGGCGGTAGACCCTATCTATCTCTCTATATATGGGAGGCCAAACGGGTCCCTCGCCATATAGATATATAGGGCCCATCTAGATAGTGAAGGGCTATCCCCCATATAGTAGGGCATCACCATATATCTCTATCTTTGGACCCCCTATATAGATATGCCAATAGAGATGGGAATAGATTCATCGCTCGACCGACCTAACCCATTTCTATATACCCATTGTGAGGAAGCTAAGGTAGCAGAATAACTTCCTACACTAATCTTAACAGGGGCCGAACTTTTCATGTCATGACCCTCTCTCCCTAGCAAAAAATAAACCTTCTTGATAAAATAAAATATAGGGGTAATTAACTAAATATTGACAATAACAAAGGTAAAAATAAAACAAATAATAAACAATGATATTTTTAATTTATACAAATAAATAAATAATACAATTAAATTAAATTAAATCATAAAATATATTAGAAATTATTTTTATTTTTAATTTTATCATGCACAAATAATTCTCTTAAAATTTTATTAATTTTAAATTTTAAACATGAGCTAATTGTGGAGATTAACTTTAAATCTCTTTGTTAAATATTTACATGCAAAAATAACTCATCTAAACTTCTTTATTTACGTGTAATTTTCTGTTTGAATTCTAGTTAAGTAATGCATGACTCAGATAATAAAGGAATTTGCATGTCCTATCATGAGTTTTGAGGAAGTTAACAACCTCTTAGCGTAAGATATCTATCCTTGATTGAGCAGTTAAGTTACTAAATTTGTGGAGACAATTCCTCCTCAAAATAGAAATTAAAATAATAAATAAAACCTATAAATGGAGGGGAGGAGGAGGCAAGAGGGGGTATTCTGGTTCTTTTATTCTTTTTGGCAAATAGTGTTCTTAGAAGAAAAATTTCTGTGGAAGAAGCTACAGGAACAGAGCATTGTGAATTTGGGAGATTACGAGGCATCACACGAGATGAGGGCTATTTTAGAGAAGAATCTACAGGTAGGTTGTACTTTCTTTTTATGTATTACATGATAATTGTTTTAGATCTCAACATATATAAATATATATAGATAGTTTGCAAATTTTAATAGTGAATTTTAAATTGAACCAATAGAAGTAATTTGTTTTGGAATCCATTCCCCTTTAAAACTAGAATTTTAGACATTTTGATCAATCTGTATCGGTTTTGTTGAGAGGATTTTGATGTTTAGAAAGAAAATTGAATTCAAGAGTGAATGAGATGTGTCGAATTTTGCTTTACCTAGACAAATACCCTTTCCTCCCTGTGAATTGCATATTACTTTAATATTATCACCACACCAGTGTATTTGGACGTGAAATTAGCTCATCAGATTAGGTTATCATGTGTACTGGGTTCTTAAAGTTCCTCTAATAAATGCTATGTTCGATGAGTTAATAAATATTTTACGCTCCACTTAATAGTAATACGAATCTATCCAAAATCTCTTTATAGAGTACAAACTGCTTACTTTGAAAATTATAACGCCTTTTCAACGAATCTTTTCTGTTCACGTTCTGCAATCGTTGCTTTCCCTGAGATGACATGTCTTTCAGGCATTCTGCCAATAGCTTGTGCGCATGTCTTTGAGGCATTCTGCAAACAATTTGCACGCCTGTCTTTGAGTCTACGTGCCTATCTTTGAGGCATTCTGTAAACAGTTTGCACGCCTATCTTTGAGTCTACGTGTCTATCTTTCAGGCATTCTACCAAACAGTTAGGGTGTCCTGTCTGTGCTTCCTCATTTTTTAAATGCATTCTGTCAAACAGTTAGTGTGCCTTGTCTGTGCTTCCTCATTTTTTTAATGCATTCTCTAGTGTATGTGGATGTTAATGAGAAATTACTAGCTTTGTCTATCAACTTGTCTTCAAAGTATGACTATTGGTTCCAAAGGATTGAATATGAGAGGTCCTATTTTGCTTTTCATATCTACCACAAATTTGGCCACTTTGCTAAATTTTGCCTAGCAAAAAAGTGTGATCATATATTATAGAGAAAGAAGGATCAATATAAATAGAGTTTGATGCAGAAAGGAAAGGAAAAGGTTGTGAAGGCTCCAATGAAGGAGATTATAAAAGTAAGGCAATAAAGTTATATTAGAGGCAGAAAGTCGAAAAAAGGTGGAACTAAGGATTGGTCTAGAGGTGACAAGATAGAGAGGAACTTTATTGAATTTATCACAACAATATGCTTTATGGTTATCCTCTTGTTGTCTTTTTATTGTTAGTTTATTGTCTTCACTATTATTTTTAGCCTTAATGTTGTCAGACTCTTTTGTTAGTCCCCATTTAAAGTTTATGTTAAATTTGATGGGCTTTGGTGTTGAATCTGTATTAGTCTTTGTACAAATGTCTAGGCCCTTTCAAAAACCCATATTTAGCATCTAATAAAAAATTATAAATGTAAAAATATTACATGTATATTGTCCACAAAATGATTTCTAATAAATAAGGAAAAGAATCATATACATTTTTCATAAAGTTATAAATGTAAAAATATTAATTATATATTAAAAATATAAACTTAGAAAACATAGAGAGGAACATTAGTAATTCCTCTAGCCTTATGTTGGTTGAAACCCTTGGGATTAAAACTCTTAGATTTTTTTTCATAAAGGCTTTTACACCATTAGGGGTTTGGTATCTTTTTGAGATTTGATTATTTGGCCTCTATTATAATAGAAGTATCAACTTGTTATTGTAAACTTACCTTTAGTTCTTTCAATTTAGGAGCTCATCACAAATGTCATGCTTCACAAGTTGGGGCTTCAACCTCCTAAATCTTGGTGAAAGGACTGGTAATGGAATTTCAATTACTCACAATAAAATTAACAAGTGGTGGGGCTTAAAATCCTCGCCTCAAACTTGTCTCTATAAAATTACTATGATTTGGCAAGCCAAGTTAAAACCAAAAATTGCTCAATTTCTTTAGTACTTGGTCTATGAGGGTTTGCAATTTAGCTATAGGCTCACGCATATTAACTTGTCTCAGAGTAAAGACCTTTAAGCTCCTTTTTTGGTCTTGCCTTCATGTTTAGAATACCTAGAAGTGAATTCATGGTCTTTTACTCATTTCCATCTGAAACTTCTTTTCTTGAAGGATTACTCTCTTTCGGGATAAGACTTAGTGGCCTACTTATGTTGCTAGAATTAGAAATTCTTTAGAGTTGATATTATGTTTTAACTCTAGAAAGCTGGTAATGGTGTTATCATTAATTCTAAAAGTATTCATTGTTATTTCTCTCTTGCTGAGAAAGATAGTATTATCATCATTGTATTCTTGCATATCTAAAATTTCTCAAGAAATTACAACTAATCCCCAAGTTAGGGCGAGCCCCCCCCCCAAAAAAAAAAATTGAAAACCAAAAGCAAATTTCTCAATGACCTCTTGTGAATCCCAAACCAAACTTCTTCCAATTTCACCAATTTTCTATTCCTCCATACCCAACATAAAAATTAAAAATGATCCTCAAATAAAATGTATCTCCCCACCTTCTCCAAACATCCTTATAAATAAAAACTCCCAAAACTTCCAAAACAAAAAAAAGGCAAAAAAGAAAGAAACTTTCTTTTATTTCTCTTCCCATAAAACTCATCTTTTTCTAAAAGTATAACAAAAGATAAAACTTTCTCCAAAAGTTTAAAATATTAAAATAGAATTTAAAACATTTATCCTCATCCCATGAGGAAATAAATTGAAATAAAAATAAATAAATAAATAAAAATACATTTTCCCCATAAG
The DNA here is from genome assembly GCA_027924645.1 of Cunninghamia lanceolata. NCBI lineage: Eukaryota > Viridiplantae > Streptophyta > Pinopsida > Cupressales > Cupressaceae > Cunninghamia > Cunninghamia lanceolata. The sequence continues at coordinate 17,935,594 of BSBN01000049.1, forward strand.
TCTAATTTAAATGAAAAAGGGAATAAAATAAACAAAAAGAATGACTAACCATTTAAATAAAAATAACATTATTCACAAAATAATAGAAATAAATAATTGAATGGCTCTCTCACCACTTAAATGAAATAGTTAAAAAAAATTATAAAATAAATAAAATCACCACAATCACACAAAATTTAAAATAAAAGACAATAATAACATTACATCACAAAATTAGCCTTAACCCCTTCCTCCAGTTAGGCAAGGCTTAACTGGGTTGACCTAGGGTTTATGGAGTCTCTGAAATCCATTAAAGGGATCTTGACCACCTACCTACACACTCAAGTTCAAATGTTAGTTTATCAAGATAATAATAGTCAAAGCAACATAAAATATAACAACATCATTTAAATAATCCACTTTCATTAAAAATCACATGATTTACAATTCAAAATAATTTATTTAATGCACTAGCATAAAAATATCTATTACTTCAATTCTCTTTCTAAAAAATCATTAAATTCAATTATAGTCCAACCATATTAATCATAAAATATAATCATGTCCAAATCTTCATCAAAACATAATGTCTAATAAAATAGCATAAAGTCCATAATTATCCAAACTAAATCCAGTATAAAATCCAACTAGTAAAAATCAAATAGTCTATGTCATAATGTCTAAAGCAATGTAAAAAGATAGGCCTCACATCCTCCCCCTTTTGTATTAGGCTTCCTCTTGGAAGCCCTCAAAGAGATGAGGGTACAATGACCTCATCTGACCAGTCTCCTACCAAGTAGCAGTGGACTCATCTAGTTGGTTCCATTGGACCTTGACTTGGTCCAGCATTTGCCCTCAGAGGGCCAAAGTTTGATGATCCAATATTCGAATAGGCTCTAGAGACATTTGCCCATCTCGTGTGACCTGGAGGGCACCCCAATCCAAAACATGAGAAAGAATAGAAACATGAAAAACATCATGAATGCACGACAGGCTGGGTGGCAACGCTAGACGGTAGGCAACCGGGCCAATCCTCTCAAGAATCTTGAAGGGTCCAACAAATATGGGTGCAAGTTTAGAACCCCTTCCATAACAAATTAGGCTCTTGTGTGGCCGGACTCTCAAAAAAATTTTGTCACCAACGTCAAAAGTCCTATCAAACCTCTTGGCATCTGCAAATTGCTTCTACCTATCCTGAGCTATCTATAACTATTCTCAAATTTGAGTTACCTGTCTTTCCATTTCTTGTACTAGGTCTAGACCTACTGCAACTCTATCTTCTATCTTGTTCCAACTCAAGGGTGTTCTACAAGGCCTACCATAAAGGGCCTCAAAAGGGGCCATGCCCAAGGAGCTATGATGACCGTTGTTATATGCAAATTCTACTAGATAGATGTAATCTTCCCATTTGGACTATTGGTCTATCACATACATCCTAAGCATATCCTCAAAAACCTGATTTATTCTCTCAGTTTGACCATTGGTCTTTGGATGGTATGTGGTGCTAAAATTGAGTTGTGTACCAAGAGCCTGTTGCAAGGCTCTCCAAAAAGATGAAGTGAATATTGGGTCTCTATCAAAAATGATTTTTTGAGGAACACCATGCAATCTAACAATGTCGTCAAGGAAAACTTTTGCTACGGAAGCTACATTATAAGATGATCTCATCGGAGAGAAGTGTGCAACCTTAGTCAATTTGTCCATAGTAACCATAATTGTATCATACCTGTGAGATGACATAGGGAGGCCTACTATGAAGTCCATCGAGATTACATCCCATTTCCACTTTGGAATGGTGTGTGGATATAACATCCCCGCCAGGTGCTAATGTTCAGCCTTAACCCGCTGACATTCGAGGCATCTGGCTACAAACTCAGCTATATCTTTTTGTATCCCTACCCAAAAGTACAATTTTTGGAGGTCAGCATGTATCTTCTTAACCCCCGGGTGAGCTGCATAGGGAGCTCTATGGGCCTCTACTAATACCAAAGCTCTAACATCCCCCATAGGAGGAACATAAATATGACCATAATGTCGCAACAAACCATTTGTATCAAGCGAGTAACCCTCAAATTTGTCCTCCAAGGACCCTTGTAACCTGAACTCCTGAACTACCTCATTGTAATCTTAAACTTATTTGCCTTTCTTTTATTTTACATTATGAAACTAAATTTTATTTTATTTTATTTTTTCTATAAAACCAATCTAATAATTTCTAATATAAAATCGATTGAACAATAAAGCTTAACTTAAATGCCAATTTCACTTAGTATATATTTTTTTCATTTGCATTCAAATTAACTAACTTAATTAAATAAATCATTTATTCTCAAATTAACTAATAATTTAAGGTATCCTTTTTCAATTTGGATAGAATAACAGAAATAAAAGTTACAATTAAATAAAACACATCTTTTTAGTCTCACTAAATTTGAAATTGTTTTTCCAATAAACTAAAACAAAACTTACTTTCTTTGACTCAAGCAATAAATATTTATTAAACCAAAACCTTCCTTTCTCTTATAAACTGAATAACACATTCACTTTTTCTAATTATAAATTCAATATTGATTCCTTCTTGATATATCTATATATAGTAAAACCATTTTAAGATACTTTTCACAATGAAACTTAAATTTTAATTTACTTTCTTTATAATAGCCATATTATCCACACAATAAAACCATACAAAATCAAATTGAATGGAGGGTATTTTCAATTTAGCCATATACAACTTTATCACACATAAACAGTGATCAAAGTTGGTTTTCCAAACAATAGTTCAACTTCTTTGTCCCCAATGAAAAACTTCAATAGAATTTCACATTTAAAATCTCTTTGCCAACACTTTCAAGACACATATTATTCTTTTCCTGAAACCCTCAATGGCTTATTTCAACCAATCACTTGAAACGGAGCTATTCTTTGACCTGCACACATACAAAGGCCAAAATAGGTGGCCAAGTTCTGCTCTCCACCCTACCGTAGGGATTGCCTCAGCATATCCCACCACCGAGCAGAACTCCAATAAACTGGGTGACTCTCAAGCAAACTTATAGAAACAAACAATAATTTCAAAAAAAAACACATTAAAAACCCCATGGTTGGCTCACACATGAGGATCTTTTTCGAGATCCAAAAATGGGGAGAAAGGGGATAACATCCCTCTTGGGAAAATAAACCAAAACATAGTCATAATAAATACCACCTTCTGTTACTCCACAAAAACACAAACTCTCATACAACACCACCTCCATATCTCCACATAAATACATACTCCCACATCCAATAACAACATCATATACCCATTCTTCTAATTTCACAACCACATACTTTTTCACAAATAACCTCTATTACTCCACAAAACACAAAAACTCCCACATCCAATAACAACATCATATACCCATTCTTCCAACTTAACAACCATATATTTTTTTTCACAGATAACTTCATATCCTCTGTTTGAATATATAAGCTAGAAATACTTTCCCCAAGAGAGGCTCCGTGCCTCTCTCTACCCCAATCACGTGGGAGGCTCTCATCTAGATGGAGGGCTGCTCCCACAAACAACCTAATCCCAACAAGATACAACAACACAAATAAAGACTCAACACTCATAAAATTTTTCACAAACACAAGATTTTTACTAGATATAGAAATAAAAATTCTCAAGAAATTACCTCTACTCCCCAAGTTAGGGCAAGCCCTAAAAAAAATGAAAACTAGAAGAAAATTCTTAATCACCTCTCGTAAATCCCCAAGCCAAATTTCTTCCAATTTCACCAATTTTCTATTCCTCCATACCCAACATAAAATTAAGAATGATCCTCCAAAAGTTATTATCAAAATCTTCTAGAAACTTCCTCATAAATAAAAACTCCAAAAACTTCCAAAAAGGAAAAAAAAAGAAAGAAAGAAACTTTCTTTTTCTTTTCTTCCCATAAAACTCATATTTTTCTAAAATTAAAACAAAAGATAAAACCTTCTCCAAAAGTTTAAAATACTAAAATATGATTTAAAACATTTATCCTCATCCATGAGGAAATAAATTGAAATAAAATTACATAAATAAATAAAAAGACTTTTTCCCCACAAGACTAATTTAAATAAAATGAATAAAATAAAATAACATTATCCACAAAATACTATTATAAGATAAAACAAATAATTCAAAATAACATTCTCATAAATGAAATAATTAAAAATTTATAAAATAACAAAAATTACCATAACTATACAAAAATTAAAATAACATCAAACAATAACATATTAGCCTTAACCCCTTTCCCAGGTTAGGCTAGGCTTAATTGGATGACCTAGGGTTTATGGAGTCTCCAAATTCCACTTAAGGGATCTTGACCACCCACCTACACACTTGAATTTTGAATATCAGTTTGACAAGAAAATATAGCCGAAGCAACTTGAAATGCATAGAAAAACTAATTAAATATTCTAACTTCATTCATGATTACATAATTCAAATAATATAATTTATTCTATTTAAAGACTCATAAAATCATTTAACTCATTCAATACTTTCTTTTCCCACACAATTAATTATCCAATAGCAACTTATCAGAATAAAAAACATATAGTCCAAACATAATTCCCAACGAGTTTAATTATATCATAATTTCCAATCACACATCAAAATAGACAATTATAAATAGTATCATATCATGGTGTCAAGTGTAGTACTAGGCCAGGCCTCACATTCTTCCCCTCTAATATTAGGCTTCCTCCTAGAAGACCTTAAGAGATTATAGTGGAATAACTCAGCATACTGATAAATCATCCCATTAATGAGCTTCTAAATGTTAGATTTAGAGCAGACAACTGAGAGGGGGGGTGAATCAGTTGTCCAAAACTTTCTTTACTTTCAACACTTAAATTCACTTAGCAGTATAACAATAAATCAAACATGAAACTTAATGCATTTAATCAAGAGCAGATAACACATTAACACAAGAGACACCAAGATTTTGACGTGGAAAACCCAGTTAAGGGAAAAACCATGGGGTGATTAACCCAAGATTATATTCTCTATTAGAAGAATAGAAGGAACAAAATGGCACATGCCAATTAGGGCTCACTGCCTACAAGAGACACACTGTCTACAAAAGAATGATTATCACATAATTGAACTAGAAGATAGCATCTTTACCATGCTTGAGTCAGTTCCATTTAAGCCAAAACCTTCTGCTCTGTTTTTCACTCTTCTCCTTGCTACCACACACTCATCTCTACAATTCACACCTTGAAATGACTTCGCAATCCCTTGTTTATACATGACATCAACTTAGGAACAAACATCTAAGTCGGCACACATCCACAAGAACATCCGCAAGATGAATAACTCATCCGGTCTACTAGCCTAAGTAAGAACACCTTCATCTGGAAGTATTTCTTCAATTCTGGGCTCCAACTCTAATGCGGATCGACAACATGAACTGAACATGATCCAAAGATCTCCACAATCTTTCCTGAATCACCAGGAACATCTGCACTTCCTCTACTTACTGAAATCTCTCTCTCCTGCTTCTGGAACCTCAAGAACACGGTCTGCCATTACTATTACAAAGGAGTGGATTCTTTCAGACCTTCAAACCATGAATCAATCAAGTTGACACACCACACAAACTTTCCAAACACTTCCTCAAATCCACAGAACTGGAGAATGCAATTCTGGATCTCACCATACCTATCTGTAACACTCTGTCATCACTGAACATCTACCAGAACTGGTTTCACTTGAACTATCATAACTTCTTCATATCTTCATGCGGACCTCTGAAATCTTAACTAGAACATCTTAAGACTCATATCCACAAACCCTTTATCCGTATCTTCTGATCCTCAACCTGTCTTGAGCTTTTTCCTTGCTATTATCACTGTTCTTCACTGTTCCTGACTGAGACTAATTTTCTCAGTATCCTCAACATATAACTCATCCAATCCTTATCACTGATGCAACAGAAGTATGTTGACATCAATGACAACACTGGTTAGGCCCATACTTGCAACAATCTCCCCCTTTGTCATTGATGGCAACATATGATGTGAAAAACTATTTTGACCATCAAGACAAGAACTTCTTCTCTACTGTCACAACTCCCCCTATTAGTAATCACCATTCTTCACATTTCTTGTCTCTCACTACTGCTCCCCCTTTGATCAGCAACCACTTGTTTTTCACATGTCTTTTCTCCCCCTTTGACATCAATGGCAAAGGGTTCATACTTGCAACTTTACCACTTCATAATCATATCTGCTACTCCCCCTAAGCAGCAGCTCCCCATCATCAGTCCGGACCACAAAATGTGACTGTGATATGCACCGGACTAATCATCTTAGTGCATCCTAGTTCATCACCAGAGGGGAAATAACCCCTAGCTTCTCCCTTAGATACTCAAAAGAGTCCTTAGGCAGAGGTTTTGTGAAGATATCTACAATCTGATCCTTTGAAGGCACAAACTCTAATCTGAATTCATTCTTGTTCACTTACTCTCTCAAGAAGTGAAACTTTATGGATATGTGTTTAGTCTTTGAATACAACATCGGATTCTTGGATATGTTTATTGCACTTGAATTATCATAGAAAATTGTGATAAGCTCCTCATACTCCACTTTGATATCCCTTAACATCTGCTTCATCCATAATACTTGAGTGCAACCACTTGCTACTGCAATATATTCTGCTTCAGTTGTAGACAGGGATATTGCCTCTTGTTTCTTGCTTAGCCAAGAAGCCAATCTCTTTCCTAAAAAGAATGCTCCACCACTGGTGCTCTTCCGGTCATCCACATCTCCTACCCAATCTGCATCTGTATATGCATGAAGAGAGAAATCATGGTCTCTGGGATACCACAACCCATACTCAACTGTCCCCTTTAGATATCTAAAAATCCTCTTGATTGCCATAACATGAGATTCTCTAAGATCAACTTGAAATCTAGCAACAAGACCAATAGCCTGCATAATATCTAGTCTAGTTTGAGTGAGATATAACAGTCCTCCAATCATTGATCTATACTTAGTCTGATCAGCTTTAGGAGAGTCATCATTTTTGCTTAGCTTGCATCCGATCGCCATGGGGGTGTTCATTGGCTTTGAATCTTCCATCCCAAACTTCTTCAACAATTCTTTTGCATATTTGGTCTAAGAAATGAAGGTACCTTTCTATGTTTGAGTGATTTGCAGACCCAAGAAGAAATTCATTTCACCAAGCATGGACATCTCAAACTCACTTTTCATCTAATTTGCAAAAGTTTTACACAAACTATCTTTTCCTCCAAAAATGATATCATCAACAAACACTTTAACACCTAGGATGTTCTCATGACCAATTTTAAGATATAAGTTACTGTTAGCAATACCTTTGTTGAAACCAATCTTCAAGAGATGCTTATCCAATCTTTCATACCAGGCTCTTGGAGCTTGCTTCAGTCCATACAGTGCCTTTTTCAATTGGCAGACCATGTCATCATGATCAGACAATTGAAATCCATCGGGTTGCTCAATGTACACCTCATCTTCCAAGTTACCATTTAGGAAGGCGGATTTGACATCCATCTGATACACCTTGAAATCCTTGAAGGCAGCAAATGCAAGAAATAATCTGACTGCTTCAATTCTTGCCACCGGAGCAAAAGTCTCTTCAAAATCAACTCCTTCAATCTGAGAGTAACCCTTGCAGACCAATCTAGCTTTATTTCTGATTACTTCACTAGATTCATTCAGTTTGTTCCGGAAGACCCATTTGGTTCCAATCACATTCTTGTTTCTAGGTCTGGGAACAAGATCCCAAGTATGATTTTTCTCAATTTGCATTAGTTCTTCCTCCATTTCTTTTGACCAATTTTCATCATTGCAAGCTTCATTCACTGTCTTAGATTCAATCTTTGAAATCAGACAATATTCATTTGAATTTTGAGCAATTCTCCTTCTTGTTTGCACTCCTTTGCTTTTGTCACCTATGATCTAATCTTCAGAGTGGTTTAGAGTTACATACCTTGGAACTTTGGGAGTTTCTTGTACCTCTAACTCTTGATCAGTCTCATTGAGACATAACTCTTCTTCCTGCCTTACCAGATCAACTTGACTTGATTTCTCAAAAGAGGCTTGAACATTTTGAATCTAGACACCATTCTGATTATCTTCATCATACTCATGAATTCTTGAGGGTCTTTCAATTTCTTCATCAACCTTCACATTTACACTTTCTACAATCTTTCTCAGTCTCTTGTTGTAACACCGATATGATTTGCTTTGAGTAGAGTAACCCAAGAATATTCCTTCATCACTTCTAGCATCAAACTTTCCTAGATCTTCATCCCTCTTAATGTAACATCTGCTACCAAAAACTCTGAAATATCTCACAGTGGGAGTAATGCCAAACCAAAGTTCATAAGGAGTCTTACCGATATTGTTTCTAATTTGAACTTGATTGAGAGTGTAGACTGCAGTGCTGATAGCTTCTCTCCAATATATCTGAGGAACATTTGCTTCCATCATCATGGTCCTGGATGCTTCCTGGATGGTCTGGTTCTTTCTCTCAACTACGCCATTCTACTATGGAGTTCTAGGGGCAGACAACTATCTTTTTATTCCATGTTTCTCACAGAAGTCTATGAACTCACCGGATGTGAATTCTCCACCTCTATCAGACCTTAGACATTTCAGTTTTAATCCGGTTTCATTCTCCACCATGGCCTTGAATATTTTAAATTTCTCAAGTGCTTCTAATTTTTCTTTCAGAAAGGTTACCCACATCATCTGGGAATAATCATCAATTAGCAACATGAAGTATCTATCACCTTGGACACTCCTAACTCTTGCCGAACCACAAAGATTGTATGAACTAAGTCCAACAGTCTAGTAGAAGACAATTCCTTGCTTTTGAATGTGACTCTGCTCAATTTGCCTGACATTCTTTGCACAAGCTATTAGTAGGTTTCACTAATTTTGGAAGATCTCTTACAGCCTGAGTATTGCTTATTTTGATGATATTATCAAAATTCACATGACACATCCTCCTATGCCATAACCAACTCTGATCAATTTGAGCAAATAAGCAACTTTTACCAGTACCAACCAAGTGGAAGATATTACCTTTAGTTTGAGTACCGAAAGCAATCTCTGTTCCGGAGCTTTCAACGATCTTGCATTTTCTATTTCTAAATTTGAGATCATAGCATTTGTCCACCAGTTGCCCAACACTGAGAAGATTATGCTTTAATCCTTCAACATATAGTACATTACCAGTTTTGTTCTTTCCATCAAGAGAAATAGTTCCTCTACCTCTAATTCTGCCAGCAGAATTGTCTCCAAACTTTACAATTCCTCCTTCATACTTTTCCAATTTTAAGAACTTATTCTTGTCACCTGTCATATGGTGAGAGCATCCACTGTCAATGACCCAATCTTCCTTTGTTTCAACTTGGGCAGCCAGAGCTCTTTCTTCAACTTTATGATTGATAGATATAGAGGATATAGGTTCCTCTTCTTTGATGGCAATAAACACCCATTCATTACCGGATTTGTTTCCTGTCTCTGATTCATCATCGGTTACTCCTTCACTATCATCTTCTTCATGAACATAGTAACAATTCTTTTGAAACCTTGGTCTATTAGGATTTGGTCTTGAAAATCTTTCCAGACATTTTGAGCCAAAATGACCAATTTTATTGCAGTTAAAACACTTAAAAGGTAATTTTCCTTCATACTTACTGGATCCTCTTGGCAGTCTCTTAGCAATAAGAGCTTCAAGATGAGAAGTTTCAGCTTCTTCTTCTTCCAAGTCTTTTCTTATTTTTTCATACCATGATAGGTTCCTTGAAGAGTTTTCTCCCAGATCAAATCTTTGTTTCCCTTTTACAAAGGTACTAGCTTTGAATGCAGATTCAGTCTTTGGGGGATCATCTCCAAACTTAGCCATTTCAAAAGCAGCCAACTTACCAATCAATTGATCTCTTGTAACTGTTGTGTGAGCTCTGAATTCTTCAATTGCAAAAGCCTTCATTTTATAAGAATCAGGAAGGGATTTGAAAACTTTGCCAACAATCTCATCTTCACTCAGGGTTCCACCTGCATTTCTGATTCCACAAACCAGCTCATTTACTCTTGGCATGAAGGTGGTAATATTTTCATCATCTCTCATCTTCAATTTTTCAAATTTCCCTTTTAGACTTCGTAACCTTGCACATTTGACAAACTGATCTCCTTCATGTAAAAGTTTCAGTTTATTCTAGATCTCAAAGGTAGTTGGTAGATCAATAACATTTGAGAGTTCTGAATCAGATAGCACGCTTAACAGAGCCTCTTTAGTCCGCAGATTGTTTTCAGCATCCATGATTTCATTTAGGGTTGTCAAACCACCCTGTGGAGGTACATAGGCCTTTTTAACCATAGACCAGTATGCAAATCCCATACACTGCAAGTGACATTGCATGCGACCTTTCCAAAGAGCAAAGTTAGTTCCATCAAACTTCGGACTATCCTTCTTGTAGGACGACATCCCAAATCTCCTCAAGCGGTTAAGCTCCTTTTAGAGGAACTCAGCTCTGATACCAATTATTAGATTTAGAGCAGAGAACTAAGAGGGGGGGTGAATCAGTTGTCCAAAACTTTCTGTACTTTCAACACTTAAATTCACTTAGCAGTATAACAATAAATCAAACATGAAACTTAATGCATTTAATCAAGAGTAGATAACACATTAACACAAGAGACACCAAGATTTTGACATGGAAAACCTAGTTAAGGGAAAAACCACAGGGTGATTAACCCAAGATTGTATTCTCTATTAGAAGAATAGAACGAACAAAATGGCACATGCCAATTAGGGCTCACTGCCTGAGCACACTGCTCACAAGAGGCTCACTACCTACAAGAGACACACTGTCTACAAAAGAATGACTATCACATACTTGAATTGGAAGATAGCATCTTTACCATGCTTGAGTCAGTTCCATTTAAGCCCAAACCTTCTACTCTATTTTTCACTCTTCTCCTTGCTACCACACACTCATCTCCACAAGTCACAACTTGAAATGACTTTGCAATCCCTTGTTTATACATGACAACTTAGGAACAAACATCTAAGTCGGCACACATCCACAAGAACATCCGCAAGATGAATAACTCATCCGATCGACCAGCCTAAGTAAGAACACCTTCATCCAGAAGTATTTCTTCAATTCTGGGCTCCAACTCTAATGCGGACCAACAACACGAACTGAATATGATCCAAGGATCTCCACAATCTTTCTTGAATCACTAGGAACATCCGCACTTCCTCTACTTACTGAAATCTCTCTCTCTCCTGCTTCCAGAACCTCAAGAACATGGCCTGCCATTACTATTACAAAGGAGTGGATTCTTCCGGACCTTCAAACCATGAACCAATCAAGTTGACACACCACACAGACTTCCCAAACACTTCCTCAAATCCGCAAAACTGGAGAATGCAATTCTGGATCTCACTGGACCTATCTGTAACACTCTGTCATCATTGAACATCTACTGGAACCGATTTCACTTGAACTGTCATAACTTCTTCATATCTTCATACGAACCTCTAAAATCTTAATTGGAACATCTTAAGACTCATATCCACAAACCCTTTAATCCGCATCTTCTGATCCTCAACCTGTCTTGAGCTTTTGCCTTGCTGTCATCACTGTTCTTCACTGTTCCTGACTAAGACTAATTTTCTCAATATCCTCAACATATAACTCATCCAATCCTTATCACTGATGCAACAGAAGTATGTTGACATCAATGACAACACCGGTTAGGCCCATACTTGCAACACTAAATCCATGTCATGAAGAACTGAGTAACCATGATAACCAACAAATAATTAGTACCCTAGATTCTATCTTTTATGTGAAAGTATTCATACTTCTATATATGTTGAACAAGAAATACATCACTATCTATATTAACAATACATTAATGAAGAATGTCAAAAACATTAATTTATCCCATGAAGTGCCATAGGAGTCATGCATAAAGTAAATTTGCATCCCTGCATACTAAATACAACAAATATTAGACTATTACTTGCAACATAACAACGTTTCTACCTTAGATTATTAAGCATACTGATAACTTACATCAAACATTCCAATTAAGAACCATCCCATGCATCAAGTTGTTAATCATGCTTTCCTACCACTCAAGTAACTTCTAGAACTTATTTTACTATGATTATATGTCTCAAAGGTATGTGGAATCAATATAATGACTTCTCTTACTTGCAACATGAGGCTCATTTATAAAGAATTTATAGAGATGATCAACACTCAAATGTTTTTTTTTTCAATTACCCAAGAATTCATGACTAAGTAGCTAATTGGCTTGCAGCAGAAAAATTGATATCTAAAAACCTATAATGCACAACAAGTCTCACCTTCCTAAGAAGGGTTGATCTCATAGTTACTTAATATTATATGGTAATAAGAGGGTATATTTATTTATCAATCTAAGGAAAAAAACAAGACTCGACCTTCCTATACTAATCTTATTTATTGCTCGAGAATCTCCAAACCACCTTCTGCCCCTCCACACAACCTTCTAGAGGCCCCTTTCAAAAGGACATCTTAAATACATGCAAAAATTCACAAGCACCATCAATAACAATTAAGTAAATGCCTCAAAAGGAAACAATAGTTGTAAAAAAAATGATACCAATATCAATTAAAATCCAAAATGAAACCTCATAAAGATAACAAAATTCAAGTGTGGCCACCAATGTCACAATGTATCAAATTCATTCAAAAGTTCAACTCAATGAGTTCCTAAGGCAAGGGAACATATCAAATTTAGTTGGCCAAGCAGCCCGTGAAAATAAAAATTTCATACTATTGGTTGAAAATTTAAATATTAAAAAAAATGCATAAATTAATTAAAGAAGTAAACCAATAATCTCATAAAAATTTGTCCAACAAAATTACATTGTGACTATACAATCCACCCAAAGGGGAGAATGCGTATGGTAGACTCATCCTCAAGAATTATCCTAAGATAACCATCCCATTGGAAAATCCCATACCTCTCACTGAAAAGAACATGTATTATAATCATTGTAAAAGCCTAGCACCAAGGTATAACATATACAAGAGTATCTAAGAGAGTTTAAAGAAACTATAATATATTCTAAATTTTTATTATGGTACACCTAATACTATTCAAACCCATAATTCACTATTGCATTAAAAAGCAAGGAATACCATACTAGAACTAGGTTTTCCAACACTAATATCTAATGTTGGTATCAAAAGATTAACAAACTTGGAGTGTACCCCATCCCAACTACAACAATATAACAACCTGAATTAGACTTTTCCTAAATCAATCTCATATATTGAAAGAATGGTTCATCATCAACTCAAACTCTAAGGGTAGTTACTTACACATACAACCACCTAAGAAGGAAATGCCTTGAATACCTACTACATGTTGTACTTAGAACAAACTCATTCAAGGACCTAATTCCTATATTACAACTTTTATCTTATTTCATACTCAAACATAGATCACTAAACAACTATGCATAAATAATGTGACTTTATGTGTAATCTACATCATTATCAACTAATGTGAATGACACCAGTCTTTCACATTTATCCTTCATTGGAGATCATAATAATACTGATGCAGGAGCATCCAGGGTGTAAGAGAAATCTTGCATCAACCAAAAAAAAATGTTGTTTCTTTTCAATAAGGGCTAAATTTGGCAGGGTTACTATTTTTAGTAAGTCTGCATTTGTGCACGGTTGGATACAAAATCTTGCACGAACCTCCAGAATGGTGAATTGAAGTTAATGGTGAAGAAATCACTTCAATATCATTTGTCATTTGTGAGATATTAAAATTTCAAATTCCAAAAATCCTATTGAAATATTCAAAGTCAAATTTGAGGCACTTAGAGGCTCCGAATGGCCCTGAAATTTGGTGGGAAACCCAAGCAGTCTACCTTTAGGTATTGTTTGTGCACAACCGTCTTTTCAAGAGCTTTTCAAAAAGGTATTATAATTGAAAATCCAACAGTCGGATTGAAAGTTATGGCCCTGCGAAGTTGACCTATTTTTTGGGGGAGATGCAAATTTCAAAATTAAGTTGGTGGCTGCCAAAAAGGGCTATATATGACCATTTTTGGAAACCCTTGGGGTAGTAGAGTTAAGGGGGAAGGTGTAGAGTCAAGAAAAGGTGGGAAAATAGAAACCCTAGTTGATTTGGGGTTGTAGAAGGCTAAAGATTCCAGAGTCTTGAGAGAGGGAGCTATAGTGTGGTGCAGCCTGTAGGGGATTCATCCTCTGATTGTATTTGAGCTTATGTAATGTAATGTTTTGCCCATATTAATAAATTATCATTCTATTTTCTATGTGCAATTTCTATTATTATGTGTTTTATGATTTACCCCCTTCATCAAGTGGTATCAAAGCAAGGGTTCCTGAGCGTGTAGACAGATCGTCGACTGTGAGGCAGTTTGCACCATGCCTTAAGGTTTCGAGTTTGCTGCAGAGATCAAGATGCCTCCACGAAGAAACCATGGTGGGAGGGATGCTTTGATGGAAGAGGGTTTTAGAGCCCTGCAAAGACAAAATGATGCATTGCAAGAGGAGCCGCGAAGAGGGTTTGATCTGAGAAGGAGAGAGGAAAGCGAAGATGAAGCTGAAGAAGAGTTGTCTAAGGAAGAACAAGAAGTTGTAGGAGATGCTGCAAAAGTTAGGTTGCTGAGGGCCATTTCAAAGATTGGAAAGAGGCCTAGGATTGAAGTTTCTACCTATTCTGGAGATTTGAATCTAGAACAACTTATTGATTGGATCAATGATATGGAGGAGTATTTCAATTATGAAGATGTGGAAGACCCAGAACGGGTCAAGTTTGCAAAGGCAAAGTTGAAGGGCCATGCCAATATTTGGTGGAAGGAGGTCCAATTAGAGAGAAATAGAAGAGAAAAAGCAAAGATTACTAGATGGGATCGAATGGTAGAGAAATTGAAGAAGCAATTCATTCCTATGGACTATGAGATGGAGTTGCTAAAGAAGCTGCAAGGATTGAAGCAAGGCAACAAGTCTGTTAAGGAGTATACATAATATTTTTATAAGATCACTATCAGGATAGGCCATGGAGAGGCCACCAAGGAGAAGGTAGCCTGTTACATTAATGGGTTGAGGCCAAGTATTCAAGAAGAGTTGAGCCTGGTCAGAATGACCACCATAGAAGATGCGTACCAATTTTCCCTAAAAGTGGAAGAGAAGCTAAATAATAGATTTGAAAGCAAGCAAAGGGGAAGAGGTCAAGGCAGAAGGACTGGTGGGAGACCCTATGGAGGATGAAATGAAGATCCAAAGAAAAGTGAAGAAGCTGGAACTAGTCGAAATCAGAGGGGAGATAATACCTACCACCCTCGTGACCAGAAAAATAGTGAGCAAAGAGGAAGAGGAAAAGGTAGACTTGGGCAAGGACCTGGAAGAGGAGGTTTCAAAGGAACCTATTTCCAATGTGGAGAAAAAGGGCATCGAGCATATGAGTGTCTGCAACATCAAGGAATGACAACTATAAGACTTGAAGGTAATGCATGAGTTGCACATGTAGATGAAGATGCACAGTCTGAGCATTCTGAAGATGCTAACAGGGGAGAAACCCTAGTTGTCAGAAGAACTTTGTTGAATGAAGAGAAAGAACCCAATCAAAGGAAGATTTTATTCTGCACAAGGTGTAAATGTGAAGGTAAGTGTTGTGATATTGTTATTGACAGTGGAAGCACTAACAATCTTGTTTCAGATGAGATGGTTGACAAGTTGAAGTTGACAAGAAGAAAGCATCCACATCCATATCGGATTGCATGGTTGCAGAAGGACCACAGAGCTTTGGTAAATGAGTAGTGTTTAGTAAAGATCAAGATCGGAGACTACCATGATGAGGTGCTGTGTGATATCATACCAATGGACGCATGTCATATGCTATTGGGGAGATCGTGGCAGTATGATAGGAGCGTTATCCATGATGGCCATGCAAACACATATTCCTCAACAAAGGATGGAGTTCATCATAAATTGAAGCCCTTGAAGGAAGTGGAAGAAAAGGTATGTAGTACTGCCAGAATTTGCTTGGTAGATGGTAGAAAATTTTTGGAGGGTATGAAGCATGAGCGTCATTGCTTTACATTGATTCCTAAGATTAGTCAAGATAAATGTGAAGATATACCAACAGAAGTCTTAGAAATGTTGGAAGAATTTCAAGATATTGTCTCTAATAATGTACCAGAAGGTTTACCACCAGTGAGGAAGATAAGTCATCAAATGGATTTGATACCAGGGGCTAGTTTGCCAAATAAGGTAGCCAATAGAATGACTCCAACAGAGAATGAAGAGTTGAACAGACAAGTCCATGAGTTGTTAAGGAAGGGACTGATAAGGGAGAGCCTGAGTCCATGTGTGGTACCTACAGTACTAGCACCAAAGAAAGATGGAGAGTGGAGAATGTGTACAGATTCTTGACCCATAAATAAGATCATGATCAAATACAAGTTTCCATTGCCTAGAATGGATGACATAATGGACTATTTGAGTGGAGCCAAGTACTTCATGAAAATTGACTTGAAGAGTGGGTATCACCAGATCTGTATCAGGGAAGGAGACGAATGGAAGACAACCTTCAAGACAAAGGAAGGTTTGTATGAGTGGTTAATCATGCCCTTTGGGCTAACCAATGCACTGAACACATTCATGCAGCTCATGAATGAAGTATTGAAAGAATTTTTGGGAAGTTTTGTTATTGTTTATTTAGATGATATTTTGATTTTCAGTAAGACTTGGGATGAGCATATGATGCATATCAGAAGAGTTTTGGAGAAGCTAAGGGAGGAGAAGTTGTTGATCAATTTGAAGAAATGTAGTTTTGAAAAGGAGGTGGTATACCTTGGATTTGTTGTCTTAGAGGAAGGTCTTAAGATGGACTCAGAAAAAGTAAGGGTTATCATTGAATGGCCTACGCCAAGGAGTGCAATGGAAGTATGATCTTTTCATGGTTTGACAAGTTTTTATAGAAAGTTTATCAAGAATTTTAGTAGTATTTGTGTACCCCTAACTGAGACAATGAGAGGGGATAGAAAAGAGTTTAGATGGACTAAAGGAGCAGATAAAAGCTTTGATACATTGAAGAAGAAAGTCACAGAGCAACCTGTTTTGGCACTTCAAGATTTCAATAAGGTATTTCAAGTAGATTGTGATGCTATTGGCAGTGCTATAGGAGTTGTTTTGAGTCAAGAAGGTAAGCCCATTGCCTATTTTATTAAGAAGACTAATGATGCCAAGAAAAAGTATTCTATTTATGATCAGGAGTTTTATGCAATAGTTCAGGCTTTGAAGAAATGGAGACATTATTTGTTGCCAAAGGAGTTTATTTTATATACTGATCATCAAGCTTTGTAGTATCTTAATAGTCAAGGAAAGTTGAACCAGAGGCACTTAAAATGGGTTGAGTTTTTACAGAGCTATACTTTTGTTTTGAAGCAC
The DNA here is from genome assembly GCA_027924645.1 of Cunninghamia lanceolata. Taxonomy (NCBI): domain Eukaryota; kingdom Viridiplantae; phylum Streptophyta; class Pinopsida; order Cupressales; family Cupressaceae; genus Cunninghamia; species Cunninghamia lanceolata. The sequence goes on from BSBN01000049.1 coordinate 17,953,101, forward strand.
AGGAGTGGGAAGTCCAACAGAGTTGCAGATGCCTTGAGCAGAAGGCAAACTTTGTTGATAGAAATGAAGATAGAGGTTGTTGGGTTCGATGAGCTCAAAAGTTTGTATCCTAAAGATCTAGGTTTTGTAGAGGCCTAGAAAGCTTGTTTGGAACTTGTTACTTTAGACAAGACAAAATGGTTGGATTTCATAATCCAAGATGGCATGTTGTTTAGAGGAAGCCAGTTGTGCATTCCAAGGAGTTCCATGAGAGAGAACTTGATTAAGGGGAAGCATAGTAGAGGATTGGCTGGACACTTTGGTCAAGATAAAACCATTGCTATTGTTGGTAAAAATTATTATTCACTATAGTTGGTGCAAGATGTGAGGAAATTTGTGCAGATTTGTAGAGTGTGTCAGATGGCAAAAGGAACAAGTCAGAATATAGGGCTATATCAGCCATTACCTGTACCAGAGAAGCCATGGGATGATATCAGTATGGATTTTGTTCTTGGTTTACCAAGGACACAGAGGAGACATGATTCCATTTTTGTGGTGGTGGACAAATTCTCAAAGATGGCACATTTTGTTCCTTGCAAGAAGACTAATGATGATGTTCATATTGCTGAATTATTTTTCAGAGAGGTGGTGAGATTACATGGTCTACCAAAGAGCATAGTTTCAAATCGAGATACCAAGTTTGTTGGTTATTTCTGGAGGACATTGTGGAAGAAGTTGAAGACAAATTTGAAGTTCAGTTTTGCACACCATCCACAGACTAATGGACAGACAGAAGTGGTGAATATGAGTTTGGGTAACCTGCTATGATGCTTAGTAGGAGATAAGCCCAAGGCATGGGATTTGATTTTACCACAGACATAATTTGCTTACAACAATTCTATCAATAGGAGCATAGGTAAATCTCCATTCTAGGTTGTGTATGGGAGTATCCCAAGAACTGCTTTTGAATTGAGGAGGATGGATAAGGGGGAGAAGAGTAGTACTAAAGCTAAAAATTTTGCTAACCACATGAAGAATTTGCATGAAGAGGCAAGAAAGCATATGCATAAGATGAACTCTCAGTATAAGGCTAAAGTAGATTAGAAGAAGAGACTTAAGAAGTTTCGGGAGGGTGATGAAGTCATGATTCACTTGAGAAAAGAAAGATTTTCAGTTGGTACATATAATAAGCTAAAGATGAAGAAATTTGGACCATGTAGAATCTTGAAGAAGCATGATTCAGGAAATGCATTTGAGGTAGAGTTCCCTGATGACGTCAATATTTCACTAGTGTTCAAGATTTTAGATTTGACAGAGTATCATGATGATGGACTTGATAAAGGAACGCAGTGGGACATTCCAGCACCTACTTCAAAGAAGGAGGAGATAGAGGGCATTCTGGATAGCCGTGTGGGTAAGAGTACAAGAAACAGGTAGTATACAGAATACTTGGTGAAATGGAAAGGAAGGCCTATTAAAGATTCATCATGGTTATCTAAGACTGAGGTTAACCATTTTGGTTTCCCTCTAACTCATGAGAAGTGACAGGGTCATTTTTCAAATTACCCCGGGTGTCTGATGCAGGAGCATCCAGGGTGTACGAGCAATCTTGTATCAACCAAAAAAAAATGTTGTTTCTTTTCAATAAGGGCTAAATTTGGCAGGGTTACTATTTTTAGTAAGTTTGCATTTGTGCATGGTTGGATACAAATTCTTGAACGGACCTCCATAATGGCAAAGAAATCACTTCAATATCATTTGTCATTTGTGAGATATTAAAATTTTAAATTTTAAAAATCCTATTGAAATATTCTAAGTCAAATTTGAAGTACTTAGAGGCTCCAGATGGGCCCGAAATTTGGTGGGAAACCCAAGTAGTCTACTTTTAGGCACTACTTGTGCACAATCATCTTTTCAAGAGCTTTCCAAAAAGGTATTATAATTGAAAATCCAATGGTGGGATCGAAAGTTATGACCCCGTGAAGTTGACCTATTTTTGGGGGGAAATGCAAATTTTAAAATTAAGCTGGTGGCCGCCAAAAAGGGCTATATATGACCATTTTTGGGAACCCTTGGGGTAGTAGAGTTAAGGGGGAAGGTGTAGAGTTAAGAAAAGGCGGGAAAATAGAAACCCTAGTTGATTTGGGGTTACAGAAGGCTAAAGATTCCAGAGTCTTGAGAGAGGGAGCTATAATGTGTTGCAGCCTGTAGGGGATTCATCCTCTGATTGTATTTGAGCTTATGTAATGTAATATTTTGCCCATATTAATAAAATATCATTTTATTTTCTATGGGTAATTTCTGTTATTGTGTCTTTTATGATTTACCCCCTTCATCAAATACACACAAATAGGTACAATATGCTAAGTATGCCTCATTTCTTAATCAATACAAACTCATGCAAAGATCATTTGCAAGGACCTTTCCACACATAATAACTAATAACAAAAAGAATTCTAGTTTCATAGTTAGAATGGGTTCATAAGAACATAAATATACATATTCTTCAATCTAAATGCTTTTAACATGTTTGACTATATCCTCTATGTATTGTCATTATTCTATCCTAAAGCATGTAAATGATCAATAGTCTAAGACTTCACATCTTTTATGAGCAACATACATTTATTTAAAGGAGATTACACAACTTTATATTACCTTATAATCTACTAAAACTATTTATTCAAAATCAAGCCTTATACACCCTTAATTCTAACTTTGGTTTCCCAACCAATCCACTTAACAATTAGAAAAAATATGCTACTATCATTAAAGAAATTTCTAAGAGCATAAAGAATTAGAAAGTTAAAAAGGAGATTTTTTTTGTTTGAGACATGATTAAGGACAACAAGGCTCAATTTCAGAATGACTAAGGTACACTCAGGGAAGATTTTAGTTTACATCCTAAACTAGTGTGGATAAAATCAATTATATCATGTTCACAAAAAGGTTGGCTCCATTATAACTAGGCCTCTAGAAATAGATTAATCAAATCAAGGAGGAAGCCACTTACCAACTTAAGAAATTTTGGAAACATCAACACAGATAATTATAATATTATACATGGCAACCACACCCTTAAACAATCAATTTCCTTCTAAGCAATATTTGACTAGAAGATACAAGAATTTTTTTTTTTTTTACTTACAAAGAGATGTTAAACATACTATGTTTCTAATTAGATTCCTTTCATTCTAATTTGACTAGAAATTCATTATTCAAAAGAGCAATAGGGATGCACAACAATTTAAATCTATAGTTTAAAAACAAATTAACTAAAAAGAATTAAAATTAAGTCAATCCAAATACTTGTGTTACTACTTACATCTTAAATAAACTACACAAACATTTTCACATAAAGTGTAACCGTTCACTATTACACATTCAACAACATGACCCAAACACACTCCCAAAGTTCCTAGTGTTTGTAAACCTGTCTTTGATACCAAATGTCATGCCCGTGACGATCCCTCCTATATGTTGCCATACAAGAGGGCTAAAATATGGAAATATTTCTTTTTCATATAAAGATTTAAAGACATAAATGTTAACTTGCAAGGGTAAGTATACATATAGTCATATTAGATGATATCAACTCCCCAAAGGATTGGTTTGAAGTTTGAATTTTGTCACAATATCCTAATTGATCACAGCGTAAAGTTGAGAATGATAAAATGATTTGATAAACTCCACTACACTAAATTTGAAATTACATTTACTCTTTATAATTTGTTTTCTCTTTTTTTTTTTTTCGAATTAAACTAACTAAATTAGATATGAAAATCAACTATACTTTAACTTACCACTCAACTTAATAATTTTCAATTAAACTAAATGGTCAAATTCTTTCTTAATAGCAACATGACCATATAACTAAATAAATTAGTTTTCTTTTCCAAAAAATGCAACTAAGTATATCGAAATAAGCTATTATTTACTTTTCCTCTACAAGATTTTAAGCCAAATGGCAACACTACTTTTCTAACAAATCAAGTAAAAAGAAAGTGAGTATTTATTTATTTATTTTATTAAACTAAGATGACAATTACAATTTATAAAGGTTCTCCTAATTGTATTTAAAATTAAAAATTAATTTAATATAAACAACCACCTCATTTAATCCAAGACTATATATATATATATATATATATATATATATATAAACATATATATATATACATATATATATATATACACATATATATATATGAAGGGGGTAAATCATAAAACACACAACAACATAAATTGCACACAGATTTGGACAACTTATTACATTACAGAAGCTCAAATACAATCAGAGGAATCAACCCTCCACATGTTGTAACACATTATAGCTTCCTCTCGTAAGACTCTGGAATCATCTACCTTATGTAACCCCAAATCAGCTAGGGTTTCTATTTTCCCAGCTATTCTTGACTCTACACTTCCCCCCCTTAACTCTACTACTACCTAGGTTCCCAAAAAAATGGTTATTAATAGCCCTTTTGACGGCCAACAACCTAATTTTAAAATTTGCATCTCCCTCCAAAAATAGGTCAACTTCTGGGAACCATAACTTTTGATTCGGGTGTCTGATTGACGAACTGTTTTATGTGTTGGAAAGCTCATAAAGTGCTCTATGCGTTAAGAACCCACTCTGTTAGTTCCGGCCATTTCCGGGCCCATACGGGGCCATTTAGTGCCTCAAACCTGAGTTTGAATAATTTTCAAGGTTTTTTGGGAAACAGAAACTTTAATATCTTTTATCTCACGAATGATCTTTGCGTGATTCCTTCAACAAAGGTCTTATTTTTTAGTTATGAAGCTTCCTATAAATTTTCACTTCAATCCGTGCCCAAATGCAAACTTTCTAAAATAGCAGGTTGCTATTTTTAGCAGTTTGGAAAAACTGAAAGTTCTACATCATTATTCAAGCGATTATGGAACCAGAACTACAAATTTTGAAAAGAAATGGAAAGAACATCAACAATTTTGAAACACTTATTTTTTTGGGTGATGCAAGATTGCCCTTACACCACTGGATGCTCCTGCATCAGACACCCAAGGTAATTTGAGAAGTGACCCTGTCACATCTCAGGTGTTTATGTGAGGAAAACTCAAATGGTCAACCTCTGCCTTAGACAACCAAGAAGAATCTTCAATAAGCCTTCATTTCCATTTCACCAGATATTCTTCATATTGCCTATTCCAAGTACTTCTTCCCACACGGCTATCCAAGATCTCTTATATCTCCTTAGTTAAAGTAGATGCCTGAATACTCCACTGTTCTTCTATTGGTCCATCCTCTGTTCCACCTTCATGATATTCTAATAAATCAGCAATGTTGAAAACAAGGGAAATGTTGATCCCACTCTGCAGCTCTACCTCATATGCATTTCCTGAATCATGTGTTCTTCAAAATTTTGCATGGTCCAAATTTCTTCATTTTTAGCTTATGGTACATTCCAATTGGGAACCTTTCTTTTCTCAAGTGAACCATGACTTCATCTCCTACCTAGAATTCCTTATATCTCCTCTTCTAATCTACCTTAGCCTTGTACTGAATATTCATCTTATTAATGTGCTTTTTCACCTCTTCATGCAAATTCTTCATATGTTCTGCAAAGAATTCAGCCTCGGCACTTGTCTTTTCTCCTTTGTCTAGGTTCCTTAACTCTGAAGAATTTCTTGGACTATTCCCATATACAATATGGAATGATGATTTACCAGTATTCCTATTGACATAATTGTTGTAAGTAAATTCTACCTGTGGTAAAATCAAATCCCATCCCTTGGGCTTATCTTCTACTAAGCATCGTAGTAGGTTACCCAAACTCCTATTCACCACTTTCGTCTATCCATTAGTCTATGGATGGTGTATAGAACTGAACTTCAAATTTGTCTTCAACTTCTTCTACGATGTCCTCCAGAAATAACCAACAAACTTGGTATCTCGATCTAAAACTATGCTCTTTGGTAGACTGTGTAATCTCACCACCTCTTTGAAAAACAATTCAGCAATATGAACAGCATCATTAGTCTTCTTACAAGGAATAAAATGTGTCATCTTCAAGAATCTGTCCACCACCACAAAAATAGAATCATGCCCTCTCTGTGTCCTTGGTAAACCAAGAACAAAATCCATACTAATATCATCCCATGGCTTCTCCGGTATAAGTAATGGCTGATATAGCCCTGTATTCTGACTTGTTCCTTTTGCCATCTGACACACTCTACAACTCTACACAAATTTCCTCACATCCTGCTGCAACTGTGGCCAATAATAATTTTCACCAACAAGAGAAATGGTCTTATCTCGACCAAAGTGTCTAGCTAATCCTCCATTATGCTTCTTCTTAATCAAGTTCTCTCTCATGGAACTCCTCGGAATGCATAACAGGCTTCCTCTAAACAACATGCCATCTTGGATTATGAAATCCAACCATTTTGTCCCGTCCAAAGTAATAGGTTCCAAACAAGCTTTCTAGGCCTATGCAAAATATAGATCTTCAAGATACAAACTTTTGAGCTTATCGAACCCAACAACCTCTATCTTTATTTTTGTCAACAAATTTTGCCTTCTACTCAAGGCATCTACAACTCTGTTGGACTTCCCACTCCTGTGCTTCAAAACAAAAGTATAGCTTTGCAAAAACTCAACCCATTTTAAGTGTCTTTGATTTAACTTTCCTTGACTATTAAGATACTGCAAAGCCTGATGATTAGTATATAAAACAAAACTCTTTTGGCAATAAATAATGTCTCCATTTCTTCAAAGCTTGAACTATTGCATAAAATTCTTGATCATAAACAAAATACTTTTTCTTGGCATCATTAAGCTTCTCACTAAAATAGGCAATGGGCTTACCTTCTTGGCTCAAAATAGCTCCTATACCACTACCACTAGCATCACAATCTACCTGAAATACCTTATTGAAATATGGAAGTGCCAAAATAGGTTGTTCTACGAATTTTTGCTTTAATGTATCAAAGCTCTTGTCTGCTCCTTTAGTCCATCTAAACTCTTTTCTATCCCCTCTCATTGTCTCTATTAGGGGTGCACAAATGCTACTAAAATTCCTGATAAACTTTTTGTAAAAACTTGCCAAACCATGAAAAGAGCGTACCTCTATTGCACTCCTTGGCGTAGGCCATTCAATGATAGCCCTCACTTTTTCTAGGTCCATCTTAAGAACTTCCTCTAAGACAACAAATCCTAGGTATACCAATTCCTTCTTTGCAAAACTACATTTCTTTAGATTAATCAGCAACTTCACCTCCCTCATCTTCTCTAAAACTCTTTTGATATGCATCAGATGCTCATCCCAAGTCTTAATGAAAATCAAAATATTATCCAAATAAACAATAACAAAACTTCCCAAAAATTCTTTCAGTACCTTGTTCATGAGCCACATGAATGTGCTCGGTGCATTGGTTAGCCCAAATGGCATGACTAACCACTCATACAAACCTTCCTTGGTTTTGAAGGCTGTCTTCCATTCATCTCCTTCTCTGATACGGATCTGATGATACCCACTCTTCGAGTCAATCTTCGTGAAGTACTTGACTCCACTCAAATAGTCCATTATGTCATCCATTTCGGGCAATGGAAATCTATACTTGATTGTGATCTTATTGATGGCTCAAGAGTCTGTACACATTCTCCACTCTCCATCTTTCTTTGGTGCTAGTACTGTAGGTACCGCATATGGACTTAGGCTCTCTCTTATCAATCCCTTCCTCAACAACTCTTGAACTTGTCTGTTCAACTCTTCACTCTCTGCTGGAGTCATTCTATGGGCAGCCTTATTCAACAAACTGGCTCCTGGTATCAAATCCATTTGATGACTTATCTTTCTTACTAGTGGTAAATCTTCTAGTACATTATCAGAGATAATATCCTGAAATTTTTCCAACATATCTGAGACTTCTATTGGTACATCTTCACATTTCTCTTGACTAATCTTAGGAATCAATGCAAAGCAATGACGCTCATGTTTCATACCCTCCAAAAATTTTCTACCATTTACCAAGCAAATTCTGGTAGTGCTACATACCTTTTCTTCCACCTCTTTCAAGGGCTTCAATTTATGATGAACTCCATGTTTTGTTAGGGAATATGTGTTTGCATGGTCATCATGGACAACACTCCTATCATACTGCCACAACCTCCCCAATAGCATATGACATGGATCCATCGGTATGATATCACACAGCAGCTCATCATGGTGGTCCCCAATCTTAAACTTCACTAAACACTACTCATTGACCAAAGCTCTATGGTCCTTCTATAACCATGTAATCCGATATGGATGTGGATTCTTTCTTCTTGTCAACTTCAACTTGTCAACCATCTCCTCTGAAACAAGATTGTCAGTGCTTCCACTGTCAATGATAATGTCACAACACTTACCTTCACATTTGCACCTTGTGCAGAAAAAACTCTTCCTCTGATTGGGTTATTTCTCCTCATTCAGCAAAGTTCTTCTGACAACTAGGGTTTCTCCCCTTTCAGCATCTTCAATACGCTTAGACTGTCCATCTTCATTTACATGTGCAACTACCTTCAGGTCTTCTATTTGTCCTTCCTTGATGTTGCGTACACTCGTATGCTTGATGCCCTTCTTCTCCACATTAGAAATAGGTTCCTCTGAAACCTCCTCTTCTAGGTCTGCCTCTTCCTCTTCCTCTTTGCTCAACATTGTTCTAGTCACGAGGGTGGTAGGCGTTATCCCCTCTCTAATTTTGACTGGTGTCGGCTTCTTCACTTTTCTTTGAATCTTCGTTTCATCCCCCATAGGGTCTTCCACCAGTCCTTCCACCTTGACCTCTTCCCCTTTGCTTGTTGTCAAATTGTTTATTCAGGTTCTCTTCCACCTTCAGGGAAAACTGGTATGCATCTTCTATGGTGGTCATTCTTACCAGGCTTAGCTCCTCTTGTATACTTGGCCTTAACCCATTAATGTAATGGGCTACCTTCTCCTTATTAGGCTCTGCGTGGCCTGTCCTGATGGTAATCTTATAAAACTCTTTTGTATACTCCTTAGCAGACTTTTTTCCTTGCTTCAATCCTTGCAGCTTCTTCAATAACTCCATCTCATAGTCCACATGAATGAACTGCTTCTTCAATTTCTCCACCATCTGATCCCATCTAGTGATCTTTCCTTTTCCTCTTCTGTTCCTCTCTAATTGGACCTCCTTCCACCAAATACTGGCATGGCCTTTCAACTTTATTTTTGCAAACTTGACTCGATCTGGGTCTTCCACATCTTCATACTCAAAATATTCCTCCATGTCACTGATCCAATCAATAAGCTGTTCTAGATTCAAATCTCTAGAGTATGTAGAAACTTTGATCCTGGGCCTCTTTCTAATCTTTGAAATGGCCCTTAACAACCTCACTTCTACAAGATCTCCTACAACTTCTTGTTCTCCCTCAGACAACTCTTCTTTAGCTTCATCCTCACTTTCTTCTCTTGTTCTCGACTCAAACCCTCTTCGTAGCTCCTCTTACAATGCATCAATTTGCCTTTGCAGGGCTCTAAAACCCTTTTCCATCAAAGCATTTCTCCCAATATGATTTCTTTGTGGAGGCATCTTGATTGCCGCAGCAAACCCACAATCTCAAGCCCTGGTGCAAACTGCCTCACAGTTGGTGATTTGTCTACACACTGAAGAACTATTTCTCTGATACCACTTGATGAAGGGGTAAATCATAAAATACACAACAATAGAAATTGCACACATAATATAGAACTTTCTTTATTGATTTAGACAACTTATTACATTATAGAAGTTCAAATACAATCAAAGGAATCAACCCTCCACATGTTGCAAGACATTACAACTTCCTCTCATAAGACTCTGGAATCATCTACCTTCTGTAACCCCAAATTGGCTAGGGTTTCTATTTTCCCGCCTATTCTTGACTCTACGCTTCCCCCACTAACTCTACTACTACCCAAGGTTCCAAAAAAAATGGTTATTAATAGCCCTTTTGGCAGCCAACAACCTAATTTCAAAATTTGCATCTCCCTCCAAAAATAGATCAACTTTAGGAGCCATAACTTTTGATCCAGGTGTTCGATTGATGAATCATTTTATTTGTCAAAAAGATCGCGGAGCTCTCTACATGTTAAGAACTCACTCTATTGGTTCTGGCCATTTTTGGGACTGTACGGGGCTGTTTAGTGCCTCAAACCTGAGTTTGAATAATTTTTAGGTATTTTTTGGGAAATGAAAACTTTAATATCTTTTAGCTCGCAAATGATCTTTGCGTGAGTCCTTTGCCAAAGGTCTTATTTTTCAGTTATGAAGCTTCCTGTAAATTTTCACTTCAATCTATGCTCAAATACAAACTTTCTAAAAATAGCAGGTTGCTATTTTTAGTAGTTTAGAAAAACTGAAAGTTCTACATCATTATTCAAGCGATTATGGAACTAGAACCACAAATTTTGAAAAGAAATGGAACGAACATCAATAATTTTGAAACACATCTTTTTTGGGTGATGCAAGATTTCCCTTAAACCACTGGATGGATTAACCAAATAACCAAAATATTTCCTTATAATATAAAATCAATAAGGTCTCAACTTACATCAGAACTAATTAAGAAAAATATTAATATAACTACAACATTTCCTTTTTCAATTGAAATAGTATAATAAAATTATATTCTTTCTATTTTTAAATAAATCAAATCTAAAAAAAATCATTTTCTTTTTTAAACACAAACAATTAAATTGCTTTATCCAAATCAAATCTTAAAACATAAAATTAGCTTTTTCCTACTAATTCCAATTTCATTATCTATTAATGACAATACAAAAATCAAGTTTAGTTCTAAAATTAAATTCGCTTTTCTTGGCATGATTTAAAACAATTATTTATTTTCTAATTAGTAACTGTTTTCGTTTTTTCTTTTTTATAAATTTAAATCAAATAAAGCCCATTCTTTATGTTTGTTATTCTTTTCCAAATCTACTTTCATAATAATGCAATGGCATATATTGATAAGAAAATGATTTGTTCGTCTATCTACATATAATTGCTTTTAATTAAGTAAATTTTTTAATTAATTTTAATAGTTTCAATATCAATTTAAATTAAAACTTAAAAACTAAAACAATCGATTCTAATATAAATACTTGTTAAAATATCATCCTCACAGTTTATATATATTTGAAACTATCTTATTGTGCATGTATTATTTATATGACTGCAGGGAAAAACTTATAAATAAATTCATATGAGTTAGTTCTTTTTCCTTTTCCTTTTAATGAATCAGATAAAACGATGTTTAAAATAAATAAGCACTAATTTATTTCTTTATATAGGTGAAACTAATTCTTAATTCCTTCATTATTAAATTAAATCAAATAAAAATTAAACCAAGCTATGTCTCTTTTTTTACTAAGAGGTTTACTTACATTTATCCAATAAATAAAATGGAATTTATATTTCTAATTGAATTTATACTTCTATTTCCAGCTAATTTTTCTTTATATAACATTTAAAGTAACAAAGTGATTCGATTAATACTAACAAAGTGATTCGATTAAAGCTATGTTACAACTATTAGATACTATTATTATTATCTTATTCTCATTCATTTTTGTATCAATACTCAACAATTATATAATCTATGTAATGCTTTGTTCTAATTTTGAAAATAATAAAACAAGGCTTGCTTTCCACAATGAAATTTAAAATGGTATCCCACTTTCTTTCTATATAACATATACAACTTGCCTTTTCACTTTCCCTTCTAATATTAATTTTTTTTTAGTTTTTTCTTTTTGAATAATAGAATTAAACTAAGATTGTCCTTAAACTAAATTGATTTCTCTTTCTTTTTATAATTTAAGGCAATGAGGTAAACCGTTATATTTCATAGATATCAATATTTTATTCATTTATTCTTTTAGCAAATACTTCTAATTTTATTTCATTTTTTTTTCCAATATGAATATAATCATGAAATAAAATTTACCAATCTTTTCAAAATACAATCAATCCTAAAAACATTCCTTCTTTATAAACTCAATAAAGCGATGCTTTTTCTAAATATATGAGAATAAAACTAAGATCTATTTCTTTATTAATAAATAGATCAAATAATTTTAACTATTTTTTCCTTCTAAAACAAAACTCTTCTTTTCTCTTTAAATAATTTAATAAATTCCTAGTTTTAAGTAACGAAACTAAAAATCATAATCTTAAACTTATTTGCTTTTCTTTTATTTTACATTTTGAAACTAAATTTTATTTTATTTTATTTTTTCTATAAAACCAATCTAATAATTTCTAATATAAAATCGATTGAACAATAAAGCTTAACTTAAATACCAATTTCATTTAGTATATATTTTTTTCATTTGCATTCAAATTAACTAACTTAATTAAATAAATCATTTATTTTCAAATTAACTAATAATTTAAGGTATCCTTTTTCAATTTGGATAGAATAAAGAAATAAAAGTTACAATTAAGTCTCACTAAATTTAAAATTGCTTTTCCAATAAACTAAAACAAAACTTACTTTCTTTGACTCGAGCAATAAATATTTATTAAACCAAAACCTTCCTTTCTCTTATAAATTGAATAACACATTCACTTTTTCTAATTATAAAATAAATATTGATTCCTTCTTGATATATCTATATATAGTAAAACCATTTTAAGATACTCTTCACAATGAAACTTAACTTTTAATTTACTTTCTTTATAACAACCATACTATCCACACAATAAAACCATACAAAATCAAATTGAATGGAGGAGTATTTTCAGTTTAACCATATACAACTTTATCACACATAAACAATGATCAAAGCTAGTTTTCCAAACAATAGTTTAACTCTACAAGATTCTTTGTCCCCAATGGAAAAACTCCAATAGAATTTCACATTCGAAATCTCTTTGCCAACACTTTCAAGACACATATTATTCTTTTCTTGAAACCCTCAGTGGCTTATTAGAAATTCTTTAGAGTTGATATTATGTTTTAACTCTAGAAAGTTGGTAATGATGTTATCATTAATTCTAAAAGTATTCATTGTTATTTCTCTCTTGCTGAGAAAGTTAGTATTATCACCTTTGTATTCTAGCATATCTAAGCTGAGATTGAGAAGGTGGTACTAGAGTTTCAACACTTGTAGGACTTACACTTAACCATTAGGGGAGTGTAAAGTGCACCATGAGCAGAGTCTCACTTGATGTTCCACTAGAAACTATACTGCCTTCTACACTCCATTGGTGAAACTTCTTTGATACTAGAAACCACTTTTCACCACCTCCTACTTGGTGGAGAGGTTGGCCTACATCTCCTTGAAGCAAGGAATTTAGGCATATGTAGAGTGGAGATGAGGCTATTGTGATAACTCTACCACTGAGTGAGGTATTCTTGTCCACTGGCCATGTAGGATCTACTTAAGTAGTAGGCTACCAATCCTCTACTTTATTCATTTATATTTATTCTTCAACATGATAATCCTCTTCTATCGACTTATAGTTTTGTTACTTGTACATAATATTTATGATACTATGATAAATAATAACTCATTTATATTTTGGTGGGCCATATATGACAATCAACCACCTTTTTCTCATAAAAGAGAGTAACATAGAAAAAGTAAAATTTATCTCAAAATCTGAAGGTGTGTGAAAAGCAAATAATTTAAATATAATATTATTAAAATAAAACCATGACCTGGAAGTATTAATAAGAGATTTAGTATAAAAACATGTATACATGCATATGGTTTAATTGAAACTAAGGAAATGCTGAAAATACAACATTATAGTCATTTGTAACAAACCAATCCAACATCCAAGTCTTGATTTCAGGTATTAAATTAGAAAAATCAAAATCCAAGCTACTACTGATATTACTAATAGAAGATAATGGATCTGTAACATGAGTGGGAAGAAACCTATACTACAGCCTGTGAATTATCTATCTATCTACTTGTTTCAATTGTATACTGTCTCTAAACCTATAAGTTCAATAGTTAATTTTGAAGTTTATACTTTTATTGTGATTTGTGGCTAGAATGTGGGTCTATAATGTTGGTTAGATGCTCAAATAATAGTTTTCTCGGCATTTTATTAATTTTTTAACAATTGAAATGTTAATATGTTTTGTTATCTTGTAGTTGCCAAAATCCGCCCCTAAATTTAAGAAAATGTCTTCAAAAATTTGAGATGAATAACAACTCGAGTGTCACAGCCTCAAATAGCAGCACGAGTTATATATAGGGTGACTATGACTGCATGCAAACCAGAGGAATGATAGTCTTGAAACTAAAAAAATGGGCATTAAAAGCTCAAAAAGCACACTGACAGACAAATATCCGAATGAGCAAAACCAAAAAAATTGAAAAACATAAAGCCAGATAGAAAGAAAGGGAAAAAATGTTTGAAATTCTTCTCCACAAGGAATGGAGAAGCAACAGAGAATGGTGATGGCTGTGACTATTTTTAAAAGATGTTTGGAAACATCTTTCAGAGATTAATAGTCCCCACATTATACCTATTGATTTGTTAGACATTCCAGTTATTAATCTCTCTTCCTTACACTCTTACAGAGATTGTTCAGGTATTCCTTACTCTTCCTCTGTATTGTTTTAAGGCATGTACTATACTAATAAAAAAGTTGTGATCCTTTTTCATGCAACTCTTTATGTTTTTGGTTGCAGATTCTAGCAATTTGTGCTTAGATTGAAGGACTATCTAATGATAAAGAAAGTCTTGTATTCCCTGGATGGATAGGAGAATGAACACCACTGTTCTGCGTTTGGCTTTATGTTTGTAATGTATTAATTTAAGACTAATCTATCATTGTAATTCCTACAATAAATTATTCTGTAGAGAATCCTCCTGTTTATAGAGGCCATAATTGGTCTAACTTTGAGAGATCTTTCTACATTGTCTAGAATGACATTTGGGTATGCAGATCTATCAAACGGTACAACAACGGTTAAAATAATGAAAAAGAAAACATGCACAACAATGGTTCCATGAAGGTTCTACTACAGATCTTACTCATTTGGATCAGAGCTACCCATGAAAAACCCATAAAGTTCTCTTCAACAAAAACCCTTTATAGCATAAATCAGAAGTTCACAAGAAAAACCCACAACAGTACAAGTTCCATAAAATCCTTTTCCACAAAAACCCTTTACAACATAAATCCTTTAGAGCAGGGAAGAAATTCAAGGTACTAACTGAAAATAGTCTTAGTGGGATTGGTTGCTACATCTCCAATCAATAGTGGACGTCCCATCTCCATGCCTCCCAGAAATGAGGCATTGCTAATACTAACATAGAAAACACAGACAAATGCCAAAAGAAAATGAAGAAATCAAGATATAGAACTCACAAGAAAAAAGAAGATACTAGAAAGCAGAGAAGGCAAAACACATACCCAATTAGCCCATTCTCTTCTTGGTGAGGCACTATAGCACTGTAGCTCTATAAACAACTTTTTCCTCAACAATTTTTTCCTCAACATCTGTCTGCAAAGGCTGTTGTATAGAGTGCAACACTAGAGAGTGTCATTGGAGTACTTTCATGCCATTCAAGCACATTTTCAAATTTATGCAGATTAAGTGTGAGATCATGTTCACCCTAAAATGTTTTCCGTGGAATATCTATAAATGTGAGACCATGTTTAGTATAAAGGTTAACTTTTGGTTAACTCTTTTACTGCTCCCAAGAATCCCCCCTTTAAGTTTCATCTTATGTCACTTTGGGAGTCTTCTTTGCATGATCTTGTGGCCCAATGGTGGAGAGAGGGCAGCCTTGCTTATGGTATTGTTATGTACACCTTTGTTAAAAAACTTCAGTATGTTAAATTTCACCTTAAGAGATGGAATAGGATGAGTTTTGGCAATCTTAAGGTTATGAAGAGGAATGCTCAGGCGCACCTTGATGTGATTACTCACCAAATTTGAGATGTTGGTTTCTCGAATGCTTTGGATCAAGTGGAATCACAGGCTGTGAGAGTAGTGGAGGAGTGGGAGCTCCGGGAGGAGATTTTTTGGAAGCAAAAAGCACGAAATGATTGGCTTCAGGAAGGGGATAGGAACACTACTTTTTTCCATCATTCTATGTAGGCTCATCATAATAGAGGTTGTATATCCTCTTTGGTCAATGCGAATGGGATCCATATTTCTTCTGTGCAGGCTTTGTCTCATGAGGCTCTACAGTTTTATTCTGCTCTCCTTTCTAAGGATTCGCCCCCTGCTGAAGATGAGGAGAACTTGATCCTTGGTTGCATTCCACCCCTGATCTCCATGGAGATGAATGATTTCGTCACCCACCTGATTTCTTTGCCTGAATTGGAAGGGGTTGTTTTTGGGATGAATAAAGGTAAAGCTCCTAGTCTGGATGGTTTTTCCAGTTGATTTTTTTTCAGGAATTTTGGGATATTATAAGTTTGGATTTGCTAGAGGTTGTCCAGGAATCTCTTCACAGTAAGAAGATACTTCTTGCCCTGAACTCTACTTTTCTGGTTCTCATTTCCAAAAAGGAAGGTGCTGATAAGCTTGAATTCTTTCGACCTATTGCTCTCTGTAATGTGGTGTACAAAATTATTACTAAATTGATTGCAGAGAGGCTCAAAGTTTATCTTCCTTCTGTTATCTCTGAGGAGCAAGGAGGTTTTATGGCTGGTAGACAGATCTTGGATGGGGTGGTGGTTGCCTCTGAATTCATTCACTCTATGGCGACCTCTAAGGAGAAGTCTATGTTCATCAAGTTGGATATGGCCAAAACCTATGATAGAGTTAAGTGGCATTTTTTGTAGAGAATTCTCTTAGGCTTTGGTTTTAGTCCAAATTGGGTTAGTTGGACTATGAGTTGTGTTACCTCTTCCTCCTTTTTTGTTCTTATAAATGGGGAACCTTCTGAGCTTTTTGATGCTTCTAAGGGCCTTCATCAAGGATATCCTCTCTCCCCTTATCTGTTTATTATTATGGCTGAGGATCTGGGTAGATTTATTAAGTTGTGGGTCTCTCAGGGCAGGCTTGAAGGCTGGTGTTGGGGTTTGAAGCTACCGTAAATCTCTCATCTTCAGTTTGTAGATGACACTTCTCTTATGGGGAGGGCTTGTCTTTAAGACTGTTTCTTTTAGGTAGGCTTTGGATATTTATCTTACTGCTTCAGGTCAGAAAGTCAATGAGCAAAAGTCTTCTATCTTCTTTTTTAATAATCCTCAAGCTATTCAATGGAGGATTGCTACTATTTTGAGGTTTCAGATTGGGCCTCTAACCTTTGTCTATCTGGGAATACCTCTTGCTGTTGGTAGGCAACCTAGGTCTTCTTGGAAAAATTTGCTTGATAAGTTGCACAGTAAAGTCAACCATTGGACTCATCGTTGGCTTTCTACTACTGCTAGAGTTACTCTTCTGAAATCTTTTATCTAAGCTCTCACTATATATAGATGTTTTGTTCAGGCTACTCCATTGTATTTCCCGAGGGATTTTGATGCTCTTTCACGATAATTTCTTTGGAGTGGTAACTTGCAGTCGGCTAAGTGGAGTCTTGTTAATTGGAATACTGTGTGCAAGCCTCAAGACAGGGGGGCCTCGGTTTGCATTCTTCTATTTTAAATGGACAAGCTCTTGCTGCCAAGTTATATTAGCGTTGGTGTACTTGTCAGCATCAACTCTGGGCCTATATTCTTACCCACAAGTATCTTAAGGATGTTAACACTTTTGATGTTCCTCGGTACCCTTTAGATGGAATGGGCTCAATGATTTGGAATACCCTCAAATTGGGGGCTCAGTTGGTTAAGTAGGGGCTTTTTTGGATATTTCATATGGTTCTCAAGCTCTTTTTTGGTGGGATGCTTGGGATGGTCATCCTCCTATTCTTTCTACTTATCCTCACCTCTAGTCTCTTTGTGATCATTTTACTGCTGTGGGTTGGACTACAGTTGAGCATTATAAGTTTGTTCAGAAAATTAGACTGGCTGTTAGCCTTAGATGGAATCATTCCTTGGATTAGCCACCTAGTGGGTCAGAAGAGGATAGGCATGAGTTGGTTTAGATTCTTGCTTCTCATGATTGCAATACCATGGTGGGGCAAGATGTGTTGGCCTAGAGTAATAGGGATTTATCTAGTAAGTACTCTGTTTCAATAGGTTATGGTGAGTTGGTTAGGCAAGTGTTTGGGGACATTGAGGTTCCTTGGTGGAAGCAAGTGTGGAACAAATTTGGTTGGCCCAAGTGCAATTTTTTTATTTGGTTGGTGGTTCAGAATTGGTGTCTTACTTGGGATAACTTGTGCAAGAGAGGGTTCCAAGGCCCCTCGATGTGTGCTTTGTGCTATAAAAGCGAGTCCAGTGTGTCTCTCATCTCTTCTTTCAATGTTCCTTTTCTAGGAGGCTTTCGCACCTTTGGTGGGCTATGTGAAACTAGGCTTGCTGGCAGGTCTCTTCTTTGGAGGAGTTCTTTGCTTAGTGGGGGAAGACCCCTGTTAAGACCTCTTTTCTTCAGGTTACATGGGCTCTTGGACCAACCTTTATTAGCTGGCATATCTAGCTGGGGAGGAATCATAGGATTTTTTTAGGATGTGAAGCTGGTTGTCCAACACTTGTGGTGGAAGATCCTTTATTCTTTGGGAGAAACTATTTTGGCTAAGTGTGACTTGGCTGAGGGTGTGGATCCTAGAGAGGTTGCCTATTGCACTTATCTCAATCTTCCTCTTCAAAAGGGTGTTGCTCAGAGTGTTGGTCAGATCATGAGAAATAGATGCCGACATCCTCTTTGGGGCCCTCCTCCTCAGGGTGTGCTGAAAATCAACACTGATAGTTCCTCTTGTAGAAATCTTGGTCATGTTGGTATTAGAGGTGTTGGGTGTACTAGTTCTGGGACTGTTGAGTTTATTTTTTTTGTTTATAAGTGATGGTATACTAACAATGTGATGGAGGCTATTGCCATTTTATGTGTTGTGGAGCGTAGTTGTGCTCTTGGGTGGAGACGAATCATTAGTGAATTTGATTCTCAGGTGGTGGTGACTTTACTAAAGAGGCAGTAGTTAGAGAATGTCAGTTGGCATTTGGTTGTTACTATAAAATAGATTCTTAATCTATGTGCCTCTCTAGATTCTATTTCTTTCTGTCATATTCCTAGAGAATGGAATGGGGTTGCAGATTGTTTGGCTAAATGGGCTTTTGATCATTTGCATGATTGGAATATTGTGGAAAGGGGTCAATTACCCCCATATTTGTCACAAAAGTTGGACCAATTAGTGGAGATAGATAGGGGTGTGTAATTCCCTCACTTTGTATTGTCATTTTTTGATTTGAATAAATTTTTACCCCTCTTTTAGTATAAAGGTTAAAAAAAAATCCCTTAATATGTATGCATTAGTTTTTAAAGCTATTGTATACACCTAAAAATGACATGACTCTACCTAAATAAATATTTTAAATATTTATTTCATCCTAATATTCCTCTATCAATAAAGAAATAAATCAATTTATTTATTTGATTCATTTTCTCCCATTAATTGAATAAATTATATTTATTTAATTAATTCCATCAATATCAACTTTATTCTTCTAAACAATTAAATAATTTTAATTATTTAATTAAATCATTCATTCTTCCAAATTTAAATAGAATACAAATTTATTTAAATTAAATCTTAATCTCCAAAAAAAAAATATAATTAAATTTTTATTTATTCTTCTAAATCATGTGCAAGTAATTAAATAAATTTATTTATTTAATTATGCTTTCTTATCTTCTAAAAAATCTTCTAAAAATAAATTCTTCTTGTCATGCAAAAACAAAAGTTGAGTTAACTAATTTAAAGCTATCAACAAAACTCTTAAATTAGAAAACATATATTCTAATTTAAGAAATAAAAGCTCATCCTCATGAAGAAAGTAGTTAACTCAACAAAGGATCTTTTTGAATGACACATGTCCTTCTTCTATTCATATACATTCTCTCGAACATCCTCTACCATTGATCTTCTTATTTCTTCTACACCATTGATCTTCTCTCACACAATCCTATAAATACCCCTATATCCTTCCATTTCATATCAACAAGCTTTCAAGTAAACTTATGCTGCAGAATCCATAGCACGCCATTGGCACCCCCATTATCGCATCCTTCATTATCCATTTCATGTTGTGTTGAAGCTCACCTTCAACACTACAAGTATCCAAGCCATTTCTCCTTTGCCATCTTGAGGAATTAAAGCAAGGAAGCAAGCTTCTTGAGGGCTGTATTCATCACCGAAGATCAAACAAGACTAGGCGAACAATGGAAATAATGAGGTAAAAAAGGCTGTTTCATACAGATTCCATATAGGCTTCAAAGAGGTTTAGTAAGTGCATCTGATAGATCCCGAGGCACATCTGAGCACTGTCCCAGCACATACAAACTCCTAGTGCATACATCCTCTAAACCGGCGCATCTACAACTTGTTCCAGTGCATGCAAAGTTCTGGCGCATACATCCTTTGAGCTGGCACATCTACAACCTATTTTAGCACCTGCGATATTCCAGTGCATACACCCTTAGACACGATGCTTACATCCTTTTTAATGATACATCTGTAGAAATGACGCATTTGTCTCTTATTCCTACGTTTTTGACACCTGTCTTAGTGCATTTGTAACGTTACGCTTATAGTCTTTGTTTCTGTGCATACAGACTATGAAGCAGCGCATCTGTTCTTCATTATGATTTTAGGATTTCTCGTGGTTTTTAGGTTAACACTAACATTTGTCCTACAAAATTAGGAGCTGGATAGTCATTTAGTTGCACTAATTAACTCATCATAGATTAGTTAGGGGAAAAAGTAAAAAAAAAAAGCATGCATGCAAATCTCATGTAGTCCTTAACTAGGAGGATAGTAACAAACATCACTGCTATCTTTGCATTATTTCTATCTTTCTTAGTTTAGAACATTGATATCTCACAAAAGGAATGAACCATTGCTATCTTTAACCACTTCAAAGTTAACAAATGTGTGAGTGCCCAAGTAGTGTAACACATATAGTTCTTTTTCCTTTTAGATAGGAGTGAAAGAACCACTATTTTCTGTGTATGTTGAATGACAATAGGCTTATGCTCTCCCCTTTACTAGGTGACCAGAACACCAGACTTGTTATTCCTTGTGTATAACCTTTAGAGGGGCTTGCCCTTGGATGCCCACCTGTCCAAGTGGGAATGACCCTGAGTGGAAACAGGCTCAAGCCAAGCCCTACTGATCCACTTTAAATAAATTGTGCTTGAGGTGAAAGCTTCCTGCAATGAGTGCCACTGTGTTACACCGATAGCCAACCTCCCCCAAAACCCTCCAAGATGTAACCCTTAGAGGTTGGGAGACTCCATAATGGAGAGTAGTGCTACCACATGTGTAACCACTCAAACGGTTGCCTTTTCTACTTAGCCATGTTTTGTATACCAAAATCCCCTATTTGTTGGCACAAAAAGTAGAACCTTTGAAGTGGCCCCGATTCATGTGATTCTTAGTAGAGGTAGCAGGGACAATCCTATGATTTGGTGGGGGTACGAGCCTAAGGAAACCTAGATCTAGTATGCCTAAGAAGTGAGTGCTGTGGAAAGGAGCTAGTGCTACCAGATCCTGGAGCTACACGCTTTGAATATGCATAGCTAGGGGACTCAACAAATATTGTCCTTTCTAGCCTAGGTTGTAATTGTTCTTGTGTCAAAAAGTCCAAAAATACAAAAAAATAATAAAAGATAAAAATCATGAAAACTTCTATGCACTTGCTGTGTCTTCATCTACCATAATTGAAAATCAAAATTCAAAAAGACCAAGTTTTCAACCAAAAATAGATTTTTTTTTGAAAAACATGTCGAAAACTCTGCAAAAAGAAAACTGAAAACCAGAACGGCACATCTACTATGACCTATGGCGCATACACTTAGACTTGCTGTGCATTTAATTACTATTGCAACGCATACAAAATCTACCAAATCTATGCATTTGCTTCGACCTGCGGCACTTTTGCATTCTATTCTAGCACATTTACTGCTGCACATCCAATCCAGAGACCTATTCCATACTTCCTAGGAGAAAAACTTTCAACTTTTCAAAAACCCATTTCAAACTTGTCTCAGTTTTCCCAATATCTGATTAGAATCGTGCAAGTCAACCATTTCGCTCTTTTTCCACACCATAGCTACTTTTCCCACACTACATCATCCAAAACTTCACAAAAATTCTTCCAAAATCCAACAAGGTTAGAACCAAGCTATTCTTGATTACATCAAACCTCAAACAAACCTAGTGACTCTCCACTATCAAGGATCAATCATCCTTTTCTCTCTGAACTCCACTAGTGGCTTGTGCAAAAACTAGTCTACATCAAGTAAACAGATTTCTATCATCCTTACTTTGACTATCATTTGTACACCCAACTTGTTTGACACCAATTAGATCTAAGGATAACCTTTCTCAAATCTTGACGCATGCTAGCACCCCTTGTTTAAAACTTTCAAACTCGCTCCATCTCATCTCTAGTCACCTTGCATGTTCTTAACGAGGTCCCAAAAACAAAACATATTGAAATGGCTGAGAAAACTATTCTAACCTCTCACAATAGTGATGAGGAAATTTCTATGGAAGAGGTTCTCCAAACACAACAAGACCAAAGGTTTCAACACATAATGGATAAGGTACTTGCCCAAGACCCTACTAAATTCTTTCTCCACTTAGCACAACAAGGAGTCAAGCTCCCTAAAGATTTTGACATAGAAGCTCTAAAAGAACCTGAAGAAGAAAGAAACCCTAAGGGAAGCACCCACAAGGAAATACCCATAGACAAAAGTGAAGCAACCATTGATTCCACGGATGCCTTAAGTTAATGACGCAACAGATCCAAGATTTACAACAACAATTCACAGACATGCAAACAATAACATCAACTAAGCATTATTCCCTAGAGGATATTTCACCATATCCTTTTGATAGAACCTTGATCATGATACCTTTCCCCTTTAAATTTGAGGTGCCAAAATTTGATAAATATCGAGGAAAGGGTGATCCAAGGGACCACATTAGGGAATTTAATGCTGCATGTCTTGAAGTCACCCACAATGATACTTATCTTATGCAAATGTTTCCAAGAAGCTTAGGAGGACAAGCCATGGAGTGGTTTTCTAGACTACCACCCAATATTAGAACCTTTAACAAACTTGTGGACAAATTTGTCACGCACTTCTCCTACAATATTGATCATGACACCTCAATCTTAGACCTTTGTAACACCAAGCAAAAAGGTGGAGAATCTTTCGCTGCCTCCCTACAAAGATGGAGATAGCTGGCAAGTAAGTGCCCACATCAAATGCTTGAAAATCAAATAGTAGAAATGTTTGTCCATAACTTACAAACCGACCTAAGCTATCAGATACAAATCCAATGTCCTACTTCCTTTAGTAAGGTCATTGAGATGGGTCTTATCATCGAAAGGGCATTAATCGCTAAGGGTCAAATAAAGCTTTATAAGGACACTCCTAGTACCAATACCAATGTAGATAAACCAAGATTCTGGACAAAGAACAAAAACATTGTGAATGATGGGGTGGTAGATGCCAAGAATACAGCACCAAAACAACCAATCGTAAACTTATCAAATCCTCAAAACAACCCCCCACAAAACAAACCAAGAAACACTGAATCACGGTTTACAAATTTTCAACCTAGGAGAAAATTTACACCTTTGGGAGAATCATTGGAAACTGCCCTACAGAAGTTAATCATGTAAGTAAGATCATAACACTTCCAACAGCATGGGTATATGAACCAAAATTCAAACCTCCTCAGTGGAACGACATTGATTTCTATGAGTACCACTGAAACAGGGAGCACAAAACCAACGACTGCATTGCGCTCAAGCACACTATCCAAGATTTGATTGAGAAAAACAAAGTGTCACTTGATGGACATACCTCTAATAATGATCACCGAGCATTCAAGGATCCTCTTCCCAACTATGAGTAGGGAGGGTCTTCCAACCAAAACAACAGTGGAACTAACAATGCCAATTACACAAACCTGTCCTTTGACTATGTTAACCAAATCTTGGAAAGTGATTCACGAATCAATGTGATCACTATAAACAAAGATTTGGATTGTAATGTTACCACCCACAGTAATAGAGTCACTCTTAGAGGAGCACTCGCCTCTTTAGCTAATTAGTACAGTATCCTGGATCAACTTCATAAGACACTAGCACATATCTCCATTCTAGAACTTCTACGTTTGTCCCCGTCTCATAGGGCCATACTTGACAAAGCTTTATCAGAAGCCTCCATCCCAATGAACCTCACCGAAGAACAATTTCAAACCATGGTAGGTCACATTACCTCACCTCACTCCCTATCATTCACTAAAAAGGATGATATGTCAATTACCCAACCTCATAATGCTTCTCTTCATATTGAATCCTTCATCCACAAACACAAGATAAAAAGGGTTCTAATCGATGGAGGAGATGGTTTGAATATTTGCACCTTGAAGCTAATCGTTGCATTGGGGTTTGCAGAGAAAGCTATAGATCCAAAAAAGAAAATCACTATCAAAGCCTATGATGAGGAGGAGAGAACTTCCAAGGGAACTGTTACTTTACCAATTAGAGTGGGACCTATAGTAAAAGATGTGGCTTGCCAAGTCCTTGATATGGAGCTAGCATACAACATTCTTCTCGGGAGACCATGGATACATGCTCTGAAAGCAGTGCTGTCAACATACCATCAGTGTATCAAATTACCCTATGAAGGTCAAGAGATCACCATCCAAGGTGACCCCAATCCATTCCAATATTGTAACTCCATTCAATCTAAACTTGAAGTTGTGATTCCCAACAACCATGCCTCTGCTTCATCCTCATCTCGTGTTGACCCAGCTTCACTTGCTTCCACTTCAACGGCATCTCAACTTGACCTCAGACTCAAAGATAAGGGCTCGAGTGAGTACACAATCTCCCAATCCCTCTATGTGGCACAACTCCCCCTATCTACAAGATCATATGGAAGACCTACCTTGAGCAAACCTAAAGCAGACAAAACTACCAAAGGTTCATTTATCAAATGGGGAAGCCTTGAAGATGAGAGTGATGAAAAGGATATCCTTCAATGGTTATATAAGGATGAAGGCAGTTCATCAACACAACAAGACCATCACACCACTATACAAACTAAATAATATGGTCAAGGATTCCAAATGCTACAAAGAATGGGGTATGAAGGACATGGTCCTCTCGGTTCAAGAAAAGATAATATCACTGAACCCATCCAACCTCATACCTTGACAGCCCAAGACACTATAGGGCTAGGTTACACTGGCACATCAAAAACCAATAGAGCAAATAAGAATAAAGGAAAACAACTAGAAACATCTGCTAGTAATCTGGTTGATCAAATTCAACAACTACAAATGGGGAGTGAGACTAATTCCAATGAATATGAGTGGGATAGTCTCTTAGAGCTATCTTGTGATGAAAAAGGCATTGATGTTGTCCATGACTATGACCCAACCCATGCAAATGAGAGACAAGGTCCAAGGGCTAGACCACTAGAGTCCGACCCACATAATAACAATAGTGAAAGTCATGAGGAAAGAATGATACCCCCTTGACAGATCTGCTAATGGAGAGTACCATTGCAGACTTTGTCCGTGCTTATAATGACCTCCACAAAACCTATATATTAACCATCAATACCATCAAACCAGACCAACCCAATGACCCCTTATCATTGTTGCACCTCGAACTCATAGATTGAGACTTACAAGACACTACCCCTGAGCTTGATACCTTTCAGAACGATGAATCCATCATAGACTATCTTGAGCTTAGAGATCATATATCCCCAGGGGACCACAGAGCTAGCTATGCCCTAGAACTCAATGCCAAGGCCTATTTTGGAGAGAGTGCCAAGCCTTTCAGTCTCAAAAATGTCAAAATGAAAGAAAGATCTAATGGTGAAAAATGCTCTGTGGCAATGTTCGATCATGAAAAAAGTAAAAATATAGACGTATCCAATAGTGAAAACCTCTCTGACGCTGAAGGATGGAAGGCTTGACCCTCTACCCAATCTCACACATCAGGAAAGATCTTCAATCTTGATAGAACTAGCAAAGCCGATCAATGTTAGCATAGGTGATAATCCTAGAATGATCCATATGGCAAAATCTTTAACAGCACAAGAAAAGCTAGCATTTACTGAATTCTTCAAAAGAAAATAAATCAATTTTGCCTAGACATATGCAAACATGCCAGGGCTAGATCCGAATTTCATAATGCATCACTGATCTTTAGCTCTAGGAGCTAAGCCAGAAAAGTAAAAACTCAAAAAGATGCACCCACATGTGGCCCTCATTGTGAAAGAAGAGTTGAAGAAACTGTTAGATGTTGGATTCATCAAACCAATAGACTATCTTGAGTGGATTTCAAACATAGTACCAGTTGCCCAACTAGATGACAGAGTCCAAATATGTAATGACTTCAGGGACCTAAAGAAATCTTGTCTAAAAGATGATTTCCCCCTACCAAACATTGACATTATTGTAGATCTCACGGTAGGGCACACCATGCTGTCACTAATGGATGGTTTTTTTGGATACAACCAGATAAATATTGTACTTGAAGACCAACACAATACTGCATTCACATGTCCTTGGGACACCTATTGTTGGTGTGTCATGCCATTTTGTTTGAAAAATGTTGGCACAACATATCAGAGAGCTATGACAACAATCTTCCATGACATGATGCACACTATAATGGAAGATTATGTTGATGACATCCTGGCGAAATCACTCACAAGAGAAGGACACCTAGAAGTACTAGATAAAATCCTCAAAAGACTAGAACAGTTTAATGTGTGCCTCAATCCGAAGAAGTCCGTGTTTGGAGTTACCTCAGGTAAGCTACTGGGATACATAGTGTCCACCAACAAAATTGAAGTCGACCTAGCTAAAGTGAAATCCATCATGGAAATGCCGCCTCCTAAGAACCTCACTTAGCTAAGGTCCCTACAGGAAAAGATACAATCTATCAGAAGGTTCATTTCTCAATTGGTAGACAAGTGCCACCCATTTTCCCACCTCCTACATAAGAATGTCCCTTTCAAATGGAATGATTCATGTGAGCAAGCATTTCAGCAGTTAAAAGAATATCTAATGAAGCCTCCTATATTGATGCCACCAATTTAGGGTAAACCTCTGCTACTATATATCTCAACCACACCAACAGCTCTGCAAGCTCTCCTCGCACAACAAAATTATGAAGGGAAACAACAAGCAATCTATTATATCATTCGAACACTTGTTGGATATGAACTACAATACATGCCAATTAAAAGAGCCTGTCTCGCTATGGTCTTGGCCTCACAAAAGTGGAGACATTACATGTTGTCACATTCTGTTAAACTAGTAGTAAAAATTGATCCACTCAAATACTTACTCAACAAAGCAGCCCTAATAGGTAGATTGTCCAAATGGGTCATGCTTCTCAGTGAATTCGACATCGAATATGTAGACAAGAAAGCAATAAAAGGCCAAGTACTTATAGATCAACTAGAAGATACACCTCTAACAGATGATAGCCCTTTGACCTTTGAATTTCCATATGAATCTATCTTTCACATAATCACAACAACCTAGAAAATGTATTTTGATGGCTCATATACTCAGCATGGATCAGGGGTAGGTATCTTGTTGATCACCCCTAGTGGCAACACCATTCCTAAATCATATAGATTAGTATTTCCCTGCACTAACAACATGGTAGAATATGAAGCCCTAGTCATTGGCATCAAACTAGCAATTGAATGGAATATCAAAGAACTTCAGGTGTATGGTGACTCATAGCTAGTCATAAATCAAGTAAATGATGACTACTAGACAAAAGATGAGAAATTAATCCTCTACAAATGAATGGTAGATGACTTCAAAGAATACTTTGTCAAGATCTCTTTTGAGTAGATACCAAGGATTGAGAACAAAGCTACAGACACCATGGCAACAATTGCATCTCTCCTTGATATGCCAAATAATCAATCACATTATGAGTTCTTGGTAGAGCCAGTGTCTCATCCTACATATGACACCCCTAAATCCCATATCATTTACCACATTGTTGGAGTTGATTCCCCCCTCTATGGAAAAATATTTGCCTATCTTAAAGAGAATACCCTCCCACTTGATCTCTCCAATAATAAAAAATGAACCTTCATCCGTCAGGTATCCTAGTATGCCATTGTTGCCAATACCCTATATCGCAGAGGTCTCGATGGTACTCTCCTTAGATGTCTCAATAGTGAGGAATATCAAACCACCCTGAATGAAGTGCACAATGGTATATGCGGGATGCACTCTAGTGGCCCTACCCTAGCCAAGAAACTCATACGCATGGGATATTGTTGGCCAACCATGGAACAAGATTCCTATCATTTTGTAAAGAAGTGCAAGAAGTGCCAAATCCATGGGAACCTGATACATGCACCAACATAGGAGCTACAACTATTAATGACTCCTTGGCCTTTCTGTCAGTGGGGACTCAATTTAGTGGGCAAGATTCACCCTCCTTCATCTAGTGGCCATAAATTCATAATCACCACCACTGAGTACTTTATAAAGTGGATTGAAGTCGTTTCATTAGCCAATATCACAGGCAAGCAGATTGCCTTCTTTATCTTGAACTATATCATTTGTCACCGTCACATCCCTTCATCCATTATCATGGATGATGGACGACCTTTCAAAAATCAAGATGTCAGGGAACTATGTGACAAATTTCATATCTAGGACAACTTTTCAACCCCCTATTACCCCCAAGGCAATGGCCAAGCAGAGACATCAAATAAAACCATTTTGAAAATCCTAAAAAAGACTGTCAATGATGCTAGTCATGATTGGCATGTCCAATTAAATCCTGCATTGTGGGCCTATCATCCAAGCATTTGCACACCGATAGGTGCAACACCATACTCCCTGGTCTACGGATCTGAAGCTATCTTGCCCATTGAAGTTGAGATCCCATCCTTGAGAGTTTCATTAAAAGGCCTCATATCTGATGAAGAATACAAAGTGTCTAGACTTTAAGAGTTAGAGTTGCTCGAAGAGAGAAGGCAACAGGCCTTTAACCACCCAAAAGATTATCAACAACAGATGTCCAGAAGATACAACCATAGGGTAAAGCCCCGAGTATTCCAAGTTGGTGATCTAATCCTCAGAGAAAATCCTAAAAATTAGCAAGATCGAGAAAAGAAAGGCAAGTTAAAACCCAACTGGCTGGGTCCCTATGTCATCATTGCAACCTATGGGTCAGGAGCATATCAATTGGCTACATCTGAAGGTGAATTGTTTGATGATTCTATCAATAGCATGCATCTTCACAAGTTTTATACCTAAAAACCCCAATGCAAGGGAGTCTTTAAAAATTCAAAAAAATTGGAAAAGTGATAAAAAACAAACAAAAAAATCAAAAAATGGAAAAATAATAAAAAAAACATCCTTTGGTGAAAACATAGCAAATAGGCACCTGGGATAGGTACCATGATGAAAACTTGGCAAATAGGCGTCATGTTTACTTTTAGCTTTCGTGCAAATAAACACAAGTGGTGAAAACTTTGTAAACAGGCACTATCTGCGACAAACTACTTCCTCCATCTGTTGTGACCTCATGTCTCTTGTATCCATCATATCATTTGTCCTGAACTAGTCCTTTGAACCATTGCCAAACTATGTCACCTCTGAGCTACCATGTAGGCAAGGCCATTATCAATGTGCCCTCGAGTTTCCGCTCTGCTCCACTCCACTCTGCTTCTTTCCTCTCCATTCCTTTGAGTGTCATCTATCTTGTTGTCCATGCCATTTCTACATCTATGCCATCACCTAGGTCTTAGGTCCATTAGGTTCACCCCGAACTACATTGCCTCTGCATCGTCACGTAGGCAAGGCCATTTAGCAATGAGCCCTCGAGGCACTAGGTCAATCCCTTAGGGTCTGTCTCTCCATGTCTATTTTGTCATCTCACCCATAATAAGTCGATCCTTTGTCTACACTAGGGGCAACTCCTTGACCTAGTTGCGGATTCAGATTCTTGAATGCCACATTTTCTAAGAAAGAGGATACCAATAAGGATTATGATACCTTTCACTAGACAAGTGCATGTAGCAAAGCAAGCTTCCCAAAAATAAAAATCTTGACACACAACACATCAACCTATCCACAGCAAAGTAAAAATGCATACCGAAACACCCAGATTAGCTCTATATCAATTATGGCAAAAAGACACATCTAATGCAAGAATGTTTTGTGCACAGGTTAACTTACAAGGTCTTGGATTTCTGTCATTATGTCTTCCTATGCTATTTAAGAATGCCAAAAGCTAGAGATGCTATGATGGGGACATAATATTTTTCTTTGTCTGCTATTTGTGGATCAAATTTTAGTAATGTGACTACTTTTGTCTAACGACATGATCAACAAAAGATCATCGAGGACTTCAGAGGTCTAAACATGAAAAAGGGCAATCCTTGTCTGTTGAAACGCAAGAAGTGATCAAGTCATCTAGATTCAAGTTTGACTAGATGCTTGTATCAGCTTGCTATATCAAAATCCATGTAAGGAATACTCGGGTCATCTCATTCTAATTATATGTAGATGCTTGTATTTTATTACAACATTTCAAAAAGAGAAAAGAAACAAAAAGTGGCCAATGATGAAAGCAAACCACTTTCTCTCTAATGATGGAAAAGTATCCACATCCATCCCATATCCAAAAATCCATATCCACCATGCAATAAGAAAATCCTACAGACTGTCAAATGAAAGCCTGTATTTCTTTCATTTCTTTTCTTCCGCCTATCTATATCATCTCTGTGTTGATTGAGTACATTTAGGCATATCAAAAACATAGCATAGGTAACATATCACATGAGATAGTCATTCACATGATTAAATCATTTGCATACATAATAAGTGTGTTAGGTCATCCACATACATTTACATCCGTATATCATCTCAAAAATTAGAAACATAGACAAATACATATAGAGTTGCATAATCATATCAATAACATTTCACATCTGCATTGGCATATCAAATCATCCTAATCCATCTAGTATGCATCACATATACAAAGCATCATAAGATAGATTGCATGCATAACATATAAACATAGAACATGTGCATGTAGAACACCAATAACTGCATCATCATATAAACATAAAAATACGTCCAAATGTACAATATATCAAAATATATGTCCATCTCTTAGAGTTATGTTATGAAAAGTATACAAAGTACCAAAAGATAGTGATACATGTCTTGGGGCAAAATAATACATAACAGGCTATCTAAGCCATAAAAAATGTATACATCAAGTCAAAAATTGGTACAAGTATCAAAATCTAGCTAACCCTGCTGCTGTGGAGCACTGCTCCCTGCATTGCCCTCTCCTCTGTCACTCCCTGACTACTGGGGGCCTCTCATTGATCCTACAGATCGAGATACACTTGCTCTCTGAGATGCCATGGACTATTTCCTATAACTAGGCACACGCTAGTCCACCAACACTGCCCCTTGATATAATCCCCTGTAGTATTGAGTCTGAGACCTACAATCTAGCAAGCTTGCCCTATACTTGGGCTAGCTGTGTCTGTGCTTGTTGCACCTGTGTAACCAAAAATATTGAAGTACTTTCTATACCTAGGGATGCCACTGCTACATCTCTCTCCGCTCTAATCACCCGCACACTCTCCAGGGCTGCGTCTCACTCTCTAGAGATCTCTAATATCCATCATATGTCTGCCTCTCTCTGAGACTCTACTGCTCTCAGGTGGGCCCTCAACTACCTAACCTAACCCTGTAATGTAACAATGGCCTGCTACTGTAAGTCAGGCTGTGGAGCCTACCCTCCCTGTCCCTATCCCTGTCCCTGCACCAACTGTTGTGCCACCTGCTGTGGTGGTGACATCTGTCTCTGTTGTGCCACCTACTGTACTGGCACCTGCACTTGCCTTGTAGCCTGCGGCTGCACAACCTCCTGCTGACCCAAAGGTCCCTCCCCAGACCTCCTCCTCCATCTCCTCCTCCTCCTCCTCCATCTCCACCATCATCTCCCTAACCTCCTCTCCCCCCTCTGTCTCCTCCTACTAGCTCCACCCTCATTATCTAAATCCTCCTTGTCTATATGAGCAACCAACTCTCCAGGTCCTGAATATCTAGGAAATGGATGAGCAGTGAACCACTCCTCATAGTCTGGTGTCATGCATCTACTAGCTCCCTCCTCATAGGCCAAGCTGCATAGGGGATCTGATGAAAGTCTACCAAAGCCTCCTCGTATGATGCCACATGACCCCACCTCAGTCTCTTTGTATGGGTCCTCGTGAATCACGCCTGCCCCTGTGGCCTGCCCTGCACTCTGCCAAACTACCTCTATACTCTACTAACAATCTACCACTAATATGTACATCATCCTACCAATAAGCCATCGAGTCTGGAAATAGTACGGCAACTCGTTAGCCTCATCCTCCCATGCCTCGCAGTCTAGGTATGGGCACCAGATAACTAAATCCACATTATCTAGTGCATGTCTCCAATACGCGAGCTTTCCCAGCTGGTGCTAGGAAATCACACCTGCATATCCGTAGTTGTAGGGTTTACCTCTCTACCTATGAAAAAGACATATTGGTCATGTGATAGCTATGTGCTCCCATAACCAAAACTGTAAAAGAGACACACCTGCTGACAAGTTGGCCCCTCTGTGATACACAACTTGGTGCATATCCCTGTACAAGTGTGCTAGCATGCACACACCCCATGCATATCGAGTCCCATCGATAATCATACTCTCTAGCACCCTCCCCCAGCCAATTGGGAACCCATGTGACCTCCTATTGGGGCATAGTACGCCACCAATCAATCTCGCCACTGTCCCTGGGAAGTAGTCATAGTAGTCATGGATGTCCTGCCATGAAATCACCTACTCAACAAGCTCTGGGTCATAAAAAACATGTCTATACTGAGCTAATCCCACATCAAGCTATGGATCGTACTCTACCAACTCTCCCTAAATAGGGAGGTGCAAAATCCTATACATGTCCTCCAGAGTGATCGTCATCTCTCTAGTTGGTAGATGGAAAGTCCCATCCTCACTATGGAATTGCTCCACCACTGTAGTCAACAAACCACGGTTCGCGCGAACCTTGAGCATGAAATAAATGTAATGCAGACCCATAGCACTAAGAGCTTCGCAGTCCATCTCTATCAATATATATTTCTGCAACAATTGCAAAGGGAACTGCTCTCGTGACATTAGGGTATCCCAGATATCCTCTTGCAACCAAGCAAAGCATAGTGTTAAAGAAATCTGTATCCAAGAGGACCTACTCAAAGCAATCAAACTATCCTATCATTGACTTAACATATCAAATTAATCAAAACAACATATCATATCTTGATTAGATTCTTAGCAATCTTGGAGATCGCTTATCAATTGATGCATCGATCAAGGTGCCAATTGGGTTAATTTCATTAAGTCAACTGACTATCCTATTGCATCAGTCTTGGTTGCCTTCTCTTTTGTCCCTGAAGTTTTCACCTTTTTAAAGTCAAAAAATGGTATGTTTCTATTATGCATTTAGTGTCTTTCTGTGCAAGCATTTGTCAGGTTTCATCTATTTGTTTATGATTTTGCATAATTAGGGTTTTAGGCCTAATCGGACTAGGGTTTAACAAAATATCAATCTATTCTATCTTTCCAATCATCTCATAGTGACATCAGACCTGTAACCGAGTCCTCTATCATAGTAGTGACTTAGCTCAATCTATGTCCTTGAATGTATGTGTGAAAGAAGGGTTTGATTGAATCTAATACATTATACAACTTTCCTTCAATCCCATTTTCATACATAATATTTTGGTGAACATGTGTTTTTTCTGAACATTGCATCTTGTTGAGTGTTGTACATCAGATTTGCATTCATATATATCATATTCTTCATTCTCCATTCATAAATCTTGCATAAATTTGAAATTTTTGAAAAAATCAAGCATCCTAGGCTTGCATTAAGGCATAGTTTGCATCAATTTAGTTGCATTTCATCTAATCTCTGATATTTACATCAGATCTTAGACAAATTATAGAAATTCATCATCCTACAATCATTTACCTTTAATTTTCATACTTAATTTGCTAGGGTTTTCTTGAAATTTTGCATTTTTCTCATAACCTAGTAATTCCAAAAGCTAGGGTTTGTAGTTAAAATCTTGTTTCAGATTTTACTAATCATCTTTAGCACTCATTTAAATCTAATTTTTATTGTAGTGTCTCATCATTGTGTTTTTTTGCATTTACATCTCAAATTTTGCATTTACACATTGTGTGTTTCAACAAAAACTAGCATATTCAATCATCTTCTCTTCAAATTGGACTTGCATTGAGCATTGTAGGATTTTGGCATCATTTTCAAATCTGATATGAGTTATTTTACATCATAAATCTGATTGGACTTCATTCATACACCACTTTGCATATTTTCATGCCTTAATTTCACCATTAGGGTTTAAAATTCCTTGCATTTTCACTATATTTTGACTTATCCTTTATCAAACTTTGCATGATTGATGTGTTGTGAAATATTTTACTGCATCATTGGACTGATCAAAAAGTTTTAATTTTCTTCCCCTCATCATTTTCATCACTACACTACATATTTTATGCATTTATATTGAAAAAAAAGTGAAAAAAAATGAACATTTTAGGTGCATAAACAAGCATAAATTGGTGTTGTTTCATTGCATTCATCCTAGATATCTTGCACTTTAGATCTTGCACAATGTGTATTTCAACAAGCATATCTTTCTCCTTTGGATTGTTCTATTATTTTGTGCATTAAGTGTTGTATGCTTTTGCATGAGTTGTGTAACCCGCTGCCCTAATAGAAACATCCCTCTAAGGAGAAGTCGTAGACTAATGGGTTCTAGTGCTCTTGATAGCAATGGTGTACCAACATCAGGAAATCCATTAAACAATTACTTTACAAAAGGTGAAACATAAACATTGCAAGATATCATACCACCTACAATGGAAGAGCAAACATTTTATGATTTTGAAGATCCCATTGAGGTGATAACACATGTACCTAATGACCAAATAAACAAACTTGATAAGGAACTAGCTGACTTTCAAGCATTTGTGGAAAAAGAAAGGATAGTTGAAGAAGTTGTACCTATTGTTCATGGTCTAGAAGAGAGTTGTTAAAAGAAGGACAAGATGGTGTTAATAGACTATGTAGACTAGTTCATATAGTGCATAACAATGTGATGACAGTGACCGAATGTGCAAATACTATTAATAATATGTCATCACCGACTCATACACAGGTATTGACACCTATACCAACTACCAGAATGACCACTTTCACATCATCAATTCTCACTACTAATGTACAATCTTGTAGTAATGCTACCACTGGTATTGGAGTATCTAATGGCATCAATTCACAAGATTATAAGGTTGTGGGATTCAATTATCAAAACCTAGCACCTAGGGTGACTTCCTATATGAATAATAACTTTCAACCACCTCTCCATTCCACATATTCTCAACCACCTTTCACTTACAATCATTCTCAACCACCGTTCACTTGTTCTCAACCTCCCTTTGTCACTACTCACAATCAATCACCTCAACACTTCATTACCACAGCTTCTAATTTGTCACAACAAACTACATCCCCTAATGATGCCTTATTAAATCAACTTTTGCAAAGCATGAATTTCTTACAACAAAAGGTGACAAGCTTGATAAATTCTTCTCAACCTAATTTACCAACTTACCATGCCTGCAATCCTTTATCAATTGTAATCTTACAAGATTAGATGCCTGATAAGTTTGAAACTCCTCTCTTTGAAAAGTATAGTGGTAAAGGTGATCCTAATACTCATGTGGAAGCATTCATAGCTATGTGTAGTGATTTCTTCTTTGAAGAAGACTTTTTAGAATTTTGTTTTTCACGATCCATCAAAGTTACAACTTTGGAATGGTTTAAATGCTCTTTGCCTCTGAATTCAATACATTCTTTCTCAGAACTCGTTGATCAATTCTTACAACATTTCCAAGCAAATATTGGACCTCATGTTTCATTGATTGACTTAGTTCATTGCAAGCAAGGTCTAAAAGAGAAGTTAACTGAGTTTATCAGTTGATATCAAGCTCTTTAATCACAGATTTAATACTAGATGAATGATGAGGATGTTCAGAAGGTTTTTATTACAAATATTCAACCTAATAGCCATGATAAGATCCTCTTGATGAAGTACAACTCTGATCAACATTTATGCACAACTCTTCATGATTATCAACTTTCATCTAGTCAGTATGAGAATAAAAACTCATCAGCTCAAGCTGATCAAGCTCAAACAAGAACATCTCAAAAAAAAATTAAGAGGAAAAACAAGAATTTTAACAAGTTAAATGGGTAGAATTAAAACAACTTTTTACAAGTGCCTGCTATCACTAATTCCAAGAGGGCACCATTTCAATATCAACAACAACAAAGATAGTTTACTCCTATATTTGATTCACTACATTCTATTATGAATCAAACAGTGAGCAATAATCTCTTGAAGCTTACTCCTATCAAACCATTGTATAGTAATAGAATACAAGGACATCACTTTGATGCTAATGCTTTCTGTCATTATCATCGACAACAAGGACATGACACTGAACAATGTATGCTTCTTAAACATGAAATACAAGACATCATCGACTCGAATGTGATACAGGTACCTGGGGTGAATGATAATGGAAATAAGTCAAGTACCCCTCCAAATCAGAATTTATAGATCTTTACTAATCATTTTTATAGGCACAGCGACAACATGGTAGAAGAAGATACAATAGAGCACGAAGATGATTGTCTAGACTATGATGACATAATTGGTATGATAGAAGTGGATAAGAAGAAGAGTGAAGACTTACCTTGTCCACGAGGGAAAGGTATTTATGCTAAGGTTCCTTCATCGTTATCCCTCCAAGGATAGAGAGTCAACCAAAATGCATTTGAAAGACAAATTCAACAACCGCGAAAAGATATTATTATACAAGAAAAGGTTGCCACGGTGGAAAATACTCCATTCCACTGCGAAAGGCTGGTACATTAAAACAAGAAATCAAAAGATCATAAAAGAACAAGGCGGTTATCATCAGTGGGAAATAACAATGGTTCCCTACCTCACAAGAAACAAAGGATTTCAAATATACAAGGATTTGAGAAACAAGGACCACATGAACATTTCGGAAATAAAGATCAAATAAGTATGAACTACTCAAACTTTGTACAAAAGTTGATGGAGCACCATTCTAAGATGCTCATAAGTTCCAGCTCTTTATATAAATATATATATATGCCATGTTGTGCTCTCCCTATGTTGTACTATGTGTTGTTTAGTCTCTTTGGATGACCCTTGATATTCTTGTAAGATCAAGGATACAAGGACTATTGTGACCATTCTTCTATTTATATCATCATTCTTCTATTGTTCCTCTCCTCTATTTTATTGTTGTGTGTTGTGCCTTAGGGGCATAGTGTTGCAGAGGGTGTTTTGGGGGCATCCTCCTACATGGTGTTCCTAAGGCACTTGTTCTCCTCTCTCATTTTATTGTTTACCTTCTTCAATGATTCTACCTCGTCAATAGATGACAAAAAACAAATAAATATTGATATGGACCATGGGTCTCTTTAGCAAGCAAAGAAAAAATGGACCTAGTCCATACATGACGATGGGGTTTATATATATATATGCATGACTAGTAGAATCACTCTTTGTGATATATCCTCTTATGACATTTCTTGTGACTAAGATTTTACAATCCACTCAATCTGCTCTTATCAAAGTATATATATATATCTAATGCTTGACTAGTAGAATTACTCTGTGTGATATATCCTCTTATGGAATTTCTTGTGACTAACATTTTACAATCCACTCAATCTACTCTTGCACACTTTGATTGGTAGATCTAACCTTGTTGCTACACTCGGTTTTGAGCTATCTGTAGTATAGCCCAATGGTTATACTTGACTCTAAACTTGTCAGTATAGCCTTGGTCCTTGATGTGATTGGTTTTATGCATAGCTTTAATGAATTTCTTTGGTTATTATCTTAGAAAAATATTTATAACCTCTCTTGTTGTTTATCTTAGCAAATCAAATCAATGTGTTTGTGGGAAAATTCGGCGATCGTAAGCATGTCACCTTGGGGGCATGGACTTTACAAAAGCTCTTGTTTCCTTGCTTGTTTTCTCTCTACCTTAATGTGCTTGATATTGGTACATGACATCAACCACCTTAAGGTGGGGGCATATATAATGATATATGTCTAATGATTTTGGTAATAACGAAGCATGTTTGTAATCCCTCTACACGAGGCCGAATGTTGTATCTCTAGTGTGAGTACACATCTTTATTTATATTGCAATAAAAAATCCCTCTCCATGAGGTAGGATAGCATATCTCTTTTATCAACAAAGCCCTTTGTGGAGGCAGGATATTGTATCTCTTGAGCTAGTGTGTATCCTTTTATTCAAAAGCCCTTTACGTGAGGCGAGATGGTTTATCTCTTGAGCTAGTGCACATCCTTTTATTATAAAAGTCCTCTACAGAGGTAGGGTTGGATCTTAAGACTATCCTCTCTTAAGCATGTTTTTGGTGGTTGTTGTGGCATAAGGCCAACCATCAGGTGTGTTTAGCATGTTTTAGATGTTGGAACTTAGCAATAAGCTCCTTCCATCACCTGTGTTTATCATGTATAAGACGTATAGTATGTATATGGCATGCTATACGATACTAATGTATTCCATGTGTTTTCCCCCATGTGTAGTATCAAGGGTGTGGCGATAACCAATCCTACACTCGAGGTTTGTATGGCATGTTTTCCCCTAGGTGTAGTATCAAGGGTGTGGCAATAAGCGCCTCCTACGCTTTGGGTTTTGTATGATGTGTTTTCTCCCAGGTGTAGTATCAAGGGTGTGGTGATAAGCCCCTCCTACACTTTGGGTTTTGTATGGTGTGTTTTCCCCCATATGTAGTATCAAGGGTGTGGTGATAAGCCCCTCCTATATTTTAGGGTTGTGTGTTACAATTTTACTTTCCATATATATATTTATATGAAAATGAAAAAGAAAATATCAGTGTATTCATCATGACTTCTCTCATGTCTTCTCTATGCCTTGCATGCATGTTACTGTCTTCTCTATGTTTTGCATGTCTGTTACTATCTTCTCCATGTTTTGCATGTTTGCGATGTGTTTTATAGTGCTTACCTAAGATTGGGGGCTAGAAATAGTTCCTCAATATTTGTGTTTGCCTTAGCTTCAAGTACCTAGTGTGTTTGATGTGTTTTCAACCATACTTTAATGCATGTATGGGTTGTAAGATCATACATACATTAAAGTGGGGGCTAAATGTTATGTCATAAAATGTCCCCCTAGGACTTTTACCTCCTAAGTTTAGCTCCTAGGTCCCTTTAGAGTAATCATGCATGTTTAAAATGAATTCCAGAGAAAAATCCTTCAAAACCCATGACAAATGGGACTTAAAGGTGAGCCCTAAACTTAACCCAAACCAAAGATAGGTCCCTAGACAAGGGCACCCATGCCCTAGTCCAGCCCTATTTTGTTAGGGTCCCAAATTTCAATGTTGGCATAGGACATTTAAAAAGGTTTCCCTTGTCAGCCTTTCAAATTTTAATTACAAAAGTTTAGCGGGAATGCATATTTAATTAGATTAATGACTTCATTTTACACCTAGAGATGGATAATATGAACTTGTGATTTCATGCTAAGGATACTCATGGCTTTCATTATCTTGCAAAGCAGTATTGTGTTGTGTTCATGTTTCTTGTAGATTTGGCTTCATCAATCCATCTCTTCATGATTTGAAGGCTCTTCATCTCTTTGAGGGTTTCATACCTACTAAGGTGATATCTATTTGTGTTTGAATCAATTCATTTCATCAATTGCTTTTGCATTTGTCTTGCA
Source organism: Cunninghamia lanceolata (assembly GCA_027924645.1). NCBI lineage: Eukaryota > Viridiplantae > Streptophyta > Pinopsida > Cupressales > Cupressaceae > Cunninghamia > Cunninghamia lanceolata. The sequence continues at coordinate 17,993,110 of BSBN01000049.1, forward strand.
AGGAACACACACTCTCTCTAACAACAGTGTTGGAAGACTTGAATGCCATTCTGGGGTTTGATCGAGGCAAGATCCTAAACACCACAACCCCCAACCATATCCCTTGTGATTGTAGGCTATAGGTGTCAGATCTTGCAGAGAGAAGTTACAGAGGAGCAGTGTACAACATAAGGATTCCAGATTTAAAGAAAAGAACCCTAATCAAATAAGGGTGCCCACTCTTTTGTCCCTCAATTTGTCAACACAAAAAATCTTTGAGCAGGTTACAATCTAAAGCACATTTGGTCCCAAAGCCCTTAGAAAAAGTACTACATCAAACTTGGGTGCCCGCTCTTTTGTCCCCAAAATTTTTGCTTTTCGAAAGTAAAAAACTGGTATGTTTATATTATGCATTTAGTGTCTTTCTATGCAAGAATTTGTCAGGTTTCATTCGTTTGTTTATGATTTTGTATAATTATGGTTTTAGGCCTAATTAGACTAGGGTTTAACAAAATATCAATCTATTCTATCTTTCCAGTTATCTCATAGTGACATCAGACTTGTAGCTGAGTCCTCTATCACACCAGCGACTTAGCTCGATCTATGTCCTTGAATGTATGAGTGAAAGAAGGGTTTGATTGAATCTAATACATTATACAACTTTCCTTCAATCCCATTTCCATACATAACTCAACTTGTAATATATATTTGTTAATCTAAATTATCTTTTAATTTGCAAACATGAAAGTAAGGAAAGATACTACATTTATCCTTTTCACAAACTTAATTAAGCATCTTAACACATGATCATTAATAATACAATCCCTTCCAAATGAAGTAAGAAATATAACCAAATTACATAAATATTCCAAACACAAACATATCTTAGCTTTCCATTTTAATACTTGAGTGTGGGGTAAGTCAAGCTATTCAATCAAGGAAGAGAGATATGTGTTCCTACCTACTTAGTTTATCCTTGTACACACTGAATGCAGATCAAATAAAAGATTTAACACAATACAAACCCTTAAATCTACACTCAATATGACCTCCGATTAAGAAAGAAACCAAAACATAAAATGAATAGACAAAATGATGTTACCCATGAATCGATTCTTGTTGTGCCATAAAAGTGGATTTTCTCATAATGGTATGAATGTGGTTGCTTGATTCAATAGCATGACATTGCAGGATAGATCATTGATTGAAATGAACTCTGAATACATCAATTTATAGACTACCAAGAAGGAGGATCAATGGTGAGGATTCAATGTGTTGCAACTGAAATTCCTAAGATGCTTTTTGGCAATATTAAGTTTTAATCATCCAAAGATTTCAGTATGAGAGCATATATAGAAATATCCACAGTTGTTTTCAAGCAGAAATTAATAATTGAGCTGATAGAAATATTTGGATTTGATCTATCCTAATCAAACTGTGTTGAAAGTTAATGAAAAATAGCGTTAAGTACCAAAATTGAATACGAGTGAATTCCTTGTCGAAAATGAATAAGGGTTGCTTTTTGAACAATCTTAAAATTCCTTGTATTTTGCAAGTTATGTATGTTTTGATAAAATACATTATGGTATGGGTTTGTATGTTTGTATATACAAAGTCGTTTGTATATACAAAATCTCTCATATACAAAGCAGTTTATATGTTCTGTCATTGTATGATGCATGTGCTAAGTCCCTCGTATATCGGGTCATGGTATGGTCGCATAAAGGAGTCATCGGGTTGATACATTGTTTAATTATATGCATTTGGCTAATGTTTTACTGCTCCATACAAAGTGGACCTGATGAGATTAAAAGTTGAAGTATATATTCTGTCAGGCCCATTGCTTGTATATTATGTTTGTATGTTTGGCAGAGTACAACATACAACGCAATACATACAACTCAATATATATAGTGCAGAACTTAAATATTATTAAATATGGTGAAATCGTTGTATGTTTTGTGTCTTGTATGTTTCGGGTTATACAAGGCTAATATACATACCATGGAATTGAAATGTTTATAAATTAAAGTTAACTTGTTGTATGTATCACGCCTTGTATGTGTATGCTTTCAGAAACATACAATTTAAATATACATACATCACCGAAATACTATGCCCACATAGAAGCTGGAACCAAAATAATTGTGAAATAATGATAAGTCTTTGTATGATTTGCATTTGTATGTTTTGGGTTATACATCGCTGCACACATACAAGGCGGAACTCAGGATAAAATTAAATCAGGCTAAAGGGATGCATCGAGACTTTATGTACATCGGAGGTTGCACATACAAGTCGGGCCTGAAAAGTTCAAAGTTTAAGTGAATAGTTATTTTAAATCCGTTGAATGCACCTTATGATTGTTTAAACATATAAAGCATGGCTACATACAATGTGGAATCCAAAAAGATTAAAGTTTATATAATGCCATGTATCTTCACTTAATGTATATCCAATATACATTGCTTTATACATGTCAGAATCAAAAGAGAGTAAGCTGCGGTTTATAAAATGGTTGGAGTCTGAAGGGGATATACAAGGAACTTTGTATGTATTTTTGCGAGAAATACATGCCGATACACATAACGCAGACCCCAAAAGTTATTAAAAATGAAACATCCATTGTATGTTTGTGATTTGTACCTATCAGACATACATTGCCCATATACAATGTAACATACAAGTGGCAGAACCAAAAGGGTTATTCAAAAGAGTTAAGCGCTTGTATATTCAATGCTTTGTATGTAGCGAACATACATTCTTCAGGATACAAGCTATAGATACAAAAGGACGTACAAGGACATGACGCAAAGGAAAATTTAAATGTTAAAAATTCTTTGTATGTTTTAGCGATTGTATGTTGCTATAAACATGTCAAATATACAAAGAAAAAGAAAGCGAAAAGGTGGGAAGTTTTTTCAACCCGACTGCGAGGTCACGCCGGTGAAGGAAACCCTAAAAATGACATTTAATCTAAATGTTTAATATATTCTTCTGACATTTGAAATATGGATTTTTGCAAGATATACACAGTGGGATTAAACTATAAAACACCCACGAAAGGATCTCAAGGAACTAAATAAAATATCAATAAGGGAAGTAATTACTTAAATAAATACATTTGTTTAAATAAATTTGTTTGGATTGTTTGATTAGACATTAATTTGTGTTTTATCTGGATTTTTTAGGAATAATGAAGAAACCCTCGAAGGATATTGCATTGGACTACAATTAAAGACTTTTTCTACCCTGAAATGGTTATCCATTTGATGATTAGCGGCCAGTATTAAATTTCATAAATCTATTTTATTAGAACTAATATTGTTGTTCAGTTATCAACCGTCACAACCATTGTAACTGGTCTAAGGCTTGTATGCCTCTCTTTATAAGAGATGACCAAGATTGGAGGAGGGGGGATATTATTATATAAGGGGATAGAAGAGGAGATACTGGAGATTAGATTTGAATGGCAATGCTAGTTCATTTTTAATATATTTTATTTCTGGTAGATCATGTGTAAGGATTCTCTGATGAAGTCAAATCTGTAAGCATGAAGCAGTGACTGCAAAATTTTGGTATCAATTATCTGTTAAATTTGTTCAATTATATGACTGTCTCCTTTCAAAGTTTTCTTTGTTATTCAATTTGAATTATCAAGTATAGCTTCAAGTTGTCTATGCACATTTGCCGTTATAGTGTGATAAGATTAATTGGTTTCTATTTTCAGAATTAAATCCTTTGAATTTATCAGAGTAACTCAGAAAATATTGTCATGGATCTGTAAGAAGAGTCATATAGTTAGGGTTTGTATTCTGTCTCCAGTTTTCGATAAATTTGTTACAATTGTAGTATCATTTTGATAGGTTCCTTCAAGCAAGGATTAAATCCTTTCATATGAATGCAGGTAATATTTTGTCAATTGGATATTTGTAAGTATGGAATACTAACTATTTCCTTGCAAGGTTGTACAAGTTACATACCTATCTTTTCATGCCAGATAGTTTGAGTTTTAACCAAACAAACAGTCATTAATTTCATAATTGCACTGACTCTATATTCAATAAGGTACTGGTCTATTTCTTTCATTTTCACTTATACAAATTCACTTCAGATTTACTTAGTCAGATTGCATTATTGTTTTAGCATTCCAATTTAGATCATTTAGAATTAATTTGCTATCTTTTCATTTGTTTTATAATTTATGCCATTATCAATAGTTAGATTAATTCTGATTAAAGTAGTGATCATCTCTTTATCTGCTTTATTAATTAGAGGTTTACCCGCCTAGGTCTGGCAGAGCTTGAAGTGAAGGGGGTTTAGCCATATCTACCCTGTGTTAGTTAGCCAAAAACGTCAAGAGCGCCTGGCAACCTCTTAGGGTTAACGACCTGCGTTTTTGAGACCTAACACAATGAGAGATTGATGGCAAGGATTAATTTGGTAGAGTTGGTTGCAAGATCAAAGGTGGAGGATAAAATGAATTATTAATTAATTTTTAATATTTGTGGGAGATAGTTATGAATTGGTTATGGTGAAATAAAAGAATTTTATATTTCTTGTATTTAATTTATGAGAGAGAAAAATGAGATTTAATTAATAAGAATTAATTAAATCATGTGTGGGAAAAATAATTTATGACTTAGGGAAATGATTTAGTACTGAGGAGTAATGATTTAGGATCAGGGGAAAAATAGGGATAATGAGGGATACTTAGGGATCAGGTCCTAATAGTCAAGATAATTAGATAATGGATAAAATCAAGACAATAAGAGGATAATTAACCATGATTAGGATAATTTAGGATGATTCAAGGATAATTATGATGGTTTAAAGATAAAGTGGTCGATGTAAGGGATCATGACTTGTTTTGGGATAAAGTGGTCAATTTTAGGTGTCTACATTTTGCCCCTCTTTGAGACAATGTTGGGAAAGCAATGTCATTTCAAAGAAGGATAAAATATAGATGGTAGAAAAAGGATGGGGCTTATAAAAAAAGAGGATGGGAGGATGCCCCCTTGAGAGGATATGTGGGTATGAAGGACATGAGTAGGCTCTCAAAATGGATGGAGAGGAAAGAAAAGGTGAGGAGTGAGTATGAAAATAATGGAGAGAAGGATCGTCATGCTGAGTTGGTATGAGCAACCTTATGTTTGTTATAGCACCTGATGTTATGCACCATTATATAAAGACCAAGGTGACAATGTGTCAAATGCATAAAGGATTAAATTTGCAAGCAAGCATATGCTTATGGCACCATGATATGAGAGACCATGATGAAGTTGTTGCAGGTATGTTACAAGGACTAATGCAGATGCAAACAAAACCATAATACCACACACACAAGTAAAGAAAGCAAGCATGCATGAAGATGATTCAAAGACAAAGACAAAAATGATGTTGGCCTTGGTCAAGCTAAAAATCAATTATTGGATTAATGATGATGATGATAGCATTGTTGATGTGGGAACGATATATCCAAAGAACAATGTGAGGATTGGGAACATAAATCTCGATGATGATGATTGAATTGATTGGATTAAGTTGAGTGAGATTTGTAGCAAGGTTGGGAACAAAGATTGATGGATTCTATAGGAGTATAGGATAGATTTCTTTGCAAGATGTGCATGGATGAGGATTGCTTACAATGGACTAACTACTTTAGGATCAAAATTGGGATTATTGCATTGGAGTGCATGGGATGAGGCTTTGCTTGGATGGCATAAGATGATTGTAATCGATTGCTTTCGATGGGATTGCATTAAAGTGGATTACATATGGATAAGATTGTGGTTGCCATATGATAACTAGTGACAAGGGAGCACCAAGTGTAGAAACAAGGATGGTAAAGTTGGTCGATTTGAGCTAAGGAGCTTACTGGATTAGATGGATGATTTAGGAGATAATGAATGGAAAGGAGGATTTTTTATAGATGGATGGGTGAAGGGATTAGTGATAGGAGATGAATAGGAAAAATGAATGGAAGGATGTAGGATGTAACCCCCAAGGACTATGTCACAAAGGAATAACATGCCCCTATTCTACAAATTTTGTTTAGGATATTGGACTAAAGGATATAGCGAATTGCATAGGATATAACAAGATGGTTGGTGAATATGTTGCAAAAGGATTGGCTTTGTCAAGCTTTTATCAAAAGAATGCATCAAAATCATGCCTCAGTCCTTACAAAGATCAATGTTATTATCAAGATCTAAGTTGAGTAGGAGGGATCATGAAGGTGAGTGAGAGCAAGGAAATATGGATATGATTGATTGGGATGATAGGTAAGGGATATGTTGGTATGAGATAGATGAGACGACCTGCCCCCAAGTACAATTGTCATCGACAATTGACTTACACATGACGCCCGCAAATGGGTTTTCATCATGGTACTTATCGAAGGCGCCATGGAAATGGTTTTCACCATTGGATGAATGATTTCTCTTTGCTATTTTGATTTTTATTTATTTTTTGAATTTTTTGAATTTTTTGAATTTTTTGAATTTTTTATTTTTTATTTTTTTTTATTTTTTCTATGGTGATTGGATAACAATGATAACTTGATACTCAAAGTATCTTCACGTGTCCTTGTCTATTGGATTTAGCTGATGTAGATGCAATTGTCATAACATGTCAGTAATGTCTTGCCTAAAGTAACTGCTTTGTGAGGATTAAAGCACTCATGTACAATTTTTTGATATTTGTGTGATCTTCATCAATAACTAAGTTGGCCTTGTCCAAATGATTACATTTCCATAGGGAACCATCATAGCCCTTATGGTGAAGGGTCGTTGCCATAATACGACAAATTTGGGAATTAGATTTCTTAGATTTTAGATGTGATTTTAGATGTGTATGGTAGATATTGGATGTGAGAGTAGGTGATGATGACATATTCAGTTTGGATGGATAGATTGGCTTTGTGGGGTTTTGACTCACCAAACTTGTGATGATAGATTATGGAATTTGGATTTAGCATTATGATGTGTAGATGTGGAACTAGGATGGCAACTAGGACCAATGTTCTTGTACAAATGGTATGGTGGTGGGCACTTGTTATAGGCAAGGTGTGTGTTTTGATTTTGATATCTTTGATAGATAATGGTATTTGGAAGAGTTACTTTATTTGATTTACTTGGTCCATTTTGTTTTGGGACCCATATTGCTTTGATATGCTTTCCATGATTTTTGGCTACATACGCTTTTGACATTTGATTTAAAGCTTTTACTTTGTATGCTCTATGATTTTGTTGGTCTTGATCAAGGAATGGATGATAAAGTTTGGTGGTAGAGATGGTGGAAGTGAAAGTAGAAGGATTAACAAGATTGTTGACAACAATTTTAGTGCAAGGGCTACAAATGCTCCCTATCTCCATGATTTCATCAGATGAGGTTTCCTTAGCAATCTTTGAAGTATCACTAACATCATTAAATTCCTTAGATAATTTTGTGCTAAGACCTTGACTATTTGATGTGGATTGGGATAGGTTCAATGATTCCTTGTTCATGAAGGCCCAATCCTTTTCCATGATAATCCATGTTTTCACATATCTTTTTCGCGATAGGATATTTGTTATCTATGAAAGATGATGCTAACTCAATATTTTTCTGGGAATAGTTAGAATTTCTATTCTCTTCTATGAGAAAATTTTCCTTGATAAAGGTAGCAGATCCTATTTTGTGGGATTCATGTACTGGCTCATCATGTAGACTCTTTGTACCTTGATCATTGTGTACACTTGTAGTTTCATGATTGTTGTTCCTTAATCATCTAAATGTTCAATGGTATCCATTATGATGGTATCCATTATGACTTGTGTTTCTCCATGCTTGATTTAAGTAAGATCTTGACTACAACTATTCTCATTAGGATCCATTGTGATATGATCCAAGTGATATGTTTGATTGTCCATGTTTCCTTGGGTATCAAGTGTCTCATCATAGGATATGGATATTGTAGTTGGATATTCAATAGGGCTAGTTGGATTTGTGATAGGATTATTTTGTCTTTCTTGATCATGAACATCATAAAGTTCAAGGAGAGGATCAACTTTGCTTCTGGGATCATGGATATCATAAAATTTAAGGAGAGGATCAACTTGGCCTTCTAGATCATAGCTAGGATCATGATCATATATGGGATTGGCTTAGCTAGTTGGTTCTTGGATAAAAGGAACAACTCGAGCCTGATCTTTATTAACTTGATCTTGATTTAGTTGAGAGTATGCTTGATTTTGCCTTAGATTTGATTCTTGGCATATCTCTTTTGTTTGGAACATAGAGTTCTTTTGGATAGGCTTGATGGACTTTCAATCATCAACATCATAGTTGTATAATGGATTGTAATTTAGGCTTATGGTAAGGGACTCTTGAATAGGATTGATAGGAAGTGATAATGGTTCATTGTCAACATGAGACTCTTGCAAAGATTGGATGGATATAGGATTGCATGATGGTTTTTGATAGATATACATGACATTAGAAGGCTCTTGTTCATAGTTAAAAAACTCTAGATTAAGAAGATCTTCACATGATGGCACCTGCTCATGGATGGGTATGTTATTTGGCTATGGATCATATGATGTTGTTTGTTGGATAGGCATGCTACTAGGAGACTCTTGGATAGTTTTGGAATAGGTGTGCTTATTGACTTGGGGATTTCTAGTTTCATTTTCTTCCTTTTGTACTAGTCCTTAGAGGAAATCTAAAAAGGATAATTTGGGTGTATTGGATTTGGATTGTAAATTCATGTCTTGGATGGATGGATGGTTGGGTTGATTGGGAGAGCTAAAATGTAAGGATTAAGATGATGTAGAAGATATGGAATATGTAAATGAGGCTGGATGGATGTAAGGACCTTTTTCTAAACTAGTTCTTCCCTTGTAAAAGGTATCATAAGGAGGTTCACTAAACAAATGTTTAGGATTGACATAATAAGTAGACTTAGGGCAATCACTGGATAAAGATTTGGAAGTGGTATGGGAGCTAGCGTTGATAGAATTTTGAATGCAAGGCTCTCTTATGAATGTGGAAAGCTTGTGATCAATAATCTCATCATCAAAGGTATCATTATCAAGATATTCATCATGGTCCACAAGACTATCATCATCATCATCGACAAGTTGAGGACTACCTTTGATTATGATTTTAGGCTTGACATTGGCTTTATTGATAGTTGTAGAACTAGGAGTTCTACTTTTCATGATAAAGTTTTCAAACCAAGGATCCCTATTGTGCATGATGAAGGATTGCAATGTATTTTGGATGTAACAAGGAGCCAAGATGTAAATTTAGACTTGGTAGACTTGTCATGAAACTAAGATGGACTCTGCATAAGATGGGTGTAAACTGGTGACTTGGATAATGAGACTTGGGAAGATTCTAACTTTGTTGTAAAAGAGGATTTAAGTGTGGTTGATACAAATTTGGTTGATTGGGTTCAACTACAAGCTTCTAATTTGGATGTGTGGATTTGTTTGCAAGAATTTGACTAACAATGAATTAATAAGAGACATTGACAAGCAAAAAGACAAGATGGTTGACTAATGTTTCAAGGTGAAAAAGGCTTATTGGTTTTCACTAGTTTCACATGAAAAAGACACACCAAACACTTGACCACAAACCTAAAATTAATCAAGTAGGTGTGACATATCTTGTGGATCTCACGAAATGGCCATGGGCCAACCCTAACTCAAAATAGAGAGGAGATTCCCACCCCCATTAATACCATAATTCTATGAATTGGATAGATAGGGAATATATGGTCCTAGAAAACCATATACCCATTACCTTGGAGACTTTGATCCTACACAAATTATCCCCTATCTCAAGTATAATGGTACATGTGAGCATTTCCCCTCCCACTATAACGGTACACCACAAGATATGACAATCAATGGTCTTAATCTAGGTTTGACAAGGCTTCTAAGGAGTCCCCTATAAACATAAGGTATGTAGGGCCCAAATCATGAACAATATTTCATAGCAATGAGCCACAAACATCACCAAACCAAGTCTCAACGAACTGAGGGTCTTGGGGATCAACTTGGACTTATCAGGTTTACCATTAAGGTACAAATTTTGCTCTTCCTTCTTTATATACCCCTTCAGAGAACATGATTGAGGTCATCCCTAGGGTGATGAAATCCCCTAGCATGCCTCCTAAAGGGAAGGAATACTATTCACTTTTGATCTCCAAGATCATGTGAAACGCAAGGAGAGAGCATATGTGAGATAGCACCCTAAGATTAAACAATTAACAAAGAGGAAAATGATCTACTTTCAATCCCCAAGATCACTCAATAGTGTGAGGGGAGAGCATACATCCAATCAAGATCATTAAGACAAAGAAAACAAGTTCTTTCCCAACTACTCTAATTTAGTGCAACTAAACTAGTGGAAAAATATCAAGTCTTTGACTATGATGCTATAGAAAATAGTTAGTAGTTTGCAAAATTAGATGTCTTGGACAAACATAAGACTACAAGAAAAGCATAGTACAAAACAATAAATCCTAAAAAAAAATCAAACAAAACGTTAAATCCAAAGAAAAATAATATCACCAATGGATTACTCAAGATGTTCTGCGTAGTTTTAAAAGAAAATATGAAATCGGACCCCTATGCAAAAGTTATAACCATTTGAAGTTTCAAAATAAAAGACTGATTTTAGAGGAATATACCTACCAATTTGAGCTGATTCTGTAATAATGTCATGCACTATTGTGTAGATGACTAGACTAGCTTTCCAATGCCTACAAAATTGTAAAAATCTGATGAAAAATGAGAAAGTTGTGACATTTTGAATAAAACAACCTCTGAGGACTAGAAATAGGGACTCTATCAACCTAAAAACTATGTGTTTAGTGGCTAGAATTCACATCCTCACATGTTTAATGTCATCTGGTGGTTTGAGATTTGGCAATTGATGTCAACTACTAAAGATTCCATAGACTAGATCTTATGCCCAGACCACCACAATAAATGCTAATGTTGGAAGGTTACTCAAACAATGAAAATTTAGCTGGCATTTAAGGAGCTCAGGACTGCCAAGGGCAATGGATTAAACAAGTACCAATGTCCAAATCCAACCCTGTGGTTTGAAGATTTAGAAGTCTATGTTTTGAAATTTTAAGGCCATGCAATGTTTGGATGCTATGATTTCAATGGTATAGATTAACAATCAACATTCACTTTGTGAGGCCTAGCTAGTATTAATCTAGATATTTGATTTGATTTTATATTTTATTGTGTGTGTGTATTGGACATGGTTGATGTGAGATTATGGATTATGGATATTAATGTTTTTATTGTGGAAATGAATGTTTTATATTCATGTTTATATATTTATTTATTTGTTTGTTTTAAATGAAATAATATGATTATATGTTTAACTTCCACAAAATATATATATTATTTGATATTTTAGATTTTGAAATTAATTGATGTTAGAATTGATAAAGTTAAATGTTTAATTTGCTTTGGCTATAAAGTTTCAAAAGGTACTAATGTTTCAATGGGATTTTTCTGGTAGAGTGGCCCATGTTCCTTAAGAATGGGAGACAAAATCCATATGCTGAAACAATGTTGATTATTTATTTATTTATTTTTAAGGGGGGGTTATGTTGAAAAGTATGTGACCTTTTTATTATGCTTAGATTTAAATTAATTGAAGTATTTGGTTTTAAATTGTGGTTTTAATTTAATTTTGCTAGAGGGGAAATTTGAAGAGTTGATAAAGAAATCTATTTTATGGAGGAAATGTGAAACTTTTCGTCATTCTTGATAATAAAAGTGCTATAGCTTTCTTTTCTAGAGTCATATTTCTTGGTTTTTGGCTTTGGAATGCTTATTGGATGGTGGAAAGGAAGAGGATTTTAGACTGAAATGAAGGGATGATCATGGATTGCTGGCTGGAAACAATTTGTTCATCTATTTGGAGGGATTACCTGGGATGATCCTAACTTGGACAGCCAAGGTATGATTGTTTTCTTTGATATTTTAGTGTAAGGTTGAATTTTATAAATGTTGAGTCGAAGGGCTATGAAAGATTGTAAAAAAAAATTGTGTTGTGTGGTGTTTTGTTTGATTGTCAAAGGGGTTTGGGTGTGCCAAAGGGAACTACCCTCTAAGATAGATGAGAGATTCCCTCATGCAGGGTTAAGGAGGGTGTGGAGCATCTCTTGGGGTTTTGTGGAGTATGTGATGGTGTTGTGGGTTGATTTGTGTTGGGAGAAAAGGAGAACGGGAGTATGATTTGATGGGAGATTGTGGAGTATTAATGGGAGTTGGGAGGATGTATGGTTGGTTGGTGATGAAGGGAGGTATTTGTGTGTGGAAGTGTAGAGTTGTGTGAAAAAGGTAGTTAATATGTGTCCCAAGAGGGAAGGGAATCCCCCTTTTTCCCCTTTACCAGAATTCCATGTGCGGATTCCATGTGTGTGAGTCCATTTTCATTAGTTTGTTTTCTAATTTTTATTTTATTACTATTTGCATTGAGCAATGGATTTTGTTTCCTAATCAGGGGTGGACTCGAAACCATCGATCCTATGGATGGGTGGAGAGAAGAACTAGGTTGCTCTATTTCAGTGATGCGGGTTCATAGAGGCTGATCTTAATAATGGACTTTGTTATTGACAAGAATTAGTCATATAAGGATCTTCTTTTATATATTTGATTGTACTAATCCCTTATTCTTCTGATCTCTTATGGTCGCTATTCAGAATTGTTGATTTAACAATCTTTCTGGTTGAAAAAGAAGGATTAATAGTGAATTCAAGTTCATCTCAAGTAATTTCTTGTCTATTCTATTTTAAATGAATAGTCTGATATTTGTATGTGGACAAATTGTTTGTAGAATATGTTTTAAATAATAGATACAAAAAGTTAATATAAGATCTTATTAATTTCATTATTATGTTGATAGATTTTTGTTGTATCTTATTATCAAATTTTTAGAAGTATCCATAATTCAATCTATAGATTTCACCTCTATAATAATAGTTAAGATTAGCCATGTACAATTAAATATAGCCATATTATTCTTAGCAAAAGAAGTTTTATTCTTAATGCTGGTTCTTTTATTATTCATGGTTAGGGGTAGCCATGGCTACCATGGCTACCCACATGTGCTGTGTGTGCTCCCATGAACTGTGTATGGGTCAGTTGCGGTTGGCTCTTGGCCGTCGTAGACTATCCACTAATATGATGGACATTATTCTTTATATCATCTTTATTTTGTTTGAATTCGTGATCTTGCAACTGTTACTATGACTACGTGAAAATTGATTCATTACTATTAAATTTTATTATATATATATATATAAACTACGAAATGATCACTTCAATAAATTAATATCTCTATTTGTGGCTCTAGTAGTAACAAAATACTATTGTTGTGTAATTGTATTTGAAATATGTATTCAACAGTGCCAATGGTGGAAGTAAATAATTCATTCTATATGTTTAAGTCTCAAGTTGAACTTGTAACAATGATATTCGCTGTGTAAATTTTGTTGGGTGTAAATGTGCTACAAAACAATAAGAATCTATATGTGAGTTGTAGGTAATTAAATTCATTCTTATATTACCACATTTAATAAGTTTATTGACCATCATCGTACAGTAATGGTGTCCATATTTATATAAAAGTTTCTCTTGCTTTTCATTGTAATTGGTATGACTGAGTATATTATTTAATAGCACAGTGGAATTCATGTAGCATATAGTTTTCTTCAATTCATAAAAATGCAGATTGTTTTGATAGTCGACTGAAAGTAAGTGCAAATTCAAATGGAATACAATCTTATTCAAACAATGTTTAAGATTTAAAATTAGTTATCAGTTTCATGCTATTACGAATTAGTTATATAATGAAATTCTATATTGTATGTTCACTAAATTATCTATAAGAAAGTTGTTAGGTGGATAATGATATGTTTGTTAACTAACTTCATAAACTATTGTTTAGATTTAACAAGGAAAAATCTTCATCACAAATATATATTTATCCATAGCAATAAGAAGCCTTTTGTTTATAGTGTAAGTTGGTAATCTCCAATACCTTGTTTAATTATTTCTTTAAAATAATCTTTATTTATATTACATACATATGTTTATCTTTATCATAATTTTCCTTGAATTAAATAAGTTATAGTATTATATTAATTAAATCTTTGGGACGGAATTACATAGGAATCAGAGCACCAGGTTGCAACACTGGGGAGATTTGGGGAAAGATGCAATAATAATGTAAACATGTTTTCTCGTGTGTAGCCTACTTCGTCAATGTAGACATAGTCATCTTGTGTCGTCTGAATCATAACATTTTGGGAAGCCAATTGATCATGCGCCTCAAATTTTTTAGGCCTTTCAAAACTTGGTAGATATTATTTAGGAGAGACTTCCTTTATCTAATCAACAAGATCAAAATCATTAGGAAGGGGAACTTTCTATTCCCCAGGAGTACAGTAGAAGTCCTTTCTGGGGAGGTGCAGAGCATTTAGAGGAAGGAGAATCAAGGCATTATACACCTCCTCCTCATAACACTCAGGTAAAGAAGGAGGCTTTTGTAGACATTGATAGGCTGATACGAGATTTTCTTCCACAGCAACCACAACACCTTTTTGGTTCTACTATTTAGGGTAAAATTGGGATTGTTCATTATTTAAGTGTTTAGATATTTGAATCCTCCTTTCACCCTATACGTTCAAGGATCTAGGGTCGAGTGGAAATTCACTATCATACCCTAGATTGTTGTGAGATGTAGGGAAGCTTGGATTAGGGTGTTTGAGTATCAAATTTCCTTATCTTATGCTTAATTGACCATTAAAACCTTAATTTTGCCAATATGACTGTAAATGGAAGAATAATAGAAAAAGATCTTGCAGACGGAAGTAAAATATCAAATCACATAGTACCTATTTTTAGGGTTTTGAGGTGGAAAAGTCAGGAACAAAAGATTTGGTGCCCAAGTCCAATGCCTTGCTTTTTGTCCAGATCTAGAAACTCAATCTGCAACTCTTCCTTGTTGTTCTAGAGATTTTCCTATCATGGAAGTTGGAGGACTAATGAGTAGGCACCCAAGTCTAGGTGGCTATTTTTCCTTCTATTCTACAATCCTTACACTTCAAGATGCCTTCTTGCAACTTCACTTTTTCCAGCTCCACAACCTGTAACCTGCAACCATAAAAACTTTGGGAGGGGGTTGTGGTGTGTAGAGGCTTGCCTCAGTCAAGCCCTGAAAGAGACTTAAGTCTCCAAACACCGTTGTTAGAAAGAGAGTGTGTGCCCTTGTGAGGCAGAGGCAAAAAACAAAGGAAATGATGATGAAAACACAATATAATGTCACCTTGTAGTGAAGATATCATGGGAGGAAGATGATCTTCATTCCATGATGAAATGGTTGCTCAAATTTGCAAACACAAACACATAGACCACACAAATATGCTCTTGCAACACAATTAAATCCTTGAATCACCTTTAGGATGCCAAAGTCACACGAACATAATCTACTTTACAAATGAATGCCTAAACATGCTTTTATATGCAGCTACAAACACTCCTAACAAGATTTTGATAATTCAAACTTACCATGTGGGCATAAGACCCAAATAACAATCATAAACTAACACCCAACAATTAGGGATGCCCCAAAATAGGGCAGGACTAGGGCACGGGTGCCCAAGACCTCCCCCCTATTTTGGGTAGGGTAAGGCTCAAGGGGTCCTCCTAGGTCCCATTTGTCATGTTTCCTAGGGCTCATTCCATCGAGATGCCAAATTATGAAGTAAGATGTCCTAAATGCATGCAAAAGACCTGGGAGTTAAACCTTATGAGGGAAAAGCCCCCAAGGGGAAATTTTTTGACGTTACATTTAGCCCCCACTTTAATGTATATATAAACGCAAGGCCAATACATGCATTAAAGTAAGGTCACAAACACATCAAACATGGAGAAAACATGCCAATCACATGGAAGACAATAACAGGCACACAAAACACAGAGAAGATAGTTACAGTCACGCAGAACATAGAGAAGATAGTCAATACATAGAAGACACATTAATGCATGGAAGACAGGCATGATTTCTTTTCTTTTATTTTTCTCATATATATGAAATGCATATGCAAGTATTGGAAAGTAAACAAACCTCCCATAATACATGATGCACTCATCGCACAGGTCTTTGTATATGGGGCAACACACATGCAAGACATACAAAACCTCCCAAAATGTAGGAAGCACAACCCGAAGGCTCTAGTCTTTATACTGCACATGGGGCAACAAACACGCCACACAAAACAAGAATGCCAAAACACATGCATTTGAAGACACAGAGAAAACACGACACATAAGCGATGGTGTGTTCCCTATTTCTAGGCTCATCACCATCTTAGACACATTATAGGCACACAACAATGATTGCGCTTTGCCACAACAATCACCAAAGATATGCTTAAGGGTTAAGTTAGTCACAGAACCGCTCCCTGCCTCTGCGGAGGACTTTTGAAACTGATAGGATGATGCAATCTGCTATGAGAAATACACCATCCCCACCTCCGTAGAGGGTTTAAGAAAAAGGATATGCTTAATATCCCACCTTCGCAAAGGGCTTACATGATTGATTGATTGACTGCAAACAAACTCAGGATGCATGATGCACTCATTGCGTAGGTCTTTGCATCTGAGGACAAACACATTGCTAACATCTATAATAGCCAACTTACCTTATATATGGCCCCACCTTAAGGTGGTTGATATCATGCATCAATATCAAGCACGTTAAGGTAGGAATAAAACACACAAGGGAACACCAAATTTTGCAAAGCCCGTGCCCCCAAGAAGTGACATGTACTTTACGATCACCAAATGTTCCCACAAACACATCCCTGTAAGAAACATGTTAGTATCTACAAGATCATGATAAACAACATCATCAATGCATATGATTAACCACACAAAGAGTCAAGGTTATACAATGAATTTAGAGTTCGAGGATAATCGTGGGGCTATATCATGAAGCACTCCGAATCGAGTACCACCAAGGCAGGATTCGAAGACAAACAAAGGTGCACAGAGTAGCAGTATTGTTAAGGTTTGTAATGTGATAGAAACATCATGAAATTCACTACGTGGAAAGCACAAGTACTTCCACTAGCCAAGCGTTAGATAAATATACAACCCAATTGTCATACTAGGAACTAAGTCCATTTTTTGATTGCTCTCGAAAGGGACACTAGGTCCGCATCAGTATAAATGTTTGTTGTCATCCACCCACTAGGTGGAAACACTAGAGGAAGGGAAACAATAAATAAGAGAGGAGAAACAAGTGTCTTAGGGACAATCACATAGGAGGGTGCCCCCAAGTCACCAACTACAATGCTATGTCCATAAGACACAACACACAACAATGAAATGAGAGAGAGAGAGAGAGGAAATATAAAAGAATGATGATACAAATAGAAGGTCACAATAGAGGTGGTCTCCTGGTATCCTGGACCTTATAGGAGAATCTGAGGTCATCCCAAGAGGCCTAAATAACACATAACACATCATGGGGGAAGCACATCATGAGAGAGATAAAGGGTTAGAGATACTTACCTATAAGGCCCTGCTGGGCTAGTTGTTATCACAAATCTTGATCTTTATCTTAATGGTTAAGGTGTTATCACTTCTTCTCTCTTCCATATGTTCATGAGTTTGTGAGGCTAACCATGTAGTAAAGGTTTCTCTTAATGATGGTTGAGAGGAGATGTTACCATTGTCTGTGTCAGTGATAGGAGCATTTGAAATGCCATTTAAATGAGCTTGTGGAGGCATCTGAAAGATACCCATTTCAGTCCCTATATAGGGTATTGGAATGGCTTGAGTCAGAGGGATAGCTTGTTCTTCCACATCATGTAGTGTTTCATTACTTTCCAAGGTATGTGACGGTTCATGATCTATTTTCTTGTTTAGAATGCAATTGAGAAGTTCTTGAACATCAAGTGGCAAATTATATTAGATTTAATCAAGTGATCACAAAGAGAATCTGCATCATCCAAAGCTTCATCTTGTTTAGGGAGAGCAGGAAGGGATGGTAGAGTGGTGTAGAGGAACATATCAATGATATCTTTTTCTTGTGCCAATATATCCTCACCGAGTGGGGTTATGTTGGGACAAGTCTCTTTGTTTGATAGATCACCCATTGCTATTTCATTATCATAGGTCTCAGAAAGGATTTGCATTATATCATCATGAAACAAAGGGAGAGTGGGAGTAAAGTTGTCACCACTACTTTCCCCATGATTGTTTCCAACTATAAAACTTTTTAGATTCTCCAGGATTGAAGGGAAAACATCTACAGTCTCGAGAAAGTTGTCAAAATGGGCTATTGATTGAAGAATATCACATGTAGTACTATTGGTTATATCAATGCCATAGATGTATGTGATTTGATGCAAGACTTGAGTTTATTTTTTGGGAAATTTGCAAAAATTATCATAGTTCACAATGTACTCATATAAGTCTTCTAAAGATGTACCCTTAGGAGAATCCATGAATACAAAAGTATATGCAAAAAAAATGCTTGATTTTTGTACTTTTTTCAATGCAAATGAATGGGAAAAAGGTGTTGTAAGGATTTTGATGAAGGGCAGAAAATTAAATGTCTGATATCATTCCAAAACAACAATAAGATCCTTCTCAACACACTCTTGATGCTAATACAAGATAATGCCAAGTCAAACTATAGTGAAGATATGTTGAAATAGGCACTTTTTTCACCAAAACTCAATGGAAAATAGCATCACAAAGGGTGTTGTGAGGAAAGTGATGATGGAAAGAAAATAATATCAGTAATAAGAGCCACTTGGTTCTAAAATACCCAACATAACAAGCTTTTAGTGCAACTTAAGGTAAAACCCTAGTGAAATTATAGCAAAAATAGGCTATTTTTCATGGTTTTTCAATTCCAAGACCTAGCAAAAGGGATGTTGTAATGAATTTTAGGAGGGAAAAAAAATAAAATCAATAATATCAGTCACCTCAATCCATAAAATTTTTCACAAAACACTTGGAGTGCAAACTAGGTCAAACCCCAGGGCAAAAACAATCAAAATGTGTAGTTTTTTATCAAATTTTCAATACAAGAGCTCGATAAAAGGGTGATGTGAAGATTTTTAGGAGGGGAAGAAAATTATTACCCTAATAATAGATAATTAATGTAAAAATACCCTTCACAACATGCCTATGGTGCAAGTTTATAGAGTCGATAAGGCCAAATTTAGTGAAAATCGGTGTTTTTGAAGCCCTAGGTTTGAGATGTTAATACAAAATGCTATGTGAATGTTTTAAAGTCTGATTTATGATAGAAATGAATTACTCTTAGATATTAAAATGATTTTCAAGCTCTAATATGCAAAATTCCAATGCAAATCTAATGAAAATACATGAAAGTTGGTAGTTTTTTGTTGGAATTTTCTATGCAAAAATACAAATATTTAAAATTTAAATAAAAATTTACACTAAAATACAAGACTACAGCCAAATGAAAATTTGAATGAGCCTCTAAAATCAGTAGAAAAATCTGAAAGAAGATTTTTCCTACTAACCCTAGATTTTGGAATTACTAGGTTATATGAAAATTATCAAAATTTCTACAAAAGCCTAGCAAATTAATAATGAAAATGTAATGCAAATTATTGAATTTTTGTGATTTTCTGTAGTTTATATCAGATCTGATGCAAAAATCATGAATTAGATAAATTTAGAAAGAATTGATGCAATTTAGTGATCTATATGAGAATGCAAGCTAGGGTTTTCAAATTTTTGCAAATTTTTCAAATTTTTTGAATTTTTCTCAATGCAATAAGATGAAAGACTATATGAATAAATGAAATCAATCCAAATATGAAGACACACACTCAAAAAGTTGCAATTTAAATCCAAAAACATGGGTTCACCAAAATGTTTAGGGTAAAATTGGGATTATTCATTGTTTAAGTGTTTAGATATTTCAATCATCCTTTCACCCTATACATTCAAGGATCTAGGGTCGAGTGGAAATTCACTATCATACCCTAGATCTCTGTGAGATGTAGGGAAGCTTGGATTAGGGTGTTTAATTATCAAATTTCCTTCTCTTGTGCTTAATTGACCATTAAAACCCTAATTTCACTAGTATGACTATAAATGGAAGAATAACATAAAAAGCTCTTGTAGACGAAAGTAAAATATCAAATCATAGATTACCTATTTTTGGGTTCTAAGGTGGAAAATTTAGGGACAAAGAGTAGGCGCCTAAGTCCAATGCCCTATTTTTTGTCTAGACCTGGAAACTCAATCTGCAACTCTTCCTTGTTGTTCTCGAGATTTTCTTATCCCGGAAGTTGGAGGACTAATGAGCGGGCACCCAAGTCCAAGTGGTTGTTTTTCCTTCTATTCTACAATTCTGACACTTCAAGATGCCTTCCTGCAACTTCACTTTTTCCAGCTCCTCAACCTGTAACCTGCAACCATAAAAACTTTGGGAGGGGGTTGTGGTGTTTAGAGGCTTGCCTCAGTCAAGCCCCAGAGGACACTTAAGTCTCCAAACACCGTTGTCAAATAGAGAGTGCGTGCCCATGTGAGGGAGAGACAAAAACCAAAGCAAATGATGATGAAAACACAATATAATGTCACCTTGTAGTGAAGATATCATGGGAAGAAGATTCTCTTCATTCCATGATGAAATGGATGCTCAAATATGCAAACACAAACACATAGACCACACAAATCTGCTTTTGCAACATAATGAAAGCCTTGAATCACCTTTAGGATGCCAAAATCACACTAACATAATCTAGTTTACAAATGAATGCCTAAACATGCTTTTATATGCAACTACAAACACTCCCACCAAGATTTTCATAATTCAAACTTACCGTGTCGGCATAGGACCCAAATAATGGTCATAAACTAACACCCAAAAATTAGGGCTGCCCCAAAATAGGGCAGGACTAGGGAGTGGGTGCCCAAGTCCTCCCCCCTATTTTGGGTAGGGTAAGGCTCAAGGGGTCCTCCTAGGTCCCATTTGTCATGTTTCCTAGGGCTCATTCCATCGGGATGCCAAATTATGAAGTAAGATGTCCTAAATGCATACAAAACACCCGGGAGGTAAACCTTATGAGGGAAAAGCCCCCAAGGGGACATTTTCTGATGTTACATCTACTAATGGATCAGAGGCAGAATCTTGGTTGATTAGTCTTGAGAAATGTTTTACACTCAAAACCTATGGGAGTAATCTTAAGGCTAGACTGGAAATTCACTTTCTCAAGGATAATGCAGATACCTAGTGGCAACAAGAGGAAAGGAAAAGGCATTTGACTCTAGAAAATATACTTGGGAAGTTTTTGTTTTAAGTATGTGCTAATCGGTGTTGTCATTAATCTCAACATGTTTGTGTTGTCATTGGTGTCAACTGTGCCTTCTATTATTTTTATTGTTTGATTGAGTTTCTATGTTAAAGATGTTGTGATTACCTTGAAGAAGTACCAATTCTATTAGGAATATGTTCGTGTTGCTAGGTTTCCAAGTGCTTTTGAGAAAATTTGATTAATATGAGAAAAGTGTGTTGAAAAAGTCTTCTAGCTTACAGAATACTATTCGATCTTTTGCTCCGCATTTCTTCTATGTTGGAGATCTATGTATGCAGTTTGGATATGTTGTTGAGAAGTGTTTGAAGATGCTAAATCCAAAACTTGGTGGTTCAGATCATCATGCAATGAAAGTTATGTTCACCAGTTTGAGAACAGTGTTTGACAGTATTAATTTGTAGTGTGTCTAGGAGAAAGTATTTTTTCTGCATTTCTGCACAGAATGGTTTTAGGTGTTGTGTTTCTAGATATATGCTTATGAGGTCCTTATCTATCTTCTATCCATAAGGTTTGTGATTTGGTGCTCTAGAAAGAAATTTCTTGTGTAGCAGAGTTTGATAGTGTTGTTTGTAAGTAGAGTGTGAACTTTCTTCAAGTGAAAGTTGTTGTGGTTGAATTTTTTTGTTTTTAGGTGACTTCAAGATGCTCATGAGTGTTTGTTGATTGTGTTAAATCCCTATGTATTTCCAGCAAAATATGGTTGTGATCATGGAAGCATGTAATCAAGAATTCCTTATGTTTACACTATTTGGCTGACCTTGAATGTTTGTGCTAATTGTGGAGTTAATTTGGTAATTATGTGTGTTGTGTAGTGTGCTTGGATAGATTTAGGTCCAAGCTAAGGTACAAAGTGGTTTTCCTTCATTCCTTTATTCTGTGGAATGTTTAGGTCTAGACCTAATTCAAATATTGTGTGTTTTCTAACCTTGGAGATTGTTTCAAGGAATGAAGATTGTGTTACCGACCTTGAAGATTGTTTCAAGGTTAATGATGATTATGCCAAGAGGCATTCTATAGTCACATCAGGGTGGGGATAAGAGCACTCATTTTTTCTGCCTAAATTTATAAAAAAAATAAAATACCAAAAAGGAAATAAAAAATAAAACTTAAGAAAATTAAATAAAAAAACCAAGAAAGAAATTAAAAAGATTTGAAGGAGAAAAAGATGGAACCAAAAAATAAATTGGAAAAAACAAAAACTAAAAACTAAAAAAGAAATTGGAAAAAATAAAAAATAAAAACCAAAAAAGAAATTAGAAACTGTTGGAAGGAGAAAAAGCTGGAGAAAATCACAAAAACTATGGAACTAAAAAAGGATATTCCTCGACGTACTTTAGATATATTTGTTAAAATATAAATATACTAGTATAAATAAGTGTCAAGTATTCGTGATTGTGGGTGCGCACGTGAAGGATATGATTTTTATAGTGTGAATTTGATAAAAGGCAGCAAGGACTTTCATGTGTTAGGTAATTGGATGTAGTGAGCACAAGGTGTCTACTACTTTTCAGTAAAGCTGCAAAGGTGAGCTTTGTTGTGCTTCAATGGAACTGAACCCATGCATGTGTTAGATGCAATTATATAAGTTCACCTCTAGCAGTGAGCCTCTTCTTCTTTCTTCTTCTTTTGGACAGTGAGTCCTTGGCACTAAGCCTTTTCTTCTAGGAACTGAGCCCTGGGCAGTGAGCCCCTTGTAATTTAGTATTGCTATGACTTTATATTGTGAGCTAATCCTCACTGTGGTTTTTCCCTTTTTAGGTTTTCCACATAAAAATATGGTGTTCTCTTGTGTATGGTGTTGATGTGTTTAAGTTTTTGTTACTTGATTTTCATTGTTTAACCATCATAACATATTAAGGGTTTAAGTGAACTGATGTGGATGTGAATATGTTTGTGAGGGTTTGAGATTTCTGATACAACTGATTCACCCCCCCTCTCAGTTGTCATGTACCTTCAATAATTGGTATCAGAGCCAAGTTCCTTGGAAGAAAGCTTAACAACTTGAGGTGGAACTGGGATGGGGCACAATAAGGATGTTCCTCTATTTGATGGATCTGACTTTGCACTATGGAAGGTAAGGATGGAAGCTTTTCTAATTTCTCTTAGTTATGAGATCTAGAAATTTGTTGAGTCAAATTACACTATACCTCCGAATGGTCCAACTACTGCTGCTGAGATCAAGTCTTGTGAAATTGATGGTAAGGCAAGACACACTCTTTTAAATGGTCTTACTAATTCTGAATTGGTGAAAGTTGTGGATTTGAAAACTGCTAATGAGGTTTGGAAAAAGTTGACAAGTGTTTATGAAGGAGATGATAAGGTTAAATAAGCTAAGATATAGAACTTGAAGCTCATGTTTGAGACCATGAAGATGTCTGAAGATGAGAACATTACAAGCTATTTCAAGAAGGTGGATGAAATTGTCAATGGCATAAAAGGACTTGGTGGAAAGATGGATGATAAAGAAGTAATATTGAAGGTACTCAGATCTCTTCCTAAGGCTTATAGTCATAAGGTTTCTTCTATTGAAGAGTTACAAAATTTGAATTAATTTACCAGAGATTAGTTGCTTGGCACCTTAATTGCTTTTGAAAGTAGAGAGTTTGGATCTACTAGTGGAATTGAAAAGGTTGAGACTCCTTTTAAGGCTAGAAAATCAAAGAAGACTGTGGAATCAGATATGAAAGGCTTTGATGAAGTGGAAGCTAACTTTGTAAGAAGGATGAAAAAGGGTACTAGAATGTTCCATGGTGTTACCCCAAAATTTAAACTTGAAATTTTCAAATTTTAATGTATAGGAACTAATGCACAATTCTCTTAAGGGTATTGCCTTGCCCCAATCCATTCATTTTCCAAAGGTTTTGAGGACTTAGGGATTTTTCTTTTTATGAGTCTTTGTCGTCGGGCATTTTTCAAGTTCATGAATCCTTTGTTTCCCTGACTTATGTTCTTAATTTCAAGAAATGGCCGACTTCCCAACTTCTCCTTTTTGTCGGGGAGGTTCAAAGTTTTTGAATGTCACTCTAATAGTTCAAAGAATCATAAGATCTCCAATGCCCCAACCTCACTCATTGTCGGGAGTTTTCAAATTTTGTGAACTCCTCCTTAAAGTTTAAGGTACTGAATCTGTCCTGACTCCCGACTAATCAGCGTCTTCACAATATCTATGAATTTTATGGTGGTGTTTCCTAGTTTTTTTAAGATATCACCATCTCATCTGATTAATCGTGTGGTATGTAATTAGAATGTCTTTTCAGGAGTTATGAAATACAAGCTCAATCTTAAGACTCATTTCTTGAGGTACAAAATTAATGATGCATTAATTACCTCTTAAATGATAAGTGTAACAGGGCTTACTAAGGTGGTAGCATGGCATTATCAAGTTTAAGAACCATCATTCTTTGCTAGTGTAATTAAATAAACTTGACTATAGGGAAAGGTGACGGTATTCTCTAAGTTTAGTCTTTCTTATCAACCAAGTCATCTTTTAGAACGGGACTTCCTACGAACAATGAAATTTGGGATGATGAGCCTATGCTTGTTCTACAACCTGATTTACATTGGCCTAAGGAGGAATAGATTGATATCATTTCACCATTGCACACAGTTGCTTGGAAGGAGAAAATGAGTTATGTTGAATATCACAGGACAATTTTTGTCCTGGAGGAAGAAGAAGAACGTGCTGAGTTGTGCCAGCTTTTTATGAAAATACACCTAGAATTGGGGGTAGTCTAATGCCACTTGTCTTGCATGCATGAAGCGATGGTAATCATAATTTTGATATAATGTAACCATTTCCATTTTAAGGTCACTTTCTTGATAGTGGTTACTTAAAAACACTGTTTTGAACAATTATAATTTTAGGGGGGGAGGTTTTGAAAAACTATAAAGGGAAGGACTTTGGAAGGAAAAGAGAGATCTTTTTTCTAGTTGTCTGTGAACATGGGAAGGGGAGCAAGTTTATTCTATTTTATTTCCATTTATATTTCTCTTAGCTCAGCTTATGTATAGAGGCATTGCAGAAACTTTGAGTTTTGTTATATTGAAGAAATGAAGAATTACTTATAGAACTTTGTGTCTCCTAGTATCTTCTATGATTACAATTATTCTTATGTCAATTTGTAACCTATCTTCAATATTTCTTGTGTTATGTTGGTATGTGTTAAGGAAGAATATAGCTATATCTTTAAATTAATTCGTGAGTGTTGGATAGGTGGGATGTGTATCATTTATCTGCATTCATCTCTTTATGAAATTAATCATGCACGTCTACTTCATGGTGATGGGTAGTGATGAGTCCCAAGTTGCACCCATAAAATACATCTTTTTACCTCTATTTTTCTCCTTCCTGATCCCATCTTTCTTAATGTTTGCACCCAAATAAGCTAGCAAGATCATTCTAGTTAATGATTAATTGAGATAGATTACTTAAGATCATAATTTTTGATTGAGAGACTAATGTGCATGGAATTGATGGAAAAATGCAGAAACTTCTCTCTTTTTGAATCAACAGGTGTAGATGTTAGGAACAACAATTTTGTGCATCTCCAGAGATAGTCTTCAATGAACTCTGGAGACAATACCAGAATACCATGACATCAGAAGTATTGAAGTAAAAAGGAAAGCATCTCTGGAGCTACAAATATCTCCTGAGCTACAGACATATCTCCAGAGCTACAGATAGGGATAGATATCTCTGACACCTCCTGAGAGCATGGCATATTTCTAGCATAAGCTGCCGATCAGGCACTCTCAGCAGTGATCGTAATACCCCTCATTTCACTCAAATCATCACCTGAGTGATGAAGGGTCATCTTTAGTTAACTGTTGGAGTTTTTATCTTTATAAAGTTTTTGTATGAGTTACAGATAGAACTAATTCAATACCCATATTTTTAGGGCCTCGCTGCCCAAACGTATTAAGACTCAAACTTAGAATTCTTAGTGGACTTCTATTCCACTTAATCTACTTTTATTGCATGATTATTTTCCATATTTAGATAGCTAGTGTAATAAAGAGATGGATGTCATCTCATAAAAGAACTGGTAGATAAGATAAGTGAAATGTCATCACTCATTTTCATATATACTTATAGAAACAACAGAAGAGATATACAATGATTTGATTATTCTGATTGTTAGTAATCTCAGTTCTGTGATATCAATATTTTTCATGAATACAAAGCGGATGGAATTGGATTAAATTTAGTTGTGATCTTCTTCCTTTGTGCTAATTCCCTACTATAGCCTTTAGCCCCAAGGGTGTGGAGCAAGGGCCCACTCTCACCACCAAGGCAGAAGGCTAGTACCACTGTTTTGTTACTTTAGATTTTGCTGTGAAAAGTATTTATTGATTTATAGATAGATGCATGCTACTATTTTTTTTAGATTTCTTTAAGTAACTTCCTGTTTAATTCTATTTTCAGCATTCCTTAAATTCATTTAATAAGTAGATAGATTAATTTCTTCAAATTGGTAGAAGTTATTAAGACTAGTTAGGAAAACTGGTAATTGTAGAACCCCTAATTGCAGACAACTAAGGACACAACCCCTAGATTTTGACATCTAAAAATAGATTAAATGATGAGGTACAATGACACCTTGTCATTTTTGGTGCCATTTCTGAGGACGTATTGTGCTAATTAGGGAAACTTAGTTAAAACAATTTTTAGGATAGATCTGTATGGTTAGAGCTAGAGATTCGAAAGGAAGATATATAAAGCAGACACCCCAACAACAAGCCATAGGGGAAAGTAGTGGGGTGGCACAAGATCTTGTTGAAGAAAGAAACCTAGAACCTACTCTAGAAACTACACCTCAAATCAATAATCCCTTAGATCCTCCAAATCTTCCACTTGCCAATTATATCCAGGAATTACAATAAAAGTTTTGGGCAGATCCTTTGATAGAACTAAATTTCCTAGAACCTCAGGGAGAAGAACCCATACTAAACATGGACAATGATAATCATGAAGAAGAGGAAAATCTGGCTCCAAGAACCTTCTCATATACTATTGTTTTGGCTGCTGGAGACAATGCTCCTATGAAGAATATCTCACCAGTACACCTACCAAAATTTAGAGGACTTTCTTCTGAGGATCCAGATTAGTTTTTGTTTGAATTCAAAGTAGTCTACCAAACTTATGATTATGGATTAGATAACCAAAAACTCAAACTATTCCCTTCAACTTTGAAAGATTCTGCGATGAGATGGTTTATGGGTTTACTCCAAAATTCTATCCATTCTTGGGATCAGATGGAAATAGAATTTTTTGGAAAAATACCAAGATTACTGTAGATCCAGTAATAAAAATGAAGAATTGTTTAAAATTAGGCAAGGAGAGGAAGAAACCTTAGAGGACTATGTTGATAGGTTTAATTTTGCCTTGAGAAGGTATGGTAACCTAGTAGATCACTCCTTGGCCAAAACCCTGTTTGTAAAAGGATTGGATAAAGAATCATAATAGGAACTAGATCTAATGGGAAAAGGAAATATCAACAAAATAGATATACCTACTATAGAAGAACTCTGTAGGAACTATTCTAGAACCCAAAATGGAGTGAGGTCATCCAAAACTTTTAAAGGGAAGAATGAAATAGGAATTTTAATGGAAGAGATTACAAATTTAAAAACAAACATTTTGGTCTAATTAAATACCACATTGGATGGGATTCAAGCAAAAACTAGAACAACCAATCAAATTAGAACAACTAAACCACTCTCTATCTATTGTCCTAGGTGTAGAAACAAGCATATGTTGAGATAATGCCTTTTGGACAAATAAGAGATTTGTCAAATTTGTGATAGGGAACATCCTACCAGTCAATGTAGTCAACTTCCAAGCTTGAAAAGATTAAGTAAGAAGAATACTGTAATAGAAGAGGAATTGAACTATGTGGGACAAAAACAAACTAGGAATTTCCCTTATAATTAGTATCCAAACCAGCCTTCTTACATGGGTCCTTCTAATTGGGGAAATAATCAGTGGAATCCAACTTGGCATGGGCCTCAAAATAATCCTCCATGGGGATAGCAGGATTGGCCAAGTCAACATTGGCAAAACCAAAATTAGCAAAACTAAAATTGGCAAAATCAGCCTTGGGGAAATCAACAGTGGCCACCACAGTTGGATCACAAAACATGCAACCTCAATGGGGTTCTCAACAGGGATATAATCAACAATACCAGGGACAACCTAGACATTTCCACCTCAACAAGTTTTACTAACTGGACCTTCCAACACACAAGGCCAAGCACAAAATGAACCAGTTAGCCAACCACCTTTACCAGCTTAGCCTATACCAAACCCACGGAATAAATAGGGAGCAACTATTTACATGACAGAGCAAGAAAATCTGGCTGGAATTGATGCTATATATTCAAATAATCTCCAGTTGCATTCTAGGAAAGCATTCCCAAGACCATCTCCTCCAACTATAGTTGAAGTAACCAATGATGAGGAACCTAAAAATTCATCCACTCAACCCCCAGAGGAGATTACTAATGAAAAAGTGCTAGAAGAATCATCCTTCTACAACTCCAGAGTTGCTTCTAAAAGACCAACTCCGGAGAACATTCCTAAATACAATTCTGACAAAAGCTCTGGAGATGCTCTGGAGATGGAAAAACTAGCACCATACCTAGAATGGCTTAAACAATATGTTCCCCATAAAAAGATAGTACAAAAACAAGTCCAAACCAACCTGGAATCAAAACTTTTACAAGAAATCAAGCAACTAAACATCAAAATTCCTCTTCTCCAAGCAATCAGAGATATACCGAAACTAAATCAGTTCATTAAATAGTATTGTATCAAAATGCAGGGCAGGAAGAACAACTTTCCCTCCACAATACAAGTGGAAGGAAAAGTAGTAGATCTATTGATGGGAGAAATTATCCTCCCAAAATATGGAGACCCTGGAAATCCTGTCATAACTATTTTTATCTCAAGGGTAGAAATTTCAAATGTTTTGGTTGATTTGGGAGTAGTAATTAATGTGATGACAGTTCACACAATGGACAAATTATCTCTATCAGGTATCTAATCCACAACTAAAATTCTTCAACTTGCTGACCAGTTAGTAGATGTTCCAAAAGGAGTAATCACTAATGTACTAGTTGTGATAGATTCATGGGAATTTCTAGTGGACTTCCTGATATTAGAACCTAGAAACCAGAGAAATGCTTATCCACTTATTTTAGGAAGACCATGGTTGGCTACAGTAGCAACATCTATTGATTGTCAAACTAGGGATATGGTCATTTCTAATGGGATAGATTTGAAGAAAATATCTTTGTATCCTCCAACCAAACCATCAATACATTATATAGGGAGAGTATGGGTGGATGAACCAGAGAACAATGACAACATTGCCTCAGTAGCTATGGTAACCATCAAGGAACATCTGGGAGAGTTAGAAGAATAAATATACTATAATACAATAGAAGACATTACTCACATCCTAATCAATAAGGATGTGATGGAGCTCACCCAAGATTCTAGGAGAGAACTTCTTACTTCTTCTCATTGTACCCTCGCCAACATCATTCCTTGTGGGGAAACCTTTTACAAAGACTTAGCCACTTTCCACATGTTGCTTCCACATTCTTGTCCTCTCAATACCATGACTCCAATGTGCAGATTAACTACATCTATGGATCAAATCACAAAATAGGTCATGATTTTACTAGGGAAAACACTTAATATCAATACTCAGTTAACAGCAAATCAGGAAGAAAAACTCATCCAACTTCTGATTTCCCATTCAACAACTTTTTCTTGGGAATACCAAGATATGAAAGGCATACCTCCTAAGATCTATACCCATCATATATACACTGAGGATGTTAAACCTGTCAGACAGCCCCAGAGAAGATTGAATCCTACTTTAAAGGACATTGTCAAAATTGAAATAGAAAAATTACTTCAAGCAGGGTTTATATATCCAATCTCAGACAGTCAATGGGTCTCACCCCTTGTCATAGTGCCTAAAAAGAATGGGAAATGGAGGGTGTGTATTGATTATAGAGAACTAAATAAGGCCACAAAAAAGACTACTTTCCCTTACCATTCATTGACCAAGTACTAGACAACCTTGCTGGGAGAAAATATTTTTCTTTTCTAGATGGATTTAGTGGGTATAAATCAAATTCAGGTAGCACCTGAAGACCAGGACAAAACCACCTTCACATGCTCTTAGGGAACTTTTGCTTACAAATTTCTTCCCTTTGGACTATGCAATGCCCTAGCTACATTTCAGAGACTTGTTTTAGCTATTTTTACTGAACTAGCTAATGAATGCATGGAGGTCTATATGGATGAATTTACTATGTATGGGGATAATTTTGAAGAAGCTCTCACAAACCATGAGAAAGTACTAAAATGCTGTGAGAAAAATCAATTATCCCTTAGCCATGAAAAATGCTTTATGATGGTGGAGGAAGGAATTGTTTTGGGACACCACATTTCAGAAAAGGGGATCAAAGTGGATCAAAACAAGATAGAAGTGATCACACAGTTGCCTTCACCCAAAAATCAGACAGATGTTAGAAGTTTTCTGGGACATGTAGGCTACTATAGGAGATTCATAGAAAATTTCAACATAATAGTTGCTCGCCTATTTACCCTGCTTAACAAAGACACCAAATTTCTATGGACAACAGAATGTCAATCAACATTTGAAACATTGAAAGAGAATCTTATTGTCACACCAATTTTGAGGGGACCTAATTGGACTTTACCATTTCACATACAGACTAATGCTTCAAATGAGTCCATTGGGGTAGTTTTAGGACAAAAGGAGGAAGGAAAGAGTATGCATGCCATTTATTACATCAACAAAAACCTTACCTCTGTAGAAAGAAATTACACCACAACTGAAAAAGAATTCTTGGCAGTCATCTATTCTATAAACAAATTCAGGCATTACATCACTAGATATAAAATATTTGTACACACTAATCATGCAGCCATCAAGTACCTAATGAATAAACTAGTAGTGGGTGCAAGGATCATCAGGTGGTTATTTCTATTGTAGGAATTTGATATTACCATAGTTGATAATCTAGGAAAGTTTAATTTGGTTGCTGATTTTTTGTCAAGATTGCATACAGGAGGAGAAAACCAACTAGTGGAGGAAAAGTTCCTAGATGAACATCTTTTTGCTATCTCCTCTACTGCACCTTGGTTTGCTGACATAGCTAATCTTTTAGCTACATACTTGTATCCATCCCATTTTACCTCAAAATAAAAAAATATTTAGTTAAAGAAAGTTTATCTTACAAATGGTTAAATAGTTTACTATTTCAATGTGGTCCTGATTTCATTCTCCGCTAGTGTTTAAAAGCTAATGAGATTTTTGATGTGTTGAGAGCATGTCATGATGAACCATCTGGTGGCCATTACTCCTTCCACTGGACAGTCCACAAGATCCTCGAAGCTGGTTACTACTGGCCCTCTCTTCATAAAGATACAAAGAAGTATGTGCAGCACTGTGACCAGTGCCAAAGGATGGGACAACCAACTTTTACCTAAGAGATGTTACTACATCCTCAAGTCATTGTGGAACCATTTGAGCAGTGGGGTCTAGACTTTGTAGGACCAATTTCTCCACCATCATCAGGCAAGGAGTACATTCTAGTATGCACAGAACATGTTACTAAGTGGGCTAAGGTTCAAGTATTACAATTTGTAAGGGAAGAAAAAGTTGTTGATTTCCTTTATAATAAGATTTTCTTAAGGTTTGGAGCCCCAAGATCAATAGTTTTAGATGGAGGACCTCAGTTTACTTCACAAGTAATCCAAGCATTCACAGATTTATATCAAGTCAAGCACAAAAAATCTTCACCTTACCATCCTCAAGCGAATGGGCAGGTAGAAGTAACTAATAAGGAACTTGAAAATATTTTGACAAGGATAGTAGCAATGAATAGAAAAGATTAGGCTAATAGATTACCTGAAGCAGTTTGGGCTTACAATACCACTTGGAACTCCACAAAAAAGTTCTCACCATATGAATTGGTTTATGGGAAAAAAGCCTATTTTGTCTATAGAATTTGAACTCCAGACACTTACAGAATAGAATTCTTCAGCTCAATGAGTTGGATAAAATTTAGACAGAGGCCATTCAGCAAATAAAACTAGTTCAGTATTAGCGGGAGCAATGGCATGACCAACACATCAAAAGGAGGACATTTCAACAAGGTGATTGTGATCTTCTTTATGATTCTAAATTCAAGGAGTTCAAAGGGAAATTATAAACTCATTGGATGGGTCCTTATCAAATAAAAGAAGTTTTTGAAAATGGAACAATATTATTGGAACCTATTGATGGAAGCACAGACACATTCCTAGTAAATGGTCACCGAATCAGACTCTATAAAAGACCATCTACTAGAGAAGATTTTCTTAATGACTTGTGTTTTGATACAGGGGATACCTCCTCTGTCACAGTGTTGGATTAAAAAAAAAAGGAAGGTTGAAAACCAGCAAATGGCGATCTTCTTAATAAAAAAGGAAATAGAGAAAGATGGAAAACCAGTAAATGGCTATCTTTCTCAACCAAGGGAGTTGAAAACCAGCAAATGGCGGTTCCCTTCTTTAGGACAGTTGAAAACAATTGAGCTACAAAGGTGATCAAGTGTCAGGAGTTAGTTAAATGCATGTCCGGCTCTCCCAAACTAGCAGCACCTCTAGCGCTTCCCAAACCAGGAGCACCTCCGGCACTTCCCAAACTTGGAGCACCTCCAGTGCTTTGTCAATAAAGAAGTCAATTTCAATAATAGGGGATGGGACCCACCTCTCCAGGAAGTAAAGTGGACACATCACATGATGAGGTCATCATGAATCATCCTCTACTTTATCACAAGAATACATTAAATTAGTACACATATCATTTGCAGGGGTATTCACAAAGACGATGTTGACATCACCCAAGGAACATGGATTCTCGAACCACTCAATGCAATGATTGCAAGTAACATACCAATGGAGTAGTGGGCGTCATCTCAAGCCACCAAAATCTACTCATGTGCCACGACACGTGCAATCTCATAAAATGACACATCATCTCTGTTGTGTACATCACTCCTCATCATTAAAAAATGATCCACGTAATTCTATCTTTAATTAAGCATTAATAGCAACTGTCTTGTCTTTCTATTTTGGGTGCTACCACTATGACACGTCCTCCTACCATCATTTTCTTTTCTAAATTCACACATGCCGCCATCTGTACTGTACTGCCACATTGCCTCCAAAGTGTCCTATCATTCTATCGCATTTATGACTACCTAGGTACTCTAACTAATCTACAAATCTTCCATAAGCCTAAGCTGAGAAACATAACAATCCTCATTTGAACCTCTGAAATACCCTAAAGAATAGAGCAAATTGAACAGTCCTCCGGAGCCTACAGATTTAAGAGGAAAGAATAAACTGTAGATTGAGGAGGGTGAGGAATTAAGCAAAGAAGGTGGAACCAATTTAGCAATGGGGATAAAGAAGAAGTCTAAGCCAGAATGTGTTGTGGGTCTTCTGCAGGATGAAGCTACAACAAACATTCTAAGAGCTGCAGGATGGCTGGACTTCCTAAAAAAATTTGAAGGGTTTCAAGAAGATGTCATGGATAAATTCCTTAGAAATCTAGGGGACAATCAGACAGCCATTAGAGGAGTCTAAATCAATCTCTCCTCAGCCACTATCAGTCACATTTTGAGGCTTCTTGAACAAGGTGAGAGGTTTTATCACTTGAAAACCTTATACACTGATTTAAATAAGAATTTCTCTGTTCAAGGTGAACCTGCAATACAACTGCATTCAAATAAAAATGAAGTAAAAGGAATTCTTGGGTCCACACTCCCAAACCCTTGGCAATCTATTGCCACCTAGATGATGAAATATTTTACTTGTGATGGTTAATTCTCTCTAATTTTAGGGCCAATCATGAAAATGTTGATTTTTCTAAGGCATGGGAATAGACACCCTGAGTTTAGCATAAACATCCCCAATTTCCTATATTCTGCCATCAGGGTAACTGCAAAAAAATATCAACAAAATAAGGGTCCCATGAAACATCATGGTCTCATTTTTCTAGTAGTCAAACACCACTTCCTGTCTCAGGCCAATGGGGAGGAATTATGGAAAAACTTTCTTGAATAGAATTCCTAGGACAGAGAACTAGAGATGGAATTGCTAGGAGGTGAGGGTTCCCCTACTCACCAAGAAGAAGAAATTGAGCCTTCGACCTCCTCCATAGCTATTCAAAGAGGAAAGAAGTCGTCACAGGAGGCAACTTCATCTACAACCCCTATTCCTGATAAAAAGAAGAAAGGCAAAGAAATTATAGAGTCTGCTCCTAAACAAACCCCATACATGACTCGATTAGTTAGGAGAAAGATGACTCTAACTAAGGAATCTTTCCCTAAGGAATTAACAGGGGAGAGGTCAGGACAAAGACTAGAGAGATTCTGGGCTGAAGAACCATCTCATGATTTAGATGAGATCCCTCTAGTCAGGAAGAGAAAAAAAAGAGAAGTTTCCCCAGCACCATCTATTCACCTAGGATCAAGCCCAATTTTAGAACCATCATGTGCTCCGGAGACAAAACACATACAAACTCTTACTATTTCCTTAGACTCTGAGGATGAGAGACCTACTCTAGAGGCAACTGCCCCACCTCTACTATGAAGAAGTAAAAGGAAAAGATAGCTCTCATAGGCTGAAAAAGATACTGCTCTCCTAGTTGAGGTACTCCTAGGTTTTAGAACATATGAGGATAAAGTTGGGCCTTCATCAGTGCCAGCAGAAACAAAGGAACCCCAAGAGGACCCTCAGAATAGGTAGTCTATAGAAAAAGATGAAATAGGGCAAATGGGTACAATTAACAGTGTAGGGCAGATGGCCATGGAAAACCCTGATGATTAGCAAACAACAATAGAAATAGAAGCAGAAGTAGAAGCAGAAACCTTCTCTCATCCCTCTGATCAAGAGGATGTTAAAATTTCAAAAGAACAGCTAATGATAGAAGAAATTGAAAACCTAAAGAGACTACTCTGGGGGAAGAATCTGATTATTACTGACCTCAAGAAGGTCAGAATAGAGGTAGAAATGGAGCAAAAACAAGTCATTGAAAATCTACAAACAGAACTCCAAAGCAAAAACAAGATCATCTAGGAGAAAGAAGCAGAATTAGAGGCCCAAAAAATTGAGATAGAAGCATAATTAGAGGCCCAGAGAATTGAGGCAGTCAAACTGTTGGAAGAAAAAGAGAAAGAAGCAGTACAGAGTGTTTCTAAGCTCACCATGGCTAGAAACCATAGCCTCACAATAATGGCAGCATTGGTTGAGAAAATACATAGCCATGATAGACAGTTAACTTGGACCAACAACAAACTAGATGACCAGGAGGAATATATTCAAGAGTTGGTTGGTCCAAGGGCAACCAATGAGTAGGAAATACAAATAGATGCATATGTGGGTCCAATCCCCATCGACATTCCTAAGGCCCTATTCCATTGGGAGAGGAAATGTAGAGAATATGAGGCTTCCAAGCCTATGCTACAGTTACAAAAGGCAGTCACTACCAAAACAAAAAGAATAGAAACTATGGAAGGAAAAATCATTGAAATGGCCTCCCTTTCTTCAGAAATTCTATCCTATAGGGCTCCAAGTGCCAACTATTCTATGTTTTTACAAGAAAGAGTCCTACATCGGAAATTCTCTTTAATCTTATCTGACCTAGTTGAGGATACAGAGACAATAGAAGGATTCATGACAACATATACAAGGAGTAATGATGAGGACAAGAATTTCCTATGTGAATTATACCTACATGGTTTCTGTGTTAATGATATAACCTTCATTCTTAATCATTTTGTGGGAGAATGCCAGCTTAAAGCATTTATGTCCCTAATGAGGAATCATTAGATCTGGAATGAACAAATGGAAGATCATCTCAAGAAAGATATAGAAATAGAACTCTTCATTAGGAAGGAATGTCCCAATCCCAATGCTTTTAGGACCCAATTCAGGTCCTATATCTATCACCCTAAGAGTAAGAACAAAATTTTGCCATTATACCTACAAAGTTTGCAAGAGTGCTCCATCGATTTTGGTCTTTTCATGAACAAATCAGCAAACCCAGTACTTGCCATAGCAAAGAAAAGATGGAATGTTTTGACCTCGGAGCAGAAAATGAGAGGTGGTCACCCCTGCAAGCTTAAGATTATTTATGAGAAAAACAAAGTTAATATCCAAAATAATGGATAAGTATAAGCAGGAATGGATAGGTGGACGGTTCATGCCCCCTCTAATAATTGAACCACTCCCTATCCAGACTGAACATATGGAATATGAGAAATTGCAAGACTAGTTGAAGCAGGTTGATCAATACAGAGGCAATGGTAATACCAACTGCACAACTTGGTCTACCTATGCACAGGATTATAGCTTGACTAACAAGCTATTTCACCAAAATAAATCTAGATTGTGAGAAGTAGGAGGACCTGCTAAACCTTAGGTATGGGGGGATGATGAGTGCCAAGTTGCACCCATAAAATACATCTTTTTACCTC
Organism: Cunninghamia lanceolata; assembly: GCA_027924645.1. Lineage (NCBI taxonomy): Eukaryota > Viridiplantae > Streptophyta > Pinopsida > Cupressales > Cupressaceae > Cunninghamia > Cunninghamia lanceolata. The sequence continues at coordinate 18,030,056 of BSBN01000049.1, forward strand.
TCTTTTTCTCCTTCCTGATCCCATCTTTCTTAATGTCTACTCCCAAATAAGCTAGCAAGATCATTCTAGTTAATGATTAATTGAGATAGATTACTTAAGATCATAATTTCTGATTGAGAGACTAATGTGTATGGAATTGATGGAAAATTATAGAAACTTCTCTGTTTTTGAATCAACAGGTGTAGATGCTAGGAACAACAATTTTGTGCATCTCTGGAGATAGTCTTCAATGATCTCTAGAGACAATACCAGAATACCATGACATCAGAAGTGTTGAAGTAAAAAGGAAAGCATCTTTGGAGCTACAGATATCTCTAGAGCTACAAACATATCTTCGGAGCTACAGATAGGGATAGATATCTCTGGCGCCTCCTGAGAGCAGGGCACATTTCTAGCATAAGCTGTCGATCAGGCACTCTCAGCAGTGATTGTAATACCCCTCATTTCACTCAAATCATCACCTGAGTGATGAAGGGTCATCTTTAGTTAACTACTGGAGTTTTTATCTTTATAAAATTTTTGCATGAGTTATGAATAGAACTGATTCAATACCCATATTTTCAAGGCCTCGCTGCCCAAATGTATTAAGCATTAAACTTAGAATTCTTAGTGGACTTCTATTCTACTCAGTCTACTTTTATTGCATGATTATTTTCCATAGTTAGACAGCTAGTGTAATAAATAGATGGATGTCATCTCATAGAAGAACTGGTAGATAAGATAAGTGATATGTTATCACTCATTTTCATATATACTTATAGAACCAGTAGAAGAGATATACAATGATTTGATTATTTTGATTCTCAGTAATCTCAGTTCTGTGATATCAATATTTTTCATGAATGCAAAGCAAATGGAATTGGATTAAATTTAGTTGTGATCTTCTTCCTTTGTGTTGATTCCTTACTATAGCCTTCAGCCCCAAGGGTGTGGAGCAAGGGTCCACTCTCACCACCAAGGCAGAAGGCTAGTACCACTATTTTGTTACTTCAGATTTTGCTGTGAAAAGTATTTACTAATTTATAGATAGATGCATGTTACTATTTTTTTCAGATTGCTTTAAGTAACTTCTTGTTTAATTATGTTTTCAGCATTCCTTAAATTCATTCAGTAAGTAGATAGATTAATTTCTTCAAATTGGTAGAAGTTATTAAGATTAGCTGGGAAAACTGGTAACTGTAGAACCCCTAATTGTAGATAGCCGAGGACACAGCCCCTAGATTTTGACATCTAAAAATAGATTAAATGATGAGGTACAACAACACCTTGTCAGGTAGATGTTAATGTACCTTTCCTACTTTTTTGTTAAAAGCACACCTTATATTTTTATTCATCGTATATCTTAGGAGGGATCTATACCTCTAAAATTTAGAGGAAGGTTGTCAATCCAATGGTGACTTCTCCAACTATTAGTACTATTTGTTTTCCTTCCCGAGCATCTTGAGTCATTTTCTGCATTTATTTTTAAAGGAGAAATTTTTTCACTAACAAATTTTTGGTGACTCTACTAGGGATTCGAAAGTGAAAGATCAGTGTTATTATGTTCTCAAAATTTTGAAGGTACCTCCCCGAGGACGGAGGCTAGTGGCTATATTTGATGAAATTTACTCAGGAATATTCTGTTCCAGCAAAGACTTGTTGCTAATTTATTCTTTAGAATTGCATTATGGCCTTGGTTTCTTCTCAACCATGGGGAAATCATTTTGGGCCTCTTTCTTTTCATGTATATTCACCATTACCTAAGAGATCAAGAAAGTGTTTCCTGAAGTGTAGTGGAGAAGACTCTCAAGATGCTAAAAATTGCATTCTTGCATTCACGGTTGCATGCAGAATTTTGGGGGTAAGTAAAGAAGATATTTTTATTTGGTTGTTTATCGAGTCTCTTATTGGGCCTATAGGAGAATGGTTTCATCATTTAGAAGATAAATGTATTATTGGTTGGGATTCATTGAAAAAGAAATTTTTAGGAAGATATAAAGGGCCTGTTGATGAAGCTACTTTGCTATGTCAATTCCTCAACATTCAAAAGAAAGAAGGTGAACCCATCAAAGATTTTGTGGATAAATTCAACCATTTTCAAAAATTTTCCTGCATCTATTCAACCGAGTAAGCAACTCTAGCTATGCACTTTTATTTTTGCATTGCATCCAGATGTTCAATTTGAGTTGAGGTGGAGTGGAATAAAAGATGTTGAAATTGCACAACAGGAGGCTGTAAAAATAGAAGATGATTTGATATTGAGTGGCCTATGGAAAGTAAATTAGATTGCAGATAATATGATTATTAACCTATGAGGATGGCTATTATGTATAAAAAAATTTTCAAGCCTATAGGTTTCCATAATATTCAATCTCCTTCTGTTGAATGCTCTAATCTCTCTATTTTTTATTCTAAACATTTTGGTAGAAATGAAGTAAGTGTTACAGAAATTAAATCTCATATGGATAGAAGAATTGAGGCATATTATTTATATAGTGAAGGAAATAATGGTGTATATGTAAGTCCCCCATGCAATGTAGAAGATGAACAATCCTCCCGTAGTGCAAATTGTAGAGAAGGTTATGCAAATTGCACCATTTTAGCTCTCTTGTCTACTACAGAGATAGAATCATTTACGTTTTCAAGTGATGAGGAGCAACATGGGGTTACATAGCATGAAGATAAAGTGTTGAATGCCTTTTCTCCAGTATGCATGCGAGTTGAACATGAAGACTTTACATTTATTGAGTCAAAAAATATAGAGATTATGGACAAAGAGGATGAAGCATATCATAGAATTGATGAGCCTAGTATTGCAGTAAAAAAGGAGATTGTTTCAACAGGGAATGAAATTAAGCCACAAGAAGTTATTATTTGTAATGAAGACCTCACCTCTTCCACATCTACATCTCAAAATAATCAGGTACTTGATGATCTTGTACAAGTAAGCTCCTTGAAAAGTTTTTATGGTAGCATGCAATTTCAGGCCAATATGGTGTATCCATCTTTGCTTAAAACCTTGCAAGAGATTGAACATAGGGATGGGAAAGATACACATTTTCTTGCTTACAGTCACGAAAAGACTTCTATTTGTAAAGAAGATACACATGGTGAAGAATCTCATACCACAATGCACCATTTGCAAAAAGAGGACAGCAATATAGAAGCTAAAAATTCCTTTGAAATGCCCCCTGAAGAAGCAGTGAAAGCATATGAAGAAAAAGGTGAAAGTGAAGTTGTTTCTCTAGTGCATATACAGTCAAAGGGTGAAGATAAAGGTTCTGGTTTTATTCTTCTTCTTCAAAATTCTCTTTCTTTTGAGGGTTATCCATTCGAGTTTGTACAAAATTATATCAAAGAAAAAGATCCTATTGTGTCTTCTTGTGATGGTACATACAAGATACATGATCAAAAAGAAGAATTCAAAGAGACATATCACTCCAAGTGTTATGATGAGGCTGATGTAGTTGATGATAAGGAACATAATGAAGTATATCAGAGTTTATGTGTGGGTTGTCGAATTAAGGGGCTGGTTTCTCTGTGCTTACAGAATCAAGTACATGAAGTCATTTAGACATATGCTGGTAATTATGTACTAGGTAATGCTAATATGAGTCATCCATTTGAAGAAGTGTACAATGAAGAATGGATTTTTGAAGTCACTTTCATGAAGTCTTTATGTGATGCCATTCTTATCAGTTTAATCATGGTGGTCACAAGTTGGCAGCTATTGGTGTGCAATCTCTTCATTCATGAACCATTATTTTGCAAAGGTTGCTATTTCTCCCAACCTATTAATGGATTTACATGATCACTCTAGAGTCTCTGGAGGTAGGATCTTCCTACCATGTACATATTAGGAGTTTTTGTTGTGCTGGTAGTCTCGTTTCCTTTCTTGTTTGCCTCATTTTTGGCTTGTTCTGGCTCCTTTGTTTCCCATGCTCACTTGACTCTGTTGCCCAATGGATATATGCACTGGTCTATACTTGTGATTCTAGGTTCCTTGCTTCATCCTTTGCAGTCCTCATCCCCAATCAAAGCCTGTTGTTACCCCAAAATTTGAACTTGAAATTTTCAAATTTTAATGCATAGGAATTGATGCACAATTCTCTTAAGGGTATTGCCTTGCCCCAATCCAGTCATTTTCCAAAGGTTTTGAGGACTTAGGGATTTTTTCTTTTTATGAGTTTTTGTCGTCAGGTATTTTTCAAGTTCATGAATCCTTTGTTTCCCTGACTTATGTTCTTAAATTCAAGAAATGGCCAACTTCCCGACTTCTCCTTTTGTCAAGGAGGCTCAAAGTTTTTGAATGTCACTCTAATAGTTTAAAGAATCGTAAGATCTCTGATGCCCTGACCTCACTCATTGTCAGGAGTTTTCAAATTTTGTGAACTCCTTAATCTGAATCTGTCCCGACTCCAACTAATTAGCGTCTTCACAGTATCCATGAATTCTATGGTAGTGTTTCCTAGTTTTCAAGATATCGCTAGCTCATCTGATTACTCATGTGGTATGTAATGAGAATAGCTTTTCAAGAGTTATGAAATATGAGTTCAATCTTAAGACTCATTTCTTGAGGTAAAAAATCAATGATGCATTAATTACCTCTTAAATGACAAGTGTAACGGGGATCACTAAGGTGGTAGCATGACATTATCAAGTTTAAGAACCATCCTTACCTGCTAGTGTAATTAAATAAATCTGACTATAGGGAAAGGTGATGGTGTTCTCTGAGTTCGGTCTTTCTTATCAACCAAGTCATCTTTCAGAATGGGACTTCCTGCGAATAATGAAATTTGGAATGATGAGCCTATGCCTGTTCTACAACCTAATTTACATTGGCCCGAGGAGGAATAGATTGATATCATTTCCCAATTGCGCACAGTTGCTTGGAAGGAGAAAACTAGTTATGCTGAATACCGCAGGGTGATTTTTGTCCTGGAGGAAGAACGTGTTGAGTTTCACCAACATTTTATGGAAATATGCCTGGAATTGGGGGCAGTCTAATGCCACTTGTCTTGCATGCATGAAGTGATGATAATCACAATTTTGATATAATGTAACCATTTCCATTTTAAGGTCACTTTCTTGATAGTGGTTGCTTAAAAAGACCATTTCAAACAGTTATAATTTTAGGGGAGGTTTTGAAAAACTATAAAGGGAAGGACTTTGGAAGGAAAAGAGAGATCCTTTTTTTGGCTGTTTGTGAATAGGGGAAGGGGAGCAAGTTTATTTTGTTTTATTTCTAGTTGTATTTCTCTTAGCTTAGCTTATGTATAGAGGTATTGTAGAAACTTTGAGTTTTGTTATATTGAAGAAATGAATAATTACTTATAGAACTTTGTCTCCTAGTATCTTCTATGATTGCAATTGTTCTTATGTCAATTTGTAACCTATCTTCACTATTGCTTATTTTATGTTGGTATGTGTTAAGGAAGAATATAGCTATATCTTTAAATTAATTTGTGAGTGTTGGATAGGTGGGATGTGTATCATTTATTTGCATTCATCTCTTTCTAAAATTAATCATGCATGTCTACTTCATGGTGATGGGTAGATGTTAATGTACCTTTCCTACTTTCTAGTTAAAAGCACACCCTATATTTTTATTCATCGTATATCTTAGGAGGGAGCTGTACCTCTAAAATTTAGATGGAGGTTGTCAATCCAATGGCGACTTCTCCAACTGTTAGTACTGTTTGTTCTTCTTCCCGGGCATCTTGAGTCATTTTCTACATTTATTTTCGAAGGACAAATCTGTTCACTAACAAATGGTAAGTTGCCTTTCAAATGTTTCACTTGTGGAAAGATAGGTCATTATGCTTCGAGATGTCTAGATAGAGCTCTGAGAATCAAGAATAGGGAAAATAGAGGTAAGATGATTAGGAAAAGTTACTATGTTAGATAAGATGCAAGTATATCTAATGATGAATCTGATTTTGAGGATGATAATGGTAATGGATGCTTATTCATAGCTATAAGAGATGAAACTATTTCTACTAACTCTAGAAGTTGTGTGAAGGAAAAGGATCTAGAAGCAAACTCTAGCCCTAAAGGCACTATAATGTCTTCTTTTCATTCTAGGAGTGAAAAAGATGACTGGGTCATTGATAGTGGATGATTAAATCATATGACAGGTGACAAGAGTAAGTTTTTAAAACTTGAAAAATATGATGGTGGAGTAGTTAGATTTGGTGATGAATCAACTATTAAGATATGTGGAAAAGGTTCAATCAATTTTTATGGAAAGTATAACACTGATGATGTTATTTATGTTAAGAGTTTAACGCATAATCTTTTGAGTGTTGGACAGATGTGTAGCAAGGGTTACAATCTTTTGTTTTAGGATGATGGCTATGAGATTAGAAAAAACTCTAGAATAATGATTGCTGCTAGAAAGAGGACAGATGTAAATGTTTATCATCTCACAGGTGCATATGGATATTGCTTTGTGACTTAGATCAATGAGAGTTGGCTATGTCATAGGAGATTATGTCACATCAATTTTGATAGCCTAGTAAGGATAAGTTCAGTTCAAGCTATGAGAGATCTACCAAAGATCACAAAGTCCTTCAATGTTGTCTATAAGGAATGCCAGTTTGAAAAGAAAACAAAAAGAAGCTTCAAAAGAAAGGATCGGTCATCTACCAGACTATTAGAATTGGTGCATACAAATCTATGTAGTCCTACCAGAGTATGGAGTTTTCAAGGTGATGGGTATTTCATGTTCTTTATTGATGATTACTCTAGAATGACTTGGGTCCTTTTTCTTAAGGAGAAATCAGAAGCCCTAGATAAGTTTAAAGCTTTTACAGCAATGGTTGAGAATGAATTGGTTATGAAAACCATATGTTTGAGGTTTAACAGAGGTGGAGAATTTGCTTCTAATGAGTTTAACATGTTTTGTGAGAATCATGGGATAAAAAGGCATTTATCTACTCCTAGAACTCCTCAGCAGAATGGAGTGGTTGAAAGGAAGAACAAGACTGTTCAAGAAGCTATAAGGACAATGATAAAAGAAGCAAACCTACCAGAAGTCTACTGGAGATAAGCAATTCACACTGTTGTCTACATACATAACATAGTACAACTAAAGGAAAATGGTACAAAGACTCCCTATGAGCTATGGTATGGAAGAATTCCTACAGTTAAATATTTCAAAAATTTTAGAAGAAAATGTTATATCAAAAGAGATGAAGAATTAGGAGAGTTTGATGCAAGGTGTGATGAAGGTATTTTTCTTGGATACTCTAACAAAAGCAAAGCATACCAGTGTTATAACAAAAGGCTAAGAAAGATTGTTGAAAGTGCTAATGTCAAGGTTGATGAAGATATACAAAAGATTTTAGGGATTAATGGATATGAATTAGATGAGTTTTCTGGCAAAGAAAAAGAAGAAGATAAAGAAAAGGAAGTACAAGTTGAAGAACAAGAAGCTCTAGAAAGAACTCCTAAAACTCCCAGGTATGTGCAGAGACATCACACTAAAGATCAAATCATTGGTGACAACAACAAAGGTGTTTTGACAAGAAGGAGAGCCACTGAAGAATAGGTAAATCTATGTTTGATTTCTAAAGTTGAACCTAAAATAGTGGTTGAGGCATGCAAGGATGAATATTGGATCAAGGCTATGGAAGAAGAACTAATGCATATTGAGAAAAATCAGACTTGGGAACTTGTTTCAAGACCAAAGAACAAAAATGTGTTTGGAACTAATGGGTATTCTAGAACAAATTGAATGAGAATGGAGAAGTGGTAAGGAACAGGGCAAGATTTTTGTGTAAAGGCTACTCACAAGTGGAAGGAATAGACTATGAGGAAACCTATGCTCCGGTGGTAAGAATGGAAGCTATCAACTTGTTTTAGCTTTTTCAGCACACAAGGATTTCAAAGTGTATCAAATGGATGTGAAGTCTACTTTTTTGAATGGTGAGTTGGAAGAGGAAGTATACATAGAGTAACCAAATGGATTTTAGTTGTTAGAAAAACCAGATATGGTATGTAGATTAAAGAAGGCATTGTATGGATTGAAGCAAGCTCCCAAAGCTTGGTATGCAAGGTTGGACAAGTATTTGTTGTAGCAAGGATTCAATAAAGGGTCTGCAGACAATAATTTGTACATCAAGGTAAGTAAAGATCAAATCTTGATTGTTGAGGTCTATGTGGATAAAATAATCCTCAGTGGAAATGAAGGTATGTGTAAGGACTTTGTAGATGAGATGCAAAAAGAATTTGAGACATCAATGTGTGGAGAGATGAACTTCTTCCTTAGGCTGCAAATTAATCAAATAGATAAGGGTATTTTCATTTCATAATCAAAGTATGTCATGCAATTGTTGAAGAAGTTTGGAATGAAAGACTCTAAACTAGTTTGCACCCCCATGACAATTGGTTGAAAGCTAATCAAGAATGATGAATCCCCTAAGGCTGATTAGAGCAAATATAGATCAATGATTCATGGACTATTATACCTAATTGTTACCAGATTGAATATCATGCATGCAGTTTGTCTTGTGGCTAGATTTTAGGAAGATCCTAGAGAGACACATGTCATGGTAGTGAAGAGGATATTCAGATAATTGAAGGGCACTCCAGATCATGTTTTGTGGTATTCCAAGAATAATGACTTTACCCTAAGTGCCTACATAGATGCAGATTGGGTTGGATGTGTAGATGATAGGAAAAGTATAAGTGTTGATGCAATCTTTCTTAGAGATAGAGTTGTATCTTGGCTAAGAAAGAAGCAAGATTCAGTATATTTATCTACTACAGAGGTAGAGTCAATTGATGCAACATCATGTTGCACACAAGTGTTATGGATGAAATAAACTTTGAAGGATATCAAAGTTGAGTATGATGATCCAATTCCTATCTTCTATGATAACAAACAATGCTATTAACATTTCAAATAATCTGGTGATTCATTCAAGGACAAAAGACATTTCAATTTGATATTACTTTCTAAGAGAGAATATTGCAAAGAATGAAGTAAAGCTTGAATATGTGTCTACAAAGGATCAAGTTGCAGACATATTCACTAGGCCCCTTCCTAAGGATATATTTGAGTATCTCTGAGAGAAGTTAGGGGTTATTGCCCCTCCTTTGAACTAGATGCATAAGGAGATGCATCAGTCTAATAGATTTCAAGATTCATTCTTTTCTAGACTTATATTGAAGGCTACCTCTCAGGGGGAGCAGGTAGTGGTCAGGATTGTTGCATATAGGGGGAGTTTAAAGAGCTGATATAGTTTGATGTGCACTCCTAAGGGGGAGTATTTAGAGCAGTGAAAGAAAAAAATGTAGCAGAGCAGTAGTGAGTAGTACAAGTATGTGCAGTATCATAAAGAGAAAGAGAGCTTAAAAATGTTGTGTCACCCTTTTCCATTGATGTCAAAGGGGGAGAGAGTCATGTGAAAAACAAAAAAAAGAGAGAAAGAAAGTGCATTCAAAGAAAGAGACCAAGATGTGTAAAAAAAAAGGGGGTGAGTGAAAAGAGATTGGTGTAGAGTTGTGTCCTGATGGTTTTTACGTCATATGTTGCTATCAATGACAAAGGGGGAGACTGTTGCAAGTATGTGCTAATCGATGTTGTCATTGATGTCAACATGTTTGTGTTGTCATTGGTGTCAACTATGCCTTCTACTATTGTTGTTGTTGTTTGATTGAGTTGTTATGTTAAATATGTTGTGATTTCCTTGAAGAAGTATCAAAGTTGTTAGGAAAATGTTCTTGTTGCTAGGTTTCTAAGTGCTTTTGAGAAAATTTGATTAATATTAGAAACATTATGTTGAAAAATTCTAATGGTTTACAGAATACTGTTCGATCTTTTCCTCTGCATTTCTTCTATGTTAGAGATCTATGTATGTAGTTTGGATATTTTGTTGAGAAGTGTTTGAAGATACTAAATCTAGAATTTGATTATCTATACAATTATGTAATGAAATTTATGTTCACCAGTTTGAGAATAGTGTTTGACAGTGTTTGCAGTGTGTCTGGGAAAAAGTATTTTGCTCCACATTTCTCTGCAGAATGGTTTTAGTTGTTGTAGTTTTGGATATATACTTATAAGGTCCTTATCTATCTTCTATCTAGAAGGTTTGTGATTTGGTGCCCTGGAAAGTAATTTCTTATGTAGCAGAGATTGACAGTGTTGTTTGTAAGTAGAGTGTGAACTTTCTTTAGGTGAAAGTTGTTGTGGTTGAATTTGTTAGTTTTCAAGTTACTTCAAGATGTTCATGGATGTTTCTAGATTGTTTTAAATCCCTATGTATGGTTTGCAAGTTATGGTTGTGATCATGGAAGTGTGTAATCAAGAATTCCTTATGTTTACACTTTTTGGCCAACCTTGAATGTTTGTGCTGATTGTGGAGTTAATTTGGTAATTATGTGAGTGTTGTGTAGTGTTCTTGGATAGATTTAGGTCCAATCTAAAGCACAAATTGATTTTCCTTCATTCCTTTATGTTGTGGAATGTTTAGGTCTAGGCCTAATTTAAATATTGTGTGTTTGCCGACCTTGGAGATTGTTTCAAGGATTGAAGATTGTATTTCCAACCTTGAAGATTGTTTCAAGGTTAATGATGATATAAATAATTGTCAAGTATTCATGATTGTGGTGTGCGAGTGAAGGATATGATGTTTTTAGTGTGAATTTGATAAAATACAATAAGGACTTTCATGTGTTAGGTGACTGGATGCAGTAAGCACAAGGTGTCTACTACTTTCAGTAAAGTTGTGAAGGTGATGTTTGTTGTGCTTCATTGGAACTAAACACATGTATGTGTTAGATGCAATTATATCATTTCACCTCTGGTAACGAGCCTCTTCTTCTTTCTTCTTCTTCTTCTAGAGAGTGAGTCCTTGGTAGTGAGCCTTTTCTTTTAGGCAGTGAGCCTCTTGTAATTTAGTATTTCTACTACTTTATATAGTGAGCTAATCCTCACCGTGGTTTTTTCCTTATTGGGTTTTCCATGTAAAAATCTGGTGTTCTCTTGTGTATGGTGTTGATATGTTTAAGTTTCTATTACTTAATTTTCATGTTTAATTATCATAATAGATTAAGAGTTTAAGTGAACTGATGTGGATGTGAATATGTTTGTGAGGGTTTGAAATTTCTAATACAACTGATTCACCCCCTCTCAGTTGTCTTGTGCCTTCAACATTTTTCTTGGATATATTTAAGAAGAGATATATTTCTGATCATTTCTAACAGTAGAAAATAGATGAGTTTCATGATCTTCAATGGATGGGACTTATTGTAGCTCAGTATGAGAACAAATTCTTCAAGTTATCATAGTATGTTGATTACATTCAAGAAAAAAAATTGATGGTAAATCATTTTATCAGAGGTCTTAATCATAGCATTGCAAGACTGGTACGACTATTTGAGCCTAGTACTATGAGATAAGCAATGGAGAAAGTGCTTATTGTAGAGAAGATCTATCAGAGTCCACCTCAACATCAAAATCATAATCAATTCTACTCTTTTGTACCTCTTAGGGGCAGAGTTAGGGCAAACTCCTTTCTTGCTAGATTGGCACCATAACAGTCACAACAAAGTCAAAAATAAAAATCAGCTTAGGGAGGTTCGGTCAAGTCTTGGCAAGTACCATCATAGAGAGGAGATCAGAGAACACAAACATAGTTTGATGGATTATCTTTCCATCCATAGAGTTCTTGTGGTAGCCAGGCTAGTTTTGGTAAACTAGTGTTTCAGTTTCTGGCACCTCCTAAGGGTCCCTGTTATAACTACGAAGGTAGGGGACACATTGCTCAGGAATGTTTTCAAAACAATGCAACTTCAAGGATTTAGTAGGTAGTAGCTTTGGATCCTATAGTGGGAGATATGGGTAGATCTCATCAAGTTTTCGTAGCTATTGATAATCAGCAAGCAGACCATCAAGCTTTAGTCATAGAGGTTGCTAGTAAAATTCGTAAGATCACTGTCTCTGTACTTTTTGATTCTAGAGCTACAAATTCTTTTATTTCCCCATCCGTAGTGGAGAAGTGTGGGCTACTGGCTGCTAAGCAAGATGTTAATTGGGATGTTGAGTAAGCTTTTGGTGCTAGGATGTCTGTCAATTCTTTGGTTAGGGATTGCTAATTAGAGCTTAGCTCTTTTTCTACTAAAGTAGATTTCAGGGTGATACCATTGGCATCATATGATATTATTTTGGGGATGGATTGGATGAATGCTCATGAGGCCAAATTAAATTATCATCACAAGTCTATAGAGTGTTTAGATGATATGGGCAGAAAGGTAGTAGTCTCAAGAATTAAGAGACCTATGTCACTTAGGATGATTTCAGCTATGAAGCTTAAGCGATGTATGAGAAAAGGATGCCAATTATTTGCCATTTCTATTAGTGACCAATCAGAGGTCAATATAGATACTTCTTTAGATGATCATATTGTTCATCAAGAGTTTGCTGATGCTTTTCCCTCTCAGCTTTCTGGGATGCTGCCACGAAGGGAGATTGATTTTTAGATCGACTTGGTTCTAGGAGCACAACCTATTTCTAAGGACCCTTATAGAATGACAACCTAAGAACTTCAGGAGCTCAAACTACAATTAGAAGAAGTCTTAGAGAAAGGTCATATTCATCCCAGTGTATCTCCTTGGGGTGCACCTATGATTTTCATGAAGAAGAAAGATGGGACTCTTCGACTTTGCATAGACTACAGACAGCTAAATAAGATCACCATAAAGAATCATTATCCTTTGAAAATGGTAGATGACTTATTTGATCAAATTCAAGGAGAAAATATTTTCTTAAAAATAGATCTCAAGTTTGCGTATCATCAATTAATGATTCATGAAGCCAACATCCATCAGACAACATTCTACATGTGTTATGGTCATTATGAGTTTACTGTTGTACCATTTGGTTTGACTAATGCCCCAATAGTTTTTATGAGCCTGATGAATGGTGTCTTCCACATTTTTCTAGATTTATTTGTGGTTATCTTTCTTGATGATATTCTAATCTATTCTTGCACCGTGGAGAAGCATAAGGAGCATTTACAATAGGTGTTGCAATGTCTAAGTGAGAATCAATTATATGCAAACATTTCTAAGTGTGAATTATTTTAGACAGAAATCTAGTATCTAGGGCATATTATATCAGGAGATGGAATCTCAATGGATCCCTCTAAGATTTAGGCTATTTTGGAATGGCCTGCTCCCACTAATGTAGCTGAGGTTAGGAGTTTCATGGGTTTATCAGGTTACTATAGAAGGTTTGTGGAAGGCCTTTCCAAGATTGCTCATCTGATTACTTCTCTCCAGAGGTACGGCAAAAGATTTGTTTGGTCTGAACAATGTGAAAGATCTTTTTAAATTCTAAAAGAGAAACTCACTAGTGCACCTATTTTAGCTATTCCAGATCCTACTGGTGATTTTTTTGTTTGCACAGATGCGTTGATCGAGGGTATTGGAGTTGTTCTCGTGTAGGAGGATCGTGTGATAGCATTCAAGTCTCACAAGTTGAGGAGTCATGAACTCAACTATCCGACACATGATTTGGAGTTGGCTGCAGTGGTTCATGCTTTAACAAAATGGTGACATTTTCTTCTCAGGCATAGATTTGAGTTGCATTTTGATCACTGGAGCTTCTAGTACATCTTTTCTCAGCCTAATTTGAATGCTTGACAGTGCAGATGGATGGAATTCCTATGTGAGTATAATTTTGAGATTCATTACATTAAGGGAAAGGATAATGTCGTAGCTGATGCCCTTAGTAGGCGAAGACACGAATTGCTTTCCTTGATAGTTAAAATAGATCTTAGGGGACATGAGTTGTTACCTCAAGATGCATTGTACAGTGAGATTATTCAGTTCCAGGGTCTTTTGAAGGACAAGTTTGAGGGATATTATGTTGATGCTGATGGGTTTCTTCGACATCATGGGCATATTTATGTTCCACCTTTTGGAAATCTTAGAGGATTGATTCTAGCTAAGGCTCACAGAGCACCCTATGTGGCTCATCTAGGTGTTGAGAAATGCATGCAGATCTTTGGAAGCTGTACTTCTAGGTAGGGATGTAGAAAGATATTACAGAGTTTGTCGCTTGTTATCTCGAGTGCCAAAGAGTAAAAGAAAAACATCAACATCTGGCTGGTTTATTGTACCCTCATACTATCCCAGAGTGGAAATGGGATGTGATATCTATGGATTTCATTGTGGGTCTACCTTTGACTACATGTCAACATGATGCAATTATGGTGACAGTGGACAAGTTAACCAAGGTGGCACACTTTTCTCCAATGTGTTCTTATAATGTTGCCTCAATAGCTAGAGTTTTTCTGCATGATATAGTACAGCTTCATGGAGTTTCAAGGAGGATTACTTCTAATAGAGATCTAGTCTTCACTTCATCCTTTTGAACCACTCTTTAACAAGCTTTAGGTACCTAAATCAATTTCAACACTACTTATCAACCAGAGATAGATGAGCAGACAGAGCGAGTGAACCAGATTTTGGAGGATATGCTCAATATGTATGTTATGGACCATTAGTCTTGTTGGGAGGATTACTTATACCTAGTGGAGTTTGCATATAACAATGGCATCATAGTTCACTTGGGATGGCACCTTTTGAGGCTCTTTATGGTAGATCTTGTAGGACTCCTTTGAGCTAGGACTAGTTAGAGGATTGGGTCACTATAAGACCTAAGCTTGTTTGGGAGATGGAGCAGTAGGTGGCATGAATTCATGATCAGTTACAGATAGCTCAGGATTGATAGAAGTAGTATGCAAACATCGGGAGAGTTGATCATGAGTTCTAGGTTGGAGAGAGAGCTTTCTTTCGTATACGATCTCATAAGAGTTCTATCTGTTGCAGAAAGGGGTCTAAGTGGGCACCTAGATTCATTGGCCTTTTTGAGATCCTAGAGAGAATAGGCCCAGTTGCATATTGCTTAGCCTTGCCACCCAGCCTATCTTGTATCCACAATGTTTTTCATGTATCTCTACTTAAGAAATATGTACTAGATTCTTCTCATTTATTGGAGTGGAATGCTTTATAGTTGGCATGGGATAGATAGCTAACATTAGAACTAGTTCGCATCTTCGATCAATGAATGCTGGCCCTACGAGGATGATAACTGGATCAAGTCAGGGTCTAGTGGGACCCCTACAATGAGTCTTCTACCACATGGGAGAATACAGTCAAGATGAAATCTTTATTTTCTTATCTTTTTGATAGCTTCTAGGAGAAAGCCTGATTCTAAAGGGGGAGAATGTGAGGCCTAGCTAGTATTAATCTAGATATTTGACTTGATTTTATATTTTGGTGTGTGTGTGTGTGTATTGGACATGGTTGATGTGAGATTATGGATTATGGATATTAATATTTTGATTATGGAAATATTTTTTTTATATTCATGTTTAGATAGTTATTTATTTAATTGATTGTTTAAAATGAAATCATATGATTATATGTTTAATTTGCATAAAATATATATTATTATTTGATATTTTAGATTTTGAAATTAATTGATGTTAGAAATGATAAAGTTGAATGTTTAATTTGCTTCGGCTATAAGGTTTCAAAATGTATTGATGTTTCAATGAAATTTTGCAGGCAAAGTGGCCTAGGTTCCTTAAGAATCAGAGACAAAATCCATATGCTCAAATAATGTTGATTATTTATTTATTTATTTTAAGGGGGGTTTATGTTGAAAAGTATGTGACCTTTTTATTATGCCTTATTGAATTAATGGAAGTATTTACTTTTAAATTGTGGTTTTAATATAATTTTGCTAGAGGGGAAATTTGAAGAGTTGATAAAGAAATCTATTTTATGGAGGAAATGTGAAACATTTCCTCATTCTTGAAAATAGAAGTGCTGTAGCTTTATTTTCCACAGTCATCTTTCTTGGTTTTTGGTTTTGGAATGCTTATTGGATGGTGAAAAGGAAGAGGATTTTGGGCTGAAATGAAGGGATGATCATGGATTATTAGTTGGAAATAATTTGTTCATTTGTTTGGAGTGATTTGTTGGGCTGATCCTAACTTGGACAGCCAAGGTATGATTGTTTTCTTTGATATTTTAGTGTAATGTTGAATTTTGTAAATGTTGAGTTGAAGGGCTATGAAAGATTGTAAAAAAAATTGTGTTGTGTGGTGTTTTGTTTGATTGTCAATAGGGTTTGGGTGTACAAAAGGGAACTGCCCTTTTAGACAAACGAGAGCTTCCCTCATGTGGGGTTAAGGAGGGTGTGGAGCCTCTCTTAGAGTTTTGTGGAGTATGTGATGGTGTTGTGGGTTGATTTGTGTTGGGATCTAAAAGGAGAATGGGAGTATGATTTGATGGACGATTGTGGAGTATGAATGGGAGTTGGGAGGATGTATGGTTGGTTGGTGATGAAGGGAGGTATTTGTGTGTGGAAGTGTGGAGTTGTGTGAAAAAAGGAAGTTAATATTTGCCCCAAGAGGGAAGGGAATCCCCATTCTTCCCCTTTACCAGAATTTTGTGTGTGGATTCCATGTGTGTGTGAGTCCATTTTCATTAGTTTATTTTCTGATTTTTATTTTATTGCTATTCGCATTGAGCAATGGATTTTTTTCCTATTCAGGGGTGGACTCGAAATCATTGGTCCTATGGATGGGTAGAGAACAAAACTAGGCTGCTCTATTTTGGTGATGCAGGTTCATACAGGTGGATCTGAATAATGCACTTTGTTATTGACAAGAATTAGTTATATAGGGATTTTCTTTTATATATTCGATTGTAGTAATCCCTTATTCTGCTGATGTCTTATGGTCACTATTTAGAATTGTTGATTTGATAGTCTTTCTTGTTGAAAAAGAAGGATTAACAGTGAATTCAAGTTCATCACAAGTAATTTCTTGTCTATTCTATTTTAAATGAATAGTATGATATTTGTATGTGGACAAATCACTTGTAGAATGTTTTTTAAATAATAGACTCGGAAAGTTAATATAAGATCTTATTAATTTCATACTTATGTTGATAGATTTTTGTTGTATCTTGTTATTGAATTCTTAGAAGTATCCATAATTCAATTTGTAGATTTTGCGTCTTTAATAATATTTAAGATTAGTTGTGTCCAATTAAATATAGTCGTATTATTAATAGAAAAAGAAGTTTTATTCTTAATGTTGGTTCTTTTATTATTCATGGATAGGGGTAGCCATGGCTACCACAACTACCCGCAACATGTGCTATGGGTGCCGTGGGAGCCATGGCTCCCATGAACTGTGTATGGGTCAGTTGCGGTCGGCTCTTGACTATCGCAAACCATCCACCAATATGTTGGACATTTTTCTTTATATCATGTTTATTTTGTTTGAATTCCTAATCTTGCAACTGTTAATATGACTCTGTGAAAATTGATTACTATTTAATGTTATTAGTATATATATACAAACTACAAAATGATCACTTCGATAAATTAATATCTCTATCTATGGCTCTAGTAGTAACAAAATACTATCGCTATGTAATTGTATTTGAAATAATTATTCAGCGGTGTCAATGGTCGAAGGAAATAATTCATTATAAATGCTTAAGTCTCAAGTTGAACTTATAACAATGATATTCGTTGTATAAATTTTGTTGGGTGTAAATGTGCTATGACACAATAAGAATCTATATGTGATCTGTAGGTAATTAAACATTTAATAAGTTCATTAACCATCATTGTACGATAATGGTTTCCATATTTATATAAACATTTCTCTTGCTTTTCATTGTAATTGGTATGATTGAGTTTATTATTTAATAGCATAGTGGAAATCATGTAGCGAGTCATTGTGTGTCTGTGTGTAATTTTCTTGAATTCATAAGAATGCAAATCATTTTGATAGTTGACTAAAACTAAGTGCAAATTCAAATGGAATACAATCTTATTCAAACAATGTTTAAGATTTAAAATTAGTTATCAATTTCATGTTATTATAAATTAGTTATATAATAAAATTATGTATTGTATGTTCATTAAATTATCTTTAAGAAATTTGTTAGGTGGATAATGATATGTTTGTTAACTAACTTCGTAAACTATTGTTCAGATTTAATGAGGAAAAATATTCATCATAAATATATATATTTATCCATAGCAATAAGAATATTTTTGTTTATATAGTGTAAGTTGGTAATCTCTAATACCTTGTTTAATTATTTCTTTAAAATAATATGTATTTATATATAACTATATGTTTATCTTTATCATAATTTTTGTTGAATTAAATAAGTTATGGTATTATATTAATTAAATCTTTGGGAGGGCATTACACACTTCTTATTTGAAATCTAAACCATAGTTAAAGATAAACAGTTATGGTTATGCACAGTAACAACAAGTTTTGATGACTCTTGCAACTTTAAACCATTAGTATCTACCAACAATAACAAATGTCAAAATCAGTGAGAACGTCAACTAAATGTTAAAACATCCAATGCTTAACTGATATATACGGCTAACAATGAAACCAATATTTTCTACCATTAAAAGTTGTGTCCGATAAAAGCTTCCTCCATCACTCAATACTTTTAAATAGAAAGAAGATCATGTAATTTTTTGTGTTTAGAATTTGAATCTCTAGGAATTTGGGTTTGTAAAATATCAACTGTGATGATATCTTTGTCTTTCTTTTCAGCTAAATACCTTTATAAATTTTCTTCATTTAACGTACTTTTCTAATAGAAACACTATAACTACACAGCATAATGCATAGTTTAGATGTCACATTAGGAATTGTCAGTCTATAAATTCATTTGTTTGGAGTGATTAGTTGGGCTGATCCTAACTTGGACAGCCAAGGTATGATTGTTTTCTTTGATATTTTAGTGTAATGTTGAATTTTGTAAATGTTGAGTCGAAGGGCTATGAAAGATTATAAAAAAAATTTGTGGTGTGTGGTGTTTTGTTTGATTGTCAATAGGGTTTGGGTGTGCAGAAGGGAACTACCCTCTGAGACAAATGAGATCTTCCCTCGTGTGGGGTTAAGGAGGGTGTGAAGCCTCTCTTAGAGTTTTGTGGAGTATGTGATGGTGTTGTGGGTTGATTTGTGTTGGGATCTAAAAGGAGAATGGGAGTATGATTTGATGTGCGATTGTAGACTATGAATGGGAGTTGGGAGGATGTATGGATGGTTGGTGATGAAGGGAGGTATTTGTGTGTGTAAGTGTGGAGTTGTGTGAAAAAAGGGAGTTAATATTTGCCCCAAGAGGGAAGGGAATCCCCATTCTTCCCCTTTACCAGAATTTTGTGTGCGGATTCCATGTGTGTGTGAGTCCATTTTCATTAGTTTGTTTTCTAATTTTTATTTTATTTCTATTCGCATTGAGCAATGGATTTTTTTCCTATTCAGGGGTGCACTCGAAATCATTGGTCCTATGGATGGATACAGACCAAAACTAGGCTGCTCTATTTCAGTGATGTAGGTTCATACAAGTTGATCTGAATAATGCACTTTGTTATTGACAAGAATTAGTTATATAGGGATTTTATTTTATATATTTGATTGTACTAATCTCTTATGGTCATTGTTCAAAATTGTTGATTTGATAGTCTTTCTTGTTGCAAAAGAAGGATTAACAATGAATTCAAGTTCATCACAAGTAATTTCTTGTCTATTCTATTTTAAATGAATAGTCTGATATCTGTATGTGGACAAATCACTTGTAGAATGTGTTTTAAATAATAGACTCAGAAAGTTAATATAAGATCTTATTAATTTCATACTTATGTTGATAGATTTTTGTTGTATCTTGTTATCGAATTCTTAGAAGTATCCATAATTCAATCTGTAGATTTCACTTTTTTAATAACTGTAGAGTAAAATACTCTACATTTCAATTTTTGAGTTTCAGTTATGCGAGTTCTAGTTTTGTTTCTGTGCACTTCAGTTTTTGCAGCAAGGGTTTCGACACACAGCGTGAGCACAGAGCGTGGGCGCGAGGGTTTTCCATTTTTGAAAATTTTGCCAAAGTCCCAGAGTTCAGTGGAAGCTGCCAAGTGTTAGTACCCGGGACACATTATACAGTTGCTTAAAGTTACGCAGATGGAGCCACGCATCCCTTTTAAATCCCTGCGGAGCATGTCAAGTGTCGGCATTCGACGATCAGTTTCTATAAGTTTCAAAGCCCTTTTACAAAGTAAGTCTGGCGGGCCCCTTTTTAAGTTTCTCCCAGTACAGCAGAAACCACCACGTGTCAGCAGCCATAATACATTTTAGAGTTTCCTAGAGTGGCCGCAGAGAATGCCACGTATCTTTTTGCATTAAGGTGGAAGTCGCCAAGTGTCGGCACCCGTTCCAGTTTCTTAAAAGCTTCAAACGTTCCTGTTGAATGTTCCTTATAATGTAGTGGGTCCCTTTTTAGAGTTTTGGTGAGAGCGGAAGGCGCCAAGTGGCAGAAATGGAGGGTGTCTCTAAAGTTTCCTAAAGTAACACGGAAGGTGCCGCGTGTCCCATAAAGTTTCAGCAGAAAGCTCCAAGTGTCATCTTCCGCGGCTTCCCTTTTGTTTTCATTGCTAAGTAAAAGAGGTATGGTGGGCCCCGATTAATATTCCCGTAACTTCAGCGGAGTGTGACATCTGTCACCATCCACGTGATCCTTATAAGTCCCTAATGTTTCTATAAAGTTTCTTAGAGTTGCGCGGAGCGCGCCAAGTGGCAACATCCGTGGAGGTTTATGTTTAAGTCCTAAAGTTTCTCAAAGCTCAGCAGAAGCCGCCAAGTGTCATCTTCCGCAAGACCCTGTAATGTTTCAAAAGTTTCTTTCAGTTGTAGCGAAAGGCACCACCTGTTCCTTTTTCTTTTTGAAGCTGCTCGGGCGCAGACTGTTGGTGGGTCTCATTTGTAATGTTTCTTGAGTTTCAAAGTTCAGCAGACCATGACAGATGGCGGAGCTCGAGCACTCTTAGTATAAGCCATAGTAAGGACTCAGAGTAAAGCAGATAGCACCACGTATTTTTTGAAAGGGCCGCGGACGCTGCCAAGTGTCGGGTTCCGGTGTTTCCTGAGAATGAAGCAGTTTCTTAATTAAGTCACGTGGAGGATGCCATGTGTTAGTTTCTAATTGATCTGGAAAGATGAAGGAGTTTCAAGAAAGAGGCGCATATGAATGCCATCTATTTCAAGGGTTTATAGTCACAAAGACTATCAGAAAGCTGCCACACGTCCCTCCCTGATTCAAGTAAGTGGAGTTACATGTATCTGTTGCAGCCAATGAATTTGCAGAATGGCTAACTGTTTCTAATTTGAAAGAGATCCTCTGTCAGACACTTTCAGTTAATTGCCAGTTCAGTTAGGCCGTTGAGATTTGATCATGCGGGCAATCTTTGGGCTAGTTCTATGCTATAAATATGGGTTCAGATCACCGTGCCAAGAGGACAGATAGATGAGATATACGACAGTGGA
Source organism: Cunninghamia lanceolata (assembly GCA_027924645.1). Classification (NCBI taxonomy): domain Eukaryota; kingdom Viridiplantae; phylum Streptophyta; class Pinopsida; order Cupressales; family Cupressaceae; genus Cunninghamia; species Cunninghamia lanceolata. Next base: position 18,051,424 of record BSBN01000049.1, read on the forward strand.
GACATAGAGATTTTTCTGCATCACAAATTGTTAGAGAAGTTTGAGGATCTTTTGTAGTGACCAGTAATATCATTTGCCTTTGTTCTATTTACTTGATCCATAAAGTTTGTATAACTGTGCATGATTCTGTGCCTTTTATGTAACTTGAACATTAATAAAGACAGAGTTCTGTGCCTTTGCTGATATTTTCTGTGTTATTACAAAACATTCTGGTTTGTGAGCCTTTGATTCTATTTGTTTTTAATCTGTTACATTGATCATGCATTGTTTGCTCTTTAATGTGACTAAATCTTAAAATAGTTTCACTATACTTAAGTGTTGAGATACAAAATCACATTCAGGCGCATCGCCATTGTTTTAGTTTCCCTTTTAGTTGTATTTATGATTCTGTTTCATTCTATCCCTTTTGTTAAACACCTTTGAGATAAAGAAGAGCCATCTTCTTTAAAATCTGGAGGTTACTCTGAAGAGCATTCCCACGTTTCAGAGTTTCCCATGTTGGTGTTGGAAGCAGCGCAATTCTGAGCATCAATAGTTTTTGGCACGCCCGGTGGGACCATTTCTTGAAGTTTCTTTCAAGACTGCATGAGCCAGAGAGTCACAAGGAGTCAGAGCTGTGGACCTGTGACAAGAGCTCAATCAGCTATGAACCCAGGTGTTCTTTTATCACCATTGATAAAAAATTCAAGAAGAAGGGTCAATCAGTTTACAGCAGCCTCAAGTGCAAACATGGGAGCACCTGTAGCCCCAAGGAATTATACAATTTGGAATACTGGTAGTGCTCTGATTCTTCCAGTACCTCCAGCCACTTGGGATCCTATTCCAGCAAATGCCCTGAAGGCTCTGCCCAAATTCAGTGGGGAGGATTTCAAAACACCTGAAGAGCATCTACAAGATGTGTCGGATGTCTATGCAATACATGTGATTACACAGTAAAATGTGGCTATAAGACTCTTAGCAGCTTCTTTTAAGGGGAAGGCTCTGGACTGGTATAGATCTTTGACCCCAAATTTGATTTCTACATGGGATCAGCTTGGGGACGCTTTCTTTGCAAGATTCAAAGAAAAGGGGGATAAATCTTCTCTATTACAACAACTGATCACCATCAAGAGGGCACCACAAGAGCAATGACTGATTTCAATTCCAAATTTTAGAAGACTTGGGAAAGGATTCCCGCTACAGCAAGACCATTACCAAGTATGGCCATAGTGTTTTATCTTAAAGCCCTAAATTCAGATATAGCAGTAATGATTCAATCACTTGGAGGCCAGACCCTACCAGAAGCCTATGACTATGTAGTCAGAGCCAAAAATAATTTGATAGATGCTAGAAAATTGCCCCCAAGGCCTCCCATGCCTATGTTTCCAGAGATTACCCTACCATTACCTCAAGAAACTCCTAATCCCATAACCCCACCTTTGTCCATGTATACGTTTCCCCAACAACCTGCTAAAGCTGCTGTCCCTACCCAGTCTTCAGAGATGGATGATGTCAAGAACATCCTGAGAACATTTTCTAATGAAATAATTAACCTAAAGAGACAGCAGAATCCTTATCCCAGACCCCAATATCAAGGCTATCAAGGGAATAGACCTCCTCCACAGCCAAACCAGTATCAGGGCCCCCAAAGGCAAGCTAACCCCTAGCCATCAAACCAACTGGTTGCAGTCCCTACACCCTTGTAGATTGTTCCTCCCAATCCAAATAGAGAGACTGTCCCAGGGCAGAATAATTATGTAGATGGCACCAATGCCTGGTGTTTTCCTTGTAATAATGTACATATGCCCAGAGATTGTCCTAGGGGTAATCTACAGCAAAAGATAGCAGAGCAAAGAAGAGTGGATGGACAATTTGCAAATACTTCTGACACTCAGCCCTATCAATCCCCGGGCATGCAAAATTTAGTCCTAGTGGCTCAGATGCAAGGAATGTCCTTACAGCAAGAAGAAGAAATAGCCCCTGAGCATGCTCTTTTCTCATGGATTGAAGATGAAGAGTCAGTATTTTTGAATGAAGCTTCAACTTCTAAGAAGCCACTGGTACAATCAGATTACTCTACTAGAGCCAAGAGGAGGATGATGGAACAGCTAGGAGTCACAAATAATGAAATTATGGGAGTTCCACCATTTCAAGATCATCAAAATACAGTTACTAGACAAGAAATACCTCAGCCAGTACATAATCAAGTAGTTTCTGGACAAGTTCAAGAAAAAGCAAGATACCCTTATTATCCCAAAACACAAGCAATAGGACCTATGAATGTGGTGGATCAGTTGAAGAGGACTCCAGCACATGTGTCAATATGGGACATGTTAGCCATTCCTGAGCAAAAGACAGTATTGCAAGAAGCTTTATAGGGCCAAGCCGTGCCTAAACAGACTGTTGCCAAAGGAGGACCTACTGATAAAGAAAAGCTCAAGGACACTGTTTCTCTGCAGACAACAGCTCTTCTGAACAATGCACCAGAGGTAAGTAAATCCAAGCCAGATCCCTTTTATTTGACTTTGATAGTTGGAAAGAAGCTATTACACAATGCAATGATAGACTCTGGGGCTAGTACCACAGTGATGCCAAAGCAAATAGCAGATGCTTTGAAGATAAAATATGAACCACTTGCAAAAGGAGTTATGCAATTAGATGGGAAGTCTATGCAAACAATAGGGAAAATTAAACAACTTCCACTACAGCTGTATACTTGTCCCAATATAATTGTTAATCAAGATGTTGTAGTCATAGATATTCCTCCTGTTTTTGGCTTATGCCTATCCAGAGATTTCACAGCTAAGATAGGAGGTTATATGTCACTTGATTGGTCTCACCTCATCATAAGGACCAAATATGGGACTAAGATGAAGGTACTATCAGAACCATTGTCAAAGGACCATATCACTAATGAACCAACCCCAAAGTTAGAAGCATCCCATGCCATGTTAAATAAAGAAGAGATGGTCTTTGTTGAAGAAATAGGGGATTGGACTGAATATGATTAGCAAGTAGAGGATAATCAGTTGTTAACCATGATGCAGAGTGATCCTTTTGGGAACTATGACTCAACAGGGTTGGGCACTTATGTTATATTTGAGGAAGACCAGGAGATCCCTAATGTCTTAAGGAAAGAGCCCTCTCAGACCCAAGAATCTATAAATGACTTAGAAATCTGAACCTTAAATTTTGATGGGGCTAGAAGTAAAAATGGAGCTGGAGCAAGGATTTGTCTTACTGTCCCTAATGGTGAAAAGATTTTAAGAGCCATTCGCTTTCATTTTGCCTGTACCAATAACGATGCTGAGTATGAATCTTTAGTGCATGGACTTATATTGGCAAAAAAGAAAGGAGTAAAGAAATTGATAGTCAAGGGAGATTCAGAACTAGTGGTGAAACAAATAAGAGAGAAGGCAATAGCCAAAAATGTAAGGATGAGATCTTATAGGCACAGAATTTGGGACTTGACAGAAAATTTTGAAGCCTTCAATATAGAAGTAGTCCCTAGAGCCCAAAATTCTGAGGCAAATAGGATGGCACAAATTGGTTCACAGTTTGATCCAATAACTGATCTAATGGTCAATAATGAGTTAGTCAAAGTTATTGTGAGGCCAACCATCCCAGACAATGATGAAAATTGGCAAGTTTTTGAGAATGATTTTCAAGTACTCTCATTTTTGCAACAGTCAGGAGAATTTGCTGATCAGTTACAACCAAAAATTGAAGAAGCATACAGTGATCAGATCATTCAACTAAAATCAAACAAGCTCCCGAAGGGACTGATTACACTGGAAAACTTGTTTGATCCTGAAGATGCTAGCCTAGAAAAGAAGAGATTCCAAGAAAACAAAGAGGACTACTTTGAGATTCAGGTTAGTGAGGGAAGAAGACTGAAAGTTGGAAATTCTGCCACTCAACAGGAAAGAAAAAGATTAATTGATTTATGTGAGAAATATGATAAGGTCATAGCCTGGACCTATGAAGATCTCCATGGTTATGATAGAAGTATCATTCAACACACTATAGAGCTGACTGAAGGATCTAAACCGGTTAGACAGAAGCAGAGGCCAGTGAACCCTAGGATTGAACCTCTGATGGTCGATGAGTTGCAGAAACTATTAGAGTCAAAGATCATTTTTCCAATCAAACACTCAACTTGGGTGTCTAACCTGGTACCAGTCAGGAAAAAGAATGGAGACATAAGGCTCTGTGTGGATTTCAGGGATCTAAATAGGGCTTCCTTGAAGGATCACTATCCCTTGCCCTCTATGGAACAAATTTTACAGACTGTGGCTGGATCAGAAAGATTTTCTCTGCTAGATGGTTTCTCTGGGTACAATCAGATTTGGTTGGCTAATGAAGATCAGCATAAGACTGCTTTCACCACAAAATGGGGAACATTCACCTATGCAAAGATGCCTTTTGGTCTTTCCAATGCTGGAGCCACATTTCAGAGGGCAATGGATGTAGCATTTGGAGAGATTATCAATAAAATCATTCTAATTTACCTAGATGACCTCACTGTTTTCTCTAAAAATGCTGCAAATCATTTTGACCATTTAGAAGCAGTTTTTAAGAAATGCCAAGAGTTTGGAATATCTCTAAATCCTAAGAAATGTATTTTTGTAGTACCTCAAGGTAAACTATTAGGGCATATAGTGTCTAAAGAAGGAGTCTCTATAGATCTAGAAAGAGTCACTGCTATAATGAACCTGTCTCTGCCTATCAATAAGAAAGCAATTCAGTCCTTCTTGGGAAAGATTAACTTTGTCAGTAGATTCATATTAGACTTTGCAGGCCTAATAAGACCAATTACACTGCTACTGAAGAAAGACTTGGTTTTCAAATGGACTACAGAAGGAAGACAAGCTTTTGAAGAGGTCAAGAAAGCAATTTCAACAGCCCCAGTATTAAGGAACTCTGACTTCTCTAAGTCTTTTATAATGTATGTCTATAGAGGAGAATTCAGTGTTGCTGCTGTCCTAACACAGAAAGATGATCAACAAGAGGGAGAGCATCCAATAGCCTTTTTCTCAAGGACTCTTAGGGAGTATGAAGCCAGATATAACTTTGTAGAGAAACAGGCATATGCTATGGTAAAAGCCCTCAAGAAATTCAGACACATGGTCACAAGTAATAAGATTCTGATACTAGTGGCTCATCCAAGTGTCAAAGAATATATTATGGAAGGAGAAATCACTGAGAAAAGAGCAAACTGGATTACAAAGATTCTTGAATATGATGTGGAGGTCAGACCAACTAAACTTGTCAGAGGCAAGGGTTTGTGCCAGTATATGGTTCAAGATATGGAAAAAATGATAACTGATGAAACAGAGGAAGAAAATGTATTGAGGATACAAGAAGTTGATCAGAGTTCTTGGGTCACAAATAGGATCCAGTTTATGAAACATGGAATTTTCCCAAAGGAGCTCTCTCAAGATAAGAAGAGGTACTATAGGCAAAAGGGAGTTCATTTTGTTTTAATTGACCAAGTTCTTTTCAGAAGAAACACTGATGGCATACTTTTAAGATGCATAGAAAAGGATGAAGCCCAAAGAATACTAACATGAGATGCACCATGGAGTGTCGGGGGGACATTTTTCTGCAAGAACCACAGCTATAAAGATAAGTTAGGTAGGTTACTTCTGGCCCACTTTATTCACAGACTGTTATCAACTGGTTAAAGAATGCCAATCTTGTCAGTACTATGTAGGGAAGAGAAGGAATGCAGCAATGCCCCTTAGTCCTATAATTGTTGATGAACCATTTGCCCAATGGGGTCTAGATTTCATTGGAATGATCAATCCAGTGTCAAGTATGGGGCACAAATGGATCCTAACTGCCACAGATTATTTTACCAGATGGAGTGAGGCAGTCCCATTGAAAGAAGCAATAGAAAAAGTGATTCTAGATTTTTTGGAGGGTATCACTACTCGCTTTGGGCCTCCTCGCACTGTAATTTCAGATAATGCTAAGGCATTTTTGGGGGCAAAGATATCTAATTTTGCACTAAAGTATGGAATCTACCTGAAGACCTCTTCCAATGATTATCCTCAGGGTAATGGTTTAGCAGAATCAACCAACAAGAATCTGATCAGACTTATTAAAAGAATTGGGGTTGATCATCACAAAGAGTGGCATAAAGTGCTTAATATAGCACTGTGGGCAGATAGAATTACACCAAAGCAAGTGACAAAAATGTCCCCATATGAATTGGTCTATGGTAAACCTGCTATGATGCCCCTGAGCTTGGAGATTCCTGCTCTCCAGTTATTGAAACAAATTGAGATTGAGGAAAATGGCCCCATGTAGGTCAGACTTGCTGAGCTCCTGGAGGTTCAAGAAAAAAGGGATTCAGCATATGAATCATTATTGAAACATCAGAAAATAATAAAAGACTATTTTGATAAGAAAACTTCAAACCCTCATTTTGAAGTTGGATCATTTGTCCTGAAATGGGATGAGAGAGCTGCCAAGCCGGGTCGACACAGTAAGTTTGAGTCATTATGGACTGGCCCCTATAAAATTTGTTCCTGTAAATAGTAGAATTCTTTTGAGCTTGAAACGATGGAGGGTGAGCCTGAGGAGATTCCTGTCAACGGGATCTACCTGAAGCATTTCAATTAGACAGTGTCGTTCCTGTGTATTATAGCTAGATAGTTTCCTTTTGTCGTTGCTTTGTTTTCTCACTTTGTTTTTCCCGCTTTTTGTTTGAATAACTATTTTATAAACACGTGGCCACAGCTTAAGTCTCTTAAAAGTCTCGAAACTTTCGCAGTCATTGAACCTATCAAATCCCCAAATTTCCTAAAAGGTACCCAGTGCAGCCACTTTTTTATGACGTGTTTGACACTCTGTCCCACTCAGATCGCTTAAGATTTTATAATAGTTTCCATTTTAAATGCCATTTATGACACTTGATGCGTCATTTAAATATCCCAACAGCACGAGTTAAGGCTTAAACTGAGTTTCATTTGTTGCTATTTCTGCTAAGTGTCTTCCCTGTTGCTGCATTTTCATCGCAAAACCCACTTCTTAAGTGTGTCTTCCCTGTTGCAAAGCTTCTATCCTTGTTACAAGCTTCCATACTCATTTGCAGTAAGTTCAACAATTTTTGAAAGTTACAGAAAGTTATACAGTTTTCAGCAAGCGCAGAAATGGCAGAAGCACAGTCTTCTCAGCAGGGGCTTGGGATTTACGAGTCTGTTGACAGGCTCCTCACCAGCAAATCATACGCTTTAGCACCTTCGAGCACCATTCAAAAGGGACCCTTCATGGTGCAAATTACACCAAAGACCATCAGGGATATGTTGGCCCTACACTATGACAGCACAGCCACATTTCCCACAGTTGCCAAGATGCAGAAGACATGGGCAAATGTCAAGTTTCAACTGAGGTTTCTTAATGCAGAGATGCAGTTGGGAGACGACAATACCCAAATGCCAGCGCTACCCACAGGAAGGGCACAATTTACACAAGCCAGCCAAGAAGCACTATCTATGATAGCATTTATCTTCGGAATGAAGGAAGATATAACTGTTTATGATTGGCAGCTAGCCATTCTTTTTAGAATGAAGACTGTTGATAGGTCTCAAGAGTTTCAGCTAGATTTCTCTAAGCAGATTGCCTACTCAATGGCCGAACAACTCGCCAATTTCAAATCAACAGGGGTTTTCAGGTATTCCTCCTATTTGTTCCACCTTATGTTATACCAAAATTATGCCATCTTTTCCCAGTATATGCATCTAGACATGTATGACCCAAGTTTTGATCCCAATAGAACCATCCCTGTGTCTGCATGGACCCATGTTTTGTCTGAATCGTCTAACCCTTACGAGTTTTGGGAACTTTTTGTCGCCCCTGCTTTTATTCACCTAAGCCCAGAGCCTGTTGAGAATAGATTGACTTTAAGTGTCAGAGGCCTCATGGCAAATTCCCCCATTCCCTGTGATTATTTCTTTGGGTCTCACCATACTATTATCAGGGTCCATGGTTTTAATGGGGAACCAATGTTGCTACCCAAGGTTTTGACTCCTAGGCTAGCCTTTTTAGAGGTCACCCGGCAAGTGTCTATGGTTGATAATGAATATGGGGCTGGGAAGAAGAAGAAGAAGATGTATGACCTTCCCTAGGTGAAGAAGAACATGACCCTATTGGTTAGAGATGCTGAGCATTTATTGTTGAGAAAGTTAGCTGTCTTGGGTTTCCTTTTGATTGAAGACAAATGGAGATATGATCCAGTCAATTTCATAGCCTCGTGGGTCAGGAATAATAAGATTGGTGCCAAGATTGTGCACGAGGGTCATCCCTTTTGGGATGACAGAAGAAACCCTAAGGAAGACACCCCTGATTTATATGCAGAATTGATAGATTTGCCATTTGAGGAACCCAAGCCATGGGAGGTATTTTATAAAAAGGAGAAGGCCTATGACCCTAAGCTCAAAATGGGCACTGGATTAAAGAAAAATTTATTAAGAGATAGGGAATGGAAGGCTGAGAAGATAGAAGCCTATTGGAAATATAGGCAGGAGATTTTTTAAATAACCCATTCTTTTGGCAAAGTAGATACAGATGAGAAATGGAAATCCATTTGGGATGAATGGCATCCTTCTCCAGTCTCTAGCCCTGATACAAGCAAAATCAGAAAAAGGGGTGAGGAATCTAAAGAAGAGACTGAATCCACTCACACAGTGCAGGCCCCAGGACAAACATCATCTGCACCTACAGTAACCACCTGGCCCCAATCCCTCAGCACTATAGAGAAGCAAAAGAGTGTGGTGTCATCACCACCTAGAGGGACCCCATCAGTTTCAATGAGTGGGGTTTCCAGTTTTGTGCAAATACCACTGGCAACAGTGGTAAATGTTGAGGAGAAAGAAACACAGCAAGAAGAAGAGAGGCCAAGGAAACATATGAGGCTGAAACTTTAGCCTGATTCTGATGAGGAGGTAGAACCTTTGTTGCAGCCACAACCAAGTGTCTCAGTTGCCCCTCAGGTACGTGCTTCTTCTCCTTCTTCTTCTCCATCTTTTTCTTATTCATTAGGGGTGGCAATCCTAGCTGGCCAAGTATTATCCCCTGCCACCTCTGCTGTGCCAATTTCTCAAATTTCCCCACCTGTCACTACACAGGCCATGTCATTGCAGGCCACTTCATTACCTCCCTTTTCTCCCACTTTTCCCAGGAGGGTACCTCCTCAGATTCCTCCTAGCCAACATTTGGCTATTCCTTATGGCCTGCCACAAGGTCATCCTTTTGCGGGCGGGTACATTGCCTCTCCCCCTACCTTCCAAGCTCAAGCAGACACTGCCAAGAAGGCTAGGGAAGCCCGGATGGACAAGAAGAGAAAGAAGGACAATAAAGCTCAGGCTGTCCCACATATGAGGTCAATATTTGACCCAATTCAGCAGCAGCTAACTGTGACCCATTTGTCACTGAATGTAGTAAAACCTAATGAGCAGATGTAGCCTTAAGATTTTACAATGAGTGCGGTGGCAATGGATATGTCACTCTTTAGGCCACAAGACAGGGTAGAGCTGCTAAATGAAACCACTTCTACCGTAGCCACTGACTATCTGAAGTTATCCAGGAAGTTGCAGAAGGTGGAGGCTAATCTGACTCAGGAAAAGACACACAGTGAGGCTCTAGCTGCTGAGCTCAAATCAAAGAATGATGAGATAGAGGATCTTAATAAACAGTTGCAAAATACTGTTTCATGTCAGATCCATCAGGCTACATAGAGCCAAAATGCTTCATTGAAGGAAGAGCTAACCCAGGTGAAATCTATTCTGGCTACCCTGAAGCAGGAAAAGGCCACATTGCAAAAGAGGCATCAGGATTCCTCTCAACAGGCCACATAGTTGCAACAGCAACTGTTGAAGGAACAGAATAATGTTGCTGCTATTCAGGCTCAACTTCAGGCCGAGCAACAAACAGCAAAACAATTGACCCTTGAGTTGGCAAATAGGCCACAAAATGTAGGAGTGTTAAATTTGGTCAAGGAGCTATATGCATCAGTATAGGCAAGAATCTCTGAGGAGATTATCCAGCTCAGACCCTCTTTAACCTTCCTGCTACATGCACAGCAACTATGTGAAAAGGTGGAGACCTCAGTTCAGGCCACTCTGTCCATTGTTTCCATGAGAGTTTCTGATTCTCAATTGCTGCTGGGGAAACTTTATGACACATCTGATGAAACATTGTCGGCAGCAGGGATCAATGATAGGATGATTGCTGCCAAATGGGTGAATGAGGTTTTGAGTTGTAATTCTGCTGCAATTACCTGCCAAGAGCTCCTAGATGTGGTAAAGGAGGGAGTGAAGGATATGAAGAAACACATTGAAGACTTGGTGCAATTGGGCCTTCCTTCTCCTTTTCCTAATAGCAACATAGTATTAATGGTTGATGAGATCAAGCCTCTATTGCTAGCCAGACAGAATGATCAATCAGTTTTCTAGGGCTTAACAGATGCCTCATCCGTATCAAAAGTGGAAGTTGTTTTGATTCCTATGGCCCAACTTGATTTCTAGTTGAAAGTAGAAGTCCACATTTTGCAAAGTTTCTCGCATAAGGATATGATCAACCTAGATTTGGCCTTCCAGGACTTGCAGAATAAACAAGGTTTATCTGATGCTGAGTGGTCTATTTATCAGACGGCTTTGCAGAATTTGTAAGTTTTGCTGTATAGATACATTTTTTTTGGGGTTCTTTTTTGAGCAGGCTCAAAAGTCCTCGGGGTCGCCAAGAACTGTAGAGTAAAATACTCTACATTTCAATTTTTGAGTTTCAGTTATGCGAGTTCCAATTTTGTTTCTGTGCGCTTCAGTTTTTGCAGCAAGGGTTTCGACACACAGCGTGAGCACAGAGCGTGGGTGCGAGGGTTTTCCATTTTTGAAAATTTTGCCAAAGTCCCAAAGTTCAGTGGAAGCTGCCAAGTGTCAGTACCCAGGACACATTATACAGTTGCTTAAAGTTACGCGGATGGAGCCACGCATCCCTTTTAAATCCTTGCGGAGCATGTCAAGTGTCGGCATCCAAGGATCAATTTCTATAAGTTTCAAAGCCCTTTTACAAAGTAAGTCTGGCGGGCCCCTTTTTAAGTTTCTCCCAGTGCAACGGAAACCACCACGTGTCAGTAGCCGTAATACATTTTAGAGTTTCCTAGAGTGGTCGCAGAGAATGCCACGTATCTTTTTGCATTAAGGTGGAAGTCGCCAAGTGTCGGCACCCGTTCCAGTTTCTTAAAAGCTTCAAACGTTCCTGTTGAATGTTTCTTATAATGTAGCAGGTCCCTTTTTAGAGTTTTGGTGAGAGCGGAAGGTGCCAAGTGGCGGAAGTGGAGGGTGTCTCTAAAGTTTCCTAAAGTAACACGGAAGGTGCCGCGTGTCCCATAAAGTTTCAGTGGAAAGCTCCAAGTGTCATCTTCCGCGGCTTCCTTTTTGTTTTCATTGCTAAGTAAAAGAGGTATGGTGGGTCCCGACTCATATTCCTGTAACTTTAGTGAAGTGCAACATCTATCACCATCCGCGTGATCCTTATAAGTCCCTAATGTTTCTATAAAGTTTCTTAGAGTTGCGCGGAGAGCGCCAAGTGGCAACGTCCACAAAGGTTTATGTTTAAGTCCTAAAGTTTCTCAAAGCTTAGTAGAAGCTGCCAAGTGTCATCTTCCACAAGACCCTGTAATGTTTCAAAAGTTTCTTTCAGTTGTAGCGGAAGGTGCCACCTGTCCTTTTTTCTTTTTGAAGCTGCTCAGGCGTAGACTGTTGGTGGGTCCCGTTTCTAATGTTTCTTGAGTTTCAAAGTTTAGCGGACTGTGACAGATGGCGGAGCCCGAGCACTCTTAGTATAAGCCATAGTAAGGACTCAGAGTAAAGCGGATAGCACCACGTATTTTTTGAAAGGGCCGCGGACGCTGCCAAGTGTCAGATTCTGATGTTTCCTGAGAATGAAGTAGTTTCTTAAGTAAGTCATGCGGAGGATACCATGTGTTAGTTTCTAATTGATCTGGAAAGATGAAGGAGTTTCAAGAAAGAGGTGCGTATGAATGCCAGCTGTTTCAAGGGTTTATAGTCGCAAAGACTATCAGAAAGCTGCCACGCGTCCCTCCCTGATTCAAGTAAGTGGGGTTACATGTATCTGTTGCAGCCAATGAATTCACAGAATGGCTAACCGTTTCTGATTTGAAAGAGATCCTCTGTCAGACACTTTCAGTTAACTGCCAGTTCGGTTAGGCTGTTGAGATTTGATCATGCGGGCAATCTTTGGGCCAGTTCTATGCTATAAATATGGGTTCAGATCACCGTGCCAAGAGGATAGATAGATGAGATATACGACAGTGGAGACATAGAGATTTTTCTGCATCACAAATTGTTAGAGAAGTTTGAGGATCTTTTGTAGTGGCCAGTAATATCATTTGCCTTTGTTCTGTTTTCTTGATCCAGAAAGTTTGTATAACTGTGCATGATTCTGTGCCTTTTATGTAACTTGAACATTAATAAAGATAGAGTTCTGTGCCTTTGCTGATATTTTCTGTGTTATTACAAAACATTCTGGTTTGTGAGCCTTTGATTCTATTTGTTTTTAATCTGTTACATTGATCATGTATTGTTTGCTCTTTAATGTGACTGAATCTTAAAATAGTTTCACTGTACTTAAGTGTTGAGATACAAAATCACATTCAGGCGCATCGCCATAGTTTTAGTTTCCCTTTTAGTTGTATTTGTGATTCTGTTTCATTCTATCCCTTTTTTCAAACACCTTTGAGATAAAGAAGAGCCAGCTTCTTTAAAATCTGGAGGTTACTCTGAAGAGCATTCCCACGTTTCAGAGTTTCCCATGTTGGTGTTGGAAACAGCGCAATTCTGAGCATCAAAAATAACATTTAAGACTAGTTGTGTGCAATTAAATATAGTTGTATTATTCATAGCAAAAGAAGTTTTATTCTTAATGCTGGTTCTTTTGTTATTCATGGATAGGGGTAGCCGTGGCTACCACAGCTACCCACAACATGTGCTATGGGCACTATGGGAGCCATGGCTCCCATGAACTGTGTATGGGTCAGCTACGGTCGTAGACCGTCCACCAATATGTTGAACATTTTTCTTTATATCATGTTTATTTTTTTTGAATTCCTGATCTTGCAACCATTACTATGACTATGTGAAAATTGATTACTATTTAATGTTATTAGTATATATATACAAACTACAAAATGATCACTTTAATAAATTAATCTCTCTATCTATGGCTCTAGTAGTAACAAAATACTATCGCTGTGTAATTGTATTTGAAATATTTATTCAGCAGTGCCGATGGTGGAAGTAAATAATTCATTGTAAATGCTTAAGTCTCAAGTTGAATTTGTAACAATGATATTCGTTGTATAAATTTTGTTGGGTGTAAATGTGCTACGACACAATAAGAATCTATATGCGAGCTGTAGGTAATTAAATTCATTCTTATATTACCACATTTAATAAGTTCATTGACCATCATCGTACGATAATGGTGTCCATATTTATATAAACATTTCTCTTGCTTCTTGTTGTAATTGGTATGACTGAGTTTATTATTTAATAGCATAGTGGAAATCATGTAACGAGTCATTGTGTGTGTGTGTAATTTTTTTGAATTCATAACAATGCAAATCGTTTTGATAGTTGACTAAAACTAAGTGCAAATTCAAACAGAATACAATCTTATTCAAACAATGTTTAAGATTTAAAATTAGTTATCAATTTCATGTTATTGTGAATTAGTTATATAATGAAATTTTGTATTGTATGTTCATTAAATTATCTTTAAGAAATTTGTTAGGTGGATAATGATATGTTTGTTAACTAACTTTGTAAACTATTGTTCAGATTTAATGAGGAAAAATCTTCATCATAAATATATATACTTATCCATAGCAATAAGAAGATTTTTGTTTATATAGTATAAGTTGGTACTCTCTAAGACCTTGTTTAATTATTTCTTTAAAATAATTTGTATTTATATATACATATATGTTTATCTTTATCATAATTTTCATTGAATTAAATAAGTTATAGTATTATATTAATTAAATCTTTGGGAGGGCATTACACACTTCTTATTCAAAATCTAAACCATAGTTAAATATAAATAGTTATGGTTATGCACAGTAATAGTAAGTTTTGATGACTCCTACAACTTCAAACCATTAGTATCTACCAACAATAACAAATGTCAAAATCAATGAGAACATCAACTAAATGTCAAAACATCCAATGCTTAACTAATAGATACGGCTAACAATGAAACCAATATTTTCTACCATTAAAAGTTGTGTCTGATAAAAGCTTCCTCCATCACTCAATACTTTTAAATAGAAAGAAGATCATGTAATTTTATGTGTTTAGAATTTGAATCTCTAGGAATTTGGGTTTGTAAAATATCAACTGTGATGATACCTTTGTCTTTCTTTTCAACTAAATAACTTTATAAATTTTCTTCATTTAATGTACTTTTCTAATAGAAAGACTATAAATACACAGCCTAATGCATAGTTTAGATGTCATGTTAGGAATTGTCAGAAGGAAACATCAACCCAACAAAAAAACACTTTAGATGATACTGATACCTGCTAGCCAATAATAACTTTCAAAGCATTAAATTATGGGAAATTGGTAATGTTTAACTATAAGGTTTAAACATTGTAACCGATCATGTGGCATGGTAAGCCCTTAAGTCCTCGACCACAACAAATTAAGTTTTTTAATGAAAATTATACTTAAATCGTGACATTTTAAACTTTAGTTATTGACATTGAAAGGTTAAAAGTTATACTACCCACCACAACAAAGGATACCATCAAAGATTTGTGACTAATTAACAAGTGCTAGAACTTTCATTGAAAAAAAATTAAGATTAAAATAAACTTTAAGAATAAATAGTTAGCCAAGAATAGTTTTAAAATGACAGTTACTAATAGCCATTAGTAAAAAAAATTGTTCCAAAAACTTGTAGGTCACCAGAAATGTCTATTGTGTTTTTTTTTTAACAAAAAGTGGCAAAACCACTAAAATTGATTAATTAAAAAAGAGGATACAAAATGCCAGATTCAGAAAGGCATACCGGCAGGAAAGAATCGGCAAAGATAACCTCTAGTTATAGCCTAATTTTAACAAAATTATACATAATCAACTTAAAAATATGAGTCAGTCCAAACGAAAAATAGGACTTAAAATCATGCCAGAGAACATATAGTTTTCAATAAGAATTTACAGAGCAACTGGCATATACAACCATTGGACAATTCAAAAAAACGTAATCGCTAAAGACCAAAAACATGAGAGAGTTCCCCATTAATCTGCTATCTCTATAATCTGCAAAACATGATCCTTGGCTAGATCATCATCTTCTACATGCTGAGGAGGAGGGTGTAGTGGAGGAGGCACATAGTTCAACAAAAATAGCAGAGCATTAAACACTTTTGACGCCTTTTCTGCCAACTAATTTCCCAATTCATGCTTGTGACACTGAATTGAGTTTTGGAAAGAAATGACACAATTGTTGTGGAGGCCATGAGAAAACATGTTGAAGAGGCAATGTAGACTAGGTGTCCAAAATAGACACCTACAATCAAATAACCCTCCCACAAGAGCAAAACCTTCATGCAAATCATAATCTTCTAAAGCAGAGTTAAATGAGTCGACAGAAAAGTGAACATTCTGAATGAAATTTAACCCCAAATCCCTTACCCTATCTCCAGTTTGCAAAAGATCCATCGCATTGGAGAGAAAATGAGAAGCAGCCTGAGAAGGATAAATAGCAACTAGAGTGTGTAAAACTGGTAAATTACAAACCTGGATAATCGCTCTGCCCACAGAAGCCTCATAGACTTTAAAAACTTCCTGCATTGAATTGGAATTAAAACAGCCAAGAAGGGGACGTTCCCAATTTCAGATAGGCCAGGAAATTCTAGTATTCTGGCAAAAAGAACCCATACTAAACTCCTAAACTCTGTGGATTACCAAAAAATGAGATATAATAGCAGCTGCTAGAGCAGAAAACAAAGCATAATACCAAGTGAAATGAAAAATATGCTTCGTATAACTCATAAATGATAGTAGAAAATGAATTGCTAATTCCCTTGTGCGAGTTCTGCCAGCCTTCATTTGGAATAAGCATCAAGGTACATTCCGCCGACTAAAAAATGAGTTCCCAACACTTTAAACAACATCAGCTTAATAGCACAGAAGACCAAAAAATAATGCTTAAGTTAAAGATTATAAGCTAAAAAGATGTACCAGATTATCATAACTTACACTTTTGAGTCTTTGTCCAAAATATAACTAATTCCGGGGATCTGAAGGAAAGATTTGGAGTTCCATTCGATAGCAACATCATTAAAACTGAAAGCAAGATTAGCTAAAAAATTGGCTAAAAGATTACCTTCACGATAAGTATGCATTATCTGAAATGATTGAAAATGTTTTAACAAATCCCTTCTAGATTTTAGAATGTATTCTATTTTCCAACTTGGAGAGGAGTTATTGGCAAAAGCTCTAATAATATTCAATGAGTCCCCTTCCACAATGATGTTAGTAAAACCATGTTTGATTGCTAGGTTCAAACCTGCTATCAAGGCCAAAGCCTCAGCCTCGTTGTTTGTTATTGTACCTAGCTTAATTGACAAAGCTCTGAGAATTATTCCATGGTGATTTCTAATAACACAACTAGCACTGGAAATTCCTAGATTACCTCTACTCGCACCATCAAAATTAAGCTTTACAAAGGATTCAGGCGAGGGGATCCATTTAATAGAGGATCGATCAATCATAACTTCAAATTTAAAGCAACTATTATCAAGCATCCTTAACTACTTCCAATTCTTTAATATCATATCATCCCAACTTGTAAAAATTAGAGAACCCACCTTCTTTGATAACAATGAGGCTACAACCACTTCGGTAATAGTTTTTTCAACTTTGCCCAACACAATATGGAGAGGATTATTTATTTTTTTAAAAATTCTACTATTTCTTTCTAACCAAAGAGACCAGATGACAATGCTTGGCGAAACAATCCACAGAGCAGAAAAAGTAGACTTGGAGAATAGTATAGGCCAGCTTTGAAAGACTTGTAGTAAAGAACAAGGAAGAGGACCTGACCAGTTCAGTTTAGAGAGAAGCCAAAACCAAACTTGCGAAGAGAAATCACAATTCAACAGAAGATGATCCATTGACTCCTCCACCTCATGACAGAGGGGGCATAAGAAGGAATTTGCAACCCCAAGTTTAACTAATCTATCGCTAGTAAGGATTCGGTAATGCAAAGCTAACCATGTAAAAGCTCTTGCTTTAGGCAGGCAGGACTCACTCTAGCATAGCTTATAAGGCCAAGTAATGTTTGAATTAGAATCCTTACTAGTGATACTTAGGTAACCTTGTTTAACCGTGTAACGACCTGATTTTGAAGGAGCCCAAACTAATTTATCCTTTTCTCCTGAGATAAATAGTCTTCGTTCCTTCAAAATATTCTTAAGAAGGGTCTTTTGCTCTTGAGGGACCAAGAACTCATCAAAAATTTTCCATTTAACTGTATTAAATTCTGAATTAGGATCAATTTCATAATAATCTTTTAACTTTTATTCCCCAAACTTGACATAGCAAAGACTTAATCTCTTGAAGACCTTCTATTTTAGCTAAAGGGGGATGATTGTTCCAAGAATCATCCCATAAAAGGGCAAAGCTTCCATCATGGATAACCCAAGATAAATAAGAAGAGATAACTTCTTGACAATGTATCAAAAAATTCCACATGTGAGAACCCTCCTTTGGATTTAGAGTAGTAAATAATCTTTCAAGACTAAAAGAATCAAGATACTTTGCATCATAATTTTTCCCCACTTAGAATTTGATTTTTCATATAGATTCTAGATCAGTTTAGCTCCTAGAGCTTTATTTTGAGCTGCAATATTATGGATTCTAGCTCCTCCTAATTGTTTCGGAATATAGATATTATCCCAAGAAAGGAGAGGAATCTTTCGCCCATGTAAATTGGTGCCATTCCAGAGAAATTTTCTTAAAATGTTCACAATATAGGTAAGAATAGTTTTGGGGACCTTTAAGACCGATAACAAATAAACTGGAATCGTCGATAAGACTATTTTAATCATCAGAAGTTTACCTGCCAAAGTAAGCCATTTGTCTTTCCAGGAAGATATTTTAGATTTGATGCTTGTGATAAGCTTACCCCAGAACATATTTTTAATTGAACCCGAGAAAAGAGGAATTCCCAAGTACCTTGAGGGCAAGGTGTCAATTTGAAAACCAAGGTACTTAGATATCCTTATTTGCACCAGTATAGAAGAGAAGAAAAAGAAAATTTTAGACTTGCTATGATTCACTTTCTGACCTGAAACTAAACAATATTTAGAAATGACTTCCTTCAAAACTCTAGCTTCCTTCATCACAGGTTGCCCAAACAATAGAGTATCATCTGCAAACAAAGCATGCGTAATAGAAAAAGGGATTCTAGGAATATTAATCCCTCTCTAGTAACCCAATGAATTCTAACTCATAATTAGTCTACTCAATCCTTTAGCCATTAAAATAAAAAGAAAAGGGGAGAGAGGGTCTCCCTATCTAATTCCTTGGGAAGACTTAAAAAATTCAGATTGAGAGCCATTAATCAATACTGAAAAACTTACACCAGTAATACAAGAATGGATCCATTTACACCATTTTGGAGAGAAACCAAACTTAAGAAGAACTTGGAACAAAAAATCCCAGGACACTCTATCATAGGCTTTTAGCATGTCAATTGTGTTTAAAACCAATGTCAACAACTAATTTATGTCCATGTAAGCTTGAAGGCTACCGTGTACTTTGAAGAGTATTCCTACAACCAAAATAAGAATGATCAATATCCAGAGAACAAAGACTTAAAAAAATGTACAAACCAAGTAGTTTTATTGGGTGAGCAATTGAAAAAAATAAATGATAGAGTTTTAAGAAATGTTACCATTTTACAAGGATTCTAGTTAAAAAAACCAAAAAGAAGATCACCATGATTCACAGGATTAAAATAAAAGAAAAGGTGTGACACAAAAAAAATGTAAACCACAAATACCCTCTATGAAACAAAAGCCCACCTGATGCTTCTACATCAAGTTCTTATTGTGAAACTAGGATGGGTGGGATGCTTCTTCAAGAAGGAATTTTTGCATCCATCACACCCTTCTTGCTTTTCAATTCATCTGACCTCTTCACGAATCTAAGGAGATACTTCTGTGAATAAGTGGGAGTGAAAGTACTTGAAACAAAAAATAGAGAGACCTTCTTCCCCTTGACTAAATATGACATTGTTATTGTTTGGAGATTTACCTCATTGTCACAGAAGGATAATGCTTACTTCTAATGCTTAAGAGTTTTGTGTTGTAGCTTACAGATAACAATTAACATTGCTAACAATAAAATGTTATTTGCTATGGTTTAATTTGTTTTTGATGCCACATTTAACCTACTACTAGTTAATGTCATTGTTTGGTTGGCAATCATAAGTTTGATTACTATTAACATTGACTACCTGTAAGTATCTATTAGAGGTCTACAACATAAAATCAAAGTGATCGGTGGTTATTACAAATAGTTGATGCTTAAGGTTTGAATGTGATAGTGAAGAATATACACCAAAGATAATGTCAATAGTTTTAATAAAAGCTTAGATTAGAACAATAGTCATAAGAAAAAAAGGGAGTCTAAAGGCAACAGTTATTAATAATAACATTAAACATCAAATGTCATATTTAAAATTTAACACCTCCAGCACAACACAAGTAGTTAAAACATGAAATTACATAACCATTTTGTATTTTGTAAGTAACCACCAATTAATTGATTTATCCACCATGTAAAACTATCTTCCCTACACACAAAAAGAAACATAATCCAATGTAAACAATAAATAACCAGCGAATAAAGAAAATCACTAGTGGACAATGTTGATTTAAGACAGACAACTGAGAGGGGGGGTGAATCAGTTGTCCCAAAACTTTCTTTTCTTTAAACACTTTAATCCTTATTGTAATTCAATAGAATAATAATAAATCAATCAAGGAAGCACAATGCAATAATTCAAGAGCAAAAACACATGAACACATATGACACCAAGATTTTAACGTGGAAAACTTGGTTAAGGCAAAAACCATAGGGTGACTAACCCAAGATTGTATTCTTTGTTAAAAGAATAAGAAGAACAAAATGGCACATGCCAATTAGGGCTCACTGCCAAGTACACTGCTCACAAGAGGCCCACTGCCTACAAGAGACACACTGTCTACAGAATAATAAATATTACATACTTGAATTGGAGATTAGCATCTTCACCATGCTTGAGTCAATTCCTTTTAAGCTCAACACTTTTGCTCTTTTTTTTGCTCTTCTCCTCTATATCACTTTCTCATCTCTACACTCATATTTTGAAATGACTTCACAACTCTTATTTATACAAGACATCAACTTTGGGATAATCATCAAAGTTAGCACAATACATACTTTATCTTATTACAGAGAAAATACACAAATTCAACTTGATTTGTTACAATAACTTCATGTGTATCACCATACTATCTGCCACACATATCTGGGACTTCAATCTTCTTTGAGGAACACACCATGCTTTGCAAAACATCTTCAAGATCATCCACAAGATGTGTAACACATCCGGTCGGCCATGATTAGGAAGAACTTCATCACATGGAAGTAAATCTTCAATTACAATCTCAATCTTCAATGCGGACTGCCAACACAAATTGGAAATAATCTAGAGACCCCCACAAGCTTTCCTAAATCACCAAGAACATCCACACCACTTCTGCTTACTGGAATCATTCACATCTTCATCCAGAACCTCAAGAACATAGTCTATCATCAGTGTCACATTAGAATAAATGCTTACAGACCTCCAGACCATGAACCAATTGAGTTTTCAATTCACATTGGCTTCCTAAACACTCCACCAAATTCATAGAATAAGATATTGCATTTTTGGATCTCACCGAACCTGTTTGTGTCACTCTGTCACCTCTGAACATCTACTAGAACTAGTTTTACTCATATGGCCATAACTTCTCCAAATCTTCATGCGGACCTCTCAAATCTTGACTGGATCATCTTTAGACACATATCTACAAACCCTTTGATGTACATTCTCTAATATTTCATATAACTGGGATCTTCACTTCATAGAGCTTCATTGTCTTCATTGTTCTTCTCTGTTTCTAATAGGACTAATTTTCTCAATATCCTCAGCACATAGCTCATTCAATCCTTGACATCAATGCAACAGGAGTATGTTGACATCAATGACAACACCAGTTAGGCCCATACTTGCAACAGACAAGTGACTAGGAGATAAAGATTTATCACACTAAACATTAACCAAAGGATAGAGAAATAAACCCCCGCATAGAATAAAAAATTAGTGAAAAAAAGATTTACATAGGAAACTGCAAATAATAGATGCAGGGTACCATACAATTGATATGATATAACCATGCAAGGGGTAAAAAGGTCGAAAACTAAAAAAAATAAAAAAAAATTACAACTTTTTCAAAAGCCATGATGTGATATGTTTTTCTTCACTTGCGAGCTACTCTAGATTTGATGGTGGAGTCAAATTTAGGCCAGGAGGAGACCTGCAAAAGACAACCTCCAAGACTCATTGAAAAGCACACTGAAAACCTGTACAAACTCAACAAGAACACTTGCAAAATGATTGATTGAGAAAGGACACATTCACATCATGTTCACAAAAATGTACACACCAAATGTAAATCAAATAAAATATTTAACACAATGTAAACCCTTAAATATACACTCTATATGACCTCTGATTAAGTAAGAAACCAAAACATAAAATGAATAGACAAAATGAAGTTACTCATGACTCAATTCCTATTGTGCCATAAAAGCATATTTGCTCAAAATGGTATGAATGTGGTTTCTCAATTTGATAGCATGACTTTACAAGATAGATTGTTGATTGAAATGAACTCTAAATAGGTCAATTAATAGACCACCATGAAGGTGTTGATAACTGAGAGGGGGGGTGAATCAGTTATCCTATTTATTTTCTTTTTGAACTTTCTTATTAATTAATGCAGCATTGAATCAAACACAAAAACATTACCATGAAATAAGAAACACATGACACAGTATTTTTGACGTGGAAACCCTGTTAAGGGAGAAAACCACAGGGTGATTAACCCAAAGATTATTCTCTGTTAGAAGAATAGGGAATTACAAAAATGGCACTTGCCAATTAGGGCTCACTGCCCGAGCACACTGCTCACAAGAGGCCCACTGCCTACAAGGAGACACACTGTCTACAAAGTGATAAGAATCACAGTCTTGAATTGATTGGAAGCATCTACATATGCTGGTGTTCAGTTCCAGTTTAGGCTCAGTACATTGATCTGCTGCACTTCATCTTTCCTCTGTTCTTTATTTTGCTATCCTTTCACATACCGGATCTTTCTTACTACTTCTGCTCTGTTCTGCACTTATTCGCATATACCTTCACATAATCACACATTTCACAACTAAATCCATCCTCTATATATATCCGCACAAGTAATTTCATCACCTTTCTAGTCGGCATCCAGAACAGTCTAGTTTCTTACAAACTCTGTTCTATCGGCTGAATCCTTGCTCACCAAGCAATGCGGATCAAGCATATACTTGTAGATATCATTAATCATGTCGGCCAAACATGATTCATGCCTTCACAACCTTTACCATCAACAGTAACACATCCGGAAAATAGTCTGATACTCTGTCAGTCAGTTCTTCCTCTGTTCTCACTGTCTCTCAGGAATCCGGTACTCAACTATTCATATCTTTTTCTTTGTTCATCACCGGAGGCTAAATCCTTGGAATATACTACTCAAGGTAGTCCTCTTGACTTCCCCAAATCTGCACTGGACCAAGACACTTCCTCTGAGAGATCCGGACCAATCTGTCAGACCTTGCCACATGCTCTGTTCTTGTTCACCGGACCACAACAATCTTCATTCTGACTTCCGGTAGAGACACACCATGACTTGTGGATATGTGGGATGACCTTTGTTGCCATCAATGACAACAACCATGAATCCATATAGTGTCTCTTGCCAACAATCTCCCCCTTTGGCATTGATGGCAACACTTAGTGAAAAATGACTAAGTGTTTACACTATGCTCCCCCTTTGCTGATGCTCTGTCTTTATATACAATTTCTGGAACTCCCCCTTGGTTGGATTCCTTAATTTTCACTGCTCCTCACTCCCCCTTTGACATCAATGGCAAAGGGTAGGGTCCGCACACCAAAATTTTCAAAAATTTTCTATACATAGCCGCATATTTACATACTCACATATACTGAAGAATGTCTGCAAAGGATGTCTTCAATTGGATCAGTTCTGTAGCCCAACTTTGCTTCATTCTATCCAAAATTGAAATGTGACCACTCAACAAAAATGCAAAGGCTTCTGCCCTTTTGAGATCTGTCAGATCATTAGTTTGGGCGGTGGTCTGAGCATCACTGATGGCCTCATGCATAGTTTCTAACTTAGGGATTATAATCCTTCTAAGTTCTCCCATCCGATTAGTGATATTCTTTCTTTCCTTCTCAAGGTTCTTTATTTTACTCAAGACTGCAATAGTCTGACATTCTTGATTTACTATGGAGGAAGAGAGAGGATCAAAACTTTTAGATAAACTTTGTAGTTTGTCCCGTTCCTCTTTTATTTTCTTATCAATTTCTGTTGTTGCCTTTGACCAGGATATACGAAATTTGTAAATGTCACCGCCATCCTTAAGAGCATTTTCTAAGCTCTTTATTCCAATACTCATATTTCTTCTATCATTAGAGATTAATCCTAATACTTCTAAAAATCTTTTATCCAAAAATTCCTTCCGGACCTTTTCTTCAGCTGATTTTTCTAGAGATTCAAAATGTGTACTAACATTGCTGACTAAGGTTTTGAGATTACCGGAAGAGGAGGCTGCCGGATCTATCTGGACCAATGGCATAATCTTCTCAAGCACTCCGGAGGCAGCCTCTATCAACTCACAGTCTTCCATATGAGACTTTAGTAGTTTCTCTTTGACTTTCTCATTTGTAAATGAGGCTATTTTCATTGTTTGCACCGGTGACAAAGAGTCAAAATCTAATGGTCCTTTTAGCAGGTCCGGTTTCATCAATTTCTATAGTGGCTTTTGTCAAGAATTCTTAAACAGTTTGTGCTGTCTCTTTCCGGAGATAGATGTTTCTCTGTTGGGGTCTTCTCTTTCTCTGTATCCTTGGTGCTGTCAACCTCTTTTTCTTTGACTGCTGCTTCTTTCTCCTGTAGTTTCTCTTCTTCTTGGGATCCGGAGACTGTGGGGGAAACCGGAGGAGAGATGTTAGTCTGTTCAAGGCCCACTTCTTCCGGCGCAGATGATTCCAAGTCCACAGTTGTTTCTGCACCTAAGTCCTCTACAACAGGAAGATTGAACCTTTTGAAGGCCTTCCGGAGGATCTCTTCTGTCTCTTTGGCCACCTTGTCAGTCTCACCAAGCATGAGTTGATTCATCCTGGCTTTACTTCTGAACTCATCTTTGCAGTCTTTGAATATTATGTTCATTGTCTTGGGATCAATTTGAGGATATAGCTGAATAGCTATCTGCTCCCGGATCTCAAGATCTTTTGCATGAGCATTATTCTTTCTTATTTCTAATTCCTTTTCTAGGCTTTTAGGAATTAGAGATATGATCTCAATGAAAGCCTTATTGTATATGTTCAGATACTTGACTGTGGCTTCCTGCAGAATCTTTTGGTCAGCCTCATTGTAGTCATCATAAAATTCAGTCATTGGTTGAAGGTTTCCATCCACCGTAACCGACTTGATTACACTTTCTAGAGACAGAGTGGGCTTTTCAACAAATACCTCTGCCATTTCATCCTTGTCTTGGCCTGTGGAGGGTTTACCGGATCCTTTCTTCTTCTGCTTCTTTATTTCTTTTACTCCCTCATCTGACTCAGTTTCCTCTTCATCCTTTTGGCTTTCATAAGCCCTTGTGGCTTTTGTCTTAGATCTTTTACCAGATGCCTGGACTTCTGGTTTTGAACTTTTGGTTGTGGGAGGTGCAGATCTTTTTGATGATCTGGTCCGGGTGGAAGTTTCAACCGGAACACTTTCTTGACTTTTCTTTTCTTCCTCAGCCTTTCTCCTCTTTTCCCGGCTGGCATCAAGTGCCTCTTTTGAGATGCCTAGGCCTTGAGCAATATGCTCTACTTCTTTTCTCACCTTTCTCTTTATCTCAGGTTCCCTGAGTTCTACATGGATCTTTACACTCAGCTCCTCAAAGGTTCCAAACCTTTCTGCCTTTGGATCTTTGGGTTGACTTAGCATGTGTTGAACATGCAGCTCCACTATCTGTTCATCCACTTCATACCCCATGGGCATGATCCAGACAGTCCTTGGCTCCACTGCCTCCATTAGGCACTGATCAGTGTCCACCATAAAGCACACAGAGTCTTTGTATTTTTCAACAAGAGACTGGGGAATTCTCTCTCTTGCTTGCATCATGCTTTGGAAGTTTTTGAAGTATCCCCATAGGGCTGTATTTCTTGCTTTGGCATCCCCAAGCCCATGTAGATAGTCTCTTATTTGTACTGCACCAGGTTTGTCATTCTGCCATGCCCATCCACTTGATCCGGGCAGCTCATTCATGAAGTAGAAGAATAGACATAATATAAGAGTACCATACTTGAAGGAATTCTTCTTGTCCTTCTTGATTTTCTGTATATTTTCCATTAATTGGCTTAAGAGCAGTTCGCAGAGATCATATTCTGCATTCTTCCTTAGCATTTCATAGGCAGTATATACTACAGTTCCGGATACAGAATTCTCCCTGCTGGAGTGATACATCTTGTATCCTATTATCATGGATGCATACTTGATATCCGGATCCGAAATATCTTCAATGGTCATTGCCCTCTTATCGAATTTTGATCCGGTGGCCTCAGTTACAATGTTGTTCTTGACAGATTTGAGGATAGGTATCCCTCCGGAAGAGTATAGACCAGTTACTGCTCTTATTGCCTCTTTTGTGATCTTGCAGGGTCTATCCAGCCATAGGAAGTTGTCATGCATCCTGCTCAGTACATACCGGACCCATTCATCTTCTTCAAAGCAGGGGAAATGAATGAATTGATCAAATTGTTTCTTCTGGATACCCTTATACTCTGGTTTAAGCTCAAAAGCATTGTCTATCAGTTGTTTGTGATAGAGATCTCTCAATTTGAATTCCCCAAATTCCTCAATGCTTGCATGTATGTAAACCCTAATGTCTTCTGTGTGTAAAACTCCGTGAGGAACACTGGAAAATGCTCCTAAGGGATCTACCTCCAATGACTTGTATGGATGTTTCTTAAATTCAGGTCGGGGCCTATCTGAGATTTTTACTATATTTGGAGTAGCCATTTCTTCAAAAGATTTGTAGCAAGATATCGAAAGTGGAAAATACCTTTTACATCTTCGGTTGCACGGAGTAGCTAGATTGATTTCTGTATGTAATGACTTCGGCAGGAGATCTTCGGTAAACTTGATGAATTTTGTTGCAGAGCTCCGCTTTTCACTTCTTCTTGGATGTGGAATGATCAAATGATTGTTGAGAAATCCCTTATATCATTTCGCAAACCCTAATATCTGTTTGCAATAAATGCTTCACCTATATTATTCCGGTTTGCCTTGTCCGGATAGCTTGGAGTATCCCGGATCAGTCCTGATCTATGAACATCATGCGGATCTTTCAATTATGAATAAATCGAGATAACACATCACAAGGACATCCCAAACACTCTGTCCAATCCACAGAATAAGATAATGCACTTCCGGATCTCTCCGGACCTTTTTGTAATCCTCTGTCATTCCGGAGCATCTCCCGGAATAGGTCTTACTTGATCGATCACAGCTTCTTCACATCTCCATGCAGACCTCTGAAATATTATCTGGATCATCTCAAGACTTATATCTTTAAACCCTTTACTCCGCATCTTGTGCCACATCTGGCACCACTTGATTGGCTGGGGGAATAGGATTTTCTTTGAGTCTCCCCCTGAGCCAGAGCTCACTTTTTAATTTCCAGAAGAAATATCAGCACCAGAGTCTGGTGCGGATCCAACCTCTACATTCTCTGAACTTTTCTTCACCCAAATCTTGCTCATCTGATTCCTAACTTCAACCGCATTCATCTTTTGTTTACCCTTGTCTTGATTCTGATTATACACCGGACCTCTTTTGTCCTGATTCTTGCTTCTGCAGATTTTAGCATTATGACCGGACCTATTACAGATTTGGCAAATAACATTTCTTTGCATATTTGACTGATAACCTCTTGATCTGCATTGATTAGCCATATGACCTACTCTATTGCATGTAAAGCATCTACCTTTGAATGAATTGTTTACTTGCATATTTCTGCATTCATGGGATTTGTGTCCATACCTTTTGCAGTTAAAGCACTGTCCGGAGAAGGATGAATTAATCTGATTCATTCTCTTTCTACACTGATTAGCTTTGTGACCAAAGTGGTTGCAGCTGTGGCAGTATCCATTGAAAGATGGATATCTTTGAGCATTGGGCTGTCTTACCGGAGGTCTTCTAGGCCTATTCCTTGGATTTTCTGATCCAAAATTCTTTTGACCGGATCCGGAGCTTTCTCCTTTCTCATATCCCAAACCATACTTGTCATCTATCCTCTTTTGACTTCCAAGAAGTACTTCAAGTTGGGCAGAACTTATCTTGAATTTTTCTTTATATTCATTTGTTGTTTGAAGATCTCTTTTGAGAGAGGCAATTTGATCCTCAAGTTTTTCTTCATTATCTTTGGCATCTTCAAGATCAGATTCAAGATGTCTGATAATCCTGTCCATCTGGTGGCATTCTTCTGATTTTTCTTTAAGAGATTGTCTTAGATTGTCTTCATCTTTTCTTTTTTCTTCAATCTCTTGAGTAAACTTTATAGTTCCTAATTCCATTTCATGTCTTAACATAATGACTTCTTTTGATAACTTTTCACATAACTTGGTTTGCTCAGTCAATTCTTCATTTGTATTACTTTCTTCACTTTGTCTTGCCAATTGTTGGAGCAGCTCCTTTCTCTTTTTCATAGAGAGACTTAATTTGTCTTTTAATTCTCTCATGAATTCATCAGCCTGTTTGAGTCTTTCCTTTAATTCATTGACTTCAGAATTTGACTGTTCAAGATCCTCAAGGGCAGTCTTGAGTTGCTCCCTTAAACCATATGCATCCATTTGAACTCCCAGATCTTCCTCAAGCTGTTAGGCTCTATTAGGAGGAACTTAGCTCTGATACCAATTGTTGATAATTGAGAGGGGGGGTGAATCAGTTATCCTATTTATTTTCTTTTTGAACTTTCTTATTAATTAATGCAGCATTGAATCAAACACAAAAACATTACCATGAAATAAGAAACACATGACACAATATTTTTGACGTGGAAACCCTGTTAAGGGAGAAAACCACGGGGTGATTAACCTAAAGATTATTCTCTGTTAGAAGAATAGGGAATTACAAAAATGGCACTTGCCAATTAGGGCTCACTGCCCGAGCACACTGCTCACAAGAGGCCCACTGCCTACAAGGAGACACACTGTCTACAAAGTGATAAGAATCATAGTCTTGAACTGATTGGAAGCATCTACATATGCTGGTGTTCAGTTCCGGTTTAGGCTCAGTACACTGATCTGCTGCACTTCATCTTTCCTCTGTTCTTTATTCTGCTATCCTTTCACATACCGGATCTTTCTTACTACTTCTACTCTGTTCTGCACTTATTCGCATATACCTTCACATAATCACACATTTCACAACTAAATCCATCCTCTATATATATCCGCACAAGTAATTTCATCACCTTTCTAGTCAGCATCCGGAACAGTCTAGTTTCTTACAAACTCTGTTCTGTCGGCTGAATCCTTGCTCACCAAGCAATGCGGATCAAGCATATACTTGTAGATATCATTAATCATGTCGGCCAAACATGATTCATGCCTTCACAACCTTTACCATCAACAGTAACACATCCGGAAAATAGTCTGATACTCTGTCAGTCAGTTCTTCCTCTGTTCTCACTGTCTCTCAGGAATCCGGTACTCAACTATTCATATCTTTTTCTTTGTTCATCACCGGAGGCTAAATCCTTGGAATATACTACTCAAGGTAGTCCTCTTGACTTCCCCAAATCCGCACTAGACCAAGACACTTCCTCTGAGAGATCCGGACCAATCTGTCGGACCTTGCCACATGCTCTGTTCTTGTTCACCGGACCACAACAATCTTCATTCTGACTTCCGGTAGAGACACACCATGACTTGCGGATATGTGGGATGACCTTTGTTGCCATCAATGACAACAACCATGAATCCATATAGTGTCTCTTGCCAACAGAAGGAGGATCAACGGTGAGGACTCAATGATATATTGATGGCTAGGATTAAGTTGGTTGAGTTGGTTGCAAGATCAAAGATGGAGGATAAAAGTAATTATTAATTTATTTTTAATATTTGTGGGAGATAGATATGAATTAGTTAGGGTGAAATAAAAGAATTTTATATTTCTTTTATTTAATTTATGAGAGAGAAAAATGGGATTTAATTAATAAGAATTAATTATTTAAATCATTTGTGGGAAAGGGAAATTATTTAGTACTTAAGAATAATGATTTAGGATTAGGGGAAAAATAGGGATAATGAGGGATACTTAGGGATCAGGTCTTGATAATCAAGGTTATAATGGATAAAATCAGGGCAATAAGAGGATAATTAACCATGATTAGGATAATTTAGGATGATTCAGGGATAATTAGGATGGTTTAAGGATAAAGTGGTCAATGTAAGAGATCAAGACTTGTTTTGGGATAAAGTGGTCAATTTTAGGTGTCTACAATTCTTTACTCACATCCAACATTGTCAATCCATTTATGGTTATTTATCTCTCTATCTATCTATATATATATATATATATATATATATATATATATATATATGCTTGATGGCTCACCACTGAAAAAATTCAACTTTGTTGTTTTACGCCAAAACAGAGGATAAACAAGTGGAGGAAATTGAAATTGCTTTAGATGTGGAAACTGGTGGATTAGCTGAAAGGGATATCATTGCCAGGTTCTGTAAGAAAGGAGCATCATGAAAGCAAACAAAGGGTTGGGTTTTAGAGCATTGGTTGCCGAGGTTCGAATTAGCTTTCCTGTCGAAAGGCCTTTTTGCATCTGTTTTGAAAATGAAGTTGTGCACAACTCCATTCTTTCTGAAGGACCATGGTTTTTTAGGATACTATGGTGTATGTCCAAAAGTGGTCCCCTCTTTTTCCTCTATCCTTCAACTCACTTGAGGAAGTTATCTGGACCCAACTTTACAACCTCCCACTTGAATATTGGTTAGAGGATTGTCTAAGGAAGATTGGTGAAAGCTTAGGTTGTTGGATCCAGAACGATGCAAATATCTTGTGTAGTAACTCTTGACTCTATGCCAGATTGCAAATTGCTCACATCTCTTCCATTCCATGGAAAATCATGCTTAACTACCAAGCAAGGCAATGGAGACAATTAGTGGAAATTGAAATGACAAAATTATTATGCCTTTCATGTAGGAGCTAGGAACATATGGAGAAATAATGTCCTAAAAAGAAGCACAATATGCAATGGGTGGAGAAAATAAGGAACCATGAAGTGAAGAAGGTTGTGGAGTCTCCTAATAATGTCAGTAACCCATTGGCAATGGTGGTTTATTCTACCCCCTAGAATTCTTTGGTTTAGGAGAACAAAATTTGGGAGGATGAAGATGTAGTAGAAGGAAATCTATGGAATGTAAATGGAGATGATGTCTTGGAAGAAATCAGCATCACAGATCCCAGGTGTGTTAGCTAATCTACTTCTCAGATCTAAGGCTTGAATATAGGAGTAGAGAATAAAATGGGAGGAAGATGAATAAATAGAAGAGAGAAGAAATGGTGCAGGAGAAAAGTCAACCTAATTTGAGAGAATATTTGTTGAGATCTAAGGAAGGAAGTACCTCCCTTAAACAATAATTAAGATTGCTACCTGGAATGTTAGGGGCCCTTAATAGGTGGTGCACAACCAAGCGCCAGTTGGAACTAATGTTGGTCGACATCAATCTTCTTCAAGAAACTAAATTAAATCTTCAAGATGCCAACTCCTTCACCAGTCATTGTTAAGGGTGGTCAGGTGAATGGGTTGCAGGGAATGGAGCCATGTGTGGTTTAGTGATCCTATGGAACCCTAGCAAATTGAAAATTGAGTTGATTCAATCCAACAACAACTGGATGTTGTGTGCGATAAAAAGATTCAACTCTAATTTGAATTTATTTTTATGTAATGTATATGGTCCTACTAGACCTGAAGATAAAACTAAACATTGGGAGGATATCACTGTGTTTTTAAAACTGAATCAAAATGAACTTCTATGTGGGCAGGAGAAAAGAGGTGGCTTGAAAGGTGATTCAAAATCTCAAAGAGACTTTGCCTAGTTTGTTAGTGAAGAAAAATTATTTGATGTTGCGCCAAAGAATGGTGCCTTCACTTGGATGAACATGCATATCGACTTGAAGGCTTAGTGGCAAAGAGATTGGATAGATTTTTTATTTTGACTCTTTGGTTGAATTCTAATTATGTGATGGAGTCTAACATCAAAGTTGTTTCTAGTTCTGATCATCTCCCTATCAACCTCATATTTTGGGAAGACCAAGCGCCAAGAAGATGTAGCTTCAAATTAGAAAAAATATGGTTTCATTGAAATGATCTAGTCAGTCTAATTGAAAAATGGTGGAAGGAGGCCCCTATCTGTAGAGGCATGAAGATGTTCAAATTTTTGAAGAAACTGAGTTACATAAAAAGTAAATTGAAAGAATGGAACATGGTCTCTTTTAAAAATATCTTTGTTGAGAAAGATCCAATTGAAAAAGAATTTGTAGATCTGAATGAAAGAGTCATTTATCAAGGAATGTATCAAATGGATTATGTGAAAGAGAAAGCACTGCTAGCCGAACACTTTGAGATTCTCACTAGAGAGGAGATTTATTGGAAAACCAAGTCTAGAGAGACCTAGCTAGCGGAAGGAGATTTAAACACTAATTTTTTTCATAACACAACAAAGATAAGGAGGTATCAAAATCAAATAGAGAATATTATGGCTCTTAATGGTAGATAGGTGAGTAACTTGGAGGATATTGAAGCTGAATCTGTTCTTTTCTTCAAGAGATTGTTGGCACCTAATGATGTAGAAGACAATAGGGATATGCGAAACCTTATTTCTAATATCCCTAGCATTATCTCAAAGCTAGGTAGGCAGATGTTAATGGATCCCTTCATAGAAGAGCAAGTGAGTATGTAAAGTACATAAAGTATGTCTTCAGACACAAAAGTTATTGAAGTAAATAAGTCACTTAATTACATCAGGTCAAGTAAAAAGATAAATATCCATAATTATATCAACATTAATGAAATTACATCTTATAGTCTACATGCCATAACCAAGTGTTAGCACTATAAATTAATATACAATATCTATTTAGCACACATGCCATAAGTTATCATAATAAATAATAAGTACAATAATTTGGTACAAGTAATGAATAATATATAAATCAATATCTCTAGCCACCACTGACCCACATGATCATTCACAAGCCAAGAGATGGGAACATGGCTCAGGCACTTTTTTCCCAACCATGAAGCAATTACACTTCCCCAAATCCCTTCATAACACAAAGGAAAGCCAACCCTGCATGAAATGCCTAGCAACCTAGAAACAACTGGTAGGAGGGAACACCTGATGCAACCTAATGTCTAAATGCAGATCTAAATGATGATGTGAAAATGTCTCACAACATGATGTGGCAGGGAAATATATAAATAAAGTCATGGATTGGCCCAAGCATTTAAATAGTTATGATCAAATCCTAAAAAATATGAAAAGCCTTCTTTGGTTGCCCACATTTGGCATCCTAGCCCAAGAAGTAACCCAATCACACACACAGATCAAAAAAGAAAACAATACTTCTAGCATACACACTGGTAATGGTATGAATATTCCAACTTTTGATAGATATGATAAATGTTTGCAACAAAATATAAATTTTTAATAAAAGATTTGAATCTAGTCAAAACCCTAAAATTTATACTAAGTGCAATAGAAAAGATTGATGATAAAACTATAAAAATCAAATGTTACCGAATAGATTGAAATGTGGGTGCTTAGATTATAGTATAACTCTGATGTAAATTTACCCCAGGGTAAATGAGAACGAAAATGGGTTTTTATTAAATTTGGTAAAAATTGGTTTCAATAGTTGCACAAGAAAAAGGTAGGCATATTAATGGGTTTTGGGTTAGTTTTTTATGTTTAAGTTAATAATAAATTAAAGTAGTTAAATTTAATTTATTATTAATGAGAAGTTTATAGGTAAATAATAAATTAGTTTTAATTTATTATTTACGAGATATGGCAAAAGTATAAGATTAATTAATTAATTAAAATTAATTAAATCTTTAGGTTAGGGGAATAATTAGGGATTTAATGATGGTTATTTTTTTATGTCTACATTTTGCCCCTCTTTGAGACGAAGTTGCAAAGCAAAATGTTGTGAAGCAATGTCACTTCAAAGAAGATTAAAACATAGGTTTTGGATTCAGATTTTAGGTAGGCTGAGGCTCACATGGGGCTCATAAAAATGAAGGATTGGTAGATGAAGCCCCCTCAATAGGATATGTAGGGACGAAGGAGATGGATAGGCTCTTGAAAAAGGAAATGAAGGGGATGGAGATAGAGTTATGTTGATTAAACTTTGAACAACCTCATGTTTGATATAACACCTAACATTATGCACCATGGTATAAGGACTAGGGTGACGATGTGTCAAATGCAAAAAGGTAAAAAAGTCACTAGCAAACATATGCCGATGGCACCATGATAACAAAGTGGCAGGTATGTTTCAAGGACCGATACAGATGCAAGACAACAGTGATAAAACATGGTCAAGCAAAACAAGCAAAGCACACATAAATTGATGCAAAGACAAAGATAAACATGATATTGCCCCATAGTCAAGCTCAAAATCATTGATTGATTGGATTGATTGATGATGAAATGATTAATGATTGATAGTGTCTAGTTTTAGTAAGGAGACACCTCGTATAAGATGCTTGATTTGGTTTCGAGAGTGCAACATCCTATATAAGACAAATGATATGATTGATGATGATTGATTAAGAGCATTGTTGATGTGGGAACAATTTATCCCAAGAACAACGCGAGGATTGTGTTGTTGATATGGGAATGATATATCCCGAGAACAACACTAGGATTGGGAACTATATATCGCATTGACAATGTTGATAATGATTGATCGATTAGGATTACAACAAGGCCAAGAACAAGACTGTGGATACAATTGGATAAATTGATAGATTTGTTGGACTTGAGTGGTATGGATTGAGGATGACTTGCATTTAGATCATTGTTGCTTGGAATGATTTGATTCATTAATGGATTGATGATGACATGATGAATTGGTTTGATGATTGGAGAATTTATTGGAAGAATTGGATTAACTTGATTGAATTTATAAAGAATTGATGTGATTATTTTGATTTGATAAACTAATTGGATTGGATTTGGATTAATTTTATTGCTTGGATTTTTGTTGGATATTTGATTTTTTTGGATTTTTGGTTTGTTTTGGATGTTTAGCATTGGATTATGTGTCGATAACCTTTGGATATATACCAATGACAAGGGAAAAACTAGTGAAAAGGCAAGGATGAAGATAGGATGTGGATGAACAATAATTGATGGGATAGACAAAATGATTGAAATGATGGATAAGAGGATGGGCAAAAAGATTGGCAATAGGATAAATGCAATAAAGGATGGGTACAAGGATTGGTGATAGAAGGATAATGGATGGTAGATATATGATAGATGGATGGAGGAAATCTAGGATGTGATCTCCAA
This sequence comes from Cunninghamia lanceolata, assembly GCA_027924645.1. NCBI lineage: Eukaryota > Viridiplantae > Streptophyta > Pinopsida > Cupressales > Cupressaceae > Cunninghamia > Cunninghamia lanceolata. The sequence goes on from BSBN01000049.1 coordinate 18,086,467, forward strand.
GGACTATGTCACATAGGAAGTCCCTACTTGGATTACTCCATATACTGAGACAAGGTGGACAACTAGAGATATTGGTGACACTAGCTCCTCCACCACGACATGGGCACACTGAATCTCTTACCCTGAAGATCTATAGATCTAATGAACCAAGGGATTTTTTATCTCCACAATGAATAGTACGTGTAGGGCAGCTTTGGAGGTCTGACCTCCTACACCAACAAGTGGTTTCTAGTCAATGTTTCAATATAATCTGGTGTCTATACATGCGACGGTTCACTCATTTAAGAGGTATACCAGCCCTTAGAAAAGGTTTTTATGCATCTCATGGATACTGAGGGAGGCTTCCATTAGTATAGAACATCCACACCAGGTGATTGATGACTTTCATCACAACCACAATTACTTGTATAGTGGACCAAAATGAAATTACCACTTAGGTCGTTCCCTCTCACAAATCGCTCTCACAAATTAGGAGGAAGGCCCTCTAAGGGGTTAAGAACATAAAAGAGATGGGTATGGATTCTAATCACTGAGTTTGCACAAGGTGAGAGCATACACCTACCACCTTACAAGCATAGAAAACAATAATTAATTAACCCCCTAGTTAATCTATATGCAAATAGACATTTGAAAAAAGATCTAATCATTGAAAGCCATGTAAAATACCATTAGTAGTTTTCAAAATTTATGTCTTTGATAGGTGTAAAGCTACAAAAAGAATGTTAGGAAAAGACAAATGAACCTACAAAAACCCACACAAAAATGTTAAATGCAAATAAGAAAGCAAAATGTTTGATGTTTCAAAACAAAAGGCTGAATTTCAAATGTGTATACTTATAAATTTGGGATATCTCTAGATAAATGACCTTCACCACAATTTATCCCTTTGAGTCACCTTTACAATGCCTATAAAAATGTGAAAATTTGATGAAAAACAAGCAAGTTGTGATTGTTTGATTGAAACAGCCTCCTAAGGCTAAAAATGGGCACTCTGGCCATCAACAAATTGTAGTTTGGCAGTTTAAACACTCCTCGTCACATGAGATAGTTTGAGGACATATAGTTAAGTTTGATATCATAAGTGTAATAAATGATAATTCCAATGACTTAAAAGACCTAGTTGATGGTGACAGGTTGTCATTGATGTCAAAAGTGTGTTCATATCAGGAGGAGATGGTGCAATACAAGAATTGCCATAGCTATTGTTCAAAGAAGATCTCAGTTGGTTGATCATTTGGTAAAGCATGATTGATCATTTGAGTTTCAATTTGATGGATTAGTTTATATGTCTTGAAGTTGTGAAAATTCAGGTGAGGTTGCAAAGATTCTTTCAGGGAGTCAAAGGTTATCAAAAGATGAGTTTGTGTCGATTTGTTGATGCTCTTAGTTTCAATGGTCACATATCAATGTTCTCTTGATATACGTTACATTGTAGTTGACAGACATTGCAGTTGATATCTAATATACAATGGCATTGCAGTTGTGTCATATGCAGAAATATACAGTGGCTTCATATTCTCATGTCAAGGTCTTCATGTGTTCATGATTCCATTAGTGTCATCATATCTTAAATATTCTTGTGTCTTCTTGTCTTGAACCTCCCTATGTTACAGTGTCGTCATGACCTAAAATATCCTCTTTGTGTCTCAGACAAAAATATTTTTGCTATTAGTATTGCATCCAAGTGTGCTAGGGTTATATCAATTGTATGTTCTTAGCAATTTGTTAATGCCCTAGTCTAGATCTTGTTCATGCCTTAATATCATTTTAATGACAGTGTCTAAGAAATGTGTCTGAGGTTGTAAAAAGGAAAAAGATCACAGATGAAGTTTTGTTTGAGAAGCAAAATGTTGTTTGTCACTTTGCATCAAAGTTTTGAACATAAACCTAAGTCATCCTTTAAGCCTCCTTAGCTGCCAATCATAATCTTAATATACTTTATGTTTTAAAATGCTTGTGACTTATTATAGCGGGTTTACAACTTAAATACCACCGTTTGGAGGGGTCTCTAGTCATGGCGGTGACCGGCCCCATCGGTCTCTTCCAAAAGTGCTCGGGCGGGAAGTCATTTCAAATGACTCTCTTCACATGTTTTTGAAGCGCGAATTTCATTAAGGTTTTTATGAGTTTTAATTGCTTTGAAGAGCCCGCAGTATATTCTAAAATGGAAGGTTTGTTTTTTGTTTAAACTTAGAAACTTTAGTATGTCATATTTTATGACATTGAAATAAAAGGTGTATGGTATAAGGAGGGAGCCCGATATAAGTGGGCATATTTTTTATATAAAAGATTTTTGGAAACTTTTTTTAAATTTCCATTTTTAATTAAATGGCTTAAGATTCATTATAGAATTAAGGAGCCTTTATAGGAGATTGCTATTGCTTTTTAAAAGCAATTTTTTAGAAAACTATTGAAGAATTTTAGAAAAGATTTTTATGAAAAATTGCAGAGATAACAATGATGCAATGAGAAAGATTCTTTACAGATTGGAGATTGTTTTTGAGGCAGATTGGTTTTCAAAGATGAATTGATTTTTTGATTTTATTGAAGATGAAATAAGATTGCAGGAATTTGCAAAGAGGAAGAGAGGAAGAAAATGAACAATCATAGACATGAAGAGAAAAGTAATTTCTTCACAGATATAGAATATGAAAGGTTTTCATGAAGATATTTTTGAGGAAGATCAACAGGATTGAATGATGTTTTTTGTCTTGTGAGAAAATCAAATTGAAGATTTTATTTGCAGGGATAATATTATTGTCCAAATTGAAATGTCAAAGAATGTGAAGGATCATGTACAGAGAAGAGGAAGATCAAAAAAAAAATTTAATGCATAGAATTGACGGAAAGATATTTTGTTTTAAAAATAGAGTAGAGAATATGAAGGGTTTTTGAAAGTGCATTGTGATGGGTTGTGAAAGTATATTCAGACTTTATTTAATGATATTATAGATGCTTTTGATTTAAGAGTCTTGTGGATTAACAAGATGAGGTGAGTGATGTTGTGCAGATTGATGATGAACTGACAGAGATCAAATACAGATATAGAGATTGACAAGGTGATTAAAAAGACAATATGCAATTGTAATGACAATCAGGTGCATGAATCATGAATTTGATTGATCAAGACATTGAGACTTGTAAGATAGAAATGAAACAGACAGAGTAAAGTAGTGTTGTTGAGCATATTGGAATACAGGATTGATATTCAGTGTTGTTGAATGGAGGATTAGAATACAAGATTGATATGCAGTGTTGTTGAATGGATCTGATTAATTTGCAGAGAAAATTGTTTATAGAGATTTGTATATGGAGCTTGTTTTGATTTGAAAATCTAACAGGAGGTATAAGGTTGTATACAATGGTGCAAATCTGATTGAACAGCAATCATGTCTTGCACATGAAGTTTGATGTTTTGTTTATAGTGATTATGTTTGCCAGTGAGGCACAGTATGCCTATGAGGCTTGTGGTCAGTGAGACCTCTGTATTTGTCAGTGAGACAATTTGTATTGCCAGTGAGGCATGTTTTTCAATTAAGCCAGTGAGGCACTTTATGAGTGGTTTTTTTACCCCTGAGGGTTTTCCACTCGGTAAAAAGGTTGTGTCATGATTTCTTCTATGTGTGTGCATATTATTAGTTTGATCATGTTTTGTTTACATCGGTTATTGTAAGTCTTGTGCATATAAACTCAACAAATCATTAATGTATTCCTTTCCATCTGTTCTGAAAGAGAAAGCTTGCAAAAAGTTGTAAAATGTTTGAGAATTAATACAACACTGATTCACCCCCCTCTCAGTGTTGTCCGAACTCCTACACTAGTCACAAGTATAGTGTTTGACACCTTGCAATTAAGTTTGATGTTTAACAATTGACATACAAATGACTATTTACTAATGTTCAAGTTATATCTAAAAAAATTTACAAACTGTTAACTAGTAAACCACTATAAATACCTGTACATCACTGCTAACAATTAAGGTAAGTTGTGGTCCCCAATAATAAGTTTTAAGGACTTAAAATATTTCACTTAGAATGTAAACTTGCTATTCATTGGCAATAGTCACTATATAACATGAAATAGAACCGTTGAGATAAATGCCAGCAACCACAACTATTAAAAAGTTTATTAACATCTTGTAAAAAGAAGTTAGGGTTAGAACTATAACATTTAAACATTTATCAATAACAAATGTATGATTTAAAGATTAATATGAATGATTACAAGAAGTCATAAATGTTAAGTGGCTAATGACTAACAGTTCTTCATAGGCCACTAGATAACAACTATCTCATGTTCAAGCTTTTTACCTTGCAAACAAATGAAATGTATAAAGGTTAATTCAGACAATATGAAGAAGTAATTCAATCCAATTAACTGCTTTTGAACCAATATACTTATCTAGTTCCAGGACTCAATCTCAATGCGTGAACCAATATACTTATAAAACAGTTAGCTCTGGACGAGGTTGTAAAAAACCATGGAATCTAGTTTAATGATAGAGGAGGTAGCAGAGGTTGGAGCTGATGGAGTTTATCCAATCAAAGAAGTGTAGTTTTATTTTGAGATTGAAATCAAGTGAGTGATGCCAGTAGAGACAAAGGTGGAAGGTAAGACATAAGCACTTACACCCATAGGCGGTTCAAGGAATACGCTAATAGGAACACCGAAAGAACTTAGAAATATTTCTGGTGTGAATATTTTTTATAGCATGAGATAATTTTCATATGAACCACAATGTCAACTAGCCCTCAATGGTGCGACCTACTTTGTTGTCTTTTTATAGTACTTTATAATGAGCAAATCACAAGATTAAAAGAATACATAAATAAGAACAACCGGTGAGTTGAAAATTTTTGTAGTGTGAAACAATCTTCCAGGCCCTATAGGCATGGGACAATTTTTCGGCACTATAATGCTCACATATAAAAGTGACGATGTGATTTGGTTTTAAAATGGCATGAGACAATTCTACTGGCATTATAATGCATACATTGCAGGTAAAAATGACCATATTTTGCTTACTTGATTCCATGAACTACCTCAACATAAAATCTTGCAATGTAGTCGTTTGAAGACATGCATTAAAAATGAATAAAACTTTCATTAACAGTGATAGTTTAACATTTAAATGTTGGGCCAACAACTATAACAGTTATAACTATTGTCACATAGAATTGCACCCAACTTGGATAGAGTCCAAGCATTCTAATGACACAATGGGAATGATCTCAAGGTGTGGGACCTTGCAAATTGAGATCAGACCTCCAAAGAAGGATGGTTCCTCATTCTAAGCCTAAAGCTTAGAGAAAACTATCTAAACCTAGTGCTAATGTTTGCAAGGGAAAGCATTAGAAGGAAACATGAATGGAAATAAAGGTGATGCACCAGATTTAATGTGATTGGCTCTGACCGAATCAACACAGTAATAATCCCACAACTACCAAGACTCACACAGACTAAACTAATTTCAACAGAGGCCAAAACAGATAAGTAGTGAAATAAAAGGGATCATTTTATCCACAATACATAACTCACACCATCCAAAGAGTAGTCACAATGCTAAAATCAAAAGAGAGAGGTAAAATGACAACTTATATTGATTATAGAGGTCAATTAACTATTACAGAAAAGAGAATAATGCAAGAGATAAACACAGGAATCATTTACATTCATTATTGAACAAGCTAGAGACATGAGAGGCTCAACAAAAGAGCACAGTCCATCACATCTAGTTGTTCTTGCAATTGCATTATAGAGGCCTGATTATAGAAATTCTCTACCCTATAGTAGCCCAGAAGAACAACCAACCTTGAATACATCTTTGAGACAAGTATATATAGCATTTTGACACTATATTGTAGCATCCATGATAAGGAAAGTAGAAGTCAATAGAAGTGGCATTCAACCATGCTACATTAAATTTTGCTCAGAAACCACCTGTAAATTAGGGTGGAGCCCATGCCCTGTTAGACTTGTAGCCTGCAAATAGGTTGCTTGTGTGAAAGAACAGCAAGCACATTGATGAGGAGATGTAGATAGTCTTTATCTTTTATTGCTGAATCGACCTTGCATCTGCATCTGACATTGAAAGGTTCACCATTTCATCTACCCCTACTGGCCTGATCCACAGAAATTGAATGTTGAGATGATATGGAGGGGCAACTTTTACAATACTTTAAATTTTAGCCCCTTGAGTTTCTACAAAACTCACCAACTCGGCTGAATGTTTTGGCACCACAGGGAAGTTCAAAAGATCCTGAGTTTAAATTGAGGCTGTTGGATGAAGAAACAACTAGAAGATTGATAGTCTCGTGACCCTTACAGATTCATTTACCTTTATCGTTGCTGATGCCCTTGGACACGTGGAAATATTTTGCAAGCATGTGGGGGATCTTGACATCAACAAGATTCCCATGTGACGCTGCACTACCATTGATGTACCTAACTGTGGCCCCACTATCGATGCATTTGACACGTGGTGTGATTAGAATGGGTGGGTTACTTTTCTTTAATAACTGCTGGTGGATTAGGGCCCACCTAGAAGATTTTGTAGAGAAGACATGATCTTGCCACTTGGCAACATCTTGCAGCCACGTACCGGGTTTGTGACGTCAACAAAATTCTCATGCGATGTTGCGTGACCGTTAGATGGGATCAAAGATTTTCAATGTCGCAACCTGCCCCTTTATCTCTTAACATCTAGCACAATCTCCTTATTGACAGGAACATTAATATGTGGTCATGGGCCTCTGATATACCTGACATGTGTCATGAAATGCTAGCGTTCTAGGACCTTCATCTAAAAATTCATTTCTTTCAAGTTTTGTGACCTAGAAAGCTGCCACATGTCCCCCTTGATACCTTTACTTTACCCCTGAAGCCGGACACATGTCAGGATCTTGTGGCCATGTAGAGGATCTTCCCTTGGCTAAGATTCCCTTGTGATGCTATGAAATACCGCCACGTAGCACTGTGGGTGCGAAGACTTAAGACTTAAGAAGAAAAAACATTGGGACATGATTCGATGGCTGTGAAAGGTAAACCTTAGGACTTGGGGTTGGTCATTTCATGACTTAAAGGGCTTAGGTGATGACTTAAGTGACTAGGCACCAAAAATAGATGATCAACTTCAAATTAGGATAAAGATAGGACTTGACCATGATACTTTAGGGTTTAAGGAGAAACAAGTGAAACCCTAAGACTTTGAAGGGTTTGAGCAATTGGCTGACTTATCAGAGAAGGAAAACATCAAGATTTAAGGACTGCTTAGACTATTTGGACAGAAAGGCAAAATAGGATAACAATAACATTTATGATAAATATCATCAACATTCAAGAAAGTTGGTGTCTCAACATCATAGATTTAAGTAAATCAAATCAGTTTGGAGCAGTCACAATGAGTGTAGTTATAAAATAGTTAAATGCCATAGAATTAGCAGTTATGACCTTTAATAAACCATTAAATAACAATTATGGAGAACAACAAACCATTGAATTATCCCAGCTACATAAAGGTTGAAAAATAATGTCTATAATACCAAACCCATATTGAAAAGATAATTGCAACAGTTACAACATGGAACCAGTGGATTGCCGAGACAAGCTTGTAGAAAATGACCTTCCAAGTCTCTTTAAAAACCTGCACAATTTCAACAAAAATTCTTCCAAAAACAACTAATTAAGAAGAAGGTTTCATGTCAGGTTCACCAATGTTTGTAGCAAAATATAAAATTTTAATAAAAGATTTGAATCGGATCAAAACCCTAAAATTTATACTAAGTGCAATAGAAAAGATTGATGATAAAACTATAAAAAATCAAATGTTACTGAACAAATTGAAATGTGGTTACTCAGATTATAGCATAACTTTGATGTAAATTTAACCTGGGGTAATGAGAACAAAAATGGTTTTTTATTAAGTTTGGTAAAAACTGGTTTGAGTAGTTGCACAGGAAAAAGGTAGGTATATTAACGGGTTTTGGGTTAGGTTTTTAGGTTTAAGTTAATAATAAATTAAAGTAGTTAAATTTAATTTATTATTAACGAGAAGTTTATAGGTAAATAATAAATTAGTTTTAATTTATTATTTACACAATATGGCAAAAGTAAAAGATTAATTAATTAATTAAAATTAATTAAATCTTTAGGTTAGGGAAATAATTAAGGATTTAATGATGGTTAATTTTTTATGTCTACAATAACAAACACAAGCCTAATGTTTTCAAGTTTATAAGAGGAAAATAGTTGTAGGAGCATCTATTAGAGGTGAACAATAGTCTCTAACATGATCAAAAGTTGATACTACATAAACACACAATAATTAATTGATTTCATGAAGTACATATTAAATCATCACATGGGTTTACTAAATTTTACTCTTTGTTATATCTTACAGGAAACCCATTTGTCTCTCAACATGGTGAGTAATAACTAAGTTTAGATGATGTGGAAAACTATTATATTTTCAAATAAGGAACATTTAAATCTAACCATTTTGAATTAAATGAGGAATAAATCTTTATAGCTAGTAGTAGTTCCTTTCATTGAAGACTTAATCCTTTTCAAACAATAATTATCTTTTCATGATCCTATGGATACAGTAGTACAAGTTTTTGAAAGAGTTCTATGGATAATCAAAAGCATTAAAAGTATAGATCAGTGAGGTTTGTACAAGTGGTCAATATATACAAAAGACCATACTCCAACCTTAGAGGCTAACAAATATCATGACAAACAAACAGTGGCATTACAGAAGGTCAACAGGGAGAATCACGAGAAATTAAACATAACAATAAGGTTGAAGGATAACTAGATGACCTTAACTACCACGAGATTACATGAGACTACATGAGCTAAAGCTCATAGGCTGAGTAAAATATACTTTCAAACTGAAGGAAATGCTACCTAGAGCTATTCTCTTATTGTTTGGAAGGATGGTTCATTAGTTTAGTAGTCAAAATAGATATGAAGAAGGTTGAATATTTATAAAGAAGGTCATTTGATGGCATAATAGTCCACTTAAGTTTCAGCCCAGCAGAAATGAACAATAAAGATTAGATCCAGAACTATTGTTGCATTTTGCACACATGCCAATTGTAATGTTAAGTAGGCTGATCTAATGCTTTGACACAGGCTGATACACATTTAGAAAAGCCAAAAGGAATCAGCATGGGCTGATTCACTCACTCCTAGGTTGATTCAACAAATATTTGAGGCTATTCTATAGGCTGATTAAAAGGTTCTAAGAGTTTCTAACATAGAGGGAGAATGGATCGATTAAGCTTATTTGATCGTTGTTGTGTTGTAGAAGAAAACTGATCAAAATGTAGGCAAATTTGTCCATTTAAGGAATAGACTGATTAACATTTACGCAAAAGAAACACTAGAGGAAACTATGAAAAGAACAAGTAAAATTGCCATAAGATAACTCTAAAGGTACCTTTGGCTGATCAAAAACAAAAAAAAAGAAACAATGGGGGGTTTGCAAAGGCTGACTGAAAAGGAGAAGACATAGAAGAAAAATAAAACAAGGTCTAGTTTATTTTCAATGAGGCCACATTAAATAGTTAGGAAGGTCGTTTAAGTTAGGAAATGTTGATTGTTGAAAGGAAAAACCACCTAAAAAGACTATAAATTATTTTAGATAAAAAGACGACCGCTCCAAACATAGATTCTAATCGACTAAGTCTATAGAAAATAAAGGAAAGGAAAGAGGGAGGTACCTGGTACCATAATGGATGATGTGGGTTTTTTGAGTGTCTAAATTTTCTATGTACTATCCCTTTGTTGTCCAAGTCCTTTCCTATTTTCTTCCTTTCCTTTCTTCTTTTCTTTTTCCTGTGTAGTTGCGTTCTTCTAAAAATGGTGCGTTCTCTTTTTGGAATGCTTGCTCTATCCTGGGATTCCTGCTCTTCTTGCCTTTTATTCCCTTTTTCCCATGCCATTAAATTGTTTTTTCCCATAATTTGGAATCTCACTTTCCTTTTGTTTTGCTCTTGTTAACTCTGCATGGTGCTCAATGCCTTCCCTATCCCTAATTTTTCTTCCAAAAGCCAACACATTCTTTTTTTTTTCTATTTTTATGAATACAAAAGCCTTATTATTTTAGGGCTATTAATAATATATATAATTATATTTATAATTTCTTAAAAATCTAAAATATTAAACATAATTTTCTTATATTTAGATTTCTAAATATACATAAATAAATCATTAATAGGTTTGTTTGATAACACTTTTAATTTTAGTTTTATCTATAATATTATTAATAATAGACTTTAATATATATTACTAAATCCATTTAAAATACACTCTCTACTAAATCCATTTAATTATATATTAATATGATAGTCAAAACCATTTAAATAATCATCTAACAATTTTATTTAAAACCACCTATATTTATGACTAACATATTTTAATTTTTATAATCACGATAATATAGACAAGAAAAGTATGTTAGTGTTAAATAAAAACACTATACACTTTATCTATCTAGACAAAGAAAAAGGATCAAACAACCACCGTAATGAAATTATGCACATATGACGTACTTGAAGCAAACAAGATTATGCTATAGGAGCTCAATGCACCATTCACAATGTAAGATAATATGATGCTACATGAGCTAAGTGGTGTGTGCTGGTATCATTGGGGTTTCGTTCCTCTCAGTTCTTGTCAGTGGCTAGAACATCTCTACCTCAGCCATGTCCTCATCTTCAACGAGTACTTTTGTTTAGTCACACTCAATTTCATATCAGTAGGTTAGTTTCCCCAAAATCATAGCCAAAGCTTGCAAAACACGATACATGATAACATATTTTTACTCCATCAAAATCACGACAATTCACCAATTAAGCTTACAAATTAACCATGCAGTAAACATTCAAAGTAACAATCAATATATCAAGTGGTAAAAGAGAGTCCAAATGATCAAGACATGACATCCTTCCCCACTAGGAAGAGACATTATCCCGATGTCTTATTACACAACTGAAATAATAATGTAACTATCTAATGTATCCAAAGTATCATGAAAGTAAATAACCATATCTCAAAGTATCATTAATTATGCATGAATAAAGAAAATCTGCTATATCCTCGAATGAGGTAAATATCAGTCAATCTCCTTAGAGCCCTCCCATGTAGAATTGTCCACAAAATATTGGTCCCACTGGACCTTGTATTGCACAATATCCCTATTATGCAACTTAACATTGTGCCCCTCTAAAATTTGAGTGGGGTCTATTAGTACCACTTCTGGATCCTATACTTGTAATGCATACCAATCAAGAATATGAGAAGCATCAAGATGATAAGGCTTAAGTAAAGGTACATGGAAAATATTATGGATTTTGGCATGAACAGGTGGTAGAGCAAGTCGATAAGCTACGATATTGATCACTTCTAGGACATCAAATAGTCCTACGAATCAAGGAGCATGTTTGGATGCTTTGCCAAATGAAATTGAACTCTTCTAAGGCTTGACAATCGAGGAGCATGTTTGGATGCTTTGCCAAATGAAACTAAAATCTTCTAAGGCTTGACCCTTAGGAAGACTTTGTCACCAACTGAGAATTGTCTAGGCATCCTATTTCTATCTGCATAACTCTTTTGATGATCTAAAGCTTGCTTTAGTTTCCCTTTTATCAACCTCATCTGATCATCCATCTTCCTAAGCATGTCAGGACCAATCACTATTCCATCTTCCACTTTGTCCCAACTAATAGGTGTTTGACACCTATGCCCATAAAGAGCTTCAAAAGGTACCATCCCCAATGATGCATGGTATGAATTGTTGTAAGCGAACTCCACCAATGGAAGATACTCCTCCCATTTGTGTTTCTAATCCATACAATACATCCTTAGAAGGTCTTCTACTACCTGATTGACTCTTTCCATCTAACCATCCGTTTGAGGATGATATGCCAAACTGAAATTCAATTTATATCCCAATGTTGCATTCAGAGTTGTCAAAAATTTGGAAGTCATGCAAGTGTCTCAATCTGAAATGATCATCTCTGACACTCCATGCAATCAGAAGATTTCCTGGACAAACTTCTTAGCTAATACCAGTGATCCATTTAAAAGATTCATTGGGATAAAATGTGCTACTTTCATCAACTTGTCCACAACTACCAAGACGACATCATGTCAATTCTTGGACATGGGCAACCACTGAATGAAATCCATACTTATTACTTGCCACTTATGTTCTAGTACACTATGTGGGTATAGAAGCCTTGCTAGATGCACATGCTCAACCTTGAATCACTAGCACTCCAAACATAGAACCACAAATTTTGATACATCCTTCTTAAGTCTAGGCCAAAAATACAATGGTCTCACTCCATCATCTTTGTCACTCCAAGGTGCCCTGATTATGGCACATTGTGGATCTCCTCGAGAACTAATTTTTTCAACTCCCATTAGTTAGGAATATACATCCTTCCTTGATATCATAAAAGTCCATCTGGCTCAATCACATATCCATCAAATCAATGATCTAATGGATCTACTTCTAAAGCTTGCTTTACTCTATCATAATGCTAATCCCTCTGAAGATTCTAAATTTCTTTCTATCTCAAATTTGATCTCATGGTAACCATGGTAGCCAGATGTATTCTCCTACTAACAACATCTATTGTTCTATTCTCCTTTCCTTTTATGTACTCAATTCCAAAGTCATACTCACTAAGGAATTCTACCACCTTCTCTGTCATGTATTAAGATTAGGTTAACTGAAAATGTACTTGAGCCCTAAATGATTTGTCTTTAACTCAAAGGTCTTACCTAGAAGATAATGTCTCCACATTTGAAGTTCATGAACTATGGTAGCTAACTCAAGGTAATGTGGCACATAGTTTAACTCATATTGCTTTAACTTCCTTGACTCATATGTAACTACTTGCTTATTTTACATCAGCACTCCTCCTAGTCCTTCTCCTAAAGCATCAGTTATAACTATGAAATGACCTTTAGGATCTGGTATGGTCAAGATAGGATTTGTTGTGATCATTTCTTTTAACACTTCGAAAGCTTGCTCACACCTTTATGCCCATTCAAACTTTTTACCTTTCTTTTGTAGTGAGGTAATTGGTGCTACTATAGTTGAGAATCATTCCACAAACTTTCTATAATATCCTACAAGTCCCATAAAACTTTTGACTTCTGTCACACTCTAGGGTGCATGCCATTCCATTATCACCTTAATCTTCTTAGGGTCAACTGCAATCCCTTCAGTTGAGATCACATGACCAAGATAGTGCACCTTGTCTTGATAGAATGTATACTTAGATAGATTACCATAAAGTTTTTGCTCTCTTAGGTGTTGTAAGACTATCCTCAAATGCTTTTCATGCTCTTCCACTGATTTAGAGTATATCAAAATATCATCAAGAAAGATCAAGACAAAATCATCTAAGCAATCATTGAATATGTTATTCATCAAATTCATGAAGGTTATTGGAGCATTAGTCAACCTAAGTGAGCTGTGAACTCATAGTGACCATAGTGAGTTCTAAAAGCTATTTTTGAGATGTCCTCATCCTTAATCCACAACTGGTGATAGCCAAATCTCAGGTCTATCTTTGAGAACATTGTAGCTCCCTTCATTTGATCAAAGAGCTCATCTATTCTTGGAAGTGGGTACTTGTTCTTTATAGTAGCTTTGTTAAGCATCCTATAATCAATGCATAAATGCAAAGTCCCATCCTTCTTCTTTACAAAGATTATTAGTGCACCCCATGGAGACATGCTAGGTCTTATGAACCCTTGGTTCAACAACTACAATTGTGCTTTAAGCTCATACAATTCAGTAGTAGTCATCTTGTAGGGCTCCTTAGATTGAAGCTCAGTCCCTCGTAGCAAATCAATTGAGAAGTCAAATTCTCTCTTCAATGGTAACTCTATTAGCTCCACATGAAACACATCTTAGAATTCTCTAAGGATTGGGTAGTTATTAAATGTTGGCTCCTCATTATCAAGGTCTTTTACTTGGATGGCATAAATGACACACCCTTTCCTCTTAGCTTTCTTTAACTGCATAGCTGAGATTTGTCTAAGTTGCAAGGGTCTCTTAGATCAATTAATCTCCACCTAATTCCCTAGGTAATCCAAACATCTAACAACCTTGTATTTACAGTTTACTAATGACTTATGTTTAGCTAACTAGTTGATCTCCAATATCACATCGTAAGACCCTAAAGATGCTACATATAAATTAACTCGTGTTTGAAAACTTGGGAGCTCTAATTCACTGCATGCAATACATGAGTCTACTCACTTTTCTGCTCTATTGCCATACTATACCATCCAAGAGTTTTCCATATGCCCAGGTCTAATAGATAACTTTGATACTACTCTTGGATCTACAAAATATTCTATGGTACTAGTATCAATCAAAATAGAAACAGGTAGTCCATAGAGCTTACCTTTAAATTATATAGGAGCTACCTAAAAGTCAGCTTACCAAATGTCCATGGCTACATGTATCTAGTGCAGAGGTGCTCCCTGCTAGTTCCTATTTCCTCTTCCTATTGATCTCTAAGGACAAGTGTTAGTGTAATTCTCTCCTCCACAAACATAGCATCTGCCATGAGGTGTCTTTGGTCCCTCTAATCTATCCTATTGGTTATTATTGCGGTTGTTATTATTGTAGCCACCCCTTTCATTTCCTTTATTCTAGTTTCCACCATTCCTATCCTAAGAGTTGTTACCTATCTTCAAATCTCTAATCTATCGACTGTTATTACCTTGATTACTATTTTGATTATTGTTCTAATGGTTATTCTGTGATCTCTTGTTTGTAAAATTTGCATCTCAAAACTTACGATAGCTGGCTGCTTGTTGCAGCTTCTGCTCTTGGGTAAATGCAAGAAGTTGTGTCCACTTAAGGTGGAAGTTTCAGAGTTAGAAAAAAATCCAAAATTGGGTGACTTAAAATAGGATCCCATTCTGTATCACGATCCCGAGCCTAAAATCCAAAATAGGATCCCGTTCCTTAACATGATACCAAACCTAAAACCAAAAATGGGATCTCGTTTTGAAAAAGTATTAAATTTTTAAAAAAATGGCAAAGACCCCATTTTTCCCAGCGACAGGCAACAGCTGAGAACGGGATCCTGAGTTGAGTCACCATCAAAACAGCAGGTAAGTGGATTTTTCCACTTCTACAATTTAGCAATGAATCTTTTGAAGTTTCCCTTGTTTGTTTTGGTGTAAAATACAATCAAAATTTAAATTGTAAATTGTTATTTAGGGTTTCTGTTTATGAAATCAATAGCTATTTTTTGACATTTTAGTTGTAAAATACAATTGAAATTTTGAAAGACTATATCATATAAAAGGATAGAATTTGAACAAACTGTCAAAATTTTGTTTAAATTTGAGAATTGAATAGCTGTATTTAGACATTTTAGCTACAAACACAATTGAAATTTTAAAAATACTATATCATATGAAAGGAGAGATTTTGAACAAACTGTCAAAATTTGATTTCAATTTGAGTGTTGAATAGCTGTATTTAGACATTTTAGCTGTAAAAATACAATTGAAATTTTGAAATGACTGTATCATATGAAAGGAGAGATTTTGAATAAACTGTAAAAAATTATATAGCATTAGGATGATATATATATTTGGTTTTTATAAAATTTACTTATATTAATGTATATCATTGTATTTTAAAGGTATTATTGAATAGGTAACTATCATGTAAAAAAATTACAACAAACCATAATAAAATCTTTATCACGTCCTTCATAATCAAACCTTTAGAGACAACCAACTAATCAAGAATTGAGAAAATTTTACATTTTTTGTGATAGCCAACTAATCAAGAATGAAATCAAGCCAACAAATGTAACTTTAGAGACACTTGTAGTTGTCCTCACTAGCTAGGTTATGCCCCTGGGATGAACATTGTGATGTTAATTGTGATACGAGCCTAACCTCATTGGTAATGCTTCCCCTAATCTTAATGACATTGATGTAAAACCCACTCATGATCCTTACGAAGATCTTGCCACCACTAACCTCTTTCATGATAGGTCACTATCCTCACCATCTCCTTAGACCTATAATACCTTGAGCTTATTGATTGGGACCAACACAACCCTTTATGATTTGATGTTTTCCAAAATGATGAAGCCATCATGAAACTTATGAAGTGTCAAGACCACATCCCCATTGTAATCATAAGAAAGACTTTTCCACCATACTTAACACCTATGCTTATTTTGGAGAGAAAGAAGAACCCTTTAGTCCTAAGGCACCCTAGTAGGCATAATAGCAACAAGATATAAGAAGAAACTTGTGATCGATTAAAATGATACAATAAAAATGGACAATTCCCAAGAGCTTCAAGCAATGACAAACTTCACCTTCCATTAGATACCACTCAGATACAAGATGACTCCCCTCTCCTTGTTGAGCATGCTATAGACATCAACTTGTGAATAGAAGAGGACCCTAAACTCTCTAAGATAGTAGCTCCACTGGACCTTGACATCAAAGAAGGCATAACCATCACCCTTAAAGATTACTCTAATTTCTTCATTTGGTCTTATGGTGATATGCCTTGAGACTCCATCTTTAAAGGCATGCATCATCTTGTGGTTCACCTCAATGCCAAACCTATTCAATAAAAGCTACGCAAAATGCACCCCCAAGTAGCCCTCTTGGTCAAAGAAGAATTGTATAAACTCTTAGATGTGGGGTTCATGAACAGACTATTACTTATCCTAAATGGGTCTCTAATGTGCTCTTAGTTAGCAAGAAAACTAAGGGAATTCATATTTGCACTAACTTTTGAGACATCAAAAAAGGATACCCTAAAGATAACTTTTCTCTACCAAACATTGATATGATCGTGGATCTCATAGCCATATATATAAAATGTTATCATTAATATGGATATAATATTCCTTAAAACATTTGAGTTAGACATGGAGACACCTAGATTATGGAGAGGTCTATGTAAGAAAACACCTCCTGTAGACTCAACACAAACTTATCCCTCAACCCGCTAAATTGTGACTTACATCATTTGATTACCCTGGAACACACTATAGACAACTCTATACAAATTTGGCAAAAGATATTTTCTCCTAACAGAAACTTGTATATGTAGAAGTATCTACTACTACATTAGATTTGATATACTTCTTAAAAGGAAAGAGTTAGGACTAACAACTAAATAGAAAATAATAATTTTGCATATAGGAAATAGGAAACAAAATCGAGCTAGAACCATCTTGACTAATTTATCTTTTTCTAGCTAGATTGAATCCCTATGATCATGTAAGTTAAAAACAAAGCATCAAATTCTTCATTAAATTTAATTCACAAATCATCAGAATATATTCATCTTCATACTCAGATTAGTCAGGTCTAGGCAACTAGTAACTTCAATCCTATCTCCATTATCAAATTTGGTTGCCATAGGCAACTTCACCAAATTTAGGTTTTCAAATTATGTGGCATGCACAAGATATCCACCTCAAGGTAGTTCTCCAAGTCTAGTTATAGTCTTGCAGATGTTCATTATGATTCTACCTAGGTGGTATGATTGTCCATTGGTTTCTAGATGACACCATTCAATAGCATATCTATGCATCTAAACATTCACCCAAGTCATTGATATATATTGATATATTGAACATTCACCCTTCATTTAATCAAAGCATCAAATTCTTCATTAAATTTAAATCACAAATCATCATAATATATTCATCTTCATACTCAGATTAAGTCCTAGGAAACTAGTAGTCAATCCTAGATCTCCATTATCAAATTTGGTTGCCATAGCCTACAACTTCACCAAATTTAGGTTTTTAGATCATGTGGCATGCACAAGATATCCACCTCAAGGTAGTTTTCCAAGTCTAGTTATAGTCTGAAGCAGATGTTCATTATGATTCTACCTAGGTGGTATGATAGTGCACTGGTTTCTATGACATCATTCAATAGCATAGATGCATCTATTCTAATTCATTTCTTTTGTCCAAAATGGTTGTGACAATAAAAAAGAAGCTTATTGAACTCATAATCAATAGGAAACCCCTGGTCATAATAGGTCTTGAATTTGTTACCAATGATTGTGAGTTCCTTGTAGAATATGATGAACGTTTTGAACAAGAGAACCTTGTAGACCATGATGCATATCTTGATTTAAACTTGAACATTATCGTCATGTGAATGCTTTTAGCCATCCTACAACCTCCTATCACCCTTCATCCTCTTATAGGGATATGCCACACAACCTCTCCAAGTTGACCATGCCAAACCCAAAGTCACAATCCCAAGAGGTCCCTAATTTCCTCCCAATGATCATGAGAACCTTGTAGATCATGATGCATATATTTTGAACAAGACTATCAAGTTCCTTCGCAACAAGAATGTGCAAGTCCAAGTTACCCTTTTCACCAAGATCAAGTGTCCTTAAGTCCTTATGTTACCTTTGACAAGGGGAACACCACTCTAGATTATGCATCTTATGGGTATCCTTCATCATCATCCAATCGAATGCCTATCCAAGAGCCTACTAGTCCTATCCCAACACCACCATGTAATCCCAATCCTAATTCATTGGTCCATCCACCTTCTAATCCATCAATCCCTTCATTACCCTCACCACCATCTAATCCTCTAACTTCACATCTTAAATTTAAATCACCTCTCTTAAATGACCTCTATAGACATGTACTATGAACTATATTACTTGAAGACAAACCTATATGCTATCCCTCTCTATTAAGTTTGATCACTCCCAATCCTAATCCATTTCCTCCTATTATCCATCCACCTAATCCTAGACATTCACCCTTCATTGATATATATTGATAGTTTAAAATAGAGTTTTAAATTGTTCTTAAGGTTTGGGACAATCATCTAGTGTTAAGATCTAGTGCAAATTAAGAGTTATTTAGACTTTAAATTAAATGGGCTTAGTCTGAAGCTAAATAACACACATAAGAGTCAAGTGATGAACAACTAAATAGAAAACAACAATTGCAAATAGGAAATAGGAAACAAAATCAAGTTAGAGTTCACCATCAACTAGTATGTTTTTCTAGCTAGATCATCCCTACAATCACAAGTTAAACAAAACATCCTAGAACCTTCTTACCTCATCATCTATCTTAAAAGTGGAAGATTTAATCATTACCACATGTATGGTTATATGTCTCTTTAATTATCTAGATAATGCAATTGAATCTCTAAAGTTCACATTCAATTATTTCCTTTTTCCTATCAAATGGTAAGGATTCACTCAAATTTTCACATACTCTTGAACACATATATCCAATTTATGAATTCATGATTGATCCAATGCTCAAACCAATGCAAGCATGACTATTGTTTGTTGACCAAGCTTATTAGTCATATTTAGTTAGAGAAATTCATCCAAAACCATTACAAACTATTTGTAGTTTTGCCATAGGAAATGTTGGATCTCCTAGAATGAGTACATAACATCAAACCAATAGCCAACTCCATAGAAAAATTAACAAAATTGAAACCTTGGACCTAACATATGATAACAAACCTTGAGAAAAAATTCATTATGTTAGTCCTAATAGCCCTACTAGTAAATTGATCTTTCTTGTCTCCCTCACTATAAATAATAGCTCTCGAATGAAAATCCCTTGATTTCAATTTGAAAATTACATCTAGTTCAAGTTATATAATAGCTCTCTTACATTTTGAAATTTGTACATGCATGTATACATTATCTGTATGTTTAATTTAAATTTATTTCAAGTGTAATTTCTTGTTCACACACACACACACACACACACACACACACACACACACATATATATATTCTTGATTTAATTTTAAATTTGTACTCAATTTTGTATGTTTATATGTATATATGCAGGTTCATATCTATTTATATATATATATATATATATATATATATATATATATCATGAATCTAGATGATATTCACTTTGATGTTGAGGACTTCCTCAATGCACAAGATGATCCAGCCCCACCCGCACCCACACCCCCAGCACCAGATGCCCCACCTCTAGATGCCCCACCTCTAGATGACCCACCTCCACCCCCATGTCCACCCCCACCTGGAACTGACCAGGCTCTCTTGCGAGCCATAATTAATGAAAATGTGGATTCCATACAAGAAAAATTGAATTCCATTCGTAATGAACAATTCATGCCACCTCACGTGGTACGTTTTGCAACTTTGATGCAAAACATTGTAGATTCTGTGAGGTCTATTGACTCAAGCTTCAATGGATTCTAGAAATGGAGAGAGAAGAGGCACCAATTTTATGTTGATTGCCTCTCCTATAAGATTATTTTGGATCTTAAAATCACAAAAGCTCATTTAGCGCATTATTTTAGACATCCCATTACAAAAGAACCTATTCCTACAAATAAGAAAAGAATATCAATTAGGTGGTGTAGGCATGAAGGAATGTCTACCAATTTTTGGAATAGATGGTGGATGGTGTTTGATTATCCACCTCATGCTAATTGTGAGGTTCCTTTATATTTTTTGAGAAAATTATATGCAGAGTTTGTTTTGAATAAAAAACCCAACTACTTTGATTTTAGATCATTCCAGGGTATTGGTGGTGGCATGCCACAACAGAGGTTGGGGGCATGGGTTGATCCCCAATGACCCGTGCTTGTTCAACCTCTTATTGAACCTCCTGTTGCTGCCATTCCTTCGCCCTTCCAGCATCATGCAGTGGTATCCACACTAGGCACATTGAGTGCACTCTCAGGTAGCCTACATGAGCAGACTTCTACGATGGTAGCTCAGGTTAGAGAGCATGGAGGAGTTGATGATGGAAGTGGTCCTAGTACCACTCCACATGTGTTGATGCCTCATACATGTACGAGTTGCAATCAGTTGTGTTATGGACCTTATCAAGCAGTTGCACCCACTTCAGCTACACATGCATCATCTGATAATGTGGGCACTACATCATTTGTTGATTATCTATTTGTTGAGGATCATCCCACTGATCATTCGACACAGGTATATATATAGGTTATGTACACATGTTGAATTTATAACAATTTTTTAAGCACGTGTTTTTAATCAACATATAGATCAATTAAATTGTAATATTTTAACAATTGAATTGTTTAGTGTAGATGATGGCAACAGGGACCATTGATCAAATTAATTTTTCATTGACACCTATTCATCTCGGGCACCCATTTGGGGTACATTTTCAATGATTTATATTTTAAATATTAATTTTATTTACTTGATTTTAATTTGTAATCTAGTCTTGAATGTGTGTACCATTAAATATTTATGAACTGGTTCAGGGTTCTTCCACATTGAATCCTCCATCTTAGGGTGTCTTGAGCGCTCCTCCATCATTGGGCATCTCACATAACACTCTTACAGTATGTATATTGTTTTAAAAAACTATATATACTTAGATTTTTCTATTTTGATATCACTATATCTGAAAATGTGCACATGTACTATTTAATATATATTAAAAATATGTCTATGTAGGTTGACACAACAATGAGGATGGGCATTGCATAACACTTGGATAATCCAAGTTTATATCAGGAGTCGACTACATTTTAGGTTGTTCAAAAAC
This sequence comes from Cunninghamia lanceolata, assembly GCA_027924645.1. Classification (NCBI taxonomy): domain Eukaryota; kingdom Viridiplantae; phylum Streptophyta; class Pinopsida; order Cupressales; family Cupressaceae; genus Cunninghamia; species Cunninghamia lanceolata. The sequence continues at coordinate 18,108,072 of BSBN01000049.1, forward strand.
GTATAACATGTACACAAGTCAATTATATATATGTTTTAAAAGCTAATTTGTACACACATGTGCTAACTTATAAATGACCTTGTAGGAGCTTGTTAGTGACACCTTTCATCAACACATAACACATGCAGAGCAGGAGGACAGAGGAGATGGACAGCTTGATATGATATAATTTAAAATTTAGATTATATTTAAATTTAATTAAAATATACATTGTGAACTTAAAGTAAATTTCTTGATAGATATATATATGTTGACATGTGTTCAAAATTCTTTTTCTTTTATAGCTTGAGACATGTCATGTAGCTAAGCTTGTAGAGACGGGTCCTAGAATAGAGGATGCACAACAAGTTCCTCTTCCGGTATAATAATTTAAATATGATAACTTATAAATTAAATTGAATTAAATCATTTTTAATATCATCTTACATCTAATTTCAACTTGAACTTTCTCTTGTATTAAATAGATTGATTCAGAGCATGTAGAGACAGGTCCAGGTGCACCAGAGCATGCCTCTCAGCCTCACATGGTAATTTAATTTTATGATAAAAATTATAAATTTAAAAAAATTGCCATTAAATCATTTTTAATCATCTTACATCTGATTTCATCTAAATCTTTCTCTTCTATAGAGTGATTCAGGTCATCTAAGTAGTTCGCATGGTGTGAAGAGGACTCTTGATTATAGAGATAGTATGTGATAGGTTAAATTGAACACGGGCTACATAATTTGACTATTTCATGGACTATGTTATATTATACTATTTGTCATGGACTTTATATATATATATATATATATATATATATATATATATATATATATATTGTTGAACATGGACTTTATATTTTGAATGTATGGGACTTTGTACATTTTTTGAACATGGACTTGGAGTTTATACAACCTGACTTTATATTTAAATAGTTTATAATTATGGATTTTTTAAGGTTAAATATATTTGTAATCTTCCCCTTGTGACTTTATATAAAGGAAGTTGTAAATGACTTTATATATTTACATACTCTTTTGTTTGGTTGAAAAGTATTTTATAATTTAACAAATTTATAAGTAGTTCTTTCCAAAACTTGTATATGCAAAAAAAACCACTTGAAAAAACATGTTTTGAACCTGTCTTATTTGATTTGAATCCTAGGAGGATTAGAGGATGTCCAAACTTGTAATTTAGTGTGTTATGTTATAGAATTTGTAGTTCATATCCATAAAAAACTCTAGATTAGTATGCAAATACACATTCAATATGAGCATAAGACTTTTGTAATATAATTGTATTTGATGAAAGAAGAATTGTATAGTGTTACACATGCCACAATTTAATGGTATGAACTTAGATCTATCTATACATTATATAAACCCTATAAAGTACAATAGAATAGAGCATATAAACCCTGACAAGATATCCAAATATGATAAACTAATTAGAAATTATTGATCTAAAAAACCCTAATGAAAGAGAAACCCTAAGGGGGAACCTTAAGTCATGTAAGCAATGTTGGGTTCACTAATAAATGTAAATAAATAAATGATTTATGTATAAATTATCTAGGCTAATTAATCTAATGCAAATAATTAAGCATTATTAAACCAGATAAAATCTAGAGTCGGGTTGATAAATTGATAGTAATAATATGATAATTAAATGAGGAATTAATTACTTAGTTCTAATATCAACAATAGAAGAATAATGTTGATGATGTGCAAAATTGATTCACCACTTGTTGATGCATATTTTGTCACAATAATATATGAAACTAGTTGTTCCCTACTTGAAAGGGAACTTCTTCCCCCAAGGTTCTTTATCAGAAAATTTGGTTTGTGTGAATAACATAGTGGTAGATGTCAATTGTCCCATATGAGGGGCTCCAATGAAATCAAAGGAATGAAACACAAGGCATTTCTTGCAATTATTATTGTTACTTAGTAAGAAAGATAAAGCAAACATGTACATGTTCAGTTTTAGACATTCATTAATAATTTCATACATGAATACATACAAGTCCTACCAAGGAATTTTAATAGTTTCAAACATGGTAAAAATTTAACATCTTAGACTCTAGATACTAATCTAGAATACTTTAAGTTTAATCCCAATCTAATAGATTTTATTTAAGAAAATTGCAAAATAAAGGTGAGAAGGAGAAGCTACACTCTTCAATTGCTTTGTCTTGGTAAGATTTATTAGTGGATCTTTGGCTACCCTTGTGCCCCATTTCTTGATAACCTTCACTAATAATAGCCAAAAGAGAATAGCCAATAATAACTAAAACAGAACAAAAGAAAGGAAAATATTTTTAGGTGATGCAAGATTGCTCATCCCCTAAGATGTTGTTGCATCAAGTTCCCTTGTTTAAAAAATATATGTTCAAAATATACAATATTCATAAGTCTTCATTTGGGGGTTGTGACCTATTGCAAAAATAAACATTGAATGAAGTATTTAGAGCTTTTGCACCATGATTAAGCTAAAACAACATTTGAATACCTCAGGAAAAAAAAAATTAGTTTTCAAGAAGCAATAACAAAAATGCACAAATTTTATAGGTATATTGATAAACTAAAACACAATTTTGCAAGAGAATAATAAAGTAAGGAGCAAATACCATTCCATAACTAATCAATCCAGTACAAAACATGAATCATCAATTATTTTCCCACAATTTGCAAAATCTTTAACACAAGGCTAAACAATCGATTTTGCATATAGCACAACAAGATCCATCATTGATATAGCAGGTCTTCACGCCACCTGATATAAAAATAATACAAGCAATTTATCAATATATCATCAAAACATGTATTTCAAAACTATCTATATATACACAATTTGTACCTATATTTACAAGTGCCTCTCAAGTTTTTGTTTCAAAGTATGTGATGAATTTGTGATGATAGCCTAAGGATATAAAAGGACAATTTAAATCAATTTCAACTAATAACGCACAAGAAATATCAAAACATGTATTTAATGTATTTAAAAGAACAATATAAATCTATTTAACTATATTTACCTATTCCATTGTACCATCTACATCCTCTCTTTTTTCCAACGCATTGATGATTGTCTCATGGTCTTCCATAGAAATTTTCCATAGCTCTTTATTTGTAGGTTTTCCACGATACCTCTCCAGTTTTATATTTGTTGCCAACACCAAATGTGAGTAGTGTATAATCTTCTTATGTGTTTCATAATCTTGGAATGCAGGCAAACCATTCTTCTTTTTTAGGTATTTTCGTAGCCAAGTGCCAACAACCACCACCAAACCTATTGGATAATGATAGCCATCATCAAAGAAATTCATAAATGTTTCTTAAGGGGATCAAAGAAGTTCTTAAAATTTGCTTAAGGGGATCAAAGACTTGTTATCAAAATTTGCTTAAGGGGATCACCAAACCTGTTGGATAAGGAAAGCCATCATCATCTTCTCAAGGTGTTGTTAACTTATGTTTAGTCTCCACACAACAAGCCAACCAATATTCTATCTCCTCTTCATTCTTCTTTGGTGCAACAACAGCATACATATGTCCGACAAATAAATTTTGATTCAATAACTTGCACATGTCCATAAAATTTGACCAATCAACATACATGCATTCATATGTACACATATAAATAAATAAAAGCACTACAAATTAGTAATGAAGTGAAATAAAATAAAATAATTTGAATTAAATTACCTTCCTATATAAGGTCTAAAACACGGTCATAATCATATGATGCAAACAGTTGATCATTGTCTTCAATTGTTGTTTCATTTTGATCATGTGCTTGTGCAAGTGTCAATGGTCTTTGCTTCCACTCTTCAACCCATTTTGTATTCTCACATGCTTCGCAATCTCCTGAAATACAAAACTGACAAAAACATGCAAGCTCCCTTGTCTAGATAGTCCATGTACTTGCATTCGAACTCCTAAATGAATGCCATTTAGTAGATCCACTGATTGTCTGACAATCAAGTCTAGGTAGAATTTTTTCTTCTTCAACCAACCAAAAGAATCGATGAACTGTAGAGTACTTGCTTGATCCAGGTGTACATAATCTTGTATGGCACCAATCTACAATCCCACATGCATCTTTAAATTTTACTGCATCCTCAAATTTCAATTGTTGTCTAGCAAGAATTCTTTTAACACACGCACCAGCTCCATCATGTTCTCCTTTACCATGTCCAGCTTCAAAAAAACTCCACATATGTTGGACATTATTCTCCTTGTGAACCCTACTTAACCAACAGAACATTCGAGCATTCTTGAACTGCCCCGTACAATTATTTGACCATATAAGATGTTCAGTCATCTAGATTCCTCTTTCTCTTAAATTTGTATAAAATATATTGAAACAATATTGAACAAAATCTAATGAGTGTAACTGGTTGTCACTCAAATAGAAATGATACTCCCTCAAAACTTTTCTATCATTCTCTGTGCTATCATCTACATGTCTATAAACAATATGAACAAACATAGCAACCTACACTGAATTGTAATATTGTGATTGAATTTCCTATTGCAGAGCTAAAGTATAGTTTTCCACAAAATCAACCACTGATAGTATAGTACCAACTAGAAATGTGTTTCTACATTCACGAAATTTTCCATCAAGCCATCGAGCTTGTTGAGAGTGCTTGACATATTTTGGTACAATTTTACTCTTAAATTCTGATATGAATGCATGCACACTAACATTTTCTATAATTAAATCACAACGCTTTCCAAATTTTCCATCTTTTAAAGAATATTCAACATTCCTAAATCTTTTAACATCCACTAATTGTTGTCCAAAATCATTTTCAACACTTTCATGCATACAATCTCTTAACAAAGAAAGATTGCCACAACTAGTGCATTATCCAGAAATACATGAACTTAAATAAAATGATTTTTCATTAGATCTTTCACAGAACAAACTTGATATAAACTCTTTATTGCTTCAGTTGGCATATTAATATCACATTCCTGTATAATCATGTTACTATGTAAAGTACAACGTATATATTGAAACACATCATAATAACAACAAAATTAAACATGCATTTTACAACAACAAGATATTCGTTGCTTATTAATCTTTACATACCATGGTTTGCATTTTTCAAAAGATCTTTGACTTATTTTAATATTATCAGGTAACACTAATTCATCACAAAATTTTCTATAAAATTCAGTTTGCATTGTATCTAATAGGTGTTTTGGATCAGGATCGTGAACTTTGGACCCCACTCTTAATTTTAAAACATCTCTAGCATTAGATGATACCCTAGTATTATCATGCCAATATTTTTCAATCAAAGATCTGATTTCAACATTTAGTTTCATGTCAGATCTCGAGAGTTGACCACTAAAACTCCACATTGGTTAATTGGATCATTTTCTATACTTTCTCTTCTTTTTTCCGCTCTTACCAATGTTTTAGGATGTATTTTTAGAATTCCACTAATATTGCTTACCATTCTTCTATTCAAAGTTGTTTTATTCACTATAGCAGTTGTTATAGCTCGTCTTGCTACATTCTTATCTTTGGATCGACTATTACTTCCAATAGACTCAATGGCACTAGCAACAGTAGACATAGCATGTTTTAGTGATTGATCTTTTCTTCTTGGTTTAACAAAAATGCCTAACATTTTCATTACTTTTCTCATTTTTCACATTCTCGTTAATTGCATCATTAGTTGACATTGAAATGATAGTTTTTTACGATAAAAAAATTCCTTGTATAATCTATTGGCATGTGTTCTTATTTGTCTCCAAGAAATTTTACCAGGAAGATTATCCAAAACATCTCTTTCAATTTTGAAAAAATAATTCTCATTTTCAACATCACATCCTGGATTTTCATTTTGATTTTCAACTTTAAAACGGTTTTCATTTTCATTTTCAACAACAAAACGGTTTTCATTTTCATTTTCAACAAAAGCATTTTCATTTTCAACAGAAGGATTTTCATTTTCGTTTTCAACAACAATTTGTTTCAAATTTTGATCTCTAAGAATATTATCAATCTCAACATTGTTATATCCAGCTTGTTTTAAATCTCCTATCAACACTATTTCCATTTCATTCAAAGGTGGATTTGAAGAAGTACCTGGATTTGTGCCCATTGAAACATTCTCCATAGCATTGACAGAGGGATTTGAAGACATACCAGGAGTAGTTTGTATAATCGTATTAGTTTCCACATTCACCTCTTGCAAATTCGCATCATCTACATCCATGGTCTCGTCAATGTTTTTATCTTCAATAGTTGTGGAATTGGATGCTTCAACATTATTCATTGATTGAATCTTTATTCTTCTATCTCTTTGTCTTTTTGCCTCCTCTCTCTTTGCTTCAATTTCTTCAGGGGTTAATACCTTCCTATCTTTTCTCTTATTATGACTTTGTGATCCCATGATTCAAAAATTTATCAAGCATGTACAAATGAATGTCAAAAACTTGAATGCCTTTCTTCTTTGTTCAAGTCCATCAAACAAGTATCAATTCAACAAAATTTCACTCAAACAGTGTCTCAATGATGGCTTCTATCAAAATTCAAACAACATTCAAAGTTGATGGACCTGCAAAAGAAAATAAGATGGTACAGAATGATGTAAATGTCACTGTTGGCCATACTGTAGAGCAAGTTATAGGGCTGATAGTCATAGTACAGTCTTATTAAAAAAATGGACAAATAATAAACAGGATCCCGTTTTGTTTTGCATCGGTGGAGTAAGAAACGAGATCCCATTATTTAAAATTTGAATTTTAAGCTCGGGTTTTGCTTTGTAACTCAGTTCGGGAAATGCTTTGGGGACCCGAACCTGACCTCTAGACTTGGTTTGACTTGCAACTTGAAGGTCCTTGAAGGTCCTGTCAATGTCACAACAAAATAGTGACTTTGGGCATATATCTGAAGGTGTATTTTGCAAAATATTTTGACAAAATTAAAACCCATTATAGATGAGACAGTGTAGATTCTAAATATGTAGTTTTTTTACAATTGGATTAATTTTTCTATTTTTTAATCAATTTCTAATGAAATAGGTCCATAAAGTTGAATTATCAAGGTTTTTTAGTATTTTCATAACTTTTTATTAAAAAAATTGTTAAAAAAATGTAGGAAAACGTACTTTAGACAATTCTTTTCAATTTAAAAAAAATTAAAAAATGTTAAGTTTAGGTCATCTTATATGTGACGTACACGATGATTTTTTAAAAGACAAAAAATGGCCAATAAAAAATTAATAAAAAAACAAATATTCAATAAAAAATTACAAAAAAATTGTTGATAACTGAGATGGGGGGTGAATCAGTTATCCTAATTATTTCTGCTTTCTGAACTTTCTTAATAATCAATGCAACATTAATTCAAATAAGCAAACATAACTATGAAATGGAAATACACATGACACAATATTTTTGACGTGGAAACCCTGTTAAGGGAGAAAACCACGGGGTGATTAACCCAAGATTGTATTCTCTATTAGAAGAATGGAAATACAAAATGACACTTGCCAATTAGGGCTCACTACCTGAGCACACTGCTCACAAGAGGCACACTGCCTACAAGAGACTCACTGTCTACAAAAAAATGTAAAGTAATACTTGAACTGATTGGGAGCATCTACATATGCTAGAGTTTAGTTCCGGTTAGGTTCAGTACATTGATCTGCTGCACTTCATCTTTCTTTTTCTTTTATACTGCTTTCCCTTCACATACCGGATCTTCCTTACTGCTCTTCTTCTTTTATTCACACATTACCAACAATCACTTCTCACAACTAAATCCATCTTGTATAAATATCCGCACAAGCGATTTCATCACCTTTCAAGTCGGCATCCAGAATAGTCAATCTTTTCACAAACTCTGATCTGTTAGCTGAATCCTTGCACATCAAGTAATGCAGATCAAGCATATACTTGTAGAAGTCATCAATTACGTCGACCAAACATAACTTATGCCTTAAGAACCTTTTCCATCATCAGTAGCACATCCAAAATAAAGTTTGATGTTCTGCCAGTCGGTTCTTCCTCTGTTCACACTGTCACTTGGGAACCTGACACTCAAACATTCATATCTCTTTGTCCTTTCCACACCAGAGACTCAAACCCTGGAATCTATCAGTCAAGATACTCCTCTTGACTTCGCCAAATCAGCACTATACCAAGATACTTCCTCTGAGAGATCTGAACCTGACTGTCGGCCCTCACCACATGCTCTGTTCTTGTTTACTGAACCACAACATTCTTCACTCTGACTTCCGGTAGAGACACACCATGTCCTACGGATGTGTGGGATGAACTTTGTTGCCATCAATGACAACAATCATGAATCCATATAGTGTCTCTTGCCAACAATCTCCCCCTTTGGCATTGATGGCAACACTTGGTGAAAAATGACTAAGTGTTTACAATATGCTCCCCCTTGGCTGATGCTCTGTTATTATATACATTTTCCAGAGCTCCCCCTTAGTTGGATTCCTCATTTTTCACTTCTCCTCACTCCCCCTTTGACATCAATGGCAAAGGGTAGGGTCCACATACCAAAATTTTCAAAAATTCAACTATACTTAGTCTCATAAGTATATTTTCTAGTTATACTTTACATAAACTTTAGTATATCTGAAAAATATTTGTCAATTGTACAACTTCTATTGCCCAACTCACCTTCATCCTATCCAAAATTGAGATGTGGTCACTTAACAGGAATGCAAAAGCTTCTACCTTCTTAAGATCTGTAGGATCATTGGTTCAGGCAGTAATCTGAGCCTCACTTATGGCCTCATGCATGGCCTCTAACTTAGGGATAATGATCCTTCTAAGTTCACCCATCTGGCTAATTATGTTCTTCCTTTCCTTCTCAAAATTTTTTATTGCATTTGTGATTGCAATAGTCTGAAACTCTTGATTTACTACGGAGGATGAGAGAGAATCAAAACTTTGAGACAAACTTAGTAGTTTATCCTCTTGCTCTTTTATTTTCTCCTCAATATCTTTGGTCACTGTGGGCCAAGATAAGCAAAATTTGTACATATTTCTACCATCTTTAAGAGCATTTTCCAAGCTCTTTATCCCAATATCCATAACTCTCCTATCATTTGTTATCAAACCCTGTACTTCAGAGAATCTCTTATCCAAAAACTCCTTCCGAACCTTTTCTTCAGCTGACTTCTCTAGAGAATCAAAATGTGTGTTAACACTATTGACTAGAGTTTTGAGATTACTGGATGAGGAGGCTATGGGATCCTTCTAAAATGATGGCATAATCTTTTCTAGCACTCCGGAGGCAGCTTCTATCAACTCACAGTCTTCCATGTGAGACTTTAGGAGTTTTTCTTTAGCCTTTGCATTAGCAAATGAAGCTATCTTCATTATCTGTACTGGAGAAAGAGAATCAAAATTGAATGGTCCTTGTAGAAGCTCTAGTTCATCAATCTCCATTGTTTCTTTGTTCAGGAATTCTTGGACAGTTTTTGCAGTGTCTCTTGCCGGAGACAGATGTTTCTTCTCTTCTACATTCTTAGAGCTATCTCTTGGAGCTTTCTCTCCTTCTATATTCTTACCACTAGCAGTTGTGGTCTTCTCTGTTGAGGTCTTCTTTCCTTCTGCAACCTTGGTACTGTCATCTTCTTTTTCCTTCACCTCTGCTTCTTTCTCCTATATTCTTTCTTCTCCTTTATAGCTGGAGACTGTAGGGGAAACCGGAGGAGAGATATTTGTTTGTTCATGAGCCACTTTTTTTAGAGTAGAAGATTCCAAGTCCTTATCCTTTTCTACACTGGTGTCCATGGCTTGCTCAGTGGATTCTTTTTCAATACTTGTGGTCGAGGGGTCAGTACCCAAGTCCTCTATAATTGGAATGTTGAATTTCTTAACAGCATTTTGGAGGATCTCTTCGGTCTCTCTTTCCACTTTGTCGGTTTCACCAAGCATGAGTTGATTCATCCTGGCTTTACTCCGGAACTCATCCTTGCAATCTTTGAAGATCATGTTCATTTGTTGCGGAGTGATTGAAGGGAAGAGCTGAATGGCGACCTGTTCCTAGATCTCAAGATGGTGCAGGAGCACCTACCTGACAGCTGGCCTCCATGAGGCAGTTAGTTAGTTTAAGTCTTGTTAATGTTTTCAAGAAGGTCTGATAAGACCAATGCATGTAATAAGGTCATGTTGACCATACCTTACTATTTTTAGCTAGTTTGTTAGGACAGCTGTTATGCTGTAGGTCTGGTTGGATCTCCTAGCCACTTGGAGAGATTTCCCAGCCGCTTGGAGTTGGGTCAGTAGTGCTCACAAGAGATCCTATTTATGCATGAGGATCGGTTGGTTTTAGACATAGTATTGCATTGAGCAGAGGAGTTAGATTGCAGAGAGAGACTGAATATTGTATTTGCATCTTTTGAAATCAATAAAAAGATCCTGTTGTGTCAATTCTCTGTTTTGGATTCCATTGTGTGATCGATTTGCTGTTTTGGTGGTTTCATGGATTCGCTGATCCATTCCACCGGTTGATTCGTCGAATCGGTGGAATGGCTATGTACAGTAGATTAGGGTTTAGTCTGCATTTCATGTTTGTTTGCATGCAGGTGTGCAGGATCATTGTCAAAAGGTGTTGAGAACCCTAGCATGGGTATGTGCTAAGTCGTGCTGGTTGTTAGAGCCTGGAAAGTTGTCCAGGAAGTGGATCGGGTCACCCCAGGAGGTTCGGCGGATCGAATTTCGCTAAGTTTGGAAAATCCTTCGCAACAGCATCATCAGGATATTTCTGCGTATATCCTGCAGGTACTTCGGGCGTCATCCAAGTAGATGGAGGTGAGCATGATGCAATCATTTGCATAAGGTGAATGTGTTTTGGGGTGATCATCATCAGGTGTTGCCGAGGACGAGCGTATCGGCATAAGGTAGAAGATCGGGTTGATAAAACCATCGCGGGTCGATAATGTTAAGTTTGGCCGACAGCAGGATATTGAAGGAATTGCATGTGACGCCATCTTCATCAGGATAATCGTCATCGGGATATCGGGCAGCAGGATATTGAAGGAGCTGCATGTGACGTCATCATCATCAGGATAATCGTCATCAGGATATCGGGGTGACATAAGCATCGAAGGAAAGGTGCATGAGGTTGTCGTCATCAGGATATATGGGAGGAACCAGATGTTCTATATCCTGCTGATGAACATGATGTTGAACATCATGATGATGAAGATAGAGGTTGGCGGTAAGATGAACAGTGATCGTCAGGAGGATGATCGTGCTTGCCGAATGTGATGATGCTGCCGATAGTCGGATATGATGATGCTGCTGACAGACGAAAGGTTGAAGGTTTGTCTGCAGGAGGATATCGGTTGGCAGAGAAAATATGATGATGCTGACAGTGTAAAGGGAAATATGATGATGATGATGAAGGGTTGCGGACATCCATGCTGTATGTCAAGGTTATAGTGTGGATGCCTCTGCATCATAGTGGTATCAGAGCTCAGCAAAAGGTCTGGGCTGTTGTGTGTTGATTCTGTCACCGAAAGGGCAGAGGTAGAGTTGATTCTGTCACTGAAAGGACAGAGGTAGAGGAGTGAGAGGTTGACAAAATGCCTCCGAAAGGTAGTGGTACTGCAAGGGAATTGCAGGAGATGAAGGAAAAACATGCCAGAGAGATGAGGAAGATGAAGGAGCTTGCTGAAGCACTTCAAGCCAGGCTTGTAGCCCTGGAAAAGAACAAAAAGAGGGAAGTGGAAGACAGTGAGTCTGAAGAAGATGAAGATGCTATTGAAGAGTATGAAGAGGTAGCTGAAGATCTGGATGCTGAAGACCAGAGATTTGCAAAACTGTTAAAGGCAGTGCAGAATGATAAACCTAAGGTAAAGGTTGATGTTTCCAAGTATAATGGAAGTTTGAATGAAGATGAGTTACTGGATTGGATTGCTGCACTTGATAATCACTTTGAATGTGAAGATGTTGCTGAGGATCAGAAGGTAAAGATTGCAAAGACCAAGTTAGGAGGTCATGCTTTGGTATGGTGGGATTATGTACAATCCGAGAGAAGGAAACAAGGGAAGTCAAAGATCACTTCATGGGATAAAATGGTAGCAAGGATCAAAGGTAAATTCTTACCTAGGGATTATGAGATTCAGATGTTTAAGAAGCTACAATTTTTAAGGCAGAAGGAAATGGATGTGAAGGCATATACTGAGGAGTTTTATAAATTGAGTATGAGATCTGGTCATCATGAGAATGAGGTAGAAAAGGTGGCTAGGTACTTGGCTGGTTTGAGATTGAACATACAGGATGAGTTAGTTTTAGCTAACCCTAAGAGTGTGGAGGATTGTTACCAAATGGTAATCCGGATTGAAGAAAAGATGAATAGAGGACAAGATAAGTCCATGAGAGGAAGAGGCAGCAATATGAGGGGAAGAGGAGCAGCCCCTACAACAAGGCAAACCAATGAGGGTCAAGAAGACACTGGTAAAGGACAGGGACAGTTTGATTTCAGAGGTGGATGGAAAGGTAATAGAGGCAGATTTGGAGGTGGTAGAGGTTCTACTACATTTTCAGGAAAGTGTTACACCTGTGGTGAGTTTGGTCATCCATTTTTCAAATGTCCAGAAAGCAAAGGTTCATCATCTAGAACTGATAGAACTAATGACAAGAGAGTACAACTTGTGCAAGAAGAGAAAGTAGAGCAAAGTGTGCAGAGTTCAAACACTTATCAAGGAGATAGAGTTCCTGAAAATTATGCATATCCTGAGGAGGGAGAAGCATTGATGCTAAGGAGAATTAGTTTGCAGACATCAAAGGATATGATGCAAAGAAGAGCTCTTTTCAAGACCACATGCAAGAGCAAAGGTAAGGTATGTAAGGTTGTCATTGACACTGGTTCAACAGACAACATGGTATCTCAGGAAATGGTGGATAAACTGAATTTGGAAAGGATTCCACACCAACACCCTTACAAGGCATCTTGGGTGAGTGATAGTCAATCACTTTTTATCTATGAACAGGCATATGTGGATTTTCAGATTGGAGCATATCATGATAGAGTTTTGTGTTACATTTTGCCCATGGAATGTTGTCACCTACTGTTGGGTAGACCATGGCAATTTGATAGAAGGATACTGTATGATGGGTATGCTAATACCTACACCATCAAGAAAGATGGGAAGACTATTAGGTTGATGCCATTACAGGAAGCAGCTGCAGCACAGGGGGCAGCCAAAATCATTTTAGTGGGAAAGAAGGAGTTTGTGCAGATGCCTATAGGAGCAGGCATAAAGGCAGTTGAGGACACTGCAGGGAAAGAAGTTGTTAAGGACAACAGGTTGAAGAAAGTTTTAGTTTTGACTGACAGAGGTCAGCAGCAGGTGCAGAAACAGGTTTGCAAACAGCAACCAGTTGAGAGGAATGACAAGGATGTTGTCATAGTTGGGACTATTGTTTGTCCTATAAAGGTTGAAAGAAAGACAGAGTTGAACATTACAGAAGTTCAAGAGGCGGTTCAAACAGAGGTTCTGGTCAGACAACCTGACAAACACACGATGTGTGAGAGAAGGGCCTACATTGACAGGCATGAGGATTTACTTGCAAGAAAGCAAGTTACAGTTCAGAAGTCTTGGAGCAGCCAAGAGACAGCAAAGGACAAAGCTGGAACAGGTCAGAACACTGACATGGGAAAGTGTAAAGGTGGAGGACTTCCACATCCTAACTCATGGGACATGAGTTCTTTTCTGTTGGGGAGTATGGTGCAGGAGCACCTACCTGACAACTGGCCTCCATGAGGCAGTTAGTTAGTTTAAGTCTTGTTAATGTTTTCAAGAAGGTCTGATAAGACCAATGCATGTAATAAGGTCATGTTGACCATACCTTACTATTTTTAGCTAGTTTGTTAGGACAGCTGTTATGCTGTAGGTCCGGTTGGATCTCCCAGCCACCTGGAGAGATTTCCCAGCCGCTTGGAGTCGGGTCAGTAGTACTCGCAAGAGATCTTATTTATGCATGAGGATCGATTGGTTTTAGACATAGTATTGCATTGAGCAAAGGAGTTAGATTGCAGAGAGAGACTGAATATTGTATTTGCATCTTTTGAAATCAATAAAAAGATCCTATTGTGTCAATTCTCTGTTTTGGATCCCATTGTGTGATCGATTTGCTGTTTTGGTGGTTTCATGGATTCGCTGATCCATTCCACCGGTTGATTCGTCGAATCGGTGGAATGGCTATGTACAGTAGATTAGGGTTTAGTCTGCATTTCGTGTTTGTTTGCATGCAGGTGTGTAGGATCGTCATCGAAAGGTGTTGAGAACCCTAGCATGGGTATGTGCTAGGTCGTGCTGGTTGTTAGAGCCTGGAAAGTTGTCCAGGAAGCGGATCGGGTCACCCCAGGAGGTTCAGAGGATCGAATTTCGCTAAGTTTGGAAAATCCTTCGCAACGGCATCATCAGGATATTTCTGCGTATATCCTACAGGTACTTCGGGCGTCATCCGAGTAGATGGAGGTGAGCATGATGCAATCGTTTGCATAAGGTGAATGTGTTTTGGGGTGATCATCATCAGGTGTTGCCAAGGAGGAGCGTATCGGCATAAGGTAGAAGATCGGGTTGATTAAACCATCGCGGGTCGATAATGTTAAGTTTGGCCGACAGCAGGATATTGAAGGAATTGCATGTGACGTCATCGTCATCAGGATAATCGTCATCGGGATATCGGGCAGCAGGATATTGAAGGAGCTACATGTGACGTCATCGTCATCAGGATATCGGGGTGACGTAAGCATCGAAGGAAAGGTGCATGAGGTTGTCGTCATCAGGATATATGGGAGGAACTGGATGTTCTATATCCTGCTGATGAACATGATGTTGAACATCATGATGATGAAGATAGAGGTTGGCGGTAAGATGAACAGTGATCGTCAGGAGGATGATCGCACTTGCCGAATGTGATGATGCTGCTGATAGTCGGATATGATGATGCTGCTAACAGACGAAAGGTCGAAGGTTTGTCTACAGGAGGATATCGGTCGGCAGAGAAAATATGATGATGCTGACAGTGTAAAGGGAAATATGATGATGATGATGAAGGGTTGCGGACATCCATGTTGTATGTCAAGGTTATAGTGTGGATGCCTCTGCATCACAAGATCTTTTTCTTGAGCATTGTTCTTCCTAATTTCAAGCCTTTTCTCTAAGCTTTTGGGAATTAGAGAGATAATTTCAATAAAAGCTTTGTTGTAAGTGTTCAAAAACTAAACTGTGGCTTCCTCCAGAATCTTTTTATCTGCTTCATTATATGCATCATAGAATTCTGTTAAGGGTTGTAGGTTCCCATCCACAGTGACTGCTTTCACTACAACATCTAAGGATAGAGTGGGTTTTTCAGCAAATTCCTCTTCCTTCTCTTCTTCTCCTTGACCGGTAGAGTGTTCACCGGATGATTTCTTCTTTTTTAGTTTCTTTTTCTCCTCATCTGATTCAGTTTCCTCATCATCCTTTAGGCTAGCATAGGACCTTGTTGCCTTTTTCTTCATTCTTTTTTCTCCTTTTTTAAATGCCTGGACTTCTAGTTTTGATGTCCTTGAGCTTTTGGCTGGGACAGGTGCTGATCTCTTTGATGATCTTGTCAAGGTGGAAGATTCCACCGGAGCACTTTCCTTACTTTTCTTTTCTACCTTTTTCTTTTCTTCCTCAGCTTTTTCCATCTTTTTCCTATTTGCATCAAGTGCCTCCTTTGAGATGCCAAAGCCTTTGGCAATATCTTCTACTTCTTTTCTCACTTTCCTCTTGATCTCTAGCTGCCTTAGCTCTGTATGAATTTTCACACTTAGTTTTTCAAAGGTTCCAAATCTTTCTACTTTTGGGTCCTTTGGTTGACTGAGCATGTGTTGAACATGCAGCTCTATAATTTGTTCATCAACTTCATACCCCATATGCATGATCCAGACTATCCTTGGCTCTACTGCCTCCATTAGGCATTGATCAGTGTCTCCCATGAAGCACACTGTATCCTTGTATTTCTCAACTATTGAATTAGCGATTCTTTCTCTGATTTGCATTGTATTTTGAAATTGCTTGAAGTAACCCCACAGAGCTGTATTCCTTGCCTTAGCATCCCCAATTTCATGTAAGTAATCTCTGATCTAAATTGCTACCGGTTTTTCATTTTGCCATACCCATCCATTTGATCCGGGCAGCTCATTCATGAAGTAGAAAAATAGACGTAGTATTAGTCCACCATATTTAAAGGAGTTCTTTTTGTCCTTTTTGATCTTCTGTATGTTTTCCTTTAATTGGCTCAAAAGAAGTTCACAAAGATCATATTCTGCATTCTTTCTTAGCATCTCATAGGTAGTATATACTGCAGTTCCAGATACTGAATTCTCCCTACTGGAGTGATAGATCTTGTATCCTATTATCATAGATGCAAACTTGATATCCAGGTCAGTAATATCTGCAATGGTCATTGCCCTCTTATCAAATTTTGATCTGATAGCCTCAGTTACAATGTTGTTTTTGACAGATTTGAGGACATGTATTCCTTCAGAGGAGTGTAGACCAGTTACTGCCTTAATTGCTTCCTTGGTGATTTTGCAAGGCCTGTTAAGCCATATAAAGTTGTCATGTACCCTACTCAACACATATCGGACCCATTCATCTTCTTCAAAGCAAGGGAAATGAATGAACTGATCAAAATGTTTCTCCTGGATGCCCTTATATTCTAGTTTAAGGTCAAAAGCATCGTCTATCAATTATTTGTGATAGATATCTCTTAGTTTGAATTCCCCAAACTCTTCAATATTTGCATGTATGTAAACCCTAATATCTTCTGTGTGTAACACACCATGCGAAACACTAGAGAATCCTCCTAGGGGATCTACCTCCAATGATTTGTATGGATGTTTCTTAAATTTAGGGCGGGGCCTATTAGAGATCTTTACTATATTCAGAGTATCCATCTTTCAAAAGATTTGCAGAGAGATATTGAGAATGGAAAATACCTTTTGTGCCTTTCAGTTTCATGGAGTTGGCCTGATCGATTTATGGATGAATTGACTTCTGCAAATGATCTTTGATGAACTTTGAGGAATTTTGTTGCAGAGCTTCACTTTTCATTTCTTCTTGAATGTAGAATGAACAAGTGATTAATGAGAAAACCCTTATATTGCTCCACAAACCCTAATGTTAGGTTGCAATAAATGCTTGACCTAAGTTATTCTAGTTTGCCTTATTTAGATGACTTGAAGAACTGGATCAATCCTAATCTTTAAACATCTTGCGAATCTTCCAAATATTAACCATAGTTTGTTTGGATGTTTCCCTTATGAACTCTTTAATCCGCAACTCTTCTTGTGCCAATTCCGACACTAATTGACTGGCTAGGGGAATAAGGTTTTCTTTATGTCTCCCCCTGAGCCAGAGCTCACTTTTTAATTTTCGGAAGGAATATCAAGACCAGAGTCTGGTGCAGATCTGTCCTCTACATTCTCTATATTTTTCTTCACCCAAATCTTGTTCATCTCACTTTGAACTTCCTCTGTATTCACTTTTTGTTTTCCCTTATCTTGATTCTGATTATGATATACTAGACCTCTTTTGTCCTGATTCTTGCTTCTACAGAATTTTGCAATATGACCGGATCTATTGCAAATTTGGCAAACATTTCTTTGCATATTTGATTGATATCCTCTTGATCTGCATTGATTAGCCATATGACCTATTCTATTGCATGCAAAGCATCTATCATTGAATGATTTGCTCATTTGCATATTTCTACATTCATGAGATTTGTGATCATAACTTTTGTAGTTAAAACACCATCTGGAGAAGGATGAATTAGTCTGATTCATTCTCTTTTTGCACTGATTAGCTTATGACCAAAGTTATTGCAGTTGTGGCAATATCCATTGAAGGATGGATATCTTTGAGCATTAAGTTGTTTTACCGGAGGTCTTCTAGGTCTATTCCTTGGATTTTCTAATCCAAAATTCTTCTGACCGGATCTGGAGCTTTCTCCTTTCTCATATCCTAAACCACACTTGTCATCTACCCTCTTTTGACTTCCAAGAAGAACTTCAAGTTGAGCAGAACTTATCTTAAATTTCTCTTTGTATTCATTTGCTATTTGAAGATCCCTTTTGAGAGAGACCCTTTGATCCTCAAGTTTTTCTTCATTATCTTTAGCATCTTCAAGATCAAATTCAAGATGTCTGATAATTCTATCCATCTTGTGGCAATCTTCTGATTTCTCTTTGAGAGATTGTCTTAGATTATCTTTAGTTTTCCTTTTCTCTTCAACTTCTTGGGTAAACTTCATAACTCCTGATTCCATTTCATGTCTTACCATAATGATTTATTTTGATAACCTTTCACATAACTTGATTTTCTCATTCAGCTCTTCATTTGCATCATTTGCTTCACCTTGATTTGCCAATTGTTGAAGCAGCTCCTTTATCTTTTTCATAGAGAGACTTAATTTATCTTTTAGTTCTCTCATGAAATCATCAGCCTATTTGAGTCTTTCCTTTAATTCATTAACTTTAGAGTTTGACTGCTCAAGATCATCAAGGGCAGTCTTGAGTTGCTCCCTTAAACCATATGCATCCATTTGGATTCCCAGATCTTCCTCAAGCTGTTAGACTCTGTTAGGAGGAAATTGGCTCTGATACCAATTGTTGATAACTGAGAGGGGGGATGAATCAATTATCCTAATTATTTCTACTTTCTGAACTTTTTAAATAATCAATGCAGCATTAATTCAAATAAGCAAACATAACTATGAAATGGAAATACGCATGACACAATATTTTTGATGTGGAAACCCTGTTAAGGGAGAAAACCACGGGGTGATTAACCCAAGATTGTATTCTCTGTTAGAAGAATGGAAATACAAAATGGCACTTGCCAATTAGGGCTCACTGCCCAAGCACACTACTCACAAGAGGCACACTGCCTACAAAAGACTCACTGTCTACAAAAAGAATGTAACACAATAGTTGAACTGATTGGGAGCATCTACATATGCTAGAGTTCAATTCCGGTTAGGTTCAGTACATTGATCTGTTGCACTTCATCTTTCTTTTTCTTTTATACTGCTTTCCCTTCACATACCAGATCTTCCTTACTACTCTTCTACTTTTATTTGCACATTACCAACAATCACAACACTTCTCACAACTAAATCCATCTTGTATATATATCCGCACAAGTGATTTCATCACTTTTCAAGTCAGCATCCGGAATAGTCAATCTTTTCACAAACTCTGATCTGTCGGCTAAACCCTTGCACATCAAGTAATGCAGATCAAGCATATACTTGTAGAAGTCATCAATCATGTCGGCCAAACATAACTTATGCCTTAAGAACCTTTTCCATCATCAGTAACACATCCAAAATAAAGTCTGATGTTCTGCCAGTCAGTTCTTCCTCTATTCACACTGTCACTTGGGAACCTGACACTCAAACATTCATATCTCTTTGTCCTTTCCACACCAAAGACTCAAACCCTAGAATCTATTAGTTAAGATACTCCTCTTAACTTCCCCAAATCCACACTTTACCAAGATACTTCCTCTGAGAGATCCAGACCTGACTGTCAACCCTCACCACATCTCTATTCTTGTTTACCGGACCACAACATTCTTCACTCTGACTTCTGGTAGAGACACACCATGTCCTGCGGATGTGTGGGATGAACTTTGTTGCCATCAATGACAACAATCATGAATCCATATAGTGTCTCTTGCCAACAAAAATATGGAAAATGTGCTTCAATGAGTTACAAATCTTTTCCCAAAAGGATTTTGAAAAATATGATTATTTAGGTCAAAATATGGATGACATACACGTACATGGTATAGTAAAAAACAAGTGACTTTTAAATAGTGGTTTCTAGAAACGGCTATTCAAAATTAATTTCTATCATCTGGCTATTGAAAAAAATTACATATTTCAAAGCTAGACTTCGAGTACTACATTTCATATTTAGTGACTTTTTCCAAGATTCCACCTTTACGTGCTTCAAATTTTTAGGTCAAATGTGATAAATTCTTAAAATTAGGGAAAACACTTCCACTTTTTGGCCAATAAGTGGACACAACTTCTTGCACACACCCTCCTATTTAATAGCTTTCTCAAAAACTACATTCATAGTTAGTAGGTTGTGAATGTCTACATCTGCTCCAATCTGGGGCCTTAAGCCCATGATAAACTTCTTGATTCAGAATCTCTCATCCATCTAGTACTGTGGAATATACTTAAGTAAGAGAACCTTTCCCAATTGATACTAGGTTACCGAGAGTCAAATTTTGAAACTCTATCATCTTGTTATCAAAGAAGAGTTGCAGTAAGCATCTTTTCCTGAAGAGTTGCAAGAAAAGTTCCCAAGTGATTTTTCCAGGAAACAATCTTTTATCTACCTTTTCATTGTCCCACCACATCGTTGCTTCCCTAGTAAAATGATATGATCCACACATTGCCTTTATGTGATCAGAAAGATTTTAGAGCTCATAGTATTTTTCTATTTCTATGATCCATGCTTCAACTCCATCTCAAATGGTCCTACCATCGAACTTAGGTGGTGAGAAATTCATGGGGTCTTTTCCCAACTCCTCTGTAATCCTTACTCAATTTTTCACATTCCCTTCAACCTCTGGAATTTGCACCTCTACCCTTGGGTTCTCATTTTGTGCCTCCACTCTTCGGTTCTCATTACCTAGATTCAGATTTGCACCTCCCTAATTTTGGTTTTCATTTTGATTCTTCTCTCTACGGTTCACTCTAATCTCCTACTCAAGATTATCCACTCTTGTACCCTATTGGGTCAATAAATCAAGAATTCAATCCAATCTTCCATCTTGTTCATTACTTGCATCTCCACGGTTTCTTCCATTTTGATCACTACTTGATCCTAAGCCTCCTCCACTATGATCAGTGTTTCTAGGATTAATGTGGATTGATCTGCATCAAAGTTGCATCTTAATGTAATAGTCCAAAAAGGCCCTAGTGTCAAACATAGAGCTCTGATACCAAAAGTAAAGTATGTAAAGTGCATCTTCCAACATAAAAGTTACTGAAGTAAATAAACCACTTAATTACATCAAGTCAAGTAAAAAGATAAATCTCCATAATCATATCAACATTAATGAAATCACATGTGTTAGCACTGTAAAAGAATATACAATGTCCATCTGGCACATATGTCATAAGTTATCATAATGAATAATAAGTACAATAATCTAGTAAAAGTAATGAATAATATATGAATCAATACCTCCAGCCACCACTGACCCACATGGTCATCCATAAGCTGAGAGGTGGGAACATGGATCAAGCACTTTTTCTCCCAACCACGAAGCAATTATGCTTCTTTGGATCCCTTCATAATATGAAGTTAACATGAAGGAAACCCAACCCTACACAAAACACATAGCAACCTAGAAACAAATGGAAGGAACACCCGATGCAACATGATGTCTAAATGCAGATCTAAATGATGATGTGCAAATGTCTCACAATAGGATGTGGCAGAGAAATATATAAATAAAATTTTGCTAGACAATCTTTCATCTATTTCAATGAATACATGGCTTGGCCCAAGCACTTAAAATAGTTACTATCAAATGCTGAAAATAAGGTTAATCCTTCTCTAGTTGCCGACATTCGGCATCCTAGCTTAAGAAATAACCCAATCACACACACACAACAAAAAAAGAAAACAATACTTCTAGCATATACATCAGTAATGGTATGAATATTTTGATTTTTGATAGCCATGATAACATACGCAAACCTAATGTTTTCAAGTTTATAAGTGGAAAATAGTTGTAGGAACATCTATTAAAGGTGAACAATATTCTCTAACATGATAAAACATTGATACTACATAAACACACAACAATTAATTGATTTCATGAAGTACATCTTAAATCATCACATGGGTTTACTAAATCTTAATCTATGTTATATCTTAAAGGAAACCCATTTGTCTCTCAACATGGTGAGCAATAACTAGGTTTACATGTTGTGGAAAACCATTAGATTTTCAAATAAGGAACATTTAAATCTAACTATTTTGAAATAAATGAGGAATAAATCTTTATAGCTCGTAGTAATTCCTTTCATTGAAGACTTAATCATTTTCAAATAATAATTATCTTCTTTTAATCCTATGGATATGGTAGCATGAATTTTTAGAACTCCATGGATAACCTAAAGCGCTAAAAGTACAACTTAGTGAGGTTTGCATAGGCGGTTAATATATATTTATAAAAGACCATACTCTGACCCTAGAGGCTGACAAATATCACAGAAAATGGGGAGTGGCATTACAGAAGGCTGACAGGGAGAATACCAGGCAATTAAACATAACAATAAGATTGAAGGATAACCAAATGACTCTAATTGTTGGGAGATTACATAGGACTGCATGAGGTAAACCTCATAGGATGAGTAAAAGATACTGTCAAATCAAAGGAAAAGTTACCTAGAGCTATTTGCTTATCATTTAGAAGGTTGGTTCATTAGTTTAACAGTCAAAAATAGTTATGAAGAACGTTGAACATTTATAAAGAAGGTTGTTTGAGGGTATAATAGTCCACTTAAGTTTCAGGCTAACAAAACTAAATAGTAAAAATTAGATCCAGAATGACCATTGCATTCCACACATACGCTGATGGTAATGTTAAGCAGGCCAATCTAATGCTTTGACACATGCCGATACACATTTAGAAAAGCCAAAAGAAATTAGCATAGGCTGATTCAGTCACTCCTAGGTTGATTCAAAAAACATTTGAGGCCATTATATAGGCCAATTAAAAGGTTCTAAGAGTCACTAACACAAAGGGAGAATGGATCAATTAAGCTTATTTGATCGTTGTTGTGTTACAGAAGAAAACTGATCAAAACATAGGCAATTTCATCCATTCAAGGAATAGATCAATTAACATTTACTCAAAACAAATGCTGAAGGAAACTATGAAAAGAACAAGTAAAATTGCTAGAGGTCAACTCTAAAGAAGCTCTGGCCAATCAAAAACAGAAAAAGAAACAATGAGGGGGATAGCTATAAAGGTCGACTAAAAAGGAGATGTAGAATAAAAAAACAAGGTCTAGTTTATTTTCAAGGAGGCTACATTAAATAGTTAGGAAGGAAATTTAAGTTAAGAAAGGCCGATTATTAAAAGGAAAAACTACCTAAAAATAATAGAAAGTTGTTTCAAGCAAAAATTTGGCCACCCCAAACATAGATTCGAATTGACTAAGTCTACATAAAACAAAGGAAAGGAAAGAGAGAGGTACTTGGTACCACAATGGCTAATGTGAGGTTTCTGAGTGTCTAAATTTTCTTCCTCTGTCTTTCTTCTTTTCTTTTTCCTGTGTAGTTGTGTTCTTCCAAAACTAGTGTGTTCTCTTTTTAGAACTCTTGCTTCATGTCCTAGAATTCCCATTCTTCTTGTCTTTTATTCCCTTTTCCCATGCCATTAATATTGGTATTTCCCATACCATTTTTTTTGGTCTTGTTAACTCTGCATAGCACTCTGGGCCTTCCCTATCCCTTATTACATGACTCTTCTCTAAAAAAATGTTTAATTTTTCTTTCAAAAGCCAACACATGCTTTTTTTTTTGTATTTTTATGAATAATAAAGCCTTATTATTTTAGGGTAATTAATAATATATATAATTATATTTATAATTTATTAAAATCTAAAATGTTAAACTTAATTTTCTTATATTTAGATTTCTAAATATACATAAATAAATCATTAATAGGTTTGTTTAATAACACTTTTAGTTTTAGTTTTATCTATAATATTATTACTAATATACTTCAATAGATATTACTAAATCCATTTAAAATACACTGTCTACTAAATCTATTTAATTATATATTAATATAATAGTTAGAACTATTTAAATAATCTTCTAACAATTTTATTTAAAACCATGTATATTTATGACTAACATATTTTAATCACAATAATATAGACAAGAAAAGTATGTTAGTGTTAAATAACAACACTATACCCTTTATCTATCTAGACAAACCAAAATGGATCAAACAATCACCACGACGAAATTATGCATAGATGACATACTTGAAGCAAACAAGATTATGCTACAGGAGCTCAATGCACCATTTAGAATGTAAGATAATATGATGCTACATGAGCTAAGTGGTGTGTGTATGTATCATTGGGGTTCCATTCCTCTCAATTCTTATTGGGTGGCTAGAACATCTCTACCTTAGCCATGTCCTTGTCTTCGATGAGTACCTACGTTTAGTCGCACTCAATTTCACATCAGTAGGTTAGTTTCCCCAAAATCATAGTCGAAGCTTGCAAAACATGATACATGATAACATATTTTTACTCCATCAAAATCATGACAATTCACCAGTTAAGCTTACAAATTAACCATATAGTAAACATTCAAAGTAACAATAAATAGATCGAGTTGTAAAAGAGATTCCAAACAATCGAGATAGGACAGAGTAGGACCTTAAAACAACTTCACTCAAATAAGTCCCCCGGCCCGGATGGGTTTCCTACCTTATTCTTCCATAAGTGCTAGCACTTTTTGGGGAAAGAAGTGTGGGAGTTGGTTGAGGATTTATGAAAATCAAGGAAGATGCTCAAAGAATTTTTAATAATACTATAATGGCGCTCATTCCCAAAAATAAGAATTGTAATGCTTTAGCTAATTACAAGCTGATATCCCTATGTAACTGTATCTATAAAATCATCTCCAAGGTGTTTGCTAATAGGCTCAAAAGTGTACTCCCAAGAATCATCTCATAGGAGAAAAGTGGGTTTACTCTAGGTAGGGAGATTATGGACAAAATTATTACAGCAAATGAAGCAATTCACTCAATAGAAAATTTGAGATAGAGGAGAATGTTGGTGAAGTTGGACATCAGCAGAGCATATGATAGGGTGAGTGGGCACTTCCTTATGCTTGTCTTTGATAATTGGTTTTGGGGAAAATTGGATGGAATGTATTTTCTAGTGTATCTCAATTGTGAGGTTTTTCATTCTGGTTAATGGCTCTTCATGTGTTTTTTTCCATAGCACAATGCTTTGCGACAGGGTGACCCTATTTCACCTTTTCTGTTTGTGATTATGGCTGAAGCGTTTAGGAAAAGTATTAATAAAAATAATAAATTAGGTAGATGGAAGGGAGTACAGGTGACTAGGAATGTGGAGGAATTAATGCACCAACAGTTTGCATATTACACTATCTTATCTGGTGAGTCATGTTTAGAGAAAGCAAGAGAGATAAAAATAATCCTAAACACCTACATCTTGGCATCAGGGCAACTAATTAATTAGGAAAAATCTAAGATTTTCTTTTTCAATACTAAAAAGGTAACCCAAAGAAGAATTATGAATGAGTCAAGCTTTGGGATTGACAAGATCCCATGTAAATATCTAAGGGTGCCAATTTTCAAAGGCATGGTCAGGACAAGCATTTGGAACAACACTATTAAAAATTGCAAGACAAAGGCTAAGTCATGGAAAGGGAGGTGGTTGTCTTTGGTTGGACGTATTCTGATGGTGAAATTGGTCCTATTAGAAATGCCTATCTATCTCATGTCTTGCACTTAGCTTACTAGGAGGGTCAACTCTAATATTAATAGCTTCCTCAAAAAGTTCTTGTGGGATGGTGCAAATGATCAAAAGCACATACCCTTGCACTTAGCTTACTATGCCCTTGGTGCCAAGCTCATCTAGTAGATACACTCCTCACCAGGTGATCTTTGGTACAAGATCCTCTAGAACAAGTATTTAGATACATGCGAACCTAACAAGATATTAACTATTGGTAACCCCCCCAAATGGTTCACATGTGTGGAAATTCATGATGGATTGCAAATCCATTATAACAGAGCGTTTGTCATGAATAATTAACAATGGTAGGTTGGCCAAATTTTAGTCTAATTCTTGGAATGGGTTGGCCCCTTGGAAGAGATCAAAGAGATGGAAGGTTGCAAAGAGATTATGGAAGACATCTGGGGTGAGAAGGTTGCTGACTACATGGTTAGAAGGAAGGACAAATTTAGTTTCCAATAGGAGTGAAGAGATGTATCAGATGCACCAATTGAGGTGAGAGCTAAAATAAGATTGAAAGATGAATTAAATAAGTGCAAAATATCCCTGAACGTAAAAAATGACAAGATCATCTAGTGCGGCTCTAAATCTAGTGCCTATTCAGTCAATATTGGCTATTAGGTGCAGAAAGCAGGCTTTGTTGGTGATGGATGGCCAGTGGATTTATGTTGGTGTCATATGGTACTACCCAAGGTAGTTGCCTTTGCTTGGATGGCTCTTCAAAATAGGATTTTGACTAGAGAAAGGTTGTACTCAATCAGGGTTGTTAGTCCAAGTCGGTGCCCATTGTGTAGGAATAACTTAGAGACCATGGATCATTTATTGCTACAATGCCCATTCTCTAGTGAGTACTGGGATTGGATTTGTAATAAACTTGATTGGTGTAGTGGGAGAAAAAATGATTTGTGCATTTGGTTCCAAAGTTAGCCTAGATTATACACAACCTCATAGTGGAACAAGATTTGGTATGTATATCCTTCAATGCTAATTTGGAATCCATAGAAGGAAAGAAACATGGGAATATTCAATGATGTTGAATGCTCAGTAGATTAGGTTTGTAGAAAGGTTGAAGTGGCAGTATGTGAAGTCCACAATACCAAGAAAAAGATAGAAGGGAACATATCCTTCAAAAATTGGGATTATCATATTATGAAGTGGTGGATAGGGTTGAAGATATCTTTCACAATGGTTTTTAATAGTAGTATGGATACAAAAGATAGAAGAAATATATCCAAATGTCTCACCCTCCCATGAGGAAAATTAAAGCTAAGTTTTGATGGGGCCTCTAGAGGAAATCTTAGGGCATCGGGTGTAGGGTGTATTATTTATGATGAGGTAGGAATCCTCATTTGGTCTTCCTTTAAAAATCCCATCTTTGGAACTAATAACGAGGCTAAGATGGAAGCTTTGAAAACAGGATTGAGATTGTGTATTCAAAAGAATATCAGGGAAGTAGATATAGAGGGAGACTCTCTTGTATAACAATGATAAAAAGGAAAGAAATTTTGAATTGGAAACTGTTACTAAATTTTTGTTAACACTTAAAATCAGTTGGACCTAAGTGTAGTTGTTTAGAAGGAATAACAGAAAACTTCAAAGTTATGCATTCATTGAATGGTTGATGCCTTGATAGAGTGAAAGAGAATATCCAGTTGTTAGGATAACCCATCAGTCCAATCAGGACTAATAAGTTATCATGACAAGAGAATAGATTGTCAAGAAATCAAACATTCAAGGATATATAGTTGTTCTACATAGTTTAAAGTTCAGGAGTTATAAGTTAAATTGATTATTCAATTAATTAGTTTTGAATAAAAGAAAGAAATATATTTTGTATTGCACTATTATTTCATGTCATGTTTTGAACATACATTCAAGTATCTATTACTTTATCTCATGTATTGATTGAAAAAGAAAATACATATACATCATATGCATAAGAGAAATTAACTAATCATGTTTAAAAGAAGTGTTCAAATATGTCCCACACAAGCTATGGGAGTAACTAGACTGAGCAATTGCAGACATGCAAGCTATGCATCTATTTGATAAAAGGAAAATAAATGAACACATGATAAGGTTAAACATCCATCATTGCCTGATGATGGAGATTGCTATTGAAGCTGGCCTTCAAATCTTCAGTCTTCAACCTTCACTTCAAGCCATCATCGGTTGAACCTGTAAAATTTTGGGGATAGCCCTGTTAGTGCTCTAGATGTTTAAAATTATCACATGCTTTTATCAAATAGAGACATTTACTTATCATAAAATGCATTCAAATGAGAAATCAAATCAGATACATGCCACAAATTAGTAAGAAATCATGAAGAAGATCAATCAACATTATCAAGTACTTATTTATGCTAACTTGTTTGTTCATTGTATAGGTATAGGACAAGTTTTGTTGCTAATTTGAAGATAAATAAACATGTGGATTAAATGTGGCTCCCACAAGGGTTTGAGCCTAGCATGTTTCTTTTCATTTTTTGAAAAGAGTATCAGAAAAGATAGGATGCATCATTCTAAGCTATATCATGCATCATCTAATCAACTTACAGAAAAGTTATGTCATTATGACATTATTATAGTTGATTGGAGCAAATCAGAGTAACATGACTGAGTCAAGATTGACAAAAAACAAAATGCAAAATTAGGTTACAATCATCCAGGATACATGAGCCATCTAAGGTGATACAAGTTTTCATATTTTTGTGCCTGCTAAAGAGAAGAAAGATACAGATACAAGAACTTATGTATCATTTGAACAAGTTGCAAAATAAATCATGTGAAGCATCATCTCATTATGAAAAAAGAGTAAGATGAAAAAGCACTCTATACCAGGTATTTCTCATATTGTTCTCATATTGTTAATGATGATCAAACTTTAACAGTTATATCACATTCGAGTTGCAAATATGTCATAGAGACAGTCAAGCAAATGCCACATGGAAGAGTAGATGAAATAGTGGAAGGCAAGATAATCATATATACAATATGCCAACTTGACTGTCATAAAGGAAAATCTCACAAGAATATATGAGATAAGTGTAGCAATCACATGTTGGAGGCCAAAGATGCAAATTACAGATGCATACAATATGCTCTATAAAGAGCATTCATCAAATGATAAAGACTGTCACTTAGTATCAAAGATCTTATAAGAAGAACAAGCTATGGAGCAACATTTATATATAATCATTGTCATGACAGTCAAGTATAAATCCAAAAGCAAGAGACAGTCATGTATAGAGCAAAGAAGGATTCAAATACATTGAGCACAGTGGAGTGTTAAGAATGCTACAGTACAAAGATAACAAGGTGCTTTCCATGCATTTCATCATTGTTTTGATTTAACAAGATTTATCTCACATGCCTAAGCTATAGTGATGCCATGGTACAACCAATAAAATGTCATAAAGGAAGATACATTGCAAGAACAAGGATAAGTATAGTCACTTTCACCATAAACAATCAAGACAGGATCAATAAAGTGGCTTATACAAGCAAGATACAATCAGAGTATATCATAAATTGCCATTTCCATCTACAGAAGTGCATCAATGATGAAGGAGGATCATCAGAAGGAGGACAAGACTTATATCAAGTGCTACAGTGATAGGTCATTAACAATTCATAGGGTTGGCAGTCTCTTTCTTATATGTCATTATTCTATCATGATACAGTCATAGTAAATAGATAGCCAAGAGGAAAAATGCATGATACGTATGATACTGTGAGAACAAAATGATGAGATAAGCAGTCATTATGCACAAAGGTAGATGAGATATGCAATAAATAGCTAAAGAGAGATAGAAGCATGTTATCTAAGCTACAGGTGCATTTTAAGAATGCCACAAACAGTCAAGGAGAAGATAGCATGATCTCTATGCCATGGTAGAATCCAGTTACGGTAGAAAGATAGTTACACAGTCAAAAGGTGATGCCACATGACAACAGTCCATCATATTACAGTTTGTAATCTAAAGAGTTACAAGTTTATCATATGCAAATAATCTAAAGAAGCCATTTACACTACAAGAGAGCCTTCATTTTCTAGAAATATCAAAGTATAGCTATAAGATACAGATGGAGGTAAATGGTAACAGTCATTCATATAGAATATCAAAAAAGACTTGTTATCATACCCTGTAGCTATAGTGGAGGGTAAATAAAGGCAAAGTGTATCATTAATAGCATGATAGTCACAAGGAGGAGAAGGTGTTGTGTGAAGCAAAGAAAAACTCCATTTATTAATACTTCAACTCTTAATGTTTTTGCCTAGAGGAAAACCATAGTCAAGAAGGTGCTATACAGAAGGAAAGATTACTCATGCTAAAATGTATACCCATATCAAGATATCAAACCCTAGTGCTCATTTTTTACACCCACAGTAAAAAAGATTCAGATAAAAGAGAGATATAGTCATAGGCATGCTAGAAGAGCAAATTTTCTCATGATAACAGGTATACTCATCTACAAATTAAACAAAGTCTTTTCAAAGAAATATCAAACCCTTTTTTCTTTTGCACTTCTAAGTAAAAGAAAGAGCAGTGAATACCATGGGAGAGTGGCCATGACAGATAGAAACCTTGAAAGAATAAACTAAACAAACCCTTGATAGAAAGTTCAAACCCATGTTTCTTTTCTTCATTTACAGTCAAAAGAGAAAGAGATCATAGTGAGAGAGAATGTCCATGGTAGTGTGAAAAAGTTTTTGTGCAAGGACGGTTGAAACCCTAGTTTCAAAACTTACAAACCCTTGATAGTTTACATAATTTGGTGCATGTATACAGATGAAGCATGGCTGTAATAGGTACAGGCTTTGAAAGTGCAAAAGAATGACAAACCTTCATTGCAAGATCTCAAACCCTCAGTTTTTCTACATCTATAGACAAGTCAAGACTAAAAAGAGATATATACAGTCATGGTAGACAATGATAAGCCATTTTTTGCCAAAAAATGCAATACCCATGACCATATACAGCCTTTGTCATTTTTCAAACTATAAAAAGAGAAAAATGAAACTACAGAGGATGACAAATGACAAGTGCTTACCTCTTTTGCTGACAGGAAGAGAGATCTTTCCACGACCTCATAGTGGCCTTATGATTTCAAGAACATATGAAAAGCATGAGAGAAGAAAGATAAAGAAACAGGAAAGAAAGGTGTTAAAGAATTCATAATGATGGAGAGAGTTATTCAGAAGAAGGAGGTTGCAGCCATGAAAGAATAAAGCTACAGATCAAATAAAATGCCTTATATGAAACTCAAGCAAGTGTTACCTTCTTCCTTACGATGTAGAGTTCCAAGATGCAACCAAGAAGAGCCATTGAGAGGAGTGAAAAAACTAGAGATATGCTTCAAACCTTCAAACCCTAAAGTCGGTGTAGTAAAGTTGCAGAGCAAGTAAAAAATATGCCAAATGAAGAATGAGCAACTTTAGGGTTGTTTCCTTCTTTTTGTTCAAAGGTTCTTTTCTCCCAAGTGTGTTTTGACTTCACAAAAAGAAAATAATTACCTTATCTAATGCCATCGAGCTCAAAACATAAACCATACATTACCTAGCATCATTGTTAGAGGTGGCTGATAGTGGGGGACCTTGGATATTGTTTGAAATCAAATGGTGGTCAGTGGTCATAAGGGTGGGCATTATGCCTTGCAAAAAAATTCAAATAGCATTCATTACCTTAGAGTCGACAATGCATGGTCAAGGAGATTTCCTTTCATCATCTACCTTTTGATAAGACAAGACTCTCTTAAACAAACACATATATCATGTAAGATAACCAAATGAGGTCAAAGAGAATATTCCTTGTGCTTTGAAGAATTATCAATTGAAGACAAATATGGCAAATAAGGAAATTGCAAGGGAAAGATAAAGGTGGTAGAGATATAATATCTTTTGCATGGAAGAACTATGAGGAGAATATAATGTTTTTGGCATGTTGTACATATGGCAGAGTAACAAAGAGGCTTAGGGTTTTTGCATGACATTTTTTTTGTGTGGCTGTGAGATATTTTTGCATGATAATTGGAGTTATAAGGAAAAGAGTTGATATTTTTGTTTTTTGATGCAAATACAAAGTAATAAGGGTATTTTATCTCACAAGGAGTTATAAGGAGATTGTATTTGTCCCTAAGTCCTATTTTTGCTCATATCATGCATAATAGGCAAGTGTAATTGGAGTGATAAGGAGTGATATTTTTTCTTCTAATCATGCATGATTTTACAAAATCATTAATTGTAAATAAATAATAAGTAATATATTCCAAATTACTTTATTATTTTCCACAAGTTGTAAAATTGAAAATAGAACAAATTGTAACCGATAATAAAGTAATTATTCTATTACTTTATTATTTACTCACAATCAATTTTGCTCATGCAAAATCATGCAAATTGATTAGTTGAGTTAACTAGGCCACCTAGGAGGTTTTGCATCATTTTAGGAGTATTTTTAGGGTCCTTGGTCAAATTTTTGGTCAAGCATATGGAGAGGCCCAAATTGAAGCTATTTTTGCTCAATTTGTGGCAGTTTTAGGCCCTAATTTTGAGGATTTTAAAGGTTGCTCAGGAATGATTATTTTTAGAGGCAATTATCTGCAAGTCCATAGTTTTTGCATGCTTCATGGAGAGAGAAAACCTATATATTGTAAAGCAAAACTTTGGTTTTGTTAGTTCTTGATTCTCATTCTGATTCAGACAGATTGGAGAATTCTTGTAGCTCACTTTTACAGTTTTATTGAGAGATCAACAAGTTACAGGTTATACTTTTGTCTTCTTTGTAGAACTTTCCTTTGTTTATTTCAGATCAATTTAATTACCTTTCCTTTTAGAGTTGATTATTGAAGTGATTTTGATGAAATTTTACTATGTTTTATTATTAAACCTTTAAAAATTTTGTCTCACTTCCTTGCTTGCAGCATTAAGCATATATTCATCACAAGTCTTAGGTTGTGTTGTGAAAAAACCATTTCCTTCATAAAAACTTGTTTTCAAACCTTCCTTAGAATCACTTTTGTGATATTTATGTCAACTTTGGATTGTGTAAAAGTCAATTTTCTGAGCAAACATTGTGGATCAAATGGCATATTTTTACCCAAATCAGGTGCATCACCAATTTTTTATCTTTTTGTACTCAATTAGTTTATTTCTTCCCTTTTCCCAAATAGTAAAAACATACATCTCAATAGAACATTTGAAGGGAACCAACCCACAATTTAGATGTCTAATTTCATCATAGGGCACCCACAACCTAAAATTAGTCCCATGCTACATGGAATTGTAGTGTTTCACTAGCCTTGCATAGAGGTGCAATTTTCAGTGATAACAATTTTTGGCATGCCTAATGGGACTTTGAACTAATTTTCAGTTGAAAAGGACTTATTTCTTTTTGCTATTTTTGGTATGAACAGTAGAATTCTAGCCTTTTAGAGGTTCATTATCAAGTACCTGGTGACTCTAATACTTTGGTTTTTTTAAATCAAATCTTACAGCCTATGAAAAATATCAAACAAGGTCAAGTAAAAATTCTGAGAAAAATCATAATCAGATATCTCCACCAAAGAAGAGAATAAAAATAGATAAAGAGTCTAATACAATAGATTTATCAGTTGTTTTAGATCTGCTAAATACACAACCTAAGTTTGCTTCACATCAAAATCCATTGTTTGCAAGTTCATCAACAGAATTTTTTAGTTCTCCACTAGCAAGTCCAAGAGAACAGATTCCTATTTTCCAAGAGGAACCTCTTCTTCTTGAATTTACTGAGGAAGAACCTTTTTTACAAGAAATATTTCAAGTAGTTTCAGTCTAAACACCAGCTCAAGTTCTACCTACTCCAATGTCTTTACTAGGAGGAGGAGGAGTATTACCACCTCCTAGTGGAGGAGATGGAGGAGTATTACCACCTTGAGGAGGAGGAGGAGGAGGTGGAAGAAATCCACCACCACCTTGAAATCAGCCTTTTGTTTCATTTAATGGAGGCAACCCTTTGAATCTGAATCGGCATGATGACATACTGATGGCTGCATTGAAAAGTTTACCAAAATTCACAGGAGAAGATGGGACTACACCCATTGAACATATTAGAGATGTGGCTACTTTGTGTTCTTTTCACCACATCACTGAAGAGAACATTGTAATCAAGTTGTTGGCAGCATCATTTAAAGGTAAAGCTCTTCAATGGTTTAGAGGTTTAGCAGTTAATTCAATTAGATCTTGGGATGAATTAGGTGCTGCTTTGAATAGGCAATTTCAAGACAAATCTGATCATTTATCATTAGTTGAACAAATGACTACTATTAAGAGGGCTCCATAAGAGCAAATGATAGATTTTAATTTTAGATTTCAGAAAACATGGAATAGAATCCCAGAAACAGTGAAACCATCACCAGAACATGCTTTTCTATATTATTGAAGAGTATTAAATTCTAATATTATTGTTATGATACAATCCATGGGAGGGGTAACTTTACCAGCTGCTTTTGACATTGCAATAAGAGCATAAAATAGTTTAATACAAGCTGTTAAGATAGCACCTAGGCCCCCAATGCCAATTTTTCTAGATATATAGCCTTTAATACCAATTTTAGCCCTACATATTTCAACAATACTATCTTTTGGTTATCAAGCAAATGCACAAAATGGTACAGATCTCATTCATTCTAAATTTCAAGAGTTCAAATAAAACTAGCAAAGTATAGCAAAAATACTGTAGAATGTGAGTAATGACTTAGTGAGTCTAAAAATTCAAACAAATAAGAATAACAAACCTTATCAAGTAGCCCCTTACCAAGCAAATAGACTTGGTTATCAGGCAGATTATTAGGGTCAAAGGAGAAATTACAACAATAGGCCAAATCAGCAATATAATCCAAATGATGTTAGTACATCAAAAGAAATAGTGCTTATATAGAACAACATGGTTCAAGACTATGCATGGTGTTATCCCTGTAATCAGCCTCATAATCAGGCCACTTGCCCAAATGGAATAGTAAATCAAGCTTTGATGGTATAGAATAACTATGCTATTGTTGAAAATTTAGCAAGTAATGTAGACAAGCAGATGGAAATTCAGACTCAGTATGTTAATCCTGATGTAGCTTTAATGAATTGGCAAGCTAATGAATTTTGTGGTGTAAATTAGTTGCTAGGTCAAAAGCAATCTTTTACTAATATTGCAGTAAATACAAGATCAAAAAAGAGAGCTGTTGACTTGCAACAATAGTCCAGAAATGCAAATAAGCAAGCCGATACTAGTAAATAGCCAGCTGGAAATGTACCACAACAAGCTGATAAAGGAAAAAATATGGTTTCTACAACACAGAATGAACAGAATCAAGCTTCTACATCAAAGGATTTGTACATTTTGTCAAGATAGCCAACTACAAAAAATAAACAACCAGCAAAAGACCAACTAGAGGTTGATATCCCAAAAGTACAGCAAAAGGTTAGTGGTCCTACTTTTAATATTCTGGATCATATGAAAAAGACAACAGTAAGCATGTCTATTTTAGATGCTTTACACATTCCAGGACAAAAGGATTTGTTACAAAATGCATTATCTTAGTTGCCTTTGTCAAATGAAGTACAAAAATCACATCACCCTCAGATTATGATTGCAAATGAGGTAGAAAAACTAGTAGCTAAACCTCCACCATTTTATGTCACTTTGATTGTAGGTGACTATTTAGTACATAATTGCATGATAGATTCAAGAGCCAACAGTTCAGTTATGCCAAAACAGCTAGCTGATAAGTTAGGTCTAAAATATGAACCTATTGTTAGAGGTGTTGTACAAATGGATGGAACTAAAGTGAGTACAGTTGGAATGTTAAAAAATTTAGGCCTTACTTTGTATGCTTGTCCAAATTTTGTTATATATCAGGACATTTATGTCATTGATCTACCACCTACCTTTTCCATTTGCTTATCTAGAGATTTTACAGCAAGGTTAGGAGGGTATTTATCATCTAATTGGACACATTTATTCTTTAGAACTAGATATGGAACCAAGGTTACAATCAAGTATGAACCACTAGCAAAAGATCACCCGGAACCTTACACACCTAGTTCCATAAATGCCAATCTTTCCATTTTTGATCAAGAAGATCTGATTCCTATCCAAGACCCAAATACACCTTTAGAAGGAAGTCCAGATATAGTTTTAGATCAATGGGCAGCAGAAAATCATGAAACAGATCTATTTGAGCAAATGGCTGAGATAGGCCTTGGTGTGTACATGATTCAAGAAAATAATACAGTTATTCCAAATCTAATTAAAGAAGAAAAACAACAAACTATACAGTCTGAAAATGATGTTTGGGAACTATATTTTGATGGTTCTAGAAGCAAAGTAGGAGCTGGAGGAGGTGTTGTTTTAGTTTCTCCCATAGGTGAGAAATATTATTCATCTTTCAGATTTGCTTTCATCTATTATAACAACTCAGCTGAGTATAAAGCTTTAGTTCATGGATTAGAATGGGCAAGGAAAAGAAAAATTAAGTGCTTAAAAGTTTTTGGAGATAGTGAATTAGTGGTTTAACAAATCAAAAATCCTGCTGCTACAAAAAATGACTTGCTGAAGTTGTATAAACACAGAGTTTCAAATATGATAGAAGAGTTTGATGCATTTAATCTGATATATGTACCTAGAATTGATAACAAGCAAGCTGACAAGTTAGCTGCCATAGGAGCTGAATATGATATTCCTTCTAAAATGAAAAATATTCTCTCCTTTATATATCAAAGTTGTTGTTAGACCATCAGTTCCAGATAATAATGTCAGTTGGCAAGTGTTTGACGGTGATGAACAGATTGTAAATTTCTTAATGGAAAAGGCTGAATTTTCTGCAGGTAATCAGCAAAAAATTTGCACAACAATATGATGACTAGATACTTCAATTAAGATCAAATAAGCTACCCAAGGGCTTAGTGACCTTAGAATCTATCTTTAATACTGATGATCAGGTAAGAAAAGACAAGGCTAGCTTGTCAATAAAGCAAGAGCATTATGAACCTATTGGGATCTTTAAAGGAAAGTTGCTCAAGCTGGGAAAGATATGTACAAAATAGGAACAATAAGCATTCATCCAGTTTGTCAAGAGTTTAGTGACATTTTTACATGGGAATATGGAGATCTGAATGGTTTCAACCCTGAGTTAGCTCAACACACAATAGAGCTGGAACCCAAAGCTAAACATGTCAAACAGAAGCAAAGGTCACTGTATCCCAAACTGGAAGTGCTCATGAAGATGGAACTCAATAAACTCATTCAAGGTAACATCATTTTTCCTATCAAACATACTTCATGGGTTTCTAACTTGGTTCTTGTTAGAAAAAAGAATGAAGAAATCAAATTATGTGTTGATTTTCGTGATTTAAATAGAGCATCATTAAAGGATCATTATCCTTTACCATCTATGGAGTAGATATTGCAGGTTGTTTCTGGATCAGAGATATTTTCTTTATTGGATGGTTATTCAGGTTATAACCAAATTCTTGTAAAAGAGGAAGATCAATACAAGACAACTTTTACCACAAAATGGGATACACTAGAATATAGAAAGATGTCATTTGGCTTATCAAAAGTAGGTGCAACATTTCAGAGAGCAATGGACATGGCTTTTCAAAGCCTAATTAATAAAATTGTGCTTGTATACTTAGATGATGTGACTATTTTTTCTAAAAAATTTGAAGATAATTTTCATTATTTAAGACTAATTTTTGAAAGATGTAGAGAATTTGGGGTATCATTAAACCCAAAGAAGAGTATTTTCTCTGTTCATGAAGGCAAACTATTGGGACACATTGTGTCTAAAGATGGAATATTAATTGATCTTGAAAGAATTACTACAATATTGGCATTACATCTTCCTGCACATAAGAAAGGATTACAAAGCTTTTTGGGAAGAATCAACTTTGTAAGAAGGTTTATTCCTAATATAGCAACACTTTTACAACCTCTCACAACAATGTTGAAGAAGAATATTTCTTTCAGCTAGACCAAAGAAGGAAAGTAGAGTTTTGAAGAGATAAAGGAGGCACTTGCTACTGCCCCAACTCTAATAAATCCAAACTTTGATAAAGACTTCATTCTATATGCATTTGGCAGTGTGGATACTATATCATCTATGCTTTGTCAACAAAACAATGAAGGAATGGAACAACCTGTGGCATTTTTCAGCCAAGTTCTGCATGACTATGAGGTAAGATATTCTTTTGTTGAAAAGCATGTATTAGTTGTTATCAGGAGCTTAAAGAAATTTGAACATATGATTTCAAATAATAGAATTTAGTTAATGGTTTCTCACCCAATAGTGAAAGAATTTTTTCTCAGTAAGGATTTAAATGATAAGAAAGTAGGGTGGACAACCAAGGTCATGGAATATGACATACAAATTAAGGTAACCAAGCTGGTCTGAGGCAAAGGACTATGTGAATAGCTTGCATAAAATGAAGGATACAACAAAGAACTTGAAGGAGAGGCTGACATAGTGCTTCAAATTGATGAAACAACTGTTATCCTAGACCCCCCTACAAGTTGGGTGCATGATATGATTCATTATCTGCACATTGGTGATTGTCCACAAGGCTTGAATAGATCTAAAAGAAGATATTATAGATTACAGGCAATCCCTTATGCTATAATTGATGGAATTCTATACAAGAGAGATTTTAACAATGTTTTACTGAGATGTGTACAGCCAAATCAAACTCAAAGGATTCTAGAAGAATTTCATGATGGACCTACTGGAGGTCATTTTGCAGCCAGAACAATAGTTCTGAAGATTATGAGAGCTAGTTACTATTGTCCTGACATGTTCAAGGATGCTCATGAATGGGTAAATAAATGTCTAAAGTGTTCAATTTTTATAGGTAAACAAAGACTGGTAGCAATGCCCTCTAATTTAGGTGGAACGGCCATTTGGCAAGTTGGGATTGGACTTCATTGGTCCTATTAAGCCACCTTCAAGCCAAGGACACAAGTGGATTTTGACTGCTACTAATTATTTCACTAAGTGGACTGAAGCAGTTACTTTGAAAGATGCTAATGAAACATCAATCCTAAATTTTTATCAAGATCTAGTATCCAGGTTTGGAACTCCTAACTCAATTATTTCAGATAATACTTCAACATTTATTAGATTAAGAATATCTGATTGGTCTATCAAAAACAACATATGCTTGAATACTTGATCAAATTATTACCCTCAAGGTAATGGACAGGCTGAATCAACTAACAAAAATCTGATTAAAATTATAAAGAAAATAGTTGATGAAAATCAAAGGTCTTAGAATGATAAGTTGAAGTTAGCATTATGGGCTGATAGGATTACACCTAAAAGATCAATGGGTCATTCACCCTATGTTCATACATATGGAAAGGAAGCCAAGTTACCAATAACAGTGGAGTTGCCAACACTTAGCTACATAAAAGAGCTAGAGTTACTTAAAGAACAACCAAAGGAAATTAGGCTTAAACAACTAATTGAACTTGAAGAAATCAGGAAAGAGGCCTTGAAAACATTGGAAGTACACCAAGCCCAAATGAAAAGGACTTTTGATAAAAGAGCAGTACCAAGAGTTTATAAAGAAGGAGATCTAGTTTTCAAGTGGAATGAGTTGAAAAGCAGGCCAAGATAGCATACAAAGTTTGATGCAATATGGGATGGACCATATATAATCATAGAATGCAAGTAACACAATGCATTTCAGATTGCTAAGTTAGATGGTGAGGTGTTACCAATCCCAGTTAATGGGATTCACCTCAAGTTATGCTACTAAGTAAGGAAGCCTTATGCTGCAAATAAGTGTTTTTGTACAATTAGTTTCAGTTTTGTTGTTTTGCTTCCAAGAAGTGCTTTTACACATGTTGCTGGTTTTGTTTTAGGCAAATCAGTTTTAATTTTAGTTTTCAGTTAGTTGTTGCAGTTGTTTTTAGCTAGTATGAGTTGTAGAATTTCTCTAAATTCAGGGCAGAAATGACTCTATGCCCAATGGAAGGGCTAGGCTACTGGTTCTAAACTATTTAGTAGGTAAACACCCCTGAGAGGTTGCCAGAAATGTTACTAATTTTTTGTTCACACTTAAAATTAGTTGGATCTAAGTGTAGTTGTTCAGAAGGAATAATAGAAAACTTCAAAGTTATGCATTCATTGAATGGTTGATGCCTTGACAGAGTGAAAGAGAATATCCAGTTGTCAGGATAACCCATCAATCCAATCAGGACTGATAAGTTATCATTACAAGAGAATTGATTGTCAAGAAATCAAACATTCAAGGAGATACAGTTGTTCTACATAGTTTAATCTTCAGGAGCTATAAGTTAAATTGATTACTTAGTTAATCAGTTTTGAATAAAAGAAAGAAAGATATTTTGTATTGCATTATTATTTCATGTCATGTTTTGAACATACATTCAAGTATCTATTACTTTATCTCATGCATTAATTAAAAAAGGAAATACATATACATCATATGCATAAGAGAAATTAATTGATCATGTTTAAAAGAAGTGTTCAAATATGTCCCACACAAGCCATGGGAGTAACTAGACTGAGCAATTGCAGACATGTAGTCTATGCATCTATTTGATAAAAGGAAAATAAATAAACACATGATAAGGTTAAACATCCACCATTGCTTGATGATGGAGATTGCTATTGAAGCTGACCTTCAAATCCTCAGTCTTTAGCCTTCACTCCAAGCCATCATCAGTTGAACCTACAAAATTTTGGGGACAACCCTGTTAGTGCTCTGGATGTTTAATATTATCACATGCTTTTATTAAACAAAGACATCTATTTATCATATCATGCATTCACATGAGAAATCAGATCAGATATATGCCACAAATCAGGAAGAAAACATGAAGAAGATCAATCAACATTATCAGGTACTTGTTTATGCTAACTTGTTTGTTCGTTGTATAGGTATAGGACAAGTTTTGTTGCTAATTTGAAGACAAATAAACATGTGGATTAAATGTGGCTCCCACAAGGGTTTGAGCCCAGCATGTTTCTTTTCATTTTTTGAAAAGAGTATCAGAAAAGACAGGATGCATCATTCTAAGCTATATCATGCATCATCTAATCAACTTACAGAAAATTTATGTCATTATGACATTATTACAGTTGACTGGACCAAATCAGAGTAACATGACTGAGTCAAGATTGACAAAAAACAAAATGCAGAAATTAGGTTACAGTCATCCAGGCTACATGAGCCATCTAAGGTGATACAAGTTTTTAGATTTTTATGCCTGATAAAGAGAAGAAAGATACAGATACAAGAACTTATGTATCATTTGAACAAGTTGCAGAATAAATCATGTGAAGGGTCATCTCATTATGACAAAAGAGTAAGATGAAAAAGCACTCTATACCAGGTATTTCTCATATTGTTCTCATATTGTTAATGATGATCAAAGTTTAACAGTTATATCACATTCAAGTTGCAAATATGTCATATAGATAGTCAAGAAAAATGCCACATGGAGCAATAGATGAAATAGTGGAAGGCAAGACAATCATATATAGAATATGCCAACTTGACTGTCATAAAGGAAAACCTCACAAGAATATATGAGATAAGTGTAGCAATCACATGCTGGAGGCCAAAGATGCAAATGACAGGTGCATACAACATGCTCTCTAAAGAGCATTCATTAAATGATAAAGATTGTCACGTAGTATCAAATATCTTATAAGAAGAACAAGCTAGGAGTAGCATTTATATATAATCATTGTCATCATAGTCAAGTATAAATCCAAAAGCAAGAGACAGTCATGTATAGAGTAAAGAAGGATTCAAATATATTGAGCATAGTGGAGAGTTAAGAATGCTACAGTACAAAGATAACAAGGTGCTTTTCATGCATTTCATCATTGTTTTGATTTAACAAGCTTTATCTCACATGCCTAAGCTATAGTGATGCCATGGTATAGCCAACAAAATGTCATAAAGGAAGATACCTTGCAAAAACAAGGATAAGTATAGTCAATTTCACCATGAACAGTCAGGACAGGATCAATAAAGTGGCTTATACAAGCAAAATACAGTTAGAGTATATTATAAATTGCCATATCCATCTACAAAAGTGCATCAATCATGAAAGATGATCATCAGAAGGACAAGACTTATATTAAGTGCTACAATGATAGGTCATTGACAATTCATAGGGTTAGCAGTCTCTTTCTTATATGCCATTATTCTATGATGATACAGTCATAGTAAATAGACAACCAAGAAAAAAAATGCATGATACATATGATACTATAAGAGCCAAATAATGAGATAAGCAGTCATTATGCACAAAGGCAGATAAGATATGCAATAAACAACTAAAGAGAGATAGGAGCATGTTATCTAAGCTACAAGTGCATTTTAAGAATGCCACAGATAGTCAAGGAGAAGATAGCATGATCTCTATGCCATGGTAGAATCTAGTTATAGTAGAAAGATAGTTACATAATCAAAACATGATGCCACATGACAATAGTCCATCATATTACAGTTTGCAAGCTAAAGAGTTACAAGTTTATGATATACAAATAAGCTAAAGAAGCCATTTATGCTACAGGAGA
The DNA here is from genome assembly GCA_027924645.1 of Cunninghamia lanceolata. Classification (NCBI taxonomy): domain Eukaryota; kingdom Viridiplantae; phylum Streptophyta; class Pinopsida; order Cupressales; family Cupressaceae; genus Cunninghamia; species Cunninghamia lanceolata. Next base: position 18,150,242 of record BSBN01000049.1, read on the forward strand.
GCCTTCATTTTCCAGAAATATCAAAGTACAACTATAAGATATAGATGGAAGTAAATGGTAATAGTCATTCATGTATAATATCAAAAAAGACTTGTTATCATAGCCTATAGCTACAATGGAGGGTAAATAAAGGCAAAGTGTATCATTAATAGCATGACAGTCACAAGGAGGAGAAGGTGTTGTGTGAAGCAAAGAAAAACTCCATTTAATAATACTTCACCTCTTAATGCTTTTTCCTACAAGAAAACCACAATTAAGAAGGTGCTATACAGAAGGAAAGATTGCTCATGCTAAAATGTATACCCTTATCAAGATATCAAACCCTAGTGCTCATTTTTTGCACCCATAGTCAAAAAAATTCAAATAAAAGAGAGATACAATCATAGCCATGCTAGAAGAGCAAAGTTTCTCATGATGACAAGTATTCTCATCTACAAATTAAACAAAGTCTTTTCAAAGAAATATCAAACCCTTGTTTCTTTTACACTTACAAGTAAAAGAAAGAGTAGTGAATACCACAAGAGAGTGTCCACGACGGATAGAAACCTTGAAAGTACAAACTAAACAAATCCTTGACATAAAGTTCAAACCCTTGTTTCTTTTCTTCATTTACAGTCAAAAGACAAAGAGATCACAGTGAGAGAGAATGGCCATGGCAGTGTGAAAACATTTTTGTGCAAGGAGGGTTGAAACCCTAGTTTCAAAACTTACAAACCCTTGATAGTTTACACAATTTGGTGCCTGTATATAGATGAAGCATGGCCGTAACAAGTACAGGCTTTGAAAGTGCAAAAAGATGACAAACCCTCATCTCAAGATCTCAAACCCTCAGGTTTTCTACATCTATAGACAAATCAAGACTAAAAAGAGATATATATAGTCATGGTCGACAGTGATAAGCCATTTATTGCCAAAAAATGCAATACCCATGACCACGTACAACCTTTGTCATTTTTCAAACTATAAAAAGAGACAAATGAAACTACAGAGGATGAAAAATGACAAGTGCTTACCTCTTTTTCTGATAGGAAGAGAGATCTTTCCACGACCTCACAGTGGCCTTAAGCTTTCAAGAACATATGAAGAGCATGAAAGAAGAAAGATATAGAAAAAGGAAAGAAAGGTGTTAAAGAATGCATAATGATGGAGAGAGTTATTTAGAAGAAGGAGGCCGTAGCCATGAAAGAATAAAGTTATAGATCAAATAAAATGCCTTATATGAAACTCAAGCAAGTGTTACCTTCTTCCTTACAATGCAGAGTTCCAAGATGCAACCAAGAAGAGCCATTGAGAGGAGTGAAAAAATAGAGATATGCCTCAAACCTTCGAATCCTAAAGCTGGTGGAGTAAAGTTGCAAAGCAAGTGAAAAATATGCCAAATGAAGAATGAGCAACTTTAGGGTTGTTTCCTTCTTCTTTTTTAGAGGTTCTTTTCTCCCAAGTGTGTTTTGACTTCACAAAAAGAAAATAATTACCTTATCTAATGCCATCGAGGTCAAAACATCAACCATACATTACCTAGCATCATTATTAGAGGTGGCTGATAGTGGGGGACCTTGCATATTGATTGAAATCAAATGGTGGTCAGTGGTCATTAGGGTGGGCATTATGCCTTGTAAAAAAATTCAAATAGCATTCATTACCTTGGAGTCGACATTGCATGGTCGAGAAGATTCCCTTTCATCAGCTACCTTTTGATAAGACAAGACTCTCTTAAACAAACACATATATCATGTAAGATAACCAAATGAGGCCAAAGATAATATTCCTTGTGCTTTGAAGAATTATCAAATGAGGACAAATATGGCAGATAAGGAAACTGAAAGGGAAAGATAAAGGTGGCAGAGATATAATATCTTTTGCATGGAAGAACTATGAGGATAATATAATGTTTTTGGCATGTTGTGCATATGGAAGAGTAACAAAGAGGCTTAGGGGTTTTGCATGACATTTTTTTTGTGTGGTAGTGAGATATTTTTGCATGATAATCTGAGTTATAAGGTAGAGAGTTGATATTTTTGTTTTTTGATGCAAATACAAAGTAATAAGGGTATTTTATCTCACAAGGAGTTATAAGGAGATTGTATTTGTCCCTAAGTCCTATTTTTGCTCATATCATGCAAAATAGGCAAGTGTAATTGGAGTGATAAGGAGTGATATTTTTTCTTCTAATCATGCATGATTTTACAAAATCATTAATTGTAAATAAATAATAAGTAATATATTCCAAATTACTTTATTATTTTCCACAAGTTGTAAAATTGAAAATAGAACAAATTGTAACCGATAATAAAGTAATTATTCTATTACTTTATTATTTACTCACAATCAATTTTGCTCATGCAAAATCATGCAAATTGATTAGTTGAGTTAACTAGGCCACCTAGGAGGTTTTGCATCATTTTAGGAGTATTTTTAGGGTCCTTGGTCAAATTTTTGGTCAAGCATATGGAGAGGCCCAAATTGAAGCTATTTTTGCTCAATTTGTGGCAGTTTTAGGCCCTAATTTTGAGGATTTTGAAGGTTGCTCAGGAATGATTATTTTTAGAGGCAATTATCTGCAAGTCCATAGTTTTTGCATGCTTCATGGAGAGAGAAAACCTATATATTGTAAAGCAAAACTTTTTTTTTCTAGTTCTTGATTCTCATTCTAATTCAGACAGATTGGAGAATTCTTATAGGTCACTTTTACAGTTTTATTGAGATATCGGCAGGTTACAGGTTATACTTTTGTCTTCTTTGTAGATCTTTCCTTTGTTTATTTTAGATCCGTTGAATTACCTTTCCTTTTAGTGCTAATTATTGAAGTGATTTTTATAAAATTTTGCCGTGTTTTATTATTAAACCTTTAAAATTATTGTCTCACTTCTTTGCTTGTAGCATTAACCATATATTCATCACAAGTCTTAGTGTTAACAAGAAATAGTCTTTTTGTGTTGTGAAAAAACCAATTCCTTCATAAAAACCTATTTTCAAACCTTCCTTTGAATCACTTTTGTGATATTTATGCTAAGTCTAGATTGTGTAAAAGTCAGTTTTTGAGCAAACAGTGTGGATCAAATTGCATATTTTTACTCAAATCAGGTGCATCACCAATTTTTATTTTTTGTATTCAATTAGTTTCTTTCTTCCCTTTTCCCAAATAGTAAAAACATACATCTGAATAGAACATTTGAAGGGAACCAACCCACAATCTGGAGGTCTTATTTTGTCATAGGGCCCCCACAACCTAAAATTAGTCCCTTGTTACACAGAATTGCAGTGCTTCACCAGCCTTGGATATGGATGCAATTCCCAGTGATAACAAAAACTTCAAAAACTGGTTAGATATATGGGAACTATTGGTTAAGTTGAGACAGTTTTCCCCAAAACTCATTTTGAGAAGCGAACAAGGCAGGTAAATTTCTTACCAGCCAAGGAATTGATCAATCTAACTCCTACAAGGTATCCAATTTGGATTCAACTTGGGACAGATTCGCAGGAATTTTGTAGGGTGATAGCTTGTTGGAATGAATTTTCCAACATATCCGATGGCAAGGATTTAAATTATAGTGGATTAGCCTTTGGAATATTTGGCAACCTTAGCTCCTTCAATGAATGTCCTTTTTAGAGGGGTTTGTTAGAACACAAGAAATCTACTGAGGGTGGGTTGAATCAGTAGGTCAATAAAACTTCAAACTTCAAACCTCTTGTGTGTAGATCAAATTAACTTTCAATGCAATAACATCAACAATTATAAATAATGCACACATCAACACCAAATATACATGGAAACCCCAATGTGGGAAAAACCATAGTGAGAAAATGTTGCTAGGATCTACCATCCTAATCTAGCCTCACAAATTAAACTATCAATTACAATGTTTTAAGAGTACCAACTCTAAGGAATTACCAGATCCATGATTTAAGAGGACCAACTATAAGGAGACTACAATCCATTGATCTGAGCATCAACTCAGTCCACAAAAGGCAACGACCTCTCTGAACCTTTACATATACATTTATGTAGTCATTTGGTTCTTTATCAACCTTAATTGTACCTTTTAATTCACACACAATATTCTCCTCTCACTCTGCTCACCCAGATTTGCTTTGCACTTCAATTCTACTCATGCCTACATCAATCCATCTCTGCAACATAGTAACATCATTATGTGTACAGTCACTTTTATTTATATGCAGCTAATTTGCATGTGTGCACTCCTCTTTTTGCACTTCACTCTTTTGCATCTACATAAAGATATGCATACTCCCCCATCTGTATGCTCACACTTCAGTTTATTTGCATGTAAACACTCTGTATCTCCTAGAAAAATCCACTTTGTATGTGGCTTTAAACATGCTTTAAATCTTCTTTACTATCGTTAAAATCAACCACAGTCGTAGTTCTATTTAAACTTCTGCACATGTAAAAACTCTAGCTTTTTTGTTGTTTACTCCATGTAGATTAGGCACCAAAAATACAGTCATTTATAATTTTTATTTTCAATCTGTCAATCTTCCTTTTCTATCAGCAATTTTTCATTTTTCAAAATTTTGGCTATTTCTTCTTTATCAATAAACTTTAACTATTTATGAACTTCAGCTCTTGTCTCTTTTATCGACAAAAAACTCATTTTCCAAAATTTTCTTCTCTACAGCCTTTATCACCTTTATCGGTGACTCTTTCACAAACCTTGGTCGTATTCCTTTTTATCAGTGATTCCTCCAAATCCTAAACTTTGCCCTTTGGTTGCCTTTGTTGACAAAAAGTCTTTTCCTCAAAATTTTGCCCTTGTCTTCCTTATTAGAAAAAATTGTATTATTCAAACTAATCTTCCCTATTTCTTTTTGCCTTCTATCAGCAAAGTTTCAAACTTCAAACTTTGCTTCCATCTGTTTTATGCCTCTGTCGGCAAAAGTTCCAACTTCAAACTTTTGTTATCATCACCATTTTTCCTCTTGTCAACAAATGTTCCATACTATGAACTCTTCATATTGTCTTATTTCTTCTTTGTTGGTGAAATGGAGAAAATGCTAACATTTTAACTTACTTTGGAAAACCTAAGTTTCTCCGATGAATATTTTCTAAATAACTTTAAACTCTTCAACTTCATTGCCTTAACCTTTTTCTTCATAACCTCTTTAGTCGGTGAAATGATCAAAACTTGAACCTTGACTTTAAGTGCCTTAGTCGCCCTGTCGGTGAATCGATGAAATGCTAAACTTCTGAACTAGTTCAGAAAAACAAATTTTTCCCAACTAAGTCTTTTTCTCTATCCAACTCTTCCTCCTACACTCCTTCATTGTCAGCGAATCAACCAAAACCCTAACTTTTGAACTTTCAACTTTTGGCGAGACTTAGTGTTTCTCTTTTTCCTAATTTTTCAACTAGAATGCTTCTTCTCTCTTCTATTAGGGAATCAGAAAAAGTTTGAACTAACGAACTTGCTAGTTCATAAACTAAAGAAAAATCCAATTGGGTATAACTTAGCTAATTTTTTCCCAAACTTCACCAAACTGAAACTAGGGATACCCATTTGGGTCTTTAACAAAATGAAGTCCTTAATTTAGTCATACGACCTGAAATGAAAAAAAATCAATAACTCTTCCTTTCTTTGTCTTAGACATCCAACTTTGATGTCAATGACAATATATCAACAATCTACCCCTTTGTCATTGATGGCAACACTTATGCATAATCTGTTCTTAGTGTTGCTCTATTTTTTATACAATAATATAATGTTGTCCTGCACTATATATTTTGCATTTGCTCCTCCTTCCTATATTTCTTCCCTTTTTCATTAATGGAAAAGGAAGGTAAACAACCTCCTTACTAAAAGCAAAAACTGCCATTTTTCTACCTGCTCCCCCTTAGAGGTAGTTACTATCCAAAACATGGATGAAAGATATGCCTTGAGCTGCTCTCCCTCGACAATTTTCACAATTTCACTTCTACTTGTGAGAAGGAGCAATAACTCATAGCTTCTGCCTAAGTTTTTCAAAAGTATCTTTAGGAGGTGGCTTCATGAAAATATCAGTAGTTTGATCTTGTGTGCTAACATACTCCAACTTGACTTCTTGATTTGCAACTCTTTCCCTCAAGAAATGGTATTTAATGGAAATTTGCTTTGTTATTGAATGCATCACAAGATTCTTTGAGATATTGATCACACTTGTGTTATCACAAAGAATAGAAATAGGATCATTATACTCTACTTTTATGTCTTTGAACGTCTGTTTCATCAATAAAACTTGTGTGCAACATGAAACAACAACATATTCTTCTTCAATAGTGGATAATGTCACTGGATCTTGTTTCTTGCTAAGCCATGATAACAACCTATCACCAAGGAAGAAACCTACACCACTGGTGCTTCTCCTGTCATCAGTACTTCCTGCCCAATTAGCATCTATATATGTTGTCAAGGTAAAATCATTATTTTGAAGATACCATAATCCATAATCCCCAGTACCTTTTAGATATCTGAAGATTCTCTTCATAGCTTGAACATGTGATTCCTTAGGAGCAGCTTGAAATCTAGCCACCATGCATACTGCTTGCATGATATCTGGTCTAGATGCAGTTAAGTACAACAATCTACCTATCATTGATCTATACAAAGTCTAATCTAAATCTAGTGATTCATCATTCTTGCTCATCTTGCATTCTATCATCATGGGGGTACTCACAGGCTTACAATCTTCTATCTTGAACTTCTTGAGCATCTCCTTTGCATACTTCATTTGAGATATAAATATACCTTGGTATTTTTGTGATATTTGTAAACTAAGAAAGAAAGAAAGTTCTCCAAGCATGGATATTTCAAATTCTTTATGCATCTGATCAACAAATTCCTTACTTATCTTGTCATCACTACCACCAAAAAGAATGTCATCAACATACACAACAATCAATATATGCTCAACTTCTAATTTGAAGTATAATTTGTTATCTACACATCCTGTTTTGTATCCTTACTGCTGGAGGTAATTATCTAGCTTAGAATACCAAGCTCTAGGAGCCTATTTCAAACCATACAAAGCCTTTTTTTAGTCTGTACACATAATCTTCTTTCTCTAACAGCTGAAATCCTTTAGGTTGCTCAATATAAACCTCTTCATTAAGGTTTCCATTTAGAAATGCAGATTTGACATCTATTTGGAAAACTTTGAATTCTTATAAATAGATAATGCTAGAAACATCCTAATGGCTTCCAATCTTGCTACAAGTGCAAATGTTTCTTCAAAGTCTATGCCTTCTACCTATGCATATCCTTTACAAACCAATCATGCCTTATTCCTCACAACTTCTCCATCCTCATTCAATTTTTTTAAAACACCTATTTAGTGCCTATCACGTTCGTTTCTGCAAGCCATGGAACCATCCCACATTTCATTTTTCTCAGTTTGATTGAGTTCCTCTTCCATTGCATTGATTCGTCCTTCATGTTCAATAGCATTAGTAAATGTTATAGGTCTAATTTTAGATAGCGATGAGAAATTTACCTATTCATTTGACTTTGCTAGATTTCTTCTTGTTTGAACTCCTTTAGTCTTGTCTCCTATTATCAGTTGTTCAGGATGTTCTTTTTGTACAAACTAAGCAGGTGCTTTACCAGTTATCTCTTCAGATTCTTCTTCAATAGTCACATCTTCTTCTTCTTCTGTTACAGCTAATCCAACTGAGTAGTTGTCCTTGTGTGTTGGATGCGTATGATCGTCATCTACCTTGATGTTAGTGCTTTCTACAATTCTATACAATCACTTGTTGTAGCACTTATACACTTTGGATCTGTTAGAATAGCCAAGAAATATGCCTTCATCACATCTTGAATCAAAGCTTCCCATGCCATTTTCATCTCTTCTAATGTAGCATCTGACCTTGAAATATTTGACAGAAGCAAATTTATGATACCATAATTTATAAGGTGTCTTATAAATGTTTACCCTTAACTGCACTCTGTTTAAAGTATTCAATGTTGTGTGTAGTACCTCTTTCCAGTAAACATGAGCTAATTTTACCTCATTTAGAATTGTTCTTGCCATTTATTTTATCATTCTATTTTTCCTTTCCACAACGCCATTCTACTATGGTATTCTAGGGGTGAAATATATCTTTTTATGCTGACTTTCACAATATTCTATAAACTCATTGGAGGTGAATTCTCCACCTCTGTCCAATCTTAAATATTTGATTGTCAGACCACTCTCCTTCTCAACCATAGACCTAAATGTCTTAAATATATCAAAGGCTTCTGATTTATCCTTAAGAAAGGTTACACATCTCATTCTTGAGAAATCATCAACTAATAACATGAGATATCTCTCACCTTTTAGTCCTTGTGTCTTGGTTGGACTACATAGATATGTATGAACTAACTCCAAGTGTAATATACACCTTGTTTGTAGGTTTTCTGTGATTTTTTTTGTTTGTTGTGATGTTTACTATTGACATTTTGTGTGTTTGTTTTCATTTTATCATTCAATGGTGCTCAATAGTAATGAAATATAAAACATGCAAGCATAGCCAAATGAAAATATAGCATGAACACTTAAAATTATGAATACCTAGATAGTGAAATGGCTCAAATGTTAATACAGTAACATACCCATTTTCATTTCTTCAATGTTGTAAATCTGGAATTCTAAAACCAACTAGGGTTCAGTAGAAAATAGGCTCCAAATGCATCAACTTTGAATATTCCTCTATGCAAATTATGGCGATAATCTTCTAGACCCTAGTTACCCTTGTCACATGAGGAAATTGCCCAAAATAGAAGGTGTTTTTCCCTTGAAGAGGCTCATGTGCCAATGTGGGCTTGTACGGCCTTGCATGGTTGCTTCTATAGCAAACAAATCTTCACCAAAGAGCTCAAAATCTACCATGAAACCTTCAAGATAAATTTGCAGCCCTGAAGGAGACTCCTACGCCCAAGTATGATATAGAAAATCATCAAAAGTCACAAGAAATAGCTACCATAGAAGGTACAACTGACATCTAGAGGTGTATGACCTACCAAGGAGCAAAATCACCACTCCAATCTATCTTCAAAATCACTTAAAAACCTTGTAGTTTATTCATCAATATTTCTCACAAAATCTGCATAATAAACTTGTGTAAAACTCCATCAATCAGTCAATGAAGTACCCACGTAATCCCTAAATTGAGACTACTAACAAACCCTCCAAAAGATATCTTTCAATCACGTAGAAGGTGTGATTTATAGAGGAATTTGTCCCTGCAAACCCTTGTAATTTCTAGCTTCAAAACCAAAGCTCTCAAAACCAATGCACAACAAAGATGAGTGAATGAATGAATAAAAATGAGTTTTCTTTTTTTTTTCCTTTTCTCATCCTCATTCCAACACCCAAGATGAATGTTTTATCTTTTTTATATTTAATAACTTTTGACTCGTTATATCTCCATGGGTTGGGCGCCCCCCATACACCTAGCACATTCACTTAAAAATAACTTATGACTCCCTTTTACCAAGTTACTTTATAATATAAAGCAACTCATATTAAAACATTATAAGTTAAACCTTTAATTTAACTTAATATTTTGATATTTAATATATCATTCCTTGGTCATTTTGAATGTCATGTAACAAGTTCTAGATACTCCAACTGGTGATACTAAAAATGGAAATATCGAAACCAACTCCACCAATGACCCCTTGCCTAACTTACTAAAAATAGTAAGTCCTAGAAATTGTGTCCAAGACACCCTTAGAAAGGAAATATGAACACAAACCATTATCCAATCATGCCAGAGCTACTGGAAATCCCCCACAAAGGTTCCCTAACCAATCACCATTAGCCTATAGGAACCCTAGAATAGGATAATTTCTCCCACCTATCAACTAGCTAGGAAGGGGACATTATAGTCCACCTTCCCCAAAATTGCTTGTCCTCAAGCAATCTCAACTCAAGATGCTATAATATCTACTCACTCTCCCATGTTGCACCTTCTACTCGCAAGTTTTTTTATTTGACCAGGTACTCCTTGATGATCCTCTTTCTGAGATTCCTCTCTCGAGTGTCAATGATAGCCTTTGGAATCAGGATTAGCTTCCCTTTTGCATCCAATGGTGGCAATTCAGATGAGGGAACAACATTGTGTCCAAGTGCATTCTTGAGCCTGGATACATGAAATACATTATGTACTTTGTTGTTGGCTAATAGCTCAAGCTCATATGTTACTTCTCCCACTCTCCTCAACACTGGTTTTAACTTCTCTGCTCTACTCCTTTTGAGAGTAGACTACCTGTATGGTTGGAGCCTTAGGTAGACCATGTCCCCAACTTCAAAACTGCACTCTACTCAATGCCAATATGCATACAATTTCTACTGATTTTGTGCTTTTTGTAGATTCTCCTTAAGCTCTTTCATGACATTTTAGCTTTCTTGCAACAAGTCATTTGCCTTCGGTACCCTATTGTCACCAAGTAGAAAATTCATTAACCTAGGGGCATCATACCTATTGTGAGGTTTTACAACATGCCCCATTTTGCCCCAGCAAAACAGGGACCCAACTTTTGGTGATATGGTGAAATTTCCTTAGTCAAGTGCATGCCAGGGGGGTCATCCTGTGCATATCAAGACCTCATGATATAAGTCAAAATTCAAAAGTCCAAATTTGCCACATTAGACCTTGCCAATTGAAAGAATGTAAAATTCTAAGCAAGTTTGCCTTTTGAATCACCCCAAAATTCCTTAGGAAAAGAAGTTATGCCCAGTCAAAGTTGGTCAAATGCTAAAGGTGCACATTCAACTTAATATCCAGCATATTCACTAATATGCTAATGATGTCATTCTATATCACCATAAGGAGGTGACAAAAGAATGATGACATCATCTAGATATCCAGAAATCAACATTACTATAAGCATTGAATGACCATCACATTAACTTAATATCCCTGATATTCATTAATATGGCAATGACATCATCTCAACTTATTCAAAAGAAACCTTAATATGGTGATGATGTCACTTAGATATTCGACATCTGAGGGTCATATTCCTTAATATCCTAGATATTCATTAATATCCTGACCCAGTGCAATATAACTATGAATCTCAATATCCCGGACACTAATTCAAATGCCCTGACTTTTGCTAATGTGACAATGATGTCATATTATAACCAACCCAAAGCATCATTTGAAATGATGACGTAACCCTCATTTTCAGAATGGAGGATGTTTTGCAAAGCTAAAGAACCAGATATTTCTTAATATCCACATATCCTCCCTTGAGACCTATGACACGTAGATTGTCATAAACCAATAAGATACTGCCAAGTGGCATGCAACTGACCCATGTCAACATGTCATGATATCCATACCAAAAGTTAATACCTTTGGATTTCTATGACCTAATCATCACCCCTGGTCAAAATTGACTAACATCATGATGACATCATGTGCATATTCTAAAAGAGTATGCACATTATCTAACCACCCTGATATTTTTAAATATGCAAATCTCGTATTAATTATCATTTAACGGTAGGTGAACATTTGAAATTTTAAACCACATGGTGCCACATGTTGTAATCTTGAGAGCTCCATATGTTGAATCCATGGACATGAACAATTTGGTATTAATTACACCCTAATTTATCAATATTAGTGTTTAAAAGGATGATTTTTGCTCATTCTATGCTTGTCAAAGCATTTAGCAAGAAATTGCAGAGCTCATGTGCGATTAAGACTACCATTACAAGTAATCTGTGACCTCAACGAAATGGTGTGCACATCAAACGGTGAATGAAAGAGGGTGATTGAATAGTAATCTACATATCTTGATTACAGTAAATTAGGTTTAAGGTGCAAAAATTAGGTATGTAACCAATGAAACCCTCATTTTGTCGTTTCTAAATAGTAAATAGGTAAATAATTTTTACTTTGGTAAATTCATATGATGATATCCGCATATGCTCTATAAAAGCTAAAACATCATGATACTCATAAAATGGATAGATTTAAACCTCTGAAAATGCATACTAGGTTAAGACATTATACTCGTCATTGCAGGATATCATGGAAATCTATAAAAATAGGTCAGATACCGAGTTCATGAAACCCATATGCATCCAAACCAAAGGGTCAGTCTTCAAATATGATTAGACTGGTGATAAACACCCAGGAAATGCTAATCTAGATGCATGTATAGTTGAATCAGAGAGGGGTGGTGGAAATCCTCTAATTATCAACATATACAATTCAGGCAAGTGGCATGCTGGTGGGTTCCATATGCTACAGAAGCCATCGAGTTAATAGAAGAATGTGCCAACAATTACAACGTCAACACTAGAAGGGTGGAGAAACATGGTCAGATGTACACAGATTTCTCAGTCACAGGTATCACCTCGGCATTCAATTTGCCAACATTACCCAATTTGTACAAGAAAAACTTGGGGGGCTTGGAAAAATAATACAGCAACAAGTTCAAAGATGCTAGGAAAATCATGTTCTCATGGAGAGCCAGTGATAGCACATACAAGGCATCAACCAAGTTGTTAGTGCACATGTACAAATTTGACTTCTCCCCAAAGTACCAATATATGATATTCATGCTCAACCGAATGAGGGGAAGGCCGAAAGCATGTATGTTTGAGGACTAGATGTATGGCCTCATGAGGATGGTAGAATCCACCAACCAACAACCACAATGGGTGAAGCTTATTAGTGACAGCATAGATGAAAGCATGAAGAGGCTTGGGGCAAAGACTAATATGTTTCATATGTAGTCTATGCATGTACTGCTAAGGGGACATTTAATGGCTTAAAAATAGTTGGCAGGGTTGGCTGTAATCTTGGGGATGTGAACATCTGGAATCATTATCCACAATTGGGGAGGAGGGCATCCCTCCAACACTACAAGAAAGTCAATGACTACCTTATTATGCATCTGGTCTAGACAATGGAAGAGGATAGAGAACAAAGATTGAGTATGGAGGCCCAGACATTAGTGGGCAAGAACGGAGCATGGTTCATCTAGTTCCCTACATTCACATACATAAGAATGGAAGGCTTCAATGGGAAACCCTTGATGTTACCAAGATACCCAACAGATAAGGTCATAGTAATGGAGATGGCCAGGAAAATATTGCCTTCACATCAAGCATTTGCCCAAAAGAATAAGATACCTAAAGTCATGTTTCCACTTAGCATTGGTTGGTATATGTGCCTTGATGCAAAAATAGCTAAAGAAGTGATGGGAGGATTATAGCTGATGTGTTTACAACCTTTTTCTTTATCTAGGTAGTATGATCCTTACAAGAGGATGGAGGCATTATACAAAAAGCATGTGCACCAGGTGCACATAGAAGATTATTGGGTAGATTTCCCTAATTATGTTGAGGTATGAAGAAGGAGCTACCAAAGGCTCACATTAAAGCAAATCCAAACTTTGGATTGCATACCAGTACCCCCACAGTTACATGAAGATAATGGGATGATTTTGTCTCAAGAATATAAAGAAAAAAAGATCTACAATGAAACAATCTCCCCACCTTATTGGAGCCAACTAGAGGAAACTTCACTTGAAATCATAACCCAAAGGGTCAAGTAACTGACTAAAGCATGGGTGGATCAAGTGGTAGTTGAGCTCAAGGCCAAGGGGGTGGCCATTACAATTAACAACAAAAGGAAGAGGCAAGAGATGGATGAGGAGAAATATGATGACTTCCTCAAAGATAAAAGATAGAATTTAGAAAAGAGGATGCAAGAAGGTCCATCCCAAGTGGCCAAGAAAATAGGCATGAATGTTGGTGTCAAAATGACCCCAAAAGCCTCACCTCAAAAAACTCAACCCTCAACTCCTACTGCTGCAACCACATCCAAAGCACAAGAAGAGAAACTTGAACACATGCAAGAGATGAGCATTGTATATCAAGACTTGGAGGTGAGTGAGGAGGATGATGTGACCCTAGTTAAGAAGAAGAAAATTCAAGGAAGTCTGCAGAAGAAGGGACAGGCATCAACAATGAGGGAGTCAGTAGATAAGCACCATGATATTATGCTAAAAGGCCAAGGGGGTGTAGGTATAGTTAAAACAAGAGAAGTTCCTCAAAGTTTGTAGCATAATGTCCCTATCCTTGCTATTGTTCAATTCAAAACTGAATTAGCAGAAGAGACCAGAGGGGAATTGAAGAAAAGAGAAGGTGATAAGCCTCTACCTCTAGACAAAATGATAGACCTCTCTGATGATGAGGTAATGGATGAGGTACCTGCCAGCCCAATGGAGTCTCTGGTAAGAAATATAGTAGTCACTCCTCAGAACATCCGAATTATACAACAAGTTAATGAGGAAGTGAACAGAGATGTAGAAGATGATAATCTAGAGACTATTGTACAGAGAATGGGCCTAGAGGGATTAATTGGTGAAGTCACAGACCTAGCAGTAATTGACTTGACATATGTGGGTGGTAACGATGCAAGGAAAGATAAGGGTGAAGTCCTCGGGTATGCTAAAGGAGGAGAAAGTGTAGCCATGGACATTCATACTGAGATACCTGATCAGCATGAGGTCTAGGACATTGGAATGGGACATTCTAAAGAAGAAAAGATAGTTGATACATCCAGGTAATTAGGCCCCAAAGGCACATTAGGGTCTCATACTCCCAAAGATATAGATGAGCTTGTACCTAGACAAGAAGGTCCATTGAACAGAGGAGGTGATCATAAAGAACAATAAATGCCTAAGGATGACCAAGGAGATCATCAAATTATTCAAAATCTTGGTCATCAGGGACCTAATGTTAATATTTTGCCACCCCAACAAGAGCAAATGGTACCTCATCCTGGCACAAAGACAACAAAGGAGACTCTAGTGAATGAAGAGCAACCACAACAAATAATGGATAAGGATACCTTCAAGGAACAAAACATAGAATCACATGATGCTCACATTGAGCATACTAACCAAAAAGAGTCTAGATCTGAAGCACTACATTGGCTGCAGCATGAGGTAAATCCACCTCAGTCATTTGATTCTTCAAGTTTTGATATATCTTCATTATTTTTGGCTACAATGGCCAAGCCAAAGAGGAGAGCTAGAGCTACCTCTTCAATAAATAAAGATCCAACAATAGGGAAAAGGATGGCTCATATAGCTATACCTATTGTGAATAAAGCTAAGGGAGAGATAAGTGCAAGTGAGTTTCAGATAACCACTGTGGACTTGGGATTCACCACTGCACAGTAGGAAGGGCAAGAAGCCAAAGGTAGCATTGACTCCTTGTTTGCCAAAATGGAAAAGGCCAAGGCAAAGAATAAAAAGTAAGGAGCAAGTGGCCCAAATGCAAACATTCATTAAGGGGTTATTAGCACCTACTAATGTCCCTGTATCAACATCTACCTCATTATCCATAGTATGACAGGATGAAATTACAAGGTTAGATGTCTTGAAGCACCGTTCACAGGTGCTCGACAAATGGTTCATCTAGTTCTTGACTAAGGGGGAGCAAGAAATAAAGACCTCCCTAGGTAATTGAGATGAGCTCAACACTTTGAAGGATTAAGTTGATAAATTACAAAAGCAGATTGGACTGAGACTGATCAAGGTTGATAAACTACAAAAGTAGATTGAACTGAGACTGATCAAGGTTGATAAACAACTAGCTACCCTCATAGAGATGAAGAGGATAGACTTGAATATCCTCATAACCAAGAATGTCTTGACCACCCAGACCTCACAACTATTGGATACATGGTATGAAGATGTGAAGTTTGAGGTGGATATCCTAAAGAAATGCAACAATATAACTAGAGATATTAGTGTGGATTTGCATGAGCTACTACCAGAGGAGATAGAAATCTTGGAAGCTCTTGAGGGTGAGATTGAAGATAAGATAGAAAATCAAGATGTAGACTTTGCCACCAAAGCTTTCCAAGACAATTTCAAGCTAGCATCTGATGATCCCCTCAACCATTTTTTTGAGGAAGTAATTGATAAGGCTATGAGAATGAGAACTAGAATAGAAAAATACAATGAAGAATTAGATAGCTGAAGAAACAAATGGACAGCCCTACAAGCCCAATTCAGAAGCCAAGGGCATACATACAAGAAAGTGAAGGTGGTGGATAGGGGTGAAATAGAGAGAATAATTTAGGTTTATGAACCCATTCAGGGAACCCTTGGGGAAGAAATGAATATGTCTCATCTACAGATGATGAAGGAGAAGATTAAATAGAGATACAGCAGGGAGGATAATGTTGATCAAAGTAATACAATCATAAGGGATATCTTGAGGTCACACCTGTATCCCACTAGAAGGTTACCAATTGGTGACCTGTGCCACATATTCATGTGCTGACTAAGTCAAAGGGAAATGAGGACCATTGATGATCATAGATAAATCTTGATTGTATGATCTAGATTGTAATTGCATCATCTTCTTGTCCTATAAAAGGAGGTAGATTGCACCTTGTAGTTTTTTATTAGAAGATCAATTAAGGTTGGATTGTTGAATGTCATGACCAACTCTCAAATTCCATTGTAAATATATACTTTTTGCATACTTAATGAAGAAGAAGACCTGTGATTACAAATAATCGTATACTTTGTGTAATCTGTGAATGAATTCCTAAGATGTTACTTTGATTTGATGCATCCCTTCGAGTACATTTCAGTTTGTGCATGTTGTCTTCATTCCTTTCCTTTGAAGTTAGCATCAATCATATCTAGCTGTGAAATGTCCTGGTGAACATATGGTTTGATTTTTCTTCTCCTTCATGAAAGTATCAAGAATATATATGAATCAATGTCTGAACTTCATTAATTTTAGTAAATTTAGAAAGCTTTAATTCATTTTTTTTAAAATTTCATTAAATTATCATCATCATAACTACAAACATACAGATACATGAAAATTAGAACACATAATATGTTGATGCTCATAGAAACATGGAGATCAAAAGCATATTTGAAATTAATGCATGTAGAATTGAAAATATCATGCAAAGAATCATAAATAATAGTGAGAATCATGCAAACATAGGCTTGTAGGCACATTATTTGAAGGAATTTACAAGTGCAGAAGTAAATTTGAGTGGATCAAAGATAGTTTCAGAAGAACTAATCAAAGTTAGAAAGATCACCATAGAACACATCTATTGAGGACAGTTTTAGAAGAGCTAATCAAAATAACTAAAGATCATCTTAATTAGAGGGATATGTAGAAGAATTGATCAAATTTATCACAAATATTTGTATGATCTTATCAAATACAATAGGATTTGACTTCATCTATTAAGACTTTGTAGAGAGCAAGAAGAAACAGAGTAATATCTATATGTCAGGATATGCATACTTGAAATCATAGGTAAGGCCCCAAACTAATTAAAAACAACACACATCAACCTCTGAGTAATGTTAGAAGGTCATGACCTGACTAACGGAGACTTGGAGTCATCAATTCATCTTGAATTGATTGTACTTTGCAAGATGTTAAAGGTTTGTTGTGTAAATTCTTTATAAAAAATACCCATATAAATCCATAAACAGTGTCATCCTTATCGATATATGATATTTCGTGTTGTAACAATACTCCCCAAGATGTAGACATTTAATCCATGCTCTCTGCTACCCTAAAACATAGTTTCTGAGATACCCTTCCACCCATTTGTTTACTATTTTAGTTTGCCCATTTGTCTATGGGTGGTAACTGGTACTAGGAGTAAGCTCGGTGCCACATAACCTGAACAACTCCTACCAAAAGAGACTTAGGAACTTGTTGTCCCCATCACTCACAATCCCCTTAGGTATCCCATGTAACCTGAAGATCTCCCTGAAAAATAAATCAGCCACCTGTACCACTGTGTATGTCACTGATATAGTGAAGAAGTGTGAAAACATAGTTATTTTGTCAACCACCACAAATATGTAATCCTTTCCCCATACCTTAGGTATCCCAATGATGAAGTCTATGGAGATGTATTCCCATTTCTGATTTGGAATGGTCAAGTGCTAAAGTAGTCCAACTAGATAAGTTTGCTCATTCTTATTCTGCTAGCAAATAGGGCACTCCCTAATATACTTAAGAACTTCATTCTTAAGTCCTTTCCATGTGAAATGCTCCTAAACCTATTTGTAAGTCTTAAAGAACCTAGGATGACCAGCCATAGGTGTGTCATGGAAAGTCCTCAAAAATCATGCCCTTAAAATGTGAAGTAGGCACTGGGAAAATCCTCTCCTTATAGATATTTAGGTCATTGACCATAGAGTACCTGTCATCATGCACCGTGCCCTCTATAATTCCTGTTTCCCAAGAATCCTTAGCATACTCTTCTAAAATTAACTCTCTCCAATCAACAAAGATCTCCCCTAACAGACACAAGTGGGGTCTCCTAGATAGTGCATCTGCTACTACATTCTTCTTCCCTTGGACATATTCTATGTTAAAGTTATACACTTGTAGTCTGCTTACCCACTTCTATTGGCAATCAATAAGGTCCTTCTAGTTCATGAAGTACTTAATGCTATTGTGATCTATCTTGATGATGAACTTGCCCCCAACCAAGTACAGTCTGAATTTGGCCAATACATGCATTATGGCCAACATCTCCCTATCATACAATGAATAACTCCTCTCCACACCCCTGAGCTTCCTACTCTCAAATGCTATGGGGTGTTTCTCATGCATCAACAATGCCCCAATCCCCTACATCACACTCCAACTCAAAGGGCTTGGAGAAGTCTGGGATTGCCAACACAGGGCAAGTGGAGATCAACTGCTTGAAGTGTTCAAAACACTTTTGTGCTAAATCTGACCATATAAAGGTTCCCTTTATGGTCAAGTCAGTGAGTGGAGCTGTAGTCTGTGAGAAGCCCTTGATGAACCTCCTATAAAAACTATGTATCCCAAAGAATCCCTTAAGCTTAGAGAGATTTTTGGGCATAGGCCATTCTATGATACCCCTTATCTTCTCTGGATCAACCCTCACTCCCACTCCACTGATAATGTGACCATGGTAAGCAACTCAATCATGCCAAAGTCACACTTGGACTCCTTGGAATACAAAGACTTGCTCTCTAGTATGCTTGGCACCTCCTCAAGATGCATCATGTGCTCCTCCCAAGTTTTGCTAAAAATTAGAATGTCATCGAAGAAGATCAACACAAACCTCCTCAACTGCTTCCTAAAAATATAATTCATAAAACTTTGGAAAGTAGCTGGTGCATTAGTCAATCCAAACGGCATCACCAAGAACTCAAAAAGAATGTAATGGCACCTAAAGGAAGTCTTCTCTATATCCTCCTCCCTCATCCTAATCTAATGATATCTCGATCTCAAGTTGATTTTAGAGAAGTAGCAAGCTCCATGAAGCTCATCAATGTGAGGAATAGGATATATGTTCATAATAGTCTTCTTCTTTAGTGTATGGTAGTCAATGCACATGCATATGGTCCCATCCTTATTTTGATAAGTACAACTATAGAAGCAAATGGGCTCTTGCTGGGTCTGATGTACCTTGACTCTAATAACTCCTTGATAGTTTTCTCTATCTCATCCTTAAGCCTCTTAGAATGTCGATAGGGTGTGGTAATCACTGGTTTTGACCCATCCTCTAACTCTATAACATGCTCTATCCCTCTATCAGGTGGTACTCCTAGTGGTGTACTCCCAAACACCTTGTTGTGCTTGGTCAACAACCTCTGAATGTCTAGATGGTGGTTGTTTTTCTACTATTGTGGAACCTCTGGCATGATTAAGAATTCAACTGCCCACTCTCCCTGATCATGTCTAAGCATTATCTCCATACTCTTTAGAGAAACAACTCGAGGCCCCCATCAGATAATGTCCTAAGCATAATCTTTTTTCCATTAGATTCAAATTTCATTTCCATATTGCGCAAGTTCATAGTGAACTCTCCAATAGTTATCATCCAGTGCATGCCTAAGACCACATCAGTATCACCAATGCCAAGTACATAAAAATCATCCTTGAGATCATACTCTCCTAGGTGAATACTCAAGCCAGAAATCTTCCTACTGCATATGAGTTTGAAGACATCCCATACCATCACCTTAAAGCCCTCAAACTCCTTAGTCTTGAGTCCTCATTTTGCAACCAAACCCTTGTTTATGAAGTTATGAGTTGGACCTGTGTCAATGAGAGTGATTATGCATTGCCCACCAAGAACTCCTCTAACTCTAAAAGAACCAAGCTTTTGGAAGCTATAGAGTTGTGCTATCACTCCTTCACCATCACTACCCTCCTGGGATGAGTTTTCATCATCGCTATCCTCCTTATTAGATTGCTAATCTAATTTTTTTGAATTGGTCTCTTCGACAGAAAAGTATTCAATTTGCTTGGCCTTTGCCTTGTTAAGGCATCTATGAGATGGATCGTATGGTTCTCTACAATGGAAACAAAGTTTCTTCCTCTGGTACTCATTCAACTATTTGTTACTCAGCTGATTAGTTTTTTCTCTTGGTTGGTTTACATCATGCTGAAAGGGCTCCTTATCCTTGTCCTTTTTATATGGAAACCCCTTGGTTTGAAATTTACTTTTTGAGGTAGAAGACTCCATGTCCCTAGCCTTTTTCATGGCTTCATGTAGAGAGAGCAGATTAAGGCCCTTGATCCACCTCTTAATGGATCTGTGAGTCCATCTATAAAGAGGACTATCATTCTACACTTTGAGATATCAATGACCATCACTGACAACTTCTACAACTTAGATATGTAGCTATCCACTGACCCCCATTGCTTCAATTGTGCCAGTTCCTTGAACTGTAACTCCAAATCCTTCTTGTCAAATCTATCAATTAGTCATCTAGTGATCTCTGCATATGAAGTGATCTAACTAGGTTCGAGATTCATATTCCCATGGTGCCACCACTCATGGGTACTATCTTCAAGATGTAGGGTAGCATAGGTGATTGCCTCCTCTTCTAGTATAGGACTAAGCTAAAGGAAGCTATCTAGCTTTTGCACCCACACCCTTGTTGTTGTCTTTCCTAACCCATCAAAATATGGAATATTCAACTTGTTTACCTTTTTCTATAACTCAGTTTTGTTGTCTACCACCCCTGTTGGGTCTATGTTTCATCCTCAAATCTGAATACTCTTGGAAAGACATCTCAAACCAAAACTCCTCACTAGAAGCCTGCTAATCCCTAATAATCACAACAATAGTGAGCAAAGAGGAAGAGGAAGAGGCAGACTTGGGCAAGGACCTGGAAGAGGAGGTTTTAGAGGAACCTATTTCCAATGTGGAGAAGAAGGGTATCAAGCATATGAGTGTCTACAACATCAAGGAAGGGCAAATAGAAGACCTGAAGTTAACGCATGAGTTGCACATGTAGATGAAGATGTGCAATCTGAGCGTTCTAAAGATGCTGAAAGGGGAGAAACCTTAGTTTTCAGAAGAACTTTGTTGAATGAGGAGAAAGAACCCAATCAGAGGAAGAGTTTATTCCACACAAGGTGCAAATGTGAAGGTAAGTGTTGTGACATTATTATGGACAGTGGAAGTACTGACAATCTTGTTTCAGAGGAGATGGTTGACAAATTGGAATTGACAAGAAGAAACCATCCACATCCATATTGGATTGCATGGTTGCAGAAGGACCATCAATCTTTGGTCAATGAGCAGTGTTTAGTGAAGTTCAAGATTGGGGACTACCATGATGAGGTGTTGTGTGATATCATACCGATGGATGCATGTCATATGCTATTGGGGAGGCCATGCCAATATGATAGAAGCACTATCCATGATGGTCGTGCAAACACATATTCCCTAACAAAGGATGGAGCTCGTCATAAGTTGAAGCCCTTGAAGGAGGTGGAAGAAAAGGTATGTAGCACTGCTAGAATTTGCTTGGTAGATGGTAGGAAATTTTTGGAAGGTATGAAGCATGAGCATCATTGCTTTGCATTGATTCGTAAGACCAGTCAAGAGAAATGTGAAGATGTACCAGTAGAAGTCTTAGATATGTTGGAAGAATTTAAAGACATTATCTTTGATAATGTACCAGAAGGTTAACCACCAATAAAGAAGATAAGTCATCACATGGATTTGATACCAAGAGCTAGTTTACCAAATAAGGCAGCCCATAGAATGACTCCAACAGAGAGTGAAGAGTTGAAGAGACAAGTTCAGGAGTTGTTGAGGAAGGGATTGATAAGAGAAAGCCTAAGTCCATGTGGGGTACCTGCAGTACTAGCACCAAAGAAAGATGGAGAATGGAGAATGTGTACAAACTCTCAAGCCATCAATAAGAACATGATCAAGTACAGATTTCCATTGCCCAGAATGGATGACATAATAGACTATTTTAGTGGAGCCAAGTACTTCACGAAGATTGACCTGAAGAGTGGGTATCACCAGATCCATATCAGAGAAGGAGACGAGTGGAAGACAGCCTTCAAAAGCAAAGAAGGTTTGTATGAGTGGTTAGTCATGCCATTTGGGATAACCAATGCACTGAGCACATTCATGCGGCTCATGAATGAGGTACTGAAAGAATTTTTGGGAGGTTTTGTTATTGTTTATTTGGATGATATTTTGATTTTCAGTAAGACTTGGGATGAGCATTTGATGCATATCAGAAGAGTTTTAGAGAAGCTAAGGGAGGAGAAGTTGATGATTAATCTGAAGAAATGTAGTTTTGCAAAGAAGGAGTTGGTATACCTGGGATTTGTTGTCTCAGAGGAAGGTCTTAAGATGGACCCAGAAAAAGTAAGGGCTATCATTGAATGGCCTACGCCAAGGAGTGCAATGGAGGTAAGATCTTTTCATTGTTTGGTAAGTTTATATAGACAGTTTATCAAGAATTTTAGTAGCATTTGTGCACCCCTAACTGAGACAATGAGTGGGGATAGAAAAGAGTTTAGATGGACTAAACAAGCAGACAAGAGCTTTGAGACATTAAAGCAGAAAGTTGTAGAACAACTTGTTTTGGTAATTCTAGATTTCAATAAGGTATTTCAAGTAGATTGTGATGCTAGTGGTAGTGGTATAGGAGTTGTTTTGAGTCAAGAAGGTAAGCCCATTGCCTATTTTAGTAAGAAGCTCAATGATGCCAAGAAAAAGTATTTTGATTATAATCAGGAGTTTTATGCAATAGTTCAAGCTTTGAAGAAATGGAGACATTATTTGTTGCCAAAGGAGTTTTTTTTATAAACTAATCATCAGGCTTTGCAGTATCTTAATAGTCAAGGAAAGATGAACCAAAGGCATTTAAAATGGGTTGAGTTTTTACAGAGCTATACTTTTGTTTTGAAGCACAAGAGTGGGAAGTCCAATAGAGTTGCAGATCCCTTGAGCAGAAGGTAAAATTTGTTGACATAAATGAAGATAGAGGTTGTTGGGTTTGATAAGCTCAAAAGTTTGTATCCCGAAGATCCAGATTTTACAGAGGCCTGGCAAGCTTGTTTGGAACCTGTTACTTTGGATAGGACAAAATGGTTGGATTTCATAATCCAAGATGGAATGTTGTTTAGAGGAAGCCAGTTGTGCATTCCAAGGAGTTCCATGAGAGAGAACCTGATTAAGGAGAAGCATAGTGGAGGATTGGCTGGACACTTTGGTCGAGATAAGACCATTGCTATTGTTGGTGAAAATTATTATTGGCCACAGTTGCAATAGGATGTGAGGAAATTTGTGTAGAGTTGCCAAGTATGTCAGATGGCGAAAGGAGCAAGTTAGAATACAGGTCTATATCAGCCTTTACCTATACCAGAGAAGCCATGGGATGATATTAGTATGGATTTTGTTCTTGGTTTACCAAGGACACAGAGAGGACATGATTCCATTTTTGTAGTGGTGGACTGATTCTCAAAGATGGCACATTTTATTCCTTGCAAGAAGACTAATGATGATATTCATATTGCAAAGTTATTTTTCAAGGAGGTGGTGAGATTATACGGTCTACCAAAGAGCATAGTTTCAGATTGAGATACCAAGTTTGTTGGTTATTTCTAGAGGACATTATGGAAGAAGTTGAAGACAAATTTGAAGCTCAGTTCTGCACACCATCCATAGACTGATGGACAGACGGAAGTGGTGAATAGAAGTTTGGGTGACCTACTACGATGCTTTATAGGAGATAAGCCCAAGGGATGGGATTTGATTTTACCACAGGCTGAATTTGCTTACAACAATTCTGTCAATAGGAGTACTGGTAAATCACCATTCTAGATTGTATATGGCAATAGCCCGAGAAATACTTCTGAGTTGAGGAAGCTGGACAAAGGAGAAAAGACAAGTGCTGAAGCCAAAGACTTTGCAGAACATCTAAAGAATTTGCATGAAGAGGTGAGAAAGCACATTAATAAGATGAATATTCAGTTTAAGGCTAAGGCATATCAGAAGAGGAGGTATAAGGAGTTCCAGGTAGGAAATGAAGTCATGGTTCACTTGAGAAAAGAAAGGTTCCTAATTGGAACATACAATAAGTTGAAAATGAAGAAATTTGGACCATGCAGAATCCGGAAGAAGCATGATTCAGGAAATGCATATGAGGTAGAGCTGCCGAGTGGGATCAATATTTCCCCTATTTTCAACATTGCTAATTTATCAGAATATCATGAAGGTGGAATAGAGGATGGACCAACAGAAGCACAGTGGAGTATTCCGGCATCTACTTCAATGGAGGAGATAGAAGAGATCTTGGATAGCCATGTGGGAAGAAGTACTCGGAACAAGCAATATAAAGAATATCTACTAAAATGGAAAGGAAGGCCTGTTGAATATTCTTCTCAGTTGTCTAAGGTAGAGGTTGACCATTTGGGGTTTCCTCACACAAACATCTGAGACGTGACAAGGTCACTTCTCAAATTACCCTGGGTGTTTGATGCAGGAGCATCTAGTGGTGTAAGGGCAATCTTGCATCACTCAAAAAGAAGTTAATTCAAAATCATTGTAGTTGTTCTCATTTCTTTCCATAATTAGTGTTTCTAGTTCCATAATATCCAGAATAATGATGTAGGACTTTCAATTTTTCCAAAACTGCTAAAATTAGCAACCTACCTATTTTGGAAAGTGTACCTGCCATTTTAGGAAAGTTTGCATTTGGGCACAGATTGAAACAAAAACTTACAAAAAGTTACATAACAGAAATATAATACATTTGGCGAAGGAATCAGGCAAAGATCATTTGTGAGCTGAAAGATATTAAAGTTTTTGTTTTCTGAAAAGCCCCTAGAAATTTTTGAAACAAGATATGAGGCAATAAAATATCCCATAATGTCCCAAAAAGTTGACAAAAATCTATTTATAGATTTTCAGCATGATAGTTCACATCACAATCTTTCCAACACTTAAAACGGTTCATCAATCAGACACTCGGATCAAAAGTTATGCTTCCCAAAAGTTGACCTACTTTTGGAGGGAGTTGCAAATTTCAAAATTTAGTTGGAGGCCACCAAAAAGTCCTATTTATGACCATTTTGGGAACCCTGGGAAGTAGTAGAGTTAAAGGGGGCACGTGTAGAGTCAAGAATAGGTGGGAAAACAGAAACCTTAGCTGAGTTGGGGTTACAGAAGGCTGAAGATTCTAGAGTCTTGAGGTTGGGAAAGCTGTAATGTGTTGCAGCCAATAGAGGATTCATCCTCTGATTGTAATTGAGCTTCTGTAATGTAATGAGTTGCCCAGATCAATAAAAGAAAGTTCTATTTTCTGTGTTTAATTTTTGTTGTGTGTGTTTTGTGATTTACCCCCTTCATCAGATTGCCCTTCCTCTCCTATCTCAAGGATAGTTCCATCTTAGCTATCGATCCATCTATTCCATCCCAACCAATATCTATTTTTGAGGTGGGGCCCCCTATGAGAATATAATAACTTTGCCAATTATAAAATAAAGGCATGTGGGAGGGGCCCTCTTTTCTATAGTTGTTCCCCAAGTGTTTCGGGCCACCTCATTAGAGGAGAACGACAAGTCAAGGGGTCATTTTAATGGGACTGCCTTCAACTATCATAAAATGAGGTTAGCCCTTTATAACGAGCTAATCATAAAGCATTACACCCCTCATGCATGGCATGGTATCAGAGACCCACCTAGGGTAGGTGGGAGGCCGACATTGTCTCCCTCCACCCACTCAGGGGTGGAGAAAGGTTTCTTTATGGTCGAAAAAGAGGTGTTTGGCATCTCTGCCCCTCGGTGGGTTCAGGAAAAGAAGTGCTTCGGCTAGAGAAGGATTCGTGCTTGGATCATCCATCTATTCCCTTCTCCAGTGGCAACATTGAATCCTTTGTGTGAAAGCACACTGATTCTTTCTTCTATCCTTCCTATGAAGTTCAAATCTATGTTCCTATTAGTTAAAGCACATTTATTCAAATCTATGTTCCTATTAGTTTGAGCACACAGATTCCCCTAGAACATTTATAGGGATTCAAATCCAAGTTTGAGTTTTTCCCTAATGTTGTCCTCAAAGTCACTTCACTCATTTCTCTTCATATGTCTGATACTTTCACTGGTGCTCTCAGAAGCTTAGGTCAGGATTTTGCTCTCTCTCAGTAATGGGGCTTCCTCAAACTCTCCATAAACAATCAGTTGCTATTGGAAGCCCTATTCCTATATCTCATTATATCGTATGCAAAAGATATTTGAGCCATTGACGTCTAATAAAACCTCTGGCACTAACTGCTTGCAATCATGACTTAACTAGATTCTACTGACCAGTTTCTATGGGATAGTTGTGCGACTGACTTGGTGAAAGACTCTATAGCTGTTGACTATTGACTCAACTTGGGATGGGGAATTAATCTACTCCACCACCCTATTTTATTCATTACCCCCACCCTAGAGATATAGATAGTGGCTGTAGGGGTTAGCAAAGCTCCAAGCCCCTCTATATAGTGGGGGAACCTATACATAGCAGACACCTCCAAGCTAGAACAACATCTAGAAACTAAACACCATCTAGATTTGATTACATACCATCTAGACATAGAAGACTCAATATCTGCTCATCTAATTAGCCAGACACTACAAATGATCAATATCAGCTTCCAAACCATATAGAGGAACATTCCCCCTTATAGACTAGATAGAGGAATAGGGGGACACCCACCTTCCTTCATTTATCTCTTACTAGATATCATCCCATATTTTCTATAGGCCCCATAGGGATGGGTGGGAGGAAGAGGGGGCCCGAGCCAGTGGTGGCTCATCTTCTACTCTAGTGGGGAGTCAAAAGAAGTAGAAAGGGCACTTAACACCAGAGCACTAGTTACATTATAGAGTATGGCCCCAAGCCTGGTTGTGTATTATGTAATACTACAGGTTGCCTACCTTTTACATTGGGCAAGCAACCCCCTTAGGCACAAGTGATCTTTTTGCCCCCTATCCACTATAGTTGAGGTATATTGGGGATCAAAGCTACCCTCCTTAGCAACAAAGAAGGCTCCTTAAGACAAAGGAATGGGAGACCCCTTAGCTACAACCCTAATGGGAAAACACATATCCTACCCTCGCCCCGAGAAATACATACCCACCCTTACTCCTATTAGCAACAACCCCTATAGAGACTAGGTACCCAAACCCCTTACTCTATAGGGACTCCCAACCCTTATAGTTTAAAGTAGGGA
Organism: Cunninghamia lanceolata; assembly: GCA_027924645.1. Classification (NCBI taxonomy): domain Eukaryota; kingdom Viridiplantae; phylum Streptophyta; class Pinopsida; order Cupressales; family Cupressaceae; genus Cunninghamia; species Cunninghamia lanceolata. The sequence continues at coordinate 18,177,775 of BSBN01000049.1, forward strand.
GAAAGTAGGGCACATTAGATCCTACCAGATCTAAGCAATCATTTGAGGAAACCCACCTTGCTTTTCTCTGGACTAGCTGGCCCCACTCTCTATATCCTTCGAGAGGAGATAGTGGGTAAACCCTATCTTCCTTCTCTCTTCATTCAAGTCGAAACTGGCCCATAGTTTATATAGGCAAGGATCATCTCTCCTACATTAAAAGGTAACCCTAGAAGTTGGATGATGGAAACTAGAAGCTCCTCGGTGCTTCCTACCTGGATACCTTCCTTCTCTATTCACTGCTTGGGTTCCCCCCATGTGTGGGGTTGGGTGGGGGAATAGGCCAAGTGAGAGGGAGATAGCTAAGTGGGTGGAAATATGTACTTGTTGGGCCTTCATGGAGGTTAAGTTTGAGGGTTTACCAATGTGTCAGGACCCCACGGGCCCTACCTCTCCCTCCCAGCTAGTGTTAATTACACTGTAGTTCCCAACTTAACCACCCACCCTATAAGGTGGGAGGAAAGTGGCAAGCCCCCAACAACTAAAAAAACCTTGCATCACAACATCTACCTCCCAAGGGGACCTCCTAGAAGCCAATAAAAATATATATTGCCCACTTGGAACATTAGCCCCCAACAATTAATTGGAGAAACATCTATACTAACTAATCTACCCCCTGGGGGGACCACCCAAACCTGAGGGTTCTAGGGAAACCCCAAAACTAACCCACATGGTAAACCCTCAAAATTAACCTCCCACCCGCCCCTGATGCTAAGCCATATTAGCACTTGTGGGCATCAGTTTTGGGGCCCTACGTCGAGGTGGGAGGAATGGCCTTAACACCCACCTCGAAGGGTGGGTGGAAAGTGACGGTGGGAGGCCTATGCCCCCTACACAACCCCCTTCTCTTCCTCCCACCCAAGTGGGTAGTTTAGTTGAGTTGGGTGGGTGGGTGGGAGGCTTTATCTACTTTAGCGGGCTAGGTTGGGCAATCTATATTTTGATTGGATTCTGAGAGGTTAAGTCTGAGGGTTTACCCAACTTCTTTAATCTAGGTTTTGCCTAGAACCCTCAGGAGATATAGGGTGGGGGACCCCCAAGAATCGGCAGTTGCATATTATTATGGGAGGGCAATATATATTTTTATTGTCTCCTTGACTGCTAATATAGTTGGAGGTAGATGTTGTTGTCAGGTGGGGGGCTAATGTTCCTTGGGCCCGATTTCTTTAATTATTGAACTAAACTATATTAGTATCTGGCAGCTAGGGGTGTCAGTTCTTGGGCCCCCAGGAGGTTTCTTCTATTGTTGGGTTAGAGGGTGGATTTAAAACATCTTTAGAAAATTGAATAGTTGATGCCCTATATATAGTTGGTGGACCAAACTTCTAGAAATTGGGTGGCTTCATAATATTAAACTTCCATCGGTTCAGGCTCATTATGTACCTACTTTAAAATGTAATAAAGTGCCTATAAATGAGAAGGGTATTCCATGCTAAAGTTATTAGCGAGCGTTCGGCTACTAACTATCAACCTACCATATGTTGACTTCCCTACTTTTATCCACCCACCCCTTTTATTCACCCTTGACCAGCCACCCCATATCCCCTCTTATCCCACTTGAATGCTTTTTGGTTGTCCTCACTAGGTATGAGTTGGCAGAAGAAGGGGCTCATTAGAACTATGTCTAACCTTGAAATAGTTAGTTCATAAGATCTCTCAAGCATCTCCTTTCTCCCAATGGATCAAAGCCTTCTATCAAGAGTGGGGAATGGCAGGTCTCTAGTACCGGCTTGGGGTACGTGGGGGATGCTACCAGAGTGATCGACTCATTATGCAGGGATGGAGAAGGCAGATATATATTTGTAGCCCTACTATTATAATGGGTGAGAAGGTCATGTGTAGTAATTGCAAGGAAGTTGTGACAGAAAAGGAATACCAGTAAACATCTATCTTTCATTTATCCTTAATTAGACCTATTCATCCCAATTGGTGTCAGTTTGGCTCTCCCTCGAGCTTTCTAGATCTATCCTCCTCTTCCATATCTTGCTTCCATTGTTAGAACTAGATTCATCACTCCTACAAGTTTTTTATCTGCTCCTGGTATGGTGGTGCCTCGAGAGAGGCGCTTCTAAGGCATTATGGATACTTCAAATGATTTCATGCAATTGATCCATGGATTCTTCCCATTCCTTCATGGCTTCATCATCATTCCCCTTGGCTTGCCCAAATTATTCCTCTTCTAGATCCTCCTCCCTCACCTTCTCCTCCCTGACCCCATTCCCCAAACATTCTTCCAAGCATCCTTCTTCCTCCCAGCCCATTGTTTCTTTACGCCCTCATCTACCTAAAGAAACAAAACTAATCATAGATATAGATAGAGGGGGGTCCAACAAATATATATTTATGCTTGGTTCTTGGGGCTCCTCAAATATATGGCTTGTGGGTGGTATAGTTCGGATAGAAGTTAGGCCAGGAGACAAGGGGAGGGAGACTGATAGGATGGGGACCTAACCCCTACAAATATTGCACCTACATGCACTCAAAAATGATTCACTACTAATATTACAACAAGAAGACATTCATAAAGAATTTTGCAAGCCTAACTGGAGATTCTTCACTGAAATAGCCCTCTTATCTCGTGTGATGCCTCCTAATTTCCCAAATTTGCAATGCTCTATTCCTGTAGTTTCTTCCCCTAAAAGTTTTCTTCCAAGAACATTATCTGCAAAAAAAACATAAAAGAACCAGAATTGCTCCTTCTTCTTACTCCCCCCCACCATTTATAGGTTTTATTTATTATTTTAATTTTTATTTTGAGGAGGAATTGCCTCCACAAATTGAGTAACTTAACTGATCAATCAAGGATAGATATCTTACACTAAGAGGTTGTTAACTTTCTCAAAAGTCTTGAGAAGACCTACAAAATCCTTTATTATCTCAGTCATGCATTACTTAACTTAGAATTCAACAGAAAATTACACTTAAATAAAGAAATTTAGTTGAGTTATTTTTGCATGTAGATATTTAACAAAGAGATTTAAAGTTAATCTCCAAAATTAGCTCATATTTAAAATTTTAAATTAGTAGAATTTTAAGAGAATTATTTGTGCATGATAAATTTAAAATTAAAGGTAAATTCTAATATATATTATCATTAATTTTATTTTATTATTCATTTATTTGTATACATTACAAAAATAATCATTGATTATTATTTATTTTATTTTTACCTTTGTTGTTGTCAATAGTAATTAATTACCCATATATTTTATTTTATCAATAAGATTAATTTTTGCTAGGGAGAGAGGGTCATGACAAACATTACGACACTATGTCCCACACTTCCCTAAAAGGCTATACTTACCCATACTCCACGTGATTCCATACTATTTATATCTATGTTATGAATGAATAGTAAACACTCTCTTCTGATGATAGATACACACAAGGTGGATCAGGTGGAGATGCACTAATTATTGATAGATGCAGAGGTGTTTTCTCTTTTTGATTCCTTCCTTAAATAGGTTGTACTAGACTGAACCCTAATGAATAAGATGTTTCTAGCTATAAATACGTATATCTAACACTAATGACTAAGATATTCCTAGCTATAAATATAGTTATCTGACCCTAATTACCCGATAAAGCTTCTGTGTGGTAAATATGATATAAATATATAGTTGTAAATAGAAACTATCTTAATATAGGATTAGATATTAAAAGAAAAACTAAAAGGAAAAGGATGATGCATGTCAGACTGACCCTGCATGCCTCTGTCTCTGATACTAACTACTTCTATTCCTAGATATTCTTCTTTCCCAAGCCAAAGAAGGGTTCATCCCATATTTAGCATCCCACCTTGGCTACGCTCTCTATAAAGTAAATCTCTTGATCCATTCATTCCACATTCACCTCTCAACTATTTTCTACATCCCTGATCTAACTCCCCATTCGATTGTCAAAATTTTTATCATTGTGCCTCTGTCCCCACATCGATGATGGGTGTCTTCATCTCAATGCTAAAACTCATGGGAAGTGTGTTTTCATGTTCTCAAGGGGTGACGTACGATGATCCGCCACTCAGCACATGCATCCCTATTCCCCCACCATCCCTCAGAGATGCACTGTCTCGGGGAGTAAGGGTTATAGGTTTCAAAGAGAATGCTCCTGACAGAGTGAGTGGAGAAGGAATGAGTGGAGGCAAGAGAGGGAGAGGAGGAGACTGTTCTAGAGAGTGTCTCCCACAACACTCCATGCAGAAATAAGAGGGGGGTTTCAAGCTACATGCCCGTGAACCTTGGATTTGTGAGGCATCACATTCCAAGCATCATCAACGTTCTACAAAGGTTTCTTGAGTCTTGGGCAACAAGCTAGGAGATCCAAGTTTATAATCTTGGCAAGTCCAATGATGGGAAGGAGTTTTGCATATGCATCGAGGTCCAGAACTCTAGTCTTCACAACAACTTAATCAGGCACAACCTGGTAGAAATATTCCTTAAATGTCACCGAAGCCAAATAGAGTGAAAGTGTCATGATCCGTGGCCTTCAACCCTCAAAAAAGTGGATGAAAACATGAAAGTGTTGCACTGGTTAGTTGATTTTACAACTACATCCACCCCTGGTGGAAAGTCCCTCAGCCTTTCTGGAATCGAGAAGCATAGAAAATAAATGTCATTCTGGGGTGTTGGTTTATATAGTGTTTGGGTAGATAGTTTGGTAGTTTTATGCATTATTTTATAATGTTGAATCCAGACTTAGAAAGAAGGGAAGGGACCTTTTTTGTCGCGTATATAAATAACTTAAGTATGGTTATTTTTGTGTGGCATGTGCTTCTGAAAGGATACGAAGGTGTGTATAAGTAGATCTTGGTGTGCTTTTGACCTAGAAGATCATAGAAATAAACCTGAAAACATGGAAAGGATACAAAGGTTTACCCAAAAAAGGGGTTTTCAAACCCACTTTTATGTTAGGGTCATGTATGGTAGACCACAAGTTGCAATAATTAAATATAATGATTAGAGCCATTATGATGCTAATGGTGAATTTTGCCATGGAAGGGATGACCCTTCTAGTAATCCAAAGAGAAATTTTACACCAAGGTTATCGAATGAATGCAAATCATATATTGAGTCTTTATTGTTAATTGGTGTGGGGATCGACACAATATTTGAACAGCACTACTTAGACAATGGTTTGACTGAGTTGATGAATAAGAGGGATGCATGTTTGTTGAGGAAAGATGTGTTGAATGCATGGAAAGGAGTATACTCTATTTGATCCCAAAAGAATGAAGATGATGCAAAAAGTGTCAGTTTGTGGCATGTAGAGGAGAAAGATAACTTCTTCTACTATAAAAGACTAAACACCATAAAAATGTTCCATTTATTGTAGGCATCCAAACACCATGGATGTGAGAAATGATGGTCAAGCATTCACATAACTCAATTATTGCAATGGACTCAACATTTTCAACAAATAAATATGGTGTAGGTAAAGCAACATTTACTATAAATTTATGGATTTTATTTTATCATTGATTTACTTATTTAAAAATATTAATTTATCAATGTTTTATTCATGTACAGTATCAATTATATACCTTGCTTATTTTTAATGAACAAGAGGCTGGTGTACCTATTGCATGGGCCATATCCTCAAGAAATAAAGTTGGGGATCTAAATGAATGGCTAACAGAAGTTTATAAATGAGGGAAACAATGTCGAGAAGATTGAAATGTCAATGCATTCATGACAGATGATGCTAGTGCGGAGATTGAAGCCATCGGGTTTTTATTAGCCTTAGTTTATATATTTAAACTTCAATCAACTCATTATAATTGATTAATAATTTATAGCTTAAACTAGTTTGAATTTAACATTTCATTTTTCATAATTTATTTATCAAGTTTTATAATGTAACTTGTAGATTATCATTTCAATGCTAAGTACTTTTATGTATTTGGCATGTACGCAGAGCATGACTGAAAAATGTGTACAAATAAGTCAATATTTAATTAAAATATGTGGAACAGTATGTGTTTGAACCCCATAGATTGATATTATCTTTTACAACCTAGGTATGCCAGCAATAAGGATGTTGGTACAAACATGTTTGATAGATTGGGCGAGATAATATATGCAATGAGTGACAATGCAAACATCACTACTCTAATAAAAAAATTCATAGAGGAATTCAAAGAAGAGAAGAAATTTATTGATTACTTCCAAAAAAACATGGTGTCATAAGGGTCGTATTGGTAAGTTTGTTAGATTATTCATTTTGGTTTGTCTGCATTTAAATCATTTATGTTATTTTTTAAGTTTACTAAGGTATTATTATGATTTTTTGCATAGAAATGTGGGCAAAAAATTTTCAAAACTTCTCTCATACAAATCAAAAAACCAATGCTTCCATAGAGTCATACCACTTCCACATCAAGAGTCATTATCTAAGTGATCGTGCTAAGAAATGTACAAGAAAAAAGGATTGGCTTATCCATACACTTCTTCATAGAGTAGAGTCATTTTATAAAAATAAAACATATTTGCAATCATCTGGATTTTTAACTAATTTTAAAAAAGAAAGATATTACATTACTGCATTAAAGAGGTCTAAAAAAATACTTGATACAGATTGGTATCCATATGATCTCCTCCCTAACACATACAAGATAAAAAGTCAATTTGTTCGAATGAAATGGTAGTTTGTTAGGAAATTTGGACCAGATTTACATGTATGTGATTGTCAATGGGCAAAAAGGGGAAACACATACAAACATGTGTTGAAGATTTCAAATCTCCTAAAAAGAAACATAACAAATGAGCAAGATCAAGTTGTTGGTAAGAGTCATTAACATTTAATTATTATATTTATATTTTTAATGACTATTTTATTTTTTCTCGAAACTAACTAAAATAATCTTATTAAATTACAGATGGTGTTACTCCATTGGTTGATGATGATGATGATGATGATGATGTCAAAGGAAGTTTTAGTCAGGAGAATAATGCCACTGGTAATGTTGATATGATATTTATAATAAAATATTCATTGATTTTTTCAATTCTTAAAATTTAATTAATATTTTATTTGCAACATAGATTATTTTATTCCACAAGAAGATCAAGATGTGATTGGGGTTGTCATTGGTGAAGACCAAACAATTGGTAAATTTTAATATCACTATTTTATTAGTGAAATATGAAAACATTTTTTATATTTTTTGAACTTAATCTTTATTATTTTTATTATAGATGGTTGTAAATCATCTAATGCTTCCAATGATAACTTCCAAAATTATGTTGATTATTTTAATTCACTACTCCAAGATTTACCAACTAGAGTAGATCAAAAACATATCTTTAGTCAATGTGTTGAGATATTTAGAAAATATCTCCAAGCATCTCTTACTTCTCCCAAACTTACACTGAACCCTGGCTCAGAGAATATGTCTATGAGATGAATATCACTATGGTTTAGTCCAAGTAAAATACGTAAACGCTAGTTTATTCATCAAAGAGGCAATCTCATCCATCAAGACTTGAATGAAAGAGTTGAGGAGGATGAAGAATTTCAGTTCCCCCCCATAGGTGGTAGGAAGCAAAAGAGGATGACATTTATCATCAGAAAACAACATAGTGAGTACATTTATTCAAAATTATTTTAGTATTTTACATATCAATAATTATTGTTCTTACATCACATATTAAAAATGTCATTGTAGGTTTGGACGATCAAGACAATAATAGAAGATGTTGATTGCCCTTCTCTATTGATCTAAACCACACAACAACTGATGAAATGTAAATTATTGATGGTAATTTTCTAACTATTAAATGTATTCATTCATTAAATGAGATATTTCCCAATTTCTATTTCTAACCAATTTTCTATAATTAATCAAATAAAAAATAGATACAAGTTGTGAAAATCAACCATCAATGCTCAATGTTATACCTGGTCAAACATTTCAAAAAACTATTCCAAGTAATTTAGAATTTTAATATTATTTCGATTAAGTATATATTGTACTGTTAGACTTAATGTTGTATCTATGTTGATTTAATAAATACACATGTCATTGCAACTTTAGATGATCAACAAAACACTGGGCAACATAGGTTACCATTTTCTATTGATCTTAACGAAACACCAACAACAATAGATGCAAGCAAGCTAGAGATGGTAAATAAATTATGAAATGATTTTCTAACAATTTTTTATGTTTAATTTTAAATCAATTTAATAAGTAAACTATGCAATTTACATGTTTTGATGACATTGCAATGGAGGATCATGTTCAACACTATTATGGATAATCATGGGGCAAGCATGGATTGGGTAGGCATCCATGCCCTAGCCCAAATACGAGGCTAGATAGCCACTGCCATCTGAACTATGGTGATCTCGCTTAACACCTATCTATCAATCACTGAAGGAAGTTGATCGATCAGATAGTATTCACCACTATTATAGTTTGGGGTTCGGTTGGGGTGGGATATAGATAGTTCAGGGTCAACCCCTCAAATATATTATTGATATAGGCACAATTAATTAGAAAAGGGCTCTTCACAAAATGTTTCATTACATTTCTCTAGTAGAATCAATCTTTCTCTCCCGCGTTCATCACCTCCATAGTTGAGACCTCTATTGCATACACCTACCAATGAGTTGGGGTGGGTATCAAGTGTAATTATATGTAACACTTCCTTTGCTATTGGTAGGGGTGGTGTTAAAGATATAGTAGTAGGGTTTCTGTTTGGGAATATTTTATTCAGGTAGTCGATAGAGAAAGTAGGTGCAGTGCCTAAAGAAACAATATGCATTCAGAGGGCCCTTCCCTATAAGTGGTAGTGAGTTGAGCCCACCCCAGTAGCGAGTTATTTGCACCCTGATATTCACCCCATCCCAATAGTGTTAGGGGCAATAGAAAGAGAGAGTAGGCAGGGTACCTAAAGAAACAATAGTTGGGTGGGAGGGCCCTTCCCTATAAGCAGTAGTGAGTTCTGGGTGAGAGGGAGATTAAGCACTAGTGGGAGGGGCAATAGAAAGAGAGAGTAAGTGGGTCTCTCCCCTCATCCCTTTAATGATAGGAAAGGGGCCTCCCACCCTGGGTTGGATGGGGAGATATAGTCAAGGGGTTGAGGGTGGTAACTAGAAAAAATAGGGAGGGGGCCCTCTCTATTCATCATTGAAGTGGGTGGGAGCTAACAGGAAGATAGAGGGGCCACGGTTCCCCCTCATGAAATATATAGATAGGGTTGTTTGTAACTTACTGTTACAATTTGCAATTTCGTATGCATTTGTTGAGAATTAAGTGTCGATTGCTAGTATAGTTCTCCATCACAAGGCAAAATTTATTGCATTATAGATGTGAAAAGCCCAGAGTGGAGGTGAGGCATATTTGAAGTGAATAGGGTATCAGAATAAGCATATGATGCCCCATATCTTTACAATGGCTATATCCAATCCCCAAAGGATATAGATACATGGGGCCTTTTAGAAAATATCTCCATTACTGAGCCATTGGCCATATATAGAGAGATGTACTTCTTGAGCCCTGACTAGCCCTAATCTCTTGAGCCCTGAGTCTATACTCAGCCATAACCAATCTATTGTAGTAGGGGCCAAGCCTTGAATTAATTGGCTAGCTATAGTATGGGCCAAGCCCTAAATAAATCAACTAATTGATATATAGGGGTCAATTAATCCATGTACATAGTTAAGTTCTAAAGTCAATCCACATCATCACACACCATCCACCTCTCCCCATCTATTTAACTGCATGATATTCTCTCTAGATAGTTTCTCTCTGGACTCCGGCCCCTTCTATATATAGGTGATCTCCCACCGGGCCCCATTGAATTGCCTATCGAACCAATCACTAGGGTTGGGTTGGGAACAAATGGGAACAGGAGGAGATAGTGATGGTGGCTGGATAGATATACAAGGCTCCCTTCTTGTAGCGGATCAACCCAGGTTTGCTCCAATCCACTACTCCCAAAATTTCCTCCATTGATTACTGGGCATTCCCATATGTGCCGACCCGGCATAATAGATGGCTCAACAATCTAGTCCCCAACCCCTCGATCATGTATCTAATTAGACCCCTGATCATGTATCTATCTAGGCCCCCCAATCTCAATTCCAATTCCAATTCATAAACCAACTCCCTCTCAGTGGTAGACCCTATCTATCTCTCTATTTATGGGAGGCCAAGTAGGGCCCTTGCCATATAGATAGATAGAGCCCTCGCCATATAGATATATAGGGCCCATCTAGATAGTGAAAGGATCTCCCCATACAGATAGTAGGGTGTCGCCATATATCTCTATCTTTGGACTCCCTATATAGATATGCCAACAGAGATGGAAATAGATTCATCATTCGACTAACCTAACCTATTTCTGTATATACCCATATATAGATAGGGGAGAGAGCTAGGGATGGAGAGTCTCCATATCTAGATAGGGGGTGCTATAGAGAGTAGGCTGAGGCCTATACATCCATGGGGGTGTTGATAACTGAGAGGGGGGGTGAATCAGTTATCCTAATTATTTCTTCTTTTGAACTTTCTTATTAATCAAAGCATCATTGAATCAAACAAACAAACATTACCATGAAATGAAAAACACATGACACAGTATTTTTGACATGGAAACCTGGTTAAGGGAGAAAACCACGGGGTGATTAACCCAAAGATTATTCTCTGTTAGAAGAATATGGAATTACAAAAATGGCACTTGCCAATTAGGGCTCACTGCCCGAGCACACTGCTCACAAAGAGGCACACTGCCTACAAGGAGACACACTGTCTACAAAAGAATGTTTATACAACACTTGAATTGATTGGAAGCATCTACATATGCTAGAGTTCAGTTCTGGTTAGGCTCAGTATACTGATCTACTGCACTTCATCTTTCCTCTACTTTTTATTCTGCTTTCCTTTCACATATCAGATCTTTCTTATTACTTCTGCTCTGCTCTACACTTATTCATATAACACACCACACCTTCTCACAACAAAATCCATCCTCTATTTATATCAGCACTAGTGATTTCATTATCTTTCTAGTCGGCACCCGAAATAGTCTATCTCCTCACTAACTCTGTTCTGTCGGCTGAATCCTTGCATATCAAGTAATGCGGATCAAGCATATACTTGTAGATGTCATCAATCATGTCGGCCAAACATGATTCATGCCTTCCTAACCATTACCATCAACAGTAGCACATCTGGAAAATAGTCTGATGCTCTGTTAGTTAGTTCTTCCTCTGTTCTCACTGTCTCTCAGGAATCCGGTACTCAACTATTCATATCTTTTTCCTTGTCCATCACCGGAGGCTAAATCCTTGGAATATACTACTCAAGGTAGTCCTCTTGACTTCCCCAAATCCGTACTGCACCAAGACACTTCCTCTTAGAGATCCGGACCAATCTGTCAGACCTTGCCACATGCTCTGTTCTTGTTCACTGGACCACAACAATCTTCATTCTAACTTCCGGTAGAGACACACCATGACTTGCGGATATGTGGGATGACCTTTGTTGCCATCAATGACAACAACCATGAATCCATATAGTGTATCTTGCCAACAATCTCCCCCTTTGGCATTGATGGCAACACTTAGTGAAAAATGACTAAGTGTTTACACTATGCTCCCCCTTGGCTGATGCTCTAACTTTATATACAATTTTTGGAACTCCCCCTTAGTTGGATTCCTCATTTTTCACTGCTCCTCACTCCCCCTTTGACATCAATCGCAAAGGGTAAGGTCCGCACACCAAAATTTTCAAAAATTTACTATACATAGCCGCATATTTACATACATAAACTGAAGAATGTCTGCAAAGGATGTCTTCAATTGGACCAGTTCTGTAGCCCAGCTTTGCTTCATTCTGTCCAAAATTGAAATGTGACCACTTAACAAAAATGCAAAATCTTCTGCCCTTTTAAGATCTGTCGGATCATTTGTTTGGGCGGTAATCTGAGCATCACTAATGGCTTCATGCATAGTTTCTAACTTAGGGATTATAATCCTTCTAAGTTCTCCCATCCGGTTAGTTATATTCTTCCTTTCCTTCTCAAAGTTCTTTATTGCATTTGTGATTGCAATAGTTTGACATTCTTGATTTACTATGGAGGAAGAGAGAGGATCAAAACTTTGAGACAAACTTTGTAGTTTGTCCTGTTCCGCTTTTATTTTCTTATCAATTTCTACTGTTGCCTTTGACCAGGAGATACAAAATTTGTAAATGTCACCGCCATCCTTAAGAGCATTTTCTAAGTTCTTTATTCCAATACTCATATTTCTTCTATCATTAGAGATTAATCCTAGTACTTCTGAAAATCTCTTATCCAAAAATTCCTTCCGGACCTTTTCTTCAGCTGATTTTTCTAGAGAATCAAAATGTGTATCAACACTGCTGACTGAGGTTTTGAGATTACCGGAAGAGGAGGCTGTCGGATCTATCTAGACTGATGGCATAATCTTTTCAAGCACTCCGGAAGCAGCCTCTATCAACTCACAGTCTTCCATATGAGACTTTAGGAGTTTTTCATTTGCCTTAGCATTTGCAAATGAAGCTATCTTCATCGTCTGTACCGGAGAGAGAGAGTCAAAGTTGAATGGGCCTTTTAGAAGCTCCGGTTCATCAATCTCTATTGTTTCTTGGCTCAAAAATTTTTTAACAGTTTGTGCAGTGTCTCTTGCCGGAGATAGATGTTTCTTTTCTTCTGCAGTTTTGTCCTTTGGAGTCTTTTCTCCTTCCACATTCTTACCACTTTCAGTTGTGGTTTTCTCTGTTGGAATCTTTTCTTTCTCTGCATCCTTGTTGCTGTCAACCTCTTTTTCTTTTATTGTTGCTTCTTTCTCCTGTAATTTCTCTTCTTCTTGGGATCCGGAGACTGTAGGAGAAGCCGGAGGAGAGATGTTAGTCTGTTGAAGCGGCACTTCTTCTGAAGCAGATGATTCCAAGTCCACAGCTATTTCTACACCTAAGTCCTCTACAACAGGAAGATTAAACCTTTTGAAGGCCTTCTGGAGGATCTCTTCTGTCTCTATGGCCACCTTGTCAGTCTCACCAAGCATGAGTTGATTCATTCTTGCTTTACTCCTGAACTCATCTTTGCAGTCTTTGAATATTATGTTCATTGTCTTGGGATCAATTTGAGGATATAGCTGAATAGCTATCTACTCCCGGATCTCAAGATCTTTTGCCTAAGCATTATTCTTTCTTATTTCTAATTCCTTTTCTAGGCTTTTAGGAATTAGAGATATGATCTCAATGAAAGCCTTATTGTATATGTTCAGATACTTGACTGTGGCTTCCTGCAGAATCTTTTGGTCAGTCTCATTGTAGTCATCATAGAATTCAGTCATTGGTTGAAGGTTTCCATCCACCGTGACTGACTTGATTACACTCTCCAGAGACAGGGTGGGCTTTTCAACAACTACTTCTACCATTTCTTCCTTGTCTTGGCCTGTGGAGGGTTTACCGGATCCTTTCTTCTTCTGCTTCTTTATTTCTTTTACTCCTTCATCTGACTCAGTTTCCTCTTCATCCTTTTGGCTTTCATAAGCTCTTGAGGCTTTTGTCTTAGATCTTTTACCGGATGCTTGGACTTCTAGTTTTGAGCTTTTGGTTCTGACAGGTGTAGATCCTTTTGATGATCTGGTCCGGGTTGATGTTTCCACCGGAGCACTTTTCTTGCTTTTCTTTTCTGCCTCTTTCTTTTCTTCCTCAGCCTTTCTTCTCTTTTCCCAATTGGCATCAAGTGCCTCCTTTGGAATGCTTAGGCCTTGAGCAATATGCTCTACTTCTTTTCTCACTTTCCTCTTTATCTCAGGTTCCCTGAGTTCCACATGGATCTTCACACTCAGCTCCTCAAAGGTTTCGAACCTTTCTGCCTTTGGATCTTTGGGCTGACTAAGCATGTGTTGAACATGCAGTTCTACAATCTGTTCATCAACCTCATACCCCATGGGCATGATCCAGACAGTCCTTGGCTCCACTACCTCCATTAGGCACTGATCAGTATCCACCATAAAGCAAAGTGAGTCTTTGTATTTTTCAACAAGAGACTGGGGAATTCTTTCTCTTGCTTGCATCGTGCTCTGGAAGTTTTTGAAGTATCCCCATAGGGCTGTATTTCTTGCTTTGGCATCCCCAAGCTCATGTAAATAATCTCTTATCTGGACTGCAACAGGTTTGTCATTCTGCCATGCCCATCCACTTGATCCGAGCAGCTCATTCATGAAGTAGAAAAATAGACATAATATAAGAGTACCATACTTAAAAGAATTCTTTTTGTCCTTCTTGATTTTCTGTATATTTTCCATTAATTGGCTTAAGAGAAGTTCACAGAGATCATAATCTGCATTCTTCCTTAGCATTTCATAGGTAGTATATACTGCAGTTCCAAATACAGAATTCTCCTTGCTGGAGTGATAGATCTTGTATCCTATTATCATGGATGCATACTTGATATCCGGATCAGAAATATCTTCAATGGTCATTGCCCTCTTATCAAATTTTGATCCGGTGGCCTCAATTACAATGTTATTTTTGACAGATTTGAGGATAGGTATCCCTCCGGAAGAGTATAGACCAGTTACTGCCCTAATTGCCTCTTTTGTGATCTTGCAAGGTCTATTCAGCCATAGGAAGTTGTCATGCATCCTGCTCAATACATACCGGACCCATTCATCTTCTTCAAAGCAGGGGAAATGAATGAATTGATCAAACTGTTTCTTCTGGATACCCTTATACTCTGGTTTAAGCTCAAAAGCATTGTCTATCAGTTGTTTGTGATAGAGATCTCTCAATTTGAATTCCCCGAATTCCTCAATGCTTGCATGTATGTAAACCCTAACGTCTTCTGTGTGTAAAACGCCATGAGGAACACTAGAGAATGCTCGTAAGGGATCTACCTCCAATGACTTGTATGGATGTTTCTTAAATTTAGGTCAGGGCCTATCTGAGATTTTTACTATATTTGGAGTAGCCATTTCTCAAAAGATTTGTAGCAAGATATCGAAAATGGAAAATACCTTATGCGTCTTCAGTTACACGGAGTGGTTGGATTGATTTCTATAAGTAATGACTTCGGCAGGAGATCTTTGGTGAGCTTGATGAATCTTCTTGCAGAGCTCCACTTTTTGCTTCTTCTTGAGTGCAGAATGAGCAAGTGATTTTATGAGAAATCCCTTATATTGCTCTGCAAACCCTAATATCTGATGGCAATAAATGCTCGACCTACATTATTCTGATTTGCCTTATCCGGATAGCTTGGAGTACCGGATCAGTCCTAATCTATGAACATCATGTGGATCTTCCAATCATGAACAAATCAAGATGACACATTACAAGAATATCCCAAACACTCTGTCCAATCCGCAGAATAAGACAATGCACTTCCGGATCTCTCCGGACCCTTTTGTAATCCTCTGTCATTCCGGAGCATCTCCTGGAACAGGTTTTACTTGATCGATCACAACTTCTTTACATCTTCATGCGGACCTCTAAAATCTTATCTGGATCATCTCAAGACATATATCTTTAAACCCTTTACTCCACATCTTGTGCCACATCCGGCACCACTTGATTGGCTGGGGGAACAGGATTTTCTTTGAGTCTCCCCCTGAGCCAGAGCTCACTTTTTAATTTCTGAAAGAAATATCAGCACCAGAGTCTGGTGCGGATCCAACCTCTACATTCTCTGAACTTTTCTTCACCCAAATCTTGTTCATTTGATTCCTAACTTCATCCACATTCATCTTTTGTTTACCCTTGTCTTGATTCTGATTATATACCGGACCTCTTTTGTCCTGATTCTTGCTTCTGCAGACTTTTGCATTATGACCGGACCTATTACAGATTTGGCAAATAACATTTCTTTGCATATTTGACTGATAACCTCTTGATCTGCATTGATTAGCCATATGACCTACTCTATTGCATGCAAAGCATCTACCATTGAATGATTTGTTTATTTGCATAATTCTACATTCATGAGACTTGTGTCCATACCTTTTGTAGTTAAAGCACTGTCCGGAGAAGGATGAATTAGTCTGATTCATTCTCTTCCTGCACTGATTAGCTTTGTGACCAAAGTGATTGCAGCTGTGGCAGTATCCATTGAAGGATGGATATCTTTGAGCATTGGGTTGTCTTACCGGAGGTCTTCTAGGCCTATTCCTTGGATTTTCTGATCCAAAATTCTTTTGACCGGATCCGGAGCTTTCTCCTTTCTCATATCCCAAACCATACTTGTCATCTATCCTCTTTTGACTTCTAAGAAGTACTTCAAGTTGGGCAGAACTTATCTTGAATTTTTCTTTATATTCATTTGCTGTTTGAAGATCTCTTTTGAGGGAGACAATTTGATCCTCAAGTTTTTCTTCATTATCTTTGGCATCTTCAAAATCAGATTCAAGATGTCTGATAATCCTATCCATCTGGTGGCATTCTTCTGATTTCTCTTTAAGAGATTGTCTTAGATTGTCTTCAGCTTTTCTTTTTTCTTCAATCTCTTGAGTAAACTTTATAGTTCCTGATTCCATTTCATGTCTTAACATAATGACTTCTTTTGATAACTTTTCACATAACTTGGTTTTCTCAGTCAATTCTTCATTTGTATTGCTTTCTTCACTTTGTCTTGCCAATTGTTGGAGCAGCTCTTTTCTCTTTTTCATAGAGAGACTTAATTTGTCCTTTAGTTCTCTCATGAATTCATCAGCCTGTTTGAGTCTTTCCTTTAATTCATTGACTTCAGAGTTTGACTGTTCAAGATCCTCAAGGGTAGTCTTGAGTTGCTCCCTTAAACCATATGCATCCATTTGAACTCCCAGATCTTCCTCAAGCTGTCAGGCTCTATTAGGAGGAACTTAGCTCTGATACCAATTGTTGATAACTGAGAGGGGGGGGTGAATCAGTTATCCTAATTATTTCTTCTTTTGAACTTTCTTATTAATCAAAGCATCATTGAATCAAACAAACAAACATTACCATGAAATGAAAAACACATGACACAATATTTTTGACATGGAAACCCGGTTAAGGGAGAAAACCATGGGGTCATTAACCCAAAGATTATTCTCTGTTAGAAGAATATGGAATTACAAAAATGGCACTTGCCAATTAGGGCTCACTACCCGAGCACACTGCTCACAAAGAGGCACACTGCCTACAAGGAGACACAATGTCTACAAAAGAATGTTTATACAATACTTGAATTAATTGGAAGCATCTACATATGCTGGAGTTCAGTTCCGGTTAGGCTTAGTATACTGATCTGCTGCACTTCATCTTTCCTCTGCTTTTTATTCTGCTTTCCTTTCACATACCAGATCTTTCTTATTACTTCTGCTCTGCTCTACACTTATTCATATAACACACCACACCTTCTCACAACAAAATCCATCCTCTATTTATATCCGCACTAGTGATTTCATTATCTTTCTAGTCAGCACCTGGAATAGTCTATCTCCTCACTAACTCTGTTCTGTCGGCTGAATCCTTGCATATCAAGTAATGCGGATCAAGCATATACTTGTAGATGTCATTAATCATGTTGGCCAAACATGATTCATGCCTTCCTAACCTTTACCATCAATAGTAGCACATCCGGAAAATAGTCTGATGCTCTGTCAGTCAGTTCTTCCTCTGTTCTCACTATCTCTCAGGAATCCGGTACTCAACTATTCATATCTTTTTCCTTGTCCATCACCGGAGGCTAAATCCTTGGAATATACTACTCAAGGTAGTCCTCTTGACTTCCCCAAATCCGCACTGCACCAAGACACTTCCTCTGAGAGATCCGGACCAATCTATCGGACCTTGCCACATGCTCTGTTCTTGTTCACCGGACCACAACAATCTTCATTCTGACTTCCGGTAGAGACACACCATGACTTGCAGATATGTGGGATGACCTTTGTTGCCATCAATGACAACAACCATGAATCCATATAGTGTCTCTTGCCAACAGGGGGCCCCTCTCTATATATGGCTCAATCTACTGCCATATATAGGTAGAAAGGGTGCCTAGTTGTCCTCGGGTACTGGGGAAAGTGGGAGTGACAAGTCTAGAGGTATAAACATCTCATCATTCCCTGCTTGATTCTGATTCCAATTTAATAGAGGGGGAGAGGCATGCACTGCTCCTCTCTCTATCATTGCCTATTGCAAATAGGGGGCTATAAGTGGTTCTTTACTAGACAAACCAACAACTTTGGAATCCCATTTCTATATATGGGGTCATTCCTATGGATCCTATTACAGATTCAATCCAAGTGGTGTCTCGGACCCCTTATAGATCTATGATCTGTATGGCTATTGGGTGGGTAGAGCTCTAACATTGATAGCTATTGGTGCGACTACTCTCCTGCACCATTTCTTTAGGCGATATATAGATAGGCAAGGTTTTAGTTTCAGGGAAGGCACCCTCGTATATATAGATATATATGGGCTACAATAGATGATGCCGCTCGGACTATCATGGAGCCTACAGCTCTGAGCAAGCCCATATAGATATAGGGCTTGACTGATCCTTCCCATAGCCAAGACTATAGCTCTCTCTCTTGATGCACATAATTCCACTCCCACCCCTCCCCTGACTTTGAGTTCCAGTTCTTCTCTTCCTGATCCCCTCTCTATATATAGGGAGACTACACCCATGAGTCGATCCTCCACCTCTGGTAGCTCACAGACATCATGGGGTGGGTGGACCTATCTACTACCAGAAAAGTTTGTCAATATGAGGATAATGTTGATTCACTCCCTCTTCCCTCCATTTGGATATGATCTAGGGCATGTCATTTTCTCAAGTAAGCTCAAGAATAGATAGGGCATCTCTTATCTCTATGCCAGCACGATAAGCAGATTATCCCTATACAGAAATAGATTAGGGGCAACACTTCCTAATTCAAGGATGGGAATGATAAATAGAGTAGAGCTTTTGTGATGCCTAAAGATCTTGAGATCTTGGATTTGCCCCTGTCCATATATGGTTGACTCATGCTGCTATCCATATATGGCAGGAGAGTGAGAATAAGGTTGCGCTCATAGAGAAGAAAATGCACTTCTTATTCAGATCTTTCAGGAGTGCATTCTCTTCATTTCACTGACACTTGCAGTGGTTTCCCCATGTATTCCAACCTAAAGTCCAACCCAACGTCATTATTCAGATCGAGAGGAACTATAGTTGCCCCTTGATCTAATCTAGGCAGTGGCATGGCAAACAGCTCCTCTCCCATTTATGATACTAAACCCTCCCTTCCTATCACGGTTGTAGCCTTTGCTTCCATCTCAACCTTTTGTTCCGAGATGAACCCCTCTTCTTCCTCAATCTCTTTTTCCATCATCGAACCCCTCCTCCTCTCCATCCATATATAATGGGTACCTAGGGTTGGCAACCCTTTCCGACCATAAGAAAGCAACCTTCACCTGCAAAACTTAACTCCCTTACTCTTTTGAACAATAATTCCCCCCACCTGGGCTAAAATAGTTATTGTTGGGTGGGAATTCAACGTAACCCCCCACCATTAATCAGGGGTGGGTGGGAGGCCCTTCCTAGTTGGGGGGCGGCAACTTAAAGGGGGGCCCCAGGTGGGAGGAATAATATGCAAAATGGGGGTGGGTGGGCCCCACCATTATAGCTCGGGGTGGATGGGAACCTATAGATTACCCCACACATGCAACGACATCTACCTCCCAAGGGGGCAATAACTAATCTACCTCCTGGGGGACCACCCACCCACCCTCGTGGGAGGATGAAGGTTGGGCAAACCCTCAAACTGATGCAAGAGCATCCAATGGTGTAAGGGCAATCTTGCATCACCTAAAAAAAGATGTGTTTCAAAATTGTTGATGTTCTTTCCATTTCTTTTCAAAATTTGTGGTTCTGGTTCCATAATCACTTGAATAATGATGTAGAACTTTCAGTTTTTCCAAACTACTAAAAATAGTAACTTGCTATTTTTAGAAAGTTTGCATTTCGGCACGAATTGAAGTGAAAATTTACAGGAAGTTACATAACAGAAATATAAGACATTTGGAAAAGGAATCACGCAAAGCTCATTTGCGAGATGAAAGATATTAAAGTTTCTGTTTCCTGAAAAATACCTGAAAATTATTCAAACTCAGGTTTGAGGCACTAAACGACCCCGTACGGGCCTGAAAAATGGTCAAAACTAGTTGAGCTAATTCTTAGCGCGTAGAGCACTCCGTGAGCTTTTCGATGCATAAAATGGTTCGTCAATCAAACACTCGAAACCCTGGGTAGTAGTAGAGTTAAGGGGGGGAAGTGTAGAGTCAAGAATAGGCAAGAAAAAAGAAACCCTAGCTGATTTGGGGTTACATAAGGTAGATGATTCTAGAGTCTAGAATAGGAAACTGTAATGTGTTGCAGCCTGTGGAGGGTTGATTCCTCTGATTGTATTTAAGTTTCTGTAATGTAATAAGTTGTCCAAATCAATAAAGAAAGTTCTATTTTCTATGTGCAATTGTTGTTGTTGTGTGTTTTATGATTTACCCCCTTCATCAAGTGGTATCAGAGCCAAGTTTCTGATTCTGTAGACAAATCGCCAACCGTGAGGTAGTTTGCACCAAGACCTAAGGTTGTGGGTTTGCTGCGGAGATCAAGATGCCTCCACGAAGAAATCATATTGGGAGGAATGCTTTGACGAAAGAGGGTTTTAGAGCCCTATAAAGGCAAATCGATGCATTGTAAGAGGAACTGCGAAGAGGGTTTAATCCAAGAACAAGAGAAGAAAGTGAGGATGAAGTTGAAGAAGAGCTATTCGACGAAGAATAAGAAGCTGTAGGAGATCCTGCAGAAGTTAGGTTGTTGAGGGCCATTTCAAAGATTGGAAAGAGGCCCAGGATCGAAGTTTCTACATATTCTAGAGATTTGAATCCAGAACAGCTTATTGATTGGATCAATGACATGGAGGAGTATTTCGAATATGAAGATGTGGAGGACCCAGATCGGGTCAAGTTTGGAAAAACAAAGTTGAAGGACCATGCCAATATTTGGTGGAAGGAGGTCCAATTAGAGAGGAACAGAAGAGGAAATAGAAAGATCACTAGATGGGATCAGATGGTGGAGAAACTGAAGAAGCAGTTCATTCCTGTGGACTATGAGATGGAGTTGCTGAAGAAGCTACAAGGACTGAAGCAAGGTAACAAGTCTGTTAAGGAGTATACAAAAGAATTTTATAAAATTACTATCAGGATAGGCCATGCAGAGCCCAACAAGGAGAAGGTAGCCCGCAACATTAATGGGTTGAGGCCAAGTATCCAAGAGGAGCTAAGCCTGGTCAGAATAACCACCATAGAAGATGTCTACCAGTTTTCCCTGAAGGTGGAAGAGAAACTAAATAAAAGATTTAATAACAAGCAAACGGGAAGAGGCCAAGGCTGAAGGACTAGTGGAAGACCTTATGGAGGCCGTAATGAAGATCAAAAGAAAAATGAAGAGGCTGGCACCAGTCAAAATCAAAGAGGGGATAATGCCTACCGACCTCGTGACCAGAACAATGGTGAGCAAAGAGGAAGAGGAAGAGACAAACCTGGGCAAGGACCTAGAAGAGGAGGTTTCAGAGGAACCTGTTTCCAATGTGGAGAAGAAGGGCATCGAGCATACGAGTGTCTGTAACATCAAGGAAGGATGAATAGAAGACCTAAAGGTAATGCACGAGTTGCACATGTAGATGAAGATGCACAGTATGAGCATTCTGAAGATGCTAAAAGAGGAGAAACCCTAGTTGTCAGAAGAACCTTGTTGAATGAGGAGAAAGAACCAAATCAAAGAGTTTATTCCGTACAAGGTACAAATGTGAAGGTAAGTGTTGTGATATGATTATTGACAGTGGAAGCACTAATAATCTTGTTTCAGAGGAGATGGTCGACACGTTGAAGTTGATGAGAAGAAAGCATCTACATCCATATCGGATTGCATGGTTGTAAAAAGACCATAGAGCTTTGGTCAATGAGCAGTGTTTAGTGAAGTTCAAGATTGGGGACTACCATGATGAGGTTTTGTGTGACATCATACCGATGGATGCATGTCATATGTTATTGGGGAGGTTGTGGCAGTATTATAGGAGCACTGTCGATGATGGTCGTGCCAACACATATTCCCTAACAAAGGATGGAGTTCGTCATAAGTTGAAGCCCTTGAAGGAGGTGGAAGAAAAGGTATGTAGTACTGCTAGAATTTGCTTGGTAGATAAAGCATGAGCATCATTGCTTTGCATTGGTTCCTAAGATTAGTCAAGAGAAATGTGAAGATGTACCAGCAAAAGTCTCAGAAATGTTGGAAGAATTTCAAGATATTATCTCTGATAATATACCAGAAGGTTTACCATCGGTGAGGAAGATAAGTCACCAAATGGATTTGATACTAGGAGCTAGTTTGCCGAATAAGGTAGCCCACAAAATGACTCCTGTTGAGAGTGAAGAGCTGAACAGACAAGTTCAAGAGTTATTAAGGAAGGAACTGATAAGGGAGAGCCTAAGTCCATGTGTGATACTTGCAGTACTAGCACCAAAGAAAGATGGAGAGTGGAGAATATGTACAGACTCTAGAGCCATCAAGAAAATCACAATCAAGTATAGATTTCCATTGCCCAGAATGGATGACATAATGGACTATTTGAGTGGAGCCAAGTACTTCACGAAGATTGACCTGAAGAGTGGGTAACACCAAATCTGTATCAAAAGAGATGAGTGGAAGACAGCCTTCAAGACCAAGAAAGGTTTGTATGAGTGGTTAGTCATGCCATTTGGGCTAACCAATGCACCGAGCACATTCATGCAACTCATGAACGAGGTACTAAAAGAATTTTTGGGAAGTTTTGTTATTGTTTATTTAGATGACATTTTGATTTTTAGTAAGACTTGGGATGAGCATATGATGCATATTAGAAGAGTTTTGGAGAAGCTAAGGGAGGAGAAGTTGTTGATCAATCTGAAGAAATATAGCTTTGTGTAGATTAGATAAAGCAATGAAGGTAAAACACTAAATCAAATGCAATACAAACACAAGATTATACCTCACATGCAAAACCTAATCCCATCAAGGGAAAGAAGGAGCATTTGCACCCAAAAGAAGCTCCCAAGACCAAGATTATCCCTAGACTATGGATTCAAATGTGAAATGCTCTTCAATTGTGCAACTCACTATCTAACTCAAGGATGATTTTGGCATGGTAACTTTGCATAAACTTGGATGATGAAAATGACTTGTGAGAGGTTGTATTTATAGACTTTTGGAAGGGATTTTGATCCAAGGGTGGAGATTGATTAGAGAGATATCAATGGTGGAGGATGAAAGTGATGTGGAGGGCCTAGATTTGATCTTGGAAGATGGAGGGCTAGGAATAAAAGCAAATCTTTTATTTATTTTTGGGAAATGAGTGAATAAATGAAGTTGGGTGAGATGGATTATTTGTGAATTAAAAATTCACATGGGGAAGGGTAAAATGAATTAAAAATTCATTTGGGGAAGAGTGGATATTTATTAGTTATGACATGTGTAAGGGATGTGTAAGAGGAGTAAATGTGATGTGTGATTTATTTGAATTTTAAATTTGGGGGATGTGGAGAGAAGTGCTAATGAGGGTTTGACTCACTTAATTAAGGTGATTAACCTAATTAATGTGGCTGGAATAAATTAGTGGAGGGATTCGAGGGAGGATAAGATTAATTAATCAGTGATTTAATTAATTAATCCTAAGGCTAGGATGAGGTAGGCTAGAGTAGGCAATTAAATAATAGCTATTTAATTGTCTAGGGTAGGGATAGGCTAATTAGTAGGCTGGATTAATTAGTTTAACATGGTTTTAACTAATTAATTAGATTTAGGAAAAATGGGGGAATTGATTTAATAAATTTTGCATATTTATTAAATCAATTGGCTAAGGTTTGGACTATTGAATCAACAGAATTAATTCAATTTTGGGGATGAAATGGTGTGGATTTAGGAAATGAAAAGGGTAATTAATTAAATAAAAATTTAATTAATTGGTTGGAAAGGAAATTGGTATGTTTAGGGATGTCGGGAGTCAGTTTGGTGGTCGAGACATTTTTAGGTGTCTACATTTGCCCCTCTTTGACGTGGCGTCAGGACCTAGGAGGGAAGTGGCGTCAGGTTGAAGAAAAATATGCCCCAGCTGCCGGGAAGGAATGAGATAGATAGGAGATGCCTCCTCGAGAGGTTAGCGGGAAAATAAAAATTTTGCAGGTAAGCTCTCGAAAGGATGCAACAGAAGTGACAGTTGGAGAGGTGGGGGAAAAAGAAGATGGTAGGAGGAAAAATGGAGGAAAAAGGCTGAGATCTGCACCCTAGAGGAAAAAAGGAAAGATGGAAGGATGACATGGCCCACTATATTAGGCAAAGTGGGCCCAAAGAGTGCCACATTGGCACACTTTTGACTTTCTAGAAGAAAAGACAAAGGAGAGATGGCTGAGCGCAACCCACAGTTCCCGCGACTTCATCACATCTCAGAGCGATTCCGAGAGGTCGGGCGGTCACCCGAGGCTGGACCCTAGGTAGGGCCTATCCCGAACTTTGTGATTTTTTATTTTACGCACATTTTTTGGGTTTGGGATATGGGTTTGGAGCGCATGGCGCCAAAGATAAGGTGAATTAGCGCAATCCTGCTGATTAGCGCTATCCGCCAGGGTAGTATAGGGCGGTTTTGTCACCATTTGGGGGAAATATTGGCGCCATCAACTGGATTAGCGCCAAAACTTAGAGAGAAAGAAATATGTCATTTTGGTGCCATATTATGGTTAGAACGGCGCTATCGTCTGGAATAGCACCATAATGGGGAATGGTGCTATTGTAAGTTTTAGCGCTAAAAGGGAAATTGACGTGAAAATGGAATACTTCGCCATCGTCTGGATAGGCGCGATATAGGGCACGCAGTGGTGCCATTATCTATATTGGCGCAATGGGTAGAGAAACGTAGCACCATTTTAAAAATGGCACTAGGGACTGTCCGTGTGGGGCCACATGATTTGGGCCTGTGAGGCATTTAGAAGAAAAAGTGTGTGTGGGGAAAATAAGTTAGTATCTAATGAAGAAGTGGTGGATGCAGGATACACAGCGGTTTATACTGCAGTCGCGGGAGCGACGAGTGTGATCCGTGATGCCACTGTTTGATGAGGCATGGCGGCCTCGACTAGCGAGGCTAGGGCTTTGGACGGTGGCAATGATGCCAGTGCTGCGAGCTCATAGAGCTCTGATGACGGCCATGGTGGAGTGATACCGCAGTGAGACTTGCAGCTTTCTGTTGCCGATAGGAGAGATGACCATCACACTTGAGGATGTTTATCGCATCCTCAACCTGCCGATTCTAGGTCGACGTGTGAGGTATGACACAAGGAGGGGGCGGATTGCATTGATCAGAGTGTTCGGAGTAGAGCACGTGGTTTTTTCGGCAGATGGGAGGGAGTTGGATTATGATAGGATGCTGGCGGTGGGTGCAAATCCCTTTGCCTTATTTCTGTGTACACTGATTGGAGGTGTGGTGATGCCGGATAGGCGAAGTAGAGGATTTCCTGTGGGCTGGGGCGGGATGATAGAGGGGATGGTCAGCCATGATATTATCTATGCATGGGGGCTGATGATGCTAGCACAACTACTTCACGAGATGCATACGGTCGCTTATCTTCATGACAGGGCTTTATCTACTGGGGTTACGCTGCTACATGTATGGATTTGGGAGCATATCCCTGTGACTCAGCTGACATGCGGTTATTATCGGCAGCCGTTTGAAGCATTTGTGTTCTTGTATCGGGATGCAGAGTATACATACACTGGACAGGTCCGCCACTGGCGGCAGATATTGGATGACGTGATTAGCATGGTATGGCGTGCATATATTGGTTGTGAGGAGTAGCCCGATGATGTGACTCATCTCCCATACACATTTTAGTAGAGATATCTTATGGGTCGTGCAGACCGTACCATAGAGATGTACCTACCCTTGCGGGTTATGCGTCAGCTTGGACTGGTACAGGATACACCTTAGCAAATGGCGATATATGCGCAGACGCCATGGGATACAACCCACTAGCCCACACCATTACAGCCACAGGTTGCGCTGAATGATTGGGCAGCACTTCAGCCAGTTCAGTGGGATTGGAGGAGCACAGTGAGGGATGCAGGTACTACGGCTACTTATGAGGTATGGTGGCAAATGCATCGACCCACTCGATTGACAGATCCGACGGTGGAGGTATCAGAGGATGAGGGAGATGGGGGTGGAGATGATCCAGATGGGGGTGGAGATGAGGTTGTGGAGGACTATCTTGTGGAGGTGATGGATGATGGGGAGGAGAGGGTGATTGTGAGAGATGGCCAACATGTAGAGGAGTTGGCAGCGGGACAGGGACAGGTGGGGCAGGAGGTTCCAGCATAGCAGGTTCCAGCACAGCAAGTTCTAGCACAGTAGGTTCCAGCACAGCAGGTTCCAGCACAGCAGGCCCAGGTTAGGGGAGGACGATAGTGTAGAGGACCGTGGCAGCGCGGTGGACAGCCGAGGACGGAGTAGGGTGATCTATCTCCATCACGGGTGGAGTAGCTGCGAGTCGGTAGACATGATACCGGGGCAGGGAGTTCAGGGGCAGGGGTGGCAGTAGAGGTTGAGAGGCTGACACCTCGGTGATGGCCACGGGAGGAGATGGAGGAGGTGGAGACATTATGTGCT
Source organism: Cunninghamia lanceolata (assembly GCA_027924645.1). Lineage (NCBI taxonomy): Eukaryota > Viridiplantae > Streptophyta > Pinopsida > Cupressales > Cupressaceae > Cunninghamia > Cunninghamia lanceolata. The sequence continues at coordinate 18,204,478 of BSBN01000049.1, forward strand.
CAGGTTGCTAGCTTAGAGGAGGCATTAGGGCGCTGAGAGGCCGAGTTGGGACAGCTGCGGGGAGTAGATGGGCAGGTGGCAGTGCTAGTGGCTCAGTTGGCTCAGGCTCGAGGGGACTTGGAGGATTTGAGGATAGAGCGGGATGCAGCGCTCGTGAGAGCACATTAGGCAGAGACTGTGTTGAGCAGTGTACAGGCTGCTGGTGGGGGACTTGCCCCAATTTTGGCGGGGATGCAGGCCCAGCTGGCTCAGGCGCAGACACATGCACATTAGATATAGAGAGAGCTAGCAGAGGCCAGAGCACGGACAGAGTATTATCGGGGGTTGTACTATGCAGCCATGCCCGCGGCGCAGTGGGCACCAAGTTATAGCCAGGTCAGCAGATCAGGGGTGTCGAGATCACATAGATTGAGATCTATGCAGTCGGTACAGCAGACGATACCTCCTCCCTCACATGTGCCCCAACAGGGTCCTCAGGTACCTATAGCATCACAGCCATAGCCACCGTCAGGATCACAGGCTCGACCAGGGTCAGCGTCTCCTACTCCCTCAGAGAGAGGATCCTTGATGTGAGAGTTATACCATGTTAGCCCTTAGAGGCCTTGTATCAAGACACTTTATTTTTTGATGATGTGAGCGATGTACATTGTTTTTGTGGTGATTATATATGATGCGATACTTCTGATGGTTTATGATGTTCTTATGGATGCACGTGTTATGTTTTATATGTTGTGGATGTGTGATGTTTTTGTGATATATTCATGGTGTTGTGATTTTATGGACTATATGATGTAACTGAATATGCAGACTAATGAACATTTATTATGTATGAAAATGTATGGAATTATGTATATGGCACTAGATGTATATGTTGTTTCAAGGGTGATGCTGATGATGTTGTAATGCAACTAATTGTTTATGAGATGTTTATATGTATGGAATGCAATGTGATGATGCTATTTTTAATATGCACCTATGGGATAAATGAACATGATATGATGTGTAATGATATGCAGCTAAAATGAACCTACTTGTATTTTTTTTTTAAATGGATGAACCTAGAATGCAATGCAATTTAAATGGATTAAAATGAAGCCTAAAATGTGATGCAACTTAAATGGATTAAAATGAACCTAAGATGTTATGCAAAGGGATTAAAATGAACCTAGAATGCAATGCAAATTAAATGGATTAAAATGAACCTAAAATGTTATGCAAAGGGATTAAAATGAACCTAGATTGCAATGCACATTAAATGGATTAAAATGAACCTAAAATGTTATGTAAAGGGATTAAAATAAACCTAGAATGCAATGCACATTAAATGGATTAAAATGAACCTAAGATGTTATACTTAGATGCAATTTAGGTGATAGGTGGTATGCACACTAGGTGATAGGTGAGATGGCCTAGTCTTGATACACATGATGTTCCTTGTGAGGACCCTGAGGGGTGAGACAGTGGGAGAGCGTGTTAGGTGGTGGAGATGATAGGGGTGGGAGCATCTAGGGGATGGCGGTGGGGAGATTGGAGGCTTGCTAGGTCAGAAGACACCATGTCATGGAGGGGGGGGTTGGGGTTTGGTTTGGCTCAGGTTGTGTTAAGTGGAGATATGGTGGGAAGATGGGGTTAGTGAGGGGGTTAGATTGGGGGGGGGGGGGGGTTTGAAAAGTGGTTATCAAATCTAGGCCGATATGGGATAGGTGACTGAGTGATTAGGAAGATGATTGTGAGCTAGTAACAGTAGTTGCATAAAATTAATTGAGAGAATTTCTTAGTTTAATGTAGCAATGTAGGATACAGTTCACAAATGTATGAAATGACCTAGGTGATGATGTATATCCGATGATTGCATGGACTAGACCCACAAACAATAGGTTGATTTCATGCATGCCCAAGGTAGTATAATCTTGTCTAGTGGAGGAAGGGGACTCATAGCAGTGAGTGTGAATAATGCATATAAGGTGTTTGTACCTGTATATGCAAATAGGACACATCATGCTAGAACCAACCTAGACTTCAAGATATGAATACTATTCTTGGAGTAATGAAACCAACCCACAAGCACAGCATACCAAAATAATGACTATGTCTACTCCAAGGGCTATCCGCTACGTACCATGATATAATGAGATCAAGGTAGCTTTGGAGATTACTTGGAGCGAGACAAAAAGATAAAAATCAATAAGCAAAAAGACCAACGAAAGATACAAATAGCCTTTGTGTGCTCTTGCCAAGAGACGTGATGATAGAATGATAGATTTTTGTCCATTGTAGGAAAGACATATCCTAGGATGCAGATCTATTTTGATTGGAGAGTTTTGGAAGATGGGCAAAAGAACATTCAGGCCAAATGTAAGATTATAGTTGGTATATTACTTAATGATTTTTGCGCAAGGGACCATGTTTCAATGGTATACATAGCATGTGTATCGTTTCGTAGATCTAGAAAGCTCAGTGAGTGGGAACCATCCCAACGGGTGGGATGGGTGCATCTTAGATACCTGAGTACTGGAAACATCCTTCGTATTCTAGACTGCCTACATACCCTATGTCCTCGAGATCAAGGTACTTTTAAGATGCGGGCAAAATGAATATGTAGTTCTAGCAAGACTTGATGATGTGGGAATGGTTTGTGATGGGATGTGATGAGGGTTGATGTGTGTTTAGATGATCGTGATGGGATGTGAGATTGATGCATGGGGGGATTGTTTTTGGATTTTCTATTTTTTATGATGTTTTTGGATTTTCTGATTTTATGATGTTTTTAGATTTTTTGATTTTATGATATTTTTGGATTTTCTGATTTTATGATGTTTTTAGATTTTCTGATTTTATGATGTTTTTGGATTTTCTGATTTTATGATGTTTTTGGATTTTCTGATTTTATGATGTTTTTGGATTTTCTGATTTTATGATGTTTTTGGATTTTCTGATTTTATGAACTGTACAAAGGAGAGCTTACAAGGATCCTTGTTCCATGGATGGGGTTGTGGGTGGGTGAGGTAGTGCAGAATGGGAGAACAAACTTGATGTTTCAGAATTTCAAGCCATGGGATGCGTGGGTATGGAGTGTTATGATGGAAAGAGGACTTATTAGATGGTAGAACCAGCCACTACACATGGCACCTGAAACAGGTTTTCACCACGGTACTTATCCAAGGCGTCATCGAGGTGATTTTCACCATTGGAAGTTTTTATTGCACTCCGATTTTTTCTTGATTTTCTGATTTTTTGGTGTTTGATTAATTTTTTGTATTTTTTTTATTTTTTGACTTGTGGTACCAGATGGGTTATGCATAGAATCGCTTGAGATGCAAGATGTTCATTGGCTCATCTAGAGGCTGCCCCTCAGGTGTTGCAAGCTGATAAGCTCCTGACCCATAGTCGACAGTGACGACATAAGGTCTGAGCCAATTAGGTTTGAACTTTCCTTGCTTCGGATGCTCTTACAGGTTCTTCTGATTTTCCATTAGGACCAGGTCACCGACCTTAAACTTTCTGGTTCTGATCTTTTTGTTGTAGCTTCTCTTGAGGTGGTTTTGGTATGCCTGTAAGTGATTTAATGCAGTCAGGTGTTTCTCATCCAATAGTTCAAGTTGATGCAACCTTGTGACGTGATAGTCTTCATCAGAGATAATGTTTTGCAATGATACTCGGAGGGATGGGAGCTCGACCTCTATAGGTAAAATGGCTTCTGATCCGAATACTAGTGAGTATGGAGTGGCTCTGGTAGGAGTGCAGATGCTGGTGCGGTAAACCCATAGGGCAGGGTTGAGTTAGAGGTGCCAGTCGTGGCCAGCTTCATTGACTATCTTTTTTAAGATGCAGAGGATGGTTTTATTAGAAGCCTCTGCTTGACCGTTTCCTTGGGGGTAATATGGCGTGGAGAATCAGTGTTTGATGTCAAACGTTTCGCACAAAGTGCAAACTTCTTGGTTTTTGAATGGCTTCCCATTATCAGTGACAATGGAATGAGGGATACCGTAGTGGCAGATGATGTAGTGGAGAATGAACTTGGAGATTTGGATGCCTGTGGTGAAGGTGAGTGGTATTGCTTCCACCCACTTTGTGAAGTATTCGGGGGATTATGAATTTATGGCCATTGGAAGATGGAGGATGGATTTTCCCTACGAGGTCAAGTCCCCACTGTGAGAAAGGCCATGGTGTTGTGATTGGTTGCAGCTTCTGTGCTGGGGCGTGGATGAGATCGCCATGCTGTTGACATGGGAGGCATTTTCTGATAAACTGATGTGCATCTTTGTCCATGGTGGGCCAATAATAGCCAGTCCTTAGGATCTTTTTAGAAAGAGCTGGTCCACTTGAATGTGCCCCGCAAATACCTGCATGTACCTCTTCCAAAGCTACCTCAGCTTCCCTAGAGTCTAAACATCATAGAAGCGTGCCATCAAGACTCCTTTTGTAGAGGGTGTCACCTACAAGGATGAAACGGGAGGCTCGACGGATGAAGGATTTTTTCTGTGATGGGGATAGGTTGTTGGGGAGGATATTATCGTGAAGGTAGAGGTAGGTTTCCTAATACTAGGGGGATAAAGGACCAACGATTTCACACAATAGTTCAGATTGGGGAACATCATATGCTGGGATGGGGAGCTCTTCAATCAGGAATTCGCATTTCTTGCTGCCTTGCTTCATGTCGACCAGAGATCCGATGGTTGCCATGGCATCTGCCACTTTGTTGTTTAACCTTGGGATCTGCTCAAAGTGGATGTCACCGAAATAATCTTTAAAGTCATCAACCATCTTCTTAAGGGGAAGGAGCTTATCATCCTTGGTTTTATATTCATTATTGACTTGCCTGATGACTAGTTGAGAGTCGCCATACACAGTTAGTTTTTCTATTTTCCATTGGATGGCCATTCGGAGACCTATGATGAGGGCCTCATATTCTGCTACATTATTGGTGCATGGAAATGTGATTTTGAATGATTTAGGGATCGTGTCACCTTGAGGGGTAACAAACAGGACACCTGCCCTCGAGCCTCTGTGAGTGTAGGATCCATCAAAATACATCTTCCATATATCTACGGCTGGTGTGATTGTCAAGATGGCCTCGTCTAGAAATTTTGCTATTGTAGGATGTTCTGCCTAAATAGGTGCCTCAGCCAGCTGATCTGCTATGACTTGTCCTTTGATTGCCTTTCTCTCTGTGTATTCTATGTTGAATTCGGTGAGAATCATGACCCATTTTGCCATTCTTCCAGTGAGAGCTGCTCTGTTTAGCAAATATTTGAGGGGGTCGATCTTAGCAATGAGCTTAGTCTTGTGATTGAGCATATAATGTCTTAACTTTTGTGATGTGAAGACCAGGGCAAGACATGCTCATTCAATTTGTGTGTAGTTAAGCTCATAGGAAATCAAGGTGCGGCTGATGTAGTAGATGGCTCTTTCCTTCCCCTGCTCATCATGTTGTGCTAACAAAGCCCCAATTGTTGTGTCTGTCGCAGAGATATATAAGAGGAGGGGCTCTCCTTGTCTTGGTGGAGATAGAATAGGGGGATTAGCTAGATATGCTTTTAGTTGGTCAAACGCATCCTGACACTGAGTAGTCCAGGTGAAAGCCGTATCTTTCCTAAGGAGATGCTGGAATGGTTGGCATTTGTCAGCAAGTTGAGCAATAAATCAACGAATAGACTGTAGTTTACCTTGCAAGCTTCTCAGTTGTTTCAAGGTTTTAGGAGGTGGCATTTCAGTAATAGCTTTGACTTTCGTTGGATCCACCTCGATTCCTTGTCTGGAGACTATGTATCCCAACAATTTGCCTAAAGTGACGCCAAAGACACTTTTTTGGATTTAGACGAACATTATATTGCTCTAGCCTGTCAAAGATCTTGGCTAGCACATCGAAGTGTTCTTCTCTGGTCTTTGATTTACCGAGTAAGTCATCAACGTAGTCCTCCATGATGTGGTGAAAGAGGTTGTGGAAGATGACAGTCATTGCTCGTTGATAAGTAGCTCCTGTATTCTTTAGGCCGAATGGCATTACTACCCAACAGTATGTCCCCCATGGGCATATAAAGGATGTCTTGTGCTAATCTTCTTCGGCAATTTTGATTTGATTGTATCCTGAAAAGCCATCCATGAAAGATAGCATCTCATGCCCTGCGGTAAGATCCACAATCATGTCAATGTTGGGAAGTGGGAAGTCATCTTTTGGGCAGGCCTTGTTGAGGTCTCTGAAGTCAATGCAACAGCAGATTCTGCCATTTGGTTTAGCAACGGGTACTAGATTCGAAACCCATTCAGGATAATCAATTGGACGTATGAACCCCACATCTAGTAACTTTTTGAGCTCTGCTTTGACAAGAAGGGCCACCTGAGGATTCATCTTTCAGAGCTTTTGTTTGACTGGTTTGGCATCAGAACGCACTACAAGATGATGGACAACCAAGGCGGGATCTAGCCCTGGCATATCTACGTAGGTCCACGCAAAGTTACGATTTCTGCGTGTGAAGAATGCCAAGAATCTTCTTGTTCGAACAGGCTAAGAGATTCTGCTCTGTATGTGATTTTTGGCTCTTCCTCTATTCCTAGATTCATTTCCTGAGCTGGTTCAACCAAGATGGGTGATCTGTCAGGATATACTTTATCTATTTCAGGGAGGCCCATGCTTCCATCCCCTGCCGCCTCATGGAGGTTTTCACCAGGAGATACGTCTTTTATTTTACTTTTTTAGGATCTGATACTACCGTGGAACGGTTTTCACCATCAGATCCATTTTTTGTTTTTGTATTTTTGTGACTGGAAGCAGGGGTTGTCTCCCCAAAATAGGTAGCCGGATTGAGTTCCATGATGTATCCAGCTTTGTGATCTCCCAAGGGGAAGTTGTCTCTTACTCCCATCATTTCAGCAATGGCTTCGTCATTAGGTGCGATATCAAAAATAGGAGGCCCTCGTTGGTCCCAGTCGATGAGGTCGGGGTATACTAATGGTAGGTCATTGGATGATGAGGCGAGAGTGGTGATGGAGTAGATGGTGAAAATGGAGGAGGCGAAGAAATCAGCAAAGTCGCTAAAGGAGTCTTGTAGGTCTGTTTCATTAACATTGTCGACGTCTAGAGAAACTGGAGCAAACTCAGCTAAGATACAATCGCCGGTATTAAGGATGCATTGTGGTTGACCATACCCTAACCCTTGAGTATAGGGGTTTCTTGTTCTTGGAGTGGTTGTACAATCCCCTGTTCATGAAGGCCAATGCCACCTTGTCCTTTGTAACCCATGCTTTTGACTATTTCAGAACCTTTGCCGTAACTGTTTGTTGGGATGGTGGGGATGTTTTGTTCTATTTCCTTGTCCTTGTAAAGCCAGGATGAAATATCTTCAAGTATGTCCTGATCCAGAAGGTGTTTTTTCTCAAAGATGGGTGAGCATTTGCATTTGATGATGACTGTGTCAGTTGCCTCTATGTTTAGAGTGCCAAATGTCTTAGGAGTGGGTAATAAGCCCACGCAAAAGGTGTCATGAAGGTTGTATTCCCCACAGCCTTGGTCGCTGATCTTGATCTTGACCTCAGGTGGTGAAGGTGTTTGGGATGAAGTGGTGGTGATGTTGACGGGGTCCATGTATGAGGTGGAAGCTGTGGGGGTGGTTTCGTTGGTGGCTTTATTATATGGACAGAAGGTTTGGTTGTGTCCTTCCAGAAAACAACAGTATTGGAAGGGACGGGGATCAGCATAAATAATGACTTCGGTGCCGTTGTGGGGGAATTTGAGACATTGATGGAAAGTGGATGGGACGGCTTGCATGGCATGGATCCATGGGTGGCCAAGAAGAATGTTATAGGGGAGGTCAAGATCCAGAACCTGACATTTTGTTTCAAGGATTTTCGGTCCCACTTGAATAGGGAGCTTTATGGTGCCCTCGGATAGCCTCTCGGTGTCATCATATCCTTTGATTGTTATACACTTGCTAGCATCCACAACCACATCTAAGTACCCCAAGTGTTTTAGCAATTTTAGAGTGCATATATTTAGGCTAGAACCACCATCTATTATGACCCTTTTAATGGTGTGTTTGTGAATGCGGACTTCGATGTGTAGTGCGTCATTATGTAGGTGTTCGGAAGCAGGGAGATCTTTTTCAGAAAACATGATATGGTGTGGTGTAGCAATATGGCCGACCATGGCTTGAAATTGATTGACATCCAAGTTTGCCGGGACTTGTGTTTCCAAAAGGGCTTCATCGAGAATGTCCTTGTGGCGGGGTGACGTGCGAAGCAGCTCAAGGATGGATATTTGCGCGGGTGTCTTTCCTAGATGGTCTAGGAGGTTATATCGAGTGGTGGGTGATGGACAGGCGTTTGGACGAGGGGGGAGGGGATCGGATGTGGATGGGGGTGTCGATTCAGTGGGAGGGGCAGTGTAGATTGAGACACGGCCTCGACGGGTTGTTACAACGCAATCGGGTGCTTGTGCCCGAATGGTGATTGTGTTGACATAGTGGGATGAGGGTTCGATGCGGCCGACAATGGAGTCATAGCATGCGGGTGGTGGAGTGACATTGTATGCTTGGTTGGACGAGGATGCTTTATTATGGTTGGGCAAAGGATCCTTGTAAGCTCCAAGGTTAGCGTTTGGTGATGGTTGTGCACTTTGCTCGAGGCTGATGAGATTTTGGTCTATTAGGTCTTGGATGCAATGCTTTAATTACATACAGTCAGTTGTTTTATGGCCTGCCACGCGGTGGTATTCGCAATAGTCATTTTCATTATACCATGCTGCTTTGAGGTCATTGTCTTGGCATGGTCTAACAGGCGGGAGTGTGATTGCTCCTTGTTTGAGACATCTATCGAGGACATCCTCGATAGGTTCTGCTAATTGTGTGAAACTGCGGCGAGGTTTGCGTGGTTTATTTGGCCCTCTTGGGTTATTGGCGTTTACTGCATACATGTGTGCAGGTGTGGGGTTTTGGATGTGTTGGACGGCCTTCACATCGGTGACACTGTCGTTCAGATTATTCTTGTTCTTCCCCCAATAACGTGATTTATCATTGGATTGCGTGTTGGTATTGTTGTTGGTATTGGGGGTGTTGTGATTGGATTTGTGGTTGTTGTTATTGTTGTTGTTGTTGGATTTGGGATCGTAAAGTTTGATGGAACCCTTGGCAATGAGGGCTCATTCAACAGTGGTGCCTTTGTCGATAACCTCTTCAAAGGTAGATGCACAAAGAATCTGTAAGTGAAACCCTAATTCCTGATTGAGATTGGCCACGAGCATGGTGACAAGTTGTTTTTCAGGAATAGGCCATGGGAGCTTGCTTGCTAGGCCCCTCCACCTTTGTAGGAAAGAAGCAAAAGCTTCGCCGTTCTTTTGTTTGGTGTTACAGAGGTCGGTCATAGACACCTCATGTTCAAAGTTGTAGGAGAAATGGTTGACAAATTTCTCCGCAAGCTCGGGAAATGTTTGAATTCCAGGTGGAAGATGGGCAAACCATTCAGCGGCTTGGCCGCCAAGACTTCTTGGGAAGAGTCTCATAAGATATGTGTCGTTGTGAGAAACTTCAAGGCAAGCAATGTAGAATTCCCTTAGGTGGTCCCTAGGGTCTCCCTTTCCCTTGTATTTGTCAAATTTTGGCATTTCAAAGTTTTTAGGGAAAGGGGGCATGTATAAGGTGCGGTCAAATGGATAGGGGCAAATATCCTCGAAAGAATAGTATTTACATTTGCCCCTAGTTTGTAGGTCATCTACTTTTTGGATTAAGCTTTGTAGGACGGTGTTGAAATCATGTGGTTGTTGTGGTTGAAACGTGTAGGGTTGTTGGTTAGTGAGATATTGGAGGTGGGGCGGGAGTTGATGTTGGGGATTGGTTTGGTTGAGATGTTGGTGTTGCAGGTTGGGGTTTGGATTGATTAGTGCCTGCTATTGTTGGTGCACGTAGAGTTGTTGGAGAATATGTGGGGGTATTTGGGAATTGGGATTATGTTGACTTATGGGATTGACATTGGGTATGTGGATGTTGGATTGGTTAGATGTGTTGTGAGATTGTTGTGAGAATAGTTATCGTAGGTAAGCAAGGGTGTGAGGGTTTGGTGGGGGCACACTTGTGGAGGTACTTGCTTGTGTGATGTTGCCTTGTATGCCCATTGTGATTGAAGCGGAAGGGTTGATGGTAGTTGTGGTAGTAGAAGTGGTGACGGGTTGGGAGATGTTAGGCATAGTAGTGGATGTGGAAATTGTAGATGTGGTAGCGGTTGAGGTTGTGGAAGTGGTAGATACGTTAGGTGTTGACGTTTGAGAGATGGTGGGTTGGGTATGTGATGTAGATGCTTGGGTATTTGATGTGGTAGGGACAATTGTAGAAGTGGATGGTTGTGATGATGTTGTGATGGGGGGAAGTTGAGCACCAAGCTTGAGAAGATGGTCAAGATATCTATTTGGGTCTGATCTTAGGACTTTATCAAGTAGTTCCATATTATCGGCATCTTGCGTGAAGCTCAAGACATCTAGGTCATCTTGGGATATGGTGGGGACATTTTGTGGTGGTGGTGGTGGTATTGTTTGTGTTTGTGGTAAGAAGTGAAAAGGGTCATTGGTGCCAAATGGGGGGATGAAGGAATATATAGGTGGATTGTATGTTTGATAAGTGGGTATGTTGCTATTGTTGGTGTTAGGGATGCCAAAGGTCCATTGCTCCACCATTTCTTGATTCTTTTTGTGTTGTGATCTTGTGATGGGCATACGTGTATGGATTTGATTTCTAGGTGTGGGATGAGATGGAGACCTTAGAGAATCGAATTGATTTTGTTGGACCCAAAGATGGATGTGGTAGTGAGATGGAGTAGAAGGGTATGGTGAAGATCGATATGTTTTTCCAAAGGTTTTATCCTAAGGGTGATATGAATGGGTGATATTGATTTTTTGCACAAATTTTGGACCAAAGATGGATGATGAGAAAGGGATTTGGAATTGTGATGTTTTTGATTTTTTGATTGATTTAGGATGGTGAGGATGATGTTCTTGATGTTTTTTGAATTGAGCTTTTGGATAAGATCTAGATTTTGATTTGGCACAAAAAGGATGACGATTTTCTTTGTTTGGGGTAGACTAATGACCTTACGCAAAGAGAGGTGATTTGTTTTTCTTGAAATGTAGACTAATGACTTTTCAAGGAAAATGTGATGTTAATGATAAGATCTAGATCTAACTTTGGCTCAAAAGGATGACAAGCTTTGGTTGTTGATGGTGTTTTGATTTGGGTGTGATTTTTTGAAACAATTTGTCTTGGTCCAAGGAGATGTGCAAAAAGATTGAAAGGGGATGGATAGATATGTATTTGGGCTGATAATGGGGTCCAACAATGGTGGTGATTAATTCTCTAAGGTCAAAGAGAAAGTGCAATTTGGAAAATTTTTGAAGAAAATAGCTGCACTATTGATGGATTTCTGTGAGATGGATATGGATTATGGTAGAGCAGAGGGTGTAGATCACAACTAAATGGGTCTTTGTTTTAGGCAAGTCAATCTAAATATAGTGCCAATCCACTGGTGAAATGGTGCTACAATCAGACAGATATAGCACTGAAATAGGGTTGACAGATTTTTGATGGCAAATTTTTGGATCTGGTTGTTTGGAATGTAACAAACTAATTTGTTTTGTCTCAGGCACATCAATCTAAAAATAGCACCAATCCACAGGTGAAATGGTGCTACAATCAGACAAATATGGCGCTGAAACAGGGTAGACAGATTTTTGATGGCAAATTTTTGGATATGGTTGTTTGGAATGTGACTAATTGATTTGTTTTGTCTCTTGGCAATTTGTTTGTGAAAAATCAAAGCACTTTAACACATATTTGAACGCAAAACAAGCAAGGATTTTTGTTTGTGATATGACATATGACTTTGTTTAGAACAAACACTTTTTTACAACCTAAGGCGCGGATGTGACAATATTTGTTGAATCCCCTAGCTACACCTATTCAAAGCGGGTAGCTCCAGGATCTTGGTAGCACCGGCTCCTCCTTACAATTGCACACACTTCTCACGCATACTAAGATCTAGGTTTCTTATAAGGCTTGTCCCTCACCAAACCTTTAGATGGTCCCTGCTACCTCGGCTAAGAACTGCATGAATCAGGGCCGCTTCAAGGGTTTTGCCCTCTACGTCAAAAATAGAAGGATTTTGGCTTGCTAAAACAATGGCTCTTAGTAAGGGCATCTGTTCAAGTGGTTATACGTGCAGCAGCGCTACTCTCCGTTATGGAGTCTCCCAGCCTCCAAGGGTTGCGCCTTGGAGGGTTTATGGGGAGGTTGGCTGTCGGTATAACAAAATAACACCTGTCACTTGAGACTTTCGTCCCAAACACCTTATTTTATATAACGGCTTGGAAGAGCTTGGCTTTAGCTTGATGCCGCTTGGGTCGTTCCCACCTTTCGAAGCGGGGTGGTAGGCCCTCTAAGGATTACAAAAGCAATATAATCATGAAAACACTTTTGATCCCCAAGTTCATACGAAGATGCGAGGGGAGAGCATACGTGTTCCCTATGATTACATCACACTAAACATGGTTCAATTTTAGATCTTTGGATTAGATGGGTGGTGATTAATGCAAAGTGTTGTGAGAAGTTTTTGATTCCCAAGATCACCAAAAGGTGCGAGGGAAGAGCATACACTTCTCACCCTACTTGACACAACCATGAAAACACTTCACACAAGTATTTTAGATTGTCTTGATTAGATGCGTGAGAAATGCAAGTTTGTTGTTCCTTTTATCCAATGATGTATGCAATTTGTAGTTCTTTTTATAGCCCAAATTGAAGTGTTTGATTGTTTGTTTGTTGGCACACAAAGGGGTATATTTTAGAGCACCAAAATAAATGTTAGGAGCACACACACACACTTCACACAAGAAATTGTTTGGGTTGATTTTTAGAACACCAAATTGAAATGTTGTCTAAGACCTAACATGCAAAAGGGTTCATTTTAGTTTCCAAAATCAAAGTGTTATCTAACTAATCAACAAACCATCCTGCAAAAAGACTTGTGTTAGTATCCGCAGTACCTGCAATAGACAGAAAAGCAAATTACCTAAATAGCGCTAAAATAAACATGTACAGGCGCCACTGCGGGCAGAATAACCTAACTTATGAAAGAAGGCGCTAAAATAATCTATGGCGCTAATTAAACACAACTATAGCGATCATATACAGAATGGCATAGATACAGATTTTAGTGCTAATATTCCCTACTTAAGGCGCTAATACAGATGATAGTGATGATCGGTATTAGTGAAAGCGCCACTGTGCGATGTTTAGAGTCTGGGGAAAATCGTAGATGGTGCTAAACTGAAGGATAGCGTCAAAATGGGAAACTGATGCTGGTTTTTCATTATTTCAAAAAAAATCACCATAACCTCCCCCTGTAATTCTTGATTTTCCTGCAAAATAGAGAGCAAACACCACAGAAAACCACAGGAAAAGCAAAAAAAACAACACATGAGTAGGGTTAGTATTAAAAAAAATTCGCACAGAGATAGCGCTAAAACAGGAATAGCGCTGAAGGAAGGTTGAGATAGCGCCACTGCGACGGTTGGATAGTGCTGAACCTACAAAAATCACATACTAACACAAAAACTCACAAACAAAGATTAGATTCGGACCTTGTGGGTCCCACCGGGAATGCCAATGTAGATTAGATAAAGCAATGAAGGTAAAACACTAAATCAAATGTAATACAAACACAAGATTATACCTCACATGCAAAACCTAATCCCATCAAGGGAAAGAAGGAGCCTTTGCATCCAAAAGAAGCTCCCAAGACCAAGATTATCCCTAGACTATGGATTCAAATGTGAAATGCTCTTCAATTGTGCAACTCACTATCTAACTCAAGGATGATTTTGGCATGGTAACTTTGCATAAACTTGGATGATGAAAATGACTTGTGAGAGGTTATATTTATAGACTTTTGGAAGGGATTTTGATCCAAGGGTGGAGATTGATTGGAGAGATCAATGGTGGAGGATGAAAGTGATGTGGAGGGCCTAGATTTGATCTTGGAAGATGGAGGGCTAGGAATAAAAGCAAATCTTTTATTCATTTTGGGAAATGAGTGAATAAATGAGGTTGGGTGAGATGGATTATTTGTGAATTAAAAATTCACATGGGGAAGGGTAAAATAAATTAAAAATTTATTTGGGGAAGAGTGGATATTTATTAGTTATGACATGTGTAAGGGATGTGTAAGAGGAGTAAATCTGATGTGTGATTTATTTGAATTTTAAATTTGGGGGATGTGGAGAGAAGTGCTAATGAGGGTTTGACTCACTTAATTAAGGTGATTAACCTAATTAATGTGGCTGGAATAAATTAGTGGAGGGATTAGAGGGAGGATAAGATTAATTAATCAGTGATTTAATTGATTAATCCTAAGGCTAGGATGAGGTAGGCTAGAGTAGGCAATTAAATAATAGCTATTTAATTGTCTAGGGTAGGGATAGGCTAATTAGTAGGCTAGATTAATTAGTTTAACATAGTTTTAACTAGATAATTAGATTTAGGAAAAATGGGGGAATTGATTTAATAAATTTTGCATATTTATTAAATCAATTGGCTAAGGTTTGGACTATTGAATCAACAGAATTAATTCAATTTTGGGGATGAAATGGTGTGGATTTAAGAAATGAAAGGGGTAATTAATTAAATAAAAGTTTAATTAATTGGTTGGAAAGGAAATTGGTATGTTTAGGGATGTCGGGAGTCAGTTTGGTGGTCAAGACATTTTTAGGTGTCTACACTTTGCAAAGAAGGAGTTGGTATACCTAGGATTTGTTGTCTCAGAGGAAGGTATTAAGATGGACCCAGAGAAGGTGAGGGCTATCATTGAATGGCCTACACCAAGGAGCGCCATAGAGGCATGATCTTTTCATGGTTTGGCAAGTTTATACAGAAAGTTTATTAGGAATTTTAGTAGCATTTGTGCACTCCTAACAGAAACAATGAGAGGGGATAGAAAAGAGTTTAGATGGACTAAAGGAGTAGACAAGAGCTTTGATACATTAAAGCAAAAAGTCATAGAACAACCTATTTTGGCACTTCCAGATCTCAATAAGGTATTTCAGGTAGATTGTGATGCTAGTGGTAGTGGTATAGGAGCTATTTTGAGCCAAGAAGGTAAGCCCATTGCCTATTTTAGTGAGAAGCTTAATGATCCCAAGAAAAAGTATTATGTTTATGATCAAGAATTTTATGCAATAGTTCAGGCTTTGAAGAAATGGAGACATTATTTGTTACCAAAAGAGTTTGTTTTATATACTAATCATCAGGCTTTGCAATATCTTAATAGTCAGGGAAAGTTGAACCAAAGGCATTTAAAATGGGTTAAGTTTTTGCAGAGCTATACTTTTGTTTTGAAGCACAGGAGTGGGAAGTCCAACAGAGTTGCAAATGCCTTGAGCAGAAGGCAAAATTTGTTGATAGAAATGAAGATAGAGGTTTTGGGTTCGATGAGCTCAAAAGTTTGTATCCTGAAGATCCAGATTTTGCGGAGGCCCAGAAAGCTTGTCTGGAACCTATTACTTTGGACAGGACAAGATGCTTGGATTTCATAATCTAAGATGGCATGTTGTTTAGAGGAAGCCAGTTGTGCATTCCAAGGAGTTCTATGAGAGAACCTAATTAAGGAGAAGCATAGTGGAGGACTGGCTAGACACTTTGGTCGAGATAAGACCATTGCTATTGTTGGGGAAAATTATTATTAGCCACAGTTACAGTAGGATGTGAGGAAATTTGTGCAACGTTGCAGAGTATGTCAGATGATGAAAGGAGCAAGTCAGAATATAGGTCTATATCAGCCACTACATGTACTAGAGAAGCCATGGGATGCTATTAGTATGGATTTTGTTCTTGGTTTACCAAGGACACAGAGAGGACATGATTCCATTTTTGTGGTGGTGGACAGATTCTCGAAGATGGCACATTTTATTCCTTGCAAGAAGACTAACGATGTTGATCATATTACAGAGTTATTTTTCAGGGAGGTGATGAGATTACATGGTCTACCAAAGAGCATAGTTTTAGATCGAGATACCAAGTTTGTTGGTTATTTCTAGAGGGCATTGTGGAAGAAGTTGAATACAGATTTGAAGTTCAGTTCTGCACACCATCCACAAACTGATGGACAGACTGAAGTGGTGAATAAGAGTTTGGGTAACCTGCTACGATGCTTAGTAGGAGATAAGCCCAAGGGATGGGATTTGATTTTACCATAGGCTAAATTTGCTTACAACAATTCTGTCAATAGGAGTATTGGTAAATCACCATTCTAGATTGTATATGGCAATAGCCCAAGAAATGCTTCTGAGTTAAGGAATCTAGAGAAAGGAGAAAAGACAAGTGCTAAAGCTGAAGACTTTGCAAAACATCTGAAGAATTTGCATGAAGAGGTGAGAAAGCACATTAATAAGATGAATATTCAGTACAAGGCTAAGGTAGATCAAAAGAGGAGGTATAAGGAGTTCCAGGTAGGAGATGAAGTCATGGTTCACTTGAGAAAGGAAAGGTTCCCAATTGGAACATACAATAAGTTGAAAATAAAGAAATTTGGACCATGCAGAATCCTGAAGAAGCACGATTCAAGAAATGCATATGAGGTAGAGTTGCTGAGTGGGATTAATATTTCCCCTATGTTCAACATTGCTGATTTAAGAGAATATCATGAGGGTGGTACAGAGGATGGAACAACATAAGAACAGTGGAGTATTCTAGCATCTACTTCAACGGAGGAGATAGAAGAGATCTTGGATAGTCGTGGGAAGAAATACTTAGAACAGGCAATATGAAGAATATCTGGTGAAATGGAAAGGAAGACCTATTGAAGATTCTTCTTGGTTGTCTAAGGCAGAGGTTGACCGTTTGGGTTTTCCTCACACAAACACCTGAGACGTGACAGGGTCACCTCTCAAATTACCCTGGGTGTCTAATGCAGGAGCATCTAGTGGTGTAAGGGCAATCTTGCATCACCCAAAAAAAAAAGTGTTTCAAAATTGTTGATGTTCTTTCCATTTCTTTTCAAAATTTGTGGTTCTGGTTCCATAATCGCTTGAATAATGATGTAGAACTTTCAGTTTTTCCAAACTGCTTAAAATAGTAACCTGCTATTTTTAGAAAGTTTACATTTGGGCACGGATTGAAGTGAAAATTTATAGGAAGTTACGTAACAGAAATATAAGACCTTTGGTGAAGGAATCACGTAAAGATCATTTGCGAACTGAAAGATATTAAAGTTTTTGTTTCCCAAAAAATGCCTAAAAATTATTCAAACTCAGGTTTGAGGCACTAAATAGCCCCGTACGGGCCTGAAAATGGCCAGAACAGGCAGAGCCGGTTCTTAGTGAGTAGACCACTCCGCGAGCTTTCTGAGCATAAAATGGTTCGTCAATTAGACACTCGGATCAAAATTTATGGCTTCCAGAAGTTGACCTATTTTTTGAGGGAGATGCAAATTTTGAAATTAGGTTGTTGGCCACCAAAAAGGCTATTAATAACCATTTTTGGGAACCCTGGGAAGTAGTAGAGTTAAGGGGGGGAAATGTAGAGTCAAGAATAGGCAGGAAAATAGAAACCCTATCTAATTTGGGCTTACAGAAGGCAGATTATTCTAGAGTCTGGGAATAGCAAGCTGTAATGTGTTGCAGCCTGTGGAAGGTTGAGTCCTCTTATTGTATTTGATCTTTTGTAATGTAATAAGTTGTCCAAATCAATAAAGAAAGTTCTATTTTTGGTGTACAATTGTTGTTGTTGTGTATTTTATGATTTAATGCCTTTATCACAAACTTAACCTCCCAAGGGGCCCTACCTCCCACCCACCCCGGCCCGGATAGAGAAATTTGTCAGTCGCTAAACTATATCTTCTTGGGGGGGCCTGGCCTTGGGGTTGGAAGGAAGGGTTGGTGGCATCATTGTGGAACATGTTACAAACATAATATGGGTTGTTCTCTTGGTCTCAGAGATATAGATAGGGACTCAAAAGGTAGAGTAGGGTCGAGAGGTAGAGTAAGAAGTAGAATAAGGTCAGAAGGCCCAACCCTATCTATACTTGTTTCTATACTCACTTTGCCCAACTCTATATCCCTGAAGGTTGTGAGGCCCCTACCTATATATTTGGGCCCTGTCGGCCCCTACCTACATCTTTGATGTTGGTCAACCTAGCTATATATTTCCATTGGGCAGTTATAGCTGGTAGGGGGCACCAACCTAGCATCTATGATGGTTCTCTACTGATAACCTAATCATTTTGATCACTTCCCTTGCCACACCAACCTACCCACCCAACCCCTGACTATAATTGAAGAAAGGAGCTACTCCTAACCAAACCCATACCTACCTTATCCCAGGGCACAATCTTAAGCACATACTTTACCACCCAAGAGGCTTGATTGGATAGTTGGGCCAAGGAGGATAGACTTTATGCCAAGGCCTGGCTCTATATCTCTGTACTCCTCAGCCTTGCTTCAACCCCTCTTTCCATAGTTGTTGAGGAGTTTCAGAGTGCAACTATATTAGATAGAGGAGCCCCAAGACGAGACCATCCTATCCATACCAATGCCCAACAATATGTTGTAATGCCGATAGGGGTGCTCTTCATCTAGAGAAGAGGAGCATTAACAAAGGAAGGATGGAACAACTATATGGAGAAAGAAGGGCCTCCAATGGAGCAACCATTCTGCCCACCCTGTAGGGTGGGAGGGAGGAGATATTTGCCCCAATAATAGACTAATAATTGAGCTAAGTGATGAGGATGCCCAACTCTATATCTCTACGGAGAAGGCCTTATATCTTTAGCCCTTCCCAGCAATCTCTATGCCCTTCGCAACTAGAATAGAAAGTTGGGTAGGAAGCTAAAATTGTTGGGGGGAAGGGCCCTACTATTCTAAGGTAATGGGCCCACCTTGAATCTTTAATTCCTTCGAGATCGATTCATTCCATTATAGTAGTCGTGATATGATTGATGGGAAATGAAGGAAGATGCGGAGACCCCTCGAAGCAATCCCAAGGCCCTGGGGTTACGAGGAAGGTTCAGGGGTTCTAAGGGGTGGAATAGTTTCCCCCAAAAAAGCATATATTTCCCAGAAAACAATATCATCATTCAGGCATAACAATACAAGAAGAAAAGGTTATCATTAGAAAAAAGCATAGTGAGTACATGGTGCAGGAGCACCTACCTGACAGCTGGCCTCCATGAGGCAGTTAGTTAGTTTAAGTCTTGTTAATGTTTCCAAGAAGGTCTGATAAGACCAATGCATGTAATAAGGTCATGTTGACCATACTTTACTATTTTTAGCTAGTTTGTTAAGACAGCTGTTATGCTGTAGGTCCGGTTGGATCTCCCAGCCGCCTGGAGAGATTTCCCAGCCGCTTGGAGTCGGGTTAGTAGTACTCGCAAGAGATCCTATTTATGCATGAGGATCGGTTGGTTTTAGACATAGATGTTGAGAAGCTAGGTTGGAGAGAGTGAGACAGAGGGAGAGACAGAGTATTGTATTTGCATCTTTTGAAATCAATAAAGAGATCTTGTTGTGTCAATTCTCTGTTTGGATTCCTTTGTGTAATCGAGTTGCTATTTTGGTGGTTTCATGGATTCGCTGATCCATTCCACCGGTTGATTCGTTGAATCGGTGGAATGGCTATGTACAGTAGTTTAGGGTTTAGTCTGCATTTTGTGTTTGTTTGCATGCATGTTTGCAGGATCGCAGTTGAAAGGTGTTGAGAACCCTAGCATGGGTATGTGCTAGGTCGTGCTAGTAGTTAGAGTCTGGAAAGTTGCCCTGAAAGCAGATCGGGTCATCTCAGGAGGTTCGGCGGATCAAAATTTGCTAAGGTTGGAAATTTGTCACAACGGCATCATCAGGATATTTCTGTGTATATCCTGCGGTCACTTCGGGCGTCATCCGAGTAGGTGGAGATGAGCATGATGCAGTAGTTTGCATAAAGTGAATGTGCATTGGGGTGATCATCATCAGGTGTTGCCGAGGAGGAGCGTATCGGCATAAGGTAGAAGATCGGGTTGACAATTCCTTCGCGGGCCGATAATGTTAAGTTTGGCCGACAGCAGGATATTGAAGGAACTGCATGTGACGTCATTGTCATCAGGATAATCGTCATCAGGATATCGGGTAGCAGGATATTGGAGGAGCTGCATGTGACGTCATCGTCATCAGGATAATCATCATCAGGATATCGGGGTGACGTAAGCATCGAAGGAAAGGTGCATGAGGTTGTCGTCATCAGGATATATGGGAGGAACCGGATGTTCTATATCCTGCTGATGAACATGATGTTGAACATCATGATGATGAAGATAGAGTTTGGCAGTAAGATGAACAGTGAACATCAGGAGGATGTTTGCGCTTGCCAAATATGATGATGCTGCCGATAGCCGGATATGATGATGCTGCTGACAGGCGAAGGGTCGAAGGCTTGTCATTAGGAGGATATCGGTCGACAGAGAAAATATGATGATGATGATGGGTTGTAGGCATACATGCTGTATGTCAAGGTTTTAGTGTGGATGCCTCTGCATCATAGTGGTATCAGAGCTCAGCAAAAGGTCTGGGCTGTTGTGTGTTGATTCTGTCACCGAAAGGGCAGAGGTAGAGTTGGTTCTATCACTGAAAGGACAGAGGTAGAGGAGTGAGAGGTTTGACAAAATGCCTCCGAAAGGTAGTGGTACTGCAAGGGAATTGCAGGAGATGAAGGAAAAACATGCCAGAGAGATGAGGAAGATGAAGGAGCTTGCTGAAGCACTTCAAGCCAGGCTTGTAGCCTTGGAGAAGAACAAAAAGAGGGAAGTGGAAGATAGTGAGTCTGAAGAAGATGAAGATACTGTTGAAGAGTATGAAGAGGTAGCTGAAGATCTGGATGCTGAAGACCAGAGATTTGCAAAACTGTTAAAGGCAGTGCAGAGTGATAAACCTAAGGTAAAGGTTGATGTTTCCAAGTATAATGGAAATTTGAATGAAGATGAGTTACTGGATTGGATTGCTGCACTTGATAATCACTTTGAATGTGAAGATGTTGCTGAGGATCAGAAGGTAAAGATTGCAAAGACCAAGTTAGGAGGTCATGCTTTGGTATGGTGGGATTATGTACAATCCGAGAGAAGGAAACAAGGGAAGTCAAAGATCACTTCATGGGATAAAATGGTAGCAAGGATCAAAGGTAAATTCTTGCCCAGGGATTATGAAATTCAGATGTTTAAGAAGCTGCAATTTTTAAGGCAGAAGGAAATGGATGTGAAGGCATATACTAAGGAATTTTATAAATTGAGTATGAGATCTGGTCATCATGAGAATGAGATAGAAAAGGTGGCTAGGTACTTGGCTGGTTTGAGATTGAACATACAGGATGAGTTAGTTTTAGCTAACCCTAAGAGTGTGGAGGATTGTTACCAAATGGCAATCAGGATTGAAGAAAAGATGAATAGAGGACAAGATAAGTCCATGAGAGGAAGAGGAAACAATATGAGGGGAAGAGGAGCAGCCCCTACAATAAGGCAAACCAATGAGGGTCAAGAAGACACTGGTAAGGGACAGGGACAGTCTGATTTCAGAGGTGGATGGAAAGGTAATAGAGGCAGATTTGGAGGTGGTAGAGGTTCTACTACATTTTTAGGAAAGTGTTACACCTGTGGTGAGTTTGGTCATCCATTTTTCAAATGTCCAGAAAGCAAAGGTTCATCATCTAGAAATGATAGAACGAATGACAAGAGAGTACAACTTGTGCAAGAAGAGAAAGTAGAGCAAAGTGTGCAAAGTTCAAACACTTATCAAGGAGATAGAGTTCCTGACGGTTATGGGTATCCGGAGGAGGGAGAAGCATTGATGCTTAGGAGAATTAGTTTGCAGACATCAAAGGATATGATGCAAAGAAGAGCTCTTTTCAAGACCACATGCAAGAGCAAAGGTAAGGTATGTAAGGTTGTCATTGATACTGGTTCAACAGATAACATGGTATCTCAGGAAATGGTGGATAAACTGAATTTGGAAAGGATTCCACATCAACACCCTTACAAGGCATCTTGGGTGAGTGATAGTCAATCACTTTTTGTCTATGAACAGGCATATGTGGATTTTCAGATTGGAGCATATCATGATAGAGTTTTGTGTGACATTTTGCCCATGGAATGTTGTCACCTACTGTTGGGTAGACCATGGCAATTTGATAGAAGGGTACTGTATGATGGGTATGCTAATACCTACACCATCAAGAAAGATGGGAAGACTATTATGTTGATGCCATTGTAGGAAGCAGCTGCAGCATAGGGGGCAGCCAAAATCATTTTAGTGGGAAAGAAGGAATTTGTGCAGATGCCTATAGGAGCAGGCATAAAGGCAGTTGAGGACACTGCAGGGAAAGGAGTTGTTAAGGACAACAAGTTGAAGAAAGCTTCAGTTTTGACTGACAGAGGTCAGCAGCAGGTTCAGCAACAGGTTTGCAAACAGCAACCAGTTGAGAGGAATGACAAGGATGTTGTCATAGTTGGGACTATTGTTTGTCCTATAAAGGTTGAAAGAAAGACAGAGTTGAACATTGCAGAAGTTCAAGAGGCAGTTCAGACAAAGGTTCTGGTCAGACAACCTGACAAACACAAGGTATGTGAGAGAAGGGCCTACATTGACAGGCATGAGGATTTACTTACACGACAGCAAGTTACAGTTTAGAAGTCTTGGAGTAGCCAAGAGCCAGCAGAGGACAAAGCTGGAACAGGTCAGAACACTGACATGACAAAGTGTAAAGGTGGAGGACTTCCACATCCTAACTCATGGGACATGAGTTCTTTTCTGTTGGGGAGTATGGTGCAGGAGCACCTACCTGACAGCTGGCCTCCATGAGGCAGTTAGTTAGTTTAAGTCTTGTTAATGTTTCCAAGAAGGTCTGATAAGACCAATGCATGTAATAAGGTCATGTTGACCATACTTTACTATTTTTAGCTAGTTTGTTAAGACAGCTATTATGCTGTAGGTCCAGTTGGATCTCCCAGCCGCCTGGAGAGATTTCCCAGCCGCTAGGAGTCGGGTTAGTAGTACTCGCAAGAGATCCTATTTATGCATGAGGATCGGTTGGTTTTAGACATAGATGTTGAGAAGCTAGGTTGGAGAGAGTGAGACAGAGGGAGAGACAAAGTATTGTATTTGCATCTTTTGAAATCAATAAAGAGATCCTGTTGTGTCAATTCTCTATTTGGATTCCTTTGTGTAATCGAGTTTCTGTTTTGGTGGTTTCATGGATTCGCTGATCCATTCCACCGGTTGATTCGTCGAATCGGTGGAATGGCTATGTACAGTAGTTTAGGGTTTAGTCTGCATTTTGTGTTTGTTTGCATGCATGTTTGCAGGATCGCAGTCAAAAGGTGTTGAGAACCCTAGCATGGGTATGTGCTAGGTCGTGCTAGTAGTTAGAGTCTAGAAAGTTGCCCTGAAAGCAGATCAAGTCATCTCAGGAGGTTCGGCGGATCGAAATTCGCTAAGGTTGGAAATTCGTCACAACGGCATCATCAGGATATTTCTGTGTATATCCTGCAGTCACTTCAGGCGTCATCCGAGTAGGTGGAGATGAGCATGATGCAGTAGTTTGCATAAAGTGAATGTGCATTGGGGTGATCATCATCAGGTGTTGCCGAGGAGGAGCGTATCGGCATAAGGTAGAAGATTGGGTTGACAATTCCTTCGTGGGCCGATAATGTTAAGTTTGGCCGATAGCAGGATATTGAAGGAACTGCATGTGACGTCATCGTCATCAGGATAATCATCATCAGGATATCAGGCAGCAGGATATTGGAGGAGCTGCATGTGACATCATCGTCATCAGGATAATCGTCATCAGGATATCGGGGTGACGTAAGCATCGAAGGAAAGGTGCATGAGGTTGTCGTCATCAGGATATATGGGAGGAACCGGATGTTCTATATCCTGCTGATGAACATGATGTTGAACATCATGATGATGAAGATAGAGTTTGGCGGTAAGATGAACAGTGAACATCAGGAGGATGTTTGCGCTTGCCAAATATGATGATGCTGCCGATAGCCGGATATGATGATGCTGCTGACAGGCGAAGGGTCGAAGGCTTGTCATCAGGAGGATATCGGTCGACAGAGAAAATATGATGATGCTAACAGTGTTAAGGGAAATATGATGATGATGATGGGTTGTAGGCATACATGCTGTATGTCAAGGTTTTAGTGTGGATGCCTCTGCATCAGTACATTTATTCAAAATTATTTTAGTATTTTACATATCAATAATTATTGTTCTTACATCACATATTAAAAGTGTCATTGTAGGTTTGGATGATCAAGACAATAATAGAAGACGTCGATTTCCCTTCTTTATTGATCTAAACCACACAACAACTGATGAAATGCAAATTATTGATGGTAATTTTCTAACTATTAAATGTATTCATTCATTAAATGAGATATTTTCCAAGTCCTATTTCTAACCAATTTTCTATAATTAATCAAATAAAAAATAGATACAAGTTGTGAAAATCAACCGTCAATGCTTAATGTTATACCTGGTCAAACATTTTAAAAAACTATTCCAAGTAATTTAGAATTTTAATATTATTTTGATTAAGTATATATTGTACTTTTAGACTTAATGTTGTATCTATGTTGATTTAATAAATACACATGTCATTGCAACTTTAGATGATTAACAAAACACTGGGCAACATAGGTTACCATTTTCTATTGATCTTAACGAAACACCAACAACAATAGATGCAATGCAAGCTAGAGATGGTAAATAAATTATGAAATGATTTTCTAACAATTTTTTATGTTTAATTTTAAACCAATTTAATAAGTAAACTATGTAATTTACATGTTTTGATGACATTACAATGGAGGATCATGTTCAACACTATTATGGATAATCATGGGGCAAGCATGGATTGGGTAGGCATCCATGCCCTGGCGCAAATATGAGGCTGGATAGCCACTACCATCTGAACTATGGTGATCTCACTTAACACCTATCTATCAATCACTGAAGGAAGTTGATCGATCAGATAGTATCCACCACTATTATAGTTTGGGGTTCGGTCAAGGTACGATATAGATAGTTCAGGGTCAACCCCTCAAATATATTATTGATATAGGCACAATTAATTAGAAAAGGGCTCTCCACAAAATGTGTCATTACATTTCTCTAGTAGAATCAATCTTTCTCTCCCATGTTCATCACCTCCATAGTTGAGACCTCTATTGCATACCCCTACCGATGAGTTGGGGTGGGTATCAAGTGTAATTATATGTAACACTTCCTTTGCTATTGGTAGGGGTGGTGTTAAAGATATAGTAGTAGGGTTTGTGTTCAAGAATATTTTATTCAGGTAATCGATAGAGAAAGTAGGCGGGGTGCCTAAAGAAACAATATGTGTTCGGAGGGCCCTTCCCTATAAGTGGTAGTGAGTTGAGCCCACCCCAGTAGTGAGTTATTTCCACCCCGGTATTCACCCCATCCCAGTAGTGTTAGGGGCAATAGAAAGATAGAGTAAATACTTACCACATACTCCACATGATTCCATACTATTTATATATATATGTTACAAATGAATAGTAAACACTCCCTTCTGATTACAAATACACACAAGGCGGATCAGGCGGAGATGCACTAATTATAGATAGATATGGAGGTGTTTTCTCTTACTAATTCTTTCATTAAATTGGTACTGCCAGACTGACCCCTAATGACTAAGATGTTCCTAGCTGTAATTATAGATATCTGACCCTAGTGACTTATATGTTCTTAGCTGTAAATATGAATATTTGACCCTAATTATCTGATAGAGCTTCTATGTAGGAAATATGATACGAATATATGGTTGTAAATAGAAACTATTTTTCTATTTAATATTTGATCCTATATTAAAATAGTTTCTATTTACCACATGTAAGGACCTGATTCCTTATTAACAAAATACTACTAACTATGAATTCAAAAAATGCCAAGGACAGAAAAAAAATTATCTAATAGATGCAGAAATACAAATTCCTAAAATTTTACTCAAGGAAATACTCAATAATATTATAGAGGATAGATGAACTAGAGCTAGTTTTCTGAAATCATCAAGTTCAGAAAAAATCACCAACTTTAAATCTAGTGAAGAGAGAAAGTACATTATGAGAGAAGGTACATTACGCAAGATAACCTATAAGAATAATGGATCACACATACCTTAAGTTCTACGATACATCCTGCATTCACTTCTGACAACTTGCTTTCTCCCTAGTGGCTAGTATCCTTATCATCTACACAAAACTAACCAGACAATCTCATGTTAACACGAGTCAGAAATCACTACACAGAAACTATAAAAGAACACCCTATATCCGGGGACCTGAGTACTAGGGGTATCCTTTGCTGTCCAAACTGCCTACATACCCTATATCCACGGGATCAAGGACCCCCTCCTTTAGATGCAACTGATACTGGGGTATGCGAATATGTAGTTCTATCTTACACTATGTTTGATGCAACTGTGAGTGGGTATACAACCCTTTCTAGGGTGATTCCCTGCCCTAGATAGTTCTTTGTCAGTTGCCACCCACTCAGGTGAAATAGGGGCAGAATTAAATCCACTATTACGACCACCTAAAAGGGGTGGATGTCGTGCAACCCTAGTGTTGAGGAATCCCTACCAGGTGTCGGCTCAAGGAATCTAGTTCACTTGCATAAAACAATTTGGGTATTTGGTGACTGAGTCCATTCAAGGTTCCCTAGTGCTTTCTGATCACCAAGATCCACAAAGGCAAGGTGAGAGCATACGTCAATTAGAGTTTCTTGTTTGGACTGGTTGCCTTATCTGACAATTTTCAAACCATCTCCAAATTAGACTTATGTTGTCGACAAGTCCCATTTTTTGTTGATGGTTTGAAAGGTTTTCTAAATGAGCATTTTAGCCTTAGTACTTAAAAATTCACATGGTAATCATCATACAACTATTTCAATAGACTTGTCCTTTCTTTTTAGTTAATCTTCTTAATGAGATATCCAAGGAGATTTTCCCTTCCTACGGATTTAACTTTGACATGTCCCTTATTACTCCCTGACGATTTAGAGGGACGGTACCTAGACATCGTTGTTGCAGCTATGTTAGGCATGAGGTACTTGGTTCAATACAACAGCATTACCCGTAAACATGACACGGAGGTACCGTAAAAATTGAACACTATGATTTGTTTGAGTTTTTGGATGTTTGTTAAAGTTTACCTAACTTATAGAAAAGATATACCTGCATCAAAACTAATAGATAAATT
Source organism: Cunninghamia lanceolata (assembly GCA_027924645.1). Taxonomy (NCBI): domain Eukaryota; kingdom Viridiplantae; phylum Streptophyta; class Pinopsida; order Cupressales; family Cupressaceae; genus Cunninghamia; species Cunninghamia lanceolata. The sequence goes on from BSBN01000049.1 coordinate 18,231,757, forward strand.
GATAAAGGGAAGATACTTTACTGAATCCTGATGCAAGTTAAGTATAGAAAATATGCTTGATCAATTCGTTTATGCGAAATGAATAGAACTAAAAATGATACAATCAATGTCATCAATTCATAATTGTACATAACATAAACTAGAAAAGATATTCTATCAATAATGCATATAAAGATTCAGTCTTAAGAGAAACAAGGGAATCTTATTTTATCATACAAGTAAAGAATTGATACAATTTCTTGCATGATCACTACTAACTTACTTTTAATTGGAACCAATGAGGACTTAATAAAAGTTGTAAATTAAGATAGTTATCCCAACAAGAGGTTTACTTGAAACTCCCTAAATGGGTTTATACTTTAATAAAACTAGTTAATTCCATTGTTAACAAACTTGCATCGATAAATAAGTGCATTATAACAATAATATTCTAACATCATTATTAGAAATATCATTTTATGATTGAACTACTTATAGATCACAAAACAACTATACTACTTGATTGGTCAACCCTGACCATATTTATAATCTGTGAACTCATAATAATACTTTCCTTTAACTTAATCAATTCAACAAGCATAAGACTTGAAAAATACTTACTCAATAAAGTACATAACGACCTAGACTAGTAGAATACCAAGAATTATTGATAATTAAATTATTGAACATAAACATTGTTCAATAGTATAGTACAAGGTTCAATTCCTTGCAAAAGCATTTGACTTACTTATATTTGAAAATGGATAGGAATTTATGATATTTGAATCTCAATAAGTTTCTCAACTGAAACATTCTAAATGTTAACACTATTAGTCAAACAAGCTTTACTTCTTTTCATAAGTCATACTGGATGAGTCTTTGAAGTTGTTCTAAATCACTAAGTTTTCAATTTTGTACCCATAAGGTTTGACAATTACTTATACATGCATGATTTATTTCCAATTATGATTCTTACTTCAATCTTATAACAAGGTTATTTGTGATATAACATATTTTACTATGTTAATTAAAAATTGTAAGAAAACTATAGGTTTAACAAGACATCTTAAGTTTAATCTTACGTGAAAATTGGTGTGATATCGTAGGATTGAAAATACCAATATTGCTAAAAAAAATAGATATGATATAGGAATCTTACTTACCAAAGTCTTCTAATAATCCAACTTCTTCTCAACACTTTATTAACTTGATTCAACCACCATAATCTAAACATATACATTGGTTAAGGGTTCTTTTCTTAATATGGTTGAGAACTAGATAATGGATTAGTCCAAGATGACACTACTGTGTGATTGTGTAAGACTTGATAAAATTGAATGACTTATCCTCTATCCACATCATTCCTTTCAGAGATCTCTCCTATAAATTACAGTAATTGTTTTAGAAATTTTATGATTTGAGTATCAACATTGAGTATACATATGTAATGCCTTCCTTAAAGTATAAATTATAGAGAGTTTTCTAAGTTGTTTTGACTATAATTAATGAAGCAAGGTCCAAGCATTGAAGGAATGATAGTAGCAAAAGGAGATGTAATAATCTATAGGGATTTTACATAAGAAGATTTCATAGTACTAAGTTAAAGACAAGATCTTCTTAAGCTAAAGAATGAAATTAAAACTTATACCCCAAACTTCATTGTATTCCTTCATTTATTTTATTCTCTTATTTAATTCATACCCATTATATTTCACACTTTCTCACACTTATATCATTAATTTACCCCATAATAATACTCATCATTACTTTTGTCACATCTCTTCATCTTCATTACTTTATTATCATCATTCACACCTCACCACCTAACCTACTTCTTCATTGTATCATTTTTATAATTCATTCCTTCATTATTCTATATTACATTATTATGTTTTATCTTTGACAATTTTACTTATAACCTATCTCATTACTCCTTCATTTTTTATTTGAAATCATATTATATCCCTTTTTTACTAATTATACTATCATACTATCACTACTTATTTTTCACCATTTATAACATGCCCATTTTTATTTATTATTCTTCACTCTATCATTTATTTCTCATATTTTTCTATTCAACCTCTACACACATACATTATTCATTTACCCTTTTTCTCCATACTTTCTACAAAACGTATCTCCAAGATTGTCACCAGAGAAATTATTGTGAGATGTGAACCTTTTCCATCATTTTAAACAAGGGCAATGTCCTTGTGGAGATTATTGATGATGGTAAATGAAGCAATCTAAAAAATAGGCTTACACTATACTAATGGGTGTCGTGTCAGATTTCCAACTGGCGGTGTAAAGCCCAACTCCTCAACCTTAGTCAACATCCTCCATGCCCTTGCATAAATTGAAGCTTGGGATGAGGATATAGACATCCATCAAAGCATAACGGTATGGAAAATTATTGTCAGATGTTGTAGTTGCAAGAGGTCTAGTAATTATGTATCCAAAATGGAAAATAATAGACAAGGCACATGAACTTTTTGACGGCATGCCACAAGAGATGTCACCTCGTGGAATGCAATGATTGAAGGATTCCACAAAATTGATTTGTTGAAAGGGATTTATAAACTTCAAACAAATGCAATTGGTAGGCGTAAAGCAAGATTCCTCAACCTTTGCCAACGTCCTCCCTACCTGTGCCAAAACAGGAGCTTTAGTGCAAGGTATGGACATCCACGCAACATAACGAAAGGGGAATTTTTTTGCCAAATGTTATAGTTGGCAATGCACTGGTAGACATGCATGCAAAATCTGGAAGCAAAGACAAGGCACAGAAACTGTTTGACAAAATGCCTGAAAGAAATATGGTCTCATAGTGTCATGCCTGCATTTCCCATGCGGTCACGACACACAACACACATCTCATGTCCATATTTGCCATGTGGTCATGACACGAAATAAAAAAAAACTTTTCTACCTATCCCTAGGAACCCCCTCGTATGCGTCTGCGTGCTCGGTGGCAATACGCAAAAGGCGTAAACATGTCAATAATAATAAGGTGAAGTGCGTTGCTCTATGCAATCCCCTGCGTGATGATAGTTGTCTAGGGGGCATGCGACACGAAGTGAGTCGCTTTTAGGATTAGAATGATTTTAATCCGAACCCTAAGCTTCCTAGGTGTGAAGATGATTCCACCAGCTTCGAAACCTAACCCTAACTTAGGTCAAAATGAAATTGAAATAATGATTAAGAAAATAATGGCAAGATAGACGCATGAGTAAAGTGGAATGGTGAATTAAAAGTTAATGAAATATCGTAAAATTAAAACCCTAGAAATCTAGGAAAATTTCAACAGCATAACGTGTTTTCAATAATCGCATTAAAATTTTTAAAATAAAACACCAATATGAAATTAAACAAAAATTTAAGAATAAAAATTTAAACTTAAGAACAAATTTAAAACAAATTAAAATAACAAACTAAATGCCCTGCCAAGGTCTAATAAATCAACCTTGCATAAAAAGATTAAAAATTTGAAATAAAATAATAAATAATATCAAGAAGCCAAATTGGATTTCAAATTTGAGTCCGATGATAAATACAATTTCGACATTATATTTATTAACTAACTCGGAATAAAGAGGAGGAAAGAGATTAAAATACTCTTTCCCATAAAATAATAGTAATATCGATAAATAGATAAAATATTAAAATCACGCTAGGGAAATATAAAATAAATACCTTGATTAAAATGAAATTTAAATACAAAAGGAATACTCTTCCCAATTTAAACAAATTTAACCCCTCCCTTTTAAAATAAAATAACTCACAAGGCAATAAAATAAAAATGTAAATCCCCATTAAAATAAAAACAATATTCTAAATGAACACAAGAGATAAAAGAAAGGCAAAGCAAAAATAGAGGGTTTAAAATAAAGAGAGAAAACAAATCCCTCACAAATCCTCTCAATAAAAATAATTGGTCTTCAAATTAAAAGCTCTAATTTCATTTTAAAATTGGTTCTCTACAAGAAAGCCCTAAATTATATTTTATTGTTTTCTCTTGAGGAAAACCCTAACTTATCATTCTCTCATTTGTTTTGTCTCTATGAGTTTCCTTTGTTTGTTTTCCTCTTGTTTGCAGGTTAAGGTTTGAAATCAAAAGATGGAAGCCATGAATGGAGGCTACCTCACACGGAGGTAGACACAACAGGGATATAGTTATATATTTATATTTTTTTTTTTGAATGAGTGAGATATATATATATATATATATATATATATATATATATCAAAATATAAATAAAATGTATATGATAAAAATCCATTTATATGTTGTAGGTTTAAGCAGAGTGGAGGGCCGACGGAAGCCATGGCGGAGGGCGTAGTCTAAAGGAAGGCAAACTGTGCTATGTTTGTTTGGGCGTTGTGTTTAAGTAAGGGATGGTGGGGACATCCGACGCAAAGGGGGTTTAGGGAGATAGTCTGTGGAGCGAGGTTCAAAGGGGCATGGGGAGCACAGCGGAGGAGATGGGGGGGTGTGGGGAGGGGGCGATACCTCCACCCACACCCGCGAGTGTGGGTGGGGGCATCGCCCCCTCCCCACACCTTCAAGGATAGCAGTACTGTGGGCGGTGGTGCCGTCACCCACAGTCACTTTCTTAATATTTTTTTTGTTTTAACTCCCGAAACTCAGACAACTCGCCCTACCAATTAGGGTTTGGTCCAGAAAATGCTATTTCTGTATATTTTCTTTTTTCTCATAGTTAGAAAATTTAACCATGTTGGGTGAATATTTTGTCGTTAACTTGCTAACGGAAAAATGGGTATATCAGCCACAGCTATGATGAGACAAAGTCTCTCCTCTCAGCAAGGGGAGGTTCCCTCTAATTACTTAACTTTTGCAAATCAAACAACTTATCAAATTTATGTACACTAAAAACTATGTTTGTGGTGGTTCCATCTCATCTCATTCTCTTTTTTCAGAATAGATGTTTATATTTCAAACTCTTGATATAAGACTCGTAGATTATCACAATATCACAGAAACACAATGTTTTCTGTTACCTCACTTATTACTTGTAAACGGAAATATTTGAAGTAGAATGCAGCGCAAAGTCTTCACTTCTCCTCAAGATGATAAAAGTAAATCAAATAGAACAACTTGCAGCACAAAGTCTCCAAACTATTGTATTTTCACAAATATGAGCATATAACCCACAACTGATTTGATAACACAAAGTTTACCAGAATCAAATTAAGAGCGCTCTTCAATCACTTGTAACAAACTCCACACTTCAATTATTATCAAATAAGATTGTGATAGCAAGATGTAAGAACAAAACTATCACAACACAAATAATTCCAAGACAAAGATTGGAATTGAACTTGCTTTCTTGTATTGATAAATATTTGAATATTGATTTTCACAAAAAGCACAAAGTCTTGATTTGATTCTCAATTCGCCAGAGTTTTCTTGCAATAGACCAAAGATAGTATTTACAAAAGAGGTCCCCTTTTTTTATAGGGAAAGACCTTGAGAAAATCTAGGAAATCTATAACTAATTTGACTTATTCAACAAGAGAGTCCTATTTGACTTATGACTTCTCTTGTCTCACATGTAATTACATTTTGGAAAATTACCTGTGTAGATGTCCAAAACAAAATTCCATTTACATAAAAACTAAGAAAAATAAGCTAAGGCATTAGCTTCCTACATCCTTGTTCCTTAAGAAGTTCTGATACATGGTTTGAACAACTGACATCTCGCATGCATCTGGTTTTGCTGTGTTTTTAGAGATGGTGCGAGCTCGGAGGATTGAATCTTTCACTGCCTTTATTGCCTTTTCATGTTTTTCCAAATTATCCTTCAGGTTCTCCAAAGTCGAATGTTGATCATACAGGTTGTCCATTGAGAGCACAGAGGGAGCTTCCTCTTCAAATTTCTTTTGTACCATTTCTTCAAAAGAATTTATCATTTCCTATGCCGTGAGGAAGCTATGATCTTCCCTTGTCAAGGTGCAAGGAAGTTCTTCCAGCCGATGTAGGAGTGTGACATCACTATCTTCGCTGGCTTCTCGAGCTTGACATAGATCTTCAAGTAGACTCTTTATTATGAAAATACGATGAGCTAGAGTCTCTTTGGTTTTGAGATATGATTCCCTATTGGTGACGACCCCAATGGTGATCAAATTCTTTATCTTGATCTTCTTCATATCTGTCCACTCTTCTAGACTCTCCTAATCTTGCAGCTCCTGCGAAAGTAGATCCACCAGATTATCCAGCTCAGCTTTGGCCTTCTCCATTTTCTCCTTTCTTTCCACAGCGGTTTTCAATAGAACTCGTCCTTGGGCCAACAACCGCTCCACTACATCTCCCACTATTTTGCCTCTAGCTTGGGCTTTTTCAACCTTCTGTATCAGTGGATTTTCCACTGTCACTGCCATTGGTTCCACTATCTCTGATGACTTCACTATTTTCTGAAGGACAGCAGCCAGTTGTTCTGCTTTTGCTTTGTATTGCTCTTTTTCCCTTTTGGCTTCATCATACTTTTCCAATAGAGTAGTGGCCGTGGTTTGGAAATCTGCTTTGACTCCTTCATGAGTCACTTTACCAAGTTCAACCCTTGAAATGACATAACTGCTCATGTCAAAAGTATCAACTGTGGCATCTTCAGGAGGTTTGGCAATTTCGGCATATCTGATTCCTTTTTCAGTGACTAGCCTAGAAACAGTCTTAGGCTTCTTCTTTTGATTCTTAGCTTTCACGGGCAACAGCTTTTCAATGTCAACCTCATCAGGTGAGATAGCTTGTTTCTTCCTCTTTGGAGTGTAGGCAGATAGCCATGGAGGAAGTATTGATGCATCGACAGCTAGAGGGGAATCCACTACTTGCTTGGTCGGCTCCGTGCTTATACCCGTGATGGTGACAATTGGACTTGTGTTGGTGAACACGACACCTGTATCAATCACCTTTTGTGAAGCATCAAGAAGGTTCTCCAAAACAGTCTGTTCTCCGATATCAAAAGAAAGGGAAGATAAACTCAGAATGGAACCAGAAGAATCAAAAACGGTCCCAAGACTAGCCCTCATGGATTGAGGAGTATTGTCAGAAGAAACAACAAGAATGGGAGAAAGAGAAACATTAGAAATCACTGGCAAACTATCAGAAAATGAAACATGAGGAGGGGGTGTAAGAGCTTGTGTATCAGAAGGAAGGTCTTTCACAGGAGTCTGTAGAGAACTATCAAGTTGCTCTACCCTTGTACCTTCATCTTCACTTTGTTCAGCTTCATCAGATACCTTATCTTTAGACTTTTGAACATTTTGTTCTTTAGTCTCAACATCCTCGATTTCCATATGGTCATCATTGATGTCTTCCACATCTGACTTAGTGGCATCTGAAACCTCTCTGGTTTCCTTCTTCTTTCCTCCCTTGGATACGAATTTGATCTTTGGTTTGTGTACCTTGGAGGAAGAAGGGGTATCACTCTTGTTCTTGGTTTGGTTTTTAACCTTCTTACCTGTTTGCTCCTGTGTCCCCTCTTCGGATCCTATAAGGAACTCTTTCAACTTGATCCCTTTACCTTCCAACCACAAGTTGGTGTTTGCTAATATAGGTTGGAATCTTTTCCTGATGGATGTCTCTTCCTTGACTGACCATTTCACCTCTGGGAGAGGTGAAGCTTCCACATTCTTTGCCTCATATTCATGATCTAGCACATCTCCGTCGTCCTCCATTCCTTCTGGAATATCAGCCAGTCCCAGTTCTTCAATTTGACTCAGATGAAGCCTACAGAAATCTAGTTTTCTGATCTCATTTTGGGTCCTGAGATCTGCCCATATGTCTTCCACCATTGGCTCATGAAAATTCGACTTCCTCTTGATCTTGTCTTGGACTCTTCTGAAGTCGAAATGATTTCTCTTCTTGTAGGTCTTCATCGTGACTAACTGCAACTCAGAGTCGATTATCTTAGCTTTGTTGGCAGACTAAACTGAATACCTCCCAATTTCAATAGGAAACTTTATTCCTGACTTTTTGAGCTCCATCTGTTTATTATGAACCACAATCAGTTGTCTGCAAAGCTCCATAAGAACAATGCGATCACTGGGATACCGTGGCAACATGTAAGGGTAACCAGGATAGTATCTCACCCGAAGATAAGTGAAGGTGGGGAATTGTAGGAACAAACAACCAAAATAATTGACAACTTGCCATGCCTCATCTGAAACTCTTCTCTGAACCAGTGTACCATCCCACAAGCACATGAAAACTGAGAAGAATGCATCATTGACTCTTCTGAAATGGTGAATTGACCCCTTCAGAGTGATTTGGGGGTAGTATTCATATACTGGGACCAATCTCCTGTCCCCTATCTGGGTCAAACCTGAAAAGTTCCTCATACTTGCAGCAGCGTAGACAAGGTAAGAGGTCATGTAAAATTTGAAAGTAGTGTTGACCCTTACCAGTTGCTCGTGCAAAGCATTACTGATCTGTTCACCCCAGAATATCTTCTGATTTCCTCGTAGAATCACCTTGATGTAAGTGTACATCCATTCTTGGAATTTGGAGGCAGAAGGGAGTCCTCTGACGCGACTCAAGAGTGTAATCAAGTCACACACTTCCTCCACAAAATCACTCCTGTGAAGGTCTTTTGGCCATCTGGTCAAAGTTGCCCTAGGAATCTTTAGCCATTTGCTGTTTATGTGCCTCCTAGCAGATTCCAAATCATTGTCATAATCTTGCTGACCTTGAGCAAAATCAATTTGCCTGACATTTTCAAGTGGTGGACACATGAAGATTTTGTCCATGAACTCTGCATCCAATCTCATGATAACATTCCCCTGTGAGTCTGTCACGGCTCTAGTGTCCCTATTGTAGTGGTTAGCCACTTGTAAGACAAATTCTGGATTATGAGCACTGACAGGAAAGGATGCTACCAAATGGATATTGCTGTCAATGATTTTCTGCATATGCCGGGAGGGGTTTGCTTGTTTAGTTCTATCTATGAACTCAGCCATATCCACGTGTCCGATCTCAGTATCTCTGATTTCATCAACATTCGACTAAATTATCGTTACCGGAAAGACACCCTGATATTTGTACTTCATAACTCTAGACTTCGAAGGAGATGATTCTGACATGAGCCCTAAGAAAACTGTGAATTCGAACACCACCACGAACGCTGACAGAGAACTGCAAAAAGCCATGATCTCGCAGTTAGGGGAAAACTGGATAAACTGGGTCAACTGTGTTTTGACGATCATGGATGGGAAAGCATGCGTTAAAAGGGCTTGAGTGCACAAATCAAGGCGAGGGTGAAAGCGGGCTTTTGGCTTTGAAAAATGAATTTTCCAGTGTTAGGGAAAAATCAAGGAAATGTGCTTGGGCGGGTGTATTGACCGCTCTTGCAAGTTGGAAGAATTCATAGGTGTAAAAGCGGTGAAAACAGCCGCTTCTGCATGCACTTGGAGATTTGTTTAACATGCACAGGTGGTCAAATTGACCACTCTTGCATCCAATGGGTAGTTCGGAACTTCAAATGATGGGGCGGGGGATTTCACCGCTTGTGCATGTAACTTGGCAAAAGTTTGCTCGGGCGGGGTTTTCTACCTCTCTCGCAAGTTAGAAGAGCTTCGGGTTTTAGTGTAAGGGCAGCGGAAACGACCGCTATTGCAAGTAGGAAACTAAGGGTTTTTGGTTTGATGCAGGGGCGGCGGAAACGACCGCTATTGTATGGAATATGAAAACGATTCCTCGTGTAAAGTCGGTAAAACCACCCGCCCATACACCAGATACAAAAACCTAAGTCATGTATCAATCGGTGAATTTGGCCGATTATGCACATTGGTAAGGTGTTGCGGGTTTATACATCGGTGGCGAAATCCGCCGTCTTTGCACATTGGTAAGGTGTCTTTAGCAGGGTCGGTAGAAATCGTCGGTTTCACACCATGCTATAGGGCAAGGGTTTTTGAGGGACTAAGTGGTAAAAAACTTAGAGGTTTCTAGGCAAAATCTAGGGTAGCGAAAACAAATCCAATACATATCATAAACAGACTTTACATACAAAAAGAAAACAACCACGAAAACAACAAAACGTAATGAAAATCTAACAACAAAGATCTAAATGATACTTATTATAAACGGCGAAGAAAGGGAAAGGAAAATGAAAAATAGAAAACTTACCCGTCTGAAACTTTGAGACCCTAGGTTTGACCTGCGGCACGAGATCCATCACAAACTCAGAAGTATACGATCAAGCGATCGAGGAGGATGTCGGCGAGTCAACTAAAAAGCTTCAGCATAAGAAATGACAATACTGGGAGTGAAAGATGCATTAAAAAGGTTTGAGATCAAGCTTTAAAAGCCTGGCACGAGTGGCCATTAATGGCACTCGATGTCCAAATCCTAAAGATCTCGCATGAGCGGCGATTTCGGCCGCTACGACAAGTAGGGTTAACAACCATATGCAACGGCGGGCTTTTCGGCCGCTCCGATATGTTATATGTAGATGCGGGTGAACCAACCGCCGTTACACAACAACAAACAAAAAGGGTTTAACATATGTAATAGCGGTTGTTTCCACCGCTTTTACATATGTTAAAACAAAAACTTCCAAACATGTAAACGTGGTGAAAATGACCGCTATCACATTTAACATAATCTTTAACATGTATGAGCGGCTGAAATCACCGCCTTTACATGTTGAAACTTTGAAAGTTTTCTAACACCTGGAATTAAAGAATTGTCAATCCTCGTCAGTTTACAACTTGAACGATCTTCGCGAATATCGAGAAACCAATTCAAGGAAAATGTCGTAGACCACTTCAGAATGTCAAATAACTTCGCACGAGATCAAGGGAATCTTGTCTTGATCTACGATCTTAGAGTGTAGATTCACGAAACAGACAAGTTTCGTGGGGTTGTCTACAAAACAAGCATAGCTGATTTTGAGAACAACAAACCACAATTTTTTAGATATACAAAACTATATTTATATATATAAATATATATGTATACACGTGTATATATATATATATGTATGTATGTATGTATATATATATATATATATATATATATATATATTTTAATCAACATAGAAATATTTACAAGTCTGGTTTGAATGGTAAATGAACAGAAAATTAGTTTTATTATTTCTATATATCTATGTTTGCAAGAATACTGTTATTCATCTTTCAGTAGAGATTTAAGGTGTATTTACATTTCAATAATATGTATAATGCATAATAACTATAAGTGTAACCATGATTCCACAATGAAAGAGTTTAACCAGGTTTGTAAAGAACTAATAACCAATGGTAAATACTATCTCTAGGAATCTAAGAACAAACAGAATGCTAAATATTTTCTCCCCTATTTTAAAAAAAAAGAAACAGAATAAATGAGCCAGAATAGCATATTTTCCCATGACAAAAATTTTTAAAACAGGAAGTCTCTTTACTCTCAAACAACAACTATTAGCCTAAAATTTCAAACAACTTAATAGAAAATAATTCCCTTAAATTTCTATCTACCTTTCTTTGTATGCAATAAAACTTTTACAACCACTGATGTATATTTCCTTTTTTTTTGTTTAAAAGAATAATGACAACAAAAATATATTTACATTCACATGCATATCTCAAAATACCCAACTCCACAACATAGGAAATAAATAGCTCATAAATAAATAAAAAGAGTGTTTTCATTTCAATACTTTTTACAGCCAACTCCAAGGGCATAATGACATGAACCATTTTACAATAGGGCCACAATGGCCATGGCTCAAATAGCCAACCACATAAAACTATAGAAGCACAAAAATAGACTTCTCAACAAGCTCCATTTCTCCAATAAGAACTTGCAAATGGAACACAACAAGAAGGGAAAACCCAGCCACTTTGAAATGCCTCCTCCCTACCGTAGACCCGCAAGAGGGTCACCCCCAAGCTAGGGAGGTAGGGATTCACACAGTTGCAACACACCACAACAAACATCAAGCAACAACAACACAAAATAAACCCCAAGGATAAACACATAACACAACTCATAAGAATGAGTTTGAAGGGGGTAGGGAATGGACCCCTCTACTTCAAAGACCACACCAAAATACCAAGTCTCATGGCCTCAAGCCAAAACCTCCAAAAACCACAACTCCTCAAATATCTCAAAATATACTTCCATGGCACTCTTGCCATTCAAAAACTTCTCCACAACAAGTAAGAAGCCCTCAAGGCATAAATAACACAAATATAGGAGTGACCTCAAGGAGATTCCTTTCCCCTACCCCAAACAAGTTGAGCCTTACCTCCAAATGGAGGTGCTCTCACCAAACTCCCATCCCACACAAAAACAAAATGAAACAACAACAACAATTCTACAAACACATCACAATATTAAATAAGCAAGGGTAAAGAATAAGACATAGACCTTACCTTCAAAATCCCTAATAATGGAAGTGCATTTGGTGATGAGCTCCAAACTTCTCCAAACCTTCCAATCTCCAAGTATTTCTCTAACTTCCCAAAATTGCTCAAAATAGAAAGAAACTCTAAAATGCAAGAACCCCACACTCCTCAACAAGAGAAGGTAATATAGGCCATCAATTTTGGCCTTCAGGAATGAGAAGGTGACACTTGTCACCTTCTCCTTCCTCCTCCAATGCCACTTGCAAGGGAGAGGAAGTGTGAGGGTGACAAATGTCATCCTCCAATTCCATCTCAATCCTCACCTTACCCGCTTGTGCTCTCACACATGTGTGAGAGAACAAGTGGTGAGGTGGCATTCCCTTTCAAACCTCCATGAGGATAAGGGATGCCATATGGCATCCTCTTATTCTCTAAGAGAGCCATCTCCCTCCAAAATGCTCTCACACGTGTGTGAGAGTCTTGGAGGAAGATCCCACACACTTGGGAGTCTTGGAGACCTCCCAAGTCCTCCTAGAGAAGGGATTCCCAAACTTTGGGAAGGGAGATGAGTCTTTCCCAAAGCATGACTCATCTCCCACCTTACCTAATTCAAATTTCGTCACTTTGACTAAACCTTAGTTTAGAGTGACCAAAAGTGAGTTAATCCAAGGGTTAGTTAGTCAAAATTGACCATAGACCCATGGGTAATCACCTAAGGTAAATTTTGGGACACTAAAGTTCACCTAGGGGGTCATAAATCCACTCTAAATGGCCTAAAAAATAAAAATAATTACCAAGTGGTATAAGTCAATAAAAATTATACAACACATGATACACTTAATTTAAACAAGGGGTACTAGGCCAAAATGATAAAATTAAACAAGCACTTAAATCAACACTCAATTTCAAATGTGATCCTCATCCCTCTTGGGAATGGATCGGTTTCACAAGGAATAACATTTGTGTGAATTCTACCTCCAATTTCCCATGGCCTGGGAATGTAATCCTGCACATCTCAATCAAGTGTCAATCATATCATGAATAATCATAACCGAAGCACCTGGAATTAAATTCATACCATTGACTACAACAATAATTATCTATAACATAATTCTAAATTAAATTACATTTTTTTATCACATGTCAAATAATCATCATCACATAAATAACTAGAAATCACATCACAAAACATCATCTAATATATCTCGTATGTAGGATCACAAAAATAGCATCAAAATATGATCAAATCGAATCACCATATGTCTAATCAATGTCATATCAAAATCAGGAGATCTAATCAAGTCTGCAAAATGAAACCATAGTCTCTAAAAGTCTAATAATGCCATCAACTGAAGTGCATAGCGATCAAAATAAGGAAGGAAAAATAATCGGCCTCACACATAGACTGCAATGATTCAAGATATGCATAGAACAGATTTAGTGATAAGACATTAAAAACTTTCAAGCAAATGCAATTGTCAGCTGTAAAACCAAATTCCACAACCTTAGCAGTGTTCTTCTTGTCTGTGCCAAAATGGGCACTCAGAAACAGGGTATGATCATCCATCAAACATAACGGAAGGGGAATTTTTGTTAGATGTAATTGCAAGTAATCTGGTAGACGTGTACAAAATATGGAAGCACAGACAAGGCACATGAATTGCTTCACAAAATGCCTAAAAGAAACATAGTCTCATGGAACGCCATGATTGTAGGGTATGCATAAAATGGATTGGTTAAAAAGGCATTAAAAATTTTCAAGCAATAGAAATTGGCAAGCAGAAAGCTAGATTCATGTGAGGCCGATTATTTTTCCTTCCTTATTTTGATCGTTATGCATTTCAGTTGATGACATTTTCAGACTTTTAGAGACTATGGTTTCAGTATGCAGATTTGATTATATCTCCTGATTTTGATATGGCATTGATTAGACATATGGTGATTCGATTTGATCATATTTGATACTATTTTATGATTTGACATACGAGATATATTAGATGATGTTTTGTGATGTGATTTCTAGTTATTTATGTGATGAGGATTATTTGACATATGATAGAAAAATATAGTTTAATTCAGAATTATGTTATTGATGATTATTGTTGTATTCTATGGCATGAATTTAATTCTAGTTGCTTCGGCTATGATTATCATGATATGATTAACACTTGATCAAGATGTGCAGGTTTACATTCCCAAGCCACGGGAAATTGGAGGTAGAATTCACACTTATGTTAGTCCCTGTAAAACCAACCCATTCCAAAGAGGGATAAGCCTCACATTTGAAAATTGAGTGTTGATTTAAGTACTTGTTTTAATTTTATCATTTTGGCCTAGTACCCTTTGTTTAAATTAATTAATATTAAGTGTTGTATAATTTTTATTGACTTACACCACTTGGTATTTATTTTTATTTTTGAGGCCATTTAAAGTGGTCTCTAACTTTCCCAAAATTGTTCAAAAATAGAAAGAAACTCCAAAATGCAAGAACCCCACACTCCTCAACAAGAGAAATTCTTGGAGGTTGGAAGGTTTGCAGAAGCTTGGAGCTCATCACCAAACGTGCTTTGGGAAAGACTCATATCCCTTCCCAATGTTTGGAAATCCCTTCCCTAGGAGGACTTGGGAGGTCTCCAAGACTCCTAAGTGTGTGGGATCTTCCTCCAAGACTCTCACACACGTGTGAAAGCATCTTGGAGGGAGATGGCTCTTTGAGAGAATAAGAGGTTTGAAAGACTCATATCCCTTATCCTCTTGGAGGTTTGAATAGAAATGCCACCTCACCACTTGTCCTCTCACACATGTGTGAGAACACAAGTGGATAAGGTGAGGATTGAGATGGAATTGGAGGATGACACTTGTCATCCTCCCACTTCCTCTCCCTTGCAAGTGGCATTGGAGGAGGAAGGAGAAGGTGACAAGTGTAATGCCCCTCGCTTTTTGGCTTGTGTTAGATGTTATTTTTATTAGTACTTTTCAGTTCTGGAACAGTTGATAGTTTTTATTTCATAATTTCAGTTCGAGACATTTGGTTTAATGTGTATTGGTTTATGCTTTCATTAATCTTGATAGATTTTGTTCGAGGGATGTATTGAAACATGTTCTATGAGTTTTGATGATACTATATTACTTCATTTTTGATGAGATGGCTATGATTGGTGTTGGTTAGAAAATAAAGTCATGTTTATGTTTCTGATTATAGTCTTGTATTGGAGCGGGGACGGTGTAGTACTACTCGGATCGAGTACCCTACTACGCCGCAATTCTCCGTCTCGGTGTTTGCGATATATATGCATATAGATGATCACAGATAACCATTGGTTTTCACGCAGGTTGTAGGTACCGGGCCTCGACTCCACCTGATCTAGCAGGTCTGAGCAGGCCCTACACCATGGATAAGATGATGGATATAATATGAGGACCTTACCACTAGGTCAGTTTCAGTCCGTGTCGTGGTCTTGTGTTCTTGTCGTCATCTTGGATCCTTACCCTAGTCTTGTGATGTGATGCGACGTTGTTCCTTGGTTCTTGTTGTTGATCGTCGCGGGTTGTGGAGTGTTATTATGTTGGTTACTCTTGTCTATGCATCTCTGGTATCTTTATGATCTTATAGTATTGGCATAGTTGTATGAATTGGTTATTGTTCTTTTGAAAAGTCTTTTTGGTATGATGGGTATTGTAAGGCTTTAATGTATATGATTTTTAAGTTGTTGAGAGGTATTTGGCTTATAGTCAACTTATTATTTTATTCTGGGAATAATTTAAGTAATGTTGATTTCGTAGGAAGGTAATAAATGCATAGCCGTTTTAAAGTTTGTTGTGGGCGCATAATTTAATTTTGAGAGTTGTCGGTTATCCGGGGAAGATCTGAGAATCCCTATGTTGGGAAAAATATTTCAAATTTCCTCAAAGAGTGGGATTGTGGAGTTATTTTTGGGAGTTACGGGAATTAATGGTTGGTCTATTTTTCTGGTCTCGGGAAGCTTGTTAGGGGATTCTTGTTTTGGCTCAGGGAGGATTTTTGGGGGGTGAAGAAAGAGGAGTTTCTGAGGAAAAAGATTACACTCTGGAGCGTTCTTGTTCGGGTAAGTCTTGTAAACCTCTGCATTTCTTGTCTTGAATGCTCTGTAATATTAGAATTCATAGAAAAAAAATCTTGGATGGTGACACAGGCATAGAATTGATATTTTGTTTTAATTTTATCATCCGAGTCTTGTTGTGAAATCCTTACCTTGGTGTTGGTTGCTCTGTGTACCTGGTTGTCGGTCCTCAAATTCTTGTACACTCCTCAATCTTTTAACTGTTGTACTTTTAATGCCTTCTAAGATTAGCGTGAACCTTTGTGTGCACTCCAGTTTCCATTTTGCTACTGCAACAATACATTTTCATGGGATAATGCTTCATTTTTGTACACTATTGTGCCGGTCTATTCTTTCACATTTTTCTGATATGAAAACTGAGCAGCTTGCTAGTCGCCGTTGTCTGTTAGTTCTCCCTCTTAAAACAAAAATTCCTTTGGACGTATTCCTTGTAAGAAGCCAACAATCACTGCATGCCACAGGTCTGTCATTTCTTCTGAGTAGATTGTCAATCTATTCGTGTGCAAATTTGGTTGCCCTGCCTTCAACGTCTCATCACTCCTTAAATCTGCTTCTTCCACGGACTCTATTTGTATTTATTTCCTTTTAGCTCCAATCCAAACAAGTGACCTCTGAGTATTGCGAAAAGAAAACACTTTAGGCCTCTGATTCAGACCATCATCCTTGCTTCGATGGATGGCCATGCCCTACAGCAAACTTCGCTAGCAGAGGCAAGGAGGAGGCGGGCAAGATGTGGAGTCGGGTTTAGAACCCATCTTTTGCATCTGCTTGAAAGCTTCTTCGGATTAAACACCCTTCCTCTTGCTTTTACTAAAGTCCTGCAGCGCGCTCAGTAAGTTCCCGTGCTCTACCTTCTTTTAGACGGTATTTCTTTGTGAAACTTGTCACAGTATGGGGAGGTGTCCCCTTCGCTGCAGTGCGTAACCAGCCATCATTGTAATCCCTGCGACAACATTTCTTGAGGCGCTGTGTCATAAGTGCAACTTCTAGTGTATGGCATTAGTTAACCTTCCCATCCTTGCTTATGTCTGATGCATTCTTACCTCAGCGTCGATGTTGTGCAGCCTTTATCCCTGCGTGTGACGGAGCCGTCTCTAGTTTGTTGTAATGGCTTTCTTTATACCCAAACATTCCATTAGCCTTAAGCATTATTAAGTTTCTTTTTCTTGAGCAGAGAAAATGGTGACCATTCTTCTTTTGCGACTGATGTTTCTAAATTCGCTGTGCCATGATTGCCGCGTACCATTATTGCCATTTAGATCTGTGGTCTGATGCAGAAATCTGCATGTAGAACCCAGGGATATCGCTATCTTATGTCATTGTTAGCTTGCTTTCCTTCTAGATCGTAATGGCTCATGTTTGAGAAACGGATGTGTCTGTTAGAAAACAAGTCAGTCGGTCGATAGTTTATGATTGGTATAATTATTGATAGTCGTTAGTGCATGAATAGGTGTCTTAACGTGTGTAGAGGGTATCGATTTAGAAAAACAAATGCATTCTATTCTTTTTGTATTTTATTATGAGTTACGTGAGATTTAATGATTGGAATAGGTTGGAACCATTACCGAATTGTATTGTAGTTAAATAGGTTATCATGTGTAGCTATAATCGTCAATTAGATTAAATTGATATGTTTTGTAGTGCGGATAAACGTAGATGTGGTTTTTGATGTAATAGTGTTAAATTGAAATTGGTTAGGTGACTTGATTTTAGGATTGTAAATATATTGAAATTGCTTCTTTTGCTAGGGATAGGTGGTATAAGGATGGATATTTTCTTGTTAAAAAAAAAGCTATTCTAGGGTAAATGGGGCAATAACTTCTTGGCTAGTTAGTTAACTTAGGGCTTTTTAAAAAAGGAATTATTTTGGTTGGCACAATAATGCTTTCATCATACTGATTTATTAGGTGGACCTTTATAGATATTATTTTGTTCTAAGGGCGTGAAAGTTTAGTAGTTGAATGGTAAGGTATTGCAAGTTTAGATCTTGTTGGGAAATTCTCTCCTTTTGAAAACCTTGTTGTATGCTTTCACGGACCTTGTAGTTTGAATAAATTTTGCTATTTTATAAAGTTAGGGTTTCCTAGGAAAATGTCTTTTAATCGAAACCATGTTGTCCTTTTGATTAAGAGTTGTTGTAGTAAGGGTTTTGGATGTAAGTATTTTCTTTACCTATGAGTGTCAGCGTTGCATTTAAGCACCTTCTTACTCAGTGTTGAGTGGTGTCTAGTTATGCCATGTTGGGTTGTGAGAGTTCTTATGATCCAAGTTTTGGTGTGCACCATGTTTTGGGCTAGTTGAGTTGTTGGACGTATTATATCTGTGTGAAGCCCGAGTTAGGGATCTGGAAACCAAATGTGTTATTGTGGCTTGAGTACTTTGAGGTTGTGTAATTTTTCGTCCTCTCCTTTCCGGTGTTCTGTGCCATTATCATGATCCTCTAAGCCTAGTTCTATATCAGAAGGGGATTGTTGTTTTTGGTCATGTGTTCATTTACCGACTCCAGAGGCCGTTTGTGTGTTATTTTTCTTGAAACGTAAGCCAAATTGATGTTGTGGTATTACTCCCCTTTATGTTTCAAAAAGAATATGGAAATTCAGTTCGTTGTGGTTTGGAGGATGAAATATGTTTTATGCCAGACCGATTTGTAACCCTTGTTCCTTTTTGCTGTGGGTGTATGGACGATCAGAGGATGCTAAGAGAGTGACTTCCATGGTGGGGCCGGCACCTAGGGAGAGGTCGCCTGGGTAACCCCATGGAAGTTGTAAACAAGTGGAAACTTAATAATGTACCTAGAAGGGTTGGGTAGTGATTCACTTAACAAGATAATTAATGTGACCTCACCCACGCCTTGAGTGCTCTCATAGACCAAGGGTGGGATGAGAAGGCCTGGTTGGCAAGGCCGACCTCCTCGTCTCCATGAGTGGATAGGTCGGTTCCGCATGTGTCACCCTATGGGGCCGGCACCTAGAGAGAGGCTGCCAGGGTAACCATAGATGGGGGCCAGCTTCTGGTGAGAGATAGCCTGGGTAACCCATGTTAGGGCCATGCGATGACACTCTTCTTACGCAGCTCTGCTATGTTCTTCTGTTCTTGTTGGCACCTCTGGAGTGTGATCTAGTTGTCATGTTTGACCTAGTCTGGTGTGTTGTTCTGTCTTGATGAGTACTACCGGTCGTGTGCTATCTGTTCTTCATGTGTTGCTTGGAGTCTGGTTGGAAGTTGTGTCTTCGACGGCAGCCTTGACCTAGTGGTAATCCTCTTATTATCTCCTAGCTCGGTGGGGTGGACCTCAGGGTTCCACATGGTTGGGAGGTAGAGCTATCCATTGGTCCTCTTGGAGATTCAGTTGAGCTTGGTGCAGAGATGTTCCAATTTCTGGTGACTTCCATTCTTCTGTAGTGTTGTATGACCTCCTTATGTGCTATTTTGTAAATCGACGAGATCGATCTTGAAATCATGTACTCTTGCCATCTTGTATACTTATTACCTTGTAATCTTGTAATCATGTAATTTGGAACTTGGACATGTATTCAAGCATCATGTTGTTGTAAAAGTTATTGGTTTAGTCTTGTCTGTAGATTGATGGTTATCACCCTTATGGTTTCATTTAATTTCCTAATGCTGTTATGTTGCCCTAGAGTGGTTAGATGGACTCTTTTCTATTCTACATGTTTTCTTATTATCATTGGTTACTGCATTGTTCTTTATTTTAAAAAAAAAAAAAATAGTTCTGTTTTCCGCTCTGGTTATCTTCCACTCTAGGGTTGCACGACGGGGCGTTACAACAAGTGTCACCTTCTCATTCCTCAAGGCCAAAATTGATGGCCTATATTACCTTCTCTTGTTGAGGAGTGTGGGGTTCTTGCATTTTGGAGTTTCTTTCTATTTTGAGCAATTTTGGGAAGTTAGAGAAATACTTGGAGATTGGAAGGTTTGGAGAAGTTTGGAGCTCATCACCAAATGCACTTCCATTATCAGGGCTTTTGAAGGTAAGGTCTATGTCTTATTCTTTACCCTTGCTTATTTAATAGTGTGATGTGTTTGTAGAATTGTTGTTGTTGTTTCATTTTGTTTTTGTGTGGGATGGGAGTTTGGTGAGAGCACCTCCATTTGAAGGTAAGGCTCAACTTGTTTGGGGTAGGGGAAAGGAACCTCCTTAAGGTCACTCCCATATTTGTGTTATTTATGCCTTGAGGGCTTCTTACTTGTTGTGGAGAATATTTGAATGGCAAGAGTGCCATGGGAGTATATTTTGAGATATTTGAGGAGTTGTGTATTTGGAGGTTTTTGGCTTGAGGCCATGAGATTGGTATTTTGGTATTTTGGTGTGGCCTTTGAAGTAGAGGGGTCCATTCCCTACCCCCATCAAACTCATTTTCATGAGTTGAGTTATGTGTTTATCCTTGGGGTTGTTTTTGTGTTGATGTGTTTTGATACTTGTTGTTGAGTGGTTGCACCCGTGTGAATCCCTACCTCCCTAGCTCGAGGGTGACCCTCTTGCGGGTCTACGGTAGGGAGGAGGGCATTTCGAAGTGGCTAGGTTTTCCTTTTGGTTGTGCTTTACTTGCAAGTGTTTAAATGAGGAAATGGAGTTTTGGAGAAGCTCCTTTTTGGTGTTTTGGTCATTTATTTTTGGCTGTTGAGCCATGGCCCTTGTGGCCCTATGGAGTTGGCTGAGATATGTGTTGTAATGTAAACAATCTTTTTATTTATTCAAAAACTATTTATTCTTATATTGTGGAGTTTGTGTGTTTTAGAGAAATATAAGAGGTGTATTATTGTTGTCATTGTTTCTTTAAAAAAAATAGGCATGAGTTGTATTATTGCTGCCATTGTTTCCTTCAAAAAAAAGAAAAATAAATAGGCATCAATTGTTGTTCATAGTTTATTGCTTACCAGAAAAGAAGATAGAAATTTTAAGAGATTTATTTTTTGTAAGTTGCTTGATATTTTCTATTTATAGATGCTGTTAAGAAATGAATTGTTAGAGATTTAAATGAAACTGCAATTATCTACCTTATGGATGCAAAAAAAAAAAAAAGATGATATTTTTCTATGCATTTGAACTGTTTTTAAAAAAAAAAGTATATGTTCCTAAATAGTATATTTTAAAAGAAGAATGCTTCTATATAATTCTAAGTTCTAAACAAAATGTTAGTATTGTACATTAAACCAAATTTAGTGCTAATGGAATGTTAGTTAATGGGGATATATATAATTATACATATATATATATATGATAATATATATGTATAAATATATATAAACACCTTATTTTTTTTATTTTACCTTGTTGCTTTTCATTTTATGTGTATATACTAAAAAGGAGAAGAAACCACGGGGAGTTTATATTTCTATATGTATTAAGATATGTGTGTGTGTGTGTATAGACCTATACATATAATAATAGAAAAAAAAATTATACTTTTTATGTGAGGTTAGAATGGACTGAATGTGTATGTAGTTCTGTGTATATATATATACATATACATATATATATACATCAGACAATATACATTTAGTATCCAACAAATAGATTACAGTGATGTAAATCTGGGGCGAACGGATTGAAAGACAATTTAAAGTTGTAAACAAAAATAAAGCATTATCTTGGTGGGACTGTGGGCGGCAACGCCCACAGCCCCACCCTTCCTTGTGAACAAATGGTGTGGGGAGGAGGTTGTGCCTCCACTCACACCCCCAAACCCCCAGTAACTCCGCAGCATAGCTCCCACACCTCCCCTTCCGCCCAAACCTCTGCCAATGACTCGTCCTTGCCGTGCTTCCCACATGGCCTCCGCAACCCCCTTCGACCCCTTCACTCCAATCTTCACTATTCTGGCGGAGGCGGTAACAGCGTTCCCTCCCCACTCTCAACCCTGCATTACACAAACAGCATCCTAATCTTCTGTGGTATATATAAAATATTAATGCATATATATATATCAAACAAAAAAAATTAATCAGAATAGTTTAACAGATGAGAAAACCCCTTAGAAATTTGGATGCAAACCTCCGAATATTTTCATGGCTTCCATGGTTTACATTCCAAAAACCTAACCTGTAAATACTTGAGACAAGGAAAAAACAAAACAAAACAAGAGAAAAAAAAAGGGAATGAGTTAGAGAGAGTTAGGGCAACAAAGGCAAGCAATAGAATACAAAATTAGGGCTTTCTTTTAGAGATGACAATTTTAAAAATGGGATTAGGGTTGTTGTATTTTTTCGAAACAATATGTTAATTGAGAGGTTAATGTGAGAGAGTTTATTTTACTTATTATATTTAAATCCTCCATTTTGACTTGCCTTTAATTTTTTTCTTGTGCTACTTTTAAATTGTTTAATTTACAAGGGATTGGGTATTTTTGATTTATGCCTTGTGAATTATTTTATAAAGGGGATGTTTGATTTTGTTTTGTGGGAAGTGTATTCTCTTGAATTGTAACTTTGATTTATTGTTTTATTTTTCTGTAGCGTGATTTAATCATTTTCACATTTTATCTATTTTAATATTATTTTACGGGAATGAGTATCTTAATCTCTTCCATTCTCTAATAATTCTGAGTTCGTTAATAAATATAATGTTGAATTTATATTTATTAACGGACTCAAAGTTGAAACCTAGTTTGGCATCTTGTTTTATTAATTTATTTTGGAATTTTAATCTTTTTATGCAAGGTCGAATTATTCGACCTTGGGAGATTATTTATTCAATTATTTTAAATTGTTCTTAAGTTTGAATATTTATTCTTAAAATTCTATTTAATTTCTTATTGGTGTTTTATTTTAAAATTTTTAATGCGATTATTGAAAACGCGTTATGCTGTCGAAATTTTCCTAGATTTCTAGGTTTTAATTTTTTACGATATTTTATTTACTTTTATTCCATCATTCCACTTTAATCATGCGTCCATCATGCCACTATTATCTTAATCATTATTTTGATTTCTTTTGACCTAAGTTAAGGTTAGGTCTCGAAGCAGGCGGAATCATCTTCACACCTAGGAAACTTAGGGTTCAGATTAAAATCAGTCTAACCCTACAAGAGACACACTTCATGTCACATACTCCCTAGACGGCTATCATCACGCAGGGGGCTACATGGAACAACACACCTCCCCAAATTATGTTGACATGTTTACGCCTTATGCGTATTGCCACCGAGCACGCAAACATGTGCGAGGGGGTTCCTAGGGATAGGTAGAAAAATTTTCCGTAATTCGTGTCATGACCACATGGTAAATGTAGACATGACACGTGTGTTGTGTGTCATGACCGCATGGGAAATGTGGGCATGACAATTCCACAACTTTTGATAGTGTTCTCCCTATCTGTGCCAAAATGGGAATTTTTGTTAAATGTAATATTTACAATTGCCACTTCCAATCATCGAAGCCTTCACAAAAACCTATACACAAATTCTCTCCTGATTGATTTTAAATCGAAATCAATTTCTTAGCATGTAAGGTGTAGATTCATTTCAGAGAGCTTCAATATGGTTGACAGGAAATTAGAGCAACTTTAGGCATTTCTTATATAATTATAAGGAAATACAATCTCTTTTACATAAATCTAGGCTAGTTAAATAATGCAAACAAACCAAATTTTCATACTAACTTCAAACAAAATTTCAAACTAAAAAAATTCATGAAATCATAAGAACAATGAGCTTTTTGAAAAAACTTCAAAAAGAGAAAGGAAGGATGGATCTTACAAAATGCTCCAGCCATCCAACTCAAAATTGTCTCCATTTGTGTCCCTCCCTTCATACTTCCATGCTATTTATAGAAAAATTCAACCATTGTCTAGAACAATCTTTTTCCAAGCACACGATGGAAAAATCTTGGCTTTGAAAGTCAAGTCGACTCAATAAATGTTTATTTTCCAATTTTTCAATTTGCAATAAATTCATGTGGAAATCCTCATTTAATCAATAAATGATATCTTTGAAAATTGACTTGGAAATGAGGGGAGTTCAATCCTCATTTATTTCTCTTTTTCTAGAAGTGTACTCCCTTCTAGATTTTTTTTATTTTAATTTATTTATTTAAAACTCTAAATTGTATCAAATAAAAATTCATTTATTGTTATTATTATTTTATTTTTATGATGACATTTTTTTTTAATATTGAAAGGTCATTAATATCCTTTTATGTGTGTTAGTAATATAAAAGATATGATTTGAATAATAAAATGCATACCATTAGACATTAAAGTAAAAAGTAATTAATTATGCATAGTATGATATGATAACTCTAATCAAACTTGAAGCTCTAAGTATCATAAAATATGATCGAGGGGTAGAAGTGGGTCGTGACATACTTCCCCCCCTAAAACATTTTGGAAGGAGAATTGTGTGAAATCAAAAAGTGTAATTCAGAGTTGTTGGAAAAGATAAAGGAACTAGGAAAAGACAAATATGATGCCCATGAAGAAGAACTGAAAAATGCAAGGAAAAATGAAGAACTGGAAGCAAAGTTGACATTGTTTGAAGATATTGAAGAGAGATTTGAAGAGTTGGAAGGTGGAATAGAGGAACAGAGATCTAGAAGAAGGTTTGAAAGAATTGAAAAGGGAGAACAGTTTACAAAAGAGTGAAATAACAGGATTCAAAGAACATGTTAATCAGTTGGAGAAGTCACTTGTAGCTTGTAGAGAAGAAAATGAAAACTTGAGATCTAATGCTTGAACTTTGTGATGTTTCTTGTGATACTAATGATTTGAGTGATGTTGCAAAAGCTTCTTTAGAAAGTGAAAGTGAAGATAACAGTGTGACTGAACCGCATTTATTGGGAAGTGATAGGGTCCGTTAGATCCAATTCTTTATGAACCAGTTTTCCCAAAGGACAGAAGAGCCTAGTTGGCTTTATTTCATTATGTCCCGTTTTGGATACTTTAGCCCAAATTGGCTATTTGAACTTCCTGAATATTCAGATTGACTAAGATAATATAACTCTTCTAAACTATGGTGGTGTATCATTTCTCTTGGATTCTAACACAGATTGGAGTAAACTTCAAATGTAATTGAAAATTTTGATAATGATGGATTACCAAGGGAGAATCTATGAACCTAAATTTTTTTTTACCAAACTTAGAAAATTGATTCTGAGGTTTTATTATCTTTGATGATGGAGTTTTAAAGTGAATTGCAAGCATGAATGATCAAGGTCATGACATTGTAAGAGCATCAAAGGAGGCTTTAAAATGAGAGAAAATTGAGGATATGAACAATAAGATCAAACATTTGGACTTTTAGTGCGGTACAATTTTCATTATGATCAAGTATGATCAAATGAAAAGGAGAACAATAAATGTGACCCTCTTATGCAAGAGAGAAACTAACTTAAAGGTGGATTTAGAAAGATAACTCAGTATAAATTATATATCTCAGAAGATGGAATAATTAGTAGAGGAAGAAAATTTATTTAATGGCGTTTTGGATATGTTGACTTTGAAGGGAAATAGTCAGAAACCAAGTGAGGAGCAATTGTACTTAGCTTTATTATGAATGAAGGTAAGAGCCTTCTTATATGGAAATGAATCTCCTAAAGAGAGGTAAAAAAATATATATTCTGATCCTCGCATTTGATATGATAATAATTTGACCTTTTGACATTGAATCTGTTTTGGAATACTTTCACTTCATTTGCTCTTGAATATACCATCCTCATAACGAATCCATGAGCATGGGGATGTTTTACTTTCATTAGTTTTATATCACATGTTTGATTTTATGATAATGATGCATATTTGATTTGAGGGCTCCATTCTACAATAATTATGAAGAAGTTATATTATGATGATAATGTGCTTAATGATGACACTCTTGCAAGTTAGATTTATTCCTTAATGTTTAGACACTTATTCACTTATTGTTGCATTTAAAATGCTCCTAAAGATAATTATGAGGAAGGCACTTACATGATGAAGTAATGATTTAAAAATGACATCTTTGGTAACTTATGGTTAATCTTAACGATTTATTACTTTAATTTGCTTGTTCAAAGTACTTTGTGATGAATTGTTGCACACCGACATGACAATCTTAGAAGCATGGCTAAACAACACCATGATTAACATCATAACATGATATGTCTGACAACCTCTGCAAGTGTTTATTCTAGACATAGGAAATTTTGAATGATCAAGTATACGGGAATAATCAACATTCCTGACTAGAGGACAAGCTACAAGGATATGCTCAATTAGGTTTGAAATGTTAAAATAATTTCTTAAACTCACATTGTTATGATAATACATGGATACTTTATCATTTTGGAACCTGGTAGAATTTTGATTTATATTGAGCGCTTTCGCTACCTTAAATTACGAACTATAGTCAGTAATGTTTTCTATCGGGACGATGCAAAGTTTTAGGGGGGAAGTATGTCACGACCTGCTTCTACCCCTCAAACATATTTTATGATACTTAGAGCTTCAAGTTTGATTAGAGTTATCATATCATACTGTGATAGGTGAAATGGGTATGAGGGTTAGAACATAAAATAGGACCATAAACTATCAAATTCAAACCCAAAAGTCACCTACACAAGCCAAGCATTGGAGGTTGTTAAAACATGTTCAATAAAAACATTAAAAAAAAACCTCAACTATGTCTTTCTCTATCATGTTGTCTTAATTCTTATTTTTATCAATAGAGCCCTCAGTCTAAGAGCAAGCTACTATTAGATGATGAAGAAGCTTAAGACTTGTGGATTTGTGGTGTGTGAGAGTATGAAACTATGCAAAATGCAACTATTATGGAAGCAAATGTTAAAAACCAACCATGATTAGTGATGAAAAACATGATTATAAGCTAAATGATCAAATAAAACTAGGCTAAGATGCAAGATGATGATATGTGATCACAAAAACAACACTAAATTCCATGATAACTCCAAGATATGCTATGATAAACTTCAAAATCTAAGATGAAATGGGCAGCACTTTGTTGCATGAGAGTATGTGATAAAAAAATGGCTTGGGAATGATCCTATTTATAGAGGAAGGGTATGAAAATGAAGGGTCAAGATGGATACATGTGAGGAAGAGAGGTGGAGGGATAGAATTGACTTTGAGGATAGAAGCCTCCATGTTGAGCCATGTGTCCAAAAGGAAGTTCATGGGATTTAATGGTAGTTGGTAAGTTGGAAGTGTAATCACTTGACATTTGTCACTTGATGAGAGGGTGAGGGGAAAATTAGGTGAAATAGATATTTAGAAAATATCTATTTATTGTGCACATTAACTTTTTGGATATTTGTTATAATCAAAAAGGTGAAGTGAGTGGGGTTTTTAGGTGAAATAGATATTTTAGAAAATATCTATTAGATATTTGTCATATTCAAATGTGAAAGATAAGTGAAGATTTTAGGTGAAATAGATATTTTAGAAAATATCTATTTATTGTGCAACATTAACTTTTTAGATATTTGTCATATTCAAAAAAGGTGAAGTGCTACATTAACTTTTTAGATATTTGTCATATTCAAAAAGGTGAAGGATAAAAGAGGATTTTAGGTGAAATAGATACTTTTAGAAAATATCTATTTATTGTGCAACATTAACTTTTTATATATTTGTCATATTCAAAAAAGGTGCAGTGAGTGGAGTTTGGGATTTAATTAAATAGGTTGGGTTTATTTATTTAAAAGGTTTGGAGGAATAGGGTTTAAGATTTAATTAAATAGGTAGGCTATTTAATTAAGGTTTAGAAGAATGTGGTTAGGAGATTAATTAAATAAAATTGGATTTATTTAATTAAGGTGGTTTAAAAGGATATGGCTTAGGGATTTAATTAAATAAAATTGGATTTATTTAATTAAGGTGGTTTATAAGGATATGGCTTAGGGATTTAATTAAATAAGATTGGATTTATTTAATTAAGATGGTTTAGGAGAAAAGGTTTAGGTAATTAATTAAATAAGATCGATTATTTAATTAGGGTTTAGAAGAGTGGGATCCACGTAGGCAATTAATTAATTAATATCCAATCTCGAACTATGTTGTCTCTGTGATCCACGTAGGCAAGGCTATCATTATCGATAAGCCCCTGAGACTTCCCCTCAACTAGGTCTTAGGTCTTCATAGTCTTTTCCCAAACTACGTTACCTCTGCGTCGTCACGTAGGCAAGGCTATCAACACTGATACACCCCTGAAGCACTAGGTCCAGTCCTTTAGGGTCCCCTATTCTTTTCCTTTCATTTCTCTTTCTTGTCACAACTCAATTTTTGAATTCTAAATTTAAAAACTAAATATAAAGTGTATATTCATTTAAAAATACAAATGATAAACAATTTAACAATGGATTACACTTTAAAAAATGGAGGATAAGATTTGCAAATCCACTGAAAAGTGGAGGATGCATTATCATTAAAAAAAAAAAAAAAGAGTGGAGGATGCATTATCATTAAAAAAAGAGAGATGGAGAATGGACTTTTCTATAAATTACCTCAAATTGTGAGGAAGAAGCCACTCATCTCTAGTTTGGGAGTGCTGGAGAAATCTGTAAGTTTTCTCCTCTTCCTCATTTGCTCTGTTTCTTTTGAAAATTGGTTCTTGATTGTTGTTAATAACTTTTAGACTTATTTGATGGTATGTTTTAAATTGTAAACTATGTATACGGCAAAGGTTTTAGAATTTGGTTTTACACTTGCCAGTTGCTTTTGTTTATAAGTTTCTTAGGCCTCTACAACAAACCTATTCTGTATGCTTGTGCTGTCTTGGCAATTCCGTGAAATCACACTACTTGGAGTCATTTAGTCATACAGCTCACATGCCTTGTTTATGTTTCCATTAGCATCTACAACATTAGAAAAAGATTCCTCATTCCATTATGTCTTGATGGGGGTCTGCTCCCTGTTCCAGCGCTCCACATAGGCCGGGAGGTATTGTCTAGGTTGTCACGTCTAGTTTTAGACCTGCTAAATTGCTTTTCCTTGAAAAATTTTAAAGCCTTTTTAATGGATTCATTTTGTGTGATTCCTATAGTTATTCTGTCAAATATAGTCTATGTTTCTGCATTCTACATATGTGTCTATCAAAGTTTTTCCAACTATAATATCAAACAAAATACACCTGCCGTTATGAGGGACGTCCATCCCTTATGCGAAAGTTCCCATGAAATGATAAGTAAATGCTGTAGAATTTGACTTTACCTTTGCCGATTGCATTTTCCTGAAAGTTTCTAAAAGCCCTTTCAACGATTCCATTTTGTACAATTCTGCGATCATGCATTCCATGAGATGACATCCATTTGAGGCATTCTGTCAAGCAGTCTGAATGCATTGTCTATGCTTCCCTATTTTCCACGCATGTCTGCTAGGTTAGTTTCAATTACAATAGTAACAAAATTCCCCCTTCCACTATGCTTTGACGGATGTTTGTGCCCTGTTCCAAAGCTCCCACGCTGGCACTGGCAGAGAGGATGCTGGCAGAGGTTGTGGAATTTAGATTTACAGCTGACAATTGCATTTGCTTGATAGTTTTTAATGCCTTATCAACAAACTCATTTTGTGCATATCCTGAAATCGTTGTATTCAATGAGGCCACACTACTTTGAGGGATTTTGTCAAACAAATGATGTACCTTGTCTGCGTTTTTTATTTATATATGCCTACCAGAGTATTTCCAACTATAATCACTGCTTCCATGATGATAGAAATCCATATCTTTCTCTCTTAGCGTTAGTGCACAGGTAGTGAGGACACTGGCAAAAGTTGTGGATGTTGAATTTTCATCTAACAATTACTTTTGCTTGAAAGTTTTTAAAGGCATTTTGTCAAACAGCTCATGTACCGTGCGCATACTTCTACAATCTGTATACAAGAGTATCAAGGCAATTGCAACTACAATATCTGGTGAAATTTGTAATTCTTTTTGTTGCTCTAATGTATGTCCATGCCCTGTTCTAAAGCTCCCACATAGGCACAGACAGAGAGGATGTTGGCAAAGATCGTGGGTTTTGACTTTACTACTACCAATTTCCTCTGTTTGAAAGTTTTTAACTCCTTTCCAACAAATCCATTTCATGCATATCCTGCAAATACGACATTCCATGAGATGACATCTCATTTCTTTAGGCATTCTGTCAAACAGTTCACCTCTGTGCAAATCACTTTCCTTTTTACCTGTTAGAAACCCATACGTTGTTCTAAACACCTACTAGATTGTAGGAAATAACATTCTGTTCTAAGTGTTAAAGAAGTTAATTTCTCCTTGGTTCATGACCTCCACGTCTATCATCAACAA
This sequence comes from Cunninghamia lanceolata, assembly GCA_027924645.1. Classification (NCBI taxonomy): domain Eukaryota; kingdom Viridiplantae; phylum Streptophyta; class Pinopsida; order Cupressales; family Cupressaceae; genus Cunninghamia; species Cunninghamia lanceolata. The sequence continues at coordinate 18,262,453 of BSBN01000049.1, forward strand.
AATAATTAGTAGAACATGTATATACATGTGTTGCAACATAGCTACAAATAACACTAAGTGACATCCTCTGTTTGAGGTCTACCATGGGAACCTCAATCACATGCTCCCTATGAGATTTCAATAACTCTTCACACAACTTCTATATTTTATCAATGAAAGAACCAAGATAAATACAAAGATATTTAATTATTGACAAGCAAAGAATTGGATATCGACAACATCGTAAGATTAAATGTGTAGCAAATTGGTGAGAAGATCTTTCAAACAATCTTTCTTTTTAGCTTGGTATACATGATGTTGTGAATGTTGTTAGAATGTGGAAAACCCATTTCTTGGGTATGGTAATGAATGGATGAGTATGTTTGGAGGAGTAAAATAAAACATTGAACTATAATAATACAATAAGTTGAAAGGTAGTATATTGTAGAGTATAGGAAGATGTGAGGAATGAAATTCAAATAAATAAATAAAAATCACTATTGTGGTCCATTATATGTGATGGAGTCCATATTCACCATAAAGATTTATTTTTGAAGCCACCTCACAATACAATAATTATTTAATAATCATGTGCAACAATAAATATATGTGCATTATTGATAAAATATCCTTTCTAGTACAATTATGAATTGATGGCAGTAATTGTATCATTTCTAGGCCTATTCAATTTGCATAAACGAATTTATCAAGCATGTTCCCTTTATCATTTTATTTATTTTGATATAGATAAAGCTTTTATATTAGCTAGGTAAACCTTGAAAATAAACGTCCAAACTCAAACATTCACAGTGTTCAGTATTTACGGTACCTCTGGGTCATGTTTACAGGTAATGCCGTCGCGTTGAACCAAATACCTCACACCTAACATAGCTGCAACAACGACGTCTGGGTACCGTCCCTCTAAATCATCAAGGAGTAATAAGGAACATGTCTAAGTTAAATCCACAGGAAGGGAAAATCTCCTCGGATACCTGACTAAAAAGATTAAGAAAAAGAAAAAGTTGAGACTATCAAAAATTGTTGTAGGACGATCAACGGGAAGACCTCATCAGGGAAATATGTGTGATAGGTAAATTATTCACACTTGAAAACTTAAACACCAAATACTCTCAGGAGGTGTGTTTGCAATACTAGTTTCTTTAGAATTTTGTTTCTGTATCACTTGAGTGAGTGGTCAGTCGGCGAAGAACTGTGTACCAACCACAGTTACATAAACATAGTGCAAGACAGAACTACATGTTCGCATTCGTCGTGTAGATCGCATCCGTAGAGGGCCTTGATCCTGTGGATACAGGGTATGTAGGCAGTCTGGATGGCGAAGGATGCCCCCAGTACTCAGGTCCCTCAGATATAGGGTAACTCTTTAATAATCAACTTCATAATCTCGATCTTTAGTTTAAAGATTAACTAGGTAACTTAAGAACTCTCCTAGTACTCAGAAGAATCCCCGAGGTGGATTACTTGTACGCGGCATTGCCATAAACTGAGGTAAGTACAAGTTGATGTTATGTATTCCCTGGTCGACATCCTCAGTACAGTGTCTGGGCAGACTGTGGTCCCCAGGAAGTGACTCATGAACCTATATTGGTCCCGAGGGAGTCAGAAGTCTCTAGCCAGAGCATAATGATTCCTGTCCTCTTTAGCCCATTAGGCTGTTATGTTTATGTATCCTGGATTGGATAGAGTATTGTTCCGTTTGACCCACTAGGCCTTTTGGCCACTATTTGTTCTACCCGAATCAGGTAGCGAGAAGGTCCATTTGACCTGGTTCCATATGAACCTATTTGCCCAAAGGATAGAATAGCCTGGGTTGGCTTAAGAATGTTCCGTTTTGAACATATGGCCCATTTTGGCTGAAGTTTTTTCCTGAGTACTCAATCAAAGTCTTGATATACCTCATAAGAACTTGTTAATAAAGTAAAATTTTTGAAAATTCAAGTTTGGATCAAGCAGGTCCTTACATGTGGTATTAGAGCGTGGTTCAAACACTCGGCCTGGAGGCCTACAAACTCAAAATCGATAATAATTAGTATTCAAGATAAGAATTGTGATAGATTTAATTATAGTCAATTTGCATGTTGTAAACCAAAAAATTGTAGCAAGTGGTAAATCACCTCTCTCCTTGTTTCAAAATTAAATGGTGAGAACCTGAAATTTGCGAGATTTACATGGAGAGGAACCGGTCAACCAAGAACCAGTTGTAAACCAAGAACCAGTTGAAAACCCAAATGCGGGTATAGAAGCAATTATTCAATTGTTGACAGAACAGAGAGAAAAGTTGGAAAACCTTCAGAAAATTATACAAGACTTGAAGACTAGACAGGGGACTATAGAAAACATTATGGAACCTAAAGGTGAACATCAAGGTACAAAAGTACACATTGCTCAAACAATTAATGAGCTAGAGGTTCCTAGGCCTCGACAGGAAATTACCACTCTAGATATCTCACAAGACCTCAAGAAGATAACTCCTCCTAAATTTAATGGTAAACATGTGGGGGATTCTGCAGAAGGATGGCTAATCGAAATGGAGAAATATTTTGAACTAAGAAACTACTCAGAAAACATCAAGGCGACCTGGGGAGCCTATCAGTTAGAAGGAGAAGCTGCTAGTTGGTGGATAAACATAAAAGAACAATATTGTTATTCAAAAGAAAACTTGACTTGGAGGCAGTTTGTGAGCCACTTCCGTGAGAGATGGCTTCAACAACTATTTTATGATGAGAAGATGATTGAGTTTCTGAATCTTGCACAAGGAAATCTCACAATCCAACAATATTGGGATAGATTTGTGAAACTACTGAAATATATTCCTATCTATCAAAAGGATGAAAGGTCTCAGGCAAAGAAGTTTCTTTTGGGGTTGAATACTGATATTGGGGTAGAAGTGGATATCTTTGCCCCTAAGAACATGAATCACGTCTTAGAGAAGGCACTCAAATAGGAAAAGAAATTACAGGCACTATCGGTGGCAAAGCAAAACTTTTGGGACAAACAATTTGTCTTCAAAAGGAAACTAGACAATAAGGACAACAGAGGATCTTAGAAGAACAAGAGGAGAGACTGGGGTAGAATAGAATCTGCTAGTAATCAGGATCACAAGAACAATTACAATAGCAATGTCAAGAGGAATGATGGGAATGTACCACCCCAAATTTCTAATAGACCCTCTGGTGGATGCTTTATGTGTGGAGGCAATCATTATGCAAGGGATTGTTCAAAAAGGAATGGGTACAACCAACCATAGCAACCTCGACAACACCAAATACATGTTGTCGTCAGATCTCAACAAACTCGTCATCAAAATGTACCTATGGAGACAAGAGGTATGCTTTTTGGTAAACCCATAACTATTTTGATAGATACTAGTTCCTCCGAGAATTTTATTTCCCTAGAATTGGTAAGAAAAATGTCTTTGCAAACTAAGAATATGGAATCATCATGGACAGTTCAGTATGGGGACAAGGCTATACGGAAAGTGAACAAGTACATAAGAGGAGCCCTCATTAAGTTTCCTGAATTAGAAACCAAAGTTGACTTATATGTTGCACCCCTAGGAGCCTATGATGTTATAAGGCTAACATAGATTGCTATAACAAAGTGGTGGAGTGTGTAGATGATAAGGGGTGTAGAGTTAGGATCCAAGGAATTTACAAACCTATATCAGTGGGGACCATTTCTACTATGCAACTAAAGAAGGCAAGACGAAAACAAGGAAATTAGATATTCTTAGTATCTTTAGACGAGAAGGGAGAAGAGAAAGAAGCCCCTACCTTTGAAAATAGTTCATTCCTTTGGGACTACAAGGATGTGTTTCCTGAAGAGCTACCTAGATTACATCCTAAAAGGGAATTCAATTTTTCAATCGATATACTTCCTGGAACCACACCTATATCTAAAGCCTCATATAGGATGAACACCATAGAACTCCAAGAGTTAAAAATACAGTTGCAAGAATTGCTAGAGAAAGGGTTGATAAGGCCTAGTGTATCACCTTGGGGAGCACCAGTCATATTTGTAAAGAAGAAGGATGGGACACTAAGGTTGTGCATTGACTACAGAATATTGAATAAGGCCACTATGAGGAATAGGTATAGCTTGCCTCGTATTGATGATCTATTTGACCAAATGAGAGGAGCCTCAGTGTTCTCCAAAATTGATCTCTACTCAGGCTATCACCAACTAAGGATAAAAGAAGACATCCCAAAGACAGCATTTAGGACTAGGTATGGACACTATGATTTCATTGTAGTTCCATTTGGGCTAACAAATGCTCTAGCTGCCTTTATGAATCTAATGAATAGTGTGTTCCATGATTTTCTGGATAAGTTTGTGATTGTGTTTCTGGATGACATTTTAATATATTCCAAGGATGAAGAGAAACACTTAACCCATCTCCAGGTAGTCTTACAAAGGTTGCGGAAGCATAAGTTGTTTGGGAAGTTATCCAAATGCTCCTTCTTTGAAAGGAGGGTTCACTATTTAGGGCATATCATTTCAACCGAGGGTATAGCGGTAGACCCAGATAAAGTAAAAGCCATCACTGAATGGCCTATCCCTACAAATGTGACCGAAGTAAGAAGTTTTATGGGATTGGCAGGGTACTACAGAAGGTTTGTGAAAGACTTTTCAAGGATAGCCAATCCAATCACATCCTTGCAAAAGAGGAATAAAAAGTTTATTTGGACTGAGAAGTGTGATAAGGCTTTTCAAGTACTAAAGGAAAGGCTAACATCACCTCCAATTCTAAAAGTGCCTGACCCTAATAGTAACTTCACAGTAGTAACAGATGCATCCATAGAAGGACTAGGAGGAGTTCTTTTCCAAGGGGAAGGAGTAGTGGCTTATGAATCACGAAAATTGAAAATCTATGAAGTCAATTATGCCCCCCATGACCTTGAACTTGTGCATACATATCTCTATGGGCTGACAAGGACTAAACGTTTGCAAGGTGAGTTATTTTAAGTTGTTTATTGGTGTTTACTCCAGAATGACATGGGTTACTTTTTTTAAAGAGAAATCAGAAGCATTTGAGAAATTTAGGGCATTCAAAGCCTTAGTTGAAAATGAAACCAGACTAAAAATCAAATGCCTAAGATTGGATAGAGGAGGTGAGTTCACTTCAAATGAATTTGAATATTTTTGTGAGCATCACGGAATAAAAATATATTTTTCAGCTGCAAGAACTCCATAGAAGAATGGAGTTGTGGAAAAAATCGTGCAAGAGATGGCTAGAACAATGTTGAATGAATCCAAGCTTACAGACAAGTTTTGGAGAGAAGCAATTCATACAGCAATCTACATACTGAACAGAGAGCAAATCAAGGTCAACAACAGCAAGACACCCTATGAATTATGGAAGGGAAGACCAGCAACAATTAAATAGTTCAAAATATTTTGGGATTAACTGCTATATAAGAAGAGATGATGAAGATTTGGGTAAATTTGATTCTAGATCTGATGAAGGCATATTCCTAGGTTATTCCTCAAGAAGCAAGGCTTATAGATGTTACAATAAAAGATTGCACAAGATTGTAGAGAGTGCCAATGTAAAAGTGGATGAAGCAAGGTATCAAAAGGAGAAAGTACAAGCAAATGATCACTTTGAAGACTCAAGCTGTTAGGAAGAAGAGGAAGAGGAAGAGGAAGAAATAGGAAGAAAAGATACAAAGACACCATCTAGAGTTGCCCAGAAGGCTCATTCAAAAAATCTAATTCTCAGTGACAAAGATGTTGGAGTTCAGACTAAAAGATTAGCAAGTGCAGTAGAACATGCAAATTTCTCCTTGCTGTCAAAAATTGAACCTAAGGATTTTGTAGAAGCCAAAGGAAAAGCATTGGATTGATGCTATAGAAGAAGAGCTGAATCAAATTGAAAAGAATGAGACATGGGAACTTGTTTTAAGACCAAAAGATAAGAATGTGATTGGCACTGAGTGGGTTTTTAGGAATAAGTTGAATGAAGATGGTCAAGTGGTAAGAAATAAAGCAAGGTTATTTGTAAAGGTTATGCTCAAGTTGAAGGTATTGATTTTGAAGAAACCTTTGCTCCAATTACGAGATTAAAAGCTATTAGAATGTTTTTGGCATTTGCTTGTTGCAAGAATATTAAGGTCTATCAAATGGATGTCAAGTCAGGGTTTCTGAATGGGAACTTAGAAGTACATATTGAACAGCTAGAATGGTTTCTCTTATCAGAAAATAAAGATTATGTGTGCAAGTTGAAGAAGGCACTTTAAGGGTTGAAACAAGCCCCCAGAGCATGGTACTCCAGACTTGATAAGTATCTACAACAACAAGGCTTCAAAAGGGGAATTGCTAACATCAATCTTTACATCAAGAATGTAGGTGATGATCAACTAATTATTGCAGTGTGTGGATGATATAATTTTTGGGAGTAGCAATGATAAAATGTGTTAAGATTTTGTCCTAAACATGTAGAAGGAGTTTGAGATGTCTATGCTTGGTGAGTTATCACGCTTTCTTGGCTTACATTTTCTCAATCTAACAAAGGCATATTTATTTCACAAATCAAGTACATCAAGGAAATGCTGAAGAAATTCAAGATGGAGGATTGCAAACTAGTTAGCACACCCATGGTTACAGGCTATAAGTTAAGAAAGGATGATGAATCTCCTGAAGCAAATCAAACACTATACATGTCAATGATTGGGAGCCTATTATATGTGACAACATCAAGGCCAAATATAATGTAAACAATAGGCATGCTGGCACGTTATCAAGCAGCACCAAAAGAAACTCATGTGCAAGCAGTCAAAAAAATATTCAAATATATAAAGGGCACCTTAGATTTTGGTTTGTGGTATCCAAGCGGTGAAGATTTCACTCTAGTAGCATATATAGATGTGGATTGGGCAGGCAGTGTTGATGACAGGAAAAGTACAAGTGGAGGAGCATTCTTTCTTAGGAATAGTCTTGTATCTTGGTTGAGTAAGAAATAGTCTTTAGTCTCTCTATCTACAGTAGAAGTTGAATATATAGCAGCAGCATCATGCTGCACACAAGTTCTTTGGATGAAATAGACATTGAGGGACATTAAGGTAGAGTATGATCATCTATTTTCAATACTTTGTGATAACACAAGTGCAATAAACATCTCAAAGAATCTGATCATGCATTCAAGAACAAAGCATATTCCAATCAAATATCATTTCTTAAGGGAACAATTGGCAGATCAGTAAGTCAGGTTGGAGTATATTGCTACACAAGAGCAAATTACAAATATTTTCACAAAGCTCATGTAACACCCCGCCATGAACACCTTAGAGAACAACACATCTATGCTATGCAAAGCAGAATAATTTTTTTTTTTTAATGAATAAGATAACAAGTAATGTTTAACAAATCAATACACATCATTAAACTAACAACTTGTCCTCTAAGGTTCCATGGTTGCATTACTTGACAAATCAATTAACATAATCTAACATACATCATTAACTAACATCACTAGATCATTCTAAACCTATTGCATTAAATCAATAAACATTTACACCTCCATATCATAACATACGAGAAGTAATCATTAGGATCTAGTACACAATTACAATTTCTCCTCACATATGAGTACAACATTACATTGTTACATTATCACCTTCTGAATAAATCTGAATACATACATTATGTATCAACTGATACATAGTACATGAGAATAATAACTGTGTTCATAAATAGGTACAAGATCTAATGTCTGATACACAAGATATAACCTCCTCGCACATGAACATCGGCAAGGGAAAAAACCAATGGATAAAAGCTCTTCCACCTGACCATGTGGAACCCTGAGGTCCACCCCCCGAGCTAGGAGTTAACATAAGGTCCCCACTACAACATACAGTCAGGTAGATAGAAGACTATAAGAACAAAGACAACATATGACTCCAAACAACACAAGTCAATATCACAAACAACTCAACATCACTTCTAGAGGCAAACACTTAACAAATGGGGAGAGTACAACTAGGGAATGCTAGGCTGCAGTAGGAAGGAGTGTCATCACATGGCTTGTCATGGGTTGTCTTGGTAAGCCTTCCTAGGCCCCGGCCCCCATCTTGGGTTGTCCTAGTAGCCTCTCCCGACTCCTGGCCCCCATACAATGCTCATGCGAAATCAACATACCTTTCATGAGGACAAGGTAGTTGATCTTGCCATTCCCGGCCTTCTCATCTCATCTCAAGCCTAAATGAGCACTTGAGCCATGAGTGAGGCATCCACTTATCTTTATTTAGTGTGATTAACTACCCAACCCCTCCTAATTCATTATTTAGGTTATCACTGAGTTATCCAACTCCCACATGGGTTGTCCTGGACACCACTTTGGGCTCCGGCCCCCATTGAGAGCCACTCCCCTACCTGCAACTAGAAAACCCCACTCAACAAGCATAGCAAACATCATCATGACAACGAGGATACATGAACCATGCAAGGCATTAACCATCTTGCATAACAATTATCCTCATATCCACATGTATATATCAACTTAATCATAGGGTTAACTCACAAAATATTGTCCATAAACATCACTCCGTTACAGTATTCAATGTCTCCACATTTCACAAAACTTAATACAAGATAAATACAATCAAACGAACAATCACTACATCCACAAACGGAATTATTACCTCCTCATAATGCACTCACAACTCCGAATATTCATCAATTCACATTATCACTTACCAAACTCTCATACATAACAAGAGGCAACATACTTTTATAACTTCATTATCTCGAACACTTATCAACCCAATGCATGATGTAAAGACATAACCATCCTGTGCCTCTAGAACTAACCACTCAGGTAAATGCAATAACATAGGGACCATGATGACATATTTAATTTATTTTTGCAAATCAAGTTTTGTAACCTTAATATATAAGAAGATTACACTCATCAACAACTACCCAACCTGTTGGTTTTTTCCTAGACTGGATGCTTATTCCCAGATTTCCCTACAAGGTAGCCATCAATGATCAACAGGATCTCTGGGCCAGGGGCCAACAGTGTAGGAGATAGACTCTATATTTTATCTCCTCTTCTTCTTCAGGTCTGCAAAACCTAGGGGGGTATTCCCTACTCAACATTCATGAGGATATACATACAAAGGCTGGGATGCTGACAAAAAGCAGATAAGTCCTCCTGTAAGTAGACCAAAACTGAAAGATAAGAGCAAAGGGGCTAGCTTTGGGCCTATTTGCAGTTGTAGATAGAGGACTGAGGATCCTAAAACTAATTCTAATGTCCTAAAGATTGTTTTAGATTTTGATTTTGATTTTAAGTTTGGATGCAAAGCTGGACATGGTTGTAACACAAACACAAAGCAAGATTGGTGCCTATCTAGGGCCTGGAGTCAGTAGACATACACCTGTGAATGATATGCATGAACAACTAAAACTGGATTTCAGGGGGACACATATGATACCTGCCTTACAGATATCTCCCAATACAGAGTGTTAAGCTATCTATACTTATGGCATCCCTACTGCAGTATACCCTTCCCAATGTTCAATCTGAGAACAATTTAATCTACCCCTTGAGCAGAAGTTAAGAGATCAGACATTCAACACAGGAATTCTATGTTCTAGAGTCTCAAACATTGCTTAAATATCCAGACTCAGAAGAAAGATACATGCAATACTGGAGACAGAATTAACAAAACACATGCTAACATAACATTTCTCATATAGAATTAACCATGAAATCAGTGGATTCATGCAAAAACATACAACAAGAGATACATAAACTCACAGGTTTTGATGTACAGAGCAACCAAATCAGCTGTATTGTATTACAGAGCCAAATGTTCAACTTTCAACAACCTAAAATGAGTAACACTTCCTGCTTATAATAGCCAAAGAAGCGTACTCAGCATTAATTACATGGCTTTGACAAAAAATTTGCCAGATACAGATCCTTCAAAGGAATGGTGCTCAAAATTTATTAATGCAGCAGACAAAGGGGGGGCCTCGAGCCATGCGCCATCATCTGGGGTCTTCATTCAAAAATCAGGCGACCTGACCATGTGTACCATTGCCCACATCCCTGCATCATCGCCATTAAGGGTCTCAACCACCGCGGCCGCTTGAAAACTGTCGCTGCATTCAAAAAGGATTTCCCGCCAAAACATGCTTCTTTGCAGGTTGAAAATACACAGGGGAATAATCCCACATGCACGGTGAAGAGATCACTTTATTAGTTTAAAAACGGGGCCGCATGCATACTAAGTGTCGAGCGCTTTTGCCGCGCTCGACACACAAGCCTTCGCCCAAGAGCCCATCACCGTGACACAAGCCATCGGCCAACTCCCAAATTCTCTTGCCGACCTCACTAGTTACTCCGATCGCACCTCCACAAGCCCCTGTCGGCCAGACATAGTCTATCGGCTCGCCTCAAAAACCTCCTGCCGACCTCCGTTGTCTCACCGATCGCTACACCACAATTCCCCATCAGCCAGAGATGCACCATCGGGCCAACCTTCTAAACTTCCACTGATAGCATGAGTCTCTCCGATCGCTACTCCAAACTACCCTGTCGGTGTGACTGACACCATCGGCCAACATGAAATTCCTCCTACCGATAGAACAACTCCCGACGGTAACATATCGGCCTCCCCCTTCATCGATCAGACCAAAGCCATCAGCCCAACGCAATCCATCCTCACCAACAACACAAGTCACGCCAAAGACCACCTCCGTCGGTGTGACTTACACCGTCGAAGCAACCAAAATCTCCCCAGCCGATCACAATAGTCTCGCCGATGCACCAATGAGCTACACTCTACTCCTCCATCGGCTAGACACACACCGATGACTCCTCATTGGCCAAACCTCCCGTCGTCGGCACAACTCAAAACACTCAGGCCGACAATACAGCTCTCGCCGATAACATATCCATTGGCCAAACATTGTATATCGGTGAACCCTCCAACGGTTAGCCCGATAGTCCATGTCACACTGAAACCAACCTTGAAAACCACTAACCTTCCATCGGCCAGAGGCAAACCGTCGAGCCAACACTCCACCGTCCACCCGATGATGAATGTTACGCTGATAAGACCAAAATCATAAGGCTTTGAACCATTGAACCCTGAACCAGTTCAACCCGATGGTTCAAAAGAGAAGTTCAACTAAGAAGTTCAACGCCGATAACACAGATGAACAAAGAATTCACTGATAGAAAAAGATGGAGCCTAAGCCCATGAACCATTGAACCTTGAACCAAAAGGGTTCAACACGATGGTTCAAAACGATGGTTCAAGCATAATCTGAGTACCCAAAAAGAAGTTTCACCGATAGAGAAAATCATAGCGATGAACAAGGAAACTTAGGGCCCAAAAAGGAAAGAACCCTCCAACATCCTGCGCTCAGATCCAGACCAAAATTAGTGCTAACACTGGCTCCGAATGGGGACGTGCAGGTGAAAAGCCTGCAGTGAGAACCAAATCTCCGTGCAGACTAGGCAAAAAAAGCCAAAAAAGCACGAACTGTACAGAACATTTACACTATATACATATTTTTTACAAATGTGCACAGTGACAAGTCATCTATGCAAAATAGAACTTAAGGAATTGGCCATGCACAGGCAATTCTAGAAATTCACCATCTAGGGCCTGGAGGAAATAAGAATCCTCCCCATGAATACTGCAAATCTGATATGGGCCCATCCATAAGGGTTCAAACTTACCATGTTTACCCTTGTCCTGATTTTTTGCATTCCAGATGAGCACCAGATCATTGACTTGAAACTTCCTTTCTGTAGCTCTCTTATCAAACTGATATTTCATATCTTGTTGTCTCTTGAGGTTAATCTGGTGTGCTTTCCTTCTATTCTCATCTAATGCAACCAGCTGATTCACTCTTTTTGTCATGGAGTCTTCAATCTCCTCATCATTTTCTTGGATGAATCTGTAAACTAGTAGGAGATTGTTTATGGGCAATCTGGCTGATGCACCATATACTAGCTCAAAGGGTGACATTCCAATAGCCTTTTTTACTGTCACTCTGTCAGCCCATATTGCTAACTTTAATTTTGAGTCCCAAGCTCTCTTGTTCTTGTCCAGCATCCTCTTGATAATTTTCATGATGCTCTTATTGCTTGATTCTACTTGACCATTTCCTTGTGGGTGGTATGGTGATGCATATGATAGATTGATACCATATTTGTTGCAAAAATCAACAAATTCACCTGATCTGAAACACATAGCATTATCAGTGACTATCTTGAATGGTACTCCAAACCTGATGATAACATTTTCCAGTATGAAATCCATCACCACCTTACTTGTAGCTCTCTTAGTTGGAATGGCCTCAATCCATTTGGTAAAGTAATTAGTTGCCACTAAAATCCAACTGTGTCCCCCACTTGACTTGTCTGCAATTTCCCCTATGAAGTCAATTCCCCATTACTGAAATGGAGCATCCACAATTACAGTTCTGAGAGGTAAAGCACCATCATATCTCAATTTTCCTGAAAATCTTTGGCAAGGGTCACACTTCCTCACTAACCTTTGTGCATCTAAAAAGAGAGTGGGCCACCAATATCCTGCTCTGAGAGTCTTATGAGCTGTTGTTTGGGCAGTATAATGTCCACCACACAATCCTTTATGCATATCAATCAAAACATTGTTAGCCACATCTTCATCCACACATCTCAGCAGCACACCATCAGGGTTTTTCCAGTATAGCTCACCTTGAACAATAACATACCTGATTGCATGTAACTTTAAAGTCCTCTTTTGACTGTCACTGAAATGGGAAGGACAATTCAGATTTTGCAAGTAGTAGATAATATCCTTGTACCATTCAGATCTTGATACATTTACACTCTCATTTTGGACTACATTAACTTGGCATGCTTCCAAGTTTGACTGTGCCATCATCTTGGCTAATCCTTGTCCTCTTACCAACTTGGTAATTTGTATGTCTATGTTGAACTCTTGCAGTTTGTTTATCCATCTGCACCTTCTTCCGGTCACCTCCTGTTGAGTGAATATGTCTTTGACTGCTGCATGGGGTACATATGCAATTACATGTGATCCTACCAAGTATGGTCTGAAACTTTTGATGGCTCTGACTAGTGCATATGCCTGTTTTTCCATAATATCATACTTCAACTCAGAAGCCTGCAAGGACATACTGAAGAAAGCTATGGGCTGTTCAAAACCATCTTCATTTTTCTGTAGCAAACATGCAGCAACAGTGTGAAAGGAAGCAAATGAAAATACTTGGAATGGCCTAGAAAAATCAGGAGATTTAAGAACAGGGGCCATCTTGATTGCCTCTTTGATACTCTGAAATGATTCTATTGCTTCACTTTCCCAGTTGACAGTTGCATCCTTCTTCATCATCTTAGAAATGTTCCTTGTAGTTTCTGCAAAGTTGGGAATAAATCTCCTAACAAAATTTATCTATCCAAAGAAGGACTGAACTCCTTTTACAGTTTTTGGCATTTGAATTCTGTCAATAGCAGCCACTCTCTCTGGATCTATCATGACTCCATCCTTGGAAACAATGTGTCCTAGGAGCTTTCCTTCAACTACCCCAAAAGCACACTTCTTTGGATTTAAAGAAATACCATACTCTAGTGCTCTTATGAAAATCTGCTCTAGATGCAAACAATGCTGCTCCTCTTTTTTTGAATAGGCAGTCAAGTCATCCTGATATACAGCCAGGATTGAATCAATCAACCCTGCAAAAGCAACATCCATTGCTCTTTGAAATGTAGCACCTGCATTTGTTAGTCCAAATGGCATTCTAACATATACATAAGTTCCCCATGGAGTGGTGAAGGCAGTCTTATACTGTTCTGATTCCTTTACCTTCACCTGATTATAACCTGAAAATCCATCCATCATGGATAAGAGTTCACAACCAGTCACTCTCTGCAACATAGCTTCCATATTAGGCAGTGGATAGTTATCCTTTAAAGAGGATACATTCAAGTTCCTGAAATCAACATAAAGCCTAATATCACCGTTCTCTTTTCTGACTGGGACAAGGTTAGACACCCAAGTTGAATGTCTGATTGGCACAATTATTCCAGCTTCCTTAAGCCTTTTGAGTTCTTCTTGCATCTTTGGAGCTAAGGTAGGATTAATAGGTCTTTGCCTTTGTCTAAATGGCTTAGCTCTAGGCTTCAATGGGATCTTATGCTAGAATAGATCTTCCCTATAGGCTTTTAGGTCCTCATATGACCAAGCAAAAACATGTTTATACCTTTTCAGTAATGCAATCAGCATACTCCTGATGTGTGGTTTGAGCTGTTTACCAATCTATACCTTCTTGGGGGCCTGAGATGTCCCCAAATTTATCTCTTCTAAATCTTCCTTATTTGTGGGAGATGTCCTTGTGACCAATTTGTCTCTACTGTCAAAAGCTCTTTCCAAAGCTACTAACCCTCTAGGGATTTTATTAGTCTTCAACTGAATTATCTCCTTCCCCACAAGAGTTTCTTTTCCATCTATAGTCTCTACAAAAGCTTGGAAATCAATTTCTTGATTTTCAAATTCATCTATGCAGTGCAAAAATTTTAACAAGTCCCTATCATCATTAAACACTTGCCAAATGCATATATTTTCTGGTACTGCAGGCCTGATTTTAACTTCTACATTTGTAACATCTGACAGAGTGATGTCATCTGGCCTTATTGCAACATTAGCTAAGAAATCAGCCATAACATTCTTTGATCTCTCTACCCAGCCTATTGAAAATGCATCAAATAGTTCAATGGTATCCCAAACAACATGCTTGTATTGTTTCAATCTTTTGTTTTTTGAAGCATACCTATCTCTAATTTGGGATACAATCAGCTCAAAATCCCCAAAAACTCTTAGCATTTTGATTCCATGTTTGAGAGCTATATTTAGGCCTAAGATTAAAGCCTCATATTCTGCAATGTTGTTTGTGCAAACAAACCTCAGCAAGAAAGAAAATTTGAGGAGCTTACCAGTTGGAGACAGGAAAACAACTCCAGCTCCAGAGCCTTCTTTTGCACAAGCTCCATCAAAATACATGGTCCACAGACCCTGCTGGTCCAGCTCTTCACTGTAGAC
This sequence comes from Cunninghamia lanceolata, assembly GCA_027924645.1. Classification (NCBI taxonomy): domain Eukaryota; kingdom Viridiplantae; phylum Streptophyta; class Pinopsida; order Cupressales; family Cupressaceae; genus Cunninghamia; species Cunninghamia lanceolata. The sequence goes on from BSBN01000049.1 coordinate 18,277,521, forward strand.
ATTTTTCTCTTTATCTTCTCTATCATCTGAGACAACCTTGAAGTTATCACAGTCAGTGTTTACAAAGCATATCTGTTCCTCTGCTTCTTGGTCTTCCACTGTCTCTGATGATCTTTGTTCTCTGATTAGCTTAGCATCCCTGCCATTCATTGGAATCATGGCATATGACAGGTCCAGCTGCATACTTCCACCAATTAGTGCAGCCCATCTTCTTGACAACAACATACCATACTGTGGCTTGATGTCTACCACTTTATATTCATTTTATATCTCTTTTCAGGAAATGCTACCAGTTTGAAATCTACATCCTTCATGATTCCAATAACTGGTACCTCTCTGGAAATCCAGCTTGTTGCATGATGGCCAAAGGCATGACATTTGTAGATGCTCCAGAGTCAAGCATACAATTTCTGATTATTTTTCCATTTATAACCAGGGATACATAAAATGGTTCCACTTGTGAAGGACACTTTGTCATAGTCACTCCTAAATAGACTTCAGGAGCCTCATCTTCTTCATTATACATGACATGTTTCTCACCCTGGGTCTGAACATTTTGTTTAGCTTGAAAAGGCACCCCTGAAATTAGGGATATTGTCCTATTCTTGATCTCTTCAACTTTCATCAGTTCCATAAGTGGAACAGAGACTTTTACCTGGGAGAGGACTTGAGCTATATCAAATGGAGCATAATTTTGTATAACAGTTGTAGCTTGCTCCACAATCTTGTTTTTATCCTGAGCTGATTTAGCTTTTACTTTCATAGTTCCCTGATCATCATTCTTGTCTTAGGAACCTTTGCTTTGATCTTTAGCCTGAGGGATTCTATTTTCTGGTCCTTGAGATTCATGACCTGTTCTATGTCTAAAATTCTGTTTATTATTACCCCACTGCCTTTTTTGTGATTCAATCCCCCTTGTTGCATGCATTGGCTGACCTGCAGAAATACCTTCTAGCTGATGTGGGCTGCTTACTTGATTTTTACCTCTGAGATTGTAGTTGCTCTTGACTTGAGCAACTGCTGCAGCTATGAAGGCCCTAATTTCCTCATCAGAAGGTCATTGTAAGTTACTCATAAATGTGTGTGAGCTCTAAGCATATACATAGTTATCTTCATTACCTTCATCATAAAATTCCTATTGACAGGCCTGAATTCCATCATCTATACTCTCATCAGCATCATAAAGAGGGTATCCATTGTTTGTGGACATCATATTAACATCATCATCTTGCACATAATGTGGCTCATTGCATTCATTACAAGATGTAGTATTATCACACAAGGATTGAGCAATCATACACTGTGACTGTGAATGTGGCATCTGACAAATTATACACCATGGAGTATCATCAACAATATTTACAGCTTTCTTTAGAGGATCAGGAGTTTCTTTGACATGTTGAGTCCTCTGATTTGTGTTGTTATGTGGGAATATAGGCTTACCATTATGCCAATTTGTATTATAAGGCATATCATGCAATGATGGCCTCTTTTCCTGCCTTTGATAGACTTGCCTATCAGGACCTATCCCTTTTTCACTTCTAGCTAGTCTGTAGCTTAGGTCCTTAACAACATTTGCCAATTTGTCTATCTTATCTTCAGGGGCAGATGTATTACCTTGAGTGTTCTGAGGCTTGTTTGGATTCTGCAAAATTTTCACATCATCCCTTCTGTTAGTCTTGCCTGATGCTTTCCTATTGTTCTCAATATTTACTGCAATTCTAAAAGCATCCCTGATAGTAGCAGGACTTTTATCTCTTAATCCATATGCAGTTATTGCATCAAAGGCGTTGATATACAATATTATGCACATAGGTTCATTTGGCCTCCTGTGATGTGGCAATTTGTTTAACACTTTAGTAAATCTTACATTAAAATCTGCAACCTGCTCATTTGACCCTTTAGTGATACTGGTAAACTCATTTACAAAAAAGCTAGGGTCAGTTTTGTCACCATATTGCTCCTTGAACATCCTTTTAAAATCATCCCATGATGAAATACTCTGGTCAAGCAGATTCTTATACCATTCCCTTGCCTCATCTACTAAAGATTGCATGAATGACTTCATGAAAACATCCTCATGTTCAACCTCAAAGTTATCTATGACATGTTGAAAGGCCTTTAGATGATCTTCTCCTGACACTGTGTTGTTTCCTAAAAATTTAGGCACTTGCAACCTCAGATGCTTGTCAATGGGGTTAGGATACCCAGGAATACCATCAAATACCAGCTATCTAAATCTATCTAACTGCATGGGCTGTCTGTCAAACTGATTAATATTAATATTTCTGTTTGCATTCTGGTTTCTTACATTGTTCAGTGGTATCCTAGCATCATTCACATTTTGTCTCTCATCATTATGCTAATGTTGCACTTCATTTCTCTGTTGATGTCTCTGCACATTTGCATTCTCAAGGGTAGGAATTGAATTATTTTGGGCAGCCCTTAAAGCTTACACTTTCTTCCTCAGGTCATCTCTGATTGTAATTGCCTGCTGATATTCAAACTCGGCCCTTAAGCTCCTAATTTCATCAGCTAGTTCTTCCTCGCTAGGCCTAGAGGAGGATGGTTTTACCATATTCTGATCTTCATCTTCATCATCCCTCAGAGACTCTACCTCTTCAAACCTTTCACTAGGGTCTAGAAATGGGCATTCTTGGAACACCTCTGACCTCATTCTCACGCTACCACCCTGTTGCCTCTCATATGCACCCTGAATATCAGCTTCTACATTTGAAAAGTAAGGCACATGCTGTCCTAATGGCCTAGGGTTATCTTGCATATCATCATTTTTTCTGGGGGAACCCTCATGACTGGCTGAGACAGCTCCCTTTCTTCTGTACATCATTCTTCTTGTTACTGGTAACTCTTCAAGTAAAGGATTTTGTTGGGATCTTCTCCCCTACATATAAATTTTACTTTGACCGGTTGGGAGATTACTTTGGAGTCACCACCTATTACTAGGAACTGTTTTCTTTTGAAAATTAGGGTTCTTTCACAAATCCCCAGTAGAGTCACTAGTTTCTGTTGGTTTTTTCCCAGACTGGATGCTTATTCCCAGATTTCCCTACAAGGTAGCCATCAATGATCAACAGGATCTCTGGGCCAGGGGCCAACAGTGTAGGAGATAGACTCTATATTTTATCTCCTCTTCTTCTTCAGGCTCTGCAAAACCTACGGGGGTATTCCCTACTCAACATCCATGAGGATATACATACAAAGGCTGGGATGCTGACAGAAAGCAGATAAGTCCTCCTATAAGTAGACCAAAACTGAAAGATAAGAGCAAAGGGGCTAGCTTTGGGCCTATTTGCAGTTGTAGACTGAGGACTGAGGATCCTAAAACTAATTCTAATGTCCTAAAGATTGTCTTAGATTTTGATTTTGATTTTAAGTTTGGATGCAAAGCTGGACATGGTTGTAACACAAACACAAAGCAAGATTGGTGCCTATCCAGGGCCTGGAGTCAGTAGACATACACCTGTGAATGATATGCATGAACAACTAAAACTGGATTTCAGGGGGACACATATGATACCTGCCTTACAGATATCTCCCAATACAGAGTGTTAAGCTATCTATACTTATGGCATCCCTACTGCAGTATACCCTTCCCAATGTTTAATCTGAGAACAATTTAATCTAACCCTTGAGCAGAAGTTAAGAGATCAGACATTCAACACAGGAATTCTATGTTCTAGAGTCTTAAACATTGCTTAAATATCCAGACTCAGAAGAAAGATACATGCAATACTGGAGACAGAATTAACAAAACACATGCTAACATAGCATTTCTCATATAGAATTAACCATGAAATCAGTGGATTCATGCAAAAACGTACAACAAGAGATACATAAACTCACAGGTTTTGCTGTACAGAGCAACCAAATCAACTGTATTGTATTACAGAGCCAAATGTTCAACTTTCAACAACCTAAAATGAGTAACACTTCCTGCTTATAACAGCCAAAGAAGCGTACTCAGCATTAATTACATGGCTTTGACAAAAAATTCACCAGATACAGATCCTTCAAAGGAATGGCGCTCAAAATTTATTAATGCAGCAGACAAAGGGGGGGCCTCGAGCCATGCGCCATCATCTGGGGTCTTCATTCAAAAATCGAGCGACCTGACCATGTGTACCATTGCCCACATCCCTGCATCGTCTCCATTAAGGGTCTCAACTACCCATGGCCGCTTGAAAACCGTCGCTACATTCACAAAAGGATTTCCCGCCAAAACATGCTTCTCTGCAGGTTGAAAATACACAGGGGAATAATCCCACATGCACGGTGAAGAGATCACTTTATTAGTTTAAAAACGGGGCCGCATGCATACTAAGTGTCGAGCGCTTTTGCTGCGCTCGACACACAAGCCTTCGCCCAAGAGCCCATCGCCGTGATACAAGCCATCGGCCAACTCCCAAATTCTCCTGCCGACCTCACTAGTTACTCCGATCGCACCTCCACAAGCCCCTGTCGGCTAGACATAGTCTATCGGCTCGCCTCAAAAACCTCCTGCCGACCTCCATTGTCTCACCGACCGCTACACCACAATTCCCCATCAGCCAGAGATGCACCATCGGGCCAACCTTCTAAACTTCCACCGATAGCATGAGTCTCTCCAATCGCTACTCCAAACTACCCTATCGGTGTGACTGACACCATCAGCCAACATGAAATTCCTCCTGCCGATAGAACAACTCCCGCTGATAACATATCGGCCTCCCCCTTTATCGGTCAGACCAAAGCCATCGGCCCAACGCAATCCATCCTCGCCGACAACACAAGTCACGCCGAAGACCACCTCCGTCAGTGTGACTTACACCGTCGGAGAAACCAAAATCTCCCCAGCCGATCACAATAGTCTCGCCGATGCACCAATGAGCTACGCTCTGCTCCTCCATTGGCCAGACACACACCGACGACTCCTCATTGGCCAAACCTCCCGTCATCGGCGCAACTCAAAACACTCAGGCCGACAATACAGCTCTCGTCGATAACATATCCATCGGCCAAACATTGTATATTGGTGAACCCTCCAACGGTTAGCCCGATAGTCCATGTCACACCGAAACCAACCTTGCAAACTGCTAACCTTCCATCGGCCAGAGGCAAACCGTCGGGCCAACACTCCACCGTCCACCCGATGATGAATGTTACGCCGATAAGACCAAAATCATAAGGCTTTGAACCATTAAACCCTGAACCAGTTCAACCCGATGGTTCAAAAGAGAAGTTCAACTGAGAAGTTCAACGCCGATAACACAGATGAACAAAGAATTCACTGACGGAAAAAGATGGAGCCTAAGCCCATGAACCGTTGAACCTTGAACCAAAAGGGTTCAACACGATGGTTCAAAACGATGGTTCAAGCATAATCTGAGTACCCAAAAAGAAGTTTCGCCGATAGAGAAAATCACAGCGATGAACAAGGAAACTTCGGGCCCAAAAAGGAAAAAACCCTCCAACATCCTGCGCTCAGATCCAGACCAAAATTAGTGCTAACACAACCTATAAATAATTTATGTGTATTTTACACACTAATTGACTATATCATATTACAATTAACAATGTCAGTTAAATAAATTAACATTATCAGATTTAAACATAACTTATAATTCATTTAGAATAAATCAACAAATTACTTCTATATTTGGTTACATTCTAAAGGTTATAACACAATATAAATATATATATTTTTTCCTATTATAAAAGAATAATTAATTGCCAATGCATAGACTTTGGTTATCCATTTGAGGCCTCCTTAATATTATCTAAGATTTAAATAAAATATGAGAAAATAAATATAATTACATATCAAAATCCATAATTACAACAACACTAGAAAATAATGAAAATTGGGTAAATATTTACTTTGTAATTTTAAATCTCAAATACATTATTTATAAATCTTAATCCTATCTATTATTCAGTTTTGACTAATTTTCACCAAATTCATATTACAATTGGTATCAATTTAAACTTAATTTTGACTACATATCATTTTTGTTTAATTAACCTAAACTATTTCATCAACACCACATTATCTTATCAATACATTTCTTAATGCTATCTTTAAAATATACATAAATTGATAAATTGAATCTGATAGCTTCACTAAGATATTAATGTAATTTTCCATTAGACTTTCACCCATACCTCCCAGTCATCTTGGGGAATAACAAGTTTTTAATAATAATAATTTACGTGGATCATTGGATAGTAAATATTTTTTTTTTATCCAAATAGAAGTAAACTATGATTATATATAAATCTCATATATTTATTGTTATATTTTTATATTGACAGTTATCTATTCAATAGTGCCTTTAAATTACTATGATCTATTTTAGTATGAGTAAATAATGTAAAAACCTAATATACTTATCATCATAATTCTATATAAATTTTGTTAGTTTGCTCAAAATCTCTTACTGCATATGATACTCTACACCTATAAACATTGAGGCCTGGCATGTAACAGCAGCTAGAAACAAGTATCAGACAAAAGCTACGGTTGAGAGCAATTGTGACAACCCTTACAACAGGATGGTAAAATGATTGTGCAGCGTGAACTGTCTAGTAAAATGCCTCAAAGAAATGTTATCTCAAGGGATGCAATGATTATAGGATATACACAAAAATGGATTTATTGCATAGGGTTCTTATGAACTTCATGGTTGAGAGATGTACATACTTTAATCACATCCGGAACCCTTGTAGCGTTTTCATCTACAGCTAGATGTTATGTGTGCAAGGTTGATCTTCTTGGCAGCATTAGCTATCTGGAGGATTCCCTAAGTTTTATCATTGAGGTACCTATAAATATGTGCCAGTTGTATGGATGCACTTTCTTGGTGACCGTAGCTCACATAAGAATTGGGGCTTGGGTAGAGGACTAAAACTAAAGAGCCTTTGCCACTATTAGAGCAATCCTCGTTACAAAGTCTTTCTTGTAATTTTATGTTTGATAAGAATTCTACCGCTTCTAGATCCGGGTCAGTTCGTGATGATTCTAGAGAAGTCAGTCCTGGTGAAACGTCTATTTTGGATCTACAGAAAACAAGGAACCAGCTAGGTTGAAGTTACAAAAGACAAGGAACTATTTGAAGAAGTAGCCACAAATTGAAACTCACAATCTCAATGGTTTGATAGGATTGAGGGCTGATGTATGGAGTTTGTACATTATGAAATAAACATGCAATTACATTGAATATAATTTTGGTTAAATCTTTGATACAGATTAATTGTAATACTATATCATTTTTGTAGTGTTCTGATTAGGGCTTTAATCACTAGATGCGGCCATGATGTGACTATTGGCTTTGTATTCCTAATTCTTTCTTGGCATAAGAATATTTACAATAATGCAACATTTTGGTTTGGATCTTAAAATATTTCACAATTTATGTTCTTGTCTCAAATATCTAAGCAGAAGTGGACAGGTATGATACCAGATCTGCAAATTGGATAACAATCGCCTCACGAAGATGTAACCTCTTGGAACGCAATGGTTGTGGAATATGCACAAAATGGAATTTTGTTTGGAAAGGTTTTAGAATTGATTAAGTAATGCATCAAATAGGCTCCGACAGATACAACGGCTTTGCCTGGGTTCTTGGCTCATGTAGCCAGACAGATCTTAAAATAAACTTCATTCTTATCTGCAACCCTTATTACACTACCCTACAGTTGGTCTTCATGCAAGTTTGCCTTCCATCATTTGAGGACACCCTAAACCTTGTTATTAAAATATCATTTAAACCTATGGGGAATTACCTTTTCAGATCATCCAGGAATACAGCTAAAATAATGTGTTGAAAGACATAAGAAACTTTCAAGCAAATGCTACAAACCAGAATTGTAGATGTGATGATAGCATACCGATTTATTAATTAATGCAATGCAAGATGCCCTTCGATTGATTACAGATGACGTCAATGGTTGGTTGTTGCCACCTTAGGCTAATTGGATTCTCTTACTTGATCCCGTGCTTCTCGATGAATCCCTGTCAACTAGTTATTCTAAGTGCAAATCTGAAGTAACAGTCGACTCTCCTTTCTCTCTGTTAAAGTTTACATACACAGCCTTTACAATGGATATTTGGAACTGAAACTCTTTCAGCTTCAATACCCCCCCAACAGAGAAGCGATCTCCGACAGAAATAGAAGCAGTTGTAAACTAATTGTAAGTTACTTTGCAGTTTCGTAAGTTACTTGGTAACTTCCAACATGTTCTGGTTACTTGGAGGCCACGTGGTGTGGTTAGTGGGCTTCACCGCCCTAACAGTGTGCACATGATCCAAAGCGACAACCATGCTTTCATTAACAATAATCATTAAAATATTATTTATTTATTATTTTAATGTGATCTTTTAAATTTATTACATCAAAATTTATAATTGTTTATACATATTTATTTATGTATATTATTTCCATCTTGATTTTATTCATTTACAACTTATAATTTATTATTTTATTTATTCATTTATCAAATTTATTTATTTTCATATTAATTTTACTAATTATAAACAATTACATTGTTTATAATTAGTAAATGACACATTATTTCCCCTTAAAAGTTTTTATTTACTCTAGCTTGAGATTATCTTTGTTTTAATGAAACACTAACCCAAGCTATAATCAAACATTTCTAATTGAATAATCCAAGCTACAGAATGATACCTAACCACCCAGCAAGGCCACAAGACAAGATGACAACAAAAGAAACAAATAATCGAACTGACAGTGACGATTGGACAAGATATAGAATACTCATCCTCTTCAAGGATGTTGACTGAGTAGGGAACCTTATGCTAACTCTGATCAACAATTCCATTGGCTAGGGCACGCTCAGACCTGCTAGTTCAAGTGGAGTCGATGCCCGGTACCTACATCCTGCAACAAACTACACAGTCAACCATGAAAATATATATCATCATACTATCATACAGTGAATGGAATTCACAGTGTGGCAGGGTACTCGAACAAGAGTAATGCGACACTGTTCCGTTCACATAAACACATCAAAAAATAACTACATTACATATAATCTTCTAGTGCTTTTCAACAAGATAAAATAATCAATTACAAAATGATCTAATACATGCAGTCATCAATGGTAACATCATAACCATGATCAAATAACACATTGAACTCAAAATTAAACTAATCTCTAACATCTGATATGTTTATCAAACTGTGAAGGCATAAATTACCAATGATCAAGCATCATCCTAACATAGATCCACAATCAGCTAGCATATTAACAAAGAGTCCATCATCCAATAGAGTGTCATAATGTCCAGTCCTACTAGGATAACTATCAGTCCGACAGAAGGCAAGGTGAGGGGCACTACATTCTCCCCCCTTAGGATCAGGCTTACTCCTGGAAGCCTGCAACCAATATGGATGAAATGGATTGAGTTTGGACAGTTTCCACAACCCTATGCCAATATGAGTAGCTCAGTCTATGGATGTGATCTATTAACCGAAAAATCTTGATATAATGATTTTACACCTTTAGAAGCATTGAATCACAATTTATCATTTTATAATACTATATTCATGATTTAACACACATTTTTCATACGTACATGAATTCACAGTAGCGAAAATCACATCTTAAGGCTACACAAGGGTCCATCTAGACACTAGTAAGCGACCTAATAATCCATGACACAAAATCCATGAGCCAAGAGCCAACATCTATCTCACACAATCCATACTACACACTTAGTGGCTTGATGGTGCTAGGGCACACACACATGGTTAGACAATCCAAACAAGACAACAATGACCTATCTCCTATTGTATAAGGTGGTTAGCTTCACGAGATAGTCCTCACATATCCCCATCCTGAAGGTTCCCTGCATCTGCTTCCTCGTATACACTCACCAAGTCCGCCTCATACATTCTTGGAGAGGAATCACAATACGACACATGGCCGACATCAAAAATAATAAGGAGAAAATAGTTTAGCCACCAAAATCATAAACAAATATCAAATAAAGATTAAATTTCATCAATAAAACAAGAAATGCGCACAGTTCAACACTAAATCAAATGTAACCACGAGGGTTACGCACAAATGAAGATCACATGGTGTGGCTAAACCATCACAATCAAATATAAATAAAGTGCTAGCCTTTTAATTAATAGAAAATCATCAATAATTATAAAGAAAATACACAATTATTGAAATTGCACAGTACGACACTGCGTGACTAGATACTAGCCACCAAACGAGGAAGGAGGGAACAACATCAGGTTATCCTCCACATTTTATTCCATACAATAATGACTCTACATAAGCACCAAGAATTGCTAAATGCATCCAAGAATTCATACTCAACAAGAGGATGCACAAGCATCTAGTCCTCTACCTGACAACTCCTCTAACTACAACCGAAGCTCCTTAAGGTTAGGATGATCATCAAGGGACACCTCTCGAATCTCCCCTAACTCCAAATCGTTAACCGTCACGGAAAACAACTGACAACCTTGACACATACATCTCTTCAACTGCATAGCAAAAATCATATGCAGGGAGATGGATCTCTACATGCCAACTACCCCTACCTCGACCTCTAGGCATCTTCCTATGTAGACACCGCCAAGGGACAACCTTAGGTTGTTAGGTGAGGATGACAAAAGGGATGAACATAATCTTTAGAGTTTAAGCAACTAGTACAACCTAATGGGCTCATATAAAACCAGATTACCCAGTGTTTAAACCTGGCTCTGATACCAGATGTAACGCCCCGCCATGAACACCTTAGAGAACAACACATCTATGCTATGCAAAGCAGAATAATTTTTTTTTTTAATGAATAAGATAACAAGTAATGTTTAACAAATCAATACACATCATTAAACTAACAACTTGTCCTCTAAGGTTCCATAGTTGCATTACTTGACAAATCAATTAACATAATCTAACATACATCATTAACTAACATCACTAGATCATTCTAAACCTATTGCATTAAATCAATAAACATTTACACCTCCATATCATAACATACAATAAGTAATCATTAGGATCTAGTACACAGTTACAATTTTTCCTCACATATGAGTACAACATTACATTGTTACATTATCACCTTCTGAATAAATCTGAATACATACATTATGTATCAATTGATACATAGTACATGAGAATAATAACTATCTTCATAAATAGGTACAAGATCTGATGTCTGATACACAAGATATAACCTCCTCACAATGAACATCGGCAAGGGGAAAAACCAATGGATAAAAGCTCTTCCACCCAACCATGTGGAACCCTGAGGTCCACCCCCCAAGCTAGGAGTTAACATAAGGTCCCCACTACAACATACAGTCAGGTAGATAGAAGACTATAAGAACAAAGACAACATATGACTCCAAACAACACAAGTCAATATCACAAACAACTCAACATCACTTCCAGAGGCAAACACTTAACAAATGGGGAGAGTACAACAAGGGAATGCTAGGCTGCAGTAGGAAGGAGTGTCATCTCATGGCTTGTCATGGATTGTCCTAGTAAGCCTTCCTAGGCCCCGGCCCCCATCTTGGGTTGTCCTGGTAGCCTCTCCCGACTCCCGGCCCCCATACAACGCTCATGCGGAATCAACATACCTTTCATGAGGACAAGGTAGTTGATCTTGCCATTCCAGGCCTTCTCATCTCATCTCAAGCCTAAACGAGCACTTGAGCCATGAGTGAGGCATCCACTTATCTTTATTTAGTGTGATTAACTACCCAACCCCTCCTAATTCATTATTTAGGTTATCACTGAGTTATCCAACTCCCACATGGGTTGTCCTGGACACCACTTTGGGCTCCGGCCCCCATTGAGAGCCACTCCCCTATCTGCAACTAGAAAACCCCACTCAACAAGCATAGCAAACATCATCATGACAATGAGGATACATGAACCATGCAAGGCATTAACCATCTTGCATAACAATTATCCTCATATCCACATGTATATATCAACTTAATCATAGGGACAACTCACAAAATATTGTCCATAAACATCACTCCGTTACAGTATTCAATGTCTCCACATTTCACAAAACTCAATACAAGATAAATACAATCAAATGAACAATCACTACATCCACAAAGGGAATTATTACCTCCTCATAATGCACTCACAACTCTAAATATTCATCAATTCACATTATCACTTACCAAACTCTCATACATAACAAGAGGCAACATACTTTTATAACTTCATTATCTCGAACACTTATCAACCCAATGCATGATGTAAAGACATAACCATCCTGTGCCTCTTGAACTAACCACTCAGGTAAATGCAATAACATAGGGACCATGATGACATATTTAATTTACTTTTGCAAATCAAGTTTTGTAACCTTAATATATAAGAAGATTGCACTCATCAACAACTACCCAACCTATAAATAATTTGTGTATTTTACACACTAATTGACTATATCATATTACAATTAACAATGTCACTTAAATAAATTAACATTATCATATTTAAACATAACTTATAATTCATTTAGAATAAATCAACAAATTACTTCTATATTTGGTTACATTCTAAAGGTTATAACACAATATAAATATATATATTTTTTCCTATTATAAAAGAATAATTAATTGCCAATGCATAGACTTTGGTTATCCATTTGAGGCCTCCTTAATATTATCTAAGATTTAAATAAAAAATGAGAAAATAAATATAATTACATATCAAAATCCATAATTACAACAACACTAGAAAATAATGAAAATTGGGTAAATATTTACTTTGTAATTTTAAATCTCAAATACATTATTTATAAATCTTAATCCTATCTATTATTCAGTTTTGACAAATCTTCACCAAATTCATATTACAATTGGTATCAATTTAAACTTAATTTTGACTACGTATCATTTTTGTTTAATTAACCTAAACTATTTCATCAACACCACATTATCTTATCAATACATTTCTTAATGCTATCTTTAAAATATACATAAATTGATAAATTGAATTTGATAGCTTCACTAAGATATTAGTGTAATTTTCCATTAGACTTTCACCCATACCTCCCAGTCATCTTGGGGAATAACAAGTTTTTAATAATAATAATTTCCATTGATCATTGGATAGTAAATAATTTTTTTTTTATCCAAAGAGAAGTAAACTATGATTATATATAAATCTCATATATTTATTGTTATATTTTTATATTGACAGTTATCTATTCAATAGTGCCTTTAAATTACTATGATCTATTTTAGTATGAGTAAATAATGTAAAAACCTAATATACTTATCATCATAATTCTATATAAATTTTGTTAGTTTGCTCAAAATCTCTTACTTCATATGATACTCTACACCTATAAACATTGAGGCCTGGCATGTAACAGCAGCTAGAAACAAGTATCAGACAAAAGCTACGGTTGAGAGCAATTGTGACAACTCTTACAACAGGATGGTAAAATGATTGTGCAGCGTGAACTGTCTAGTAAAATGCCTCAAAGAAATGTTATCTCAAGGGATGCAATGATTATAGGATATACACAAAAATGGATTTATTGCATAGGGTTCTTATGAACTTCATGGTTGAGAGATGTACATACTTTAATCACATCCAGAACCCCTGTAGTGTTTTCATCTACAGCTGGATGTTATGTGTGCAAGGTTGATCTTCTTGGCAGCATTAGCTATCTGGAGGATTCCCTAAGTTTTATCATTGAGGTTGTTGCAAGTATGAGGTGAACCAGTGTTTTCATTGATGTCAACTTACTCATATTGCATTAGTAAGAAGGTTTGGATGAGTTGTGTGCTGTTCTTATTGAGGAAATCAGTCTCCATCCGGAACAATGAAGAATAGTGAAGAACAGTGATGAGAAGAAGGCAAATGTACTGTAAAGGTTAAGAACCAGAGGATGCGGATTAAAGGGTTTGTAGATATGAGTCTTGAGATGCTTCAGCTAAGATTTCAGAGGTCCGCATGAAGATGTGAAGAAGTTGTGGATGTCTGTGTGGAACTGGTTCTGGCAAGTGTTCAGAGGTGACAGAGGATCACAGAAAGGTCCGGTGAGGTCCAGAATTGTATTATCCTAATCTACGGATTGGAAGGAGTGTTTGGGATGTCCTTGTGATGTGTCATCTGGAGTTGTGTATGATTTTGAGGTTTGGAAGTACCTTTTGCATTGTGACAGTGGCGACAGACTATGTTCTTGAAGTACCGGATGATGAAGAGAAGAATTTCGGTAAGCTGAAGAAGTGCAGATGTTTTTGATGATTCAGGAAAGGTTATGATGATCATTGGATCATATCTAGTTCGTGTTGGCAGTCCGCATTGAAGTTAGAGTTGGATTTGATGTTATGGCTACCAGTTGTTGGTGTTCTTCCTGTAACAGGCCGACCGGATGTTCTACATGCCTTGCAAATGTTATTGTAATGTTTGCTGACTTAGATGATTGTTCCTAAGTCGATGTTTGAGAATTCATTTTGATGTGTGGATTGTGGGGATGAGTGTGGCATAGCGAAGAGAAGTGCGAAAGGCAGAGCAAGGATTTTTAGGCTTAAATGGAACTAATCCGGACATGGTAGAGATGTCATTCTCCAGTTCAAGATTGTGATTCTTATCACTTTGTAGACAGTGTGTCTCCTTGTAGGCAGTGTGCTTCTTTGTGAGCAGTGTGCTCAAGCAGTGAGCCCTAATTGGCATGTGCCATTCATTTTTCTTATTCTTCTAACAGAGAATAATCCTTTGGTTAATCACCCCATGGTTTTTCCCTTAACTGGGTTTTCCACGTCAAAATCTTGGTGTTCAATGTGTTGATGTTTATCTGCTCTTGTGTTTATGCATTATGCTTTCATGGATGGTTAATTGATATGTTGTTAACTAACAAAGAAGAATCAAGTGTTTGAAGAAAGAACAAGTTTTTATACAACTGATTCACCCCCTCTCTTAGTTGTATGCCCTAGATTCAACAATTGGTATTAGAGCCAAGTTCCTCTGAAAGGAGCTTAACTGCTTAAGGAGATCCAGGATGTCATCATACAAGAAAGATAGTCCGAAGTTTGATGGAACTAACTTCACTCTCTGGAAAGGTCGCATGAAATGTCACTTGGAGTGTATGGGAAAAGCATACTTGGCCATGGTCTCAAAACCATATGTACCTCCACAGGGTGGTCCGACAACTCTGAATGAAATCACAGATGCTGAAAACAATCTGCGAACCAAGGAAGCTCTTCTAAGTGCATTGAATGACTCAGATCTCTCAAATGTTATCAACCTATCAACTACATATGAGATCTTGACTAAACTGGAACTTCTGTATGAAGGAGATGAGTTTGTCAAGGGTGCAAGGTTGCAAAGTCTGAAAGGGAAATTTGAAAGATTAAAGATGAGAGAAGATGAAAACATCACTACCTGTATGCCAAGAGTGAATGAGCTGGTATGTGGAATTAGAAATGCTGGTGGAACTCTGGATGAAAATGAGATTGTTTGCAAAATTCTCAGATCCCTTCCTACTGCCTACAAAATCAAGGTTGTTGCCATTGATGAATTCAAAGCCCACACAACTGTCACAAGAGAACAATTGGCTGGCAAACTAGCTGCATTTGAAATGACCGAGTTTGGAGATGATCCTCACAAGACTGAATCTGCTTTCAAAGCTAGTGCCTATGTGAAAGGCAAACAGAGATTTGATCCGGGAGAAAACTCTTCAAGGAAGATGTCATGGTATGATTAAGCAAGAAGAGACATGGAAGAAGAGGAAGCAGAAACAGCTCAACTTGAAGCCCTCATTGCAAAGAGACTGCCAAGAGGATCCAGTAAGTATGAAGGAAAGCTACCCTTTAAGTGTTTCAACTGCAATAAGATTGGTCATTTTGCTTCAAAATGTCTGGAAAGATCTGCAAGGTCTAATACTAATAGACAAAGGTTTCAAAAGAACTTCTATTATGTTCATGAAGAAGATCACAATGAAGGAGTAACAGATGATGAATCAGAACTAGGAAGCAAATCTGAAAATGAATGAGTGTTTATTGCCATCAAGGAAGAAGATTCAATATCCTCTGAATCTGTCAATCACAAGGTTGTGGAAAGAGCTTTGGCTGCTCAAGTGGAAGAAAAGGATGATTGGGTTATTGACAGTGGATGCTCTCACCATATGATTGGTGACAAGAACAAGTTCTTAGATTTGGAAAGGTATGAAGGAGGAATGGTAAAGTTTGGTGACAATTCTGCTGGCAGAATCAGAGGTAGGGGGACTATTTCCTTTGATGGAAAGAGCAAAACAGGTAATGTACTATATGTTGAAGGATTGAAGCACAATCTTCTCAGTGTTGGTCAGTTAGTGGACAAAGGCTATGATCTCCGGTTCAGGAATGGAAAATACAGAATCTTTACAAGCTCCGGAACTGAAATTGCATCCGGTGCTCAAATAAAAGGTAATATCTTTCATCTGGTTGGTTCAAATAAAAGTTGTCTATTTGTTCAAGTCGATTAGAGTTGGTTATGGCATAGAAGAATGTGTCATGTAAATTTTGATAACATCATCAAGATAAGCAATATTCAGGCTGTAAGAGATCTTCCAAAATTGGTGAAACCTACAAATAGTTTGTGCAAAGAATGTCAGCTAGGTAAACAGAGCAGAGCCTCTTTCAAAAGCAAAGATCAGTCCTCTACCGGATTGTTGGAATTAGTACATACTGATCTCTGTGGTCCGACAAGAATCAAGAGTCTGCAAGGTGATAGATATTTCATGTTGCTAATTGATGACCATTCTCAGATGATGTGGGTTACCTTCCTAAAAGAGAAATCAGAAGCCCTTGAGAAGTTCAAAATCTTCAAAGCTATGGTAGAGAATCAAACCGGATTGAAACTAAAATATCTAAGGTCTGATAGAGGTGGTGAATTTACATCCAGTGAGTTCATTGACTTTTGTGAGAAGCAGGGTATAAAGAGACAGTTGTCTGCTCCTAGGACTCCACAGCAGAATGGAGTAGTAGAGAGAAAGAACCGGACCATTCAGGAAGCTGCCAGGACAATGATGTTGGAAGAAAATGTTCCTTAGATGTTTTGGAAAGAAGCTATCAGCACTGCAGTCTACACTCTCAATCGAGTTCAAATCAGAAACAATACCGGTAAGACCCCCTATGAACTTTGGTTTGGCATCACTCCTACTATGAGATATTTTAGAGTATTTGGTAGCAAGTGTTATATTAAAAGAGATGAAGATCTAAGAAAGTTTGATGCTAGAAGTGATGAAGGAATTTTCTTGGGTTACTCCACTCAAAGCAAAGCATACCTGTGTTACAATAAGAGACTGAGGAAGATGACAGAAAGCAATAATGTGAAAGTTGATGAAGGAATTGAGAAGCCCTCGATGTTCTATGAATGTGATGAAGATGATTAGAATGATCCTCTGGTGCAAGAAGCTCCTTCCTCCTCTGAAATTCAGATCCAGACTGATCCGGTAAATCAAAAAGAAGAAGTTTGTCTGAATGAGCCTAATCAAGAATTAGTAGTGCAAGAAACTCCCAAAGTTCCAAGGTATGTAACTCTAAATCACTCTAAAGATCAAATCATAGGTGACAAAAGTAAAGGGGTATAAACAAGAAGAAGAATTACTCAAGATTCAAATGAATACTGTCTGATTTCAAAGATTGAGCCTAAGACAGTAAATGAAGCTTGCAATGATGAAAAATGGACCAAAGCAATGGAGGAAGAATTGATGCAAATTGAGAAAAATCGTACTTGGGATCTTGTTCCCAGACCTAGAGACAGGAATGTGATTGGAACCAAATGGGTCTTCTGGAACAAACTGAATGAAGCTGGTGAAGTAATCAGAAACAAAGCTAGATTGGTCTATAAAGGCTACTCTCAAATAGAAGGAATTGATTTTGAAGAGACCTTTGCTCCTATGGCAAGATTTGAAGCAGTCAGATTATTTTTTGCATTTGCTGCCTTCAAAGACTTCAAGGTATATCAGATGGATGTCAAGTCTGCCTTCCTAAATGGTGATCTGGAAGAAGAAGTTTACATTGAACAACTGGATGGATTTCAATTATCTGATAATGATGATATGGTCTGCAAGTTGAAGAAAGCATTGTATGGATTGAAGCAAGCCCCAAGAGCATGGTATGAAAGGTTGGATAAGCATCTTATGTAGATTGGATTCAACAAAGGCACTGCTGACAGTAACTTATATTTCAAAATTGATCATGAAAACATTTTGATTGTTGAAGTGTTTGTGGATGATATCATTTTTAGAGGAAGAGATAGTATGTGCAAAACTTTTGCAAATCAGATGAAAAGTGAGTTTGAAATGTCTATGCTTGGTGAAATGAATTTCTTCTTGAGTCTGTAAATTACTCAAACAAAGAAAGGGATCTTCATTTCTCAAACCAAATTTGTGAAAGAATTGTTGAGGAAATTTGGTATGGAAGATTCAAAGCCAATGAACACTCCTATGGCAACCAGATGTAAGTTGAGCAAAGATGATGACTCTCCAAAGGCAGATCAGACAAAGTATAGATCAATGATTGGTGGATTGTTGTATCTCACTCAGACTAGACCAGATATAATGCAAGCTGTTGGTCTTGTGGCAAGATTCCAGGTTGATCCTAAAGAATCTCATGTTATGGCAATCAAAAGAATTTTTAGGTACTTGAAAGGAACAGTTGAGTATGGTCTATGGTACCCTAGAGATCTGGATTTCTCTTTTCATGCATATACAGATGTAGATTGGGCAGGAGATATGGACGACCAGAAGAGCACCAGTTGTGGAGCATTCTTTTTGGGGAAGAGATTGGTTTCTTGGCTAAGCAAGAAACAAGATGCAATATCTCTGTCTACAACTGAAGCAGAATACATTACAGTAGTAGGTAGTTGCACTCAAATCTTATGGATGAAGCAGATGCTAAGAGACATTAAAGTTGAATATGAGGAGCCTATCACAATTTTCTGTGATAATTCAAGTGCAATCAATATCTCTAAGAATCCGGTATTGCATTCTAAGACTAAGCACATATCTATCAAGTTTCACTTTTTGAGAGAACAAGTGAACAAGGAAGAAGTCAGATTGGAGTATGTTCCCTCCAAGGATCAGATTGCAGATATCTTTACTAAACCTCTTCCCAAGGACTTTCGAATATCTCTGGGAGAAGTTAGGGGTCATGGCCCCTCCGGTGATGAACTAGGATGCACTGATGTGCATCAGTCCGGTGGATATCACAGTCATATCTTGTGATCCAGATTGATGATGGGGAGCTGCTATTAAGGGGGAGCAGCTGATATGATTCTGATGTATTAGAATTGCAAGTATGAGCCCTTTTCCATTGATGTCAAAGGGGGAGAGAAGACATGTGAAAAACAAGTGGTTGATGATCAAAGGGGGAGTAGTAAAGGAAGAGAAGACATGGGAAAAGTTGTTGTTGATAGGGGGAGCTATGACAGAAAGGAGAAGTTCTTGTATTGATGGTTTTTCACATCATATGTTGCCATCAATGACAAAGGGGGAGATTGTTGCAAGTATGAGGTGAACCAGTGTTGTCATTGATGTCAACTTACTCATATTGCATTAGTAAGAAGGTTTGGATGAGTTGTGTGCTGTTGTTATTGAGGAAATCAGTCTCCATCCGGAACAGTGAAGAACAGTGATGAGAAGAAGGCAAATGTACTATATAGGTTAAGAACCAGAGGATGCGGATTAAAGGGTTTGTAGATATGAGTCTTGAGATGCTTCAGCTAAGATTTCAGAGGTCCGCATGAAGATCTGAAGAAGTTGTGGTTGTCTGTGTGGAACCGGTTTCGGCAAGTGTTCAGAGGTGACAGAGGATCACAGAAAGGTCCGGTGAGGTCCGGAATTGTATTATCCTAATCTGTGGATTGGAAGCAGTGTTTGGGATGTCCTTGTGATGTGTCATCTCAAGTTGTGTATGATTTTGAGGTCTGAAAGTACCTTTTGCATTGTGACAGTGGTGACAGACTGTGTTCTTGAAGTACCGGATGATGAAGAGAAGAATTCCGGTAAGCTGATGAAGTGCGGATGTTTTTGATGATTTAGGAAAGGTTATGATGATCATTGGATCATATCTAGTTCGTGTTGGCAGTCCGCATTGAAGTTAGAGTTGGATTTGATGTTATGGCTACCAGTTGTTGGTGTTCTTCCTATAACAGGCCGACCGGATGTTCTACATGCCTTGCGAATGTTATTGTGATGTTTGCCGACTTAGATGATTGTTCCTAAGTCGATGTCTTGTATAAATAAGTGTTTGAGAATTCATTTTGATGTGTGGATTGTGGGGATGAGTGTGGCATAGCGAAGAGAAGTGCGAAAGGCAGAGCAAGGATTTTTGGGCTTAAATGGAACTGATCCGGACATGGTAGAGATGTCATTCTCTAGTTCAAGATTGTGATTCTTATCACTTTGTTGGGTGAATATTTTGTCGTTAACTCGCTAACGGCAAAATGGGTATATCAGCTGCAGCTATGATGAGACAAAGTCTCTCCTCTCAGCAAGGGGAGGTTCCCTCTAATTGCTTAACCTTTGAAAATCAAACACTTATCAAATTTATGTATGCTAAAAACTATATTTGTGGTGGTTCCATCTCATCTCATTCTCTTTTTTCAGAATAGATGTTTATATTTCTAACTCTTGATATAAAACTTATAAATTATCACAATATCACAGAAACACAAAGTTTTCTGTTACCTCACTCACTACTTGTAACCAGGACTATTTGAAGTAGAATGCAGCCCAAAGTCTTCACTCCTCTTCAATATGATAAAAGTAATTCAAATATAACAACTTGCAGCACAAAGTCCCCAAACTGTTGTATTCTCACAAACATGAACATATAACCCACAACCGATTTGGTAACACAAAGTTTATCAGAATCAAATTAAGAGCGCTCTTTAATCACTTGAAACAAACTCCACACTTCAATTATTATCAAATAAGATTATGATAGCAAGACATAAGAACAAAACTATCACAACACAAATAATCCCAAGACAAAGATTGGAATTGAACTTGCTTTCTTGTATTGATAAATATTTGAATATTGATTTTCAAATAAGCACAAAGTCTTGATTTGCTTTTCAATTCGCCAGAGTTTTCTTGCAATAGACAAAAGATAGTTATTTACAAAAGAGGTCCCCTTTATTTATAGGGAAAGACCTTGAGAAAATCTAGGAAATCTACAACTACTTTGACTTATTCAAAAATAGGAGTCCTTATTGACTTGGGACTTCCTATCTTTTTACATGTAATTACACATTGAAAATGTACATGTAAAAGTGTCCAAAATTGTTTTGAAAGTACATGTGAAAACTAGAAAATAAACTAAGGGAAAAAATCAGCTGATTCAATTTGTGTCACCACTTTTTCTCACGTGGTGATCATACATAGTGAAGGTCGCCTGCATTTCAATGCTATCTGGGTTGAATGTGTTTTTGAAGATCATCCTGGCCCTCACTATGGCGTCCCTTACTGTAGTGATTGACTTGGCATGATTGGTTAACCTGGTTTTCAGATTGTCCAAGGTTAACTGGTTGTCCAAGAGGTTGTCCACATAAGTTATTGAAAACACTTTATCTTCAAATTCTTTTTGGAACATGTCTTCAAATTCCTTGACCATTTCTTCTGCTGACAGAAATTGGTTATCTTGCGATACCAAGTTACAAGGTAGTTCCTCCAACTTATGCAAAAGGTTGACATCATTTTCTTCGCTGATCTCTTTTGCAGCCTCAAGATCCTTGATCAAATTCCTTAGCATACTGCTCCTGTACATCAGAGATTCCTTTGTTTCAGTGTATGAATCCCTGTTAGAAATGGCGCCAATGGATATCAAGGTACTTATTTTCAGCTTCCTCATTTCCACCCACTTATCATGAGTATCCTCTGTGCGCTCAATATCTTGAGAGATGGCATCAATGAGATCGTTGAGTTCTGCCCTTACTTTCCTCATCTTATCCGTTTTCTCAAATACCTCCGTGAGCAAAGAGATTCCCTGGGCTCGCATCCTGTCTAAGTACTCTTCAAGTACTTTTCCTCTGAGGTGAGTCTTTTCTGCCTTCAGAATGACAGGGTCTTCTACAGAAACGGCCTCTGGAGTAACTGCTTCTAAATTCAAAGTGATCTTTCTTACCACTGCAGTCAGTTGTTCTGCCTTTGCCTTATAGTAATCTTTCTTTTCTTTTTCCCTATCAAACTTCTGGATCAGGATGTCCATGGCTGACTGCATATCATTTTTAGCGCTTTCATGGGTGATTTTGCCCAATTCAACCCTAGAAATTGAGTAGTCATTCATATCAAAATTTTCAACAGTTGCATCCTGTGGGGGTTTTGCTATCTCCAAAATTTTATGCCCCTTATCTTCAAGTACCCTTGAAAGGATCTTTGGTTTCTTCGGAGCCTTAGGTTTTGCAGGTACCAGCTTAGTGAAATCAAAATCATCTAGGGAGATGACTTGCTTTTTTCTCTTTGGCGTGTAAGCTGACAACCAAGGTGGAAGCAGAGAAGTATTCACATTGGAGTCCATTCCTACCACTGGTGTCCCTGGAATTGTGCTTGTACTGGTGGTAGAAACAATAGGCGGGGTGTTGGTAAAAACCGCACCTGTTACATTGGCACTTGAAACTTGTTCAGTATGCATCACAAAATGATCAAACATAGACGTGTCTCCAATATCAAAAGATGAAGAAGACAAACTAGGAATTGAATTAGAAGAACGGAGAACATTTTCAAAAGTGCTGTGGGGATTATCAAAGATTATTTTAGGAGGAGAGGGGGATTCAGAGGAAGGAATATTAATAGGGGAAGCAGGCATAGGGGGTGCAACAGGTGTATTATCCTGTGGCGACAAAGCCTCTTCATCTTGTTGATCTAAATTCCTGTCTTCAACCTCCATCTCTTCTATAGCTGGCTCTTCAGTTGCCAGATCTTCAGTCGCTCGCTCTTCGACTTCCATTTCTTTTGGTTCAGGTTCCTCCTCAACAACTTTTGCTTTCTTCGTCACAAATCTGATTTTAGGTTTATGTGTTTTAGAGGATGATGGAGCATCACTCTTATTCTTCGTTCTGTTTTCAACCTTCTTACCAGTCTGCTCTTGAACTTCAGTTTCTGAACCAGTGAGGAATTATTTCAGCGTAATTCCTTTATCTTCCAGCCACTTATTAGTGTTAGCCAATATGGGCTCAAATCTCTTCCTTAATGAAGTCAACTCCTTTTGAGACCATTAGATTGGAGGTAGAGGAGTACTAGCTATCTATTCTGCTTCATACTTGGCATCAACCAATTCGCCATCATCCACAAGGTCTTCTGGAATATCAGCAAGTCCCAGATATTCAATTTGTTCTAGAGACAGCCTGCTATAGTCCAGTTTCCTAATGTCTTCCTCTGTCCTCAAATCTATCCAGACATCTTCCACCATGGGTTCGTGAAACTGTGTTTTCCTCTTGATTTTATCCTTTACGCCCCGGTAATCAAATTTTGGTCTCCTCTTGAATTGCTTCATGGTGACCAACTGCATTTCCGTTTCCATAGCCCTTGCCTTTGCGGTAGTCAACACTGAATATCTGCCGATCTCTATTGGAAATCTGAAGCCAGGCTTCTTGAGTTCCATTTGCTTGTTATGCACGACAATCATCTGTCTGCACAACTCCATCAAGACCAGTCTATCTGAAGGAAACCTAGGAAGCATATAAGGGTAGCCTTGGAAAAAGCCAACCCTCAAGTATGAAAAAGAAGGAAATTGTAAAAATATACAACCAAAGTCATTCACTACTGTCCATGCCTCGTCTGAAATTCTTCTCTGTTCCAGCTGGGGATCAAAAAGACACAAGAATACAGCAAAGAACGCATCATTCACTCTCCTGAAATGGTGAATGGAACCTTTCAGTGTTAGCTGAGAATAATACTGGTATACTGGGACTACTCTCCTATCCCCTTCTGATGATAATCCTGGAAAAATACTCATGGAGGCTGCAATGTATACCAGGTAGGAAGTCATGAAGAACTTGGAGGTAGTGGATACCTTCGTCAATTGATCATGCAAAGCGTTATAGATTTGTTCTCCCCAGAAAATAACTTGCCTGCCCTGGAGTATGACCTTAATGAATGGATACATCCATTCCTGAAATTGTGAAGAGGAAGACAAACCTCTTATCCTGCTGAGGAGGGTAATCAAATCACCAACTTCTTCCACAAAGTCACTTCGAGGAAAGCTACGTGGCCATCTAGACAAACTTGACCTTGCAATCTTCAACCATTTGTTGTTGATTACTTTCTTTGCTTTCTCTGGATTCTTGTCATATTCCTTTTGAGCTTCAACAAAGTCAAGCTTCAACACCTCTGTTGCGGGAGGACACATGAACACCTTGTCAATGAACTCAGGATCCAACCTGATTATCACATTACCATTGGCGTCCACCACAGCTCTGATATCTTTGTTATAGAAATGGGCACATTGAAGGACAAATTCTGTATTGTGAGCCGCCACCGGGAAGGAGGATACCAGATGAATATTACTTTCCACTATCTTCCTCATCATGGCACTGGGGTTGCTTGACTTGGTTCTCTCTACAAACTCAGCCATATCAACATGGCCAATCTCTGTATCTCTAATGTCCTCAACATTAGAGTGGACTGAGGTGATTGGGAAAACACCTTGATATTTGTACTTCATAGCTTTTGCCTTCTTCGGGGACAAGTCAGTCATTTGGATGAACTTTTACCATGAAGAAGTTTGACGTCGAACGGAGCTCCGCAAGAGAAACTGCAACAAAAGTCATGATCATGCAATCAGGGAAAATATGGGCAATCTGGGAAAATTGCATGTTGAGCGATCACGACTATGGGAATGCGCTTGAAAAGGGGCTATAGTGCGAGCTGGCCAAGAATCAGAGGAGAAGCGGGCTCGGGAAAATGAAATTGGAAATTTTCCAGTGTTCGGAAAAATTGAGACATTTTTTGCACGGGCGGCAAAATTCGCCGCCCTTGCATATGGGGGTTTTGTATTATTTGCATCGGCGGCGAATTTTGCCGCCTTTGCATGTGTTGGGAAAATTTGAGTTGGTAAGAGCGGCGGATTTTACCGCTACTACAGGCAAAAAGAATGAAAGGTTTTTATGTCAGGGCAGCGAAAAATGCCGATGCTGCATTTGATGACATTGTAGGTTTATACCTCGGCGGCAAAATTTGCCGACATTACATGGGGTTGAGCGATAACACTTGTATGAGCAGCAAATAATGCCGACGTTGCATATTGGACAACATTTGGTTATCGCTTTCGATGTTCTGTCGGCGAATTTCACCGACAATGCATGAGGGAAGTTCCTTACATGTCCAAGCGGCAAAATTTGCCGACAATGCACATTTGAAAGGTGTGGTGAGGTTCTAGCGACAAACTTAGCCGCTGTTGCATTTGATAATATTTGCAAGTTTAAGTGTAGGGAACGGGATGTTCGCTGCTTCAACACTGGGCAAAGGTCACCATATCCAGGTAAGCTCGGCAAAATATGCCGATGTTACATGAGGGGAATGCAACAAGGGTTTGGGAAATCTAGGGCAATACAATCCCTTGGGTTTTCAGGGTAGAAACCTAGGGCATTCTAAAGACAAAACACTAAAATGACAAAACGAAACAAACAAGACAAAACTTAAAATAAAATGCATCAAAAATCAGAATCAAAAACCTAAACGACGTAAACCTTAATCCGAAGAGAGAGGAAAATGGAAAACACAAGGAGTACATACCCGTTTGGAACTGAAAACCCTATATTCAGTCTTCAACGCAAAATCCGTTGCAGATTTGGAGTATGCAATCAGGCGGTCGAGGAGAGCGTTGGTAAGTCAACTCAAAAGGTTTTCGCATAGGAAATGACAACAATGGGGAGTAATGACGCTTTTTTAAAGGTTGAAATCAGAGTTTAAACGCCTGGCACGAGTGGCCATTAATGGCACTCGACATCGAAATCCTGAAGATCCCGTTCGGGCGGCGATTTCGGCCGCTACGACATTCTAGTTGACAAATGTGCGACGTTGGCAAAAAAGGCTGTCATTACATGTGAGTGACTTCAATGAAAGACATGCGATGGCGGTGAATTTAACCGCTCTCGCACATTTGTGCTTAAAACGATGTAATAGCGGCAAATTTTGCCGACATTACATCAAAACAAAAAACAAACTTAAAATAATATGTAAGAGCGGCAAATTTTGCCGCTCTTGCATATCAAGAGTCAAAATTTACCTAACTTAAAAAATGACTAAAATTAACACCTTAACCAATTTACGACTTGAATATTCTTCGCAAATATTAAGAAATCAATTCAAGGAAATGTCGTAAACAAGTTTTAAAATGTCAAATGACCTCGCACGAGAACAAGAACATCTTTTCTCGATTCGTGATCTTAGAGTGTAGATTCACGAAACGGACAAGTTTCATGGGGTTGTCTACAAAAACGAGCGTTGCTGATTTTGAGAACAACACACTTTGTAGACAGTGTGTCTCCTTGTAGGCAGTGTGCCTCTTTGTGAGCAGTGTGCTTGGGTAGTGAGCCCTAATTGGCATGTGCCATTCATTTTTCTTATTCTTCTAATAGAGAATAATCCTTGGGTTAATCACCCCGTGGTTTTTCCCTTAACCAAGTTTTCCACCTCAAAATCTTGGTGTTCAATGTGTTGATGTTTATCTGCTCTTGTGTTTATGCATTATGCTTTCATGGATGGTTAATTGATATGCTGTTAACTAACAAAGAAGAATCAAGTGTTTGAAGAAAGAACAAGTTTTTATACAACTGATTCACCCCCCTGTTGATAACTGAGAGGGGTGGGGGTGAATCAGTTATCCTAATTATTTCTTCTTTCTGAACTTTCTTATTAATCAATGCAGCATTAATTCAAACAAGCAATCATTACCATGAAATGAAAAACAAATGACACTGTATTTTTGACGTGGAAACCTTGTTAAGGGAGAAAACCACAGGGTGATTAATCCAAAGATTATTCTCTGTTAGAAGAATAAGGAATTACAAAATGGCACTTGCCAATTAGGGCTCACTGCCCGAGCACACTGCTCACAAAGGAGGCACACTGCCTACAAGGAGACACACTGTCTACCAAAGAATGTTATACAATACTTGAACTGATTGGAAGCATCCACATATGCTGGAGTTCAGTTCCGGTTAGGCTTAGTACACTGATCTGTTGCACTTCATCTTTCCTCTTCTCTTTATTCTGCTCTTCTTTCACATACCGGATCTTTCTTACTGCTTCTATTCTACTCTGCTCTTATTTGCATATCACCTCACATAACATACCTTCTCATAACTAAATCCATCCTATATATATATATATATACATATATCCGCACAAGTGATTTCATTATCTTTCTAGTCGGCACCCGGAACAGTCTATCTTCTCACAAACTCTGTTTTGTCGGCTGAATCCTTGCACATCAAGTAATGCGGATCAAGCATATACTTGTAGATATCATTAATCATGTCGGCCAAACATGATTCATGCCTTCACAACCTTTACCATCATCAGTAACACATCTAGAAAATAGTCTGATATTCTGTCAGTTAGTTCTTCCTCTGTTCACACTGTCACTCAAGAATCCGGTACTCAACTATTCATATCTTTTTCCTTGTCCATCACCGGAGGCTAAATCCTTGGAATATACCACTCAAGGTAGTCCTCTTGACTTCCCCAGATCCGCACTACACCAAGATACTTCCTCTAAGAGATCCGGACCTGTCTGTCGGACCTTGCCACATGCTCTGTTCTTGTTCACCGGACCACAATAATCTTCATTCTGACTTCCGGTAGAGACAGACCATGACTTGCGGATATGTGGGATGACCTTTGTTTCCATCAATGACAACAACCATGAATCCATATAGTGTCTCTTGCCAACAATCTCCCCCTTTGGCATTGATGGCAACACTTAGTGAAAAATGACTAAGTGTTTACACTATGCTCCCCCTTGGCTGATGCTCTGTCTTTACATACATTTTCCAGAGCTCCCCCTTAGTTGGATTCCTCATTTTTCACTGCTCCTTACTCCCCCTTTGACATCAATGGCAAAGGGTAGGGTCCGCACACCAAAATTTTCAAGAATTTTACTATACTTGGTTGTATATTACATATTCACAAAAACTGAAGAATGTCTGCAAATGATCTCTTCAATTGGATGAGTTCTGTAGCCCAACTTTGCTTCATTCTATCCAAAATTGAAATGTGACCACTCAACAAAAATGCAAAAGCTTCTGCTCTCTTAAGATCTATCAGATCATTGGTTTGGGCGGTAGTCTTAGCATCACTTATGGCCTCATGCATGGTCTCTAACTTAGGGATAATAATCCTTCTAAGTTCTCCCATCCAGTTAATTATATTCTTCCTTTCCTTTTCAAAGTTCTTTATTGCATTTGTGATTGCAATAGTTTGACATTCTTGATTTACTATGGAGGAAGAGAGAGGATCAAAACTTTGAGACAAACTCAGTAGTTTGTCATGTTCCTCTTTTATTTTCTTCTCAATTTCTACTGTTGCTTTTGACCAAGAGATACAAAATTTGTAAATGTCACCGCCATCCTTAAGAGCATTTTCTAAGCTCTTTATTCCAATACTCATATTTCTCCTATCATTAGAGATTAATCCTAGTACCTCTGAGAATCTCTTATCCAAAAACTCCTTCCGAACCTTTTCTTCAACTGATTTTTCTAGAGAATCAAAATGTGTACCAACACTGTTGACTAAGGTTTTGAGATTACCGGAAGAGGAGGCTGTGGGATCTTTCTGGACCGATGGCATAATCTTTTCAAGCACTCCGGAAGCAGCTTCTATCAACTCATAGTCTTCCATATGAGACTTTAGGAGTTTTTCATTTGCCTTAGCATTTGCAAATGAAGCTATCTTCATTGTCTGTACCGGAGAGAGGGAATCAAAATTGAATGGACCTTGTAGAAGCTCCGGTTCATCAATCTCTATTGTTTCTTTGCTCAGAAATTTTTGGACAGTTTGTGTAGTGTCTCTTGCCGGAGACAGATGTTTCTTCTCTTCTGCAGTCTTGGAGCTGTCCTTTGGAGTTTTCTCTCCTTCTACATTCTTACCACTATCAGTTGTGGTTTTCTCTGTGTTAGGTCTCAGAAATGCAGGTTGTCAATCCTAAGGGGATGCCAAGCTCTATGTTTAGATTGGCAACATTTCTGAACTAACTTGACGAAATCAACCTTCAAGGTTAGTTGATTTCCTTCGCTTTAGGTCCTGCTACACCTAGGTGGGTAAACCTTGGAAAATTAAACCAGATTGAATGTGAATGTGTGGACTAACTAAATCTATCTACAATGGCACAAGATGTAGGATAGATGAAAATGCTTGCTAACTGACTTTAGGTTTAATGTCTAATGAGTAATTGGTAGAAATTGTATAAGTAGTATCAAGGTAAAAGGTTTTAAGTAAAGTAAGACTAGTGCCTTGTTGGGTAACAGAGTCAGTTTGAAGGACCAGGACTAATGGTTTCCTAATGGTAATAATTCTAGTCGTTTGGCACAGTTTTAGTTTATAGCTTGTATAAACGTGCAAGTAAATGACTGACAGACTCTTCTTGATAATCCAACCAAATAAAATCAAATATCTTATAACTCACCAGAAGGTACTTTAATCCTTACTTGAAGGAACCAAATGAAATGAATAGACAAGATTAACAGATAATATTTACTGGAGACAGAATGGCAATCTAATTGTATGGCCCTACTTAGTAATCCAAGCTTAATACTTCCAGGCTACTGTAATTAAATCAGAAGGGTTTAATTCCTCAAATGGATACCAACCTATTTAATCACACAGATACAGCAAATGTGTATTGACAGATCAAATATATACTTGATATGTTTAATCTGAATATCAAGGAAATGCAGAAATGGAGACAGCCACACAACTGAATAATCTTAACAAACAACTGATACCAAAGTAGAACCACTAAATCAGAGAACTTCAAACTTCTTCTTCAAATAAAATATGCAACATAGTCATTTTGAAACATTGTATATATGATGTATCTGAAAAATATTCTACTGTTGATGATCTCTCAGCATCGATTGTTTGGACTTATATAGATATTTCTATGAAGAGTCATAACTCTTCAATAAGTCTTTTGGGAACTTTAACAAACATTAACAATTATAACATAATTATGATTAGGCTCTATTTAGCCACAAGTAGACTTTTGCCAAGTAATCCAAGTAATCCTGCTCACAATGAGAATCAGTAAGGTGAACAGCACTTCTGGTAATTATGTCAAGTGTAATCATGCTCTCCAATTGTTTGCAAACTTCTTTAGAGGCAGAAGCTTTGTCTTTCAGAGCTCCTGTGGCTTTGTGTAATATACTTTGACAATCAATAATCCATTCTTCCTTGCTCTTTACCTCTCCATTATTTTTAAATATCCTGGGCACTCCTGCGTTTGAGGCATCATTTCCTTCCTTAGCATCAGCTTTAAGTTTGTCATAGTAATTTTGATGTTGTTTGAGAAATGTTTTTGCATCAGAGATATCTGTGCTATCAGCAGTGCTTCTGTTTTGTATCTCAGTCAATTTATCTCGTATTCTCTTTTCAAGTCTTTCATGTTCTTGAACTGCTTTATGATTCTCTGAGAAGTTATCCAAAACCTGGTTTAACCACCGCACCATGTTTGCATACCTGCTCTGCAGTATTGTAACAAATGCATCCATCTAAATTTGGGTTGCCTGATCAGGGGATAACACTTGAATGCCCTGTGAGCTCTCACCTTGAGTTATTCTTTTTGTGGACTGGCCAAAAGCACTCTTAACAGCATCCTTCAAGTAATCATTCTCTTTTGTCAGTCTTTCACAGTTCAATTTGTATGCATCTCTTTCTTTGATCAACATTTGAGCTTGCGCTTTATTCAATTTTGCAACATTGATACCAATGTCTGCTGTAATTATAGGGTCAGTTTCCCCTGCTTTCAAAGTCATAACGTGGCCAAAAGTCTTTTCAGTATCAATGATGGTCATCTTCTTATGGGGAGGGTATAACGCCCATATCATCAAGGAATTTTCATCATTGTTATACCTTGTTCCCATATATACTTCATTAACTCCTTCTGGAGTAAGTTTATACTTATCATCTGTGTTGTTTAGAAAACTGTCAAAAACCAAAGCAGAATTTAAATCCAGACCAGGAAAAATCATGACCCCTGCATCTTTAAGTAACTATCTACCCTTGCTAGGTGTCATGTCTTGCATCTCTTTATCTATTGTTTCCTTCAGCATGTCTAATAGTTGTTTTTCATTATCAGCAGAGACATCATCTACTGATTCTCTGATTTCTTTCCCTTTGTATTTATACAAAAATGATTTAAATTCCTTTGATTGAATAAACTTATCATCTGAAATGAAAGAATCATAGGCTGTTTGACGTGGATCCTCATCAGCAGACCCCTCCTCATCATGTAGTACGACAGGAGGCTGATATTGTTGCATTTTCCTCTTGGACATCTCTACCTTTTTATCTGGTGGCTGTTCTTGCCCTGTCAATTCTTCATCTTCAGAGGATACAACCTCAATTTCTGCTAACTACTTTTTCTTTTCATCTAGATCCCTGTTATATTTTTCTACCACCAATTCAACTTCTGCTTCTTCTAAATTTCTAATGACATCATCATGTGGATAATGTATGTGCATGTATCCACTGAGATTCTGTTTTCTTCTTGCAGAATCAATAAAGCCTTCAGGGTCAAATCCTTTTCTTATCTCAGCAGTCATCATGTTATAATGCATCAATTTATCCATAATGAGATTGTAACCTTCTTTTGAAACTACAGTAAAATCTCCAAAACATAAGGTGCTGGGCATAAACGATTGTTTGTCATGTGAACTCAAATGCATCACATTTGAACAATGCATTTGCCTGATTATCTCCAGATATGCAAGCCTGTCAGGGATAGTCTTGGGCAATATGAATGGGGCATCTTCAAAACCATAAACTCTGATCATAGTAGCATCCTCAAAGCAATGCCAATCTCCCCAATTATGAGTGACAGTAGGGGGGCTACCAAAATCTTTTGGTCTAAGGAATCTTTTTATTTTAGTTGAAATTGAATATTCACAGGGGTGATTAAAATACCTATACAGTACTTTTACACAATGCTCTTCAAATTGAGCATAGCTGGAATGGGCATATCTACTATCCCAAATTCTGGTCCACAGTTGTACAGGTATCTTTTCCCCTTTCTTATCTGCAGCAACAACTTGAAACTCAGTTGGCCATAACCCTACCTCCTGGCCATAATATAACACCATGTGCATAAGCATTGAGTAATGCTCAAAAGAGCATGCTGGAGCACTGTTTTTTATTGCAGATAGACCAGAGTCCATTCTATTAGCAATATAGGAAGCATAATCAAATTGCCTTGCATTATGACACTGAATGTTAGAGGCTATGACCATCAGAGGAATAGTCATGAACTCAGGGACCTCTGAACCCAGGATTTGGCCTACAGAGTAATAGGTATATTGTATATATGGTTCAAATATGGCTACATGAAAGGGAGGGCCATCATTTTCAGTTAAGGGCATCACTTCTCCTTCAATCCTGGGCCTATGAATGGGCAACCTCCATCCATTGTAAGTTGTGTCCATTCTCCAATACTCCTTATCCAGATCTTCATAAATGATAGGGACAGTGCATAAATCATCTAAATCAAAAACCTCACAAATAGCATTTTTTGACAAATGCACAATTGGTTCTCCCTATGGGTTGCAGATGGCTTTCAGGTTTGAATTATAATGTCTGGCAAGTAATTGAAGGAGTTCCACATTCAGGAATACATTGGGTACAACCAGTTTTCCTAAATTCATGTGCCATGGGTTTGACACAGGAGCATTCCTAAACCTTCTATTGTAGTGGAATCTGAAAAGTTCATATCCCTGAATTGGGGTCCAGATATCTCCCAGGCGTTTGTGTTTATCTTCTAATTTCTCCACTTCTGCCCTGAGTTGGGCAGACCTTCTGGCCTTGGGAGTTGACCCAGGTAATTGGTCAATTAGGTCCTGGTTCAGTTTTCTTTCTTTTACTCTCTCCTCAGGGGTTTGTTCAGTTTTTTGTTTCTTGGGCTTACTGGTTTCCCCTTGTAACTTTCTGCCTTTTCCCTTCCCCGGAGTTTCCATTTTAAAACTTTGGCAGAGAATTTAAATACAGGCTATACAGTGGTTTGTGTATATGTACCTGTCGTTCGGTGGCTGGAATTGGAATCCTCTGCTTTGCCTTAAGAGTTCTTCTGTATTCTCTTCTCAGACGATTTTTTGCAACTATAATGATCATAGAAATTTCGTAGCCATTTGTATTTAATTATCTAATCAATTCAATGTTCATCGCTGTGAAATGTCACATCGCCATAACTCCTCTTATTGGCGTGAATTTTGAAATGTCTGGGCGATCTTAATGCTTTTATGGCGCGAACAATCAATCGGCGTGACCCATTATTTGTATTCCCGACGCTATGTAATGTCATATCTTCAAGTGGGCACGACCATCGACATGACTTCCTTCATCGCCATATGATTTAGATTTCACTCTGACGTAATGAGTCTTACCGATATGATTTGTTTATCGGGATGATTAATACTATCGGGATAACATAATTATGTTTCCCCGACTCTTGTTGTCCCACCGATAGTCATATTGCTTTGGATCGGAATGACTATTTTAATGTCTTGCCGCTAGAGTATACCCATCGGAATGAAACACACTATCGGGATAGCTTTCAAAAGATAACCCGATCCGAATCATCTCACCGATGGTTATTTCATATTCTTTATCGGGCAGAGTACGTTAGAGTATCACCGATACCTTTTTATCGCCGTGACTTGTGAATCGGCGAGACTTAATTCCTTTGTCCCGATATGTTGAGTCATCCCGATAGATTTTGTATTGCTATGAGTCTCACCGAAGACCCTCTTTTCGCCAAGACATTGAGTATCGGAGACCTATTTGTTTCTCATCCTGATAACTTATTTCTTGCCGATGGCTATTTGTTTCATTGCCCCCGCAAGATGTTCGGTGAAACTGTTGCCGAAATACTTCATCGGTATGATATATACCGTCGGGGCAGCTTTCGAAGGATCCTCCGATAGTTATTAGTCACACCGATCGATATGACTACTTGGTTATCTTGCCGATGTAAGGTCATCGGTATTACTTACTCCATCGGTAACTTCTATAAATCTCTTTCCGATCTCTATTCTTGTGCCGATGGTTATTTTCAAATGATTCCTTATGTATCGGTGTAAGTAATACAACATCTTGCCGATAGATTGACCTTGAAGAAATTTAGCACTGCTCATCTATAGACACCTTGTGAGATGAATTAAATTTTTATTATGATTTTTTGGGATATTTTTTAGGATTTTTGTTCAAATATGGAGTGAGAGGACAATAAAATTTTTAAATTTTTACTGTCCTAACACTCTGTTGGAGTCTTCTCTTTCTCTGCAACCTTGGTATTGTCAACTTCTTTTTCTTTTACCGATGCTTCTTTCTCCTATAATTTCTCTTCTTCTTTGGATCCGAAAACTGTAGGGGAAACTGGAGGAGAAATGTTGGTTTGTTCAGGGCCCATCTCTTCTATTGCTTTCTTAGAAGTTTCTTCTGCAACACTTGTGGATGAGGGAACAGTACCCAAGTCCTCTACAACAGGAAGATTAAACCTTTTGAAGGCCTTCCGGAGGATCTCTTCTGTATCCATGGCCACCTTGTCAGTCTCACCAAGCATGAGTTGATTCATCCTTGCTTTACTCCTGAACTCATCTTTGCAGTCTTTGAATATTATGTTCATTGTCTTGGGATCAATTTGAGGATATAGCTGAATAGCTATCTGCTCCTGGATCTCAAGATCTTTTGCCTGGGCATTGTTCTTTCTTATTTCTAACTCCTTTTCTAGGCTTTTAGGAATTAGAGATATAATCTCAATGAAATCCTTATTGTATATGTTCAGATACCTGATTGTGGCTTCCTGCAGGATATTTTGGTCAGCCTCATTGTAGTCATCATAGAATTTGGCCATTGGTTGAAGGTTTCCATCCACAGTGACTGATTTGATTACACTCTCTAGAGACAGGGTGGGCTTTTCAACAAATTCCTATGCCATTTCTTCCTTGTCTTGGCCTATGGAGGGTTTACCGGATCCTTTCTTCTTCTGCTTCTTTATTTCCTTTACCCCCTCATCTGATTCGGTTTCCTCTTCATCTTTCTGACTTGTATAAGCCCTTGTGGCTTTTATTTTAGACCTTTTCTCTCCTTTACCGGATGTCTGACCTTCCGGTTTTGATGTTTTTGAGCTTTTGGTTGTGACAGGTGTAGATCCTTTTGATGATCTGGTCTGGGTTGAGGTTTCCACTGGAGTACTTTTCTTGCTTTTCTTTTCTGCCTCTTTCTTCTCTTCCTCAGACTTTCGCCTCTTTTCTCGGTTGGCATCAAGTGCCTCCTTTGGGATGCCTAGGCCTTGAGCAATATGCTCTACTTCTTTTCTCACCTTCCTCTTTATCTCAAGTTCTCTGAGTTCCACGTGGATCTTCACACTCAGCTCCTCAAAGGTTCCAAACCTTTCTACCTTTGGATCTTTGGGATGACTAAGCATGTGTTGAACATGCAGTTCCACAATTTGTTCATCAACCTCATACCCCATGGGCATGATCCAGACTATCCTTGGCTCTACTGCCTCCATTAAGCACTGATCTGTTTCTACCATAAAGCATACTGTGTCTTTGTACTTCTCAATAAGAGACTGGGGAATTCTTTCTCTTGCTTGCATCATGCTCTGAAAGTTCTTGAAATATCCCCACAGGGCTGTATTTCTTGCTTTAGCATCTCTAAATCCATGCAAATAATCTCTGATTTGGATGGCAACTGGTCTGTCATTCTGCCATATCCATCCACTAGATCTGGGAAGCTCATTCATGTAATAAAAGAATAGACAAAGGATCAAACTACCATACTTGAAGGAGTTCTTATTGTCCTTCTTAATCTTCTGCAGATTTTCCAAAAGTTGGTTTAGAAGAAGCTCACACAAATCATAGTCTGCATTCTCTTTTAGCATTTGATATGCTGTGTAAATTGCAGTTCCTGGCACTGAATTTTCCCTACTGGAGTGATAAATCTTGTAACCAATTATTATAGATGCAAATTTGACATTCGGTTCAGTGATGTCTTCAATTGTCATAGCTCTCTTATCAAATTTTGATCCGATTGCAACACTAACTATCTGATTTTTGATAGACTTGAGGATAGGTATTCCACCGGATGAGTGCAGACCGGTTACAGCCCTAATTGCATCTTTGGTGATCTTAAAAGGCTTGTTCAACCATAGGAAATTGTCATGCACTCTGCTCAGTACATACCGGACCCATTCATCTTCAAAACAGGGGAAATGAATGCACTGTGCAAAGTGCTTATCCCGGATGGCTTTATACTGAGGTTTAATCTCAAAGGAATCATCTATCAATTGTTTATGATAGATATCCATCAATTTTGATTCTCCAAATTCTTCAATATTCGCATGTATGTAAACCCTAATGTCCTCCGTATGCAATACACCATGCGGAACACTAAAGAAGGCTCCTAGGGGATCTACCTCCAAAGATTTGTATGGATGTTTCTTGAATGTGGGGCGAGGTCTATCAGAGATCTTAACTATATTCGGAGTAGCCATTTTTCAAAAGATTTGCGGTGAGATATTGAAGATAGAAAATACCTTATGCGCCTTTGGTTGCACGGAGTTGGTTTGATTGATTTCTGGATGTAATAACTTCTGTGAGTGATCTTTGATAAACTTGATGAATTTTGTTGCAGAGCTCCACTTTTCATTTCTTCTTGAGTGTAGAATGAACAAGTGATTAATGAGAAATCCCTTATATTGCTCCGCAAACCCTAATATCTGATTGCAATAAATGCTCGACCTACATTATTCCAGTTTGCCTTATTCAGATGACTTGAAGAACCGGATCAGTCTTGATCTATGAACATCATGCGGATCTTCCAACCATGAACAAATCAAGATGACACATCACAAGGACATCCCAAATACTCTGTCCAATCCACAGAATAAGACAATGCACTTCCGGATCTCTCTGAACCTTTTTGTAATCCTCTGTCATTCCGGAGCATTTCCCAGAACAGGTTCTACATGATCGATCACAACTTCTTCACATCTTCATGCGGACCTCTGAAATCTTAGCTGGATCATCTCAAGACTCATATCTACAAACCCTTTACTCCGCATCATGTGCCTAATCCGGCACCACGTGATTGGCTGGGGGAACAGGGTTTTCTTTGTGTCTCCCCCTGAGCCAGAGCTCATTTCTTAATTTCCGGAAGGAATATCAGCACCAGAGTCTGGTGCGGATCCAACCTCTACCTTCTCTAAACTTTTCTTCACCCAAATCTTGTTCATCTCATTCCTAACTTCATCCGCATTCATCTTTTGTTTACCCTTGTCTTGATTCTGATTATATACCGGACCTCTTTTGTCCTGATTCTTGCTTCTGCAGACTTTTGCATTATGACCGGACCTATTACAGATTTGGCAAACAACATTTCTTTGCATATTTGACTGATAACCTCTTGATCTGCATTGATTAGCCATATGACCTACTCTATTGCATGTAAAGCATCTACCATTGAATGATTTGTTCATTTGCATATTTCTGCATTCACGAGACTTATGTCCATACCTTTTGCAGTTAAAGCATTGTCCGGAGAAGGATGAATTAGTCTGATTCATTCTCTTTCGGCACTGATTAGCTTTGTGACCAAAGTGATTGTAGCTGTGGCAGTATCCATTGAAGGATGGATATCTTTGAGCATTGGGTTGTCTTACCGGAGGTCTTCTAGGCCTGTTCCTTGGATTTTCTGATCCAAAATTCTTCTGATCGGATCCGGAGCTTTCTCCTTTCTCATATCCCAAACCACACTTGTCATCTACCCTCTTTTGACTTCCAAGAAGAACTTCAAGTTGAGCAGAACTTATCTTGAATTTCTCTTTATATTCATTTGTTGTTTGAAGATCCCTTTTGAGAGAGACAATTTGATCCTCAAGTTTTTCTTCATTATCTTTAGCATCTTCAAGATCAGATTCAAGATGTCTGATAATCCTATCCATCTGGTGGCAATCTTCTGATTTCTCTTTGAGAGATTGTCTTAGATTGTCTTCAGTTTTTCTTTTCTCTTCAATCTCTTGAGTAAACTTTATAACTCCTGATTCCATTTCATGTCTTACCATAATGACTTCTTTTGATAACTTTTCACATACCTTGGTTTTCTCAGTCAGCTCTTCATTTGCATTACTTTCTTCACTTTGTCTTGCCAATTGCTGGAGCAGCTCCTTTCTCTTTTTCATAGAGAGACTTAATTTATCTTTTAGTTCTCTCATGAATTCATCAACCTATTTGAGTCTTTCCTTTAATTCATTGACTTCAGAGTTTGACTGTTCAAGATCCTCAAGGGCAGTCTTGAGTTGCTCCCTTAAACCATATGCATCCATTTAAGCTCCCAGATCTTCCTCAAGCTGTTAGGCTCTTATTAGGAGGAACTTGGCTCTGATACCAATTGTTGATAACTGAGAGGGGGGGTGAATCAGTTATCCTAATTATTTCTGCTTTCTGAACTTTCTTATTAATCAATGCAGCATTAATTCAAACAAGCAATCATTACCATGAAATGAAAAACACATGACACAGTATTTTTGATGTGGAAACCTTGTTAAGGGAGAAAACCACGGGGTGATTAACCCAAAGATTATTCTCTGTTAGAAGAATAAGGAATTACAAAATGGCACTTGCCAATTAGGGCTCACTGCCTGAGCACACTGCTCACAAAGGAGGCACACTGCCTACAAGGAGACACACTGTCTACAAAAGAATGTTATACAATACTTGAACTAATTAGAAGCATCCATATATGCTGGAGTTCAGTTCCGGTTAGGCTCAGTACACTGATCTGCTGCACTTCATCTTTCCTCTTCTCTTTATTCTGCTCTTCTTTCACATACCAGATCTTTCTTATTGCTTCTGTTCTACTCTGCTCTTATTCGCATATCACCTCACATAACATACCTTCTCATAACTAAATCCATCCTATATATATCCGCACAAGTGATTTCATTATCTTTCTAGTCGGCACCCGGAACAGTCTATCTTCTCACAAACTCTGTTCTGTTGGCTGAATCCTTGCACATCAAGTAATGCGGATCAAGCATATACTTGTAGATATCATTAATCATGTCGGCCAAACATGATTCATGCCTTCACAACCTTTACCATCATCAGTAACACATCTGAAAAATAGTCTGATGTTCTGTCAGTCAGTTCTTCCTCTGTTCACACTATCACTCAGGAATCCGGTACTCAACTATTCATATCTTTTTCCTTGTCCATCACTGGAGGCTAAATCCTTGGAATATACCACTCAAGGTAGTCCTCTTGACTTCCCCAGATCCGCACTGCACCAAGATATTTCGTCTGAGAGATCCGGACCTATCTGTCGGACCTTGCCACATGCTCTGTTCTTATTCACTGGACCACAATAATCTTCATTCTGACTTCCGGTAGAGACACACCATGACTTGCGGATATGTGGGATGACCTTTGTTGCCATCAATGACAACAACCATGAATCCATATAGTGTCTCTTGCCAACACCCCCCCTCTCAATTGTATGCCCTAGATTCAACAGAGGTACCTATAAATATGTGCCGGTTGTATGGATGCACTTTCTTGATGACCGTAGCTCACATAAGAATTGGGGCTTGGGCAGAGGACTAAAACTAAAGAGCCTTTGCCACTATTAGAGCAATCCTCGTTACAAAGTCTTTCTTGTAATTTTATGTTTGATAAGAATTCTACCGCTTCTAGATCCGGGTCAGTTTGTGATGACTCTAGAGAAGTCAGTCTTGGTGAAACGTCTATTTTGGATCTACAGAAAACAAGGAACCAGCTAGGTTGAAGTTACAAAAGACAAGGAACTATTTGAAGAAGTAGCCACAGATTGAAACTCACAATCTCAATGGTTTGATAGGATTGAGGGATGATGTATGGAGTTTGTACATTATGAAATGAACATGCAATTACATTGAATATAATTTTGGTTACATCTTTGATACAGATTAATTGTAATACTATATCATTTTCGTAGTGTTCTAATTAGGGCTTTAATCGCTAGATGCGGCCATGATGTGACTATTGGCTTTGTATTCCTAATTCTTTCTTGGCATAAGAATATTTACAATGACGCAACATTTTGGTTTCAATCTTAAAATATTTCACAATTTCTGTTCTTCTCTCAAATATCTAAGCAGAAGTGGACAGGTATGATACCAGATCTGCAAACTGGATAACAATCGCCTCATGAAGATGTAACCTCTTGGAACGCAATGGTTGTGGAATATGCACAAAATGGAATTTTGTTTGGAAAGGTTTTAGAATTGATTAAGTAATGCATCAAATAGGCTCCGACAGATACAACAGCTTTGCCTGGGTTCTTCGCTCATGCAGCCAGACAGATCTAAAAATAAACTTCATTCTTATCTGCAACCCTTATTGCACTACCCTACAATTGGTCTTCATGCAAGTTTGCCTTCCGTCATTTGAGGACACCCTAAACCTTGTTATTAAAATATCATTTAAACCTATGGGGAATTACCTTTTCAGATCATCCAGGAATACAGCTAAAATAATGTGTTGAAAGACATAAGAAACTTTCAAGCAAATGCTACAAACCAAAATTGTAGATGTGATGATAGCATATTGATTTATTGATGAATGCAATACAAGATGCCCTTCGATTGATTACAGATGACGTCAATGGTTGGCCGTTGCCACCTTAGGCTAATTGGCTTCTCGTACTTGATCTCGTGCTTCTCGATGAATCCCTAGCAACTAGTTATTCTAAGTGCAAATATGAAGCAACAGTCGACTCTCCTTTCTCTCTGTTAAAGTTTACATACACACAGCCTTTACAATGGCTGTTTGGAACCGAAACTCTTTCAACTTCAATACCCCCCCAGCAGAGAAGCAATCTCCGACAGAAATAGGAGAAGCAGTTGTAAACTAATTGTAAGTTACTTTGCAGTTTCGTAAGTTACTTGGTAACTTCCAACATGTTCTGGTTACTTGGAGGCCACGTGGTGTGGTGAGTGGGCTTCACCGCCCTAACAATGTGCACATGATCCAAAGCAACAACCATGCTTTCATTAACAATAATCATTAAAATATTATTTATTTATTATTTTAATGTGATCTTTTAAATTTATTACATCAAAATTTATAATTGTTTATACATATTTATTTATGTATATTATTTCCATCTTGATTTTATTCATTTACAACTTATAATTTATTATTTTATTTATTCATTTATCAAATTTATTTAGTTTCATATTAATTTTACTAATTATAAACAATTACATTGTTTATAATTAGTAAACGACACATTATTTCCCCTTAAAAGTTTTTATTTACTCTAGCTTGAGATTATCTTTGTTTTAATGAAACACTAACCCAAACTATAATCAAACATTTCTAATTGAATAATCCAACCTACAAAATGATACCTGACCACCCAGCAAGGCCACAAGACAAGACGACAACAAAGAAACAAATAGTCCAACTGACAGTGACGACTGGACAAGATATAGAGTACTCATCCTCTTCAAGGATGTTGACTAGGTAGGGAACCT
This sequence comes from Cunninghamia lanceolata, assembly GCA_027924645.1. Lineage (NCBI taxonomy): Eukaryota > Viridiplantae > Streptophyta > Pinopsida > Cupressales > Cupressaceae > Cunninghamia > Cunninghamia lanceolata. The sequence continues at coordinate 18,319,262 of BSBN01000049.1, forward strand.
TATGCTAACTCTGATCAACAATTCCATTGGCTAGGGCACACTCAGACCTGCTAGTTCAAGTGGAGTCGATGCCCAGTACCTGCATCCTGCAGCAAACTACACAGTCAACCATGAAAATATATATCATCATACTGTCATACAGTGAACAGAATTCGTAGTGTGGCAGGGTACTCGAACAAGAGTAATGCGACACTGTTCCGTTCACATAAACACATCAATAAATAACTACATTACATATAATCTTCTAGTGCTTTTCAACAAGATAAAATAATCAATTACAAAATGATCTAATACCTGCAGTCATCAATGGTAACATCATAACCATGATCAAATAACACATTGAACTCAAAATTAAATTAATCTATAACATCCGATATGTTTATCAAACTGTGAAGGCATAAATTACCAATGATCAAGCATCATCCTAACATAGATCCACAATCAGCTAGCATATTAACAAAGAGTCCATCATCCAATAGAGTGTCATAATGTCCAGTCCTACTAGGATAACTATCAGTCCGACAGAAGGCAAGGTGAGGGGCACTACAGCTCCTTCCAAAAGAGACATTTGAGTATCTCAGGAAAAAATTGGGAGTGATAACACTCTCATCTAGTCAGTAAAATCTTATGAAGAAGCATGGATTCATGGGGAGCTAATCATTGCATTATCTTTGAGCTCCATGGAGAAGACAATTCGGAGATAGATCAGCTGATGAAGATTTTTTAGAGGTACAAAAAAGGGAAGAATAATGTCCTTGATGTCAAGAGGAAGTATTACACAAAGGGGGAGCTTTACAGATAGGGGAAGCATCATAGACAGGAGGCCGAATAACATCATGAAGGAAAGAGGTATGTTACATTCCTTTACCATTGATGTCAAAGGGGGAGAGATTTCAAAAGATTGTTGAAATTGAAATCAATTCAGGAAGAGGTACAGGAAAAGGGGAGCAGTGCAGAAAGTGAACATTCACAAAGATCATTTCTTTTTGGTTGCCATCAATGACAAAGGGGGAGATTGTTAGAAATTTTGTTGTCATTGATGTCAAAGGGATCACAGTTGTGCTTGTTCATTGATGCAAAGTAAAATTTGTCATTGATTGATATCATAGAAGAATTTTTGATGATTCAAAAAATTACTAAGGCATGAATGATTTCAGCCTTTAGTCGGCAAATCGCGAGGTTCGCGAACTCACAATTTCACCAAGAGCTAGTTTTCCCGATAGCAAGTTTGTTGACTGAAGATTTTTCCGATAGGAGAAAGAATGGTTCATATGTCACTTGGTTTTCCGATTGATCATTTTTATGACAAGGGAAAGTTGGTTCGTGGTTCCTTAAGTTCGTCGATAGGAAATTTTTTTGATAAGGGAAAGATGGTTTGTATGCCACTCAATTTGTCGATGGGTGATTTTCCTTATTCACCGATAAAAAGGCCTATGAAGAATGGTTTGTAGTTCTACAACTTTGATGATAGATTAAATACTTAAACAACTCTAGAAATGCCAACTCTAGGAAGATCTCGATAGTTTAGGCCCTCTTATCTATGGCATATTCCAAGAGAAATAGTTATATTCAGAACATAACATGTAAAACATGCTCAATAGAGCAACTACACAACACAAAGCCCTAGCTAAGACATTCCCAAGTGTACCCTATACCCTACATTGGACACACCCTCTGTCACTTCTCCAATGCCCATAACCCACCAAACCACCACCTTTCTTGAGTGATCTACATACCTATTCCAAATCTCGTATAAATGATTTATATAAGGGATGATTTTCAAACAGTCACAATTAACATTAAAAATTAATTCTTTTCTTTAGTGATTATCACTTATTTATATTACATTTTTTGAAAGATAATTAAATAGAAATGGCATAAATTTTTTCTACCCCTTTTAATCTTAAGGGTTTTTACATGACTTTTACTTTTATCTCTATTTTAATCAAAAAGATAAATAACATTTTTTTTCACTTTAGAAAAAGTTGTTACAGTTGGCTATGATTAGAGCCACCCAGGATTTAGGACTTCATGAAAGCACATGAGAGATCAAATGAGAGAATAATTCTATTTTATCAATGAATGCAAAAGATCGCTACAAGATTGTTATTAGATTGTTATTACAATGTACATGACATGCCTTGCTTATAAAGACAAGGATGAGAGCTAAGATGTAGTCATGTGACAAGTATCTTAATCCTATAACATGTGACAACTATAGGATAAGATGCCAACTATCAACAACTATCAACAACTAGACACAACTAGAAATATCTAGTAGACTCACTAAGTCAACTTAACATGTGAATTATGTGTGATGTGTGAATATTATTTAACTAATAAATAGTTAAATAATATGAATTATTCACACAAGGGTAAACCGGATAGGTAACAACCATGTTCACACCAACAACCCCCCTTAAGTGCAACTTAGGGAGTAGCTGACTAAAGCAATATGTAATGATGGATGAAGATGGGTCCCAGCTACTAGGTCATGTTAGGTACCCATGTACAACAAATCTCAAGTGGAGAAAAGAACAAAACCTCATGGGACAAAACTCCTCTCCAAAAGTGAGAATGTATGAAACAATGAAAATGAAAGAAGTGATAGTAGGAGGACTCAATATGACCCCCCAAGGACTACTTTTATCACATATATACAACCAAATACCCCCCATAGGAGAGCAAGAGTGAGACTATAGGTCCCCCCACAATGAAGTAGCTCATGTGCCGATGTTGAATGCCTGAAGATGAATGCTGGAAAGTGTCTTGTACCTACAAACAACATTTCTCCCCTTAGGAAGAAACCAATCCAAAGGCTGATGTAGAAGAAACTCCATCTCCAAGAAGAGATATGAGGGAAGAAGTCTCATGATGGGTGTCTCTAAAAACTGTTGAAAAGTCCACATGTCAGAATCAAAGAATGGCATAATGCAATGAGGTGTGACCAATCTAAAATCCTGGGTAGACTCATGAAGAACAACCTCCAAAGACAAAGTAGATGGGATGACAGTTGTGTTGTAACTGTCATCAAAGAGGAGAGATATCCCCTCAAGTATGTCCTCCAAATCTACAATATGAGACTCATAAAACAAGTCTGATATACCTGTCAAGAAAGTATCTCACAAAGCTCTGTCTGAAAGACCTGAATGATCCTACTCAACTGAAGTAGAAGAAACCATGTCAATGTCGATCTCTAAAGAAGCGGGAGGTTGAGGTGATGGAAGCTTAGCACTAGTCTCATGAATCAAAGTAGATGAAAGAACACCAAGGTTCAAGTGACCAAACTTCTCCTCAGAAACATGATTCACACTTGATGCATGAGTGTGAATATCAATCACTGGATCTATATCATCAGAAGAAGCAAAATGGGACAATGTATACAAGTGAGATGCATGATCAGCCATCCCAACAACAATGACATCTCTACTCTCCAAGTCTCTGATGATCACTGAATCAAGAGTGAACTCAACTGTCTTTCCTGCACCACAATGAGTAATCTGGTAGATAGAAAGGAGATTGGTTGACAAGGAAGGTACACACAATACATTATTGAAAGTACCCTCACCAATATCAATAGGCCCTTTACCAATTGCATGCATGTATGTATTATTACCCATTAAAATAGGTGGCAAAGTACATGACTCAAATGAAGAGAACATCCCTTGTGAAGAAGCCATATGATGAGAATCTCTAGAATCAAGAAGCCATCTCTCCGACTGAAGACTTGTAGAAGCAAAGAGTGCATGCTCTTTTCCTTTGTTCATCCCATTGGCAATGCCTGATGTCCCTGTCTGTGTAGATGATGATGGTGTTGAAGAACATGATGTACTAGGTGATGATGGCATTTTGATATTGGGCTTTTGAATAATGTGAGTCAACTCATCAATTTTCTTCTCATAACACTTACGCTCATCATGTCCTAGTTTCTTGCAATATGCACACTTTGGTCTCTCCTTAGAAGATTCCTCTTTGGGAGAGGATGAGGACTTAGGTGATTTATTTGACTCCTTTGCTTTCTCATTGTTCTTAAAATCCTTATTTTTCTATTTCTTGCCTTTGCTAGGTGAAGCCTTTTGATTCTTTGTACCATGATTCGCTAGAAGAGCTTGAGGTCTAGGAGACTTCAATGTGCCCATGTGTACTAACTTAGCTTGCTCCCTTGTGAGTGATGTGGCAAACTCATCAAGTGAAGGCATTGTGAAAGCTTTCCCAAGTGCATCCATAGTAGCATAAAAGGTAGAAACAAAAACTGAATAGTCAAGACTAAGCTTGGCAAGGATTGAAAGAATCAATTGAGTGTCCTCTTTCTCAATTCCACATTGTTTGAGCTGCAATCTAAGTGACTTTAGCTTTGTGAAGAAGTCTTGGATGCTTGCAAAGTCGGTTGGATTAAAACCAATTAGTTCATTCTCCAATTTGAAACCTCTCATAGTATCTTGCTTACCAAATAGATTCTATAAGGTAGTCCACACTTGATTAGGTGCATTACAAGATTCAATATGAAAAATAAGATCAGGAGAGATAGACAAGCATAGTGTTCCATAGGCTTGATCACATCTATTGTACCACTTTCTCTTTTCTACAGCTGTTGTTGGTTCAATTTTTGTACCCATTGTTACTCTATGAATTTTTAAACTTCTTAAATGAATCTCCATTTTAGTTTTCCACTCATGATAGTTATATAGTGTGAGTAGAGGAAGTTTGTTTGGATCTATAATGCAAGAGTACAAAAAAGAACACAAGTACAACCCCCCTATTACTCAATCAATGAGATCACCCCCAACAAAAAATGATTGTGGGACTTTATATTTAGTCCAATTACAATTGCCACAAGCCAAAACAACAAAGTGGTCTTTGATTTTGGTACAATGTAAAAATCAAGAATAGGCTAAATCTTAAAGTACAAGTTCTAAGCAAAACTAGATCAAACTAATAGCAGATCTGGAAAGTACTCAAAAAATCATGCACTTTCAAAAAGAATTCACCAAATAATGTTACCATATGAGCTTGAACCAAGTCTTTAAAGTTCTGAAAATGGGAATTATCCAAGTACAGGTGAGAGAAACTACAATTTTTGGACAAATCAGACACCGAAACCAAAATCTAATTCCACCATTGCGAAGCCTGCGAAATTCTACCCAACTCAAAAAAAATTGCACCAAAAACGGAGCAAAAATGAGCTAGATATGAGCCTTCAAAGATCAACTGTCAAATTGAAAAGTCCATTGGAGGGGGGTGAAAAAGCAATTTTTTTTTTATTTCGCCAAATTTGGTGGAACTGTTGCCAAATTGGAGATGCTACCAAATGTAGTTACCACCAGATAAATTTAACCTCTGTTAGATGTGGGGGAGCTCCAACCAGGTTTAATGATACTCCAAATCTCGAAGACCGCCAAAGATCCTGCTAAAACTGGCAGATTTGCCAAAACAAGCGCCACATTTGGTGGATCTGAATAAAATATTAAAAAAAAATTAAAGGCCAAATGGCCTAACTGTTGTATGGACCTGTCGGTGGATTTTGCAGAAGTTTTTTTTTATTTGAAAAAAATTTAAAGTAAAAATTAAGGTCGAAGCCTGTAAGGGCGAGCCCCTTAAAGGGGTCGCGGCCTTTAAGAAGGTCCACAGAGCCAAAGGGGGTTGCAGCGTTTTAAAGGTCTGCACCTTTGTTAGGGCCAACAATCCTCTTAAAAGAGGTCATAGATGTATGGTTTGTCAGGTTGCGCAATGCCTTAAATTTTTATTTTATTTTATTTTTTGGTTTTTTTTTTAATTTTTCAAAAACCTATAACAAATCTGCAAGAATAATATATATATATTGTAGGGTACCAGGGAAAATTTTTCTGCAGGGAATATTCTTCGGAATATTCACGTCTGTACGACCAAGGGGGCAAAAAAAATTGTCTTTTGCTGCAACTTTGTCCGATTGCAATGAAGTGACAGTCGATCTTAGGGTTTTTGGGCCTCTTGAGCGCGATGGTGGGGTTTGATTTTGTCTAAATTGCTCCAAAAGATCAGGTACTTGTTGGATCTTACATGCACCTCCCAACTTCAAACCCCCATAGATTTGGCCTCCAGTGTCTGATCTGGATGAAACAAAAAGCTATCTTGACTATCTCGAATCTCCTAAACACAATGGTGTACTTAAATTTGTAGCAACACGCTCCAAAATGAACCTGCAATACAAGGCTACAAATAGGAAAACCCTCTAAATCTAATTTTTCTATCAAGTCTTTTTAATTCTCTAGGTCATCATTCGATGTAAGAGAAGAGCATACTCAACTATCAAGATCCACCATGATTTGCACTTAAGAGATTCCTAGAGCTCTGATACCATGTTAGAGTTGGCTATGATTGGAGCTATCCAGGATCTAGGACTTCATGAAAGCACAAGAGAGCAAATGAGAATAATTCTACTCTATCAATGAATGCAAAAGATTGATACAAGATTGTTATTAGATTGTTATTACAATGTACATGACAAGCCTTGTTTATAAAGACAAGGATGAGAGCTAAAATGTTGTAGTCATGTGACAAGTTTCTTAATCCTATGACATGTGACAACTATAGGATAAGATTCCTACTATCAACAACTAGACACAACTAAAAACATCTAGTAGACTCACTAAGTCAACTAAACATGTGAATCATGTGTGATGTGTGAATATTATTTAACTAATAAGTAGTTAAATAATATGAATTATTCACACAAGGGTAAACCGGATAGGTAATAACCTTGTTCCACCAACAAAAGTCACATAGCAAATTTAGTCATGATTAAATAGACAATTTAGTCAAACTTAATCAACCATAGATAAATAAGATAAAACATTCTCTTTTCCAAATTAATCAAATTTGTGAAATTTAGTCAAAAGTAGCCCTTGATTGAAGTCGAAATCAAACTTAGTCCAGCTCAAAGAAATTGATCAAACTAGTTAATTTGGTCAAAGTTTGTCAAATTAGATAAATTTAATAAAGATTAATTTAATTTAATCAAATTACTAAAATTTGCAATTTAGTCAAATTAGTCTTTTTAATTATATTTGGTAAAACATAGGTAAACTGAAGAAATTACTCACATTAGTCATATTTGATCAAATTTGGTCATATTAGTTTAATTTCATCAAATGGAGTAAAATTAGTCTCGTTCATTCAAATTGGTTAGAATACCCATTATCTTATAATGGTTTCTTAGATTGATATTTTTGTAAATACTCACATGGATTGGAGTGAGTGTGAAATGTCTTATTGTATTGTAACCCATTGTGTTAATATATCAAACACTATTTCCATTGAGTTTTTTCTTAAAGTTTTCTAAGACAAATATTCTTGTAATATTGTGATATTTTCTTTCTACTACATTAAGATTCTTCTACATAAGTTTACCAATATTATTTCTCTTCATTTAATCTATTAAAAAATTATTAGATTTCAATGCCATTTATTTTCAATTTTGATTTACAATAATACAAGTTTAATTATTATGTACATCGTGTAATGCTAGAATCCATTACTTCTCGAATATAATTTTAAATGTTTCATTTTCATTAAAAGATAAGATAAATCAGAGTTTTGGCTTCAAATCTAAAACAATTAGCATTTATATCACCAAGGTATGTGAATCTCTAACTTGTCACTAAGATAACATTTTCATGTCACATGACAAATGACCTTCTAGAAACCTTGTTAAGAATGTAATTTGCACAACAAAATTCTTCACCCCCAAAGTTATAAGCATCTCTTTGACTAGTATACAACAATCTTGTTTACACCATTCTCCCAAGAAGAAGAAGCAATTGCACATTGCTACACAAGACAACGCTTCCAATAATACTCCTCTTAAGTGTCAAATACAATCACCTTTGTGATCCAATCTCAAACATTTGACCATATTCCTAGATTTCATTTGTTCCTCTTAAGTGTCAAATACAATCACCTTTGTGATCCAATCTCAAACATTTGACCATATTCCTAGATTTCATTTTTTCCTCAGCTTTATAATCAACAAATTTCTATAAATTTGAAGACTTCTATTTTTCACGGTAGCACAAAATGTATAAGAGATCATCAAGAAGGTCAATATATACCTCCACTTATATTTCACACAATAAACCAAAGTGTATCTAGAGAAGTCATCAATAAATGTTGAAATATTCCTCAATTCAGCAATAGATGGGTAGTTCATAGTGCGGATATCAAAATTAACCTCGAAATACTTAGTGCACCATGCCTCTCTTTTTGCAAACCCTTCATGGTAGTGTTTGTCAAGAACACATTCTTCACACATGCCTCCGGATATGGAAACTAAAGACAATTCATGGACCATTTCCTCTTGGCCCATTAATCGTGTGCTTTTGAAATTCAAGTGTCCTAGCTTCTCATGCCACAATTGGCTCTCATCATATGCCTAGGCCAACGATGCATTGGGGCCCTAATCCTTAAAACATAATTACGTAAACTTCAGCATTCTGCTCAAGCAAACCCTTAGTAGCCGCAAGAAATTTGTTGTGTATGCACTTCAAAATGAATCTATTTGGCCGAAACTCAAACTCGTTCATTGACCCGTCTCATAAACTAATAGTGTATTCACTCTCAAAGCCATAACATGGTAAAAATCCTTGATTGTGCCATCCTCTAGCACAATGTCACAGCTACCGATAAGAAGAATCATCCACTATAGATACCTTCTCATCATTTGTTTTACCAAGTGATTAAAGTGAATTGCCATCGTTGTCAATGTGATGAGTGCAACAATAATCCAAAATAAACTCACAGTTGGATGTCTGTACATGAAAAACATGAGAAGTATGAGGTACAAGAACATTAATCTTACCCTTTTCTATGTGCTTTCCATGGTGATTCTTGAATTTTTTGACCTCCTCCATAAAATCTCTCATCTTTTCATACTAGGCATCTTCAGAATGTCCAAGCTTGCCACAATAGGTGCATTTTTTCACTTCTTGTTCCCGCCCTTATGACCACCATTATGAGAAAGAACTTTGTACTTATTAGCACTACTTCAGTCATTAGATGTTTCTGTCTTGTTTTACCTTGAAAATATACTTCTCCTTCTCCACTCAAATGAACTTCCTACTTTGAACCAAGTGCACTTCTGGGTGAGCTTCTCTTGTTCTCCAACTATAAGGAGTACAATCAAGCAAAATCCATTGTCTTCCTTTCCTCCTGCATGCTGTCCCTCTTTGAGAAGAATGTGCAGAGACGCATCAGAAGGCAGCATCAAGCTTTCAAGGAGAATCACAATTATTTCGTTGTCCTTCGTATACTCTTCACAGCTTGTGGATCTAAATCGAAGTTTCAATATACCACAAATCAAGGGTAAAATAGACTACATAAATGTCCGCTCAAGACTTTGATTCAGTTTATACTAAATATAGATTTTAAACTGGAAAGATTCGTTGAGTTAAGAATGCATTCTAACAGCATACCACTTTGGGAGTGTCATGCAGGCGCATCCCGGCTAGATTTAAGTGGGTAAACTGGGAATATACTTTACCTTGCCCGAGAGAAATCAATAACAGCCCCTTTTATTTACCTTCAGTTTGGGAACAAGTGAAATCTCATTTTATGGTACCCATTCGTTGTATGATTATGGAAGCTCTATTAATATTTCCCTTCTTGAATTCAAAAACAAAATTCATTATAATATACTGAATTTTATAATAATATACCAAACTTTAACACACAATTTCTGCTAAATACGCTTGACTCATATTTTTTATGAACATGTTGAGTTTACAACTTTCTTTGTAAACATACAACTCCTGCACCATGTATAGTGTCCTGATTTAACAAATCAATTTTGAATTTTTTTTACTTCCACGTTTTACATATCTCGTATGCTTGAATCATTCCATATTTTGAACATCTTAATGTATGACTTCATGTGCTACCTTCCATCCAGATTGATATCAAAAGTGGCAACACTCAGAAGTGATGACAATTGACGTCAAGCAAATCAAGCAAGGTCAAAACAATCTCTCAGCAGCATGAAAGTCACAGAGACTTAAAGACAATTAAATGCAATAAATTCCTTTCGGTTTCCTCCATTCCTTCTTTTCAGGGATAGGCAAGATGATGTCAAGATTGAAGAAATCCATCTGTCATATTAGGTTTCCCAATATCATTAATTGGATTTCTCTCCGTCCAGACATTTGCATCTAGGTATCCCAAATCAAAAAGCTGATCTAGAACATCATTGTCGGCTGGCTCTAATGCCCAATTAAAAAGCTGCAACAGCCAGAGAGTGTCAGAGCTGAATGGAGAGACTAAAACTTGCTATAAAAACTTCTTAGTTGATTTTTCAAATGACTTCTAAAACGATAGATATTTTCAGAAAATTATAATTTTACTATACCTGCCTCGCTGATGCCCTGTTTTCTGGATTGCAATCTGGGCTGATTCCAATGCCTTGCAACCCCAATTGGCTTACAGGAAAAGCACAAACCCTGACCTGCATCAAAATACCAACTACTTAAATATAGTATAAAAATGCTACCTCCCTCACTCGAGGGCAGCATTCACGGCAGCACAAGCTATTTATAACCCAATGGTCATCAAGGAACTAACAGTATATTCATGCAGATCTCTGGCAACACTGCTACCTGTTGTAATAAATGTAAGAATATCATGACAAAAACTATCCTCAACTTTTAGTGCATTGCCATCTTGACTATGGGACTGTCAGCAAGGCCCTTGACCGCAAGAGAGTTCAAACCATTTATACCATAGACGCCAGTGAAAATTTTCCCAGAACAAGCAATAAAATGATTTAATGCTTAGATACTCAGAAGACATACTGACATGATTAAGTACTCTCTTTTCTAATATATTATCTGATCATTAACTAACCATCACATAATGAAAATGTCTCTCCTAATGTACATGGCATGATAAACTGCTCTCCGTCCTAATCTATTAACTGATCATTAACTAGCAATCAGATAATGAAAATGTCCCTCCTAATGTATTATCTGATCCGTAACTGATCATCCCATACCAAAAATTTAGTGCAAATGACCATCACAAGCCTCTATCCTCTGATACTTTCTGGTATGCATGTTTCCTCTTGCAACCAATAAAACATGTGTCCTTTCGTACAAGAGAATGAATAATTTTAGTACCTCCAAGGGATCCCCCATACATACAAAAAGCATATATGCCTCTTGCATTCAATTGATGCAAAGAAACTTTTTTTATTTTGGCTACCACTTTGATAATGGAGCGCATTCATAGGGTTTTACCAATGTCATTAATGTATGATATCACACAACCTGGTGGACATATAAAACAATAAGATATCATCCCTTGAAAATTCATTGGGTTTACCAATTTCTTTAATGTATGATATTGCACAACCTGGTGGACATATACAACAATATGATATTACTTCTTGAAAATAATCTTTTCAACAAATAAATTTAATGTGTGTAATGAATCCTTGAGTATCTCTAAGAAATCTGCTGTTCAAAATTTAAGTTAATTGTTGTCAGTTGTTTTACGCATTCAACTAAAGTGGAATATAAATTTTATCGTATATTTCAGTTTTAACAAGCATCTTAAGTTTTTGTCCCAAAGTTCTTTCAGTTTTGTAGGTACCTCAACATGAGATGAAACAATATTTCAACAACAAAAAATATTTTTACGTCCTCAGTTTAGTTCATTTGTCTTTCCATATTATCTCACTGGAACCACTCGATGCTCCTCTCCTGTACTATTTTCCTCTATAATAGATTATGGAGATTTTCAGAAGTGTTCAAAAAAATAGGAGAATGATAATCTATTTGTCTGAAATTTATATTAATTTTATTAAAAGTAATGCTACCTTTAATAATTAGTCAATCCTTGCATCAGCTAGCTTCTCTTAGCCTAAGAGAAAGAATAGCACCCTTTCATCTTTGCATCAAATTCCATTAAACTGCATTGTCTTTATCATGATTGCATCATGAAATAGGGGATCAACCTAACTAGGCAAAATGGTTGTTTTTGTGACCAATGGTTTGCCACTTGAAAAAAACTGGAGGACTATAAATGACTAATGGCTGTTCAGCAAGAGATACTGTTGCTAACGGTGCGTGATCACACAAAGGGCAGTTGAGCAAAACGTGTGACTGTCATTACTAGTACCTGATCACTTCAAAATAGAAACTTAATCTTGCTCCAGCCGATTCCATCATGCAGTGTCATTCTGCTGCTGGACCCAAGGAAAAGCATCTCATTCCTGAAGTGCAAACTCTGCTTCCAGTTTTTTCTGAGTCAATTTTTTGGCTGGCCTTGTTGGATTGGGACAGTAAGAGGTTTAGTGCTAATGGAGGGCTAATACTTCAACAGTTTAAAGTCCAAGATGCTCAAGAGGAAGGACTGATTAAGAGACAGAATTCTATTCATAACAAAACTGAAAAAATTTAGAGCAATGAGAAATATTTACTGTGGTTTTCTGAGTAGAAGGCAAAAGGCGCATGCTCAATGGGACTTGATGCCTAAGTATGTAAGTGAAAACCAAGATGCACTTCCACTTGCCCAACCATATCCATATTCAAAAGGCAAATTAGTTCACCCTTCCATACACTTCTTTGTATTACTATTTTATCCTAAGTTGTCAATTCTGGTTCAGATACTGGTTTGGGTCCATGGATTCGGTTCGTGGATTCGGCCAAAAATTTTTGGGGAGTTGCGTTCGTTTATATATATATATATATGCAGCCTAAAAGCAAGAATTAAATGTAGAAAAGTGGGAATTAAGTGTAGAACACCACATAGCATCATATAATCAACAAAACCACCATAAACTTGAATATCATTTAAAATTTAAAACATAAAAATTTAAATATTCATTGATCGAACTTCAAGTTCAATATCAAAATAATAATATCAAGTTCAACAATCAATTTTCAATGTCAAATGACAAATGTCATCAATCATGGATTTGCTAAATCCTCCACATCATCAACATCATGGACATTAGTTGACACAGGGACATTTGAAGAACCACAAGCAGTGCCACTGCCACTCACTATAAAAGTGTGCTCGCTTTCTAACCCCTCAAGTGCAACATGTTGTTAATGGGAACTGGAAGCATCCACGTCAATATGCTCTGGCTCCACATCCCACAACTTTGATTCCCCTTTGGTCTCTTGTTTGTAGTGCTACTGGTTTGCTCTTGAGGAGTGACCAAAAATGGGTGGCTCTCTACCTCCCTTCGCTGAACTAGGAATTGTTGAGATACTCTTAACACCTCCATCTTTATGACTCAAAACTCCTAAATTAGGGCTAATCAAAATATTCTCCTCAAATGCATGTCCATCCACAAGTCTATCTTTCCTCTTTCTTTCTTCTTCCTCTCCTTGGCCCCTTTGTCATTAATTCATAGAACTCGTCAAAAGACAAATCATTATGGACCACCTGACTTAGAGCCTCATATTTCTTGCGGTACATGTCCACATCATGAAGTTGAAATGGCTCTTCCCTTTGTTCCTTGCCTTTCTCCTCCTTAGTAGCTTCTACAAGTTTGTCCATCGTGTCTCGTGATCTTTCCAAATCCATTCTAATCTCTTATTCATTCGCTCCAGGATATTCTCAATTGGATTTGTAGATCTTTCTCTTTGATTTCCCATTATGTTGCATTAAAATTTAGATCTAACCATGCATGTTGACAATATCTTATGCTCTAATACCACTGTAATGTCCCCTTTTTGGTTTTTTGCTAAGTTGTCGGTTCTGGTTCACAGGTTCGGTTCGTAGATTCGACCAAAATTTTTTGGGGGTTGGGTTTGTTTATATATATATGCAGCCTAAAAGCAAGAATTAAGTGCAGAAAAGCGGGAATTAAGCGTAGAACACCACATAGCATCATATAATCAACAAAATGAAAACCACCATAAACTTGAACATCATTTAAAATTTAAGACATAAAAATTTAAATATTCATTGCTTGAACTTCAAGTTCAATATCAAAATAATAATATCAAGTCCAACAATCGATTTTCAATGTCAAATGACAAATGTCATCAATCATATGGATTTGCTAAATCCTCCACATCATCATCATCAACATCATGGACATGAGTTGACGCAGAAACATTTAAAGAACCACAAGCAGTGCCACTACCACTCGCTATAAAAGTGTGCTCACTTTTTGACCCCTCAAGTGCAACATGTTGGGAATGGGAACTAGAAATATCCAAGTCAATATGCTCTGGCTCCATATCCCACAACTTTGATTCCCCTTGGTCTCTTGTTTGTAGTGCTAGTGGATTGCTCTTGAGTGACCAAAAATGGGTGGCTTTCGACAACAATAGTGGGATAAGATGGGCGCTTCATTCCATGAGGTCTTCTTTTTTATAAACTTGCTTTATGACCTGCTGCTTCATCTATTGCTTATTGCTCATTGATATATGCAATCACTTGCTTTGGTGGTATAGCATTACCATTCTTTCATGGGCAAGCTTTGATGCCCATCCCAAGGGTGTTACACATTTGGGCTTTCACCCGACTATATGAACTCGAATATCTCACATCACACCCATTGCATTTCCAAATATACCCCCCACCACCTAGAACCGGTTGTATCATCTCAATTTACTTCCATAGAATAGTCAATTTATGTCCTGGACCCGCCTAGTTTAAGAGTATGTTTGTAAACTCTGGTTTTAATCTCTAAGCAGCAATATCATTGTAAAGAGAATTCTGAACTAATTTATGATAGAAGTTTAATCTATTGTTCATTGTTTCAAGTTGTGACTGTTCTTGAGAATTAAATTGTTTTTTTTAATGATGTATAGACCCTAATAATGTATAGACATACAAGGGATATTTCATGTGTCGAGAGGATGTTGGTGTTAGTAAAGGAATACTCGAATAGACATCTACCATTAGACTTTATAATTATTATTGTTAATTAATTTCAAACCCTATATTTAGCAGATGCATGTACAAGAAGTCATGCAAGAGGTTGCATGTAATACTCTGTTTAGCAAAAGCATGCACATGAGCTTGCTTGCCACCGAAGCAATGTGCATGTAGATGATTATAGCTAAGCTCCCCGAGGATGCATCCCCTGCCCCAGGAGGCCCCGTACCGTCCCAAGGACATTCCGGGGACGCAGGGACGGGTAGGAAACATCCCCTGACCGTCCCCGTTTCCCCGGGGACATCCCCTTTTTTTGCAAGAAACGCAGGGGACGGCTAGATGTCCCCAATATGGCCAGGGCGTCCCCCGACCGTCCCGACAGCCCAACGGCGAAAAAGCACATTTAAAAAAAAAACACACATTTAAAAAAAAGGATGGGGGGGGCCACAAGGACCCCCACATCCCTCTAAAATATACCTGAACCTAAAACACAACACATATGATGCGAAAACAAAAAAAAATTCCTAACTATCTCATTTTGACATTGGTGAACAGCAGTTTGAAGAGGAGCAACAACAGTTTGAAGAGGAGCAACAACAATTTGAAGAGGGTAACAACAGTGAAGAGAAGGCATTAGGGCATCAAATCATCATCATTTGAGGTAAGATTGACATTCTTTGTTTATTTTTTCATATTCCTTTGTATTTTTTTTTAGTTTTTTTTTAATTTCAAACACATAGGGAGGGTTTTTTTGTTTATTTTTTGTTCTATGTTTGCTTGCAGCTATGTATTGTCATTTTTCAAATGAAAAAACAATGAGCAGCAGTGAGAGTAGTGAAAGTGAAGAAAATGAGATTGAAATTCAAGTTCAACCAAGTAGAACTACTACTAGAGGTCGTAAAAAGAGTGGGGGTTCTGCTAGTGGGAGTGGTACAGCCACAGGGAATGTGAGTTCATCTAATCCATTTGAATGCCCTTCCAGTAAACTTCCCATTATGCAAAAGGCCGATTTAATCCTAAAAAAACTCTCTTATAATTTGCAACCCGCATAGACACTGACAAGAAAAAGAATAGTGGGGGGTCTAGAGTATGGCTTTGTCATATTTGCAATGAAACCTATAGGGGCAGCTATACAAGAGTTTATTCTCACCTTTTGCATTTAGGTGGATTAAGGGTAAAAGGTTGTAGAACTATCACCCTAGCTAAGAAGGTTGAGGCAACTAGGTTGCACATGGAGGGGGAGGCAAGATCTAAGGGTTTGTCAATGGAGAGTATGCCTAGTGTGTTATTGCCTATAGAAAGCCAAGTGGAAGAGGTTTCTAGTAAGGGAAAGAAAAGAACTACTACTGTTGCAGGATTGTTTAATGCACAAACACGAGAGGTGGCCGACTCTTCCATTGCTAGATTTTTCTATGCCCATGCCATACCATTTCATGTGGCACACTCTCCCTATTTCAAACAAATGTTCAGAGATGCTACAGTTGTTGGTCCTTCATATGTCCCCCCTGGAGAACGTAAGCTACACACCACCTTACTTGAAAAGGAATATTCTCAAGTGAGTGTCTTAATGGAAGACATGAGACAAACTTGGATTAGGGATGGCTGCTCTATTGTCATGAATGGGTGGACCAACATCAAACGTCAATCACTCATCAATATCATTGTCACATGTCCAGCTAGCTCTTATTTTCTTAGAGCTATTGATTGTACAGGGAAGAGGAAGGATGCACACTTCCAATTTCAGATTTTGAAGGATGCCATAGAAGAGGTTGGGGCATCTAATGTTGTCCAAGTGATAACAGATTCAGCCCGTGTATGTAAGTCAGCTGGTTTGATCGTGGACGGTGCTTATACGCACATTTTTTGGACCCCATGTTGTGTTCATGCATTGAACAATGCATTGAAAGACATTGGGAAGATTGCTTGGGTGAAGGAAGTGATGGCAGAGGCTAGAGATATACAGATGTTCATTTGCAACCATCAAACCTCACTTGCATTGTTCAGGGCTTTTTCGAAGAAGGAATTCCTCAAACCCGTGGAAACTAGATATGCCAACTATTTCATTTTGTTAGAGAGGATGGTTGAGGTGAAGGAGCCTCTACAATTATTGGTGGTTAATGCAAAATGGAGTAGATGGCCAGAGTCAAATATAGCTGAAGGAAAAAGTGTGAGGCAAAAGGTCCTTGACAATGATTGGTGGTCCACATTAAGGTATGAAATTGAAATTTCAAATTACTGATTTTCAATTTAATAATTTATTAAAAATTTAAATCTTGTTCTTAAATTGTTGATTTTTGTAACTTGTTTTCACTTGCAACTATGTTTGCTCCTTCATTGCACCTATTGTGGACGTCATAAGATATGTTGATATAGACTCTCCTAGTCTTGGAGAGATTTATGAGACATTTGATAGCATGCTTGGGAAAATGAAGCAAGCCATTCAGAGCAAGGATCCTACTTTGGGATTTTATGAGCATCTTAGGCCCATTGTGACGCGGAGGTGGGACACTATGAACACCCCACTTCATATGGCAGCATATGCTCTAAATCCCAAATGGTATCTAGCTAGACCTGGAAGAGTGCCTCCATCTCATGATGATAAGGTGAAACAAGGGTTCATGAGGGCCCTTGAAAAAATGTATATTGAGGAGGACGCTTCTATACTTCGCTCACAATGGATGGGCTTTGTCAATCTACATGGTCCAAACTTTAGCAAAAAAGAGGCGAGGATGGATAGAGCTACATTAGCTCAAACTGACCCTATTGGATGGTGGATGTGGCATGGCATGGATGCACTAGAATTGAGGACACTTGCCACTCGCCTCCTTTCACAGATTGCCAGTTCCTCTGCTATAGAGAGGAATTGGCCCACATATAGCTCCATTCAGTCGGTGAAGAGGAACCTTACCTCTAGACGGTTAGAGAAGTTGGTGACAGTGCATAGTGCCTTGCGGCTACAGGATCGGCAGAGACCTGAGTATCGTCAGACTCAAGCTACACATTGGGATGTTGATCCCGAAGATGTTAGGCAGATTGATGAGGAGGCACAGGAGGGATTGGTTGGAGTTCCACTGGAAGAGGCAGACCCTCATGATGGTAGTGATTCGGACTCAGATTCTGATTTTGATGTAGTCTTAGGAGAGGCTGATTAGGGACAGCCATATATTCTCTATGTTTTTGTCATTTTGTTGTTGAAACTTGCAGCCTTTGGGCATTTTGATGTAATTTTGATATAATAAATATGCAGATTGTCATTGAAAATAATTAAATTTTGTTTATTTGTTTGCTAATTATCATGTGACAAGTTGAAAACTAAGTTCAAGTGTAATGTTATGGTTATGTATTCATGTTTTAAAGTTCTATAATGTATATAATGAATGCCTTATCAATGTTATCATATAAATATTTGAAATTTCCTTATATTTTTAAAAAAATCTTATTTTTTTAGTAGTCCCCTGCTGTCCCCTAAAAAATGGCCCAAAAAAAATGCCATCCCCGAAACGCAGGGGAGCATAGGATTATAGATGAGCTATTATTGTAATAATAGGAGGCTCTTGTGTTTATAAAAGCAAGCCTCCTATGCATATGTGAGATATATTCATACACAAGAGTTGGGAGAGTTGAATCCATATTCTATACAAATTTAGGCGACCAAAGGGAAGGCAACGAAAGAGTTTTTGTTGCCCCCAACTTTGGGCAAGGACAGCCATGTGTGTGTAATCGGTATGTTTTTTGATGTGAATAAAGAAGCTTCAATGTTCTGTAAAATTATGTGTTCAATTATTGTTTAGTGGTTATTGTGCATATGCTTTAATCTGCAGGTTTGCATACTGTATCTCTACAGCAGGAATCAAATATTGAGTTTTCGAATTCAAGTGCAGTTTGGGTGAAACTTCCCTTTGGGTGGTTGTTGGCAAGCTGATGTGTGTGGCTTCAATGTTTGATCAGAAGGCTAGAATGCACATTAATGGAAAATTTGGTCAACACATATTTCAGATATTGAAACATGTAAACCAAGTTCCCTGAATCAATAATATCCTTATCTGCTTTCATTTTTCTGATTCTCCCAATATCGCTCCTATACTCAAAACATATAGACAAGAAACATATTTGTAATTAAGGCATACAACCTCACATAATATCTATAAGACAAATAATTGGTTATATACATAAATCTCACGATGAGGATTGATTTGATAAGGTTGTTGACTTATTCCTAACTAGTAGAAGTAATAGCATATATAATAGATATGCAGATCTAACAAATACATGTAATACTACCCTAAAATTAGACTAGCCTCCATCCTATCTATTGTTTTGGTTATCCAAAGTATAGATAACATGACATTCTAGTCAAGTTCAAAGCTGCAAAGTGGAGATAATCCACTATTCAGTAATTGATTTTATGTTTCAAGAACAGACAAGAAGAAAGTGGTAAAGATGTTAGAAATATCACCCCCACTAAGGGGGTAAGAGAAAAACAACACGCTAGAAAAAATTCAGTTTGGTTAAGACCTCCGGTAGATTTTTTGATGATAAAACTTTGATGGGACTTCTAGAGGTGATCCTAGTATTGCTGGAGCTAGGGTTGTGCATAGAGATGATCAAGGTTGTGTTGTGATGTAATCACACATCGCCCCATTGCAAATGGGGACCCTCTCTTTTTTCTTGCTTTCTTTGTTTTGCTTTAGGTTTAGTTTTCCTCTGAGCTTGTAGGATTTTGATAGTGTTGTGTATCCAAGTCTCAACAGTTTCTTGCCAAGAGGTCTATATGCCTTCAACTTGATGCATGTCACTAAGACCCTAAAAATGACTAAGTCTGATATCCTAAAAACCCTAAAAAAATGACTAAGTCTGAAATCTGGTGGATCCTCAAAAATCTAGAATCTGCATGCTAAATCCTATGGATCCAAGACCTATCTCAAACATCCTGGAAGTATATTGATAAATATTTAAAGTATAAGAAATTCCCACCCAATCTGGGCGGCCTCAAGGTGCATTCATGGACTTTGTCTCGTTCCAGGTGACATTGTCTAAACAGTACTCTCAAATCCGCCTTGGAGAAAAATGGTTAAGTTTTGAGGTTTTGATGCACAAAACACTAAGATATGATGATTTGTAAGTAAGGTTTATGAGTTTGAGTGAAGTCAAGTGGATTATAAGCAGCATTCCAAGTGTCACTCTCCAACCTGCCCTACCTGGGCGGCCTTGGCATGAGGGCATGGATGATGTCTTCATCTCCACATGGATCTCTCCAGACAACACTTACAACCCCGCCCAAGGAGAAAGTGATCAAGTTTTTAAAGTGTTTCAAACACAAAGCATTAGGAGATCATGAAGTTTTGATGGAAGCTTGAAGGTTTAAAAGGATTAAATGAGTTTTAAGTTGAAATCCAAGGGTCACCTCTAAAGCCGCCCTACCTGGGCGGCCTCAAGAGGTCCTTGTGGATTGTATCATCTGCCACATGAAGCACTCCAAACACTGTCTCTAAAGCTGCCCAGGGTGAAGAACAACATAAGTTGTAAGTTTGTTTAATGAGAATGATGTAGATAACACCAAGGAGATGAGATAGTCAAATTGATAAGAGTGAAAAGTTTCTAAGTGTCAAAAATCCAAGGCCTACTCTCAAACCCGCCCTTTCTAGGCGGATTTCACCAAGATAGATGGACAAGATCATCACCTAGCATCCATGATGTGTCTTTCAACTTCAAAAAACACCTCAAAATTGCCTAAGTCTTAAGGAAGTTGGAGAGAAAGGTCTTCATAAGGAGAGGAATGACCAATAAGCGAAGTTTAAGTGATGTAATCCATGCATCATCCTCCAAGCCGCCCATGCTAGGTGGCCTTCAACATCATGCTTGGATTGTGTCTCCTCCACAACATACTCTCCATACACACCCTCCAAACCCGCCTTGTCAAGTGACTCCCACCATCATGCATGTCTTCCACACCATTCACTCCATACACTCACTCTAAATCCGCCCATGCTTCAAGAGTTACATAGCATTCAAAGGAGGATAAACTCTCAATGAAACAAGTGAAGAGCTCTTAAGTTGTCAAAACCAAGCTAAAAAATGCTTTAAGTGATGAAAATTCCTTATACCTCCTCCAATCCCGCCCATGCTAGGCGGCCTTGAGCACTTTGTCTGGACAAGGTCATGTCATTCACAAGACACACTCCACCTATCACCTCTAAACCCGCCTAGTCTGGGCGGCCTCACAAGGCAGTGATGGACAATGTCATCATCAGGAGACTCTCTCTAGACACTCCCTCTAAACCTGCCCAAGGAGGAAAGTGGTCAAGTTTACAAGATGTTCTAAGCACAAAGACAAGGATATGATGAAATTCTAAGCAAAGTTTATAAAATTAAAGCAATCAAATGCATTTCATAGAAGAATCCAAGGGTCACCTCCAAACCCGCCCTACCTAGGCGGCCTCAAGAGGTGCTCATGGACTCTGTCATGTCCCACATCAAACTCTCCATACACTGCTTCCAAAACCACCCAGGGATGAAGGTGGCATAAGTTGCAAGTTTACTTGATGAGAATGATGAAGATGACACCAAGCATTACTTAAACTCCTCCCAACAAGGATGAATTAATTGGAAAGAATGATAAAAAATCACTAAGCTTGATGTCCTGAAATCTTGAAAATTGGCTATCTAAAATCTGGTGGATCCTCCAAAATCTAGAATTTGCATGTTAAATCCTATGGATCCGAGACCCATCTCAAACATCCTGGAAGTATATTGATAAATATTTAAAGTATATCAATATCTGACTTATACTTAAACATATTTTCAATATACTTCCATTCAGGACATTTCCAATATGGCGACAAGACTTGCATTCCAAGCACACCTTCTAAACCCGCCCCAGCCTGGGCGGAAATTTCACCTAGGCATGGATTCCACGTCGTTCACATGAGTCTCTCCAGACAAAGACCTCAAACCCGCCCAGGAAAACCCTTACAAAAAGTTGCAAGTTAGGAGAGTAGGAGTTCATTTTGAGGCGAAAAAGAACAAGTTTGAGTGAAATTCCACACAACACTCCCAACCCCGCCTAGCATGGGCGGCCTCACAAAGTCCTTCTGGACAGTGTCATCACTTTCAGGACACTTTGTCCAGACAACACCCTCTAACCCGCCCTAGGAGAAAATGGTTAAGTTTAGAAGGTTTTCAAGTACAAGGCACTGAGAAATGATGAATTGGAGGGAAGTTAAGTAGATTACAAGGGTTCACAACACATTCTCCAAGCAACATCTCCAAAACCGCCCTTCCTAGGCGCGTTTCATCAAGGCATATGGATAAAATCACCTGACATTCAAGATGTGTCATACTACTTCATTAACATCTCAAAATTTTGGCTAAGTCTGGAGGTTGGAGAGAAAGGTCTTCACAAGGAGAGGAATGAGCAATGAGTAAAGTTTAAGTGAAGAAATCCATACACCACCGTCCAAGCTGCCCTTGCTAGGCGGCCTTCAACACCTTGAGCATTTCACTTGGACAACATCATCTCCTCCACAACACATTCTCCATGCACTCTCTTCAAGTCCGCCCTTCTTCCCAAAGTTGTCCATCTCATGCAAGGAGGTTAAATTATCAAGGAAGCAAGTGAAGATGTCTTATGTTGTCAAAATCAAACTAAAAAATCACTAAGTTATGAAAATCCTTACACCTCCTCCAATCCCGTCCTTCCTAGGCGGCCTTGAGCCCTTCATCCGGACATCATGTCATTCACATGACATCCTCCACCTATCACCTCCAAACCCGCCGAGCATGGGCGGCCTAGAGAGGAGGTCTTGGATTCAATCCATATCCACATACACTCTCTCCACACTCAAACTTCTAACCCGCTCAAGGAAAGATTGGAGAAAGTTAGCTACTAGAAGATGAGGTAAAGATGATTAAGACAGTTTTCAAGTGAAATTGAAGAATTGCAAATGTAAGACTTCATGGTGGGCATGTTTAATGGAAGGCCTAGGGAGGTGAGCATGGAATCAAGTGTTTGAGCACTCATGCCACTCATCATTTGCCTACCAACTCCACCCATCTGCTTCCACACACATGCAAGTCCAATAAGGAGGTGAAAATCATAAGTATTGAGAGTCAAATCTACACATCACCTTCAAGGTTGCTCATCATAGGCGGTCTCCACCATTGCACATGGAGAATACCTCAAATGCCATTCAGATCACTTCTTGACTTCACTCAAATGAAGGTAATTTACATGAACATGAAGAGAACACTAAGTCATGCTAAGGAGGAAGGAAAAGATCATGAAAAGGAAGCAAGAATTGCCTAAGTATAAAAATCTTCACACCCTCTTCCAGACCGCCGAGCCTGGGCGGCCTAGACCATGACCCTTGGAATTCACATCACACTCTGCACACACCCTCCAAACCCACCCAACATGGCACTCCAAAGACTTAGGCATGGATTTCACGCGAAAGGGTATGTTTTGAAATGTCATTTTTTGATCCCACATGCATAAGATGAATGTAATCTATTATTGAAAATCCTTTATATCAAGTCTTAATTTGATGTGTTTCTTCTTGTAGGTGATGGAGAATCCAAGAAGGTGAATGGCGAGAGCTCATACATAAGAAGTTTTGAAGGTGGAGGAAAGTTGCTCAAGTTTGTCATCATCACCACATGGAGGAGAGCTCTTGCATCAAGTTCATCTTACTTTGAAGACTTCGTATGTTTGGATGAGGAAGACATCAACGCCACGCTTGAGAGGGAGTCATCTTCCAGTGATTCATTCCACGCGCCAAAAGGACAATCATCATGTAATCTACTCCAAGGACTCGTGCACAACATATCTTCTACTTCATGCATCTGTCCGAGGAATATCACTTTACCATGCATGAGGAGTCATCATCCAGAGTTGTCTATTTCATGTGCATCCATCATATGCCAGTCTACTACAAGAAGTCATGCACAAGACATCTTCCACCTCAACACTCCAATAGTCCTGCAACAGTACATCACAAGATGAGAGATGAGCATGATCATCAAAGTGATCCATGAGTTACATCAAAGACAACAAGAAAAAAATATTCTAAGTAAAGTGAACATGAGGTGAACCAGACTAGTTCGTTTGAAGATGCTGAGGTGGCACGTACACATCATCAAGCCAATCGCATTCTGCCATGTCATTCATTCAAGAGGGCCCACCATAAAGATGCTCCAAAGATGCTTATCACATTAGGAAACGTGCCCTCATTGCCTCTTTCATGTTCTAAAAATAGCAAATTTTGTAACAAATTGCCTTGTCTCAATCTCGGCCGTTGATTGCTAAATCAATCTAGGCTATTCATTGTAATTCTTGAGCTCTATATAAGGCTCACTTCTCTCATTTGTAAGGGGGAGGACATTAGAGGATTAGAGAGGATACATTAGAGAGAGAATCATTAGAAGAAGATAGAGTAGGAGTAGATACTATGGCAATAGTAGAGTAGAAAGAGCTCTTCGAAGTCATTGAAGAGATATATGAGATTGTTGTAAACAAAACACTTCCTAAATCAATACAAGCTCATTGTTGTTGTTCGCATGGTCATCTTGTACGATCAAGGAATGTTCGCATGGTTTCTTATTCTCCAAGATGGTTGAGACGTGGTTCCAAGTAGCTTAGATGATAAAGTAGATAGAGTTCATTGATGTAATGGATATATGCAATGATATTTGATAAGTTCCCGTTGGTTCATACTTTTGATGGCTTGTCGACGATAAGTCATCATGTAAAGTTAGCCTGAACCACATCTTGCAAATAGTTCGATTGTTGATGCTCCTTCGAGTTGCGCCAGTTGTGGGTACTTTGGAGTGTGTCAACAATATGAAAATCCTTGGTTTACCCTTTGGAGATTGCACCTATTTCATGTAGTTGTTGCTTGTCATGGCGAAGTGAAATTTGGTTTCTAAGGGAATTTGTCTACCATAGCATCGTTCATCACGTCATTGTCCTTAGAATAGCCTTCTTAACCCCTTCTCCTTTTTCATTTTCTTTTCATAGCTGATTAGAAAAGTTCCATTTCATAATAAGGAGGAATGTGTATCTGAAGGGAGTAAAGTGTTAATTCTATGTAAGTCCCTTTGTATACACAGCAATATAACATCACACCACCGAGACTATCCATTGCAAATCTTGTACAAGGAACCTTGGAGCGTTCTTGTTTGATCACGTAGTTTAGCATTCGAGACGCTTTGTTCAAGAGAGGATAGAGCACTTGGTGTTTTATTCTAATGTTGTTGTTGTCAAGAAAACTTCATCAACAAGTTGCTTTGTTCATGGAGGCTCCCCGTTTCTTGGTTGTTGCTCAAATAATGAAACTAAATGGGAGACAGTGATTACAAGGATTCTTTGGCCTTCTTTCTAGGTTTTAAAAATGTGGTGGTCAAAGGAGATTCTCCAAGTTTTATTAAGGATCTTCATAGAGGTTATTGTCCAAATGGGAAACTTCGGCATTTTTTAGATGAAGTCTAGAGCAAACTGTTTTTGAAACTTCAATGTTATTGTCCTCTTTGCTTCTCCTTTGCGGATGTCATTTTCACACATTGTTTCAGGGAAGTGAATGTGGCAGTTGATTTTTTCACCAATTTAGATGTGGATCAAGGGCCATTGACAGCTTTGGGCAGCATGCAACCTAATCCTTGGACAGGTCTACGAGACCGATTGGCTTTCAGGCCCCCTTAGTTCTTTCTTTTTTGTTGCCTTGGCCATGTGGTGGATTTCTAAATCAGTTTTGGCAATAATGTTTTTGTTGCAGGCGGCTCATGTGGTTATAGCTCTTGGGCTCCAAGGTGGTGCATTGGGAGGCATGCAAAGGATTTGTGGTGCAGGAGCACCTACCTGACAGTTGGTCATGATAAGGCAGTTAGTAGTTTAGGTCTTGTTTGTGTTTCCAAGAAGGTCTGTTAGACCATTTGCATGTAATAAGGTCATGCTGATCAGGATAAGATCATGCTGACCAGGCTTTTGCTATTTTTAGCTAGTTAGTTATAACAGCTGGCATGATGTATGTTCGATTGGATCTCCCAGCCGCTTGGAGAGTTCCCAGCCGCTTGGAGTTGGGTCAGTAGTACTCATATTGAAATCTTTATAAGCATGGGATCGGTTGATTGTAGAAAATCGATCGGCAGTCTAGTATTGTATTGCGCAGAGTAGGCTGAGCGTTCTGTGTGAAGAACATCATATTGTATTACATCTGTGAATCAATAAAGATCCTGTTTTGTTTTCTGTTTGATCTCCTTCCTGTAATCGATCGCGGGTTTGAGAGTTTTTCATGGATATACTGATCCATTCCACCGGTTGACTCATCTGATCGGTGGAATGGCAATGTACAGTAGGTTAGATGTTAGGTTGTTTTCTGTTTGCATGCAGGTGCACAGGATCGCGGTCGACAGATGCTGAGAAGCCTAGCATCCTCATGTGCTAGGTCAAGTTGATAAACTGGAGTTGGAAGATCACCCTGAGGTTGGATCGGGTCATCCCTGGTGGATCGGCGAAGAGAGATTTCGCTAAGTACAGAAGTTCGTGAAGACGGCAGCATCAGGATATTTCTGCAAATATCCTGCAGTCAGGTTAGGCATCATCATCCGGATAAATGAAGATGAACATGATGCAGTTGAGCGCATGAAGTGCGGGTTCGTCGGGGTGATCATCAGCAGGAGGAGCCGAGGAGTGTATCGGCATCAGGATCATCATATAGGGAATGCCAAACATCCGCATATCGCGAGTAGATGCGGGAGTGGAAGTTGTGTTTTTTTGACTAAGTATTGAGAAGGTCATCAGGATATGACGTCATCATCATCATGACATACGTCATCAGGACATTTCGGAGCAGCAGGATATTGTGAAACTGCGGGTGACGTCATCGTCATCAGGATCTACGTCATCAGGATATCGGGTGACGTCAGCATCGAGTGAACGGTGCGAGGAGTTAGGGTTTGTCATCATCAGGATAATTGGGAAGAACCGGATGTTCGTTATCCTGTTGAATATCATGATGCTGTTGCTTGTATCATCGGGCAGTGGAGCGTCGAAGGGAAGGTGTTGAAGGTCGTCATCAGGATATTTGGAGCAACCGGATGTTGAATATCCTGCTGACGAAGGTGATGTTAAATATCATGATGAGGCCGCTAGAGCTTGGCGCCCGATGAACAGTGCAACCGGAGGATGTTTGCGCCTGTTGAACATCATGATGATGTTGAAGGTAGAGAAGACGGAAATTGTCGGTGAGGTGAACAGTGGACGTCAGGAGGATGTTCGCGCTGGTCGGACATGATGATGATGCTGTTGGTTTTCGGAAGCATGATGCTGACAGAGTAAAGCCGAAATATGATGATGTTGGTGGCTTTAGGAAATATGATGATGATGGCGAAGATGATGATGATGAGGTTGGTCTGCAGACATTCATGCTATATGCGAATGATATAGTGTGGATGCCTCTGCATCATAGTGGTATCAGAGCTCAGCAAAAGGTCTGGGCTGTTGTGTGTTGATTCTGTCACTGAAAGGGCAGAGGTAGAGATAGAGTTGATTGTGTGTTGTGTGTTGTGATTGAGAGGTTGACAAAATGCCTCCTAAGGGTAGTGGTACTGCAAGGGAATTGCAGGAGATGAAGGAAAAACATGCTAGAGAGATGAGGAAGATGAAGGAGCTTGCTGAAGCACTTCAAGCCAGGCTGACAGCCCTGGAAAAGAACAAAAAGAGGGAAGTGGAAGACAGTGAGTCTGAAGAAGAGGCAGATACTGTTGAAGAGTATGAAGAGGTAGCTGAAGATCTGGATGCTGAAGACCAGAGATTGGCAAAACTGTTAAAGGCAGTGCAAAGTGAAAAACCTAAGGTAAAGGTTGATGTTTCCAAGTATACTGGAAGTTTGAATGAAGATGAGTTGTTGGATTGGATTGCTGCACTGGATAATCACTTTGAATGTGAAGATGTTGCTGAGGATCAGAAGGTAAAAATTGCAAAGACCAAGTTAGGAGGTCATGCTTTGGTATGGTGGGATTATATACAATCTGAGAGAAGGAAGCAAGGGAAGTCTAAGATCACTTCTTGGGATAAGATGGTAGCAAGGATAAAGGGTAAATTCTTGCCAAGGGATTATGAAATCCAGATGTTTAAGAAGCTGCAATTTTTAAAGCAGAAAGACAGGGATGTGAAATCATATACTGAGGAATTTTATCTGTTGAGTATGAGATCTGGTCATCATGAGAATGAGGTAGAAAAGGTGGCTAGGTACTTGGCAGGTTTGAGGTTTAACATACAGGATGAGTTAGTTTTAGCTAACCCTAAGAATGTGGAGGATTGTTATCAAATGGCAATCAGGATTGAAGAAAAGCTGAACAGAGGACATGATAAGTCCATGAGAGGAAGAGGAAACAATAGGGGAAGAGGAGCAGCCCCTGCACAAAAGCAACCCACTGAGGTTCAAGAAGACACTGGTAAAGGACAAGGACAGTATGATTTCAGAGGTGGATGGAAAGGTAATAGAGGAAGATTTGGAGGTGGTAGAGGTTCTACTACATTTTCAGGAAAGTGTTACACCTGTGGAGAGTTTGGTCATCCATCTTTCAAATGTCCAGAAAACAAAGGTTCATCATCCAGAAATGATAGAACAAGTGACAAGAGGGTACAACTGGTACAAGAAGAGAAAGAAGAAGAAAGTGCAAACAGAGGTCCTGAGAATTTTGGCTATCCAGAGAGTGGAGAATCACTGATGTTAAGGAAAACAAGTTTGCAGGCATCAAAGGATCTGGTGCAAAGAAGAGCTCTTTTCAAAACCACATGTAAGAGCAAAGGTAAGGTATGTAAAGTTGTCATTGATACTGGTTCAACAGACAACATGATATCTCAGGAGATGGTTGATAAACTGAAGCTGGAAAGGATTCCACATCCACACCCTTACAAGGCATCTTGGGTGAGTGATAGGCAATCACTTTTTGTCTCTGAACAGGCATATGTGGATTTCCAGATTGGACCATATCAGGATAGAATTTTGTGTGACATATTGCCTATGGAATGTTGTCACCTGCTGTTGGGTAGACCATGGCAATTTGATAGAAGGGTACTGTATGATGGGTATGCTAATACCTACACCATCAAGAAGGATGGGAAGACTATTAAGTTGATGCCATTGCAGGCAAACGCTGCAGCACATAAGGCAGCTCAAATCATTTTAATGGGACAGAAGGAGTATATGCAGATGCCTAGAGGAGCAGGCATGAAGGCAGTTCAGGACACTGCAGGGAAAGGAGTTGTTACAGACAACAAGCTGAAGACAGTTTCAGTTGTGACTGACAGAGGTCAGCAGCAGGTTCAGAAACAGGGGTGCAAACAGCCACCAGTTCAGAGGAATGACAAGGCTGTTGTCATAGTTGGGACTATTGTTTGTCCTATAAGAGTTGAAAGGAAGATAGACTTGAACACTTCAGAAGTTCAAGAGGTAGTTCAGCCAGAGGTTCTGGTTAGGCAACCTGACAAACACAGGGTATGTGAGAAGAAGGCCTACATCAACAGGCATGATGATTTACTTGCCAGAAAGCAAGTTACAGTTCAGAAGTCTTGGAGCAGCCAAGAGACAGCAGCAGCTAAAGCTGGAATAGGTCAGAAGATTGACAAAGCCAAGTGTACAGGTGGAAGACTTCCACAGACTAAACTCATGGGACATGAGTTCTTTTCTGTTGGGGAGTATGGTGCAGGAGCACCTACCTGACAGTTGGTCATGATAAGGCAGTTAGTAGTTTAGGTCTTGTTTGTGTTTCCAAGAAGGTCTGTTAGACCATTTGCATGTAATAAGGTCATGCTGATCAGGATAAGATCATGCTGACCAGGCTTTTGCTATTTTTAGCTAGTTAGTTATAACAGCTGGCATGATGTATGTTCGATTGGATCTCCCAGCCGCTTGGAGAGTTCCCAGCCGCTTGGAGTTGGGTCAGTAGTACTCATATTGAAATCTTTATAAGCATGGGATCGGTTGATTGTAGAAAATCGATCGGCAGTCTAGTATTGTATTGCGCAGAGTAGGCTGAGCGTTCTGTGTGAAGAACATCATATTGTATTACATCTGTGAATCAATAAAGATCCTGTTTTGTTTTCTGTTTGATCTCCTTCCTGTAATCGATCGCGGGTTTGAGAGTTTTTCATGGATATACTGATCCATTCCACCGGTTGACTCATCTGATCGGTGGAATGGCAATGTACAGTAGGTTAGATGTTAGGTTGTTTTCTGTTTGCATGCAGGTGCACAGGATCGCGGTCGACAGATGCTGAGAAGCCTAGCATCCTCATGTGCTAGGTCAAGTTGATAAACTGGAGTTGGAAGATCACCCTGAGGTTGGATCGGGTCATCCCTGGTGGATCGGCGAAGAGAGATTTCGCTAAGTACAGAAGTTCGTGAAGACGGCAGCATCAGGATATTTCTGCAAATATCCTGCAGTCAGGTTAGGCATCATCATCCGGATAAATGAAGATGAACATGATGCAGTTGAGCGCATGAAGTGCGGGTTCGTCGGGGTGATCATCAGCAGGAGGAGCCGAGGAGTGTATCGGCATCAGGATCATCATATAGGGAATGCCAAACATCCGCATATCGCGAGTAGATGCGGGAGTGGAAGTTGTGTTTTTTTGACTAAGTATTGAGAAGGTCATCAGGATATGACGTCATCATCATCATGACATACGTCATCAGGACATTTCGGAGCAGCAGGATATTGTGAAACTGCGGGTGACGTCATCGTCATCAGGATCTACGTCATCAGGATATCGGGTGACGTCAGCATCGAGTGAACGGTGCGAGGAGTTAGGGTTTGTCATCATCAGGATAATTGGGAAGAACCGGATGTTCGTTATCCTGTTGAATATCATGATGCTGTTGCTTGTATCATCGGGCAGTGGAGCGTCGAAGGGAAGGTGTTGAAGGTCGTCATCAGGATATTTGGAGCAACCGGATGTTGAATATCCTGCTGACGAAGGTGATGTTAAATATCATGATGAGGCCGCTAGAGCTTGGCGCCCGATGAACAGTGCAACCGGAGGATGTTTGCGCCTGTTGAACATCATGATGATGTTGAAGGTAGAGAAGACGGAAATTGTCGGTGAGGTGAACAGTGGACGTCAGGAGGATGTTCGCGCTGGTCGGACATGATGATGATGCTGTTGGTTTTCGGAAGCATGATGCTGACAGAGTAAAGCCGAAATATGATGATGTTGGTGGCTTTAGGAAATATGATGATGATGGCGAAGATGATGATGATGAGGTTGGTCTGCAGACATTCATGCTATATGCGAATGATATAGTGTGGATGCCTCTGCATCAATTTGCTTTTAATACCCTTCACCATCGGTTTTGGCTCATTTTAAGTCTTCCATGTGGTCTCTAATTTTCATTCTTCTGTGTTGGCTTTGCCTGAGTGTGTTGCAGGTTGCTTTATGTGCCTTTTGTTGTGGGTGGCAGGTTTGCTTGGAGGTTGTTTAGGTGGCATTGGGCAGTTTGCTCTAGGCTCTACGCATGTGCAGTGATGGCCAGGCGTCATAGCTCTGCCAAACATAATCCCTATCTAAGAGGAAGAGTCTTTGATCACTGGTTCTGTGCAATTGTTAACTGCAAAGATAGTGCAGCCCTGGAATTTATCAGGTTTGTGTTGGGTGAGGCTGGTGTCGGTGTGAACAGTCCTTGTTCAAAGGCAATCATCCAAAACAAATTTATCCTTAAGCTGGAGACAGTAGTGCCGCTAGCAGGGCAATGACAATGGCTTCTTTGCCTGTTCTTGCCCGCTCTTTTCTTTGATATGGAAGTGGCTGCAAAAGGGCTGGGTTTAGATTCTCTGCTAGCTGAGGGCTTGGATTCGTCAGCCTCAATGCATGATCTCGACCTTGCTAGGACAAAAATTGTTACTATTTACAAGGAAGTGAAGTAGTTAAAGGACAACTGCATGGACCTCAATAGAGTTTTGGAAAATCTTATGGTGACCCATTCTCAAAGGTGCATGGAGATGTCTAGATGGCTAGGAAGGAAATTGTTACTAATGACAGGGAAGTGAAGTTGTTTAGGATTACTATATGGCCCATGGTCAGGTTTTGAAAAATCTTTGCTAACCCTTTCTCAAGGATGCCTGGAGGAGTCTAGTATGTTCACCACCACTGTTCTATAGGTTTGGTGGAGGTCGTTTGGGCCAAACAAAGGGTGGAAACTAGAGTTGAATTCCCTGCTCTGGCAGATTCATGTTCTGGTTCTGCCCACAATAGATTTGCAGGTGGCTCAAAGGAGCTGGCTGTGGAAGATATGGCATGCTGGGGGTTAATCCCTTAGGTGGAGTCAGCGGTTGGGGGGGTGGGTGCATTTGAGGTTTGAGTGTCTCTGGAGGGTAACACCGTGAGTTGTTTGGCTCTTTCCAGTTCAACAGTATTGGTAGTCTGCTTCTTTTAGTGGGCTTTTGCTTATGACTGTTAAGGTCGTTCGTTTTGTTAAGTCATGTTTCCTAGGCAGGGCCCCCCATAGATCCCCTACTATTTAATCAAAAATTGTTAGAAACTATTAAATGATTCTCAAACAATACTAGCATTACAAAGTTTGTGACAAATGCAGAGTAATTACGGCCAACCACATTTGCCATGTCATTTTCTGAGTTTTTCAAAAAATGGTTCGGAATATGTTTTAAATACACCTATCCTTATTTGTCTCATATTTCAATACATCTATCCTCATTTTGTCTCATGCTTTAAATTTCCTTTCAAGTTTATCTTTGAATAGATTTGTTTTAGAATTATATTTTGAACATTAATGACGTTTTTTCTTATATTTTATACCCTAATGAGAATTTAGGTAAAACCCTTGGGCTGCCCCTAAAATACTAGACCGTGTTCTGTGATGGAAAGGCAAACTATTTTAGGATCAGCCCTTTATTTTTTTACATATAGTTGGTGCAATCAGAGTCGGAGGGTTCACAGAATGAACTATCCAAACCATGCAGCTAGGGTAAACACAATGGAAACAACTCGATTGTAGAATGCAATGGAAGATTCAAATGCTCATTATATCCTATGTTCAGAATGCTTATATGCCGGCAACATGCGGGCTACAATCAAGGGCTCACAGGCCTGCTTTCCAAGTTACAACAGATATGAAAGATATGGCATTGAAGTGTCTACCCAAAAAGAATCAATTATTAAGCTATGAATTCAACTATCTATGAACTATTGACTTTCTAATACATCCTAGAGATCTATATATATCATCTACAAGCTCCGGAAATCCTCCGTGTCGGCCAAGAAAGGTTACAAACTCCAATGAAGGAATGTAACGTGTAGAAACAAATAGGTCGGCCTTAAACATTTGATAATGCTTAGCAAATGGGTGAAACTTGGTGCGGACCTCAAGGAAGGTCTATCTGATCCATATGTGCCATGTATGATGTGTCATTAGGCTCCACAAGTCACGGAAGTGCTCCGTAAACCTTCTCCTTCAGCTGACTGTCTATATGATCTGTTCTGTGAGAACTGATGATCTTCTAATAGCGATAACTCTCAACAGACAAGTCCAAATGATCTGAATTTTGCATATGATGTAGATGATGATATGTAGATGCTAAGTTCTACTCCGCAAGCTCATATATGAAGATGCGGAAAAATGCGGTACAAAATGCTGAAACTACAAATGACTGAACTGAATTGGAAATGAAAGAAAAAAAGGAATGCAAATGTTTTTTTTTTGGTTGATGCAAGATTGCTCTGCAACCTAGGATGCTCCTGCATCAAACACCCAAGGTCGTTGAAAAAGTGAGTTCCTCACTTTGCTGGGGCTAGAGGAAAACCAAGGCAGTCCACCTCAACCTGAGAAATACATGATGAATCTTCTTCCGGTCTACCTTTCAACTTTACCAAATATTCTCTGTACTATTTACCTCTGGTACTGCGTCCAACTCTGTTGTCCAAGATGTCTTCTATCTACTTGTTGATGAGGTTTTTGTGACTACAACAACATTAGAATAAAATACTGGGTATCCTATCCTCTCTTGAATAAAGCTTCTCAGACGCTGAACTACGTGATCGAATGAGACTGCTCCAAGGTTCCTTTTATGTCAGGTCTTGACATGCACAGGGATAGACTCAGTAGAATGATGTGATTTGCTGGTAATCACAGGGTGGCCTTACGTATCAGACATAGTATTCATTGCTCAAGGAAGAAAGTTAAAAGGGTTTCGGTGGATTTTGGAGCACTGGACGCGGATTCCTCTTCCTATAGACTGGATTTTCAGCTTGTGGTAGAAAAGATCTAAGTTCGGCCAGACTAACCTAAGTGGGTAACAAATGATTTTTTTTTGTTTTTTGGCTCTCTTATAATCTATTCCTAAGGAAAACTCAAAGAAAGTGGAAAAGATAGGGGTGGTGGAAAAGAGTTCAAGAATCTAAGTCAATGGAAATGACTGCTGTTGAAGATGGAAACTGGAACCAGTCCTCTGCTTCGTCATGAGACAACAGCTAGGTAGGGATGGTGCAATCTTCTGGGGTAGAGGCAGGGATTTTCATACTGTCATGTCATGGAACATGGAACTGATCATACAGAGACAGTCAAAGTTAAGCATGGATTACGTTCAGACTACCTATACAAAGTGATTTGCAAGCCACATATCACAAATGGTATGAACTAATCAACTTCAATCATTCAACAAGAACATTTCCATCGCATATATCTAACAAAAGTAAGAAAATACAAGAAATAACTTCAATATCCTTCAGATTTGCTCCAAGAAATCAATAAGACCATGCCAAAGATCCAAAGAAATATATGAACACCATTCTTCAATGCATATATTATTGCTTCAGAAGTTTATATCACAACAATCCAACCGATTCTGGGAGTTTCAGCTCATAAAAGTCATGCAGAATAAAAGCTAGCTACTAGGGTGCTCTAGGAGCATCAGAATGATAGAAATAAGAAAAGGAAAGAGAGATATAATGAAGCATCCCTCAGCCTTTATATAGGCTCTCAAAAATATCTTAGGGCAAAAAGGAAATCAGATTTCCTTGAAACATGTGCTATGGATAAGAAACCCTAGGAAAGCAGGTGGGGTCGTCAGATTGCTCATGCAGGAGACTGCCACCTGTCCTGGGCGTCAGAAGGTGTAAGGAAATCCTCCAGCTATCCAAGGTGTCCCGGTTGACTAGGACTCCTAGACAGGACTGTCCTGTCCGTCTGGAACTTCCTCCTGCTCTTTAGTCTCTGCCTCCAAGAACCTAGTCAGGACAACTTCCAACTCCTCCATAGGAATACTGGGCAGGTTTTCAATCCGGAACTCCATGACGGATGCGGTGGTGGTGCAGGCGACAAGGATATTTTCCCAATCCGCCCTCAACTCCTGAATACTGTTAATGAGGATCAGAAACGAGGATGCATCCTCAAGATGGGATTCCTTAGTAGGATAAGTTGCTTTGAAGTATATGCTCCGCATCTTGCCTTTCAATTCTTCCAAGTCAATGACTCCATCCGGTGCTACATCCAGATCAAACCAGGTCTCCAATGATACAAGGATTTTGTCCTGGATCTCCTTCAACATGGCGTGGGCCCGAGAAGTGTCACCTTCAATCTTCTCCAGGTTATCTCTCTTCATGAGCAAGGCGGAATACCAACTGAGGAAGTCATATACTGAACCTGCATGTATTACCTTGTTCTTGATCAAGTCTGGCTACAGAGTGTTCATCAGTGCCTTTAGTCTAGGGATAGTTTCCTCCCGGACAACTATGAATTGCTGACATGTATCCAGAATGGCATGAATTCTATCCATGAGTGTAGTAACTCTGCCGTTCACCTGGACGAGGTCTTCTATGAGTCTATGTGCTCTATCCAAGACCCTCTCTATCCAACCCTTTGCTGTGTGGCCGGCTGTCCTCAGAACTTCAACCTCAGCTAAGGAATCGTTAGTTATGCTCAGAGGTTGGGACGTTGTTCCTTGGGCGGATTGCAATGGGCCCATGAGCTACTAGATGTGCTGCCATAGTTGCTCATTCTCCTGTTTCAACTGGTTCTTCTTTTCTTCTTCCTTCCTTAATCTTTCTCAGATGATGGCAACGGAATCCTCCAGTTCCTCCATTTCTTGATCCTTTGTGGTTGGTCCAAGGTCAACCTTCAAAATGTCAAAGTCATCCGGACTGATGTCTTCCTTTGCTTCGGTTACCCTGGGAATTGCCACCTCTACTCGGCGGGATCCGGATTCATCTCTTGTAATCTTGGAAAACTTCTTTGCCTTCTTTGGATCCGCGGACTTCCCTATCCTGGCTAGAAAATCACCAAGTACGATGGAAGGATCATTCTTCTTGACTTTCTTCTTCCGCAACCTGTCCTGTAACCAATTGGGTTTCGCGGAGGGGATGACTTCCTCCTGTGGGTCCTGAGGGCCTTGACCAACTTGTGGCGTGGATGTCGGTGCTTCTCCGTAATTGAACTCCTCGTTGAGGAATTCCAAATCAGGGTGATGGAGCATGTCCTCAAGATGGACCTCCCCTGGATTCCGCGGTGGAGGGTTAGGCTGATTCCCCACTATGAGGCTGGGAGTCTGTTCCCGGATGGAATCCATGGACTCATTATCCCCCTGATCATCTTGCTCATTCGGGACCACTTCCTCCTCCATGGGTCCCTTACCTTTAACTATTTGCACATCTCCAAAAAGATCCACCTCCCGAACGGAAGAAGTGCTGGCAAAGTGAGGTCTAGATGCATTCCGTTCCTCCTGGTCAGGCCTGCTGATAAGTTCCTTCCGAGCCTTTACTCTCTTTGCTGGTGGATCTTCCGCCGTCCTATTCTTCACCTCCTGTCTTCCTGTTCCTTGTTCCTTCACAGGAGTGTCTTCGGTCATATCCTCTTCGGAAGACTGAGAATCCAAGTCCCCCATCATGTCATAAGTCGGGCGGATACCTTTCTTGTGCAATTTCTCTGTCTGCTGGCCTATCCATTTCTGTGTTATTGTTAGCACGGGTGCCATTAGATCATCCAAGTGGGTGACTTCCGGATCGGACCAAATCAAGGGTGGAAGAGGCTTATCCTTCTCCTGTTCGAAGAATGGTTGGACTTGCCTTCCATCCTCCATGACTTGATCCGAGACTACAAAGATCCCGGTAGCCCTGATCATGTCGACTGAAAGCCAGGAACATGCCCTTCTGCGTACTTCGAAGTCATCCTCAGCATTAGCCCAGTGATCCTCCATGTGTATCTTATGCCTATGCCTCCTTCCACATGCTACCCGGGTAGTATTGTACGGGTCAAAGTTCTCCCGCAAGGAATGAGTCACCAAGTTATAGAACTGTAGCTCCTCGGATTTTTCGGCGGCTTGGAGAGATGGGCATGACTCGACTACATCTTCCGTCTCGACTGGATAGATCACCCCGGCCTTCTTCTTCTTCTGGACTTTGTCATATGCCGAGAGTTGCCTTGTTAATTCCAACAAGACCATTTTGTCTGACGGATACCTTGGTAGTCTGTATGGATAGCCAGAGAATCCCTGCACCCTGATATAGGTGAACTTTGGGAATTGGACGAACCAGGAACCATGAGTTATGATCAACTGCTTAGCCTCGGGGGATAACCTTTGGTGAATGCCTCCCTGGAGAGTCCTTGTAATGTGCATGGCGAATGCGTCATTGAACCTCCGGAAATGGTTTATGTTCTGGAGATGGAACTAGGTGTAGCCGTTGTAAACCTTGACTTGCCCTTCTTGATTGCCGATACGTCCCTTCCATGACAGTCCTCGATATTTGTTGTTCCTTGCCAGCATATAGATCACATAGGAACTCATGTAAAAGGTCTTCGATTCCTCCAGGTTTTGGAATTGTGCATCAATACTGTCACTGAGGAGTCGAGCCCAATCAATCATCTTTGTCCCAGCGATGACTTCCTCGATGTAGTAAAACATCCATGGCTCGAAGGTAGAGGACTGCTGACTTCCCATGATCCTGTTCAGCATGACGACGAGGTCTCCATGCTCTTGCTTGAAGTCGGACTTGAGGAGTGTCCTTGGCAACTTGGAACGGTGAGGCCTTTTCTTCTGCATCCATGTCTTGTTGACGATCCCGAAGCAGGTTGCCGGGTCGGCTTGGAACATTTCGGCTGACTCCTCCTGGCTTGTGAACTCGATGGGACTATAGACAGGTATGTTGAAAGCTTCCGCGATCTTTTCCTTGGTGAAATAGGCCACCACTGTGTTGTTGCGATCGATGACCATCCTTCGTTCAGGATCATAGTGCATGAAACATTCCACGATCAGCTCAGGACAAGGAATGGCGGGTGGGAAGCATGCGGCGGCGGCAACTCCATTCTGGACGATCTTGGCTGCAAGCAGGGATGGAGGATGTCCATCCGTTCCATACATTCACTTCCCAATTT
The DNA here is from genome assembly GCA_027924645.1 of Cunninghamia lanceolata. Lineage (NCBI taxonomy): Eukaryota > Viridiplantae > Streptophyta > Pinopsida > Cupressales > Cupressaceae > Cunninghamia > Cunninghamia lanceolata. The sequence goes on from BSBN01000049.1 coordinate 18,357,505, forward strand.
CTTTCATGACTGAAAGATAGATGTTGGTGTCTCCGACGTTTGCCCATTTCGAGGTGATCCTGGACTGTGGGAGTATTCCCTTAAAGGCAGCCTTCATCTGAGTTTGTCTTGAGGAACCCGCCTTGGCACTTGCCATTCACCTATGGAGTCAAGGAAAGAAATAGCAAAGTATGAGTTTTTCAAAGGGGTAAGGATAGAGATGAGACGGGGGTTTTTTTTTTATTCCCACACGTGGGATGTTAGTACAACATTTTATGCATGTGGGACTAAAATCATGATAGGAAGGACAAAATAACAATATTCTAAGTAAGAAGAATCCTTCCTATACATTCACATACCTCTCCTTGCACAAGGATGTTTTGACTTTCAATGGAATCTCTGATTTTTATTGATGGATTTCTGACCTTCTAATGGATTTTCTGATTTTCTGCAGGAATTTCTGAGTTTTAATGGGTTTTCCAACAAGAAATCTGCCCTAGTAATATTCAGAAATATGAGTCTTGGTGAAGAACTTACCTTGGAATGGAGGAGTTTTGCCTTGGAGAATGAATTTCTGCTTTTGGGAGATGAATTTCTGCTCTTGGAACGTTCAGAAATCTGCTTTAAACCTACAAAAATTTCTGCCCTAATGAAGAATTTGTCCTTGGAAATGGCAAAATCTGGAATCCTCCTTGGATAAATTTGTCCTTCACTTGATGAAATCTGCCCTTGGAATGTAATTTCTGCCCTTCAAAGGTATATATCTGCTTTGGATTTGAATTAGAATGATTGCAAATGACTTGGGCGCCCTCCTTTTATAGGTAACTTGACCTTCTTTGCCACCTGGCCGACCTGGGTTGGAGAAGGAGAATTTTAGCCGCCAAACCTTATGACCCAGCCGACTTAGATTTTGTCCTTTTCTCCCTTGTCAGTGGTCGGGGATTTTGGTTTGTCGGAGAATTTCCATAGTCGGGGATTTTGCGATGTCGGGGATTTTGCGATGTCGGGGATTTCTTGATGTTGGGGATTTCTTCCAGTCGGGGATTCCTTCTAGTCCTGGAGTGATTTTGGAACATGAACTTGCAGTAATGAAGAGTCTTAATCAAATTCCATTCAAGTAATGAACACTGAGACTAATCCTGATGTATGCTTGAGATCCTGAAAATGACAGTCTAGTAGTCTGAAATCCTGAAATCCTGAAAAATTGACTTAGTCTAAAATCTGGTGGATCCTCCAAATTCTAGATTTTGCATGTTAAATCCGGTGGATTCGAGACCTATCTCAAACATCCTGAAAGGTATATTGAAAAATATTTAAAGTATAAGAAATTCAATCTCTCAACTTATACCCTAAGAGACACTGAAAAATGGCTAAGTTCCCCAGGAACAACAAATTTCCACTGGTGCAGGATTTTGCGCCCAAGGACAAAAATTGTCCTTGAGCGCAAATTTCAGTAGGTCAGGGATTTTGCGCCCAAGGGCAAAAATTGCCCTGGAGCGCACTTTTCAACATGTGCAGGATTCTGCGCCCAAGGACAAAAATTGTCCTGGAGCGCACATTTCAGTAGGTGAAGGATTCTACACCTAAGGACAAATTTTGTCCTGGAGCGCACATTTCAGTAGGTGAAGGATTCTGCGCCCAAGGGCAAATTTTATCCTGGAGCGCACATTTTAGTAGGTGAAGGATTTTGCGCCTTTGACCCTGCCTGTCCAGTTTCATGGATTTTGGCCTTGGCAAAAAATCATTTTTCTTCAATTTTGAGTGAGATTTCAGTTTTGCATCAAGTACACTTTGAGCTGTTTTTACGGACGTTCAGTTATTGATACGGGATCAGAAACGCGGGGCTTTCGTTTCTTCCATCCCATCGAGGAATCTCTCCTTTCCATGGCAAGACACGAAGTTCGTTTCTTCCATCCTTCGTCTCTTCCATCTTTCGTTTCTTCCATCCCCTCGAGGAATCTCTTATGTCCATGGCGGGATACGGAATTGGTGATCTCGGAGTCTTTCGTTTGTTCCATCTTTCATTTCTTCCATCCCCAAGGATTCTCTCTTTTTCATGGTAAAATACAGAGTCTAGTGAACTCTAGCTGCCTTAGGAAGGCTAATGGCGACACGAGATCCGGAACACGGAGCTTTCGTTTCTTCCACCCTTGTCAAGGAATCTCGCATCTCCATGGCGAGATACAGAGTTCTCAAGCCAGACTATGAATTCCAGGATTCAAGCATCCACAGAGGAGTCAGGGAAAGATTTTCAGGCCAACTGCACTGATTGGACAGGGCTGAAGGCAAAATTGGACACTTCCAGTCCTAGGGCGCAAAATCCAGTAGGTACTGGATTCTGCGACTAGGGATAAATTTCCTCCTTGGGCACATATTCCAGCAGGTACTGGAATATGCGACCAGGAATGTTCCTGTTGCACTTCCAGCCTTCTGGAGGGATGCTTCAAACACTGAGTGTTTTATGAAATTTGCCCTAAGTTCCTGAAAATCCTATTGATTTGAGAATCTTCCGAGTTTGTGAAATGAGGTTGAGTGCCAGATTGGGATCAGAAGGATATCCCTTGGATTGAACTTCCAGAGTGGAGCTGTCGGGCCGAGAACTGAGTTCCATGGCGGAAAGATGAACATGCCAAGGAGTGGCAGTCCTTGTTGAATTCCGCCTTGGCTAGAAGAAGAATCTAGATAGACCTTGAAATAGGATTCCGGATAGGAATTCCTCGAACAAGACTCCGGGATAGGCACTTCCGAACAGGACTCCGGTTTGGACCTCTGGGCTGGATTTCTGGATAGGAACCCAGCAATGATTTCCTAAGTGGGACATGGAGTCTTGGAACAAGACTCGAATTGAGTTTTATGTAGGGACTGTAGTGGGTTCATTTCCCGAGGATGGAAAAACAAAACCCCTTAAGGATGGAAAAACAAAACCCTTCCCTGAGGATAGTCCAGAACGGGCAGTTAGGGCTCCACGCCTATGCAGGAGGAAATTTATGTGTTCAGTTCTCTTTCTTACCGGTGAACCAACCTAAGCCATTGACATTGTCTGAGTTGCGAAAACATTGCCGGATCAGAGTATGGGATTAGAGCAAGGATCCAGACCAGTCAAAAAAAAAGGGGGACCCAATTTGCAATTGGGGTTGATGTTGTAAGAGGTCACAACACTACTCTGGTTGTTGTTGTGGTAACTGATCCTTCAAATCATTTCCAATGCTGTCACTTGATTCTCCTCCATGATAATGGTATAGATCTGCAATATTGAATATAGGTGATATACCCAATGTCTCCGGTAGCTCCACTTCATATGCATTTCCTGAATCAAATTTCCTAAGTATCTTACATGGTCCAAACTTCATCTTCAATTTGTTGTATGTTCCTATTGGAAATCTCTCTTTTCTCAGATATACCATCACTTCATCTCCTACTAAAAATTCTGTGTCTCCTCTTCTCATGTGCTTGCTCCTTATACTTATCGTTCATCTCCTCCGAATGCTTCTTGACTTGATTTTGTATTGTCTCCATGTATCCAGCAAATTCTTTTGCTTCTGCACTTCTCTTACCCTCCATACTGATATCTCTCAACTCTGCTACTCCTCTAGGGTTTACTCCAGTCACAATCTCAAATGGTGTCTTCCCTGTACTCCTTTTTACTGAATTATCGTATGCAAACTCTGCTTACGGTAGAATTAGATCTCAATTTCCTGCCTTATCTCCTACCAAACATCTCAACAAGTTTCCCAAACTCCTATTTACCACCTCTATTTGTCCATCTATTTGTGGATGAAATGTTGAATTGAACTTTAGGTCTGTCTTCTTCTTCTTCCATAATGTCCTCCAAAAATATCCAATGAATCTTGTATCCCTGTATGAAATTATACTCTTAGGTAATCCATGCAATCTCACAATCTCTCTGAAAAATAGATTAGTAACATGCACTGCATCATTTGTCTTCTTACAAGGTATGAAATATGCCATCTTTGAAAATTTGTCCACCACTACAAATATATAATCATGTCCTCTCTATGTCTTCGACAATCCTAATATGAAATCCATGCTTATGTCTTCCCAAGGTCTCTCCGGTACTATCAAAGATTTGTACAATCCAGTATTCTGACTACTCCCCTTTGCAACTTGACATATTCTACAACTCTGCACAAACTTCCTTACATCCTTATATATCTGAGGCCAAAAATAATGTTCACTTACCAAAGCGACTGTCTTGTCAATTCCAAAATGTCCTGCCAATCCACCACTGTGTTTCTCCTTGATCAAATTGTCTCTCATTGAACTCCTAGGTATACACAACCGATTTCCTTTGAACAACATATCCTCCTGAATGAAATAATCCAACCATTTACTTCTATCTGTCACAACAGGTTCCTTACATGCTTTCCATGGTTCTGCAAAATCAAGATCTTCCTCATACATGTGCTTCAGTTCTTCAAAACCTAATACTTCTAATCTCATCTCTATCAACAAATTCCTTCTCCTACTCAATGCATCTGCAACTTTGTTTGACTTCCCACTCCTATGTTTCAATACAAATGTGTAACTTTGCATGAACTCTACCCATCTCATATGTCTTTGATTCAACTTTCCTTAACTATTCAGATACTGTAAAGCTTGATGATCCGTGTATAATACAAATTCCTTAGACAAGTAAAGTCTCCACTTCTTCAAGGCTTGAATTATGGCATAGAATTCCTGATCATAAACTGAATATCTTCTTGCATCATTCAACTTTTCACTGAAATATGCTACCAGTCTACCTTCCTGACTTAACACTGCTCCTATTGCATTTCCACTGGCATCACAATCTACTTGAAATACTTTGTTGAAATCCGGTAATGCTAACACTAGTTGCTCTGTCACTTTCTGCTTCAGCAATTCAAAACTTTTATTTGCTCCTGATGTCCACTTAAAACCCTTTCTGTCACCTCTCATTGTCTCTGTCATCGGTGTGCATACTGAACTAAAATTTCTAATAAACTTTCGGTAGAAACTAGCTAATCCATGAAATGATCTGACTTCTCCAATGTTCTCCAGTGTTGGCCACTCAACAATTGCTCTAACTTTCTCAGGGTCCATCTTCAATCCTTCTGCAAAAATCACAAATCCCAAATATACCAATTCTTCCTTCATGAAACTACATTTCTTGATGTTTATCAGCAATTTCTCTTCTTTCAACCTCTGCAATACTTGTCTAATGTGCCACAAATGTTCTTCCTTTGTCTTACTGAAAATCAGAATATCATCCAAATACACAATAACAAACTTACCCAAGAATTTCTTCAAGACCTCATTCATCAATCTCATGAAAGTACCCGGTGCATTAGTTAATCCAAAAGGCATCACTAACCATTCATACAATCCTTCATTTGTCTTAAATGCAGTCTTCCATTCATCTCCTTCTCTGATTCTGATTTGATGGTATCCACTCTTCAAGTCTATTTTTGTGAAATACTTTGCTCCACTCAAACAGTCCATAATGTCATCCATCCTAGGCAAAGGAAATCTATACTTAACTGTGATCTTATTGATTACTCTAAAGTCTATACACATCCTCCATTCTCCATCTTTCTTTGGTGCTAGCACTAGAGCTACTGCACATGGGCTTAAACTTTCTCTGATCAATCCTTTTCTCAACAGCTCTTGTATTTGTCTATTCAGCTCCGCATTCTCTGCTAGTGTCATCCGGTGTGCTGCTTTGTTAGGCAAACTAGCTCCAGGTATAAGGTCCATATGATGACTGATACTCCGGATTGGTGGCAACCCTTCAAGTACATTATCTGATATGATGTCTTCATACTCTGTCAACAATTTAGTTATCTCCTCTGGCTATGATTCTTTAGTTTCTGTACTTAGGGTTCCATGTTTCTTAGGGATCAAAGCATACCACATATTTTCATATCTCAATCCATCCAAAAATTTCCTTCCATCAACCAAACAGATTCTAGCATTCCCACATACTTCACTCTTAGGCTTATCTTCCAAAGGTATCAAGGTAATCTTTTTCCCATTAGATACTATAGTATAAGTATTCTTTCTCCCATCATGTATAGCTTTTCTATCATACTACCATGGTCTACCCAACAATATATGACATACATCCATCAGCATAATATCACACAATACTTCATCATGATAAGATCCTATATGAAATTTCACCAAACATTGTTCACTCACTAGTACCTTGTGTTCATCCTGAATCCATGCTATCTTGTAAGGCTTAGGGTGTTTCAATCTCTCCAGGTTCAGCTTAGTCACCATCTCTTTTGAAACCAAGTTACCAGTACTACCACTATCAATGATTACTTTACAACATTTACCTCCTGATTTGCATCTAGTCCGGAACAAACTTTTCCTCTACGGTGGTTCCTTAGTTGTCTCTGCTTGAAATAGTGCTCTCCTAATGACTAATGATTCTCCTTTCTCTGGTTTTCCAACTGAATCAGGCGATCCAACAGGTTCTTCCACATAGGCTACTCTTCCACTATTTTCTATCTTCTTGCTTGTACTTCACCTCCACACTTAAAACAAGTTCCTCTGAATGTTCTCTTATCAAACCCTTTTTCTTCTCTCTTGTGCCCTTCACTCCGGTAAGAATTTTGATGTCCTCTGCAGTAGAAAGTTCTATCATCTCTCCGGTATGCATTGTTATCTCTATCTTCCTTCTTGTATGGACTACTTACTTTGTTCTGCTCCGCATAGAATCTTTCTCCTCCGGAATATGTTCTACCTCTTTGAAATTTACCTCCTCTACCTCTCTGTCTCTGCTCATGTTTCTTATTTAACTTGTCTTCAACTTTCAGGGCAAACTGATATGCTTCTTCTATTGTGGTCATCTTCACCAAACTTAGTTCTTCTTGAATATTCATCCTCAACCCATTTATGTATCTTGCCACTTTCTCCTTGCTTGCTTCACTATTTCCAATCCTTAAGATCATCTTATGAAATTCTTAAGTGTACTCCTTCACAGATTTCTCCTTTTGCTTCAAGTTCTGCAATCTCTTCAACAGTTCCAACTCATGGTCAGTAAGTATAAATTGATTCTTCAACTTTCTCACCATCCTATCCCATTTTATGATCTTTTCTTTTCCTCTCCTATTTCTATCCAATTGAACTTCTTTCCACCAAAAAGCAGCATGTCCTTTCAACTTAGTCTTTGCAAATCTCACCTTCTCCGGATCTTCAATTTCTTCATATTCAAAGTATTCTTCCAAATCATTTATCCAATCAATCAATTCCTCTGGATTCAAATTTCCAGTGTAGTTCGGTACTTCCACTCTAGGTCTCTTTCCAATCTTCGAAATAGCTCTCAATATCTTCACTTGATCTGATTCTTCTTCTTCTAGGGTTGCTTCATTTTGATCAACGGATTGAAATTCTTCATCGTCACTTTCAACATCATGTCTAGGGTTCAGTCTTCTTCTACAACATCCAATCTAACTTTCATTGTTTTCATCATCTCCATCATTTCTTCCATTCTTCCAGCAACAGTGCCCATAGCAGGCATCCTCCTCGGCGACATCTCTTCCTAGGATCCGGTGCAACTGCCTCAATTCAGCGATCTGACTACAAGGTAGCAACTGCCTCACACTCGGCAATCTGTTGACAAACACAAGTAGACTACCTCAGGTTGGCGATCGGTTCACCACAAGATCTTATGGAATGCCTTCACTTCCCAAAGGATTCAAAACTTCGCTCTGATGCTACTTGGTGCAGTCACGGTCAGAGGGTTCACAGAATGAACTGTCCAAACCATGCAGCTAGGGTAAACACAATGAAAACAACTCAATTGTAGAATGCAATGGAAGATTCAAATGCTCAATATATCCTATGTTCAGAATGCTTATATGCCGGCAACATGTAGGCTACAATCAAAGGGCTCACAGATCTGTTTTCCGGGTTACAACAGATATGAAAAATATGGCATTGAAGTGCCTACCCGAAAAGAATCAATTATTAAGCTATGAATTCAACTATCTATGAACTATTGACTTCCTAATACATCCTAGAGATCTATATATATCATCTACAAGCTCCGGAAATCCTCCGCGTCGGCCCAGAAAGGTTACAAACTCCAATGAAGGAATGTAACGTGTAGAAACAAATAGGTCGGCCTTAAACATCTGGTAATGCTCCGCAAATGGGTGAAACTTGGTGGTCCTCAAGGAAGGTCTATCTGATCCATATGTGCCGTGTATGATGTGTCATTAGGCTCTGCAAGTCACGGAAGTGCCCCGCAAACCTTCTCCTTCCGCTGACTATGTGTATGCTCTATTCTGTGAGAACTGATGATCTTCTGATAACATAACTCTCAGCAGACAGATCCAAATGATCTGAATTTTGGATATGATGTAGATGATGATATGTAGATGCTAAGTCCTACTCCGCGAGCTCAGATATGAAGATGCAGAAAAATGCGGTACAAAATGCTTAAACTGCAAATGACTGAACTGAACTGGAAATGAAAGAAAAATAAATAAATGCAAATGTTTTTTTTGGTTGATGCAAGATTGCTCTGCAACCTGGGATGCTCCTACATCAATAGTAAAACCCTGCATCAATAGTGTAAAACCCTCTGAGGTAAAAGCAAAATTATTTTCTTCTAAAACCCCACCTTTCTTTTCTATGATCGGGATTTCTTTATGTACCATTTTTATTTTTTATTTCTAAGCTAAATATTTGACATGAAATTAACAAAATCAGATTTTTCGCTATTCTTACAAATATTCTATCATTAGATTCCTGAGTTTTTCCCATTTTTAACCCAGGTAATTGAATTCATCATTACACTGTAAATAAGTATAAGTGTTGTAACTGATGTAAAACTAGTTTGGGGAATCAAAATTCCTGATTTATGTATGGCTTGGCCAGAAAACTGGCATGGAAAGTATCATAAAGAAAAGAAACTGCACATATGTCACTGCAGATCTATGCTGGTTGAATAAATAAGTTGAAGTTTAGAAACCCACCATGTTTGAAACTAAAAATAAGTTACCAAGAAATAGGCTCTTGTGGAAACAACAAAATAATTCTAACAAAGGTGCATCAACCTTTGACAAATCAACATGGCGAGGTTCTAAGCACAACCGCTAAGATGTAAAAAAGCTTTCTTTGAACAAGCCATGCTTGTATTGGGATGACCTAAATAAGCCATTTAATCTTTGTACCAGAAAAACCAAATATTGGATGGGGGAAAAAGACACCTGCTGCAATCCTGTAGACATCATGCATCAGTTGCCATGACGATGCAGAAATAGCCTTTCTCAGAATTTAATCATACGAAGATAAAGAATTTGAAGGGGAAATAGAGCACAGTTGTAGAAACGTAAGCTAAGTAAAATGTGAAAAGCCTAAAGTCTGTTATGTAAGACAGGCACACAAACCACCTTGCAAATGGCAAGTGAATTTTTCTATTATGGAGGATTATATCTAATCAAATTGGCAACTGATATATTTTCTTATATTTAAAGAGGTGTCCAAGACAAAATTGCAGACCTTGTTATTAAGAACATGCTTAGGTTAATAATACAAGAGTATTGTTCTTAAATCACGTAAACTTACGAGTATTGTGTACATGTGCATGCACATCCATGTTAGCATATGCTAAAGAAACTTTTAGAGCATACAAAGTATGCATATGGAAACTTTCCTTGTATCGTGCTGTGTTTTGATCTATTAAACTTTCATTACACTATTTTATAAAGGGAACTTAATTTAAAAGTCCAAGTATCAGTTGATAATATAATTAGCATTGAACATATTGAACATGAAATTAATTAACTGTGTGAAAAGTACGTGGATGGGAAGTGTGTTCACATGTATGTTCATCTGCATGTGTGCACATGAATGTGCATTTTGTGTCAAAACAGACATTTAGAATGATGAAACGGATTGAAGGCCGCTACAAAATTGCAACAGTTTCAAGGAATGCAAAACAAGGACACTTGAGAGGAACATGGAAAGGTATGCCTAGTTTAATGCACCCTTTTAAAGGCAAACGTAGGCTTCTTCTCTAATGGACCACTGATTATAAGCCTTATTACAAACTACAGAAAACATTACAGATACCTGATTCGCGCTTAAAATAGAATGTGTCAATATTTCAAATAACATACCGTTTTGTCAGCAGCTGTTGGTGGCATGAATAGTGTCAGCCCTCCATCTACACAGATCCGTTTTCTAAAAATTGTAACAGGTCTAGGTGCAAGGTATCTGTAACGAAAATTGGCATTCTTCTACATGTCACTATCCCACTAAAAAGAATTGTATAGTAAAATAATATATGAGGAGCTCAAGTACTAATTGCTCAGAAAATTTAAAAATACATAATTAAAATCAACAAACATAAAGCATATACCCTGGTATGAAGGAAGATGTAAACACAGCATCAATGAGATCTTCTTTAGAATCAAACTGGTCTACAAGCAAGGCCCTTGGTGACCTGAACACCTGTGTTATAGCAACTGTGCCATCATAACAACAGTAAGTTGCACAATACTATTAAGGAATATAATTATCTAGGGGATAAGGACATAGCATCTGTTGATCTTTCATGTAGCTTACACAAAGAGAAGCTGGATAAAGGAAGTAGAATTGACACAATCAGTAAGTAAAATTACTGTAATCTATTATAAAGAATTGGAGCAAGCTTCAAGCAGAACGTTGAGATTGTATGCTATTACAATGTCAGTTGACACTACCCAAACCAATGAAACAGATTCCGGAATTCAGCAGTTATATAATGTCATTAAAGCTATGCAGAGAATAATGACATTGGGAAAGTGCTTCATACTTGAAATAGAAAATCAGTCTACTAGAAACTTAATAATCTACTTGGAATTATGGTAAATTACCGAATTAAAATAGATTTGTTAGAACTTTGCAGGCATTCTAAATGCACAATAAGAAGCATCTTATATAATATAAGCCATAAAAATTGTTACTTGGACTTAATTTCATACCATGAAGCTTGTCACGGTACAGTATAACAAGTTCAAGTTGGTTATTAATGGCAACTTTTTCATGAATAGATTTTACTCTGCGAGAGCTTGCATTATATGTTTGTCTTCTTGTTATTGGGCATTACACTTGTTCCCTTTTTTTCTGGGAATATTTGTACCATGTTAGTTAAATGCCAAATTTTACGTACTCCAATTTGATATTGTGTAGTACAGAGGCCAGCGAATAATAAGCCCTTCATTTCCCGGTGGATAGTATTAACAGAGAGGTGTTAAAGTGAAATTAAATAGAGTCCATGTAAAAAATATAAATTCAGACAACGCGAAATTACCATAAGAGCTCAAAAAAGAAACCTAGGAGTAAAATTTTCAATAAAATACAAGACAGCATTAGTTAATTGTAGCAGAGTTAAAAATCTGTCAGAATCCATAACATGAAGACTTCGTACCCACGTGCAAATCTGGAGCTGTAACAGCAAACTGAAGGGGATGGTAACAACCAGACAATCTATGCTGCTGATGCCAAATTTCATGCTCATGGTCAGCCCTTCACTCCAGAATGGATTAAAGACAGTTCACTCGACAAGTAGGCTTATATTTCCAGAATGATGAATATGAAACTTTCCTATATAGATTAAATGGAATACAGATCCTCTTAACTTGAGGACAGTAGTGTGTAGGCAAACTACATCCCTTCCTGAGATTACAAACTGTCATTCCTGGTTTATATCTCTTTAAACAGTCAGGCAGAACCCTCATCTCTTCAGGATTAACACTAAAATGAATGACAGCAGTCTCTCAATGACTTACATGCTCCATTAATGCCAAGAAACTAGCTACTTACTCCATCAAACCTGTTGTTGAAATATATCCAAGCATTCCATATAGGTATTGAATTGTGACGTGGAGTGGAGGTGTGATGAGCGAGGGGACTGGTGGTGGGATATGCATCTAGCTGCAGGGACATCTGATATAATTATCCTGGTTGATGTTTATGGAGTTTTTCAGAATTCCCTCCATCCATTTCCCCAAAAGGTCCTCATGAAAACCGTCAATCAATTATTCTATGATAGTACTTGTTGCTACAACAGCAGTCAAAGCTTTGGTGATCTTCCTTTCCGATAGGATTCTTCATGGCAGCATGACAGTGCATTTGCCATGTATGCTGAGTGAGTTAGGCAGTTTCAGCCATAATGGAAGCACAAAAAAGTGTTCTTGTACAAAGTATGAATGGATTTCTTCTAAATACATGGAAATGTAAACGATCCCTTCCTGTGTACAGATGCACAAAAATAGGCAATTTGGTTTCAAAGCTTGTCGAAACCAATTATCATAAATATTGCTACTTGATATTCCTTGATGAGCTCACATAGTTTTAAGAGAATTTAATCTTAGATCCTGCTCTTATTCCTCCTGTTTTTTTTCTGTAATTAATGCCTCGGGTCATTGATGTAGGACTGCAATTAAATTCCTCTATCTATGCATAATTAATGACTTGTGGGCGGGATCTTGGCACCTATGTTAGCAAGGATACATACTATTAAAATTTATTGGGATGTGGAATATTTTCAAGTGACCGAATGTCATCCAAAAACTGGATCATAAAATAAGTTCAAGTCACACTACGATTCCATGAAAAAGAGGGTGACAACTTGAGGGACACTTTCGATGGAGGCAAGTGTTTCAGGGCAGAATCAAAGGTGCTTTTGGCTTCTGTACAAAACCGCCAGTTCCAACAAGGGTGATTGTGCAACAGCTATTCGGACATACAGCAATTTTGAAACCACTAGTTCCATCGGGGGGCTGTTTCATAACTGCCAGTCTAATGAAAGCAGCGGGATTGTCCCATGACAAGAAAATGGCTAGTGGTGTTCCAAATTCTACATTTTTCTGCTTCCTTGCATCTTTTCAACTTCTGTTTGTACTTGTAAATGCATAAATATTAAATAACTATTGCAAATTTGATATAAGCATTTCACAAGCATCCCAAAGATGTATAGGTGATAGAAGATTGAAGAATTCAGTCCTTGAGTGAACATTTGGGATAGGTTGTAGCAAAACAGAGAGGGAGGTTCTTACTTGGTATACACCCAAGAGGCCTAAGACTGTAATTGTTTGGAGATAGTAGATGAGGAGGCCATTAGACCTCACTCTTTGATGCAGTCTAGGTAGGGGTGTCAATTGAACACCGCCTAGACATAAAAGCCTACAAACTCACTTATAAATGCTTATGCCAAACAAAAGCAAAACAATGATGCTTTTATTAAATTATATAAAATCTACCTTCAAGAGGCTTACAACAAGCTGAAACGAAACCTAATCTCATTAGACAACCACAACTCTACATTGTAATTACCACCCTAGTTTTTTTCTGAGTATTTTCAACTGTAAACAAGATGCTAACATGCAATCTCCTCAACACTTTTTGATCACCCAGATTCCAAGATGGGCAAGGTGAGAGCATTCAATGTGTTGGATTCTCACAACTATCCAATGCAGATATAGAGAGTATGCCATACAAGCTACTGCAACCACTAGGCAGCCACATCGTCCACAATCTACACTTATTCAACGGAGTGGTTGATGAAACACAAAATGAACGCACTAGGTAGTTGAGTCAACAATAGCTACACTTGTTCAGTGGAGTGTGTGATGCAACAGAATGAAGGCACGCAAGGCGGCAAGCCAACCCAATCAACACCTCTTCGGTAGACTGCGTGCATGCAAGCCACTGGCAGAATGTCTAAAGTTGCTTAAACCAAAATGGTTGGTATAGAAAGCTTGTTCATGCCAAAAGGGCTGAAATATGAATGCTATAAATACTGGCAGTAAACCATCCGGTTTACAATATGAACATGCATGATTATATGACCCATGGCGGTACGACCATCTAGGGTTTACATTCATAAAGCCATTGCAACTATTGAATGATATGACAAACATTAGAAAGCTGCAATATGATTATTATATTCTGATTTTACACTAATAAACACTGCTGAAACATTATATCATAATATTAAAGAGCTAGAATTCATTCAAAACCAAAACAAATCATACCCACTGAAGCATTGCCGAGGTAGATAGTGAAATAGGCCCATTTTCAGCTCTAATCTCTTCAAATAATTCTGCAACCGCTGCTACACAGGTCTGATACAGAATTAGAAGCAAAATATATGACTGAAAAGACACAGCAAACCCAACCAAGCTGCCCCAAACTCAACACTAACTAAATATCTCAACTCCAAACCTCTACAAACTGTATCTACCATTCAAGGCGCCTTCAAACAGTAGATAATACCGAGGAAAAATGAGGCGCTTGCCTCCCAATACTCACATGCCCCTCCCAGCAGTGTACGGCCTGGTACCCAAGAGGTACGGCCAGCAATAAACCTCCAAACAACAGCTCAAATTTGAATGAAACTTCACCAAAATATCGCTTCAATCCTTGCGCCTAGGTTATAAAGGGATCCAGACCAGCAAACAATATTTTGATTATAGATTTCAATGCCCAGCACAAGTACGACCTCCTAGAAAATGCAACACAAACTCTAAGAAAGATATCAGCACTAACAAACTGAAATAGAACTCCAAAAATGATCATCAAATCTCACACCAAACTCCAAACAAACAAGTTAGAAAACATTGAACTCCATTGCAGCTCCACTGTGATTCCTGCAGTGAAATCACCAAGTCTAGCTAGGGGGGTTTTCGTCCCTGAAACTAGAAATTTTAAGAGGGTTCTCGTCCTCAAGAAATTCAAGAAGAACTCAAGTTCTCTCCATAAGCAAATGCAAATTCATATCATGGCTAAAACTCCAAAAGATCTCCCAACTCCCTTTTTATAACATTTTGGAGCAAATAAAATATTACTTTTTCCCTTTTTGCTCCAAAAACTCCTTTTTCTAAATAAATAATAAACTTATTTTCAAAACAATAATTCTTTTTCATGAGCAAAGTCCCCCATGTGTCTAGCGCCCTTGTATGCACAACTTAAAATCCTTTCCAATGAATGGTTACACACATAGTTGCATTTTTGAATAAAGTCTTTCTAGACAACTTTAGCAATAACCATTAAAGTATTTAATTGTCCACCCAAGTTGCAGAAAGCATCTGAATAAACCAAATATAAAATTCTAATCATACCATAATGCTCCCAAGGGTTAAGTATGATGACCCGAACCAACTTGGCATCAATCTAAAAATAGCCTGATTCTCCAAGAAGTGTGGAGAGCTCCCAAAAGGGCAAAATTGAAAACTGAAAGCATCACAGGGCTCAACAAGGTCTCCTAAACTCAATGCCATGAACCAAACTCTCATCCGAACAAACCTGAGCTCTCTAAAAACATTAGAGTTCTCCCTTGCACTCCAATTAGCCTACGGGAAAACTCGGAAATAGGCTAATTGTTCACAAATTGATTATGCACAAAATGGGGGCATTGCATACATGTCGTATCAACTATGGCTTACAAAAACAACCATCAACACCACAAAATTGTTGCAAGTCCACATATGGACATGATTCAGCCCTATATGGTCCTTTCCCCAAATCTAGGCAAAGATTTTTGCTTGCAAAGACCCACAATAATTGCACTCTCAACTATTTCTTCATGGTTTCTGAATGCATTCCATAGGGAAATCGATGGGTTTGCTTTTCTACATCCCCACCATAACTACTCCATTTTTTTTCCTTCTTGATCGAATATGTCTTTGCCCTGCCTTGCGTTATAGTTTTCTGACAGCCAGGAACTCCAATGACCTACACAACCACCAGCAAACAACATGAGGGAAAGGCCTACCCCCATGAATAGGAACAACCACCATACCAAAAAGAAGTGAACAGTCGTCACCAAGAAGAAGAATAGCCACCAAAAGAATAATGGGAAGAAGCACTGTGCCATCCAAAACAAGAAATAGAAAACACAACCTCACTAAGAAAAACAAATGGCAGCCAGACCACCAACATTCAATCGTACTTATTTTGCTTTTATGCATGCCAAGTGTCAAGCAAACACCAACAAGACAACATGCAACCAAGAAAAATCACGCAGCCCATAATGACAAGCTGGAGACATAAAGTGAATTGATCAAGACAAAAGACAATGCCAGATGTCCTTTGGAGTCCACGTCATCATGAGTCATCAATGTCAACTATTATTTCCATTTTGCTGTTGAAGTTGTCCCAGATGTTTCCAAAGTCATAGTTACTATTGATGTTATTGCTGAAAAAATCAAAACAGGTTGCTGCTAAAGTAATAAGTTTTTCAGTTGCTGTCGAAGTCAGTTGGAATGTTCTTTTATCTCTTAGACTCATCCATGCATACCATTTATTCAAAAACCGGCACACAACCAAAATTCTCTCAACCATCCTTTATTATATTTTTGGGTGATGCAAGATTGCTCATGGACCCAGAGGCTCCTACATCACTCTAGCTCAAGTTTTTCTCTTGGACGTTGATTTCTCCAAGGTAATCATTGTGTCTTCCATTCTTTTGTTGCTTGCTCTTGTTCCTTCATGTTCATTTGTTTGTTTGAATGTTACAATACTTCAATTCTTCTTAATCTGTAATTGGTGAAGCTACAGAATGGAATATCCATCCCAGTTTACAAATTCAATTGGTAGCAGAATGGTTGTATACATTGGTGGAAAGTTGTGACTGAATTTGTAGGTTGATGCCCACAACAAGATCAAGTGGTGAAGAGTTGTTGCCTTTTCAAAGAGACATTGAATTTTATAGTTGGAAGAAAGACATGAGAAGCATGGCAAGAGATGCAAAACCTCTTGATGGTGAAGCAAGGTGCTTCAAGTTGGAAATTGATGTGACAAGCAAGGTCGAGTCAATGCAAACATTGAAGAGCATCATGGAGGCTCTCATGGAGAAGTTGTGTTCATTGGAAGACACCAAGAACAATGTGAAAGCCCACTCCAAAGAAAAAGAAGAGCAATCCCATGGACAAACAAGTCTACCAAAGACACCTTGGTTCAAGGCTGAAGCAAATATTGAAATTCTACCATTTTAAGAAGAGATAGATGCAGAAAAGCTTGACCATTGGTAGGCACAATGAGAGGTATATTTCAATATGCTTACGCTTAGCATAGAACAGAAGATTTCTTTGGCAAGATTAAGAATGGAAAAGCATGCTTGAACTTGATTCAAAATCCTTTTGTATTCCTTGGATTTGAGAAAACAAACTCAAATTAGTTCATGGGAGCAATTTTAAAAATTGATTAAGAAACAATTTTATCTAATGTCATAAATAAGAAAAAACTATCGAGTAACAAAATTTCAAAAAGTACAAGGAACCTAAAAAATACAATATGCATTAACAAATCTCAATTTTAAAAAGAAAAAAGAACAGATATAGCCAAAATTAGAATGTATTAATGTCCATGGGGCCACTTCAAGGAAGTAATCCTCCAATAGAGCAGCAGGACCAAATATAATATATTCAAGATGCTTCCACTTGCTAAATCATTACAATAAATAAAGTCTAGCTAAAGACAACTGCTACTACCCCGTGCATGTGGGATAAATACAATATATAGAGTCTAACTAAAGACAACTACTAGTACCCCATATATGTGGGATAAATACTTTTATTCTAATTTAGCATATGGAGCGACTTCCAAAGCATATGCACCTAAACAAATACTAACTAATACCTAATACATATATCAAAACGGAGATTCGTAATATTGCCTCCCCCTTCAAAAATGTTTTGTTCTCAAAGCATAACATGAGGAAACTTGGATAGAATGTTGGTGGGCTCCCACCTTGTATCTTTAAGATGCATTCCTTTCCATTGCACCAAGACCTCTTCAATTGCATTATTGTTAAATTGCTTTGCGTGCTTGTCTAAGATCACCTTCAATTTCAAAAAAATGGACCCCCCTCATCCAATGCTAGAAGCTCTATCAACAGCCATGTGGCTTGCCCAATAACTCTATTGAGGGAAGAGGCACAAAAAATTGAGAGGATCTTTGAAGAAGAGGGGAGTGCGGGCTTATACACGACCTCCCATATTTGCATCACCACCTGATAAGGGCCATGAAATTTTGGACCCAAGTTATGAGTCACCTTGTCATGCAAGGAGGATTGCATGCAAGGTTATAGTTTTAGAAAAACAATATTGCAGTGGCAAGAATTATGGTAAAACTCCTATAAATACACCCCAAATTTTGTTATATGTATTAGGTATTAGATAGTACTAGCTTGAGTGCATTTGCTACATTAGAATAAAAGTATTTATCTCACATATATGGGGTAGTAGTAGTTACCATTAGTTAGACTATATATTGTATTTATATCACGTGTGGGGTAGTAATAGTTATCTTTAACTAGACTCTATATATTGTAATGAATATTCTATAATAATATATTATAATTATATTATTATATTATATTATATTATATAATTATAATATATTATTATTATAATATACTATACTATATTATATTATATATTATTATGTTATATTATTATAATATATATTATATTATTCTATTATATATTATTATAATATATATTAAATTATATATATACTAATAATATAATTGATATATCAAATGTATTTTCAATTATGTATATTTTTTATTTTTAAATTTTTTTTTGTGTATATATATATATATAAAGAGAGAGAGTACAGTCGTACCCAACCCGTACCCAAATCAAAGAAAAACATCGCCGTACCGGCATACCAGAACCTCATTCCCGTACCCGTTCCCGTACCAGAACCGACAACTTAGATCAGAAGCAATGATATTCTAATTGAAAAAGTGAAACATGATATATGTTATGTTTTTGAAATGCTAAACCTAGGCCTGGTCCAATATCATTTAGGTGTAGAATATTGGCAAAATGATCACAAACCAAGTATGCCAAATCTCTTTTAGATAATCATAAATTTCAAATGATTGAATGTAATCCTACATCTACACCTATGGAAGTTGGGATTAAGCTCTCAACTAACATTCTTTCATCACTAGTCAATGAAACAATGTATCAACAATTGATCAGTAGTTTGATTGTTCTTACCACCACTAGACCAGATCTATGTTTTGCAGTTGTCTTTCTCAATTCATATCTAAACCTCAAGAGGAACATTGGCAAGCTGCAAAACAAGTTCTTTGATATGTCAAAGGGTCCCTCTATTTTGGCATTCTATATCATCAATTTGTTGACTAAATGCTAACTGGATATAACAACTCTGATTGGGCTGGCTCAGTTGATACTAGAAAGTCTACAACAGGTTATATTTTTACTCTTGGTTCAAGAGTAATTTCTTGGCGAGCAAGCTTCAAAACACACTTGCCTTATCCTCCATTGAAGCAGAATACAAGGCAGCAGCCAGTACAGGTTGTGAGGCAATGTGGTTACAATGGCTATTGGTAGATATTCAATTGGATCAACCAACACCGACCTCGCTTTTCTGCGACAACCAAAGTGTTCTCAAGATGGTGAAGAACCTAGTCTATCATGCAAGAACTAAGCATATTGAAGTTCATCACCATTACATTTGCCAGTTGGTTGATAATAAAGACATCTGTCTTTGTTATTATCCTACAGAGGAGCACATTGCAGACATAATGACTAAACCACTTGGTAAAGATAAATTTGTCAAGTTCAGAAATAATCTTGGAATTGATCTCATTTAGTCATTAAGGCGGGTAATTAATGTTAGCACGATAGGATATCTGTTAGCATTATGGGATTTATGTTAGTTTTACATTTGCTATTATTGTGCTATCATTAGCAAATTGTTGTAAGTTGTTTCACTTAGATTGTAGGTTGTTGGGAGTTTGTTCCCAAATAATAGGGTTGGCTGTTTAAGTCTAGCTCATATAATAACCCATTCTACAATGTAATATTCAACGACTGAAAAATATAATCATAATATTTGGGACACCAAAAGATGTAGATTGTCGCCTATAACGAAATTGTCACTTTCACCAGAGAGGCAAACTCGCGTTCGTGGAGGAGATCCAATGTTCACCATGGTGGATGCATGTTTGCCACATGCCCAAACCAGAAAACTCACTAGAAAACCTAGAAAAATGCCCTTTTGAACTAATTTCTCATCAACCAAGGCTACACATTGATTCCCATTCCACCCTCCACACACTCTAACATCAAGAAACCAACCATTGTCCAAAATTATGCCATAAAGTACAAAAACTGGATCCATTTTTAGATCAACGAGTGAGATGCATGCCCCAAATAACAAAGCATACAAACAACAAAACCTTGGATCATAAACTCCAACAACCCTCCCCCCTTGATCTAAAGGGTTAAATCAAGATGGTATGGAGCATCCAGTAGCCATACGGCAACTCTACAACTCCTGGTATCCTGCAACTAATATTGATCAACCAACCTATGCCACCATAACATGATCATGTCTAAGTATCATTGACTAAACATGCCTCTGATCATCTATATTTACATGTAGTGTAAACATGTATGCTGCTCAACCACAATGACCCTATCTTGCTGCTCATCCTGCACCTATAATCATTGGGTACCATCTCCACATAAGATTACCTCACCACTTTGCTTCACATTACTTTGTGAGCAACACTTGTTAGCCTGTATTGATCACCAAAACCGTCAATCTCCCCCTATCTGTCGTAAGAGAAAAACGATAGCATTCCACCACCTTCACTCCTCATCAAAGCTCAAAAAAATAAAACCAAAACTGAACACGCTACCAAGCCAAAACTGCAACAATTGAAAGCCAAAAATAGAAACACCATCTACTCCTACCAAAAATGTTATTCAAGCATTTTACCTTATCTTCGAGCAAATAGCTAACTGGAGATGGGAATGATCCTCTATCGTCCGAGTGGGTCCTCCAACCTCCTCTTTGACCCCCCTAGATTCTATCTACCAATTGCAACAATAATGTGTTTAGACTATGATAGAACAAACAATAGGTGACATGATAAAAGTTTTCGTTTACAAATAATATCTTCATGTAACTCAGCAGGGGTATCTCAAAATAAAATATTAACCTTACCAATGGATTCGAAAAGGCCCAAAAAAATCCTATATCATCTGGTCATATGCCTAGGTGGTGGACATAAAGATGAAGAAAAAGAACACAAAATTGATGTAAGGCAGTGATATATTTTAAACGTGTTTTGAACTCATCACATTTCACAATCTATACACCAATTTTTATCGACTCACATATGCACTATACATGAAAGTGAATCTGTTCATTTTAGTTTTAACAAATGTTTCAAAATAATGAACAACTAAGAAAAGGAAACTTGCAAAATTTCTGCAGTGGCTTCTCCTAGATGATTTGCAGCCCCCTTTTCCAGCACAGCATTTTGAACACTTTTCAACAGCTCAGTATATTCTACACTCAATCCAACACTTTCTCAGCTACCTTCAAAAAATCAAAGGAGACACTAGTGCTATTGAATCATGTTCTAGTTATGCAGACACTCGACCTCCTTTCACTCCAAACAACTGAGATTTCTGTTTAAGGTACAGTATTTTCAGTCCCCTATTTCCTGAGTTGTCTCCTTTAGAAAACACATCCAGGTTGCTCTTTTTCAGTTAATGGAGCTTAGATCCAAAATAATAATCAAACCAAAAAAGGTTAAAAAACCATATGCAGTCTAGATAAACATGTACGGATTGTGTTTGCTCTTTTTCTTACTGGAAGAATATCAACAACACCTCTTCTTTCAATTGTAAGATAAATCACATCTGAAGAAAAATTTGCACCAATAATAAATAGGAACTGCTTATGAATTTTCTACGGATCCATACACTTCCTTGGCAAAACAAACAGCATAATAAAATTGTGGCAGGCAATACAATCATGTCTCAAGAAAAAAATTTGTTAATCTCACTTCAAATTTCACTACCATACATATGCCACAAATCATGTCCTCAACAAACCAAAAGAAATAATTCTTTTATTCTTTAAGCTGGCATACTATGTTAGCATCCTTGGTAGCCATGCAAAAAAATTGCAAAATTAAACAATTTTTTTTTAATGGCACTTGCCCTCCTTCCATTTTGCTTTGATACCACTCATAGGATTGAAGGATACACAAAAAATTAACTTTTACAGCATTAATGCACAAATAAGAATAATTATAAAGCCAGTGTCGCTCGCAAGGAGATGTGTCTCCGACCTCCCAGGATGCATCTCCAATACCGGAGACAGGTAGGAGATGTCTCGGTGTGACTCAAAAAAAATTCTGAACATAAAAAAATGCAAAAAACTTTTAAAAAGGTTTTAAAAACATCAGTGGTGGTTTTAATAACATTATAGAAAAATGAAAAAAAGAGGACATGTATTAACCTCGTATTCTGCCATTTGCTCTCACATGTACATCATCTGGGAAGACCTTATCTAGAACACCCCTAAGGACTGCCTGCAAACAAAAAAGAGACCCAAAGAGAAGATGAGCTGTTAAACACTGAAATCTACGTCAAAAATTCTTGCTAGACAAAACTAAAAAGCAAAGAACTTTTCTCCCAAGGAACTGACATAAAGGGCTTGCTATATAGTTGCAAAAGGGACATTCAAGGAGAACTTACTGGTTACGTGAAAACTGTCAGTTTTCAAGGGAGAAAATAATCTGAAACTCGCGCTAATATATAGAATCTAGAACTAAAAGGAGATCTGGCCTTTGAAAAAAACATAAATTATAAGATTACCTACATCTCGTGTTCTTGAATCATGCTAATGGCATCAAGCATTGAGAATAAGAATTGAACTGAGACACGTGCAGACAAATTCAGCAATTAAGTCCAATTGCTGAGGTCTAGCCAAAACATATAGGCAGAGTCCACTCGCCGTTGGGATGCATATGGAGTTCAGAAGAAAACAAGACTCTTACCCCCAGCCGGAAAGCAGTCCCATTAAGGCGGCAATCCTCTGCTAGCTCCTTGGTTGCCTTCAGGGCATCTTGCATGCTAGCTCCAGATGCAATCACAGCACAAACAATTGCACCAGCCGATGAACCTGCCAATGGTGTGTTCTCCTAAAAATACAAAAGAAGATAATAAATACTCCAATGATTTCATGGATCAACATCATAACCCCAACTCAAACAAAACATAATTTCTTGGCAGGTAGCCTATGAAAAGAAGAAAATCAATATTCCAACAAATTAAGTTCATCTACACTTTGTAATCAACCCCAAAAGCATAATTGAAGAAAACACAGCTAAACAGAAACCACTTCATGACTGGTAACCTCTGAAAAGAAGAATGTCAATCTCCAGTAATCTCATTAAATATAGACATGTTCATCAACTCCAAAACCCAAATAATAAATAAAATGAATCATTAATCGGTAGTTAGTCTCGAAAATGAAGAAAATTCTATTCCAAGAATTTCATCATGTCTAAACATTTCCATTGAGTCCAGACTCCAAATCCAAAAGCAAAAGGAACAAAGCAGAGGCAAGATATCAGTTGATAATCTCTAAAAAAAGAAAGATAATACTCCAATAAAACCAGAAAGTTAGTCATTTCCATTAACTTCAGAACCAGAATGGAGAAGAAAAACAAGCCTAAACAGAAGCAACTTACCAGCATTTGATCTTGGAAAGGAAAAAGAAAGCACTACAGTGGTTTCATCATAACCAAAGAGAACCAGGTTATCGGATGGTAACCTCTGAAGACAGGAAAATAAATTACCTGACAAATTCATATCTAAAAAAATTCATCGACTCCAAAACTAATATCTAAGAAAAACCAGACAGAAGTTATCACAATTTTACCTCTTAAAAGAAGAAAATAGAACTCCAACAAGATTCATGACCTCTCCACGAAACATGGATTCCAAAACCAAACCTTAGAAGAAAAACTAAACAAAAGCAAAATTAACAGCTAAATGTCTTTGAGAAAAAGAACTAAACAAATTCATCAAGTCCACAAATTTCCACCAAATTCAAAAGCCAAACTCAGAAAGGAAAGAAAAAAAGAAGCATGTTACCATCTAAATACCAATATAAAGACTCTCTATAGGAAGAAAGAAATAAATAGCCCAATAAAATCATTACATCTAGACATTGTCATCTACTGAAGAATCCACATTCCAAAGGATAAATAAAAAATTAAAAGAAGCAACCTTCAGTAGGTAATCCTTGAAAGAAACTAACATTCCAAGAAATTCCTCGCATCTAAACATTTCATCAACTCCAAAACACAAATTCAAACTAGAAAAAACAAAACTTTAGCAAGAGATCTGTCAGAAATCTCACAAAAGAAGAAAATATTTTTTTCAGTAAAACATTGTGTCAAGACATTTTCTTGAATTCCAAAACAAAAAGTCAGGACAAAAAAAGTTTAAACAGAAGTAAATCATCAACAATCAATCTCAGAAAAGAAGAAGAAAACAATTCAATAGTTGTCACAGATTTTGCTGAACTCCAGCACCCAAATTCAAGAAAAAGAAAACAGAAGAAACTTAATATACAAATAATCTCTGAAAATAAATTATACTCAGTGTAGACACTTAAAAATGGCTAACACATTCTTCATATCACCTCCTCACCATATCTTATATCATTTAATAATAAATCACTTCATTCTTCTATATTGATTAAATAATTCTTAATTATTTAATTAAGCTAATTTCCCTCCACATTAATTTTTTAATGATTTGTTTAATTAAAACTAATATTTTATTTCCTCCAAATAAATAAAATAAATAATTTGCACATGAAATTAAATAATTTAATTAATTTCTCCATAATTTCCTCTCACCATGATTCACTCTCATCACCATGATTCTCTCTCATCACTCCATCAATCACTCTCAATCTATTTTGTTAACAGATCAATCAAGTCAGTTGACTAATCAATTTATTCAGATGACAGATCAATCAATTCAGTCAACTAGCCAATCAAGGATGTTAACTCCCATAATTCATGAGAGGGCAAGGACACTTGTCACTCTCACATTCCTCCAAATACTCTCGACCATTGTCAACCATTGATCTCTTTAATCATCCTCCACCATTGATCATGATTTCTGGAAACCTATAAATAAATCCTCTCTCAAGCCAAATTCAAGTACCTTCATATTGCAAGTTTATGTTACTAAATCACATCCAAATCCTCCATTATCACACATGTCAAGGTTATGCTAAAGTAATTGAGCAATCCACATAAGACCATACCATTCAAATCAAGGAAGCATAGCTATTGGAGCTTGGTTTTACTCCTTTCTGCTCCCTTGAGGTGAGGAATTGCATTTGAAGGGAAGGTATTTGTGTTGTTTTATTTGTCTTCATTGTTTGTTCTTCATTTGTACTTTTCTCATCCACATTTTGGCATGCCCGATGGGACCCACGTCCCTAGATCTAACTTTTTCTTGTAAGAATTCCGTGTTTTAGAAGTCATGTTCCAAAAAAGCGCATTCGTTTGCAGAGTGGCGCTTTCATTTGATAAGTCGACGCATTTGTTCACTGTTTCACACATTTGTTCACTACTTGGACGCATTTGTTCTACAATTTGGCGCATCTGTGACTCAGAGTGGCGCTATTGCAAGCTTGTGATCTATTGTCGTTTTTCTAACCAGTTTGTGATTGCAAGATAGTTTTTTGTCAGTTCTGTGTTGTTGATCTGGATTTCCATTCTGTTTCTAAGCTCTGTAGTGCTTTTCTGGTTTGGCTAACCATCTGTTTTGCAGAGGATTAATCATTTGTTTGTAGGTCTGTAGATCTCTGTACCAGGTGACCATGTCTGACTGCACTCCTGTCTTTTAGCGTTTTTGTTAGGTAAAAGTTCGCTTTTGTTTAAAATTTGCACACTTTTGTTCTGTCAAAATTCGCTTTTGTTCAGTATTTGTGTGCTTGTTATGTAAAAGTGCACTTTTGTTTTATAAAAGTGCACTTTTGTTTTATAAAAGTGCGCTTTTGTCAAGTATCTGTGTGTGTTTGTCCTGTTCTAGTTCGCTTTTGTGTGTTAAAAGCGAGCTTTTGTTTTCTAAAAGTTTGCATTTGTTACATAAAGTTGTGCAATTGTTCTATACGGTTGCGCTTCTGACTGTCAAGTTGCGCTTTTGTTCCAGAATTTTTAATATCATCTTTTTGTTTTTTTGTCTAACCTTTCTGATTTTCTGAACTAATCAGTTTGTGCAGCTTGTCTCTTGTTTGTCCAAGACCAAAAAATCCAAAAACCACTGATATATTTGTCTTGCAGGTTCGATCGTCCAAGACTTTGCTTTTTTCACTAATCTAGGCACACTAAATTGGTTTAGAGGGTTAATTAACTTGTTTGACGTCTCTGTGGATGTTTGTTGGTGTATGCTCTCTCCTCGCACCTTACGTGATCTTAGAGATCAAAAGCCTCAAATTTCCTTTGTGTTTTAGATTAGATCCTAAGGTTGTGCTATCTTGTGTATGCTCTCCCCTTGCGCCTAGTACGAGCCTGGGATCAAAAGCAACTGGCATAATCTTTCCCTTTAGGAGGCTTGCTAGGGGATTTCATCAACCCTAGGAACGACCTCAACCACGCATTCCGACGGGGTATACAAAGGGTGGAGAGCGAAAGTTGTACCAATCTAGTTACGTTGTCATTGGGACATCCTTGGGGCCCCGGGTGATTCCAAACACAAGGTGAAGTGGCATTTGCTTAATCGCTTGTGTCACATCCATTCAACAAACTAGTGTTAACAGACGTGCCCCACAGTACCTCGTGTATATTGGGACTCCACTAGAGAGATTGTAATAGCCTAGATAAGACCTTTCAGTCGTCTTCTAGTGTGGTGCAAGGTTCAACTATCAAGCCTGAAGATACTCACCATGTGCCTCCTTGAGATGAGATAGAAACTCCTTGGGCAAGGCATCGAAGCCTCCAAGGAAAGGGAAAAGGTGAGCCCTTTGTGCCACTGGATCCGTAGCTATCCCCTTTTGTGAGGTATTTTGTGTGGGCCTGCACTATGAAGACACGCCCACTTGAATAATTTCTAGGAATGTGCTAAAGTGTTTGGTGTGTTTTTCATATTCAATACCAGTAAAAGCCATTACAATCCGCAAAGATCAGCGATCATTCGCATCATTTACACCTTGAAATTATATCGGCCTTTGTGTTTTATTATTTGGTCAATCTCTTGCCAAGAAAATTCTCTAATCAGCCAAAAACTGTCATTTAGCGCATTTGTCCTATAAACCTGCACTTTTGTCACATAGATTGGCGCCTTTGTCAAATAGATATGTGCTTTTGACTGTCCTTGGGCGCTTTTGTCTAATATCTACATGCTTTTGCATCATGTCCATGTGCCTTTGATCCATAAACCTATGCTTTCGACCTGTAGAATGGCACTTTTGTCGTGGAATCTTTGCAAACAATTTAATCATCTTAGAGTCCATAGTCCAGATTTTGAGATAAGTCTTTGAAACAAAATTCCTTTTTGCCAAAGCTTGAATCATTAGAGATCTAAATCCACAATCTATCCACGTCCTATACCTTGTTATCCAAATCACATAGTCATTTTCATCTTTCATCCATCAACATTGAATTGTGATTAAATCCTTGATCAAGACCAATCATCCTTTGATCCTTTTAATCCTTATCTTTGCTTAAGAATATCCCCCATCTTAAGTAATAGAGTCCATCAAATCCAATCCAATAGGATCTTACATCTTAATCTTAATCCCAAGTCCAATCCAAATCATCATCGTCCCATCAAAATTGATCTTTACCAATCACATTCATCATCCTTATCTAAATCCTTTAACCCATCACTAGTCCACCCATAATCCAACCTAAGATCTCCAATGAATCAAACTTTAATCCCATCATCAAGATCTCTCAAATCTTTTCAAAACCAAAATCAACATCCCAAACTTGTCACATCATCATTTTACGCCCCCTGTAACTAGATCACGAGCTAAGAAGATCATGGACCCTCCTGTAGAAAATCAATCCATTTCACCTCATGATAGTGCCAACAATCCAACTAAACATGACCAAGGTATGAACCAATCCGAATATTCACCCTAATTCATGGACAATATCTCATAGACAATGGGGGGAAACCCCCTCATTATCCTGACATTGCAAAATCCAAAGAACCCATTTATCCTGGCTCCTCATCACAATCCAACACACAAATTACTCATAATCATCAACCACTAGGTGTAGGAGCCTTCCTATTTCCACCTCCCCATAATCCCAATTCAACTCATGCTTACCAACTAGGACAATCCTCATCACTTATGCCACAAATCACCAAACCACCCAAGACCTCCCATCAACATATTCCCACATTATCTACCACATCACAAAACATGATTCCACCATTTTCAATCCCTCAACATATTCCCACATTATCCACCACATCACAAAACACACTTCCAACACTTTCAATCCCTCAACACATTCCTACATTATCCGCTCCATCACAAACCATGATCCCACCACTTTCAATCCCTCAACATATTCTTGTAATTTCATCCCTTTCAATTTCCCATCAACCTACATCCCACCAAGTGGTTGTGTCAATTCCTCCACTTCAACAATTATCTACTCTAATCCATCCATACCTCAAACTTATCCACAACCCATCTATTCAACCATTCCCTCTCAACCCACTACATCTTCCTCCATTTCAACACATCCCGCCTATCAAACTAATCCCATGACATCACATCCCTTTATCACACAACCCTACACCAACTACACCGCACCTTCATCATCCATTTCACCCCCTAGGAATTCTTTGGAAAATAAGTTACAAGAGCTTCAAAATGAAATCCGTGAATTGTGAGTTGGACCCTAACGTAAACATTATAAATTTGAAGATTTTTGCCCCTATCCACTTGATCAATCTATTATGATGACTCCTTTTCCCCCTAACTTTGAAATTCCCAAATTTGACAGATATAAAGGTAAAGGAGATCCTAGAGATCACGTTAAGCAATTCTTCATGACCTATCAAGAGGTTTCACACTACGATATCTATCTATTAAAACTCTTTCCACTTAGCTTGCAAGCCAAGCTTTGGATTGGTTTCGTCGCCTCATCCTCGGCACTATCCAAACATTTTGTGATTTATCCAAAAATTTTGTTGCTCACTTCTCCTATAATGTTGAGCATGAACTTACCATATTAGATCATTGCAATGCCAAACAACATAATGGAGAAAGTTTTGCTTCCTACTTACAACGATGGAGAGGTCTCGCAAGTAGAATGCCATGGTCAATTCCTAAAAAACAATTGGTGACCATTTTCATACAAAACCTTAATCAAGAAATGGCATTTCATCTTCAAATCCATTGTCTTTCCACCTTTGAGGAAATCATTGAAAATGGGGTTAACATTGAAAAAGCCCTTCTTGCCAAAGGTTTAGTCAAAATTTCCACCAAAGACAATAACCAAACAAATGACAAATCTAAACCTTGGTTCAAAAATAAACACGTGGTTAATGATGGGGTTACCGATTCAAAACATATCCATACAATGCAAACATCCCACAGCAATGTGTAAACTGTCAATAAGCCTAATACCATGCCCTTTCCTGCAAGACAATTCAAAACCCCTTCCAATCCAAGACGTCAATTTACTGACTTAAGGGAACCCATCGAAATGGTATTTCATAAATTAGCACAAGCAAACATGATCACATTCCCTTATACCAAACCTTTCGATGACAATCAATCCAAGCCCGCATGGGATAATGAGAATGAGTATTGTGACTATCATCGTATCAAAGGACATCCAACAAACAAGTGTATGCGGCTCAAACATTATATCCAAAGATCTTATTGATCAAGGTACATTACAAGTAACAAGCAATTCCTCATCCAATGATCAAATGGGTATTTTCCAAGATCCTTTTCCAAAGCATGATCCATCCACTTACCCTCCACCTCCAATCTAAACCATTCCCAAAGTATCCCAATTGTAAAAAAAAATAGTAAAGAGAAATAATCCGTCCTATGGTGAAAACCACTTTTGTGGCGCCTTGGATAAGTACCATGGTGAAAACTTGCATGCAGGCACCGTGTGTAGTAGCCAAATCTTGTTATCCTTTAGGTCACTAGTCCATTTCTCCCATTCTTCCATTCTAGTCACACGTCTTAGTCCTCCATCCCATCCATTTCATGTCTCCATCATCCCATTCCCCGATACAATATAGCTTTATACCCTTCCATCCCATCCATCTCATGTTTCCACCATTGTCCTACACTTCGGGCAAGTAGATTGTCCTACACTTCAGGCAAGTAGATTGTCCTATGCTTTGGATATCCTTGGGACTTCATGCACTTGTACGTTCAATGTCCTTCCACATGTGATGATAATCATGTATTCTATCATAGACCTGTGGTATCCATTTTCCCCATCCACCTATCCCATCCTCATATTTATCAAAAAACACCAAAAAAAATTCAAAACATACCAAAACACAAAAACATCAAATAATCCCAAAAATACAAAAAAATCACAACATACAAAAATCCAAGCAATAAACCATCTGCAAATCACATTTTAATCCATTTTAACCCATAATAAATGACCACCCGTTAGATTTGATACTGAAGCAAAATCAAACCACACATCAAAACATCGAGCTTTAATGCAAATCACAAGTAAGACCACTTTTGAGACACCATAATGCCAAAGTACCCATTGCCTAATCCTCTATATTTTTCTTCCTAATTCATGCCTCCAACAAGATATATCTTTCCTCCATCCGATATTATCCTATATCATCACTTTTTTGGCAAGATACAATGGCTGATTGCTTTGTTTCATTGGTTGGTCTTTCTTTTTTATTTAATCTTTTTGTCTCCTTCTAGTGCTTATTCAAGGCCACCTAGATCTTTCTATATCTTGGTGTGTTAAGAATAGCATAGAATGGGACATAGTCATTGATTTTCGTGTGTTGTGTTTGTTGGATGTTCTTATTACTCCAGCTAATATCAATCTTGTGTGTTGGAATAGCTTTTTGCATACCAGTTGTCTTTTGCATCTAAGGTCAATTCAATACCTTTTGTGCACTAGGACTTTATCATGATCTAAGTTTCTTCCTCACTTATCTCCGCCAAGGTTCTATCATGCTGGGTATGTATAAGGACACCCTTTTGTTTGCAGCATCAAGTCCATGCAAAGGATATAAAGTCACACTAGTTCCTTATACCTTGGTGTATAATATCCATTTGCTATATTACAATAAGGATTGCTCTTTACATGTTTAGCATAACCAAAACCATCTTTATCTATTACATGCCTACCATTCATATCAATTTCCTCTACTCATCTCCCCATCTAAATCTATTGTCCATAATCCTATCCATTCCATCATCATATCATATCATCCACATCAACATCCTTCAATTCCTTCCGTTTGATCCTCCAATTCCTTTCATCCAACTCGATTATCCTCTCGAGGGGGCACCATCATCTCTCCTTGTCACTATCGCTTTGAGTGACTGGGGCATCACCGTCTCTAATCCAATCATATTCTTCTAAACCAAAGTCTTCTTCTATTCAACATAACACTATGTTTTAAACTTCTTTGAAATAATGTTACTTCACAACACCATCTCAACGAGGGGCAAAATGTAGACAATAAAAATGTCTAACACATTCTTCATATCACCTCCTCACCATATCTTATATCATTTAATAATAAATCACTTCATTCTTTTATATCGATTAAGCTAATTTCCCTCCACACATTAATTTTTGAATGATTTATTTAATTAAAACTAATATTATATTTCCTCCAAATAAATAATATTTTATTTATTTATCCATTTGCAGAAATTAAATAATTTAATTAATTTCCCCATAATTTTCTCTCACCATGATTCTCTCTCATCACTCCAATCTCTCAATCTATTTTGTTAATAGATCAATCAAGTAAGTTGACTAATCAATCTATTCAGATGAAAGATCAATCAATTCAGTCAACTAGCCAATCAAGTCTGTTAATTCCCATAATTCATGAGAGGACAAGGACACTTGTCACTCTCTCATTCCTCCAAATCATCTCAATCATTCTTAACTATTGATCTCTTCAATCATCCTTCACCATTGATCATGATTTCTAGAAATCTATAACTAAATCCTCTCTCAAGCCAAATTCAAGTACCTTCATATTGTAAGTATATGTTGCTAAATCATATTCAGATCCTCCATTATCACACATGTCAAAATTATGCTAAAGTAATTGAGCAATCCACATAAGATCATATAATTCAAATCAACAAAGAATAGCTATTGGAGCTCGGTTTTACTCCTTTCTGCTCCCTTGAGGAGAGGAATTGCTTTTGAAGGAAAGGTAATTGTGTTGTTTTATTTGTCTTCATTGTTTGTTCTTCATTTGCACGTTTCTCAACCACACTTAGATCAAGACATCTAATATTTTCACCAATTAACCCCAAATTCAAGAGGGAAAAAAAATTAATCAATTGCATTATAAAAGGCTATGACCATACATTATACACATTCACTTTTAAATCTATTCTCGTTGAATATATTGTGATATTGCAATCAATGGGGAATTCCACCTCAAATATCTTGTGTTGTGTTCTTCCTTGCATGTCATTTAGTTTTCATTTATGTCAATCATGGAATACAGCACTTAAACAACAAAATGGTACCAAAGCCTGTGGTTTTGTTCTTTTGCAACCACCTTGCTGTTGAAAATATTGTCATTGATGTCAAAGAAGGAAATTGCTGCCATCATATTGCTGCTGTCAAAGAAGGAAATGTAGCGTTGGGAAATTAAAAGTGTTAAGGCCAAAGGCCACTAAATCGCACCATTCCAATGCATGGCCGACCCTTATTTATGGATTCTCCAAAATCATACATTAATGGGTCGATTCATGAGATATTCTTCCTATGCACAAGCTGGTTGACTAAGAGATATTTATGAGAAACATTTATTATATTTGAATTTGAATTTTCTAATGCTGGCCAACCCATGATTAGCGCCCACATTTGCAAATAAATAATATTTTAATAAGGCCGACCCCATTGAGGCAGCGCTGGAATTAAATAATTATTATTTTAATGAGGCCGACCCCTCTTGGAAGAGACGCCCCCTTTCCATGAAGTCACCTCCCTTGGAAGGATCGCCCCTCTTCATGAAGAGGCATAAGGGGGATATAGAAAGGAACAGAAAAGTTGGAGAAAAGGTAAGCAAGCAAGAAAATGTAATATCATTCCAATACAAGCAGATTTATGAATGAGTATGTATGTGTTGATTAACAAGTTCTATCATTTACACACAAGTAGAAGTTTATGAGGGGAGAAAGATAAATGTTTGATCATTCAAATAAAAGGCAGATTTTTGAAGGAGGGTTCATTTACAAGCAGATTTTATGAAGGAGATTCAAATGATCATCATCCATTGAAGAGGCAATATTCAAGAAGGTGAAAACTTTGTTCATTTGGAGGTTGGTGCCTCCTAAAAGAAGAGATCGGTGTCTCTTGCTAAGTTGGTGCTTAGCAGTAGGGATTGGTGTCTCCAGTAGATTGGTGCCTACAAATTGCTTAGTAACGGGGATTGGTGTCTCCAGTGGGTTGGTGCCTACAAATCTTTGTAAGAGAATTTTATTTTCCATGGCTGGATTTGGAGAATAGATCCAAGCAATCTTTCTTTGTGGTTTTCTCCCGAAAGGATTTCCACGTAAATCTTGTGTTTTCTTATTTGCTAAGATCTTGCATGATTGTCAATATTGACGTTGTTAAATTTTAAATAAGTAAAATATTATCTTATACTGATTCACCCCCCCCCCAGTATAAGTGTGTGCTCATCACTTACAGCAAACAAGGAGGTTTAGTTGTGTTTGGCTATTTCGAAGGGGTTGAATTTCTAAAGAGGGTATTGGAATTCGAACAAAGAGGAGGTTTTAAAGGACTTTTGGTGGTATATTGGCAAAACCCTATCGAACTACAGGCATAGAGAGCTTGTTTGAAGATGAAGGCTTATTTTTTGCTCACCTGGCAAAATGTTTTGTCCATATAGGAAGATTGGTGCTTCTAAAGGAACCCCTAGTTCAAGACAAAATCTCTAAGATCTAACTAATCACGTTTTTTAAATTCCTTGCAAAAATCATCAAGGGTCCTTTTCTGTTCATCAGAAAATTTAGTCAATTAAACCTCCAAAATTAAGTCACAAGATCAAGGGGTTAAGAAAGCTAACCAGGAAATCATATTGTCATATAGAGATTGTAACAGATCAGTGTAAAATCCCAAATGGATCTTTGCTAAATTCACTATGCAAAAATAAGCTCTATTTCCCTTTACTGACCTGATTTTTGTTTATTAGATTTCTTGCAACCATTTGACAAAAGACATAAACCAACATCAAATGATCAATGCAAATTAACACCAACAATTGAACAAGTGAATGACTGGGCCACAAATGCTTTATTATAGACTTCAATGGAAATGATTACAAAAGATAACTTGCTGTCCTGTATATCAGTCCATATATGATTTATATCAGTCTTATTAACAGGGTACAAATGAACAAGAAAATAGCATATAAACTCCACCAAATCAATGCCCAATGAAAGACAATGACAGCCAAGACTACATATGAATGTATGATGCTTGTAGATGTCCTTAATTCACTGCTGTACCTTCAATCTGTCTACTGTCATAAATGATAAATGATATCACTGCTGTAGTTGTCTTGTTTGGCCAAATTTATGCTCCAAAATGGAGCGATGGAACCTTGGAATGCCACGGTTCAGTCCAACCTCCAAAATGTGTTCAAAGATATGACTTTCAGCTCTTCAAAGTCTTCAAACAACTGAAATTTGCTCCAATGCTTCTATGAATTACCTGCAAATTGACACAAAGATGAAATCTTTATGAAATCACCATACAAACATGGATGGGATCATCACCATTCCTATTAGAATAATTATTTATCCTATTTTTAGTTAATGGTCACTCCTGTAAATTAGCTGTAATTTGTTTGGTAAGATCGTTTGCACGATCTTCTGCAGTTTCTATTTTAGAAACTTGCTCTTTGTATATCTTGTATATATTTTGTTGAGCATTTTGCTCTTTGTTAATAACAATCAAGTTTTTACCAAATTACCTTCGTAATATGGTATCAGAGCAGAAAACTTGGGTTAATATCGTTTTTCTTCTGCAAGTCGCGATTTCTGTTTTTGGTTTTCGTGGCCTTTCTGAAGATCATTGGCTTTCATTTTCGGAGGTTCCCTGTGCCTTACCCGCAGTCGCGTCTTTCAGCAAGGGTCGTGATTCCTAGTTCGCGATTTGTTCATTCGCGGGTTTATCTTTCCGTTCAGCTTTGTTACTGCCAAATTTCCGCCAATTTCTAGTGATATCTCCTGTCTCGTTTGTGTTTTTTTTGGCGACGGGTTTCTGTTTCCACGGATTCTGTGTGGTTGTGTTTTTTATTCTGGCGGTTTCCAAGTCGCGATTTGCAGACGAATGCGTTCTCTGAATTCAGAGTTTAGGGTTTTGATTTCTGCAAAAGTTTTAAATACTTTTTGGCATCTAGGGTTTCAAGAAAATCCTTTGTTGTCAAGCCGCGGTTCCCTAATCTCTAGTCTACTTTTTTCTCTGTGCTTTTCATGGCCGCCTAGGGCCTCTGAAATTTTCGGCTAGGGTTTTGATCCTCTAGTTCAAGTCCGAAATTTTTTTCAATTGCAAATTCTTTCTGAGTTTTTCGTGACTCTTTCTGGGTACCTGTAGGACTTTTTTGGGTATCTCGAAATTCGTGCCTTGAAATTTGTGCCAACAGAGTTGTCTCGAATTTTGTGCCTATAAATTGCCTCAGCGTCCTATGCATTGGAATTTGTGCTTCGGGTTCCGTGCATTCAGCCTCTTCTCAGTACCTCATTTTTTCGTGCCTCAAAAAACGTGCAAGTTGGCGAGTTTGACCAATATCATGTTGGAAGGCAGTCAGCGATTTAATGGCAAAAACTATAATACCTGGAAGCAGCGAATGATGACCATCTTTGAATATCGCTGCCTTGATCAGATCATTCTAGGCAATACTACTCGTCCAGCAACAGCGGGAAAAGACCAGGATAAGTTTGACGAACAAACTCGTGAAGCAGTCATGCTCATTAAACTTTCAGTCACAGATGATCAGCTACCTCGGATTCCAGCTGGAAAAACAGCAAAGGAGATTTGGGACCATCTGAAGGGTATGCATGAGACCTCTGACAAGAACCGTGCGTTCTTCCTGAAAAATATACTGTTTTCTATCATGATGGATGAGAAGACATCTTTGCAGATGCACCTGAACAAGATCAAGGAAATCAGAGATCAGCTGGAGGCTATTGGTCAAAAAATGGAGGAAGAAGACATGGTCGTAATCACTTTGAAAAGTCTACCTAAGTCTTATGAACATTTCATTGAGACTCTCAACATTACGTCAGCTAATGTTGATCTGAAGTTTCCAGAACTCTGTACTATCCTCTTGCAGCAGGATCGCTGGAAACAACAGTTTGGTAGTAGTGCTTCTTCGTCCTCTTTAGAGCAAGCTTTTGCAGCCAAGTTTCAGGCTCAAAATAAAGGCAAAGGTCAGCCTCCACAGCAGAAAGGCTCAAGTCAACCTCAGGACAGCACCAAGAAAAAGAATATTCAGTGTAATTACTGTCACAAATATGGTCACATCAAAAAGGATTGTCGTCAGCATTTGGCTTCTGAACAGAAGTAGGGAGGGTCTCAGCAGAAAGCAAATGTTGCTGAGAACACTGAGCAGAAGGAATCTGCCTTTTACGCTTTTATGGCTAAAAGACCTGCAGATCATGTGAAGTCCTCTGCCTGGTACATTGATTCAGGTGCTTCGTGTCACTTCACTCATAGACGTGATTGGTTTACAGACTTTACTCCCTTCAGTGACTCAGTTATTTTTGGTGGAGGAGAAGAATATACAGTTGTCGGTAAGGGCACTGTTCAGATTCAGTCTGGTGGGAGGAATCTCATCTTCCTCAATGTCTACTATGTTCCTAGCATGGAACTTAATCTTCTCTCTGTCAGTCAGATCATGCGGCACTCTTCTCAGTTGGATGTGGTGTTCAGTACACACAAATGTTCCATTGTTGATCGGGAGACTCGTAGCACTGTCGCTATTGGTATTGAGGATCATGGTCTATACAGACTTGTGGATACAGGTGATTCTCTAGAGTTAGCCATGGCAGCCCGAAATTCTTCCATCACCAGTCTTTGGCATTAGCGTTATGGGCACTTAAATGTGCACTATCTTTCTCAACTATCTCGGGAGGGCCTTGTAGCCGGTTTACCTGAGATCCAGACCCAGCATCATGGTGTTTGTGGAGCTTGTCAGGCTGGGAAGAAGCATCGGACACCGTTCCCAACTAGTGACTCATGGCGAGCCTCCAAGGTACTACAGTTGGTTCACGCTGATGTATGTGGGCCAATGAATACACCTTCTGTTACTGGTTGCAGGTACTTCTTACTTTTTGTTGATAATTTCAGTCGTAAAATGTGGGTGTACTATCTCAGACAGAAATCAGATGTGTTTACTATATTTCAAAAGTTTAAGGCCTTAGTAGAGAAAGAGTCTGGCTATTCCATAGTCACTCTTCGGTCAGATAATGGGGGGAATTTTGTTCTACTGACTTCTCCAACTTCTGTGATATACACGGCATCAAACACCAGTTAACCACACCCTATACTCCTCAGCAAAACAGTGTTGTAGAGCGGCGCAACCGCACAATCACTGAGATGGCTCGTTCCATGTTAGAACACAGGAGTGTTCCTAAGAAGTACTGGGCAGAAGTAGTCTACACTGCCGTCTATCTCCTTAATCGGTCTCTGACTTATGCTGTTAAGGAGAAGACTCCTGAAGAAGCTTGGACTGGCTGCAAACATTGGATCAGTCATTTGAAAATATTTGGCTCTTTAGCCTATGTTTGGATTCCAAATGCCAAGCGCTCCAAGTTGGATTCCAAGAGTCAAAAGCTTATGTTCACAGGGTACAGTGACAACCATAAGGCTTACCAGTTGATTGATATCGATACTAATCATCTTACTTTCAGCCGGGATGTTGTCTTTGATGAAGAATGAGGACCTTTTCTTTCTTCCTCATCTGTGCAGCATTCTGAGGATCAACCTTTGAAGGCTTCTGACTTGGGTGTTCTTCTTCCATTAGGTCCACCTGATGGGAGGGATGATGATGCAGATTCTGCTTTTGATGATGCTCAACCCGAATTTCCTCCGGATGATGTTGATCTTCCCCCTGTTGCACCTGTTCCAGCTCCTCCTGTTACATCCAATGTTGGCACTTCTACTCTCCGGCCTAAATGGTGGGCTAAGACTATTGGAGATCTTCATGACGATGAGCTCATTGAGGGTAGATCATCCAGAAACAAGAGCAAACAGCAGCATACAGTTAATTTTGCTCTCATGGCCAATATTCACAGTGTCTATGAGCCTCAAACACATTTAGAGGCTAAAGGAATTCCTGAGTGGGAAAAGGCTATGGAGTCTGAATACCAGAGTCTTCAGAAAAATCACACTTGGGACCTTTCTGATCTTCCTCCAGGGAAGAAGCCCATTAACTGCAAATGGGTGTACAAGGTGAAATACAAAGCTGACGGAACCCTTGACAAGTACAAAGCTCGTCTCGTTGCTAGGGGGTTCTCACAGAAGGAAGGCATTGACTATGAGGAGACTTTTGCTCCTACAGCAAAAATGAGTACAATCCGGCTTGTCCTTGCCTTAGCAGCCCAATTTGGTTGGAAAGTCCATCAGTTGGACGTTAAGAGTGCCTTTCTCAACGGTGAGTTGAAGGAAGAAGTCTACATGACGCAGCCTCCAGGGTTCAAGGTTGTTGGTCAAGAACATAAGGTGTGTAGATTGGTCAAAGCACTCTATGGCTTGAAACAGGCTCCTCGAGCTTGGTACGTCAAGATAGATAAGTACCTCACAGATCATGGCTTTCAGAGGAGTCCATCTGACTCTAATTTGTATGTCAAACGCACTGGTAGTGATATTTTGATTCTTGTTGTCTATGTGGATGACCTGATCATTACTGGTAGCTCGGCACATTTGATCGCTGAGATCAAACAGGATTTGTGCAGCACATTTGACATGACAGATTTGGGACTCTTGCATTACTGTTTAGGTGTTGAGGTTTGGCAAACCGAGCGCAATATCTTCATTTCCCAGTCCAAGTATGCTCGCAGTCTTCTGGATAAGTTCCGTATGCAAGATTGCAAACCTGCCTCCACACCCATGGAAAAAGGGCTTAAGTTGTCAGCCAAGTCAGACTCACCTGTAGTGGATGAATCATTGTTCAGGTAACTAGTGGGCAGCCTCATCTATCTCACTGCCACTAGACCTGACCTCAGTTTTGCAGTGAGCTACATTTCACTACTTGATGACAGCCCCCAAGGCTGATCATTGGGTAGCAACGAAGCATGTGCTACGTTACGTGAAGGGCACTTCTGATTATGGACTTCTTTACTCAAGGAGTCACGATCCTAAACTCAGTGGTTTCACAGACTCAGATTGGGCAGGTTCAGTTGATGACAGGAAATCCACCTCTGGGTATGTGTTCAGTTTGGGATCCAGTGCAGTCACATGGACTAGTAAGAAGCAGCAAGCGGTGGCTCTCTCCTCGACCGAAGCAGAGTATCGGGGAGCAG
This sequence comes from Cunninghamia lanceolata, assembly GCA_027924645.1. NCBI lineage: Eukaryota > Viridiplantae > Streptophyta > Pinopsida > Cupressales > Cupressaceae > Cunninghamia > Cunninghamia lanceolata. The sequence goes on from BSBN01000049.1 coordinate 18,397,042, forward strand.
TTAAGGCAGCTTGTGAGGCAGTTTGGCTTCGCCGGATGCTTGCTGATATGCAAATATCTCAAGCAAGTCCGACTCCCTTGTTTTGTGATAATCAGGGAGTTCTCAAACTTGCCAAAAATCCAGTCTTCCATGAAAGAACCAAGCATGTAGAAACTCATTGTCACTTCATCAGAAAGCTTGTTGAAGACAGATCAGTTCAGTTGTTGTATGTTCCGACGGAGGATCAAACAGCTGATATCCTCACCAAGTCCCTTGGTCCAGATAAGTTTGTAAAATTCAGGGGGTCTCTTGGTGTAGTTGATAGATTGACCATTAAGGGAGGGTATTAGAATAATTATTTATCCTATTTTTAGTTAATGGTCACTCCTGTAAATTAGCTGTAATTTGTTTGGTAAGATCGTTTGCACGATCTTCTGCAGTTTCTATTTTAGAAACTTGCTCTTTGTATATCTTGTATATATTTTGTTGAGCATTTTGCTCTTTGTTAATAACAATCAAGTTTTTACCAAATTACCTTCGTAATAATTCCATGGTCAAGGGATCATCTCCTTGACAATTAAACTGAAAATCAGAATTTCCAGCCAAGAACAAAGTCATGAAAGATTACCAAGTGCTCAAAAGATACAGATTGAAGTTCAATGCTTGTATTTAAGCCTCTCCAAGATGACCGATGCAATTAGCTCCATTTGATAGTTGATATGAAATCCACCAATGAATATCTCGTTGTCTTCATCGAACTTCTCCTTCTTTCTTGGGCGGCGCTTCATGAAGACAATTAATTTTATTAATTTGAAAACCTCTCTATTTGGTCGGCGATCCTCATAGGAAAAAGCATTTATCTTAAAATTACACCCACTCCTTCATGGGCGGCGAACTAACATGGAGCTATTGATATCATTAAATGAATTGTTAACTCCTTAAATCGGTGCTTCTAATTTGAATTAGAATCACCTTAATCGATGCTATCAAACATGAAATGAGTCTCATCTTGGCATTAGCATTCGATCCCATGTGTCAACTTAATCAATTTTAAATGCACTTCACATAATTCAAAGCTATAGCTCCACCGTGTACACTTTTACTCTAGCTAGGACCTATCCATATGACTCCCACCGTGTACATTTTAATGACACATGATCCAATGAATGCACCGTGTACACAATTACCTTGGCCGGCTGAGCTCTATCTCCTTAAATGCTTAGCTTGGACCTATAATGCAACCAATCTGTCCCATGTGAAGCGTGTACACTTTATCTTCACCGATTAATTTAGAACCACCCTTATAACCGCTTGGCATAGATTAACTTGCTTGGTGTAGACCTATTTAGCATGATCGATGGGATACGATCTATTTGTAAGTCGGTTAACACCAATTCTCCTTAGCAAGGACCCATCCAAGTAGTCGATGGAATAGAGAGACATGAAATTGCAATTAAAGATTGCCAATTTTCAAAGGCCGACTTGTCATCCATTTTCCCAATCAAAGAAATAATGAAATGCAATTTGAATATTGTATTTCCCATTAAACCACAAAATCCATATTTTGGCTAAATAAGTAATATCACCAAAAATGCTAAGCCAAAACATAAATCATTTCTAGCTCCAAAATGGGGATATTACAATCAGCTAGTTGCAACAGCAAGTCACGTGGGAGGACCACATGCTGTGGATCCGCAATTGCATGGTGCAAAATGTCACATGGCAAACAACAATTTAAGGGCAGATTTCTGCCGTGTTTAGCAGGGGAAGTTGTAATGTCCCCTTTTGGGATCACCTTATACTTTGCCCTAAAATCACAATTCCAAATGAAAACAATAGCAGATTATAGTTAAAGATACAATTCCTTACCAAAATTGAGATGATGTAAATCTGGTTGTGGAGACCTGCAACCATGTTAGATGAATATGATATGAAATACATTTAATTCTAAGTCTAAGAAAGATTATATATAACAATGTAACAAGTCTCAAGGACTATGTGGGCTCAACCATAAAGACGGGGACGTGATGAGGTGCCCCAAGTATCCTCTACCCTAGGCCCAACAGCAGGACCTTATCCTCCATTGGCCTCATGTAGTCCTTAACCGATGGTCCTTAACCATCATCATGAGGTGGGCTACCTAGTGAGGACTTTACACCGTTCCCCTCCATCAGGCCAAGCCTTCCTCTTATGATTGAAGATCCCCTTTTATTTATTTCAACAATTGATTCAAGTGGGGATAGTTCGGGAGGCTGCAATAGGGTGTTCCTAGATCCTCAACTCTAGGCCCAAGGATAGGACCTTATCCTCCTTGGCCTCATGTGGTCCTTAACCGATGGTCCTTAACCATCATCATGAGGTGGTCTCATGTGGTCCTTAACCATCATCATGAGTTGCCACTCCTAGTGAGGAATCATTCGTCGTTCCCCCTCCTTGCAGTCTTGCCTCATCCCTCCTTGACCCATCATGACCAGAATCAGATCGCTGTTCATAACATCAATAATTAGGCTACATTGGCATCAACTATCAGTGTTTTAATTGGTATAATTGTATGTATGTATATATATATATATATATATATATATATATTTGTTCACCTCTATATTCATCTATTAAATAGGCATAGACATAGTTAACATTGCATACCACAGGGATAGGTTACTTTATTGTTCTGCTGCAATGGCGTATGTTTTCACTGCTATTGATGCCCAGATCTGATCTTCTATGCCTGGCTGCGAATGTACCTCTGGAAGATGTCTTTCTGTCTTGCTGTCTAGGAGATGATGCTGCTTGCTTGCTGTTATACTTGGACAAATATATCAGAAGTATATATTTAAACTTAGAAATATCTTATTTCTTCTTATATTGAGAAAATATCTTATTCATTGCTTTTGACTTGCTTTTTATATTTGTTCTCAAATCAGAATATATATTATTACTTCCTTGCTGTTCAGCATATATATGTATATCAGAAATATCTTTTTCAAACTCAGAATTATATATATCATTCTTGCTTCCCTTTCTTCACTCTGCCATAAAGCCTTTATATATTCTTCAAATGAGATATCTTTATGTCCTTTCATAATGGACATGACACTTCAAGAGAATTGCACCCCATCCAAATAAATTGTATCCTCTTATGCAATTTGTTACCTTTAATACAAATCACATCTCCTTAATAGGAGTCACACTTCATCATATATTGCATGTAATGTCTTTATTAAATAAGACAACTGTCTTATGCGGTCGCTGCTCCTTATGTCTTATACTAATCATTGCCAAATAATAAGACTTTTGTCTTATTTGTGTTGAGTGCTGCACTCTATTAGATGCAAATCGTGAGTCTTCATATTAGTTATTATAATTTGTTATTTATATTTATTTTTATTTAATATAATAATATATCCTTGTTAATTATTATTAGTTTGTTAAATAAATATATTATATATTAATAATATTATATATGTTTATTAAATATTAATACATACACAATTATTACCAAAAGCACTCTCTACCATTCAAATTAACTATGGAGGGAACATGACAAAAACCATATTTCAAGAAAGCAACTTTACCGTTTTATCATCATGGTTTAAATTTTTAATTTAAATAATGCCTTAACATCAGGATATCACAGAAGTAGCCCAACCAGATAAGCCCTTTGTTTTGGAAGAATGGAGGTCTTGGGTTCAAGCATCCCGCTCAACCTTGTCTGTTGGGGTACTTCATTAGCTTGTGAATTGGACTTTGGCTAACATGGTGGGTTCTTGGAAATACTTGTGGCATGCAGTAATTGGTTGTTGCCAACTGAATAGTGGTTTAATAGGTGACATGGCACAACTATGGGGTGCCAAATGGCACAATTTGACTGGTCGGTACAAATTCTGTATGGTGCTAATAGGCCAAGGTCATGGCCAACATGGCAAAAACAATTCTATGCTTGAACATTTGGCCACTGTGTTGAAGTGTCATCGGACCACATTTTTGCCTATTTATAAGCAATTCAATCAACAAATTTTGGCGAATAACAAAGCCACACATCATCGAATAGCACAGCAGAAAACTTGACTCAAATATGTATTTGCCTACTAAAATTTAAAATTCAAATTTTTCTTTTTTGTGGGATTTGAGCTCACTTGGTATGCAAACTTCAATGGGGTATAGCATTGGTATGAACTCCGTTTCCCCATTTTTGAAGAGTTGCAAAGGTGTTTGCAAGCTCTTTGCTATGGTTATAGCATCGATGCCTTTTTAGACTTATAATAAACAGATTTACTCCTAAGATCTGCAACAATGACTAATGTTTCTGAACCTACACTCTGCAGACATAACTTCTAAATATGGGTTAAGTCTATGCAACTGATCTCCATGGCCCAGGAGTATGGCAAACTGTTTTTGAGACTCTTCCAAATAAAGAAGATAAGTGTGCCAGATCAAGCAGAAACAATGTTGGCGCTACAAATTGTTTCTTAATTGAGACGATATTTACAAGGTAAAGACAGTCTGAAAAAAAAGGAGGCATTAAAGGTCTTCAATCCTTCCAACCAGCGTCAAGCATTCAGGTTGCAGCAAGAATTAGTCAGACTTGAGGCTTCAAACTTTGAAGATTGATAATTATCTAGCCAAAGTCAAGGACCTTTAGGATCAAATTTCTCAATATGGATTAGAATACAAGATAGAAGATCAGAAAGAGGCTTCAAACTTTGAAGATTGATAATTATCTAGCCAAAGTCAAAGGACCTTTAGGATCAAATTTCTCAATACGGATCAGAATACAAGATAGAAGATCAGAAAATGATATAGAGTCTAACAAAGCAATTTGATGTATTTCTGTCCTCATTTGACTCAACAAGATCATGGAGAAGGATAAAGATAAAAGTTAAAACTTCTTTTGATGAGCTATGCCAAATGTTGATTCAAGAGCAAGACATAAAAATCAGATTCAAGCAATAGGAGATTATGACTCATGGAAAAGCCAAGAAAACATTCAAGTGGAATGTGACAAGAAAGGGCACCCAAGGGAGTATCAAGGGTGTCAATGAAAATGTGAGAAAGAGGGGGTCTTATCAAGTTGATGACAAAGGTGATTACGAAAGCAAAGATAATGAAGGAAAGAAGAAAAAAAGATCTTACTGCTGTGACAAAATGGGACATCAAGAAAATGCCTACCTACATAAGACATCTCATCAGAAAGAATATGGGGCTCAAGAGTTTCCATGAAAAATGTACTAATAATGATTCTACACTCAATGTTTGCACTTTATAGTTTTTTATGTGCATACATCTAAATCTGAGAAGATAATCAATTCGGGTCATACTCATTGCATGGCAAGGATCGACATTTGTTTTCATCACTTGAGAAACCCGAGAATGACAAATTTTAAATTGCAGATAATTCAGCAATGAAGATTTTGCCCAGTGGGCTATTAATGATATGTATCATGTCCCCAATCTTACTTGTAATTTGTGGTCCATATATCAAATCACTTGGAAGAGTAAGAAGGTGGAATTTTGGCCCAACAATTTGCTGCAAATGATATTGCTAATGAATTTTAGGTAATCGCTGATAAGACACTAGATAATCATGCTAACTTATGTGTTCCCTGGATTTCACGATGTTCCAAGGAGTTAGGAACAATTTGAATTGGTAGCAAATATAGATGAGGGTAGCCACATTTGGCATTTAAGGGGTACCCTTAACTTTCCAAGCCTGTTGTTGATGGGTTGCCTAAAGATCCATGGCCTTCCTTCCATTGCTCTTGCCAAAGACATGTAAAGGCATGTGTCAGGGGTGTGTTCTAGGGAAACATTCCAGAAAACATTTGAGAAAGGCAAGCCGTGTTCTCCTCAACATAAGGTGTGTTATAAAGGAAGAACCCTCACTGGTATAAATGGTATGGTGTATGTCACAAACTAAAGGAATGCAAGATTTGTTTTAGGTTAAAGCTGTGACTGTACCAACTACATTCTGGTTTGGGTTCCTACTAGAGCAATAAACGATGTTACTCAACATGAGAAAAAGAATGAAGGGAAACCCACAGTCACACACATTAGAGTCTTTGGAATTTGGAATGAAACCCCACTCTAGCTGAAAAGCAAAAGAAACTTGATCTAAAGATGAAGATTTACATGCTATCAAATTTACATGCTATTAAATTTATCATTTGAAGAGATGTTATATTTGATCAGACAACACATGCAGATAGCCAGAAATGTACACTATCAAGATAATTAATTTTCTATAGATTTCTCATTATCTTATTCTAATGATGATGAAGATGAGGCATCCAAGATTAATGACCAAGATCCTTCTTTGCTCACTATAGAGGAGATTGCTTCAACTAAGGATGCATTCAAAACTATGGTAGATTTAATTGGAAAGGCACATTCAGGTGGTAGAGCTCATGATGAGGAGATTCCTGCACAGGAGAACCATTTCAAAAATGCTCAGATTCATAAGGAGACTTCGAAACAAGGGAATCTTGTAAGTGATATTCCCAACCAAGGTAACTCTGGCTCTAGAAAAAAGTTGTGGTCCTAAATGGGCTGCTAAAACTCTTGAGGAGACCAAGAATGATAGGAGGGATGAGACTCACAAATGGAAGACCAAAAGTGAAAACAACAGGCCAATTATCCAATTACCCTCCCATTTCTAGGGCAATGGAAACTTGTGATCCACATTCCTATAGAGAAGCTAAGGGAGACTGGGAGGAGGCAATGGAGAAATAGCACAACTCACTTTGGAGCTAGTACACTATCCACATAGAAAAAACATTGTCAACTGCAAGTACATTTATAAAACAAAATTCACTTGACGGTTCTGTGGAGAGATATAATGCATGATTGGTAGCTAAGTGATATTCATAGAAGGAGAGGATTGACTATTGGGAGACTTGTGCATCTATTGCTAAGAGTCAGCTCACACTAATCTTGCTCTTACAACAAAATTTGGCTGGGAGGTACATCTGATGGATGTAAAATGTGCCCTCTTTGATGGCTTTTTGAAGTAAGAAGCCCATATGAAGAAGCCACAAAGATTCGTGCAACATGATGGAGACACTAAGCTTATTTGTAGGCTTCAAATGTCTTTATATGGATTCAGGCAAGCGCCTAGTCACTAATATGAGAAGATTGAAAAGTTTCTCTCTGCAAATCACCAAATGCAAGTCAGATTATTCATTATAATGTATAATATGTAAGTTAGGCACGTTTACAGTCATATATACTGAAAATGGTATTAAAATATTAGCTGTAATATTAATGGTCATCTTATTAGATTATTTCTATTTCTGTTTTAGCTTAGAATGTTTCTATTTGTATTGCTTTATTAGTTGTTGTTTCTTTATAGAAACATCTCTTTGTATCTCTATTTAAAGAGCTTTGCTCTCATGTAAACATTGATCATTATAATATATCATTATGAATATTTTACATGGTATCAGAGCCAGAAGGCGGGAAAACTAATTCTTTTCGATTTTTTTTCCTGGGCTCCTCGTATTCCGTACAACGTACAGATTGTACGGCGTCTGTACGGCCGTACCTGTTTATTTTCTTCAAGTCGCAATTTTCAGCTATGAGTTCGTTGTTCTAGCAGTTGCGTTTTTGAGGATTCTGGCGGATTCTTCTTTCCCTCATTTTTTTGCCTGTCTGATTGCGATTCATCCTCCACTCTAGGGTTTCTGGAGATTTTCCTTGGCGTCGGCGGTTTGTGTCTGGACGCAATTTGGAGCTTTGTCATTAGTGATAAAACCTATGATCGCGTTTTGGATTGAAAGCACGCAATTCTTGGCGGGTTTCTGCATTTGATTTCGGCGGCTCCTTTGTTTTGGTTGTGTTTCCTTCTTTGGCATCTTTTATCACAGATTACTTTGGATCGATGTTTGGAGAAAGTTTCTGGCTCTCGTCGTCTTTCTCTAAAATCGCGTTCTTCTTTTTAGCGATTTTCTAGTCGCATTTATGGGTTTCCATTTTCCTTGGTTAGGTTTCTTTGCCTGTCAATTTACTCACGATTCTGGAGGGTCGGCGTTTTGTGCATTGGTTGTTGTCTCTTTAAACCTTCATTACAACGGTTCTCTACCAGCGATAGTATTTTTCTGGGCACGTGGGCTTTTTGTCTATGCTCATCAGTCGCTATTGGACCTGTTTGATCGTTGTTTTAGATTTGTGGAGGTTTATATATCTGCATCAGCGCTTACAGTGCCTAAAACGGCCGTCTTCTGCAGTCATCACTGGCACACTTTTTGAGGATTTGAAAGCAAATCGCGCCAGTTTGGGTTCTCGATTTTGTCTTTTCTGACCTAGGGTTTTGATTTTTGCAACCTCGAGAACTCATGGTAGCGTGAAGGGTTAATTTTTTTAGCCAATTTTTGACAGAATTTTTCTAGGAAAAAAAAAAATTCTGCAAAGAGTTTTTCGAAAAAAAAATTCTCTAAATAAATTTGCTAAGAGTTTTTGAAAAAAAATTCTATAAAAATTTTGCTAAAGTTTTTTGAGGATTTTTTCTGAAAAAATCTTACTTTTTCAAAGTTTTCGAAGGTTTTTATGAAAAAATCTTACAGTTTCTGAGCCTCTTTTTAGACGGTTTTTGAAAAATCGTGAGTTGTGCTAGCTGATTGTCCAGGGTTTGTGCCAGCTGATCACAAAAGTTACCTCATTTTTTGTGCTTTGGAAAATGGGAGGGATGGCGTCTTTGTCCAATGTTATGTTGGAAAATACACAAAGGTTCAATGGAAAGAATTACAACACGTAGAAGCAGAGGATGCTTACCATCTTTGAGTACCGGTGTCTGGATAAGCTTGTTCTAGGTATAGACGGTCGTCCCACTACTGCTGGGAAGGATCGGGACAAGTATGATGAAGGTAATAGGGAGGCAGTTATGCTTCTAAAATTATCTGTCACCGATGAGATGTTACCAGAAATACCATCTGGTAAGTCTACTACAGAGATTTGGAAGAATCTGAAAGATCTTCATGAGACATCAGACAAGGGAAGGGTTTTCTTCCTGAAGAATATGTTGTTCTCTATTATGATGGATGGCCTAGTGTTTTTGCAAGCACACTTGATGAAAATCAAAGATATTCGCGACCAACTGGAGGCCATTGGTCGTCAGATGGATGAGGAGGATATGGTGGTGATCACTTTGAAAAGTTTGCCACGTTCCTACGAGCACTTCATCGAAACGCTCAACATTACATCCACCAATGTTGTCTTGAAGTTTGATGAGTTGTGCAACAAGCTTTTGCAGTAGGATAGGTGGAGGAAGCAGTTTGGGAGCAGCAGTGAGTCTCCTAGTGTTGAACAAGCATTTACTGCCAAGGACATTGGCAAAGGCAAGTCCACTCAGCAGAAAGGACGAGGTGATTCAGAGGACTCCAAGAAGTCAATTACTTGCCATTATTGTGGGAAGATTGGTCATATCCAGAAGTTTTGCAGAAAGCAGTTGGCCGATGAGAAGTCCAACCAGGAAAAGTCTCGACAAAGTGCTCAAGTGGCGGAGCATACTGAGGAGTCTGCATTTTATGCATTTTGAGGACCAGCACACCATATGGTTATGGGTTGACTTAGTTTTTGTTTGTACGCTGACCATTAAGGGAGGGTATTAAAATATTAGATGTAATATTAATGGTCATCTTATTAGATTATTTCTATTTCTGTTTTAGCTTAGAATGTTTCTATTTGTATTCTTTATTAGCTGTTGTTTCTTTATAGAAACATCTCTTTGTATCTCTATTTAAAGAGTTTTGCTCTCATGTAAACGTAGATCATTATAATATATCATTATGAATATTTTACAAATGGCACTTTATGTGAATGAGATAGTACTTCTTTGATACACAGTATCTTATGTTGTGTTCTTCATTGTATGTCATGTATATTTCATTTGTTAATCATGTGGAATATAGTACTTAAGCATCAACAAAACTTATTGTCTTAGTTTCAGTCAAAGAAAAAAATTCCCTTTTTAAGTTATTAGGGTTCTTTTCTACCCTACTACTGTTCTATGGTAACTAGATGTAAATTTAAAGTTCCTTTGAGCAAATTTGATAATCCACAGACATAACCTGAAAAAATCAAAAGCATGTAATTGGACCAGACTCTCCAAAAAGTACAGCATAAATACTAAAACATTGATACATAGCCTCTCTTTGAAGAGACCAAAATAAATGCTCCATTAAATTTCATTATATTGGGATAATAGTTACAACTCCAAAAGCAAATTTAACAAGAAAAACAGAGACACAGTAATCAAGAGCCAAATTTTACAAAATAAAACATAGATACAAAATCTTTGAAATGCGGAGTATGTTATATTTTTTAAATTTCCACATGTAAATATTTTAACTTTTTTAAGTTCTCAGTTACAAAAGAAAATGACAGCCAGGCATGAAGTTAGATGGTCTACAGCACTTTTTCAAGGTTTAAGACCTTAAATTAGAGAAATTCTGAAGTTACTGTAAACTTTGATGGGCTCCCCTTTGACATAGCTGTAGAAATGAGAATTAGAAATCAAAATTAACCATAAATTTTTTGGTCAGCAAAATTAAGCATTCTTACTTACAATTCGGTTTTATTGATCAGAAACTTACCTCTAATTTAAAATAGTCAAATTCGGAATAATAGTGATCTTTAGGCCTTGACAGTCATCACTCTTTAAGTTTTAACCCTATTCATTCTTTATTCACCCTATTATGTATGTTATTTAACATGGCCTTACTAAAACTCTAACTTATAGATTTCAGTTCACTCAAGATTTTAGACTGAAGGGTCAGGGGTCATTCAAAATTGAATTTTTTGTGCAAGACACTCATTCTACATCTTCCTAAGTACATTGAACTAATATGTAAAAGCTTTAATGTTTTATTACACATATCCATTTCGTCATGGTTTCTTCAATAAAAGCTTTATGATCTGGTAGTTCCATACCTTGGACGAAGAATAACTTCAATAAAATCTGTTGAAGGGCTTATAAGGCCTTTACGAATTTATATCGACGATGCCTTACAATGGCTCCATTTGGATAGACAATTGATTTGTAACATTAAAAATTTGATGTGCTGGGACTCAATTCAAAACTTGCCAAAATCCTAAGTTATGTGCTCCCCTTTGTTACCTTCCCATGTTGTTCCCATCAATTATATCCAATCAAAAAGATCTTCTATGGGCCCTTTTGGGTCAAGGTGTTTGCTCAGTGTAAACCCGAAAGGCCTTCTGGATAGACAGTTGATTTGTATGTAACGTTAAAAATTTGATGTGTTGGGACTCAATTCAAAACTTGCCAAAATCCTAAGTTATGTGCCCCCCCCTTTGTTACCTTCCCATGTTGTTCCCATCAATTATATCCAATCAAAAAGATCTTCTATGGGCCCTTTTGGGTCAAGATGTTTGCTCAATGTAAACCTGAAAGGCCTTCTGTTTCAACATTTCAGCAGGTTTGCAAGCTAACAAACCTGCCAAAAAGGTTCTTAAGTTCTCCAAAGGCCCAAATTGCCAAAAAAGGAGGAGCAAAGTGAAGTGTTTTGACAAGTTTGTGAGTTCGCGAATTTGTCAAAACGCCAAAAGAGGATCAAGAAATATTGTTTCGAGAAGTTCGTGAGTTCGCAAACTTGCCGAATCACCAACAAAGGAAAGAGAAAAAAAGAAAAGATAAAACTTTTCGGCAAATTCATGAGTTCAGGAACTCACCGAAAGACAAAGGAAAAAGAAGACAAATGTTCTGGCAAATTTGTAGGTTCATGAACTCGCTGAATCGTAAAAAAAGGAAAGAGATGATAGAAAAAATTGACTTTCAGCTTTTCAATAGGTTCACGAGCTGGCAAACCTACAGAAAAGGTTCTTAGGTTCGTGAAAGGCTCGAAACACCGAAAGAGAAGAAAAGAGAAATGTTTCGGCAAGTTCGTGAGTTTGCGAACTATCCAAAGGAGAAGAAAAGAAAGAAAAATCATACATTTCGACAAGTTAGTAAGTTCACAAACTTTGTCGAATCACCAAAAGAAAAGAAAGAAGCAAGAAAAAAAAAGAAAAGAGCTAGAAAAGTGAAGTGTTTTGACGAGTTTGTAAATTCACGAACTCGCCGAAACACCCAAAAAGGTTCTTAAGTTCCCAAAAAGTTGCCGAAATGACAAAAGACAAGACAAAGAAGGAAGAAAAAGAAAGAACAAAGAGTAAAGAGGAGAGAAATGTTTCAGCTAGTTCAAAGGTTCGCAAACTAGTTGAATCGCCAAAAAGCAAAGCAAAGTTTTACTTTTTCAAACATGCTGAGGACAAAACGGAAAAAGGCGCCAAAATAAGAAAGCAACCCACCATAATGCAGTGCAAACATGCATTCAAATGCCCAACCACTACCGTACATTTCTAGGATCGCCATGAATGCAATAGGTGAGTTCTCAACTACCTATTGTACCTGTGCACGATCCAGACCATTCATTCTGAGGCAGGAAACATTTCAAATGCAAATCTCATTCAATGCAAATTAGGGCAAGTTCAATGAAGATATATATTGGCTTGTTATTTTTATGTGGTTGGTCCCTGAGCCAATTTTTGGGTCTGCAAGTGCTTTGTGGTGATTCTAGGGCGTCAAACAAAGCTTGTCTGATTTGTAAGGGGATGGAGTCCATCTTGTAACTCAAGGAGGGTTTTCAATGCACATCTTTATGTATGGTATGTCTTCATGGCCATTTGTGATGATTCAAGGGAATGTATAGTCGTAGCTATGTATTTTCTCTCACCATATTTGTTGGTGTGATTGTAACCGAGGTTTGATGTATGTGTAACAACATCTCATGCAATACAAAGCCTTTGTATTAGTCTTTCCTTGGTTGCATATGGGTTATTGTAGTTCTACTCGAGAATATTAAGTATGTCCATTGTATGAGATGTAATCTTTGATTTGTATGTAAATGCATATCTAGTTCTGTGGATGTTTTATTAGATGTGTCTCCTTCCTCCCTACATTCTATGACTTTGTTGCCCAATGGAGTAGGCATTGATCCATATTGGTGAAGGGCCAACATTATTTTTAATCAATCCTTTGTCTTGTTAGTTGTAGGAGTAGATTAGAGTTAGATTAGGTTTCATATGATGTTCATGATTCAATATTATAACCAAGGAGTAATCATAAGTAACCTTCAATATTCAAATCATCAAAGAATCATGTTCTTGCATGCCTGCACCTTGCAAGTTGTGTATATAAAGTAAGTGGATTCATGTTACGAGATATCATGTTGTTATTATCTGTGGGTGCATTTGCAAGGTGTAGGAATCAACTTAATTAGAGGTTATATGTGCAATAGGTTAGTTTGTGACCTAGTGACAACTTTTGGGGTCCAACATTTTGGATACTATTGCAACCTTTCATATTGCTCACCTTTCCTTGTGATCAAACCCTATTAAGGAATGCATCTGGGAATACCCTCCCAAGTCTAGCTGAGCTCAAAGTTCAGGAGAGATTATCCACTCTCGTCAATTGGCCTTAACCATCCTTAGTCTATTGATGAGCCCCTATTTTGCTTTCTTGATGGCAACCCATGGCCTTGAAAGTGAAAACATACACTAGGATTGTGGAACTGCGGTTTTGGGACCCAACATGATGAACATACCTAAATTGAAAGATGTTGAAAGGGATGAGTTCAAGTGGTACAGTATAGGTGCTTCCCAAGTAAATCCCCAGGTTCAAATCCTCAGAAAACTTGAAAAGAATTGAAATTGACAAAAACAACACATCCAACTTAGTAGGTGTGGTGTACCTCAATAGACCGAGTGCAAGTCCCAAGGGGATTTGAATGGGCGCGAGGATGGTGGAAGTTCCAATTTAAGTTTAAATTGTGGAAGGCTTCAATAAAATCTGTTTAAGGACTTGACAATTAATAACTTATGATAGACATCAGATTTCCAGTCCATAATGAATGTAGATCAATGCTTCAGGATTTAACTGTGTGCGAGTTTTTAAATTAATAACTTAATTTGCATAGAACGTTAAAAATTTGACAAACCTACCTAAATTGATAGGTGATGAGTGCGATGAGTTCAAGTGGTACAATATAGGTGCTTTCCAATCCCAAGGTTAAAATCCTCGAAAAGCGTTGAAATTGGGGAAAACAGCACATCCAACTTGCTGGGTGTGTGTAATATCCCCTTTAAAATAAATTATTTTGCACAAATTCACCAGTCCCTAGCTGAAGTTAATGTCCCAAAATTGGTATTTTGTAACAGATTAGTCCAAAACCCAAACTATTAAAACACTTGATAATATATTTCTGATTCCAATGCAAAGTACAGCTGAATAACCATTCTCAGAAATAATTAAATAACAAGTAGCTGTGGATTCTTCTTACAAAATCAATATTGAATATCAAACTTCTTTGCCAAAGCTGAAATGGCAAAACTGGAAATTATGAATAATCTTTGAATCCCTTATTATCAAATGTGATTCTGATGGCAGCTTTGAAATATTGACACAAACCAATGCATGTACAGTACCATAAGTTTCAGCAACCAAAATATTATTATATATAACAAATAACAGCAGCAGGCTTATAAATTCTGTAGATTTCTTTGAAGCAGATTGGGCAGCAGACTTGGCACCAAAATTATGTAAGATAAGTTTCAAATAAGTTTGGCCAAATCACATACTTTGCTTCATACACAATATGGAATGGTTAGCCTGAAAAACTTAACAAATCCTCTTTCAAAGTGCAGCAAATTATCAGCTCTATACAAGCAGCCCTAGCAATTAATGCAAATAATAAACTCAAATCAAATCACAATTGGCCCTATGCAAGCAGCCACAGCGAACATATATAATTGGCTCTATAAATTCAATTTGCCCATCACTTTAATGCTCATCTGCAATCTCTGGGTGAGATCGCCCCAAATCTGAATCAGGGATTTTTGTCCACTAATCCGTCATGGAAATGGGGGGAGGGGGGGTTCCGTACTCCAATCTCCTGCTGCCATGAGGGGTCCTGTCCTCAGGTTATTTGAACCAAAGTCCAATGCTCCAACAAGAAGTAAAAATCAGAAAATAGAATTATTCATTAATGCATGCCTCCTTCTCCTTGCTTGGTCTCTCTTAAATAGGTTGGAATATTAATTTCTCCCCACCATAATGTATTAATATGACAGTTTTTATAACTGCTCTTGAGGTGTAAACATGCACACTCATTTCTAAAAGATTTTATGTAACTGAAAAGACCTCTATATATTAAGGCATCATGTAACAGTTAGAATGATCATCCATAAAATGATCAAATAAAAGTTATTGAATGCTGTAGCACTCGGGATATCTGAGCAATTGTGTTTTATATTTGTGTTTGTGCATTTTTTCCCTCTTTAAAAATAGACTTTTTCCCAAAAGACGTAACTCTTTGGATTTCCTTCATGACCTTTATTTGAGAGGAATTATTATTTAAAATAAACTTTAATATTTTAATCTTATATTTTGATATTTTAATTTATTATTATAATTATAATTATATTATTTTAATCCCATTTTGAAAAGGGTACTGTTGTTGATAGCAGCGTCAGGTGTATCCTTCCAGCCGTTCTCCTTACATTGATTGGATAAATTAATTGACATGTCTTTTGGAATAGGGCCGACATGTTCTTGAAGAGTCACGTCTCTCCCTTCACATTGTATATATACTCATTGATTGTAACTCATTTAATCATCCATTCATTCATTGTTCATTCGTGCGAGTTCTTCACCAAGTGCAGATTGATATTGTAGAGGCTGAGTTTTATCATCAGCTAATTACACCATTGTGTTTCTGTAGTTGCATCAGATTGTGGTGCTTTACTTGGCCTTCATATCAGCCTCTATTGTAGAAGAGACATTCTTTGTAATTCAATAATATAAGTAATATTATTGGCTGGGTTTTTCTCCCTCAAGAGGAGGGTTTTCCCAGGATATCTGTTGTGTCTTTGTGTTGATTTTGAATTAATTTTCTGTGCATTACATCTGATCATAAAATTAACAGATAAAATTAACAGGTACATTACAGTGTGGTATACCCAACAGACCAGGTGCAATACCAGAGGAATTTGAATGGGTGCAATGACGGTGGAAGTTCAGCTTGAATTGTGTGAGGCTTGGTGAAAGTCTCAGAGGAATTTGAACACCTAATTTGAACAGTAGAGGATGGGTTAACCGTTGAAGTGCCAGGAGAATTTGGGGGTAGTAATATCTCAGCCGAAGGTGGCTTCGCAAGGGGAATTTAACGGTAAATAGATTGAAATGATACCGCAACTGAATTTGGGAGGAGAGACACTCGGTAGTGATATCTCAGCCAAAGGTGGCTCCGCAAGGGGAATATAATGGTAAAATAAATACTTATATTGAAAGGCGGTTAGGAAATCTAGCCGTCATGAAATCTCTCTTCAGCCAAATCGGTGTACAAATTCCAAACATACACAGAGTGGCTAGGAGAAAATGAAGAAACTAAAACGCAGAGTATATTACCGTAATATATCCTTTCTCCATCAGACACTGTGCGACGCCCAGATGGTAAGGAAACAATAAACCCGCTGCAGAGAAGCTGAAACCGGGGCTGGTAATCACGCGTCTTTCCCTCTCCGCATCCACGTCCTTTTTCCTCTGCTCCCACAACACTGACGGATCAATTTCATCCTTGGTAACCGACGCTATTTCTTCATCCTTCTCATTTTCATCCATTTTAACAAATCTAAAAAGCCCTGATTTCTTCACCACATCTTCCAGTCCTCTCACAGAGAGAATCACAGTCTTCTGCTCAGATTTTCTGTTTTTTAACAGCAGGGAAGCGATGCTGATGAAGAATTCGCCCGTGGCAACGGCGAACGAGCGTTTCTCTTTCGCAATCCGTTCCTTCTCTTTCTCCTGAGTCCCTGTTGAGAATCGAACGCGGAACCTCTTCCTCGCAATCTCGCCGCGCATGGGAAGCAACCCATTGGAGCTACAAACCCTAAACCCCAGGGAGTTCACTCTATTTTTGCCCACCAAATTCAAATTGAAGAAAATTGAAGAAGCAGCCGGCGGTGCCATTGACGCAACAGCCGTCATCATCATTATTATTATTAGCCCTTACCTTCTGCGCTTCATGTTGCGGCACAGGCAATCCGTTTGGGTTTGGCAAGTATGTATGCAGGAAAGCCGACGGGAATCGAACCTTGGACATCTTGCCTCCACGTGGAACGGAACGAAGCACGCAAAGCCCACGCTTTCCTCTATGTCAACCTCCGTGTCGTTTGCGGGTCACTGCTTCTCATTCCATAGTCGCGACATAAATAACGGTAATGATAAAGCATGTGCTTGCATCTTTTCTTTGGCGGTTGATAGATTCACAAGCTTCCAATCAAAAAGATAGAGAAGATTCACCTTTTCAAGATTCATTTTACTCATACCCTCTTGTGAGAGTATGGCCCATGGGGCAGCTAAATGGTTTTTGGGTTTGATATAAAATCTTTAAAAAAAAAAAGGGGTCAATTTTATTCTCTCTATTAAAATTGGAATCGATTTTTCGGTTTTTAGGTCGTGGTCTTACAGTGGGGTCATTTAAAAATCTTTATGGGTGGTGTTGAGAAAATTTAAGAGCCTTTTTTACAATGAGTGGTTCCATAGATTGTATGGAAGCAGTTATGTTAGAAAGTTTAGTTGAGAAATTATACACGGTGGGGGTCTTATGATTTGTTTAAATACTATAATGTTATATGTCTCTCTCAAATCTATCAATGGGAATCTTAAAAATGCAAAAGCCTTGCAATAATGCCATGTGGATCCAAAAACTCCTAAATTGATAGGAGAACTCTCAACCCCACCGCATAAGTGGTGACAAGTTTGGGAACAAAATAATAGGGACTCTAATTTTCCTGAAATTCAAATTAATCATGTAGTAGATTTTTTTCCACGTCATGAACCCTGCCTTGTAATATTTTAGAAGCAGAAGTCCCTCTCCATGGAAGTGCATCCTAAGTCCACAAAATTCTTCACAACAAGCAAAGTTTAAATTTAACGGCCATTTGATCCTCTCAAACATTTTTGTAATGATAAAATTATCTTCCATAAGTATATTATTTGTCAATTATGATTGTGGCCACAACGTGCCAAAGTCTATTTCAGACTTAGGGCCCCTAGTTTCTTTTTAAAATTTTATAGTCGTTTCCCTTCATTTGTTTTTGTTTTTTCTTTATTTCTTGGGTTTTGTCCTCCTAGTTAATCATTTCCTTATTCGATCCTTAATGTTTCTTTGTTGGCTCCTTCAATTTCTCCTTGAGTTCCATTATTTCCCAAGCCAAGAGCTTCTAAGATACCTCCATCGAGCTCATCTTTTGTCTTTTCTTGGGATTGTTAATTTCTTCTTTAATCTAGATTTTAAATCTCTCTAGGTTCTATTCCATAGACTTGTCATGTCTTAGTTTTTATTAGATGAGTTCATCTCCCAATATACCTTTTCATACCAATGGGCCCTTCAAACTCGACCCTAGATTTCAATAATATTATGTAATTATCAATCATGTTTGTCTCCCTTATATCATCAATTTTCTAGATATTTATAGGTTTGCCTTTGATGGCCTATGCGAATATGACCAATCTTATAAAAGTGGTTTAAAATTGTTATCGCATTTGAATTCTACATTAGATGGCTTAATCCCCATGATATACCTTTTCTCTCAAATGAACCCTTGGATCTAACCCCATATTTTCAATCTAGTTTAATTTCTCCATCACATCTAGTTCTTTATCAAATGGATTAGTCCTTCCAATATATATTTCACTCCCAATAAGCCCCTAGACCTAGCCTCACATTTTAATTTTGTTTAATCGATGTTATGTTTGCTTCCTTTATCAAAACCTTTTTTGGAGTTTAGAACTTTTTCTTTTGATGGGACCCTTGGATCTAAACCCAATTTTCAATTTGAATTAGTCAATGTTGTGTTTATTTCCCCATTGAAGTATTTTCCATGATTTTTGTAGACTTAGTCTCCACTAGCTAATCAAATGCAATCAATCTTATGAAAGTAGGTTAATTTTTTTATTACATCTAGGTAATGTCTTGGTGCACCCCACATAATTTAAAGTCTCTTCAATTTTAGTAGAGAGGCCAAGCTATTTACATGGATTATGTTATTTTATCACATTCAAACTCTCAACCCAAATATTTTAAATCTATCATTTAACACAAACACTAATATTTATCACAAGGACACAATTCTAACTTGAGTTAATTTCAAGGTTTAACTTCCCTAAGCATGGCACAAAACAAGTTTATTCATTTTAATTGGCTTATAAAATGCCTTACTTGATTCTAACCTAGTTTTAACTATGGTTCATCATAGGTACAAGAATTAGTCGAACTTAATCACAATGATTCATACCCTCAAAACTAAATAATCTTGAATTGGGAGCCAATTGAATTACAATTGCAATGATGGCTTACTATATTTATGTCCAAAAAAGTTACTATTTTCTTTGAGGTGCAAACACTGTGATACGACAACACGTGACATGAAAAGTTGGAGTGGCATATAACACAATATTGTGACACATGGCAAGTGAGACATGGAGGTAGTGAATGGAAAGAAAGGAAGACAAAACCAATTCAAATTATCAAATCAACAATTTATGTCACTTAATCATGTTCAAAAGATTGCAATGAAAGACAAAATATGTGATGAATATAAATTTGATTAAATGATCGTGTTCAACTTTTTATTTGTAAACTTTTAACTCTCTAGATTTCAAATGTTGTCGAGGAAGTGATATAAGACAAACTGCATAAAATGGTCTTGTTTGAAGCCTTCTTATGCCTAAGAATCATTCTTTCATGTCAAAAGCTTCCAAGATATTGAATGATGTGATAAAAGTCAATTCAATTTTTCTGTTGGGTTTGCTTCCCAAATCATGGCTAGATGATTTGTAAAATTATGGGGATAGCTAACAATTTTTCACCTATATATTTTTCACACCAATACACCAAATTCTCCAAAACAAGATGTAAACTCTCTATTAGAGCACCAAACAATTACTAAGTTCATAGGGACATCCATAATAGTGTTAAATTTGCTGGAAAAAGTCTAAGAATAGTATGGAAACAAGCAAAATAAACCTAAAAACATAAAATAAGCCTAGAGAAACCCTTGATGGGTGAAAACTCTAGCAAGAGTGAGTTGATCCAAGTCCTTAATCATTGTGTATTAATTAATCACATGTATAAGAATGTCTATAGGACAATAAATGATCTCATAGCACTCAACAACTAAGCTCCATATACATATTTTACCTAAAACTCGATGAAAACCCTACTCTACAACCTGTCGATCCAAAAATCTAAACAACACAAATAATCCCATAAGTGTCAACCTTTACACAATCTTTACAACTTGCTTTTATAATTTGCATGCTTCAAAATGACATTTTCAATCAAATAATCATGAAGGAGTGGAAAAGAAATCATGTCCAATCATTACCCTACCCTCATAAGACAAAATGATGAATTTTTAGGTTCTCATACATCAGCAGTTACATATTTGCCTCCTATATGAACTACTAGTTGAAGAAACCACCAAGGTTAATAAGAAATCACCCCCTTCCATAATCAACAGTTTTGTCATGTACTAAAATAATTCATTTCTTCATCTACTCCCTTATTTTTTGATTTCCCTAAGATGTTTCAAACCACTCTAAGGTCATCTTTAGCACTAAGAACTAAAAGTTGGCTTCAAAAATAATATAGCAAGGAGAAATGAGCCTTTGGAAACTTTGACTTAAAGCCACAACTTTTGTTTCTCAAGCAACTACTTTGACCCTATTTATAAATCACACCTCTCCACTTAGGAGGCTTTTCGTCCCCAAAAACTTAGGGACTTATCAAGTGAGGAAAGTTCTTCCTTATGTATTTTAATAGGATGCCATGTTGTCTTACTTGGAAGTTTCCCCCTAAGACCAACTGACCAAGTTTCATGTACCCCTCTTCAACTCTTCCTCTTTTTTTCTGAAACACCATATCACTCCTAATTCTTCTTATCTACTTGGAGAAATTGCTTTTATCTAATTTGTAGATCAACCCCCCCCCCCCACCAAAGAGGCTTTTGGTCCCCAAAATGTTAAGGACTAAGCAAGTGAGGAAATTTCTTCCTCACATAATTAATAGGATACCATTTCACCTTATTTGGAAGTTGCCCCTTGAGACCAATGAGACAAGTTTCACTTTGATCCAATTTAAAAATCACACCTCCTAAACAAGGAGGATTTTTGTCCCCAAATGCCCAAGGACTCAACAAGTGAAAAAAATTCTTCCTCACATATTTAATAGGATGCCATTTTGTCATACTTTGAAGTTGCCACTTGAGACTAGCCAACTAAGTTTTATGCACCCCTATTCTAGTCTTCCTCTTATTTTAAGCACCATATCGGCCCCATTTTTTATTATCTACTTTGAGCAAGGTCTTCATCTCGAGGCAGCAACATCTTCTTCCTCATCCAGTGTGGAAGGCTCAAATAATCAAAGGTTCTAAACATTCACCACCAAATAGATCTTCATATATGAAGGCAAATCTAGATGAAATACATTCACAGTCACTTGTTCTACAATCTAAAATGGGTCATATCTAAGGGATTTAAATTTTTTACTTGCCCCTAGAGCCTCTCTTTGCTTGATTATAACCAAAACTAGTCTCTAACTTTGAACTTGTACTCAGCCAAATGTTGCTCATGTTGTTGCTTTTACTTGGCTTGTAACAATCTCAAACTTTCCTAAATGTGGAGATGGATTTGTTGAATCTTATCAATGAGCTTCTCATCTTTTTGGAACTTAAATCCACATTTTTCCACGTTTGTGCAACTATCCAAAAATAACATCCAAGGGACTAGGTGATAGAAACTAGAAACATGTCACAAAAGGTATCAAATTAATGGAGATATGAACTAATTTATTGTAAGAGTGTTGAATATATGTTGAATTCTCATTCAACATTCTTGGATGCCTCTAATTATAACCCCTTAACTATTGTACAAGTGTAAGGTTTACCATTTTGTTTTGACTATAAATTTGAGTATGGAATGTGGTTGATCTCTTCAATTGATTATCCATTCTTTCTCATAAGGAACACCAAAATTTCCCCAAAAACATTAAGTCGTGATATAAAGACATTTTCTCTCAAAAATCAAAATGCACCCATACATGTGTACGAAACAACTCAATTGCATCTTTACCTATCAAATTCTTCTTACATGGATTAAGAAAACACTTTTTACTAAATCAATCCATCGCCGCAGAAAGATAACCATGTCCTTGCTTTGTCATAGTATTCCTCCTACAAAATCCATTGAGATGCCCTCCAATAGTCTGAAGGAACCAATAGTAGCCAATACAACCCTAACCTCTAGTTGTTTAGCTTACTCACATACACAACTTACACCCTTAAATGAACTTAGAGACATCATTTTCCATCAATGGCTAATAAACATACCTCTAAAGGGTTGAAATAGTATTTGAGGCCCCAAAATGACCAATGGCTTTGGAGGTATGAGCCTCCCTTAAGAACAATAACCTATTTTCCTTTAAAGCATACAACTTGCCCAATTAAAAAAGCAATCCATCTTGAATATAAAATGATAGTTTTGTTTAAAATCAAAATTCTTACTCTTTTTTGTTTAATGGTATATATATCCAAGGACCTTATCTTTCTTATAGTCCAAGCTACAAAGGGGAAAGACTACATATTGTTGAAAATAAATGTGTCCTTGCCAACATATCAATGATCTCATTAGTCACACCCCTCTTATACTTGATAAACAAGTTAATTTGTCGTAGAAACCTCATCCACTTGTAATGATGTGTTTGGTGTAATTTTGTTCGAGCTTGTAGATATTGAAGAAGCTAATGATCAATATGTAGTTTTTCCTTGCCCAACATGTAGTGTTTCCATTTTTTCACCACTTACACCAATACAATTCCTTGTCATACCTTAAATGATTTAAGACTACCCCATGGAAGAGTTCTAAGCTAACAAACTAATTTTCCTCTTTGCAAAAAACCCTATCGCATAGTCACTTACATTTGTTTCAACCTCAAACAATTGAACTCTAAATTTGGAAAAGTGAAAACAAGTGCATGGATGATTTTATACTTCAACTCCTCAAAATCCTTTTGTTGTTTTTTCCCCATTTAAATCACTTACCAACCCCTATAATAACATTACAAAGTGTTACTATGGATGAGATTACCTTAACAAATTTTCCCATGTATTATGTTGTTCCCATGAAGCTCCTTGTTTCAATGACACTAGATGGCCTTGGCCAATTCACTATGGGCTCTATCTAGGTCTATCCTTGTCTCTCCATCACCAACCACATGTCCAAGACATACAAATGGTGGTTATGCAAATTCACTTTTTTCCATTTGAAAGAAACTTGTTCTCCCTCAAAAATTTCAAAACTTGTTTGAGATGTAAAAAATGTCCATCATAAGTGAAAGGAAATATGTACTAAATGCTACTTATTCTAATGAGGATAGTATTCCATGTTTTTCCAATATATGTAAATTTTAACAAAGTTTCAACATAGTAACAACACTTAGAAAAACAAGAACAAGAATAGAAGAATAGAAGATGACATGCTACATACCCTAGGAAAAGCATCACAAGGGAGAAATATCTAACCTCCAAAGCACACACCCAATGTATTATACAACAACAATCAATTACAATATAATATCAAAGTCTATGTGCTTTAATGAGGTTTACACTTCGAACCTAGAGGAATTTTCGTAGCATAACTCTATATAAAATTGGGCTTCCAATCACCATCCCAAGCCCTCAATATGTAGACCAAGGAGACCCAAGAAACCATGAATGATAAATTCCAAAACCACAAGCCAAAACCAAGTTAGACTAGTTGACATTCAACCCATGCATCTCCTCCAAGTGTAACTCCTCCCAACATAGATAGTAACTCCCTGGTTGTCCAATTTAACTCGTATGATCCAAGGGTCCAAGTGCTCCAATGTGAGGTAATAATTACACCTACACACCTATTACACAATTATATTTAGTTGGTTAAATATGTTACTCATAGGTCACCTAGTAACCCCCTATCTAATGACTTCTTACAACCATCATATGACCAATGATGCATGGAGGAGAGTGTCAATAATAAAATCTCAACATTCCATCTAAGGAGGGCACCCTTTTCCATGTGCATAAATTATTAACAATATTACAAATATTAAATAATTGTTCCTAGATCTATAACTTTGCAAGGTATATAACAACACTTAGTCCCCTAGTCCTAACAAACACCCACTTATATATTGTAGGAATCATAAGGGGTACTCAACATAGTATAGTAATGCTAGGGAATGATCTTTGTAGCTACCTTGCACCATCTAAACATCTCTATGCTCACAAGCTTCATCAAAGCATCTAAAACATTCACTAAGGTATCCACTTTCTTGACCATGACCCTCTTGTCTTCATTTCATGAACAATGTGATACTACACAGTAATGTGATTTGTTGACACATGAAAGATAGTGCTCTTTGCCAAGTTGATGGTACTCTAATTATCACATTGAATCACCACTATATATATCCTACTTTAACCCAATGTCCAAATAGTCTTTGAAACTAAGCTACTCACTTAAAAGCATTACTAATTACCATGTACTTTGAATTTGTAGTTGAAAGAGTGATCGCAACACCAAATTGAGTGAACACATACCCACTAGTAGGTTTCCTACTATCCACATCACCACCCCAATCAGAATCCATAAATCCATATATATAAAAGTTTGTCCTCCCTAGTAGAAAATCATACACTTTGACATGTCTCTAATATACATGAAGACCCTCTTAACTAAAGTTCAATGCTCTTTGTCTAAATTGGACATATACCTACTTAGCACTCCCACTACTTGGGAATGCCGAGTTTGGTGTAGATCATAGCATACATAAGACTACCAACTATATGTTGGGACTTGGGTGATATTCACCTACATAGAGTTCATGTAGGAAGAGTTTGTCTACATAATTAGTTGCAGTGATATGTATGAGTTACTAGGTAATGTGGTATAGCATTTATCTTGACTAACCTGTGATGGTGATGTAGCATTCAAGTGCATTATAACATATTGTTAGGAAAAGTACCTACTTGAACCCCTTATTAATCAAACTAGATTAAACATAATTATTAAGCATTACAAGCATTCCCACATCAACCATTCAAGGATATTAACGCATTAACTGGATCTACAAAAATTTCAACTACATTCTAACATGTAAACAACACTTTTAAAAAAGAAAGAACGAGAGGTAGAAGGGAAATCAACTACAAGAAAGAGAATGACACAGATATACCCTGGGAAAAACCCAACCTCTAAAGCACAAAACCTTTGTATTATTTGGCAACAATAAGTCTATTACAATACAATATCAAACTTTTGCCTCCATGGAGATCAACATTCTCTTCCTTTGAGAGAAAACCAACAACATTAGCCTACAAAACTATCTCTCTTACATCCTTTATCCCATACATCCCTTATATAGACTTGAAGAGGCCCAAAAAACCACTAAATAACAATACCATGGGCCCCAACAAGGTCCAAAAATGCCATGGTGTAAATTTCCATGCCCTTAACATGTGTGGAGCCATCCAGGAATTGAAAATAACTTTTACACCAACATCTTTGACCTCCATTATTCAAGTTGGCAAGTGTAACTCCCAAGAACTCCCCCATGAAGCATTAATTACATCCCATGCCTAACTAATAATAGAAAATGCTCTAGTAAATCCACTATGTAACCCCCTCATCAATACTCTTGCATGTCATTATATTTCTTACACCATATCTTTGTCATATATGCTCTTACACATCTTTCATGACAAGATATTCATTTAAAAATTTAATTGAACATGTAAATACCAAAAATAAAAATTACACATGGCATAATGGCCAAAGTATAAATTAGACATCTCACTTTATGAGAACATAAAATAATAAATAATTAAGATAATCCAAACATTTGGACTTGCAACCTGTGTATGACACACCTAATCTCAACATTTTCCTACTTGTCACATACCTTCCAAGAGAAAAAAAGGAACACCAACAAGTAGTGAACTAACTACCATGGGTATAATCATGTTTCACTATCTCCTATGTGCTTGTGGGCTCAACCAAGCATTTGCAACATTCATCAATTGACCACCATCTCAACCATAACACTCTCGCCCTCCATCATGCCCAAGCATGAAATATAAGAAACCAAAGCTAAGATCACACTTTGAATGTCATGCTTCAACTTGAACACATACACCAAAGTCCATATCCTCTAGAATAGGACCAAGCACCGACCAAATACTCGACAACAATTGAAATAGTGACCATAACATATCACTAACACATCCAATTATCCATACCTCAAAATAGGATACACATATTATAGGTAAAGCTTCTGATATCAACATATCCAACCTAATCCACAATCAGAAGTCCTAGTATATTCACTAATCTACAGAAATAATTGATGAAATTGAAAGAGGGAGGTACTATAAAATCAATTAAATACTCCTCATGGTCATCCAACCTTGTCCTAGTGAGAAAGAAGAGTGGGGACATAAGGCTTTGTGTAGATTTCAAATATTTAAACATTAAGTCCCTTAAGGAAAACTATCCATTGCCCAATATGGATTATTTGTTGCTAAGATTGACTAGTTTAGAATTGATGTCAATGATAAATGAGTTCTTAGGATATTGTTGTCATATTTTTCCTAGCCCCAAAATATTCATGTTTCCCTCCTTCTATCAAAGAAATCCGATTAGAGAAAGCTTAAATTCTTCAAAACACCCATGTTGTGCCTTACAAAAATCCCAAAATCTCACTTGGAGAATCCTTGTAGAAAACCCAGAAAAACTCAAAAATATTTTAGCTTCAAGTATTTTCCATTGCAGGGTTTCTCAGTTTCATGCTTAGTATTTGTGTATGCATTTTGAATGTATATTCGCATATACATTCGCCATTGTATGTTTGCATATACAAAGGCAGATACATGAGAGAGATGCAAAGGTGATATGCAAAGTCAATATACAAGGAAAAGATACAAGGGGCAGACATACAAAGGATCTTCGGCGAGACTTTGCTTATCAGTGACTCAACTAAAAGTCTCCCCGATAGCCGATGCATGCGCACATAAAAGGGGGAGATACAAAAGGTGAGGTCCACTTTTTGCATGTATACGCGATTGTATCTTTGCACATACATTCGTATATACAATGGCATATACATTTCAAAGATACAAAGCCCGGACCTGAAAGAATATGCAGTTTGGTTGATAAAGGCACAGGTGATTGTATGCATCTTTTGTTTGAATGTTCGCATTGTATGTAGTCAATATATAAGGCGCAGATGCAAGGTCATATACAAAGCAGGTACAAAGGTCAGATATAGGTTTGTAGATACAAGTGCGATGTATGTAGTTTTGCTTGTATATTCGCATTGTATATGCGATATACAAAGGCAATATACAAAGGGAAAACATACAATCCAAACGCGACTGGGGAATCAAATGCAACGGATAATCATTTTGGGGTCCACAGTTCATATGTGGAAGTGCATTGTATATGCCGATATGCAAAGAAGAAAAGATGCAAAGGCTGGACCTGTTCCAAAGTTCCAATATGGCCGATAATCCTTTGAGTTCCGCATTGTATGTATATGCAATTTTATCTCATATACAATCTTATATACAAAATTCATATACAAAGGATTTTCGGTGAGACTTAGTGCATCGACGACTCAGTTTAAAGTCTTTTCGACAGCTGATGAAGCATGCGAATGTTCAAGCGATGGGTCTCAGAACATCTCAGCGACCAATCAGATAGCACCACGTGTCAAAGGTGATTTCAAAGGCCATTTAAATGTTGAAAGCAAAAGCACATACAATGAACATTTCGGCAAGACTTTGCATATCGATGACTCAGCTAGAGGTCCCCCTGACAACCCGATACATACAAAGCAGTTTGCATATGCAAAGGCAGATTCAAAGGGTCATTCAGATGGCAATTCAAGTCGCATATGCAAAGCAATATACAAATGCAGTTTGACCATAACTTTGACTGCCCATATCTCCCTCATTCTGGTGAATTTCAACATGCTTCAAAAGGCAAATATGCTTGTTTTTGCCTCCTCTTTCATCTGGCGGGCTTTTTGGAGGATATCTTCACTTTCATTTTGATGCAAGTTTGCTAGCTCGATCGACTGGACATTTCAGCGACCATTTTGGCATATGCAAATGCAGATATTTGTTGCATTTATGGGTGCAAGTTGATGATTCAACAGCTTACATTGAAGATTCAAAATATCTTCCATCTGCCCCTGTTCCAAATATTTTATGCCATAACTTCTTGCAGATGGACGTCCCTTCTGGAATGATATTTTCTGACAGAGCCCATGGATGAATTGATTGTAACCGACTTAGGTCAAATTGCAAAATGCTATATATGCATAAACATGAGATGTAACAATGAGGATGGTTTTATTTTTGGAGTTGTTATGCTGTCATTTTTTTTTGTAGTCAGACCTCTTAGTGTTCTGCTACTGAATATTCTGTTTTTGACCTTCATGATCAATATATGCATGATTTCTTGCCTCTGTTATGTCCTGATTTCTGTGTTTTACTTGAAGTTATAATCTATTATGTGAGTAAAATGGCTCCTCTATAGGTTAGATCTTCATATTGAAGCCTCAATCAGCCCTATAAGTCTGTGTGAACTCCCTTCATGATTGAGATCATTGTTGTGTCTCTCTTCCAGAATCACCATCGCTTAATGAATCTGGTGCATCACCCTTATTTTCAAGTTTTTCCAGTTTTATCTTTCATTTTCAAAGCATTCCTTCTAACCCTTTTCCCAACAAGCATTAGCACTAGATTCAGTTACATTTCTCTAAGCATTAGGCTTAGAAAGAGGAAGCCAACCTTCTCCGGAGGTCTGATCTCAATTCGTAAGGTCCCACACTTCGAGATCATTCCTATGTTTCTCCAGATTACTAAAGTTTTACAACAGCAGCAAGGGTGCAAATCTGGGTGACAACAAATACAACCAAGTGGTGGTCAAGGAGTCTGAGTAGCAAAGAACAATCTTCACAACTCCTTGGGGCACTTATATCTATGTGAGAATGTCATTTGGCCTTAAAATGCATGCACCACTTTCAAAGGGCAATAGATGTTACCTTTGTAGGTTTAATAGATGAGAGTATGGTTGTAATGTACCAACTTTTACATATGACATTAATAGCCAAAGACAAGACAAACAAATTTTTCATGATGCAATTGTAACACTCACATGTCACAATTACACACTCAAGCACGAAAACCACCAAATGATGACACTAAGGCACAAGGAGAAGGTGGAAACAAGGAGAGACACACACTTCTCTACTTGATGAGAACAATGGACACTAACAACTGGCCAATAATCCAAGCAATGTCAATACACAACCATCAAGCCAAAGGAGGATCGATCATGAAGCCTCACAGGGACGAAACATCCAACACGGATCAAACACATAGCATCCAATTGCTAACCATGAATCAACATGCTAACTAGCCAAAAACATAAAAACAATTCAAATAAATCTATAATACATCTTCTCATTTCATACTAACATTCATGCATACTATAAGAAATTCCATACAAAATGCCATGTTCATTCAACACCAACGTCGAGACGAGCCAAAAACAATAATACGAAACTCAACCATAATGTGGGCACATTACAACCCAAATCATAAATATAACATAAGATATCATTACAACAATAAACAAAGGACTCCAACGTCTTGATTTAACCATTTCCATAAAAAAACTATGCTAGAACATGATAACTTCCTTTCTAAACAAGGTTCATTTTCCAACCAATAGCATCATAATACAATTACATGACGAAGGCTACTTCCCAGACATCGAAGGATCACACTCCAATAATTAAATTATGTAAATAATAATATTACAACATTAATAAATCACCTCCAAAGTGCTTCAATAGACACAACATACAACATGATCATAAAGTAAATAATATGCAAGGAACTTTTCCAACTCCCAAGAGATCTTCTTGTAGGACCGATGGAGAAATTTTACCCACCACCCTACTGTATTGCCATCATCAACTACAATAGATGTCTATGCTACTCTACGCAACCCCTGAGATATGGAGAAGAAGATCATGGCAACACTGCTATCAAGCCATCTCACACAAACAAGGGTCTCAACAAGACTCCAAGGTAATCTACACAAGGTTGAACATCGATTCCACACACACCCAACACAACACCAAGGGGACAAATAACTAGTAGAATTCAATGCACACGTATACACACCTATCATGGTCCAGTACATAATTCATTATAGGGTTACTAATGACCCAACCAAAAAAGAAGGGAGAGAGTTTAACACAAGAGCATCAATACTTTTAAATTCAAACAAATCCTTCTTTAATACATCATCATTAACATACCATTTCAATGCAGTGGAGAAGAGAAGGTAAAATGCTCCAAACCCATAGTATAATTTATCCATTAATGAATGTTAAAACATCATTTTCTCAAAATAGAAAAAGCACAAAAATATGGTATGACATCATGTCAATAAACATACATATAATATTTCAAGATCAAAAAATGATGCAAGGGGATTATAAGCCTTCTACAAGCAACCCATAGGAAGACTAAGTATCCATTCCTAAGTCCAAAAGTCAACTTTGACCAAGAAGGTCAAAACACGTAACACTCATATCCATGCAACCAGAAGTATACAATTCTAACATAAGGCCTATAAAAGGTTAACTTTGACCAAAAAGTCAAAGCACCAAAAATGAGGTAAAAACATGTGACACTCATATCCATAAGGTAGGGAATCATATTTCCCACATGAGACTTTTTGTCTCACAAAATAATACTAAAAACTAAGGTTTTAAAACACAATCTTCATTTTTTTTAAAGAGAGAAAAATCATAAAATCCCTAAATCCACCATTGGAGACCTCCCTCAAGAACACCAAAATTTCAATTTTCCAAATACACAAAATTTCCAAAAATTGAAAATGCCCTTATGGTTCTATCATACACAACAACCATATTCTCAAATAAAATTTGGAAAAACCATTCCAATTTTTTTTTTCCATAGCTTGGCCTCTTTTCATCCATTTTCAAAATTAAATTTGAATGCAATATAAATTATACTTAAATCTATTTCTTATTTGCATCAATCAACTATATTCATTCCTACAATGAAGAGACCATAAACATCCACATATTGTGGGTATAGTAAATGCAAAATTTAAATTCTTAAAAGCATGAAGCCACAAGGAAATTACCTCCTTCTTGATGGGTTGAAATATTGACCTCTTTTTATGTTGTTTTTATGCTGTTAGAACTTTTCCATATGACCCTCAAGACACTTTACCAACATCACCATCATTATATGCTGTCTTTTCATATACTTTGCAAGACTCTGAATCTATGTTATTACTATGGAAGATGGTGATGATATTATCAATTGAATGATTTAAATATGAATATGCATGCAATATAGATGGAATCCTATGGTTTAGTCATAAAGGTTATTTGTGTGCATTTGTTTTGTGAATTAACCCCTGTGCAGCTAGAACATGTCATCAAGGAAATGAGCATTTGCAGCAAAGTTGCAAACATGAGAGTTAAAGGAAGTGAAGTCAGGATGCCAAAAATGCAAGCAGCTAGAGGATGAATGTGAACCATCATGGACAGAAATAAATGCAAAAGAAGGAGACTTGTTTCAAACGTAGCTTATGAGTGTTCTTCATGTGAACCGTTGCATAATAATTCTTGTTTGAATATGACTCTACTTCCTCTGCTTAGTTAGATTAATAAATTGATCTCAAACCTGTACCCTGGTATCTAGGGATGGATTGATGGTTGAAGTTAGTTGGTAGTTGCATAAAACTCTCTCATTTCTGTATAAGTTAGGAGGGATGAGTTAGATGTTAAGTGAGTTACTTTATTTTCTAGTTACTTAGTTGTAACTCTGTTTTTCAATATTCGAAGATCCAGATATGTGTTATTGAGGAATGTCATTATTGAATACAATCTGAAGAGATTTTGTTTATGATTTGAAATGAATGAAACTATGTGATATGAAGATGCATGAGTATCTGAATTAGATTTGATTTCCAGTTAAATGCGTTAGTCCCCTAAGCCGGCCACTCAAGGTACTGATCCTCACTTCATTATTTCCTCATTCCTTTATGCATTCTTGTTAAATATGTTCTTCATTTGCATATAAATACATTACGAGTCAATTAGAATATTTTGATTGTTAAATTATAGTAGTATGGTTCATGAACAAGTGCATGCTTTGTCTACTTTGAGTCCTCCAAAGGTTAGCATTAGTATTGGAAAGAGACACTACTACGCATGATAGGTGTTGTCATTCATGGAAACTAAGTCCATTCCACATATCTGCAATGTAGTATTAGATCATACTGCAAGTCAGTTCCAAGATTTGTCAAGTCCAGATAGATAGCAACAGGGTATATGGTAGAGTTCAGTATTTTAATCAATGGATCTCTCTAGTTAATCATTATGTGTTACGAATCTGAGGGATTGTAGAGGAATATTAGGACAATCTAAATCTATGATTTCAGCCTCCAGTGACAAAGGGATTAAAAGTTATGAGCATTTGAGTACCGAGTCCTAATATGACAGAACAATTTAGTGAAGAACAGGTCGACTTGTGTTAGATCCTTGTGTAAATCTAGTAGAAGTGTTTTGGTGAGTTGTGTATGAGATATAATGTTAGTGGCCAACATGTATGGTGACCTACAAGTGTTATTCCTGGTACACATCAATATTGGTGTATGGATTCAGCCAACAAAATAGAGTACTTGTATTGTTTGTTAAGTTCTTCATAAGGCCGATAGAAAGGTGATTAAATTTCTTGAGGCGGATATATATAGCCGATGGATTCAAGTGTATTGAGAAACATGTTGATATGTGAATATTGAGTAAATATGGAAAGGGTAGATAGAAGTGTGAAAGAGAAGAGATCTAAGGTCCAGATTATGGCAGAGCAGTAACCAGGGCAGAGTAAAGATGAAATGTGTAAGATCAATATTCAGTGCTTAACTGAAACTGAATTCTTGCATTGGTAGATGCTATTCATTAGTTCAAACAATCTTTAATCCTTTTGTAATCATTCTTGTAGGTAGTGAGCCTCTTTTGAGTAGTGAGCTTTGGGCAGTGAGCCTGAAGCCGTGTGCCTTCCCATTTGTAATACTTTTAACAGAGTATAATCTTTATGGGTTAACCCCCACCGTGGTTTTTCCCTTAACCGGGTTTCCATGTTAAAAATCTTGGTGTCAAGTGTGTTATTATGCTTCTTCTCATGTGTTATTATTTCATGCTTTAATGTTTACATCATTAATCTGTTTGTAAGTTGTGAAAGAAGATTAAAAGCAATAAAAGGTTAATTTTTTGGACAACTAATTCACCCCCCCTCTCAGTTGTCTGGCATAATTCCAACAATTGGTATCAGAGTAAGGTTCCTTGAAAGAAGTTTAACAGCTTAAGGAAGATTTGGGAAGTTATAAAAATGGATTCATACAATCTTCAAGATCAATTTAAACTTGCTCTAGAAGATCTTGATCAGTCTAGAGCAGATGTCAATGCACTACAAGAAAACCTTAAAAATGCTGAAGACTTCATTGAGATCTTAAAAGAAAAAATGAGCAAATCTAATGAAAAAAGAAAGGAGCTACCTCTTCAACCAGGAAATCAGAATGTAGACAATGACATGGACGAGGCTCTAAAGAAGAAGATAAAGGAATGTGAGAAGATAACCAAATAAGTTTATGTTCTAAAACATGAAATGGAATCTAGGGTGATGAGATTAACCAAAGAGATTGAGGAAAGGAAGAAGACTGAAGAAGACCTGAAACAAACTATGAAAGAAAGAACATAAGAATGCTATAGACTAGATGGAATAGCTGGCCATCTAGAGTCTAATCTAAAAAAAAGCAGAAACAATGAGAGAGAACTTGAAAGGTAAATTGTCATTCTCAGACATGACCTAGAAGGTGCAAATGAATACAAAGAGAAGTTCAAGATAAGCTCAACTAAACTTGAAGCAATGTTTGAAAGTCAGAAGAAGGCTGATGATAAGCATGGTCTTGGGTATGAGATAGGTGAAAGCTCCAGATCTGGACAAAGAAAATTTTAATCAAGAAATAGGAGAAACAGACCTAGAAGATCTCCAGTAAGATAGCCTAATGCTCAAAGATATTCATCTTTTAATGGAAATTGTTTCAATTGCAATAAATTTGGTCATAGAGCTACTTAGTGCAGAAGCATAGTAAATCAAAGTAGTCCATCCTTCTCCGGTCAATGCTTCAATTATAAGAGGTATCGTCATAGATTCAATGAATGCAAAAGTATGATAATAAATAACCTTAACAATAAAGGAAATGACAATTCTTTTTATGGCTATTGCTTTGCATGCAATGGATTTGGACACATGGCCAATCAGTGCAGATCAAGAATGAATCAAGTAAATAAGCAAAGAAATATTGTATACTTTAATTGCAATAGATCTGGTCATATTGCAAGATTCTGCAGAATCAGGAATAATGATAGAAAAGGTCTGGTAAACAAAAATCAAAAACAAGACAAAGGAATTAGGTGCTAATAATCCTTCCAGTAATTAAACTAGAAGGTCTGGCTCAGGGGGAGCTGCAATAAAAATCTCATTCCCCCAGCCAGTAAGTGGGTGCTTGAATTTGGCATGATGAGAGAAAATAATTTGGATTATTACAGATCATTTGAAAGGATTTCTAGAAGATAAGAAGTGGAAATGATGATTTGCGGAGCAATTGAAGATCGACTACATGCAAAAATAGTGTTACCATATGTGTTAGGGTAGAGCATTTATTACAAAGGCAAATTAGGTTTTGCGAAGTATAAAAAGGTCATTCACTCTCCATTTGAATCACTTTGCATACAAAGTGAGCAAGAAGAATAGTGTCTGAGCAGAGATTTCCAGGATTTGAAGTGCAACCTGTGAATTTGCCCGCCAACCCTAATTTCGTGAAAAAGGTATTTATCTGTGAAGTTTTGAACCTGAAATATTTTGCAGTGGCTACACCTTTGGTTATTTATATGATTGAAAGGCCTCGACCCAAATTTAAAAGGAATCCACACAAATCAATAGAAGTCGAGCCATTAGGTGCAATTTCAAGTGTTCTATATGGTGTGCTGCATGTTGAAGATATTAGGGTCTATATTCATGTGAACATAGATGAATTTGGGGACTCAAGATATGTAGATTTGTTTGAGAGTCATCTCAAGGATGAAAATCATGACCTTAAACCTGAGTATAAGGCACTACATGATAAACATATCATTGAGATTGTGGGGTTTCCAAAATTTGATGAAGATGAGTGGGTCGGGTATGTTTTAAGCCAAATGCATGATGAGTTTTTGTGGCTGTTGAAACCATTCAAAATTACAAAGGATGCTATCAAGATTGTGACTGGGTTGAATTCAACTGGTGGTTTACCCATGCTAAAATCTGTGAAGAACCAGACTGTAACTGATGCAACTGGTGCCAAATTTGACAAAAGGGCAATGACTATCAATGATATTATTGATATGAATGTCAAGTTTGCTTCAATGGTAATTAGCTACAAAATTTATCATTCCAGCAGGGAGAACTCTATCTCCAAAATGACC
Organism: Cunninghamia lanceolata; assembly: GCA_027924645.1. Lineage (NCBI taxonomy): Eukaryota > Viridiplantae > Streptophyta > Pinopsida > Cupressales > Cupressaceae > Cunninghamia > Cunninghamia lanceolata. Next base: position 18,432,753 of record BSBN01000049.1, read on the forward strand.
ATATATGCTACATACAAAATGTTAAAGGAAAATACAGATTATGACTTGTGTGAATTATTGCAGAACCAACTAATTAAGAACTTGAACAAAATCAAGAAAGATAAGAAAATCACCTTTAAATATGGTACATTGGTTCTATGTTTATTTTTCTACTTTATGAATGAGGTACCTGGAGTAAAAGGTGTACACTGGACTAATGACAAACTAGTTGCTATTCAAATCATAGATCATCTACGCAGCATTGGTGACTATAAAGCACAAAAAACTACAATCTGGGGATACTTCAAGAATTTTCAGGGCATGATGCATTCTAGGGAATGAATAACTAAAACTATTGTTGAGAAATACAAGGAAGATATCTATTTCATGGTGGACACTGATCAATGCTTAATGGAAGTAGTAGAACCCAAAACTATTTGGATCATGCCAATGGGATATGAGGTAGATGGAAAAAATCTTAAATATGTATGCTCAACATCTCTTGAGCAAGCCAAAAGACACAACAGTTGAAAGATTTGGGACATATGAGGAGCTAAGTGTAAATCTGCATGATGAGCTTAGAAAAGATGAAACCAAAAGGAAAGTAAGAAAAGAAGTTGCCCAGTTGGCTGAAAATCTAAGCCTCACAAAGGAAGCTGTGAGGTAATTCAGGGAAAGAACTGAAAAGGCAGAGAAGGAGAAGTAGGATAAGAAACAAGGAAGTGCTTAGGTAAAATCCTCCTCCACATCAAGGACTACTAGAAGCTCTGTTACTGCCTCTATTTCCCCAAAACCTGCAAATCTTGAGAAACTGAAAGGAAAATCATTCAGAAAAGAAGGGAAAAGAGTGAAAACTAAGGCCACCCAGACATATAAAAACATGGAAAATGATGAAGAAGAAACTAATTCTGATATTGAGATCAAAGAGTTGAAGGCCTCAAGTATAAATACAACCAAGGTAACTAAGGAAAAACCCTCCAGAAGTAAAAGGGCAAGTAAAAGGTAGAAGACGATTACATATGTTGAGAAGCCCACACTTTCTGTGGAAGATGTAATAAAATCAGTCACTATGGATGGAAATTTGAAACCCATGACTGAATTTTATGATGAATACAGTGATACAGATAAGAGGGTGTTAGAGGAAGCAACTATTAGATATCTGAATATCTATAATAAGGCCTTGATTGAAATAATTTCTGAGATCCCTCAAAGTCTTGCAGACATTTTGGAGTTGAGGAAATAAAATGCAAAAAGCAAGGATATAGAGCTTAGAGAACAGGTATCGATAAAACTATGCCCTCAGATCACTCAAGTTCAAATGAATATGATATTCAAAGAAGTGAAGGATGAATTCAGAAGTAAGAAGAGAATGAACAAACTGATGCTTGGATAATTAGACAAAATAGTTAAAGAAACATAGGAAATACTTCTAAGTGTATTGAAGAGACGCAATCTTCCATTTGTTGAGGACGAGATTGACGATGGTATTGATTCATCAATCCCAGATATTGAAGAAATGAAAACTAATGAGCAGCAAACAAAGGTTGATGACTCCTCTATTTTGGAAGTGGAGAAAATAAATAAGGAAGATACAGAGATGGTGGATAAAATTGATGATGCAAGAGATATTCTAACTCTTCTTGATCAATTCGGAAAAGAAGACAATGTTGAGAATACTGCTGCTACACAAGATCCTTTGGAACAGAGTGCAAATGGTGAGGACGAAGGAAAGAATCCCCTTGCAAATGACACCAAGAAAGGTGAAGCAAAGAAAGAAGAAGAAGTCAAAGGTAAGAAAGATAAAGCAGAAGAAGATGGTGCAAATGTTGATGCACCCAAATAAAATAGTCATGATACTGAGAAACTCAAGGAAAGGAAGGTGGTCCAAAAATTGTGGTAAGAGACACTGCAGATGCAGTGAAGAGTTTTCTGAGTAAAGAGATGCTAGAGTTTGATGAACTAGAACTGATTCAAGGACCACTTAATCTGGATACTCTCTCTCCAATCCAAATGATGAAGATAACATCTTTCACACAAGCCAAGGCAAGAGAAAAGATATTGAAATCTCACATAGAGGATAGCGAGCTGTTAGGCCTTGCATCTGGTATATTGGAGAAGATAATGCCAATGTTCTAGAAGAATCCATCTGATTCTCCCTCTAGAAATCTAAAGAGCCTTTTAAATTCTGTAAGTACGCAATTTGAGTCCTTTGAAAAATTTGCAGAAGTTAAAGTTCAGAATGAATTTAATAGGAAAAGATGTGATGCACTTAAAGGCATGATTGGGATAGATAGATTGGTGCTAGATAACAATATAAAGAGTATTCAAAATGCTCTTTCAGAAGGAGGCAGTATATATAAGTTTTTTTAATCTACTCCTAAAGTCATAGAGGACATAGAAGATAAAATAAAGGACTCCAAATAGAAATTGTCAAGTATGTCCTAAGCTTTTGATCTATTGACAGTATCAGTGGCAAGTAAGGAGTGTCAAGCAATCAGCCTAATGGAAGAAATAAATAAATTGAAAAGAGAAAAGGAGAACATTGAAGTAAGAATGGGTGAGCTCTAAGGACTTATTTCCCCTAAGATAGAAGCAATATTCAATGCTGTGACAGAAGCCCAAACTATTGCACAAACAGGTGATCCCATTGACCTCCGAAAGGTTGAAGCACAAGAATTTTTGTTCAATGTCCACATTTCAACTTTGAATAGTATGAAAAAGAGTTGGGATATAGAGTTGGCCTTGTTGAAGAATATTTTTGGAGATGTACTTAAGTATATGTAAATATAACTTAAGGATTGGTTGTACATATGCGGCATTGTATACAGAATTTTTGGGTGAATTTTGGTTTACAGATTCCATCCTTTTCCATTGATGTCAAAGGGGGAGTGAAGAGCAGTGAAAAATGAGGAATCCAACAAAGGGGGAGCTTTGGAAACAATGGAGAGCACAAGTGTATAGAGTAAGGGGGAGTAGCTCCGACACTTAGTCATTTTTCACTAAGTGTTTCCATTAATGCCAAAGGGGGAGATTGTTGGCAAGATACATTGCTACACATGACAAGTGTTGTCATTGATGGCAACTAAGTCCATTCCATAGATCCGCAGTGTAGTATCAGATCATACCAGAAGTCAATTCCAAGATTTGTCAAGTCCGGATAGACAGCAACAGGGTATATGGCAGAGTTCAGTATTTTGATCAGTGAATCTCTCAAGTTAATCATTATGTGTTACAAATCTGAGGGAGTGTAGAGGAATGTCAAGACAATCTAAATCCAAGATTTCAGCCTCCAGTGACAAAGGGATTAAAAGTTATGAGCATGTGAGTACCGAGTCCTAATATGACAGAACAGTTCAGTGAAGAATAAGGCGACTTGTGTTAGATCCTTGTGTGGATCTAGTAGATGTGTTTTGGTGAGTTGCATATGGGATATAATGTCAGTGGTTGACATGTATGGTAACCTACAAGTGTTATTCCTGGTACGCATCAATATTGGTGTATGGATTTAGTCGACATAATAGAGTGCTTGTATTGTTTGTTAAGTTCTTCATAAGGCTGACAGAAAGGTGATTAAATTTCTCAAGGCAGATGTATATAGCCGATGGATTTGAGTGTATTGAGCAACATGTTGATATGTGAATATGGAGTAAATACAGAAAGGGAAGATAGAAGTGTGAAAGAGAAGAGATCTAAGGTTCGGATTATGGTAGAGCAATAAACAAGGTAGAGTATAGATGAAATGTGTAAGATCAATATTCAGTGCTTAACCAGAATTGAATTCTTGCATTGGCAGATGCTATTCATCAGTTCAAACAATCTATAATCCTTTTGTAATCATTCTTGTAGGTATTGAGCCTCTTTTGAGCAGTGAGCTCTGGGCAGTGAGCCTGAAGGCATGTGCCTTCCCTTGTAATACTTTTAATAGAGTATAATCTTTGTGGTTTAACCCCCATCGTGGTTTTTCCCTTAACCTGGTTTCCACGTTAAAAATCTTGGTGTCAAGTGTGTTATTATGCTTCTGTTCATGTGTTATTGTTTCATGCTTTAATGTTTACATCATTAATCTATTTGTAAGTTGTGAAAGAAGATTAAAAGCAAGAAAAGGTTAATTTTGTGGACAACTGATTCACCCCCCCTCTTAGTTGTCTGGCTTAATTCCAACAATTAGTTCTCTTATCATTCTGGAGGTTTTGAGTTAATTTTGTAATTTCCTGTTGATAACAGTTATCTACAGCTTATGCTGAAGGTACTTGTAGCCACTAGATTCTGTAGCTATTTTTACTGTTTTTACATTTCTATGAATTCCAACAAAGTAGAATAGCCTGAATAGGTTTGGACAAGATAGTTTAGGAAGAATATGAGCCCTGAAGGCACATACAGTGTAGTGCCATCATAAGCTTATGCTTCTTGGTTGATAATTTAATGTAGGAATACAATGATAGAGTGGACTATTTAGATAGGTTTACCCCTGAATTATGCTAAGTCTACAATGCATTAGTTTTCCTGTATACTTCTAAGCAAGCTTTTAAATGGAAAAATATCTTTTTGAGAGGCATGAATGCGATAAGAATTCCTTTCTACATCGAAGCAATTCCAAACGCATTCCAATACATTGCCACCTAGAAGTAGATTCCAAATGTAGCCACCTCCATGAATTTTATTTCAAAGGAGAAGAGGGAAAGAGGTAGAAAATACAAAAAAAAAACACATTAACAAATAAAACTCTATTTTCCTTATATGCTCCCAAGCCCTTTATTCTCATTTCTTTTATTTTGTGTATTTCCCATTGCCAAATATTTAATCCAAAATACTTTTGAAATAATAGGAAATTAGCTAATTAAATTAATGCAATTATTTCTACAAGGCAATTGCAATATAATTTAACCGCATTCTATAAAATTCAAACACTCACATAATTAGATTTGTTTTCCTTTATAAAGCGATTCTATGTAAGACAAAGGTCTAGAAATAGATAATTCTAATAAATAGAAATTAATCTATTTCCCAAGCTCATAACAATGAAATATAGTGTCTTTTCCATAATTTTAATATTTCTAACTTACGTAAAATAACTCTAATAATTAAATTAGAATACATTTTGTGTATAGGTAAAATTGAGATTGAATAATAAGATCAAAACAATGAACATTAACAACTCAATCCTATATTCAAAGAAACGATCTAGATAATAACCAAATAATCAATGAATAAAACAAAAAACAATGAAAGATTTCACCTAGATTGTATTGTTTCCTTGGTTCTTTGTGGATTACTCAATTGACCATGTTTGCAACAAACAGATGTAGATAGTAATTGCGTGGTCAAAGATTCAATGTGCTCAACGATACGATGAATGCTCAATGCGATGTATGGATGCCTGAGAATAAATGATCGAAGAGGATTTTTTATGAAGTGAAGGGGGTATATATAGGTTTCAGGAAAGATCGATCAATCAAAGAAATCAATGATCAAGATGAGATAAATCAAAAGCTCATGATGAATGTGCACACGACATGTGTCACTACAAAAAGACATTTTTATTAAGTTAATTGCCGTATGAGATAAAGATAGGATTGATTTCATAAATTTAGAATATTTTTTTCTAATTTATGAGTTGATGATAAAAATAATAATAAATAAGCCTTTTTACTCAACTTTATATTTGCTTTTTGAAGTTCTAAAAATAAGATTGATTGTGCACATAGAAGAAAATGATATTTTTAGAAGATTTGAAGGATAATTGAGAATTAAATAAATAATTTATTTAATTGATTGTGCATGATTGAGGAAAGGATAAGATATAATATAGAGAATAAATCAAACAAATAAATTCATTTAATTTATTTTGCATGATGGAGGAATATAAATAAAATATTTAATTTTATTTATTTTTAGAAGATAAAGTCAACTTAAATAAATTTGAATAATTTATTTAAATTTGGAGGAATAATTGATTAATTAAATAATTAAAATTATTTAATTGTAGATAAGAGGAAATTAATTAAATTAATTAAATAAATAGAATATTTAATTAACATTGGAATTAGGAGAATTAGAAGAAATAGATGAAATTAATTAAATAAATAGAATTTATTCAATTAATGTTGAATTTAGAAAAAATAGAGGAAATAGATGAATTTGATGAAATTAATTAAATAATTAGATTATTTAATTAACGTTAAATGCAAGTGATTTGGGAAGAATAAATGTATGCAAGTGATGCGATGCGAAGGGTCATTTTTTGGTGTCTACATTTTGCCTCTCTTTGAGACAATGTAGTTTATAGAGTTGTTTCAAAGAAAACGATGATAAAAATATGATACAATCATGCCCTAGTGTAGCTAGTGTAGGATGTCCCCTCGAGGAAAAATAGGGAAGCGACAGAAGAACTAGGTTAACTCATGACTAGAAGAAAGGATATCAACGCGACAAAGAATAGGCTTAGAAGAACTAGACTGGATAGATGGAGGCTGACATGATGAAGAAAATAGGTTGACACGAAGAAATACGGGAAAAGGGGTGGGAAGGATTAGGGTTGGGAAGCTATAAGTATGACCCAATGGGTCACTTTTAGTTCATTTGCACACCTAGAGTTCATAGAGATCAGAGCCATTTAGCTTCTTTGTGCATAGTTGAGAGATCCTTGTTTAGAGAGATTCACGGACTTGCAGCCATGCCGATTCCAGTATAGAGACACTGAGGCGAGCACGTGTGGACCTATAGGAGACCTGTGGGAGCATGCCAGGGGTGCTGCCCCTAGACCCCATCTTGGGGGCGCTGCCCCCAAACCCCCGCAAGCGGCACTGCCCCTTGACCCCGTAGGAATTTAGGGGGAAACCACACCGATAAAAGTGGGAAAATTTAACCTTTGAGTCTGATTAGGCTCCATTTAACAACAATCCTGACTGCAATAAAAAATTCCAAGAAAATACCATCTCACACTGAGGAGGAGATCAATTTTGTGGGTCAAAGAGCTGGAGGGAATTTCTCCTATGGATAGAATTCAAATCCCTCCTGGTGACCTCCAAATAATTGGAATAATAGTCAATGGATGACACCTTGGCCTCAAGCACCACCTAATTGGGGACCTTATCCTTAGGGACCACCTGAATGGGCAAATCAACCCTGGGGAAACCCACAATGGCCAAACTAGACTCAACAACAATGGTACCCTCAAAATCATGTACCTCAATGGAATCATACTCCAAATCAGTTCTATCATGGACCAAGGAGGATGCCTAATCTACAACAAAACCTTTTTCCAACTCCCTAGAACAATCAACAAAATGAGTAGGTCAACCAACCACAACTCCCAGCACAACCTATCCCTAATCCAAAGAATAATCATCAAACCACACCAGTGTATTCCACAAAGTAGGAAAACATGGCTGGAGTTAACACTATCTATTGTGGAAACTTGCAATTGAGGTCAAGAAAAACACTCCAATAGCCTACCATAGTTGAGATCCTTGACGAACCAAATGCAAAATCAGTTGAAGGAATAAAGACACCTTCCATACCTTCAGATAAGAACCCATCAAGTAACCAAGAAAAGCTTCTTCAACAATCCTCACTAAAACTTCTGAGTTACCTCTGAAAGAAGTTGACCAACATTCAATAGATCTTTCAAAGAAGGATTCCACCTTGAAAAAGAGACCTCAAGCACCTTTTCCTGAGTGCCTCAAAGAAACTCTTTTGAACGACCCTCCAGAAATGACCTTACCTACTGAAACTACGTTAATACAAGAAATTAAACGACTCCATATCGAGATTCCCTTGTTACAGGTAATTAACAAAATTCCTGACCTAAACCAATTAGTTAAATAGTTGTGCATAAAAAACGTCAAGAAGGAAACTGAAACAGATTAATACTGTGCACATCGATGGATACCTAGCTGACCTTCTGCCTAGAAAAACTTCAACTCCAAAAAATGGTGACCCAGGCAGTCCACTAATAATAGTGACAATCAACGAGGTAGCAATACCTAATGCACTCATGCACTTGGGAGCAACCATTAACGTCATGATGATGGATGTTATAGAAAAACTGGGACTCACTGACCTATGTCCTACAACCACCATATTGCAAATGGGAAATTAATCCATAGCTATTCCCAAAGGTGTTCTAGAAAATGATCCTATCAAGGTTGATGATTGGGAATACCCAGTGGATTTCCAAATACTCTAGTCCCTCACACCTAAGGATAGTTACCTGATAATATTGGGCAGACCTTGGTTAGCTATAGTTGTAGCTAAGATTGACTGCAGAGCAGGAGGGATGACCATTTCAAATGGTCCCAATAGCAAACACTTATTCCTATATCCCCTTGCTCAACCTACTGCATATAACTAAATTTAGATTGATGAACCAGATGGTTCTGATAAACAAGAGAATCTAACTTCATTTGCTATGGTAGTCATTAAACAACACGATGAAGAATTAATTGGAAGACAAATTGGAAAACAACATACAAGATCTTGCCGTAGATTCAGGTGATGAAGAAATTTTAGAAGTGATCTTAGGACACTCGATCCACACTGATGACATCGAACATTATTATACCAGCTTCATAGTGTTACCTTGTCGTCTAGCTAATATCATTCTAAAAATAGATCACTTCTTTGAAGATATTGCCAGACTCCACAGAACTATACCGCATAGCTGTCCTCTCAACACCTTAACAAGAGAAGTTCATACTGTCACCTCTAACTATCACAGAACCAAAACTATCATGTTACTACCAGGAAAAACCTTAAATATCAATAGTTGGTTGATAGAGTCAGAAGAAATCAAATTACTTGACATTTTGGTAAATAGATCCAAAGCTTTTGCTTGGGATTATATAAACATGAGAGGAATACACCCAAGTGTGTGTACCCATCACATCTATATTGAAGATGTTAGACTTGTTCATCAACCACAATGAAGACTCAACCTTGCTCTCAAAGATATTCTTAAAACAAAGATTGAGAAACTCTTGCAAGTAGGATTCATCTATCCCATCTCTAACAGCAAATGGGTTTCACCTCTGGTAGTAGTCCCAAAGAAAAATGGGAAGTGGAGAGTGTGTTGATTATAGAGAGCTGAACAAAGCCACCTATAGAGATTACTACCCTCTACCTTTCATAGACCAGGTCTTGGATAATTTAGCTGGAAGGAAATATTTCTCATTCCTGGATGGATTTTAGTGGATATAACCAAATACAAGTAGCAGTAGAAGACCGGGAGAAAACAACTTTTACTTGTCGTTAGGGAACATTCGCATATCAAGTTCTTCCCTTCAGGCTATGCAACGCTCTTGCAACATTTCAGAGAGCTATTCTGGCCATATTTGCTAAGCTAGTAAATGATTGTGTGGATGTCTATATGGATGACTTCACAGTGTATGGTTTCACTTTTGAGGAAGCTTTTAAAAATTTAGACAAGGTGTTGCAGTGATGTGAGGACCATCAGCTATCCCTGAGTCACAAAAAAATGTCTAATAATGGTAGAACAAGGGATAATATTGGGACACCACATCTCAGTTGAAGAGATAAAAGTGGATCCTAAGAAAATTGAATTGATACAACAACTAGAGACTCTAAGGAACCAAACTAAAGTTAGAAGTTTCTTAGGACATGCTAGATACTACCAAAGATTCATAAAAACTTCAATAAGATTGCAGCCCCCATGTTCTCCCTTCTCCAAAAGGATATAGATTTTGTTTAGACAACAGAATGTCAAACATCATTTGAGATCATTAAGGAGAAACTCATTTTTGCTCTTGTCCTACGTGGACCTAATTAGAATCTTCCTTTCCATATTTACCAAATGCTTCCAATGATGCTATTGGAGCAGTTTTAGGTCAAGAAGATGAGAATGGAGGAAAATATCCCATCTATTTCATTAGTAAGAATTTGACTCCCACCAAATGGAACTATACCACTACGGAGAAAGAATTCTTAGCTGTGGTTCATGCAATCAATAAATTTTGACATTACAGCAGAGGGTACAAAGTAACTATGTTCACAGACCATTTAGCTATCAAATACCTAATGAACAAACCTGTAGTAAATGGAAGAACAATTAGATGGTTATTGCTTCTCCAAGAATTCAACATGACCATCATTGATAAACCTAGGAAGTTCAACGTAGTCGCAGATTTCTTATCCCGAATCAAACAAGACAATGGAGATTGTGCCCCTGTACAAGATGAATTCCCAGATGAAAATTTATTTGCCATCTCCATTAAAACCCCCTAGTTTGCAGACATCACCAACTATCTTGCTACTTTTGAGTTGCAACCAAATTTTATGTCAAAACAAAAGCAACACATCATTCGGGAAAGTGCTCAGTTCAAATGGATTGATGGGATGCTATTTCGATGTGGCCCTGATCTAATTTTATGACGTTGTGTCAGATCAGATGAAACATATACCATCCTCAGAGCTTGCCATGATGATCCCTCTGGAGGTCATTACTTCACCAAGAGGATGTCCCATAAAATCTTAGGTGCAGGATATTTCTAGCCCTCCATGCATAAAGACGTAAAAAATTATGTTTGCCGCTGTGATGAATGCCAAAGGGTAGGAAGACCCATGACATCCAATGAGATGCCTCTAGATTCACAGATATTTTTTGAACCATTTGAAAAGTGGGGATTGGATATCATCGGTCTCATAGATCCTCCTTCATAGGGTATAGAATACATTTTGGTCTGTACTGACTATCTAATTAAGTGGGCGGAAGTCCAAGCCTTGAGAGTTGCTAGGGAAGAACAAGTTGCCGACTTCCTGTATAACAAGATTTTTTTTCAGATTTGGAGCTCCTAGATCAATTGTCACAGATCAAGGACCCTAGTTTATGTCCATTGAAGTTTTGCTAGCCTTTACTCATCATTTCTAGGTAAGCCAAAAAAATTCGTTTCCTTATCACCCACAAGCAAATGGTCAAGTAGAAGTCACTAACAGGGAGATTGAAAACATTTTGACAAAAATAGTTTCATCAGGAAGAAGAGATTGGGCCAGAAAATTACCTGAAGCCAGTTGGGCCTATAATACAACTTGGAAATCAACTACCGGTCTTATGCCTTATGAGTTAGTCTTTGGGAAGAAACCTCTCTTACCCATTGAATTTGAACTTCAAATGCTTAGAACAATAATTAAGGTAGGCCTCGACCTTGATCGAGCCTAGGTTGAAAGAGTCCTACAGCTTAGTGAATTAGATGAACTCCGTCTAGAAGCTATTTCCAAAATTGAGTTAGTTCAACAACAACATAAGGCCTAACATGATAAACATATAAAAGAAAGAGAGTTCCATAATGGGGATTAGGCACTGTTATTTGATTCTAGATACAAAGATCAGAAAGGTAAACTAAGAACTCATTGGCTAGGTCCATATGAGATTTCTAAAGTATTTCCAAATGGAGCAGTGTAGCTTAAACCCATCGATGGTGACACTCAGACTCTCTTAGTCAACGGTCATCAATTATGAATCTACCACAAACCTGTTAACAAAGAAGAATTTATGCGAATGGTAGAAATGCAAGGAGAAACCTAATGTATTGATTCTGCTACGGCAGATGCATTATAATTTTCAGCTAAATAATAGTAATAAAAAAGGGGTGTATGTGTTCATGATTATTTCAGAGCATTCTTATTGTCTCTTCATCTTTGTACTTGTCTAAAATTCATTATTGTTTTGCAAGACTTCATCTTTGTTCAAGAACTGCATTTCAATGCATCTTTCAATGATGCTCCAGAACCTTGTTCTTTCATTCCAGTGCATCTTGCAACGATGCTTCGAAACTTGTTCCTGCATCCTGGCGCATCTTTCAGCAATGCTCTGAAACTTGTTACTTCATGTTGTTCCTGCATTCTGGTGCATCTTTCAATGATGCTCCAGAATTTTGTGATTTCCCCTTCTTCGTAAATGCTCTGACATCCTCAACAATATACCCATTGTCATCACTAAATTTTTTCATACCTCCACAACCTTAGAAATTCATGCCCTATATTGTCATTCCTTATCATAATAAATAAAATTATTGTGACAACCTATCGTCATAATAATTAGAACACTTTTTAGCCACCCCATCTTCATTAATAATAAATCCATTACCAACCTTTACCATCCCATCCAAATCTAATAACACCACCATCTATGATGCCATTATGTTAGCATACATGAGGTGACGTTCAAATCAATGACGAAATGTAAGGTACATACATCTTTTGTCTTAAGTAGGTAAATTATTGTGAATAAAATTAAATAAATTGGCACGTTCCCCCATCTTTTCTAAATTTAGTAAATTGTGTGAACTGTACCTTTCTTGGAAGAGGTGGTGGCTCACCCATTCCATCCCATGCAAGGTAATGATTAGAAACATAGCAGTTGAATGCCGTAAATTAATCTGTGTCCTATCAGCATTATTAGACTACAAGTGGCCATAAAGATTGTGTTTTGTTAATCTACATATCAGTTTGTCTAAAATAGTTTTCACCTTGGTGTGCCACAGAATTCAGTAGACACTTAGCAAAGTTGCCAGCAAAGGATAGAATGGGGGGAGCAAAGCGCAAATTAGAGCCGACTTCTGCAGATAAGTTATTGGCACTCAATAATATTTAGAACTATTTTAAAGGGTGGGATGGCTAGAATTCATGAAAAAGTTTGAGGGGCATAACTCATAGCTGGTTCAAGAGTTCATTGAGAACTTCTTAGATGGATAGACGATTGTACGCGAAAAGAAATTTAAGGTGAGTCCCTGAACTATTTCTACCTTATCTGGCAATAAAAATGAAAGGTTAAATCTATTAGAAACTACTAACATTTCTTACCAAAAATTGATAAAACTTTTCATAAGGGAAGGGGAACCTCAACCATTACTAGTTGTGAATACTTGAGGACAAAATAAGGGGTTTCAAAGAATGTCTATTGCAGAGCCATGGAGAATGGTGGTAGCCTAGATAATCAAGTATTTCACATGTGAAGGACAATGTGCTACTGTAGTCGGTCCTCCCTTCCGTCAGCTCATTCAACTGCACCATGGCATCAAAAATCTTGAATTGACGGTTAACCTTCCCACTTTCCTGAGTGATTCACTTGTCCATTTTATAGAGAGATTTAGAATTGGGTCAGGGCCATTGAAACACCATGGCCTTATTTCTTTGATTGGCAAACACCAAATCCTTAAGAAGAGAAAAATAGATGAGAAACGGTAGAAATTTCTCAGGAAATTTGAAACCCTGCACCCTCTGGACATTTTGAGGAGGGAGAGTCATCCAGTTTGGTGGCACATAACCTAAGAGAACCCTCCCTTGTGTCACAAAATGCCACAAAAGCTCCCGCCAGTGAAGCACCGAAAAATTTGTCAAACCCTCCAAACCCTGAAGAACAACCCAAGCCATATGGTGTGCTAGAAACCCCTGAAAAGTAGGAAATGTGGATTTAATGGACTCTGAGGATGAAAATAGTCGGCCCAATAAAAAGGAAAAGAGGTCTAAAATGAAATTGCAGAAACCTCCCCATTTGAGAAGAAGTAAAAGATTGGCTTTTGATTTTAGTTGTGCTATGGCTTGTGACCAACCGCATGTACCTAAGAAGAAGAAAATAGAATAGGCAGCTAAGTGAGAACCCAGTCCAGTCAAGTGAATGTCAAACCTTGGGAAGTAATGATGTCCCTGCATCTGAGAGAGAGAGAGTGATCCACCTGAAAAGGATCAAGAAGAAATAAGAGAACAAGCTCCAAATTATATACTTGTTGAAGAAGAAGAGGCTCAAGAGAATGAACCTGTGGAAACATTTTCTCCCTCTCAACAGCCAGATTAGAAGAACACATAATTGACATAGTTCCCCCTCTTGTTAATGATTCATAAACTTTTGTTCTCCCTCTTGCTAATGATAAAGAAATATTTGTTCCCCCTCTTGAAAATAATATAGAAACTTTTGTTCCCCCTCCTGCCAATGATATAGAAAGTGAAAAATGTGATTCCTTAAAAGTAGAATTTGAAGGATTAAGGGAAGAAATAGCATAGTTGAAAAATAAACTCCAATGTTGTGCAAAATGAGCACCAGATAGCCAAACAACAACAGGAGATGGATATACAGATAAAACTTTTGCAGCAGAAAGATCAGGAAATCAAAACCGTAGGAACTCAATTGGAACAGAAGGGTAAAGTCATTGAGGAATTGCAGTCAGAAATGAAATAGATTGAGGAAAAAGATAAGGAACATTTGGTTAGTTTATCAGAAAAGGATGAATAGATTAAAATTTTGACTATCAATCTGGAGCAATTCCTTAAATCATTTGTAGAGGAACATGAGAAACATAAATTAGAACTTAATTTAGCTCTTCGTAAAACTGTAGAGCTCGAACAAGAATTGCAGGAAGTCAGTATTAAGCCAACTATGGAATCAAAAGAAATACAAACTGAACCGACCAAAATGGAGTGGTTTTAAGTTCACATTCTTCCCATGTTGGCCAAGTGGATGGAAAGATGCTATTTCCTAAGATAAGTAAGGGTAGAAAATGCCAGACTTAAGAGGGAAATTGTATTATTGAAAGAATCCTATGTCAAACTCTACCAAGCTAAAATTAATGCATGCCAGATTGGAGAGTTGTTATTATCCTGTAGAAAGCCATCTAGATTATATTCCATGTTCCTCAATGAATAGTTATTGCAATGGAAACTTTTGAGAATTTCTTGCAATTTACCCCATGATCCAGATGATAAACAATTCCTAGAAGCATTTAAAGAGGCACCCCTATTCAGCAAAATCTGTTGTATGAATTTTTCATACATAATCTATTTTTGGAAAAAAATAGTGATTTCTTCATTAACCTTTTTGTTGGAGAGGTACAACACATAGCCTTCATGTCTAATATGCAAGATAAAATCCATTGGCAGGATAGGACTAGAGAGTATATGCAGGTAGAGAGAATAGTAGGGCTCCAAATGAGATACCCTAACTGAAAGCCCTTTGCCTTTAAAGCTCAATTTTGAAGGATTAAAAGTTATGAAGCTATGAAGGACAAATATAATGAAAGTATTAGTATTTATTTTGAAGTTTTCAAAGTTAATGGGCCACAATTAATAGACAGAGCATGGAATGCCTATGAGGAGCAGTATACTCCCCTACTTATGTATCTCAAATGAAGGGAGGTGATTTCTCCAACCAATCTTAGATGGTCTTATAAAAGAGCAGAAGCCTTGACTGAAATATTATAGCAACTCAAGACCAAGTGGATAAGGATGCGATACAGATCTCCATTACTCCTTCAGCCACCCCTTGCAGTTTTGATCACTACAGAGCAAGATCTTAGAGACTTACATGCATGGCAGACGAGGATTAGATTGAACAAAGGTTTCCTTAAGTACCTTGATCATTTGGATGAGGAGGCATAAGACATGTATGATCTTAGCTCCAAATATGATGAACTGAATAGAAAGAGGGATGCAGAAAGATAGAGGGCTCATCAGAGAGTAGGACCTACTTAGGCTTAAGAAGGGGAGGGTGATGAGGTATAAACAACCTCATTTTTATAAAAAGCCATATAACCATTTTTGTCCTGACTAATCACCTTAGCCATGCTAATTTGTTTATTTTTAGAAGCAATATTTATCTATTTTTGATAAAATGATGTATAAATCTTTATTTTCAAATTGATTGAAATTAGCCACTAATGTTGACTTAATTGTTGTAGAGCTTGTGTAATTATGCAGTGTTCCATGTATTGCCTAACATAAGGAGTGGACTTCAAAGCGGTTGGAGTCAGAGCACTAGAATTTTAGGCTGCTAGAAATTTAGGCATACATCATAGACTTTGTTAAGCAATTATGTTATTTTTTGTTGGGCATACTTTAGACTTTACGGCTCCACTCAGAGCATTTAATGTGTTTTATTTCAAAGACATCCAGTTAGTTTGTATGCTTATTTTTCTTTAAAAGACTTCTTCAATAGCATTTACCCGCCATCTGAAATTTAGGATTTTGTAGTAGTGCAGTATATATATGTAGTTTCTCAAAACAAGGATATGCTGTTATAATATGTTCTGATACTATTCAATTATGTTCTATGTACTATGTTCTTGATACTTTTATGACATGAATGAATATCACTAGTCTTATTCTGAGTAATCTTTTCTAAATAATGGAAGTATTATGGATGGGATTTACTTTGGAGCTGTTAAAGTACTGCATGTGATTTGAATCGATAGTAGGATCTCCCAAGAGCTGGGCACTCGAGGGATTATAGAATAGATAAGTATTTTTATTGTTGGTGTTGTCATTTCTGTTTTGTGCATGTTCTGTTTACATCAATGTCACTTCAAATGTGCTTAGCTCTGTTATGTGTTCTTGCAGGTTGTGGTTTCAAGTTAATGATCTTTGAATTTTGTTTACTTGAAATTTCTAGAGCATTCACTTTGTTCATAAAACTGTTGTTAGCTATTGATTAAAAGATGTCAAATGTACTTTCAGTTAGTAGTTAGTTGTCTTTGTTTTGAATTCATAGTTAAACTGCAAGTGTTGATTCTTAGATAGTTTACATGCTTTCTAAATTAGGAATTTAAATGCTTTCTAGGTTAAAGATTTCATGCTTTCTAGTTTAGATTTCATTTCAATCCTTTTAAAAATTTAGAAAATCTGTTAACTAAGTGAGATGTCCAAAAATATCCCTTATTGCATACAACCTTGGACACTACCCATTCGATATAATTAACATATTTTTAACTAAAGTGTTAGGACCTTACGACAACCTATCAACTCGTACTAGAGCATACTTGTATATATGTTCATACAGATGTATATTGTACTATTTTTGTATCATTGATGTGTAGTATTTTGATTATGATGCCTGTGTGCATCTGATGTATATTTTTGAGGGCTCACGATAGCCATGATATATTATATGATTCATTTTTGATGTACTTGTTGTATACATTGGACATTATTTATTCTTTGATGACCTTCTATGGTGATATATATGAGATATGATCCTTGATTCATTAGATGTTTATGGATGTTCATGTTTTATGATGAGGTTTGATTTCTATATGCTATGGATATGATGATATTTGTACTTATGATTATGGACTCATGTGATGATGTTTATGCTTATAGATGTATTAAATGAAAATGACATTGTACTTATGATGATGCAAGAGCATCCCTGGTTCAAGAGCAATCTTGCATCAACCAAAAACATTTACATTTTAGTTTGTTTGCATTTCAATTCTTTCATTTTCCAGTTCAGTTCAAGCAGTTCAGTCAGAAGTAGTTTTCAACTTGTGGTCTAGTTTTGGCATTTCACACCTTGTGGATATGGACTTAGCATCTACATTCATTCATCTACATCATATCAAGAATTTAGAGCATTTGGATCAGTTGCCGGAAAGATATCGCTTTCAGAAGATCAATTATTTTCTCAAAGCAGAGCATTCTAATAGTTCTTGATAATCAACTAAAGGAGAAGGCTTGCAGATCATTCCTTGATTTGTGGATCCTAATGATACATCATTCAATGATCCTTGGTTCATGGCCGACCTTCCTCGAAGGTCCACATATTGTTCTATTCATTTGAGGAAGTGTTCTATGCATTTAACCTATCTGTGAACATGTTATAGCTCTTCATTGGAGTTTGTGACCTTCCTTAGCTGACGCGGAGGAATCTATTGATCCAGAAATGATATATATTGATGTAATAGATCCTTAGGAAAGTAGCTATTCACATAAGAAAGATCTGATAGTTTAGATTTTGTGTGAAGGAGCTTCAAAGTTTTATCTAGTGCATGTATGTAATCAGGCCTTTGAGCCCATATTGTAAGCATGCATGTTGCCAGCCAGTTGTATTTGAATTCTATGATATATTGAATGACTAAATCTGCATTTGCTTCATTTCTTTGCGTTGTTTCCGTTGTGTTTACTCTTGCAGTATGGTCTGGATAGTTCATTCTGTGAACCCTCCTACTGTGACTGCACCAAGTGGTATCAAAGCAAAAGTTTGATTCTTTGGAGTGAATTGGAGAAGGGGATTCCGTAAGATCTTGTTGTGAGTAGATCACCGAATTGAGGTAGGTTACTTGTGTCACAACTAATCGTAGATTGAGAGGCAATTGTCACCTTGTAGCCTGATCGCCGAACCTGAGGCAGTTTGCACTTGATCCGAGGAAGCATGCCACCGAGGAGAGTTGTTGCTATTGGTACAATGGCTAATAGAATGGATGAGATGATGGAATTGATGAGAACAATGTGAATTCATTTAGATGCTATCAAAGAAGATAGGCAAAGGGGATTGATATCGAGACCTAATGTTGAAAGTGATGATGAAGAAGAATTTCAATCTGTTGAACAAACTGGCAAAACCCTAGGAAGTAATGAAGAATAATTAGATCAAGTAAAGATGTTGTGAGCTATTTCAAAGATTGGAAAGAGACCTAGAGTTGATGTGCCAAATTATACTGGTAATTTGAATCTTGAAGAGTTGATTAACTGGATAAATGACACGGAATAATACTTTGAAAATGAGGAAGTTGAAGATCCGGAGAAGGTGAAATTTGTAAAGAAAAAGTTGAAAGGACATGCTGCTATATGGTGGAAAGAAGTTCAATTGGAAAGAAATAGAAGAGGAAAAGTAAAGATTACAAAGTGGGACCGGATGGTGATAAAGTTGAAGAACTAGTTTATACTTGCTGACTATGAGTTGGATTTGTTGAAGAGATTGCAAAACCTGAGACAAAGGAGAAATCTATGAAAGAGTATACTAAAGAATTTCATAAGATGATCATAAGAACAGGACACAGTGAAGCAAACAAGGAGAAAGTGGCTAGATACATCAATGGACTAAGATTGAACATTCAAGAAGAACTAAGCTTGGTAAGGATGACATATTTAGAAGAAGCATATCAGTTTGCCCTGAAAGTTGAAGAGAAGCTGAATAAGAGACATGATCAGAGACAGAGAGGCAGAGGAGGTAAATTTTAGAGAGGTAGAACATTTTCTGGAGGAGACAGAACATATTCAGAGCAGAACAAGTTTGACAGCCCATTTAAGAAGGATGACAGAGATAACAATGCTTACCAGAGAGATGACAAATTTTTTTACCAAAGAGGAAACCCTAGTGCATACTAGAATGAAGGATACATAAGAGAAGGAAGAGGATTGGATAAGAGAACATTTAGAGGTACTTGTTTCAAGTGTGGAGGTGAAGGACATAGAGCATTTGAATGTAATCAGGGCAGTACAAGTAAGAGGATAGAAAACAGTGGAAGAGCAACCTATGTTGAAAAAGAACCTATTGCATCACCCAGTTCAGTTGGAAAACCTAAGAAAGGAGAATCATTGGTGATGAGGAGAGCACTATTTCAAGTAGAGACAGATGAGGAACCACTGCAGAGGAAGAGCTTGTTCAGAACTAGATGCAAATCTAGAGGTAAGTGTTGTAAAGTTGTGATTGATACTGGTAGTTCAGATAACCTAGTTTCAGAGGAGATGGTGACTAAGTTGAAGTTGGAAAGATTGAAACACCCTAAGCCTTATCAGATAGCATGGATTCAGGATGATTATAAGGTACTAGTAAGTGAACAATGTTTGGTGAAATTTCATATTGGATCTTATCATGATGAAGTCTTGTGTGATATTATGCCTATGGATGTTTGTCATATGTTGTTGGGTAGACCTTGGCAGTATGATAGAAAATCTATACATGATGGGAGAAAGAATACATACACTATAACAACAAATGGAAAGAGAATTACTTTGATTCCTTTGGAGGATAATACTAAGAGTGAAGTATGTGGGAATGCTAGAATCTGTTTGATAGATGGAATAAATTTTTTGGATGGTTTGAGACATGAGAATATGTGTTATGCCTTGATTCCTAAAAAGCATGAAGCATTGAAGAAAGAAACTAAAGAATCACAACCGTAGGAGATAAAGGAGTTGTTGACAGAGTATAAAGACACCATATCAGATAATGTGCCTGAAGGATTACCACCTATAAGGAGTATCAATCATCACATGGATCTTATACTGGAAGTAAGTTTGCCTAACAAAGCAGCACAGAGAATGACACCGACAGAGAATGAAGAATTGAATAGACAGATACAAGAGTTGTTGAGGAAGGGTTTGATTAGAGAAAGTTTGAGTCCTTGTGCAGTACCTGCAGTGTTAGCACTGAAGAAGGATGGAGAATGGAGAATGTGTACTAATTCTAGAGCAATAAACAAGATCACAGTTAAGCATAGATTTCATTTACCTAGGATGGATGATATCATGGATTATTGGAGTGGAGCAAGCTATTTCACAAAGATAGATTTGAAAAGTGGATACCATCAGATCAAAATCAGAGAAGGTGATGAATGGAAAACTACTTTTAAAACAAATGAAGGATTGTATGAGTGGTTAGTGATGCCTTTTGGATTGACAAATGCACCGAGCACTTTCATGAGATTGATGAACTAAGTCTTGAAGAAATTCTTGGGTAAGTTTGTGATTGTATAATTGGATGATATTCTAATTTTTAGTAGGACAAAAGAGGAACATTTGTTGCATATTAGACAAGTTTTGCAGAGGTTGAGAGAAGAGAAATTGTTGATAAACATCAAGAAGTGTAGTTTCATGAAGGAAGAGTTGGTATATTTGGGGTTTGTGATTTCTATGGAAGGATTGAAGATGGGCCCTAAGAAAGTGAAATCAATTGTTGAATGGCCTACACTAGAGAGCATTGGAGAAATTAGATCATTTCATGGATTGGCTAGTTTCTACTGGAAGTTCATCAGAAATTTTAGTTCAGTTTGTAACCCTATGATAGAGACAATGAGAGGTGACATAAAAGATTTCAAGTGGACATCAAGAGTAGATAAAAGTTTTGAACTATTGAAGTAGAAAGTGACAGAGAAACCTATTTTGGAATTACCAGATTTCAATAAGGTATTTCAAGTTGATTGTGATGCAAGTGGAAATGCAATTGGAGTAGTGTTAAGTCAAGAAGGTAGACCTGTAGCATATTTCAGTGAGAAGTTGAATGATGCGAGGAGAAGATATTTAGTTTATGATCAAGAGTTCTATGCCTCAATTCAAGCCTTGAAGAAGTGGAGACATTACTTGTTGCCTAAGGAGTTTGTGTTAAATATAGATCATCAAGCTTTGCAGTATTTGAACAATCAAGGTAAGTTGAATCAGAGACATATGAGATGGGTAAAGTTCACGCAGAGTTATACTTTTGTGTTGAAGCATAGGAGTGGAAAATCAAACAAAGTTGTTGATGCATTGAGTAGGAGAAGAAACTTGTTGACAAAGATGAGAGTTGAAGTGTTGGGTTTTGATGAATTGAAGAACATGTGGTGTAGGAGCACCCATGGCACCAATGGGCCAAAAGGCCTACTCCAAGTTTTACTTTGAATGTCAATAAGGTCTTCAAGACCATTTGAAGAATGTAATAAGGTCTAATGGCCATTTGAAATTGTATTGAAATCATTTTGTATGGCCTTGATGCCAAGTAGTTAGTGTAGGCAGTCAAGTCCAAATTGAGCAATCTTCCATGAGTGTCAAAATGGAGAGGCATTATAGAGGAGTGTAAAAATATGACATAGCATATGATCCTAGATGGATTTGAGGCAGTAGTTTTGTCTAAACTATAATCTGCCCCTAATACATATTGTAAACATAATGCTAATTGACAGTTTTGGGCAGTTTGAGGGTGGTTTCTTGTTGCCAACTGACCCCAAATTGAAGGAGGAAGGTTTAATCCTATTAAGACACCCTCATGGATTGGGGGCAGTGGTGTGGAAGAAGTTTTCAAGCAATAGAAATCTAATTCTTTGTTGTTCTCTATGTTTTTTCCTTCATTTTTGTTAAAACAGTTCGTACCATCTTCAAGTACGGAATTGTCATGACCTCCAAATATTTGGAATGAGTAGTATGATGGATTAGCTTTCATTTGAGTCCACTTTGAGGCCTTGACATTGTCTAGGAAGCGAGTTACATCTAATCTTCTTGGACTGCTTGCTGAAAACCTTCATTTCCTGAGTTCCAACGTTGCTCCAGGCCGTACTCTGTAAAGGTACAGAACTATTTTCATTTCCTCATGATCTAACTGGCTAGAGAATGGAATTATCTATCATTTGAATTTGGTTTGGTTCATTGATATCTTTGTAGAAGGGAGATATAAGGGTTTTCCTAAAAACTGTCTTGTTAAACCATAACCTAGGGTTTTGCCAAAATAATGGAATTTTGACCATCCCACTGTCTATCAGTGCCACAAGACTAGTGGGATGGATGTGTTCTTTCATATTTAAGTTGATTGGAATGTTTGTAGAGAAGAGGGAGTTGGTAGATGCAGAATTTTGATAAGGAGGGCTTAATATCCTCATGTATTAAGCCATTTTAAGGAACCACACAAACATTTGAAGGTACAATCGACTGTAGGTGTCCAAAACCCACAAAATCCTTGATCTTGGCATGAGTCCTAAGTGTTCCAATCATTGGTTGGGTTCTGTGAATGATATTTGTAGGGGTCTCTTTGTAAATTTGGGCTAATTGGGGCTCTTTGCAATAGGACAACCTTATTGGAAGTGGCATATGTTGCAAAACCACCCATAGTGAGTCTTTGGTATGTTGTAGGGCATCCAAAAGGGTATCTTAGGATTGTCTAAGCTTTAAGTTTGAAGTCCACCAGAAGGAGTTATTGCTGATTGTTCTCATTTCAAGGGCTATAAGGATTCCATTAGGTTTGTGAAGGAAGTCCTAAACCCAAACTTGCTAAACCTTAACCAATGGTCTAGATGGGTCCCATGGTATATCAAGAAAGCCTTTACATGTTGGTTTCAAAGAAACTAAATATTGTTCCCACTTTTGCATGTTAATCCATGAATTAGGTTCTTGAATGTCAAGTAGAAAGTCTTGTCAAACGGTGGAATCCTCAACCTATCCTAAGTCCTCTACATCAACATGTATGAAGGAGACACAAATTTTCTAGAACCTTGGAAAGCATGTAAGGAACCTATTGTGATAGATAGGATTAAGTGGTTGGATTGTTTCATTCAAGAAGATATGTTGTTCAAAGGAAGTCAGTTGTGTATACCTAGAAGTTCAATGAGAGATAATTTGATCAAGGAGAAGCATAGTGGTGGATTGGTAGGACACTTTGGCATTGATAAGATAATGGCTTTGATGAGTGAAAACTACTTTTGGCCTCAGTTACATAAGGATGTTCAGAGATTTGTGTAGAATAGTAGAGTTTGTCAAGTTGTAAAAGGGAGTAGTCAGAACACTAGATTGTATAAACCTTTGACAGTATCGGAGAGACCTTGGGAAGATATAAGCATGGATTTTGTAATGGGATTGCCGAAGACACAGAGAGGACATGATTCAATATTTGTAGTAGTGGGCAGATTTTTGAAGATGGCTCATTTCATACCTTGTAAGAAGACAACTGATGCAGTGCATGTAGCTGACCTATTTTTCAAGGAGATTGTGAGATTGCATGGATTACCTTGGAGTATAGTTTCAGACAGAGATACAAAGTTTGTTGGATATTTTTGGAAGACACTTTGGAAGAAGATGAAGATAGATTTGAAGTTCAGTTCAACCTTTCATCCACAGACAGATGGGTAGACAGAAGTAGTGAATAGGAGTTTGGGGAATTTGTTAAGATGTTTGGTTGGAGAAAAGATAGGAAGTTGGGATTTGATTCTTTCATAAGTAGAGTTTGTATACAACAATTCAGTAAATAGGAGTACCGGAAGAACACCTTTTGAGATCGTTACCAGAGTGAACCCTAGAGGAGTTGCATAATTGAGAGACATCAGTACAGAGGAAAAGAGAAGTGCAGAAGCAAAAGAATTTGTAAATCATATGAAGACAGTGCATAATCAGGTAAAGAAGCATTTGGAGGACATGAATAGTAAGTATAAAGAGAAGGCATATGAGAAGAGAAGACATAAGGAATTTGAAGTGGGAGATGAAGTAATGGTGTACTTGAGAAAAGAAAGATTTCCAGTTGGGACATATAACAAGTTGAAAATGAAGAAGTTTGGACCTTGTAAGATACTCAGAAAATTTGATTCAGGAAATGCATATGAAGTGGAGCTACTGGAGACATTGGGTATTTCACCTATTTTCAACATTGTTGACCTTTATCAGTATCATGAAGCAGAGTTCAGTGACAGCATGGAAGAAGACTTGAAGAAGCAATTACCATACAGAGCACCGGAGTAGCTAGAAGACATTTTGGATAGCAGAGTTGGATGCAACACTAGAGGAAGACAATACAAAGAATACCTTGTGAAGTGGAAAGGCAGATCAGAAGAAGATTCATCATGGATTTCTCAAGCTGAGGTGGACCATCTTGGTTCTCCCCTAGCCCCAACAAAGTGAGGGACTCACTTTTTCATTAACCTCAGATGTCTGATGCAGGAGCATCCTTGGTTCAAGAGCAATCTTGCATCAACCAAAAACATTTACATTTCAGTTTGTTTGCATTTTAGTTCTTTCATTTTCTAGTTTAGTTCATGCAATTTAGTTAGAAGTAGTTTTGAGCTTGTGGTCTGGTTTTGGCATTTCACACCTTGCAGATCTAGAATTAGCATCTACATTCATTCATCTACATCATATCAAGAATTCAGAGCATTTGGATCAGTTACTGGAAAGATATCACTTTCAAAAGATCAACTATTTTCTCAAAGCAGAGCATTCTAACAATTCCTAATAATTAGCTAAAGGAGAAGGCTTGCAGATCATTCCTTGACTTACGGATCCTAGTGACACATCATTCAATGATCCTTGGTTCGTGGCCAACCTTCCTCGGAGGTCCACACATTGTTCCATTAATTTGAGGAAGTGTTCTATGCATTTAGGTCTGACCTATCTACAAACATGTTACAACTCTTCATTAGAGTTTGTGACCTTCCTTAGCTGACGTAGAGGAATCTATTGATCCAGAAATGATATATATTGATATAATAGATCCTTAGGAAAGTAGCTATTCACATAAGAAAGATCTGATAGTTTAGATTTTGTGTGAAGGAGCTTCAAATTTTTATCTACCGCATGTATGTAATCAGGCCTTTGAGCCCATATTGTAAGCCCGCGTGTTGCTGACTAGTTGTATTTGAATTCTATGATATATTGAATGATTGAATCTGCATTTGCTTCATTTCTTTGAGTTGTTTCCATTGTGTTTACTCTTGCTACACGGTACGGGCAGTTTATTCTATGAACCCTCCTACCGTGACTGCACCATATGATTATGGATTAATTATGATGACCTGATCTATGCTTATATATAGATGTGAGGACATTATACTAGGTCATGGACTTATGTGATGACATACTTACGATGTATATAATCATGATGCCTAACATATGTGATTTTGTAGGTATGTAGAAGACTTTGATGATGGATAGAAGAAAATGAGATAGAACAAAATATGATAGATAGAAAATAATAGATTATTGATCGATCTTTGTATGAAAACTACATTGTGATTTTGAATGTATGGTTGGGTAAATGGATATCTTGTTGCAACGGTTTCAAAAATATTTATAAAGAACAATCCTAGATTTTGATATAGCACATGGATAATTATGCAACCATGGTATATAAGAGCAAGGTGCCGAGATATCTGGTGCAAGGATGTTGCTCTACAAACACATGGTTTGAACTTAAATCTACTGGACATGATATAACCTTGATGGATATGTGAATGAGCCATAGTCTTTAACATATAATAATCTTAATAGATAAATGCAAAAGACTATTAATATGTAAGATGCTAGGTTGTAACACACACCAAAAATAAATATTATACATAGTAAGATAAAAAAAAAAAAACATCCCACAAAACACAACATATGAAAGCAATGTCTATGCCCCAATCCATACTTCATCGCAACTTACCAAGATATAGATAAATCAAGGTAGTCTTGAATAGGTAATTAGAAAGGAACAAAAGATAAACCAAAAAGAAAATTGAATGACTGAAAAAGTAAACACACATCCAACATATTCTCTTGCCAAAGAGGTTGCTTAGGGTAGATAGAAAGATGAAGCCTTATTATAGGAAAGATATATCCGTTAAAGGTTGTTAGTCTGATCTAAGATAGATGGATTGATGTAGCAGATGTGGCAAGTGGATAGGATGGACAACATATGGCTGTATGAGTAGTCTTTTTGCTTTGGGTTTGTATATGTACTTTAGCTTTCAGAAGGATTCCTAGTTCTTTTTTTGCTTGAGTTAGTCAAGTCTAGGTGGTAAGATGGGGAGTAATAAATGGTAGACCAGAAAGGTGAAAGTGTTTTGATGGATTGGGATGAAGAATGATGGATCGTATATGCCCGAGTATTGGATACTTCATGATGAAGGGGATAAATCATAAAACACACAACAATAGAAATTGCACATAGAAAATAGAATGATATTTTATTAATATGGGAAAAACATTACAGTACAGAAGCTCAAATACAATCAGAGGATGAATCCCCTACAGGCTGCAACACATTACAACTCCCTCTCCCAAAACTCTGGAATCTTCAGCCTTTTGTAATCCCCAAATCAACTAGGGTTTCTAATTTCCCTCCTTTCTTGACTCTACACCTTCCCCCTTAACTCTACTACCCTAAGGGTTCCCAAAAATGGTTATATATAGCCCTTTTGGCAACCACCAGCTTAATTTCAAAATTTGCATCTCCCTCCAAAAATAGGTCAACTTCGCGGGGCCATAACTTTCGATTCGACCGTTGGATTTTCAATTATAATACCTTTTCAGAAAGCTCTCGAAAAGACGATGGTGCGCCAAGCAATACCGATAAGTAGACTACTTGGGGTTCCCACCAAATTTCGGCCCCATCTGGAGCCTCTAAGTGCCTCAAATTTGACTTTGAATATTTCAATAGGATTTTTGGAATTTGAAATTTTAATATCTTACAAATGACAAATGATATTGAAGTGATTTCTTCACCATTAGCTTTAATTCACCATTCTGGAGGTCTGTGTAAGATTTTGTATCCAACCGTGCACAAATGCAAACTTACTAAAAATAGTAACCCTACCAAATTTAGCCCTTATTGAAAAGAAACAACACATTTTATTATTATTACTATTATTATTTATTTTTTTTGGTTGATGCAAGATTGCTCTTACACCCTGGATGCTCCTGCATTAGACACCCGAGGTAATTTGAAAAGTGACCCTGTCACTTCTCATGTGTTAGAGGGAAACCAAATGATTAACCTCAGTCTCAGATAACCATGATGAATCTTCAATAGTCCTTCCTTTCCATTTCACCAAGTATTCTGTATACTACCTGTTTCTTGTACTCTTACCCACACGGCTATCTAGAATGCCCTCTATCTCGTCCTTCTCTGAAGTAGATGCTGGAATGTCCCACTGTGTTCCTTTATCAAGTCCATCATCATGATACTCTGTCAGATCTGAAATGTGGAATACTGGTGAAATATTGATGTCATCAGGCAACTCTACCTCAAATGCATTTCTTGAATCGTGCTTCTTCAGGATTCTACATGGTCCAAATTTCCTCATCTTCAGCTTATTATATGTACCATCTGGAAATCTTTCTTTTCTCAAGTGAACCATGACTTCATCACCCTCCTGAAACTCCTTATGCCTCCTCTTCTGATTTGCCTTAGCCTTGTATTGAGAATTCATCTTATGGATATGCTTTCTTACCTCTTCGTGCAAATTCTTCATGTGCTCAGCAAAATTTTTAGCTTCGGCACTACTCTTCTCCCCCTTATCCATCCTCAATTCAGAAGTAGTTCTTGGGCTACTCCCATACACAACCTAGAATGGAGATTTACCTATGCTCCTATTGACAGAATTGTTGTAAGTAAATTTTGCCTGTGGTAAAATCAAATCCCATCCCTTGGGCTTATCTCCTACTAAGCATCGTAGCAGGTTACCCAAACTCCTATTCACCACTTCTATCTATCCATCAGTCTGTGGATGGTGTGCAAAACTGAACTTCAAATCTGTCTTCAACTTCTTCCACAATGTCCTCCAGAAATAACCAACAAACTTGGCATCTCGATCTAAAACTATGCTCTTAGGTAGACCATGTAGTCTCACCACCTCCTTGAAAAATAACTCTGCAATGTGAATAGCATCATTAGACTTCTTGCAAGGAATAAAATGGGCCATCTTTGAGAATCTATCCACCACCACAAAAATAGAATCATGCCCATTCTGTGTCTTTGGTAAACCAAGAACAAAATCCATACTAATATCATCCCATGGCTTCTCTGGTATAGGTAATGGCTGATATAGTCCTATGTTCTGACTTGTTCCTTTTGCCATCTGACACACTCTGCAACTCTGCACAAATTTCCTCACATCTTGCTACAATTGTGGCCAGTAATAATGTTCACCAACAATAGCAATGGTCTTATCTCATCCAAAGTGTCCAACTAATCCTCCACTATGCTTCTCCTTAATCAGGTTCTCTCTCATGGAACTCCTCGGAATGCACAACTGGCTTCCTCTAAACAACATGCCATCTTGGACTATGTAATCCAACCATTTTGTCCTATCCAAAGTAACAGGTTCCAAACAAGCTTTCCAAGCCTCTGCAAAATCTAGATCTTCAGGATACAAACTTTTGAGTTCATCAAACCCAACAACCTCTATCTTCATTTCTGTCAACAAATTTTGTCTTCTGCTCAAGGCATCTACAACCCTGTTGGACTTCCCACTCCTGTGCTTCAAAACAAAAGTATAACTCTATAAAAACTCAACCCATTTTAAGTGCCTTTGATTTAACTTTCCTTGACAATTAAGATACTGCAAAGCCTGATGATCAGTATATAAAACAAACTCTTTTAGCAACAAATAATGTCTCCATTTCTTCAAAGCCTGGACTATTGCATAAAACTCTTGATTATAAACATAATACTTTTTCTTGGCATCATTAAGCTTCTCACTAAAATAGGTAATGGGCTTACTTTCTTGACTTAGAACAGCTCCTATACCACTACCACTAGCATCACAATCTACCTGAAATACCTTATTGAAATCTGGAAGTGCCAACATAGGTTGTTCTACGACTTTCTGCTTCAATGTATCAAAGCTCTTGTCTGCTCCTTTAGTCCATCTAAACTCTTTTCTATCCCCTCTCATTGTCTCAGTTAGGGGTGCACAAATACTACTGAAATTCCTGATAAACTTTCTGTAAAAACTTGCCAAACCATGAAAAGATCTTACCTCGAAAGCACTCCTTGGCATAGGCCATTCAATGATAGCCCTCACCTTCTCTGGGTCCATCTTAAGACCTTCCTCTGAGACAACAAATCCCAGGTATACCAACTCCTTCTTTGCAAAACTACATTTCTTCAGATAGATCAACAACTTCTCCTCCCTCAGCTTCTCTAAAACTCTTCTGATATGCATCAAATGCTCATCCCAAGTCTCACTGAAAATCAAAATGTCATCTAAATAAACAATAACAAAACTTCCCAAAAATTCCTTCAGTACCTCGTTCATGAGCCGCATGAATGTGCTCGGTGCATTGGTTAGCCCAAATGGCATGACTAACCACTCATACAAACCCTCCTTTGTCTTGAAGGCTGTCTTCCATTCATCTCCTTCTCTGATTCGAATTTGGTGATACCCTCTCTTCAGATCAATCTTCGTGAAGTGCTTGGCTCCACTCAAGAAATCCATTATGTCATCCATTCTCAGCAATGGAAATCTGTACTTGATTGTGATCTTGTTGATGGCTCAGGAATCTGTACACATCCTCCACTCTCCATCTTTCTTTGGTGCTAGTACTACAGGTACCACACATGGACTTAGGCTCTCCTTTATCAGTCCCTTCCTTAACAACTCGTGACTTGTCTGTTCAACTCTTCATTCTTTGCTAGAGTCATTCTGTGGGCTGCCTTATTTGGCAAACTAGCTCCTAGTATCAAATCCATTTGATGACTTATCTTCCTCACTAGTGGTAAACCTTCTGGTACATTATCAGAGACAATATCTTGAAATTCTTCCAACATTTCTAAGACTTCTGCTGGTACATCTTCACATTTCTCTTGACTAATCTTAGGAATCAATGCAAACCAATGACGCTCATGCTTCATACCCTCCAAAAACTTTCTACCATCTACCAAGTAAATTCTGGCAGTACTACATACCTTTTATTTTATTTTTTTTGGTTGATGCAAGATTGCTCTCACACCCTGGATGTTCCTGCATCACTTCCTTTGTATTCCAGACTGCCTACATACCCTATATCCACAGGATTAAGGCACATTATGATGAAAGATAATTATGATAATATGTAGTTTTGGGTAGTGTGATGAGATGGGATGAAGTGTGATGAGAATGTATAGGTGAAATGGTGACATCTTATGTACCTGAGTACTAGATACTTCCTTCGTATTCCAGACTACCTACATACCCATATCCATGGGATCAAGGTACATTAAGATTGAGATGAGATGATGATATGTAGTTCTAGGAGATTTGATGATGTAGGATAAGATGACATGTGATGGATGATGTGGTCATACCTTGAACAAGGATCCATTCCTAGACCTAGGTTAAGGAACAAGTTGACCCCATTCAGGTAGAGGTTTTTATTATGGAGATGATGGAAAAACTGACGATGGATGAACTGACTATGGACGAACTAGATGTACGACTTAAGAGATGGTGGATGTTGACTCGAGATGATGCTAAATGATAATTGACACTAATAATTTCCAAGCCATGATAAATGGGAAAGTGGAAAGGCAAAGTCAATGATGGATGGATGGAGATTTATTATGGATTGCTATGGATGAACTGGATGTACGACTTAAGAGATGGTGGATGCTGACTCTACGCATAGCGCTTGTTTGCTAGGTTTTCACTATGGTACTTATCCAAGGCGTCCGTTTGCCTGTTTTCACCGGAGGACGGATTATTTTTGGATTTTTCTATTTATTTATTTTTAATGTTTTTTATAGGTAAAATCAAGATTGAATAATAAGATCAAAACAATGAACAATAACAACTCAATCCTATAACCTTCAAAGAAATGATCTAGATAATTACCAAATAATCAATGAATAATAACGAAAACAATGAAAGCTTTCACCTAGATTGTATTGTTTCCTTGGTTCTTTGTGGATTGCTCAATTGATTTCGAAACCATGTTTGCAACAAGTAGATGTAGATAGTAATTGCGTGCTCAAAGATTCAATGTGTTCAACGATACATGTATGTTCAATGCGCTGTATGGATGCCTGAGAATAAATGATCAAAGAGGATTTTTATGAAGTGAAGGGGGTATATATAGGTTTTAGGAAAGATTGATCAACGGTGGAGATAAATCAAAGAAATCAATGATCAAGATGAGATAAATCAAAAGCTCATGATGAATGTGCACATGGCATGTGTCACTACAAAAATATATTTTTATTAAGTTAATTGCTTTATGAGATAAAGATAGGATTGATTCGGTAAGTTTAGATTGTTTTTTTCTAATTTATGAGTTGATGATAAAAATAATACTAATTAAACTAATGAACTTAACTTTAGATTTGCTTTTTGAAGTTCTAAAAATAAGACTGTGCACATAGAAGAAAATGATGTTTTTAGAAGATTTGAAGGATAATTGAGAATTAAATAAATAAATTTATTTAATTGATTGTGCATGATTGATGACAGGATAAGATATAATATAAAGAATAAATTAAACAAATAAATTCATTTAATTTATTTTGCATGATGGAGGAACATAAATAAAATATTTAATTTTATTTATTTTTAGAAGATAAAGTCAACTTAAATAAATTTGAATAATTTATTTAAATTTAGAGGAATAATTGATTAATTAAATAATTAAAATTATTTAATTTAGAAGAATTTAAAGAGGAAATTAATTAAATTAATTAAATAGATAGAATATTTAATTAACATTGGAATTAGGAGAATTAGAAGAAATAGATGAATTTGATAAAATTAATTAAATGAATAGAATTTATTCAATTAATATTGAATTTAGGGAGAATAGAGGAAATAGATGGATTTGATGAAATTAATTAAATAATTAGATTATTTAATTAACGTTAAATGCAAGTGATTTGGGAAGAATTAATGTATGCAAGTGATGCGATGCAAAGGGTCATTTTTAGGTGTACACATTTCACTCGAAAGCATAATTTCCGAAACATAAATAAATAAAATACAAAGCCTTCCCTAAGGCACACAATAATTACATATAAATGCTATTCCACAATTAAAACTATTAACTCAAATTAGATAATCCTTTTTCTCTTTTCTAACCATTTAAATATTTTTAAAACACATAAAACATGCTTTTTGAAATAAATTAAAATGTAATACGAAAAGCTAGAAGAAACACACATAAAGGACTCATTCACACTTTATGGATTTAATCACAACACAAGAGTCCAAAATCACAACGGATTCAAATAAGAGGCAAACTACATAAACCTTGGAAACATCCTTCAATTCACAACTGAATAGGAGGGGTTAAGTAGCCAACCTACGACAAGAAACACAGGGTCAACAACTCAACCATTGGGACTAGGTAAGGAGAGATGGCTAAGCATTCCATGTCAACTTCTCCACATCCCACTCATTAGTCAAGCACCTGTAAAAAAAATATCTTGCACACTCAAGACAAAGCATCAAATGTAACAATGAAGATCATAGCCAAAACATCATATAATGACCAATGAGGATGCATAATCTAGCAAGACACATATCCATCTTGCAATTACATCATATAATAATCAACTCAATATATTCTTTAATCTAACCATAAGAAATAATAGGACACGAAAAGAGTTGCACATGGGTGGGCACTACAATGGTGGTATACCAAGACGATCTTAATGCATACTCAAAGGATAGAAGAGACCATTAAAAACATTTGGAGTTGATCTTCTAAAGGTGTTTAGAGGATGAGATTTCCTTGAATCCTAAGAAATATTTATTTGGTGTGGAGGAAGGTATGCTTTTTCGGCACATAGTATCTAAAGAAGGGGTGAAGATTGATCCTAAAAGAGTGAAGGCCATTGATCTCATCCCTCAACCCAAGATAGTTAAAGGTGTGCAATCTTTCTTTAGATAGATTAACTTTGTTAGGAGGTTTATTTCTAACTTCGTGGATAAGACCAAGGCCATTTCAAAGATATTGAGGAAAGGGCAATCATTTTTTTGGAGCAAAAAAAGCAAATTCATTTTTGGAGATCAAAGAAGCTCTCAAATAGATGCTAGTTTTAGTAAGTCTAGATTTTTCAAAGCCTTTAAATCTTTTCTCCTTTGCATCTTTTTATACTACAACCATTATTGCTACAAAGAAATGTGAAAGGATATGAATTACCTATAGCATTCTTTAGCAAATCCTAGTAGAATACAAAATTGAAATATTCAATCATGGAAAAGCATGCTTATGCTCTTGTCAATGATGTTAAGAATTTTATATCCTATCTCATAGGGGCAAAAGTCACCGCATATGTACTGCATGCTTCTATAAAGTACATCTTCACTTAGCAAGAGGCCTCTAGTAAAAGATATAGGTGGATCAATAAGATTCAAGAATATGACATAGAGGTGCAAACTACAAAGATGGTCAGAGGCCAAGGATTGGCCACTCTCATGGCAGACGTAAACTTAGATGTGGAAAAAATCAATGGTGTAAGTTCTGATCTCTTACATGTTTCTTTTCCTTTGAAAGATGATCCATGGTATAAATATGTGACACACTATTTGAAAAACATTAATTTTCCCCCTAGACCAAATGAAAATTAGGAAAGGATCCTCAATTTGGCGTCCCAAATGTATGTGCTAGTACTGCAAGATGAATTGATGCGAGGGAAATCATAATAGACTGCTACTCAAGTGTCTAAATTAGGAGCAATTTTTAAGAGTGATGAATGAGTGTTGACATGTTGTCGTGAGGTCCTAACACTTTAGTTGAAAAATATCAGTTTATCGATTGGGGTAGTGTCCAAGGCTATATGCAATAGGGAGTATTGTTTGGATATCTCATCTAGAAACAATTTCCTGGTTTCTTTAAAAAGACTTAAACATCATATCAACCTAGAAAGCATTTGTATTCTATCCTAGAGAGCATTTGACCTCTATACTAGAAAGCATTTGAACTCTGTAATTGAAAGCATTTGAACTTTTTAATCTAAGAAAACTTTAAACTTTAAACTAGAAATTCATATGTGAAATCTTTACTATGATTTTGAACAGTGACTAATCCTATAATTGCACACACGTTCTAACTTTCAACTAACAGTAAACGACAATTTAAAACTAAAGCAGATGCTCCAGAAATATTCAAACAAATAGATCTCTAAGAATTAACATCCTAAACATCACACCCTACAGGTTCACAACATAAAATAACACTCTCTAAAATAGAACATCCATGGAAACAAAAATACTTATCTACTCTACAATCTCGCAAGTGGTCAATTCTTGGGAGAAATTTTTCTTTTCACTCAGATCACATTCAATCATTTTCATAGCAACATGGTAACTCTAGTCATATCTTCATAACTCAAAAGGAAATATCCAGAATAACACTGTTTGCATTCATGAAAATATTAGAAAACATAACTCTTTGATTATTTGCCAAAAAGATTGATATTCATCCATCACACGGTATGATATATATGTTGGAATTAGGCCAGACAACTGAGAGGGGGGGTGAATCAGTTGTCCCACAAAATTAATCTTTCCTTCCTTTTAATCTTCTTCCTCAACTTACAAACAAATTAATGATGTAAACATTAAAGCATGAAACAATAACTCATGAGTAGAAACACAATTAACACACTTGACTCCAAGATTTTAATGGGGAAAACCAGTTAAGGGAAAACCACGGTGGGGGTTAATCCACAAGATTTGTACCCTGTTAAAAGTACTTAGAAGAAAAGAGAAGGCACATGCCTTCAGGCTAACTACCCAAAGATCACTGCTCAAAAGAGGCTCACTGCCTACATAATTTATGTTTAACACAAAAATAATTAACTAATAAATAGCATCTTCTTCATGCTTGGTTTAGTTTCCTTGAATGCTCACAAAACTTCTGCTCTACCCCAAATACTTCTTTAACTCTTCATCCAAAATAGCTCTTGTTCTTCTGCTTCTCCTCTCCTCTTCTCTGCCTTTGATCATTTCTTTAAATTTTATTATTTTCGCACAAGGATGATTTTCCAGACCTCAACTACACACCTTTATATGCTTCATCAACCTTGGAATAAACATCAAGGTCGGCTTGACTTAACACGGATCACTATACTGTCAACCAAACATATCTGAGACTTGAATCTACCTCCAACAACAGGCCAAGGTCT
Organism: Cunninghamia lanceolata; assembly: GCA_027924645.1. Classification (NCBI taxonomy): domain Eukaryota; kingdom Viridiplantae; phylum Streptophyta; class Pinopsida; order Cupressales; family Cupressaceae; genus Cunninghamia; species Cunninghamia lanceolata. The sequence goes on from BSBN01000049.1 coordinate 18,468,046, forward strand.
AGAGAATTGCTTTTAGATCATCCATAACATGCTTGAATCATCTAGTTGGCCAAGACTAGGAAGAACAACAACACTAAGAGGGAAATCTTCAATAACGGGGTCAAACTTCAATGCAAACCTCCAACATAGTAGCCACATGATCCAGAGATCTCCATAAGCACATTGTATTCATCAAAAACATCTGCACTCCTCCAAATCATCAGAATCACTTGCATCTTCATCCGGAACCTCAAGAACACTGTCTTCCATGACTGTCACACTAGAAAAATTGCTTACAGACCTCCAAACCATGAACCACTTGAATGGATGATACACACTGACTACCCAAACATGCATCTAGATCCGTAGATCATCATTTTACATTTCTGGAACAATCTAGACCTCTTTCCTGTCACTATGTCTCTTCTAAACACTGCAAAAATTGATTCTACTCAGATGGCCATAGCTTCTTCAAATCTTAACTAGAGCTTCTTTAGACAATCCTCTACTCAGCCATATGGTCTGCATACATCGATCTTCATTAATTTTATCAATATCCTTAATATTCTAGTCTTCTAAACAGGCAACAAAATAGGATACAGTTGACATCAATGGCAACAAGGATATGTTGATATCAATGAAAACACTGATTAGGCACATATTTGCAACAATCTCCCCCTTTGTCATTGATGGAAACATATGATGTGAAAAATTGATTCAACCATCAAGACAAGAACTTCTCCCCCTTTCTCTTATCACTTCTGCAACTACTTTCTTCAGTGCTTCCCCTTTCATCAACAACTAGTTTTTCACATGATTTCTCTCCCCCTTTGACATCAATGGCAAAGGGCACATATTTGCAGTCTTTCTCCTTCTTTTTGTTTGAGACCAATCCCAAAAATTGCATGCAGACTACTCCCCCTGAGTAGTACCTTCTTAACATCATTCTAGATCACAAGATATGACTGTGAATTCCACCAGACTGATGCACTCTAGTGCATCTTAATTCTGATCAGGAGGGGTAATAACCCCTAGCTTTTCTCTGAGATACTCAAAAGTATCCTTGGGAAGAGGCTTAGTGAATATATCCACAATCTGATCCTTAGAAGACACAAACTCCAACTTGACTTCATTCTCATTTACCTTCTCTCTCAAGAAATGAAACTTGATGGATATGTGCTTTGTCTTTGAATGCAACACCAGATTCTTTGAGATGTTAATTGCACTTGGGTTATCACGTAAAATTGTAATAGGCTCTTCAAACACAATTCTGATATCCTTTAACATTTGCTTTGTTGATGTATAAAATTGTGCAGGTTCTAACACCAACATGGGAAGTTTCAAGAATGTGGAACTTGCTACTTGAAACAACCTCTAGATTTAAAAGAAGCTGGATCTTCTCTATTTTAAAATGGGTTTTGAGCAAAGGGTAAGAAACTAACAGGATTATAGATACAACTAAGAAAATCTAACTATGGCGATGCACCTGAGTAAAAGTATTCCTTTCAAATTAAGCACAGTGAAGCTATTCTCATGATTCAGTTACATTAAAGAGCAGATACTACATGATTAACATAAACAGATGAAATGAATATAATCAAAGGCTCACAATTAGACACTTTGCAATGACACAAATAATATCAACCAAGGCACAAAACTGAGTTCTTCTCATTAATCTTCCAGCAACATAAAAGGCACAGATACATGCACAGGTACATTAACCTTCTTATCAAGAATAACAAAATAAAGGGAAAATGATATCAACTAGTCACAACAAAAGTCTCCAACTTCTTTCTTAAATCTCTGACAGAAAAATATCTCTATCTGTATTCTCTATATGTCTAAAAAATTGTCCAGATCTATTACAAATATTATATATTTATAGCCTAAGATATGACTCTAGATTGTCTGCAACAATCAAATCCCAACGACCCAACGAAACTGAAGATAACTGGAAGTCTCTAGTGGTTACAATCCTTCAAAATCTGCAACAATCTTCCCTTTCCTGCGAGTTCATTGGCTGGGGCAAAATATATGTGGCACAACTCCTTCCATTAAGGGATAGACACATGGCGAGACCCGCATACTTGAAACTTGAAACATACTATGACAGATGGCAGCGTCCGCAGCAAAATGAGAAACTCCTTTGTCTCTCAGGAATGAATAGGAAAATGACACTTGTCGTGCTCCGCAGGCTTCAAAAACATCTACGTGTCTTTTTCTGCAAAGCCCTCAAAACTGTGTCTTTATGCTCGGGTAAACTCCATTGTTGACAACTGTCGCAACCCGCATCAATTTAGAAACAAACATATTAATAATGGGACCCATAGCCTCAGCGCTCACTAACCTTCAAAGGGAGAAAATTGGGATAGGTGGCATCTTCTACGTGCACAATAACTAACGCATGGCGGCACCCGCATTACTGCTTGAAACTTATAAAGCTTTTGAAACTCCTGCAGAAGCTGACACTTGGCGGGTTCCACATCACTTTAGAAACTTTAAGTTTCTCGCTGGAAAAGGGTCATAGACAAAACAACTTTACCTCTGCGTCCACCACGTGGCGTTCTCCACTGGCTTGAAACTTAACATCACTATGGCCCACTATCTTTCATTACCAGCGATAACATGATACGAAAAGAACACGCAGCATCCTTCGTAGCAAAGCAAAAAGACACACGGCAGCCTCCGCTAAACACATAGAAACTTTAGGGACTACCTCTGCATACTACACGTGGTAGCACCCACACAAAAGCTAAAACTTGAAACATTGAAACAATTTGCCACGTGGCGAGCTCTGCGCAAAAGTTAATATTTGAAACAAATACCGCGGCTTTAACTGTGGCTTGACACTTGGCAGCTTCCGCATCATTTCATGAAACATTACAGAAACAAAAGAGACCCGTGCCTTGCTACGAGTGAAACAAAATGTAGAGTTTTTGACACTCTATAGTTCTTGGCGACTAAGAGGACTTTCGAGCCTGCTCGGAAAGAACCCAAAACTGGCAAAAATATATGTAAAAAATACAACACAGAGTCATAAATTCTGCAATGTTGTCTGGTAAACAAACCATTCTGAATTGGAGAGTCCTTGTCTACTCTACAAATCTTGAAAGGCAAAATCAAGATTAATTATATCCTTATGGGAAAAAGTCTACAAAATTTGTACCACAACTTTTAACTGAAACTCCAGTTCAGCCATAGGTATCAACACAACCTCTACTTCCTTGACTGATGAGGAATCACTCAAACCCTAAAAAATTGTTTCATCATTTTGCCTGGTCAAGAGCAGGGCCTTGATATCATCAATCATCAACACTGTGTTATTATCTGGGAATGGTGAAGGAAGCCCCAGTTGCACCAAATCCTCTATATGTCTCTTCATGTCCTTCACTCCTTCTTTCACTGTATCCAGGAGTTCTTGACAATTTGTAGCTGCAGAGTTACAACTTAGAATTTCATTGACCTTCTTAGCAACAACCATTCTGTCATTAATACCTGCTGCTAAAAGAGTCTCATCTGTTGTGTCATATAATTTCTTCAATAAACATTAAGAGTCTGCAACTCTCAAAGAAATAGTAGACAAAGTGGCTTGCACCAAAGTTTCAACCTTCTCACATAGCTGCTGAGCATTTAACAAAAAATGTTAAAGATGGTTTTAGCTGGATAATCTCCTCAGAGATTCTCTTCCATAGTGAAACATAAAACTCTTTCACCAAATTCAAAACTCCAGCATTCTATGGCCTATTAGCTAACTCAATTGCCAACTGCTTTGTTCTTTGTTGCTCTGCCAGGAGTTGTGCTTGAATTGCACCATTAGCATTCTGCTCACTCAATAACTTTTGTTGAAATTGTGTGGCCTGCTACAACTTCTCTTGATATTTCTTTTCCAAAGTGGATTTCCCTTGTCTCAAAACAGTCACTGCAGCCTTTTCTTTTGCTAGCTCAGACTTAAGAGAAGCATTCTGAGCCTGTGTAGCCTAATGTATCTGACAAGAAACAGTATTTTGCAACTGTTTGTTCAGACTTTCAATCTCATTCTTCTTGGATTGAACTTCCCCAGCTAGGTTGCTACTATTCACCTTCTCCTTGGCTAAATCATTCTCTACTTTCTGCAACCTCTTGGACACTTTCAGATAGTCAGTTGCAACAGTAGTTGTAGTCTCATTTAGTAGCTCGACCCTATCTTGTGGCCTGAAAAGAGACATATCCATAGCTACAACATTCATTGAATAGTCTTGGGGCTACATCTGTTCATTAGGGTTCACCACAATCAGAGATAAATGTGTGACTGTCAGTTGTTGTTGAATGGGGTCAAAAAGTGACCTCATGTGTGGCATAGCAGGGCTCTTGTTTTCCTTCTTCCTCTTCTTGTCCATTCTAGCCTCTTTAGCCCTTTTTGCTGTGTTTTCTTGGGCTTGGAATGTAGGAGGTGAAGCAATGTATCCTCCAGCAAAGGGATAGCCTTGAGGTAGGCCATAGGGAATAGCCAATAATTGTTGGCTAGGAGAAACTTGAGGAGGGGTTCTTTTTGGCACAGATGGGGAAAATAATGGTAATGAAATGGCCTGTGTGAAAGGAAGCTAGGTGTGTGGAAACACTTCCTACACTAATCTATTGAGGAGAGGGCTATGCAAATTCAAATTTATCCTAACTATTACAGTAATGTTAAACCATTAACATGAGATATTGCAGCAAAACACAAGAGCCATAAAGAAGATAGAAGAAGAGAGACAAAGATTTACGGTGGGGAAAACCCTTATCGGGTGAAAAACCCCACACTCAGAAACCTGCACAATGTATTAACAAATCTGAAAGAATGTTTACAATACACTTGCAATGCAAGCTTCAATGGTCTTTGACACTCATGTCTGGAGTCAATCCGGTAGCATAATAGTACCTGTAAACCTGTGATACAAACTCCATCTCCAAGCACCTGTTTAAATAGAACATACAAGGCAATTTTGGACCTTTCTTGGAATGGGCGTCCAATATGGCATCTTGGACCAAAACCCATGCCTAGGGACACTTTGTCAACATTGTAGAATGTGTCTGACACTTGTCCACAACTCCCATCCCAAAGAGGTCACCTATTTCTAAAATGGGCTATGACAGATGCTCTTACGACACTTACGACCGTCATAGAATTTGTCATAGCGGTTACAACTTATAGCTGTAAGAGAATCTGTCACACACATGCTATAAATAGCATATTCTCTTACAACACATCATATTCCACCTTGGGGCGCCCAAATAAGCCTCATTCAAAGATGCTTCATGACACATGTCATTACCTGTCTTACAACCTTCTATTCTCGACTCTTACATGTCATAGATTTGTCATAGGAATCCGTCATAACCGTTTTGGTCAAACATTCCTTACACAACATAGATGATGCCAACACATGGCAGAATATTCTTACCACTAAGTGGGATGCCTATCTCCTCATATGAGAACAAAATAACAAGTTGTCATAATCCATGTAGGATTGACACATCACCGTGCCACATCCCACAATATGACAAAGTGGAATTTCTAATTATTTACAACATAGGCAATTGAATAATAAATACAAACATTACAAATGTAGAGAATTACCAAGGTTGAGACACCTTAATTCCCAACACTGTGAAGACATGGCCTGTGAACTAGCAATTGGGGCAAGGGTTGATGAAAGCACAACAAAAGTGACAGGGGGTATAAATGCTTGGCTAATTAGGATTGCCATTCCTAAAGTAGAAGAAAGAGATAGAGAAGAAAAGGGAGAAGAAACACTTACCTGAGTGACCGAAGAGGTGATCGACAGTTGTTGCTACTGTGGCTCAATTTCTTCCATTGACTCCTCTTGCAGGTGCAGTTTCCTGTGTTTCCTAGGTCTCTCTCCTGTTTCTTCCTCCGTTTCTTTCTCTTCCACAGTTACCACCACTGGTGGTTGCAAAGGAACAAATCTGAGACCTCCAGATGCTGAAGCTCCTTGAACCCCTATAGTTGGTGATGAGACCACACCTTTTTACTTTTCTAATGTGTTGAGGGATTGGGGCCATAAGGATGCAGGAGCAGCAGGCCTGTCCTATCTCTTGCATAGTGTGGGGTGACTCTGCTTCCTCCTCTGACTCCTCTTCCTTCCTCTAAATTTTACTAGTTTCTGGGCTAGAGACTGGGGAGGGATGCCACTCATCCCAAATTGATTCCGATTTCTCATCTGTGTCAATATTCCCAAAAGAATGTGTTAACTCTAAAATTTCTTGCCTATATTTCCAATAGGCTTCAATCTTTTCTGGTTTCCAATCTTGAGCCTTCAATGATTTCCCTAGACCAGCAGACATTTTAATCTTAGGGTCATAAACTTTTTCTTTAACATAAAAATTTTCCCATGGCTTAGGCCCTTCATAGGCCAAATCAAATAATTCAACATATATGTCTGGGTTGTCTTCTTTAGGATTCCTTCTATCTTCCCAGAATGGCTGACCCTCATGTACCATTTTAGCACAGAATTTGTTATTCCTAATCCAGGAGTCCAGAAAACTGTCTGGGTCATACTTCCATTTATCTTCAATGATGAAGAAACCAAGGGCAACTAGCTTTCTTAGCAAAATGTGCTCTGCATCTCTAACCTCATGTGCCATATTTTTCCTGACCCATAGGATATCATACATCTTCTTTTTCATTTTCTTGTGGCCAAACTCATTATCAACCATAGACACCTGTCGGGTCACTTCTAAGAATACGACCGTAGGGCTCAATATTTTAGGTAATAGCATGGGCTCTGATTATGGTATTCTGTGTGCCAAAGAAATAATCACAAGGAATTGGGCAATTGGTCATAAAACCCCTTATACTCTACATCAATCTATGTTCTATCAGCTCAGGGCTTAATTGGAAAAAGGCAGGGGCTACAAACAGTTCCGAAAACTCATATGGGTCGGAGGATTCAGATAATACATGCGTCCATGCAGACACAAGAATAGTTTTATTTTGACCAAAATCTGGTCATACATATTCAATTGCATATGTTGTGTGAAAAGATTATGGTTCGGATATAACATGAGGTGGGTTAGAAAAGCAAAATACCTGAAAACTCGCTTTGATTTGAAATTTATGAGCTGATCAACCGTGGCGTTGGCAATTTGCTCTAAGAAATCCAGCCTGTATTCTTGTGATTTGTCAATAGTTTTCAATCTGAAAATGATAGCTATTTTCCAATCATAGACCGTGTTATCTTCTCTCAACCCAAAAATAAAGGCTATCATTGACAGTGCCTCTTGAACATTTTGACTGAATTGTGCCCTCCCAGTGGGTAATGTGGGCATCTGGGTGTTATCATCTCCCAACTGCATCTCTGAATTAAGAAACTTGACTTTGTTAATTATATTAGCCCATGTATTTTGCATTTTAGCAACAGTTGGGAATGTGGCTGTTTTGTCATGCTGCAGGGCCAGCATATCGCTTATGGCCTTGGGCGTAATATGTACCACAAAAGGGCCCTGTTGTATGGTATTCGATGGTGCATGAAATAGCTCTGTGCATAATTCAATTAGCTCAGGACACAGATGAACATTAGGAACCAGGAACTGTGCCAATTGCGAGGTCCATATCCTCATACCAAAAGTCCCAGACTGTCCACTATTTTCTCAGAGAATACACCTCTGATGTACTCCCTCCCTGAGAGTCTGGATATTCTTTTGAAGGGGCGTGTCGAAGATTCCATCTGCATAATCCTTTACCTTTGCTGGGTCAACAAAATATCCAACCTCAGGGACCCTTGTTCTTGGGTAGGTTTTCTTTGGTTGCACGAGTACTGATGCATATGATTTGCTGTTTAACAACTTATCAATCGACTCATAAATTCCCAATCCCTCCTGTGGTAACTGTGTCTCAGACATAGCTATATCTGAGGGGAGAATGTGGTAAGCTTTGACACAGGAAAGAATGAAACTATGTAATAAGAGTGACACTTAGCTGAAAGGTGCTTGCTAGGGACAGAAATTAGAGGCAACAGTGATTCAAAGCAAAGAGATAGAAACAAATGAGAGCTACAGTTAGGATTTAATACTAATTCATTGGGGCTTATGGAGGTAATCAATGACACATCTTATCTTATTAATGGCATTAATGTCATGAAACAACTAGTGTATCTTTTTGAAATCCACATGGAACGGAGTGTCAGATATGTTACGGGAGTGGCTATCTTTTCTGAAAAGTGTGTACTTCTGAGGAATTTGGGGATTGCCAAACAACCTTAATAAATGCGAAATCAAAAGAGAAGGGGCTTTGCGCTGTAGACACATGTTCACCGAACACTTATTGAAAGGGGAAGCAGGAACATAAAGCGGGAAAATAGGAAAGCAAGAAAATGAAAGAAACTAACTAACTATGATACATAAGAGCCCCTGCTTAATTGAAATGTTTCAGATAGATCCCATTTACTGGGACTTTTTCAGGTTCTCCATCCATGGTCTCAAGGTCAAATGAATTATGTTGCTTACATGAACGAACCTTATAGGGACCCATCCATAAGGATTCAAATTTGCTATGTCGACCTGGCTTAGCCGCTCTTTCATCCCATTTCAAAACCAGAGCGCCAACCTCAAAAATGGGATTTGAAGTCTTCTTATCAAAACAATCCTTTACCATTTTTTGATGTTTCATCAGTGACTCATGTGCCTTTTCTCTTTTCTCTTGCACTTCCAATAGCTCAGCTAGTCTGACTTGCATGTGGCCATTTTCTTCAATCTCTATCTGTTTCAACAATTACAAAGCAGAGATCTCTAAGCTCAGTGGCATTACTGCTGATTTACCATAAACTAATTCATAGGGAGACATTTTAGTCACTTGTTTTGGTGTGATCCTGTTAGCCCATAGTGTTGTATTAAGTAGTTTATGCCACTCCCTGTGATAATTGGTCCCTATCCTTTTTATGAGTCTGATGAGGTTCTTATTAGTGGATTCTGCCAGGCCATTACCTTGAGGGTAATAGTTTGAAGAAGTCTTCAAATAAATCCCATTCCTTAATGCAAACTCTGATAACTTTGTTCCCAAAAATGATTTAGCATTATCTGATATAATGGTACGAGAAGGACCAAACCGAGCAATAATGCCTTCTAGAAAGTCTAATATTACCTTTTCTGTTGCTTCTTTGAGTGGTATTGCTTCACTCCATCTAGTAAAGTAATCTGTGGCTGTGAGGATCCATTTATGTCCCATACTTGACACTGGATTGATCATTCAAATAAAATCCAAGCCTCATTGAGCAAAGGGTTCATCCACAACTATGGGGCTTAGAGGCATTGCTGCATTTCTCCTTTTGCCTATATAAAACTGACAAGCCTGACATTCTTTGACCAACTGATAGTAATCTATAAACAGAGTGGGCTAGAAATATCCTACTTGAGTTACTTTGATTGCAGTGGTCCTTGCTAAAAAGTGTCCACCTGAGGCTCCATGGTGTAATTCATGTAGTATTCTCAGAGCTTCATCCTTTTCTATACATTTGAAAAGGATACCATCAACATTCCTCCTGAATAAAATATGATCAATTAGTACAAAATGGGCCCCTTGCTGCCTATAGTATCTTCTCTTATCATGGGAGAGCTCATTTGGGAAAATTCCATGCTTCATAAACTGTATTCTATTTGTGACCCAAGAATCTTGGTCAATCTCTTGGAGTTTTAACACATTTTCATTTTTTGTTTCTTCACTCATTATTTTCTCCATGTCTTAAGTCATTTATTGGCACAATCCCTTGCCTTTAACTAACTTGGTGGGTCTTACTTCTACATCATATTCCAATATCTTTGTTATCCAATTGGCTCTCTTCTCAGTAATCTCACCCTCCATAATATATTCCCTTACACTAGGGTGAGCAACCAATATTAGAATCTTGTTTCCGATCACCATATGTCTGAATTTTTTAAGGGCTTTTACCATGGCATATGCTTACTTCTCAACAAAATTATATCTAGCCTCATACTCCTTGAGAGTTCTGGAGAAAAAGGCTATTGGGTGTTCTCCTTCTTACTGATCATCTTTCTGAGTTAAAACAACAGCAACACTGAATTCTCCTACATACACATACATTATGAAAGATTTAGAAAAATATGGGTTTCTGAGTACTAGGGCTGACGAAATGGCTCTCTTGACTTCTTCAAAAGCCTATCTTCCTTCTGCAGTCCATTTGAAAACTAGATCCTTTTTAAGCAACAGTGTCATTGGTCTAATTAGGCCTGCAAAATCAGATATGAATCAGCTAACAAAGTTGATCTTCCCAAGAAAGGATTGAACTGCTTTCTTATTAACTGGTAGAGATAGGTTCATTATGGCTGTGACTCTTTTTGGATCAATAGAGACCCCTTCCTTTGACACTATATGCCCTATAAGTTTACCCTAAGGTACTACAAAGATACATTTCTTAGGGTTCAGAGATATTCCATATTCTTGACATTTCTTGAAAACAACCTCTAAATCATCTATAGCATTTTTAGAAAAAATAGTGAGGTCATCTAGATAGATCAGAATGATTTTATTTATAAGTTCTCCAAATGCTACATCCATTTCTTGTTGAAAAGTAGCTCCAGCATTTGAAAGGCTAAAGGGCATTTTATCATATGCAAATGTTCCCCACTTTGTAGTGAACGTAGTTTTATGTTGGTCTCACTATAACTTTGACTGACTTATTGTTGACTAATAGATCAGTTGCTGGATCAAACTGTGAGCCAATCTGTGCCATTCTATCTGCCTCAGAATTTTGGGCTTTGGGAACTACCTCAATATTGAAAGCCTTAAAACCATCTATCAGGTCTGTTGGGTGAATATTTTGTCTTCAACTAACTGAAGGCAAAATGGTTATATTGACCACAGTGTAATGAGATAAATCTCTCCTCTCAGCAAGGGGAGGTTCCCTATCAACTATCACAAACTTATTTAAACTAAATACTAATTTAGAGTGAGACCATATCATCTATTTCTCTTTTTTCAAAAATGATGTTTACAAAATGAAAAGCACTTTCTTGATACAAATTGAATAACCAAGAAACCCACGAGATCACAAAGTCTATCATTGCTTCTTTTACCGATTTATAACTTAGAACCAAGTAGAATAAGGTGCAGCCCAAAGTCTTCACCAAAAACTACGACAAAATATATGATCACAAAATATAATAGTAGTTTAAAGCCTTTCCAATATCTTTTACTTCAAAACATGAAATCACAAACTAAAGATAATTGTTGTAGCACAAAGTCTCCACAATCAACTTTAGAACATCTCCCAGATTATCCACAGTCACACTACAATTTGATCAAATAGATAATATAGTATTAGGAAAAGGACATAAGAACAATTTCCAATACACCACAAGTTATTCCAACACAAAGATTGAATAGTCACTTGCTTTCTTATTCACTTGATAAAATTTGATTTACAATTTGAACACAAAGTCTCAAAATGCTCTTCAATTTGGTAGAGTTTCACTTCAATAACTAAAAGATCCAATTTACAATAGGGGCCCTCTTTATTTATAGGGAGGAGTCTAGAGCAAAAATAGGAAATTTACAACTATTTTGATTATTCAACAAAGGAGTCCTTTTTGATTTGGGACTTCCTATGTTTTTACATGTAATTACATATGAGAAACGTACATGTAAATATGTCCAAAATTGTTGCAAAAGTACATCTGAAAAGTAGAAAATAAACTGAGGAAAAAACTGCTTCAACTTGTATTGCCATCTTTCTTCATATGCCCATCATACATGGTGAAGGCTGCTTGCATCCCAATACTGTTTGGACTAACTGTGTTCTTGAAAATCATCCTGGCTCTAACTATGGCATCTCTGACCGTGGTGACTGATTTTGCGTGACTAGTTAACTTGGTTTTTAGATTATCCAAAGTTAATTGATTGTCAAAAATATTGTCCACGGAGGCCATTGAAAATGTTTTGTCCTCGAACTCTTTCTAGAACATATTTTCAAATTCCTGAACCATCTCTTCTGTAGAGAGAAATTGGTTATCCTATGACACAAGCTTGCATGGTAGCTCCTCCAATTTATTCAAAAGACTAACATCACTCTGTTCACTTAGTTTCCTTGCAGCTTCTAGGTCATTGATCAAATCTTTCAGCACACGACTCTAATAGGTCAATGCCTCTTTGGTTTTAGTATAAGAATCTCTATTTGGGATGACACCAATTGATATCAGAGTGCTTGTTTTCAACTTTCTCATCTCCACCCACTTATCATGATTCTGTTGTAGGCGCTCGATATCTTGAGAAATAACATCAATCAGGTCATCAAGTTCTACCTTTATTTTCTCCATTTTGTTTGTCTTCTCAGATAGCTCTATAAGCAGAGATATTCCTTGTGTGCGCATCCTTTCCAAGTACTCTTCAAGTACTCTTCCCCTACGATGAGTCTTTTCTTCTTTCTGGATAATAGGGTCTTCTACATAAACGGCCTCAAGAGTTACTGATTCTGAATTCAAAGTGATTTTCCTCACCACTGTAGTCAACTGTTCAACCATTGCTTTGTAATGATCTTTCATTTCTTTCTCTTTGTCAAATTTCTAAATCAGAATATCCATGGCTGACTGCATATCAGTCTTTGCACTTTCATGAGTTATTTTGCCTAACTCAACTCTAGAGATAGAGTAATCATTCATACTAAAATTTTCCATGGTTGCATCCTGTGGAAGTCTTGCAATCTCCAGAAATTTGTGTCCCTTGTACCCGAGCATTCTTGAAAGAATCTTTGACTTCTTTGGGGTCTTGGATTTCGTAGGCACCAACTTATTAAAATCAAAGTCATCTGGAGAGATGGCTTGTTTCTTCTTTTTTGGTGTATAAGCTGACAACCATGGTGGAAGCACATAAGTACTCACATTAGGATCTGTTACCATTGTTGGTGTCACCGGAACTACACTTGCACTGGAAGTGGAAACAATAGGCAGATTATTAGTGAAAACTATATCTATTACATTTACATTAGAGACTTGCTCAGAATTCATTACAAAATGATCAAATATAGAATTATCCCCCATATCAAAAGATGAGGACAAACTAGGAATAGACTCTGAGGAACGAAGGACATCTTCAAAAGTATTTTGAGGATTATCAAAAAATGTTTTGGAAGGTGAGGGAGATTCAGAAGAGGGAATATCAATGGGGGAAATAGACAAAGGAACTGCAACAGGTGTGTTAGGCAAAGGAGAAGAGACTCTCATTTCTTGTTGTACATTCTCCTGTGGGGACAAAACTTCCTCTCCTTGTTGATTTGTAGGTCTTTCTTCAACCTCCATTTCCTCAGTGGTTGGTTCTTCAGCATTCGGTTTCTCAATTTCCATATCTTCTATCTCAGACTCTTTCTCCACAGCCTTTGACTTCTTCCTCACAAATTTGATCCTAGGCTTATGTGGTTTGGAAGAAGAGGGAACATCACTCTTGTTCTTCGTCTTGTTCTGCACCTTTTTACCTGTTTGTTCTTGGATCTCAGTCTCTGATCCTGTAAGGAATTCTTTCAAAGCAATTCCCTTATCTGCTAGCCAGTTATTGGTGTTTGCCAATATAGGCTCAAATCTTTTCCGCATAGAGGTCAATTCTTTTTGAGACCATTGGATAGGAGGGAGAGGAGAGCCTGCAACCTGTTCAGTGTTATATCTATCATTGACCAACTCTCCATCATCCACTAGGTCTTCAAGAATATCAGCAAGTCCCATATATTCAATCTGCTCCAAAGACAAACAGATATAATCCAACTTTGTGATACCTTCTTCTGTTCTCAAATCCACCCAGACATCCTTGACCATAGGTTCATGGAACTGGGTTTTTCTCTTGATCTTATCTTTCACACCTCTGTAATCAAACCTTGGTCTTCTTTTGAATTGTTTCATGGTTACAAGCTGCATTTCAGTTTCCATGGCTCTAGCCTTTGCAACAGTTAATACTGAAAACCTGCCAATTTCAACTAGAAACCTGAAACCGGGCTTCCTGAGCTCCATTTATTTATTATGTACGATAATCATTTGTCTACATAATTCCATTAAAACAAGTTTGTCTGAGGGAAACCTTGGCAACATATAAGGATGACCTTGGAAAAAACCAACCTTCAGATATGAGAAAGAAGGAAATTGTAAGAACATGCATCCAAAATCATTCACCACTGACCAAGCTTCATCTGAAACTCTTCTTTGTTCTAGATGAGGGTTAAAAAGACACAAGAACACTATGAAGAAAGCATCATTTACCCTCATGAAGTGGTGAATAAAACCCTTCAATGTCAATTGAGAATAGTACTGATACACAGGAATTACTCTCTTATCTCCTTCTAATGTTAGACCTGGAAAGATTCTCATGGATGCTGCTATATACACCAGATAAGAAGTCATGTAGAACTTGAAGGTAGTGGATACCTTTGTCAATTGCTAATGCAAAGCATTGCTGATTTGCTCACCCCAGAAGATGGCTTGTTTACCTTAGAGTATTACCTTGATGAAAGGGTACGTCCACTCATGATATAGTGAGGAAGAGGCCAATCCTCTTATTCTGCTAAGAAGAGTTATAAGATCACCAACTTATTCTATAAAGTCACTTCTAGGAAAACTCCGTGGCCACGTAGACAAATTTGACCTTGAAGTCTTGAGCCATTTAGTATTGATTACCTTCTTAGCCTTCTCAAGATTTTTGTCATACTCTTTTTGTGCTTCAGCAAAATCTAGCTTTATCACTTCTGTAGCAGGAGGGCACATGAAAACCTTATCAATGAATTCAAGATCTAATCTGATTATCACATTGCCATTTGCATCCATCACTGCCCTAGTATCTCTGTTGTAAAACTGAGCACATTGAAGAACAAACTCTATGTTATGGGCTGCCACCTGGAAAGATGACACCAAATGAATGTTATTGTCAATAATCTTCTTCGTTGCAAAACTGGGATTATTGGACTTGGTTCTTTCCACAAATTTAGCCATGTCCACATGGCCAATCTCTGTATCCCGAATCTCATCAACATTAGAAGTAATCGAGGTGATTGGAAAAACACCCTGATACTTATACTTCATCACTTTCAACTTCTTCAGAGACAACTCAATCATCTGAAAAAGCTATCACTAGAAGGATGTCGATGGAGAGAAAATCCGCAGAAGAAACCGCAACAAAAAGTCATGATCATGCAATTAGGGGAAATATTGGTAATCTAGGAAAATTGCATGTTGACGATCACGACTATGGAGATACGCTTAAAATGTTTAGAGTGTGAGCAGGTCAAAAAATAGAGGAAAGCGGGCTCGGAAAAGTAAAATTGAAAATATCCCAGGGTTAGAAAAATTTGAGACGGTGATGCACGGGTGGTAAAATTTGCCGCCCTTGCATGTATGGGATAATTTGCAAGTGTCAGGGCAACCATTTTTACCGACCCTGCAGGTAAACTGAAAGTACATGTGCATCAGCGGCAAAAATTACCGCTTTTGCATGATTGGGACAATTTGAATGTTCGAGCGGCAAATTATGTCGACATCACATGAGGTATACGAGAAAATTGCAAGTGTATCGGTGGTTAATTTTGCCGACATAGCATGTAGGTATTTCAAGGTTTTTCGTGTAAAGGCAGCAAATTTCGCCGCTCATACACTTGTAGATGTTTCAAATTTTTCTATGTAAGAGCGGTGATTATCGCCAACTCAGCACTTATATAGAAAATCGATGGGAGGAACTCGGGCAGTAAATCTCGCCGTCACCACACAAGACCAAACATAATGTAATGTTCGAGCGGCCATTATCGCCGTCACTACACCTAGCAATGATTATGTAAGTTCATGTTTCAAGCGGTAATTTTCACTAACTAAAACACGAAATGGTTAAATCTTTGTATATCGGCAAAATTCATCGATAAACGTAAACCATACAAGGATTAAATAAGACTAGGGTTTTAGTTATGACTCCAAAAGAAAGAAATAAAAGGCAAAAAATGAAGGACTATCTTCTTTTGAACAATACTCTAACAATAAAATTCAAAAAGACACACGATTTACGTCAACGAATAAGAAAAGGAAAAACCCTAGAAGGATAGGTTTAATGACTTACCTGTCAAAAGATTGAAACCCTAAGCATGACGGCGGTGACTCGAATCCATTTGAATCCAAGGTCACCATGATCGAGCGGTTTGAAGAGGGTTCAAGAATCGACTAGGAGGCTTGATGAAAAAGAAATGACGAAATAAAATGAGTTTACCAATTAAAAAGGTTAAGAAACAAGCTCTTAATGCTTAACACGAGTGGCCATTAATGCCACTGAAGTTCAAGATCTTGAAGATCCTACTCAGGCGGTGAAAATCGCTGACCCGACGTGTTAACCAAATGCAACGGTGGTAAAAATTGCTGACTTTTCATTTGCTTTTTAGCGAGGAACATGTAACGGCAGCAAAAAGTGCTGCTCGGGCATGTGTAAACAAAAAACTATGTAAAAGCGGCAAAAATTGCCGACACAACACAAGCAAACAAAAATATATGCAATAGCAGCGAATTTTGCCAACTTTGCACATACAGTTTCAAAATTTAACTAACACCCAAAAATGATCAAAATTGATATTTTGGTCAGTTTTCAAGCTAATTGATTTGCACAAACTTCGAGGAATCGATTTGAGGGAATGTTGTAAACTAGTTGAGGATATCATATGACTTCACACGAGGCCAAGAGAATCTCATCTTGATTTGTGAACTTAGAGTGTAGATCGCGAAACGTACAAGTTTTGTAGGGGTTGTCTACAAAAACGAGCATAGCTGATTTTGAGAACAACAAGGTCCCAAATTCTGTGGCTATAGGATCTCATTCTTACATTTTTGGCTATTGCCTTTTCTCTGATTTGTTTCACCACTAGTTCTGAATCTCCTCTTACTATCAAATTCTTTACTCCTTTTTTCTTTGCCAACATGAGTCCATGCACCAAAGATTCATACTCAGCATCATTATTAGTACAGGTAAACTGAAAGTGAATGGCTCTTAGAATTTTCTCACCATTAGGGGCAGCAAGGCAAATTCCTGCTCCAGCACCATTTTTACTCCTAGCCCCATCAAAATTGAGGGTCTAGATTTCTGAATTTCTTTCAGATTCCTGACTCTGTGATACTTCTTTCTTTAAAACATTAGGGATTTCTTGGTCATCTTCAAATATGACATAAGTGCCTAGACCTGTAGAGTCATAATTTCCATAGGGATCACTCTACATCATAATCAATAATTGATTATTCTCTTCTTCTTGTTGGTCATGTTCAGTCCAGTCATCCAACTCTTCAACAAAGATTCTCTCCTCCTTATTAAGCATAGCATGGGCTGCTTCTAATTTTGGGGTTGGTTCATTTGTGATATGGTCTTTGGATAATGGCTCAGACAATATTTTCATCTTTGTCCCATATTTGGTTCTCAGGATGAGGTGTGACCAATCTAGTGACATGTAACCTCCTATCTTGGCTGTGAAATCTCTGGATAAGCATAGACCAAATACAGGGGGGATATCTATGACTACCACATCCTGATTTACAATTATATTAGGGCAAGTATATAGTTGCAATGGAAGTTGTTTAATTTTCCCTATTGTTTGCACATATTTCCCATCTAACTGCATGGCCCCTCTTGTAAGTGGCTCATATTTTATATTTAAAGCATCTGCGATCTGCTTTGACATTACTGTAGTACTGGCCCCAGAGTCTATCATTGCATTATGCAACAGTTTCTTCCCAACTATTAGAGTCAAATAAAAGGGATCTGGTTTAGATTTACCTACCTCAAGTGCATTGTCCAACAGGGTTGTCATCTGCATAGGTACAATACCTTTAAGCTGAAGCTTCCTTATCAGTAGGTCCTCCTTTTGTACCAGTGTATTTAGGGACTTCTTAGCCTTGCAGAGCTTCTTGCAACAATGTCTTCTGCTTAGGAATACCTAACATATCCCAGATTGATACATGTGCTAGAGTTCTTTTTAGCTGATCCACCACATTCACAGGTCCTAATGCTTGGGTCTTTGAGTAATAAGGGCACCTTGTCTTTTCTGGAAACTGTCCTGAGGCTACTTGATTCTGCACAGGCTGAGGCATTTCTTGTCTAGAGACTGTGTTCTGATGATTTTGAAATGGAGGAGCTCCCAGGATCTCATTATTGGTGACTTCAGGCTACTCCATCATTCTCCTCTTTGATCTAGTATAGTAGTTTGATTATACGAATGGTTTCTTTGAAGTAGATGCTTCATTCAAGAACACTGAATCTTCCTCTTCAATCCATGAAAATAAAGCATGTTCAGGGGCTATTTCCTCTTCCTGTTGTATGGACATCCCTTGCATCTGGGCCATCATTACTACAATTTGAACACTAGGAGACTGATATGGTGGAGCGTTAGAAGTTGAAAATTGTCCTTCTAACCCTCTCTATTGTGCTATCTTTTGCTGCAAATTTCCTCTAGGACAATCTCTGGGCATATGAGCATTTTTGCAGTGAAAGCACCAAGCATTTGTGACATCTACTAAGTTATTTTTCCCTAGAACAATTTCCCTATTGGGATTAGGAGGAACAGTTTGTAGAGGTGTAGGCACTGAAACCAGATGGTTTGAAGGCTGAGGATTAGCTTGCCTTTGAGGACCTTGATATTGATTTGGCTGAAAGGGAGGTCTATTTCCTTGATAACCTTGATAAGGGGGCTTTGGATAGGGATTTTGTTGTCTCTTTAGATTAATTATCTCATTTGAGAAGGTTCTTAGGATGTTCTTGAAATCATCCATTTCAGATGGTTGAGCAGAGGTGGTTGCTTTAGCAGGTTGTTGAGGTGTTGGAAATGAATACATGGATACAAGTGGAGCTGTAGGATTAGGAAACTCTTGTGGTAAAGGTAGGGTAATTTCTAGAAACATAGGCATAGGAGGCCTTGGGGGCAATTTTCCAACATCTATTAAGTTATTCTTAGCCTTGACTACCAACTCATATGCTTCTCGTAGTGTCTGACCTCCAAGAGACTGAATCATTACTGATATATTAGAGTTTAAAGCTTTGAGGTAAAACACAATAGCCATACCTGATAATGGTCTTGCTATAGCAGGAATTCTATCCTAGGTCTTTTGAAAGCTTGAGTTGAAATCAGTCATGGCCTGCTATGGTGCTCTTTTGATAGTGATCAATTGTTGCAACAAGGAGGATTTATCACCTTTTCTTTAAATCTTGCAAAGAAAGTGTCCCCCAGCCGATCCCATGTAGATATTGTGTTTGGAGTGAGAGATCTATACCAGTCCAGAGCATTTCCTTTAAAAGAGGCTGCTAACAATCTTATGGCCACATTCTATTGAGTGATAACATGTACTGCACACACATCAGATACATCTTGTAGATGCTCTTCTGGTGTCCTGAAATATTCCCCACTGAACTTGGGTAGAGATTTCAGAGCATTGGCTGGAATGGGGTCCCAAGTTGCTGGTGGTACTGGGAGAATTAGAGGACTGCCAGTGTTCCAATTTGCATAGTTCCTTGGGACTACAGGTGCTCCCATATTTACTCTTTGTGTTGCTGCAAACTGATTCACCCTTCTCCTTGGAGTAGCTACTAATGGTGGAAAAAGAATACCTAGATTAGCATTAGACTGAGCTCTTGTTGTAGGTCCACAGCTCTGGCTCCTTATTGCTCTCTGGCTCATACAATCTTGACAGAAACTTCAAGAAAGAATCCCACCAGGCGTGCCAAAAATTGTTGATGTATAAAATTGCGCAGGTTCTAACACCAACATGGGAAGTTTCAAGAATGTGGAACTTGCTACTTGAAACAACCTCCAGATTTTAAAGAAGCTGGCTCTTCTCTATTTTAAAATGGGTTTTGAGCAAAGGGTAAGAAACTAACAAGATTACAGATACAATTAAGCAAATCTAACTATGGCGATGCACCTGAGTAAAAGTATTCCTTTCAAATTAAGCACAGTGAAGCTATTCTCAAGATTCAGTTATATTAAAGAGCAGATACTGCATGGTTAACATAAACAGATGAAATGAATATAATCAAAGGCTCACAATCAGACACTTTGCAATGACACAGATAATATTAACCAAGGCACAGAACTGAGTTCTTCTCATTAATCTTCCAGCAACATAAAAGGCACAGATACATGCATAGGTACATTAACCTTCTTATCAAGAATAAAAAAATAAAGGCAAAATGATATCAACTAGTCACAGCAAAAGTCTCCAACTTCTTTCTTAAATCTCTGACAGAAAAATATCTCTATCTGTATTCTCTATATGTCTAAAAAACTGTCCAGATCTATTACAAATATTACATTTTTAAAGCCTAAGATCTGACTCTAGATTGTCTGCAACAATCAAATCCCAACGACCCAACAGAACTGAAGATAATTGGAAGTCTTCGGCGGTTATGATCCTTCAAAATTTGCAACAGTCTTCCCTTTCTTGCGAGCTCATTGGCTGGGGAAAAATATATGTGGCACAACTCCTTCCATTAAGGGATAGACACATGGCGAGACCTGCGTACTTGAAACTTTAAACATACTGTGACAGATGGTAGTGTTTGCAGCAAAATGAGAAACTCCTTTGTCTCTCAGGAATGAACAAGAAAATGACACTTGTCGTGCTTCACAGCCTTCAAAAACATCTACGTGTCTTCTTCTACAAAGCCCTCAAAACTGTCTTTATGCTCGGGTGAAATCCACTGTTGACAACTGTCACAACTTGCATCAGTTTAGAAACAAACATATTAATAATGGGGCCCATAGCCTCAGCGCTCACTAGCCTTTAAAGGGAGAAAACTAGGACAAGTGGCATCTTCTGCATGCACAATAACTAACACATGGCGGCACCCACATTACTGCTTGAAACTTATAAAGCTTTTGAAACTCCCGCGGAAGCTGACACTTGGCAGGTTCTACATCACTTTAGAAACTTTAAGTTTCTCGCCGGAAAAGGGTCATAAACAAAACAACTTTACCTTTGCGTCCACCACGTGGCAATCTCTGCTGGCTTGAAACTTAACATCACTGTGGCCCACTATTTTTCATTACTAGCGATAACATGATACAGAAAGAACATGCGGCATCCTTTGTAGCAAAGGAAAAAGACACATAACAGCCTTTGCTAAACACATAGAAACTTTAGGGACTGCCTCTGCATACTACACGTGGTAGCACCCGCACAAAAGCTGAAACTTGAAACATTGAAACAATTTGCCACGTGGTGAGCTCCACGTAAAAGTTAATATTTGAAACCAATACTGCGGCTTTAACTGTGGCTTGACACTTGGCGGCTTCTACATCATTTTATGAAACATTACAGAAACAAAAGAGACCCGCGCCTTGCTGCGACTGAAACAAAATGTAGAGTTTTTGACACTCTACATGCTTCATCCACAAGACTTGAGTGCAATTTCCTGCTGCTACTATATACTCTACCTCCATAGTAGACAGATATTACCTCTTGCTTTTTGCTCATCCAAGAAACCAATCTCCTTCCCAATAAAAATGCACCACCACTACTACTTTTCCTATCATCCACATCCCCTGCCCAATCAACATCTGTATATGCATGAAGAGTGAAGTCATTATCTTTAGGATACCACAAGCCATAACCAAGTGTTCCTTTGATATATCTGAAGATTCTTTTGACTGCTACAACATGGGATTCTTTAGGATCGACTTGAAATCTAGCAACAAGTCCAATTGCATTCATGATATTAGGTCTGTTCTGAGTCAGATAGAGCAGTCCTCCAATCATTGATCTATACCTTTTCTAATTTTCCTTAGGGGGGTCATCATCTTTACTCAACTTACATCTGGTTACCATAGGTGTACCTACTGGCTTTGAATCTTCCATTCCAAACTTCTTCAACAATTCTCTCACATACTTAGACTGAGATATGAAGATACCTTTATCTGACCGAGTGATTTGCAGACCTAAGAAGAAATTCATCTCACCAAACATGGACATCTCAAATTCACTTTGCATCTGATCAGCAAATGTTTTGCACATGCTCTCATTTCCACCAAAAATGATATCATCAACAAATACCTCAACAATTAGAATATTCTCATGATCAATCTTGAAGTAAAGATTACTGTCAGTAGTGCCTTTGTTATAACCTAGCTTTAGGATATACTTATCTAATCTTGCATACCAGGCTCTTGGGGCTTGTTTGAGTCCATATAATGCTTTTCTCAACCTGTAGACCATATCTCTTTGATCAGACAATTGAAATCCTTCCTGTTGCTCAATGTAGACTTCTTCTAATTCTCCGTTTAGGAATGCTAATTTGACATCCATCTGATAGACCTTGAAATCTTTATAAGTAGCAAATGCAAGAAATAATTTGACTGCCTTTATTCTCGCCACCAGAGCAAAAGTTTCTTCAAAATCAATTCCTTCCACTTGAGAATATCCTTTGCATACCAACCTTGCTTTGTTTCTTACAACTTCACCATCTTCATTTAGTTTGTTCCGGAAGACCCATTTAGTTCCAATCACATTTTTGTCCTTAGGTCTAGAAACAAGATCCTAAGTGTGATTCTTTTCAATTTGCATTAATTCTTCTTCCATTGCTTTTACCCATTTTTCATCATTGCAGGCTTCACTTACTAATTTTGGTTTAATCTTTAAAATCAAACAAATCTCTTCTTGATCTTCAACAATTCTTCTCCTAGTTCAAGCACCTTTATTTCTATCTCCTATAATCTAATTTTTAGGATGATTCATCCTTACATACTTGGGAGTTTTGGGATTTGCTTGAACTTCTATTTCTTGAACTTGTTCCTCAACTTCTGAATTATCCTCTTGAGTCACTGGATTTTCTAGATCAATCTAGATCTGAATGTGAGTTTGCACTTGCCTTTCTTGATTTGGATTTTTATCTTGATCATCTAAATCATATTTGCAAGACCTGGAATGTCCTTCTTTGCTTTCATCATCTCTGACATTAGTACTTTCAACAATCTTTTTCAACCTCTTGTTAAAGTACCAGTATGCTTTGCTTTGAGTAGAGTAAACCCAGAAATATTCCTTCATCACTTCTTGCTTCAAACTTGCCTAGATCTGCATCTCTTTTGAGATAGCATTTACTACCAAAAACTCTAAAATATCTCACAATAGGAGGATGACCAAACCAGAGTTCATAAGGGGTCTTACTAGAATTACCTTTGATCTGCACCCGGTTAAGAGTGTAGATAACAGTACTCACAACTTTTCTCCAATAGATTTAAGGAACACTTGCTTCCAACATCATGGTCCTGGCAGCTTCTTGAATGGTCTGGTTCTTTCTTTCCACAACTCCATTTTGCTGAGGAGTCCTAGGAGCAGATAATTGTCATTTTATTCCATGCTTTTCACAGAATGTATCAAACTCATCAGAGGTAAATTCTCCACCTCTGTCAGATCTTAGATAGTTTATCTTCACACCAATCTCATTTTCCACCACAACTTTGAACACTTTGAATTTGTCAAGAGCTTCTAATTTTTCTTTTAAGAAGGTTACCCACATCATCCAGGAGTAATCATCAATCAACAACATAAAATATCTATCTCCTTGCATGCTTCTAATTCTTGTAGGACCACATAGATCAGTATGCACAAGTTCCAATCGTCCACTTGAAAATTATTCTTTACTTTTGAATGAAGTTTTGTTCTATTTATCCAATTGACATTCTCTACACATGCTATTAGGTTTCACAAGTTTTGGAAGATCTCTCACAGCCTAAGTAGGACTTATCTTGACAATGTTATCAAAATTCACATGACACATTCTCTTATGCCACAACCAACTTTGATCTGTCTGAGCATTCAAACAACTTTTGCCAGAACTACTTAAATGAAAGATGTTACCTCTAGTTTGAGTGCCAAAAGCAATTTTAGTTTCGAAGCTTTCTAAGATTCTACATTTTTGATCCTTGAATCATAAATCATAACCCTTGTCAACCAACTGTCCAACACTGAGAAGATTATGCTTCAGTCCTTCCACATACAAAACATCATTGGTGTTATTCTTACCATCAAAAGAGATGGATTCTCTACCACGGATTCTACCAGCTAAGTTGTCTCCAAATTTTACAATTCCACCTTCATGCTTTTCAAAGCTTATAAACTTACTTTTATCACCAGTCATATGATGAGAACATCCACTATCAATCACCAGTTCATCCTTTTCAATAACCTGAGCAGCCAAGGCACTTTCCACATTTGCATAGCTAGCAAATTTAGTAGACACCAGATCTTCTTCTTTGATAGCAATGAACACCTAATCATCTTTAGTGGAACCTCCATGATCAGATTCATCATTTGACTCCTTCTTCTCTAGTTTCTTGGACATAGTAACATTTCTTCTAAACTTTATATCTGTTAGGGTTTGGCTTTGAAAATTTCTCCAGACATCTTGAGGCAAAATGGCCAATCTTATTACAAGCAAAACATTTGAATGGCAACTTTCTTTCATACTTATCGGATCCTCTTGGCATTCTTTTGGCAATAAGAGCTTCAAGTTCTGTAGACTCAGTTTCATCATCTTCAAGATCCTTCCTTGTCTTAGCAAATCTGTTTGATCTTGCTGAAGAGCTTTCACCCAGATCATATATTTGTTTTCCATATACACTAGCCTTAAATGCAGATTCATACTTAGGAAGAGAATCACCAAACTCACTCATTTCAAATGCTGAGAGCTTATGAACTAACTGATCACTTGTAACAGTGGTCACTATCCTGATATCTTCAATGGCAGTAACTTTATGCTTGTATGCTGCAGGTAAGGATCTGAGTACTTTGGCAACAATCTCTGCTTCTTCCAATACTCCACCAACATTTCTGACACCGGTCACTAGTTCATTCACTTTCTGCATGTAGGAAGTAATGTTTTCATCTTCACTCATTACCAATCTTTCACATTTACTCTTTAGGCTCTGTAGCTTGGCACATTTGACATATTTGTCACCTTCATATAGATTTTCCCACTTTTTCCAGATTTCATGGGTAGTTTTCAAATCCAAGACATTTGCCAATTCTGTATCAGCCAGGGCACTCAATAATGCTTCTTTAGCTCAAATATTTCTTTCAACTTCCCTGAGTTCATCTAGAGTAGTAGGGCCATTCTTCATTGTTTGTTATCGACCAAAAGGCATCACCGATACATTCCAAATGACACTACATGTGTACCTTCCAAAGGGAGTAATTAGTTCCATCAAACCTCAAACTTTCCTTCTTATAAGATGACATCTTGGATCTCCTCAAGCGGTCAAGATTCTTTTAGAGGATTTGGCTCTGATACCAATTGTTAGAATTAGGCTAGACAACTGAGAGGGGGGTGAATCAGTTGTCCCACAAAATTAATCTTTCCTTCCTTTTAATCTTCTTTCTCAACTTACAAATAGATTAATGATGTAAACATTAAAGCATGAAACAATAACTGATGAGCAGAAACACAATTAACACACTTGACACCAAGATTTTAACGTGGAAACATGATTAAGGGAAAAACCATGGTGGGGGTTAACCCATAAGATTTGTACCCTATTAAAAGTACTTAGAAGAAAAGAGAAGGCACATGCCTTCGAGCTCACTGCTCAAAAGAGGTTCACTGCCTACAGAATTTATGTTTAACATAGAAAGAATTAACTGATAAATAACATCTTCTTCATGCCTGGTTCAGTTTCATTAAATGCTCACAAAACTTCTCCTCTACCCCAAATACTTCTTCTCTAACTCTTCATCCAAAACAACTCTTGTTCTTCTGCTTCTCCTCTGCTTTGCTCTGCCTTTAATCCTTTCTTCAAATTTTATTAGTTTCGCACAAGGATGATTTTGCACACCTCAACTACACACATTTATATGCTTCATCAACCTTGGAATAAACATCAAGGTTAACTTAACTTAACGCGGATCACTATACTGTCAGCCAAACATATCTACGACTTGAATCTACCTCCAACAACACGCCACACTCCAAAGAATTGCTTTTAGATCATCCACAACATGCTTGAATCATCTAATCGGCCAAGACTGGGAAGAACAACACCAAGAGGGAAATCTTCAGTAACAGAGTCAAACTTCAATGCAGACCTCCAACACAATAGCCACACTATCTAGAGATCTCCATAAGCACATTGAATTCATCAAAAACATTTGCACTCCTCCAAATCATCAGAATCACTTACATCTTCATCCGGAACCTCAAGAACACTATCTGCCATGATTGTCACACCAGAAAAATTGCTTACAAACTTCCAAACCACAAACCACTTGAATGGATGATACACACTGACTTCCCAAACATGTCTCTAGATCCATAGATCATCATTTTACATTTCAGGAACAATCTGGACCTCTTTCCTATCACTCTATCTCTTCTGAACACTACAAAAACCAGTTCTACTTAGATGGCCATAGCTTCTTCAAATCTTCATGCAAACCCTTCAAATCTTAACTAGAGATTCTTCAGACAATCCTCTACTCAGCCATATGGTCCACATACATTAATCTTCATTAATTTTCTCAATATCCTCAATATTCCAGTCTTCTAAATAGGCAACAAAATAGGATACAGTTGACACCAATGGCAACAAGGATATGTTGACATCAATGACAACACCGATTAGGCACATATTTGCAACAATACATCCATGTTTTGAGCAACTAACTAAACTGAACTATTATGAACTCCTATATTCCAGATAGCAGTAAAATGCCATTTGAAAAATTCTTATAACAGAAAAATAAAATTTCAACTACTGATGTCTTTAAAACTTATAAAAGGCTCTGAGTGGAGCCATAATGTCTAAGATAACCAACATAAATAAACATAATTAAAAGAGTCTTCAATCAATGCACACCTAAAATTTCTGGCACCCTCAAGTTCCGGCACACTTGACCTCAGCTACTTGAAGTCCACTCCTCTTGTAGGAAATGCATTCATCTTGCACAATTACTCAACTCTACATACCATTATATCAACATTTAATAGCTAATTCCAATCAATTTAGGAAATAAAGATTTGTACAACATTTTATTAAAAATAGATAAATATTGCTTATAAAACAAACAAATTGGCAAGATTAGGGTGATTGGGCAATGCAAAAAGGGTTATTTGTTTTATCAAAGGAATGAGGTTGTTTATACCTTATCAAGTGTCACCGAGGAGTTTGCGGTGGACACTCCATGGCAAGGATCACTACATGTAAAATTTTAAGGACATGATATAGGTGGTTGATATTATTTAGGGATGTGGACAAAGTAGTAAAGAAATGTGATGCTTGTCAAAGGTTCTTAGGTAAGGTGAAATTCATAGGTGCCCTTTCCCTCACATCTATTTTAGTTAAGGCTCCCTTTTAGCAATGGGGCATTCAATTCATAGGTGAAATCATAGAGAAGTCAAGTTATGGGTACAGGTGGATACCTGTGGTCACTGCTTACTTCACTAAGTGGGTAGAGGCAATCCCTACTAGAAATGTAACATCCAAAGTAGTGATTGACTTCTTGTTGAATAATGTGATTATAAGATTTGGTGTTCCTATAAGGATAGTCATTGATAATGTGGTGTGTTTTACATCCCATAAGGTTTCAAATTTGTGTGCCAAGTATGGGATCAATTTGGCCTTCTCATCCCTTTATCATCCCCAAGGTAATGGTCAAGTAGAGTTAGCAACAAAATCCCTATGATGATCATCAAGAGAATACTATATGTGAACAATAAAACATGGAATGGAAGTTTAGGTAGATAGAATAGCATACAAGAAGACTATTAATAGAAGTCCTTATAAGCTAGTATATGAGTAGAATCCAAGATATTTATCGGTCTTGAGTTGTCAGTATATAAATTACTACATGGGATTATAGGATAAGAGAATGATGTAATTTCCCGAAGAATTGCATGAACTTAGCGAGCTAGATGAAAATATAAGAGTTGCACATGACAAAATTTTATTGCTGTAGCAAAAAGTAAAGCACTTGCTTGACAAGAAGGAAACTCAAATATTTTTCAAAATAGGTGGCTTAGTCCTCATGTGGAATGCTAGATCAGAAGATAAAGGAAAACATGGTGAGTTTGAATCCATGTGGGTTGGACCATATGAAGTTGCTAAAAAAGTGCGGCCAAGACACATTTTAAATCAAGAGTTTGGATGGAGATCTCATGAAGCTGTTGGTTCATGGCCAACACCTCAAGCACTATTTCTCCTGATTGGTGAGGTATTTTGGTGTTTGTACATATTTTTATCTTGTCTTGTTGTGTTGTCTATGTGCAACCATGTTTCTTGTTGATCATGGTGAAGTGTGTCCAACTCCTATGGTAAATGCTTTGATATGGACTATAAGGAAGTTAATGTAATCGGAATTATTAATAATACAAAGGTCCATTTTGCCACATGTATCTTGCTAAGTCATTCATCACAGAAGTAATCATTGTTGATTGTCTTGCAATGGGGTATGTTGTTAAGAAAGTGGGTGGCATCTATTAACAGTACCATTAAGATGGACCTATCTTATGCTACCATCCCTTTGTATGGAGAAGAAATAAAGATGTGTAGAGAAAAGAAGATGATCCATGCAATTGAGGATCTTGATAAGGCCACAAATGACATGTTTTACTAGGATGCTAGTCTCGAGCATTTTATCCTTTATTGTGATGAAAGAAATTACTACTTAGTTGATCATGCCCCCTACCCTTCTCCTATTTATGGTGAAAATGGTTTATAAACCATGTTCTCTAATGTTGTGTGCTCCAAAGATGGATTAGGTGTAGGTGTTTTTCTTATTTCTCCCAGTGGTGAACATTTCAAGTTTTCTTTCAATTTATCTTTTCAATGCACTAACAACATTATGAAGTATGAGGCTCTGATGCTATGATTGGATATTTCTCTTAAACATTGTGTCAAGTGCTTGAAGATTTGTGGAGACTCATAATTGGTTGTCTCACAAGTGAGGGGTGCCTATGTGGCAAAAAATAAGAGGCTAAAATATTACTGTAATGTTTTTGGTGTTGTAAGTATGGGCCTAACCGGTGTTTTCATTGATGTCAACATACTCCTGTTGCATTGATGATAAGGATTGGATGAGCTGTATGCTGAGGATATTGAGAAAATTAGTCCTATCAGGAACAGAGAAGAACAACGAAGACAGTGAGGTAAAGATCTTAGATAAGATGAAGATCAGAGGATGTGCATCAAAGGGTTTGTAGATATGTATCTTAAGATGATCGGGTAAACATTTTAGAGGTCCGCATGAAGATCTGAAGAAGTTATGGCCACTTAAGTAAAATTGGTTCTGGCAGATGTTAAGAGGTGATAGAGTGACACAGATAGGTCTGGTGAGATCTGGAAATGCAATATCTTGTCCTGCAGATTTGGTGGAGTGTTTAGGAAGTCAATGTGAATTGACAACTCAATTGGTTCGTGGTCTGGAGGTCTGTAAGCATCTATTCCAATATGACAGTGATGATAGACTGTGTTCTTGAGGTTCCAGATGAAGGAGAGAATGATTTTAGTAAGCAGAAGTAGTATGGATGTTCTTGGTGATTCAGGAAGGCTTGTGGAGGTCTTTGGATTATGTCTAGTTTGTGTTGTGGTTTGCATTGAAGATTGAGCTCGTAATTGAAGAATTACTTCTGGATGATGCTGTTCTTCCTAAGTCTAGCTGACCGGATGAGTTACACCTCCTGCGGATGATCTTGAAGATGTTCTGTGAAGAATGACATGTTCCTAAAGGAAGATTGAAGTCTCAGATCTGTGTGGCCGATAGTGTGTTGATCTGCATGAAGTCTTTTTATAGTTAGTCATGTTGTATTTATATATTTTCTCTGTAATGTATGTTGACTTGAATGATTATCCCTAAGTCGATGTCTTGTATAAATAAGGAGTTGTAAAGTCATTTCAAAGGCAACTTGAGGAGATGAGAGTGTGGTAGTAAGGAGCAGAGCGAAAGCCAGAGCAAAAGTATTGGGCTTAAATGGAACTGACTCAAGCATGGTGAAGATGATATTCTTCAGTTCAAGTATGTAATACTTATTATTCTGTAGACAATGTGTCTCCTATAGGCAGTGGGCCTCTTGTGAGTAGTGTGCTCAGGCAGTGAGCCCTAATTGGCATGTGCCATTTTGTTCTTTCTATTCTTTTAATAGAGAATACAATCTTGGGTTAGTCATCTCATGGTTTTTCCCTTAACCAGGTTTTTCACATTAAAAATCGTGGTGTCATATGTGTTAATGTGTTTCTGCTCTTGAATTGTTGCATTATGTTTCCATGATTGATTTATTATTATGCTGCTAAATTAAGAAAAGGATTTAAGTGGTTAATTGCAAGAAAGTTTTGGACAACTGATTCACCGCCCTCTCAGTTGTCTATCCTAAATCTAACAATTGGTATCAGAGATAAGTTCATCTAAAAAGAGCTTAACCGCTTGAGGAGATCTAGGATGTCGTCCTACAAGAAGGATAGTCTGAGGTTTGATGGAACCAATTTCACTCTTTGGAAAAGTCGCATGTAATGCCACTTGCAATGTATGGGAATGCAGTATTGGATCATGGCTTCAAAGAAGTATACTCCTCCATAGAATGGTCCGTGTACCGTAGATGAAACCAGAGATGCTTAAAACAATCTACGGACTAAAGAAGCTCTTCTAAGTACCTTATCTGATTCAGAGCTGACAAATGTTATTGATCTAAAAAATGCATATGAGATTTGGCAAAAACTAGAACTTTTGCATGAAGGAGACAAGTATGTTAAATGTGCCAAGCTACAGAGTCTAAAAGGAAAATTCAAAAACCTGAAGATGAAAATATCACTATATTTATGCCAAGAGTAAATGAAGTTATTTGTGGCATTAGATGTGTTGGTGGAATCTTGGATGAAGACGAGATTGTTGGCAAAGTTTTTAGATCCCTTCCTGATTCTTACAAATACAAGGTTGCTTCTATTGAAAAATTTAGATCCTATTCAGGTATCACAAGAGATCAATTAGTTGGTAAGTTAGTTGCATTTGAATTGACCGAGTTTGGAGATGCCCCCCAAGACTGAATCTGCATTCAAAGCTAGTGCCTTTGTAAAAGGTAAACAAAAGTTTGATCCAGGAGAGAACTCTTCAAAGAAACTATCATGGTATGAAAAAGCAAGAAAAGACCTAGAAGAAGATGAAGCAGAAGATTCTCAACTTGAAGCCCTTATTGCAAAAAGACTGCCAAGAGGATCCGGTAAGTATGAGGGGAAATTACCTTTTAAATGTTTTAACTGCAATAAGATTGGTCATTTTGCCTCAAGGTGTTCGGAAAGATTTTCAAGGCCAAATCCTAACAGATCAAGGTTCCAAAAGAAATGTTACTATGTTCATGAAGATGATGATGATGAAGGAGTAACAGATGATGAATCAGAGATAGAAAACAAATCTAGAAGTGACTGGGTGTTTATTGCCATCAAGGAAAAAGATCCATTACCCTCTGAATCTGTCAATCATAAAACTGTAGAAAAAGCTCTAGCTGCCCAAGTTGAAGAAAAGGATGATTGGGTCATTGATAGTGGATGCTCCCCCATATGACAGGTGACAAAAATAAGTTCATAGACTTGGAAAGGTATGAAGGAGGAGTGGTAAAATTTGGTGATAATTCTATTGGCAGAGGTAGAGGAACTATTTCTTTTGATGGAAAGAACAAAACCAATAATGTAATGTATGTTGAAGGCCTGAAGCACAATCTTCTCAGTGTTGGATAGTTGGTAGACAAAGGTTATGATCTCTGATTCAAAAATGGAAAATGTAAGATCTTTAAAAGTTCTAGAACAGAGATTGCATCCGGTACTAAAACTAAAGGTAATATCTTCCACTTGGTTGGTACTGGTAAAAGTTGCTTATTTGTCTAAATTGATCAGAGTTGGTTATGGCATAGGAGAATGTGTCATGTGAATTTTGATAATATCATCAAGATAAGCAACACTTAGGCTGTAAGAGATCTTCCAAGACTAGTGAAACCTACTAATAATTTGTGCAAAGAATGTCAGTTGGGTAAGCAGAGCAGAGTCACATTCAGAAGTAAGGAATGATCTTCTACCGGATTATTGGACTTAGTTCATACTGATCTATGTGGTCCGGCAAGAATCAAAAGTGTGCAAGGTGATATATACTTCATGCTATTAATTGATGACTACTCTCGGATGATGTGGGTGACTTTTCTGAAAGAGAAATCAGAGGCTCTTGAGAAATTTAAAATATTCAAGGTTATGGTAGAGAATGAAACCAGATTGAACATAAAATGTCTGAGGTCTGATAGAGGTGGAGAATTTGCATCCGGTGAGTTCATAAAATCCTGTGAGAAACTTGGAATAAAAAGATAGTTGTTTGCTCCAAGGACTCCACAGTAGAATGGAGTAGTGGAGAGAAAGAACTAGACCATCCAAGAAGCATCTAGAACCATGATGATGGAAGCAAATGTTCCTCAGATCTACTGGAGATGTTGATAACTGAGAGGGGGGGTGAATCAGTTATCCTAATTATTTCTGTTTTTGAACTTTATTGTTAATTAATGCAGCATTGAATCAAACACAAAAACATTGCCATGAAATAAGAAACACATGACACAGTATTTTTGACGTGGAAACCCTGTTAAGGGAGAAAACCACGGGGTGATTAACCCAAAAATTATTCTCTGTTAGAAGAATAGGAAATTACAAAAATGGCACTTGCCAATTAGGGCTCACTGCCCGAGCACACTGCTCACAAAGAGGCCCACTGCCTACAAGGAGACACACTGTCTACAAGGTGATAAGAATCACAGTCTTGAACTGATTGGAAGCATCTGCATATGCTGGAGTTCAGTTCCGGTTAGGCTCAGTACACTGATCTGCTGCACTTCATCTCTCCTCTGTTCTTTATTCTGCTATCCTTTCACATACCGGATCTTTCTTGCTACTTCTGCTCTGTTCTGCACTTATTCGCATATACCTTCACACAATCACACTCTACACAACTAAATCCATCCTCTATATATATTCGCATAAGTAATTTCATCACCTTTCTAGTCGGCATCCGGAACAGTCTAGTTTCTTACAAACTCTGTTCTGTCGGCTGAATCCTTGCTCACCAAGCAATGCGGATCAAGCATATACTTGTAGATATCATTAATCATGTCGGCCAAACATGATTCATGCCTTCACAACCTTTATCATCAACAGTAACACATCCGAAAAGTAGTCTGATACTCTGTCAGTCAGTTCTTCCTCTGTTTTCACTGTCTCTCAGGAATCCGGTACTCAACTATTCATATCTTTTTCCTTGTCCATCATCGGAGGCTAAATCCTTGGAATATACCACTCAAGGTAGTCCTCTTGACTTCCCCAAATCCGCACTGCACCAAGACACTTCCTCTGAGAGATCCAGACCAATCTGTCGGACCTTGCCACATGCTCTGTTCTTGTTCACCGGACCACAACAATCTTTATTCTGACTTCCGGTAGAGACACACCATGACTTGCGGATATGTGGGATGACCTTTGTTGCCATCAATGACAACAACCATGAATCCATATAGTGTCTCTTGCCAACAATCTCCCCCTTTGGCATTGATGGCAACACTTAGTGAAAAATGACTAAGTGTTTACACTATGCTCCCCCTTTGCTGATGCTCTGTCTTTATATACAATTTCTGGAACTCCCCCTTAGTTGGATTCCTCATTTTTCATAGCTCCTCACTCCCCCTTTGACATCAATGGCAAAGGGTAGGGTCCGCACACCAAAATTTTCAAAAATTTTCTATACATAGCCGCATATTTACATACTCACATATACTAAAGAATGTCTGCAAAGGATGTCTTCAATTGGATCAGTTCTGTAGCCCAACTTTGCTTCATTCTATCCAAAATTGAGATGTGACCACTCAACAAAAATGCAAAAGCTTCTGCCCTCTTGAGATCTGTCGGATCATTTGTTTGGGCGGTGGTCTGAGCATCACTGATGGCCTCATGCATAGTTTCTAACTTAGGGATTATAATCCTTCTAAGTTCTCCCATCCGGTTAGTGATATTCTTCCTTTCCTTCTCAAGATTCTTTATTTCATTCAAGACTGCAATAGTCTGACATTCTTGATTTATTATGGAGGAAGAGAGAGGATCAACACTTTGAGATAAACTTTGTAGCTTGTCCTGTTCCTCTTTTATTTTCTTATCAATTGCTGTTGTTGCCTTTGACCAGGATATACAAAATTTGTAAATGTCACCGCCATCCTTAAGAGCATTTTCTAAGCTCTTTATTCCAATACTCATATTTCTCCTATCGTTAGAGATTAATCCTAATACTTCTGAAAATCTTTTATCCAAAAATTCTTTCCGGACCTTTTCTTCAGCAGATTTTTTTAGAGATTCAAAATGTGTACTAACACTGCTGACTAAGGTTTTGAGATTACCAGAAGAGGAGGCTGTGGGATCCTTTTGAAAAGATGGCATGATCTTTTCTAGCACTCCAGATGCTACCTCCATAAGCTCACAGTCTTCCATGTGAGATTTCAGCAGTTTCTCTTTGACTTTCTCATTTGCAAATGAGGCTATTTTCATTGTTTGCACCGGTGACAAAGAGTCAAAATCTAATGGTCCTTTTAGCAGGTCCGGTTCAACAATTTCTATAGTGGCTTTTGTCAGGAATTCTTGAACAGTTTGTGCAGTGTCTCTTGCCGGAGACGGATGTTTCTTCTCTTCTGCAGTTTTGTCCTTTTGAATCTTTTCTCCTTCCTTACTCTTACCACTTTCAGTCGTGGTTTTCTCTGTTGGGGTGCTGTCAACCTCTTTTTCTTTAACTGCTGCTTCTTTCTCCTGTAGTTTCTCTTCTTCTTGGGATCCGGAGACTGTAGGGGAAACCGGAGGAGAGATGTTAGTCTGTTCAGGGCCCACTTCTTCCGGAGCAGATGATTCCAAATCCGCAGCTGTTTCTGCACCTAAGTCCTCTACAACAGGAAGATTGAACCTTTTGAAGGCCTTCCGGAGGATCTCTTCTGTCTCTTTGGCCACTTTGTCAGTCTCACCAAGCATGAGTTGATTCATCCTGGCTTTACTTCTAAACTCATCTTTGCAGTCTTTGAAGATTATGTTCATTGTCTTGGGATCAATTTGAGGATATAGCTGAATAGCTGTCTGCTCCCGGATCTCAAGATCTTTTGCATGAGCATTATTCTTTCTTATTTCTAATTCCTTTTCTAGGCTTTTAGGAATAAGAGATATGATCTTAATGAAAGCCTTATTGTATATGTTCAGATATTTGACTGTGGCTTCCTGCAGAGTCTTTTGGTCAGCCTCATTGTAGTCATCATAAAATTTAGTCATTGGTTGAAGGTTTCCATCCACCGTAACCGACTTGATTACACTCTCTAGAGACAGAGTGGGCTTTTCAACAGATACCTCTACCATTTCATCCTTGTCTTGGCCTGTGGAGGGTTTACCGGATCCTTTCTTCTTCTGCTTCTTTATTTCTTTTACTCCCTCATCTGACTCTGTTTCCTCTTCATCCTTTTGGCTTTCATAAGCCCTTGTGGCTTTTGTCTTAGATCTTTTACCGGATGCCTGGACTTCCGGTTTTGAGCTTTTGGTTGTGGGAGGTGCAGATCTTTTTGATGATCTGGTCTGGGTGGAAGTTTCAACCGGAACACTTTCTTTACTTTTCTTTTCTTCCTCAGCCTTCCTCCTCTTTTCCTGGCTGGCATCAAGTGCCTCTTTTGAGATGCCTAGGCCTTGAGCAATATGCTCTACTTCTTTTCTCACCTTTCTCTTTATCTCAGGTTCCCTGAGTTCTACATGGATCTTTACACTCAGCTCCTCGAAGGTTCCAAACCTTTCTGCCTTTGGATCTTTGGGCTGACTTAGCATGTGTTGAACATGCAGCTCCACTATTTGTTCATCCACTTCATACCCCATGGGCATGATCCATACAGTTCTTGGTTCTACTGCCTCCATTAGACACTGATCTATTTCTACCATGAAGCATACTGTGTCTTTGTACTTTTCAACGAGGGATAGGGGTATTCTTTCTCTTGCATGCATCATGCTTTGGAAGTTCTTGAAGTATCCCCATAGAGCTGTGTTTCTTGCTTTAGCATCCCCAAGTCCATGCAAATAGTCTCTGATTTGGATGGCAACCGGTCTGTCATTCTGCCATATCCATCCACTGGATCCAGGAAGCTCGTTCATGTAGTAAAAGAAGAGACAAAGGATCAGATTGCCATACTTGAAGGAGTTTTTCTTGTCCTTCTTAATCTTCTGCAGATTTTCAAAGAGTTGGTTTACAAGAAGCTCACACAAGTCATAGTCTGCATTCTCCTTTAACATTTGATAGGCTGTGTAGATTGCAGTTCCCGGTACTGAATTTTCCCTACTGGAGTGATAGATTTTGTAACCAATTATCATAGATGCAAATTTGACATCCGGTTCAGTGATGTCATCAACTGTCATAGCTCTCTTGTCAAACTTGGATCCGGTTGCATCACTAACTGTCTGATTTTTGACAGATTTGAGAACAGGTAATCCACCGGATGAGTGCAGACCGGTTACAGCCCTAATTGCATCTTTGGTGATCTTGAAGGGCTTGTTCAACCATAGGAAGTTGTCATGTACTCTACTTAGTACATACCAGACCCATTCATCTTCTTCAAAACAGGGGAAATGAATGCACTGTGCAAAGTGTTTGTCTCGGATGGCTTTGTACTGAGGTTTGATCTCAAAGGAGTCATCTATCAATTGTTTGTGATAGATATCCATCAGTTTTGATTCTCCAAAGTCTTCAAGATTCGCATGGATGTAAACCCTAATATCTTCCGTGTGCAATACACCATGAGGAACACTAGAGAAGGCTCTTAGTGGATCTACCTCCAAGGATTTGTAAGGATGTTTCTTAAATTCAGGTCGGGGCCTATCTGAGATTTTCACTATATTTGGAGTAGCCATTTCTTCAAAGATTTGCAGTGAGATAATGAAAAACGGAGAATACCTTATGCGCCTTCGGTTTGCACGGAGTGGTTGGATTGATTTCTTTATGCAATGACTTTGGCAGGAGATCTTTGGTGTGCTTGATGAATCTTGTTGCAGAGCTCCACTTTTCACTTCTTCTTGAGTGCAGAATGAGCAAATGCTTTTTGAGAAATCCCTTATATTGCTTCGCAAACCCTAATATCTGATGGCAATAAATGCTCGACCTATATTATTCCGGTTTGCCTTATCCGGATAGCTTGGAGTATCCCGGATCAGTCCTGATCTGTGAACATCATCTGGATCTTTCAATCATGAATAAATTGAGGTGACACATTACAAGAACATCCCAAACACTCTGTCCAATCCGCAGAATAAGACAATGCACTTCTGGATCTCTCCGGATCTTTTTGTAATCCTCTGTCATACCGGAGCATCTCCTGGAACAGGTCTTACTTGATCGATCACAGCTTCTTCATATCTCCATGCGGACCTCTGAAATCTTATCTGGATCATCTCAAGATTTATATCTTTAAACCCTTTACTCCGCATCTTGTGCCACATCCGGCACCACTTGATTGGCTAGGGGAACAAGATTTTCTTTGAGTCTCCCCCTGAGCCAGAGCTCACTTTTTAATTTCCGGAAGAAATATCAGCACCAGAGTCTGGTGCGGATCCAACCTCTACATTCTCTGAACTTTTCTTCACCCAAATCTTGCTCATCTGATTCCTAACTTCATCCGCATTCATCTTTTGTTTACCCTTGTCTTGATTCTGATTATACACCGGACCTCTTTTGTCCTGATTCTTGCTTCTGCAGACTTTAGCATTATGACCGGACCTATTACAGATTTGGAAAATAACATTTCTTTGCATATTTGACTGATAACCTCTTGATTTGCATTGATTAGCCATATGACCTACTCTATTGCATGTAAAGCATCTACCTTTGAATGAATTGTTTACTTGCATATTTCTGCATTCATGGGATTTGTGTCCATACCTTTTGCAGTTAAAGCACTGTCCGGAGAAGGATGAATTAATTTGATTCATTCTCTTTTTGCACTGATTAGCTTTGTGACCAAAGTGGTTGCAGCTGTGGCAGTATCCATTGAAAGATGGATATCTTTGAGCATTGGGCTGTCTTACCGGAGGTCTTCTAGGTCTATTCCTTGGATTTTCTGATCCAAAATTCTTTTGACCGGATCCGGAGCTTTCTCCTTTCTCATATCCCAAACCATACTTGTCATCTATCCTCTTTTGACTTCCAAGAAGAACTTCAAGTTGAGCAGAACTTATCTTGAATTTCTCTTTATATTCATTTGCTGTTGAAGGTCTCTTTTAAGAGAGGCAATTTGATCCTCAAGTTTTTCTTCATTATCTTTGGCATCTTCAAGATCAGATTCAAGATGTCTGATAATCCTGTCCATCTGGTGGCATTCTTCTGATTTTTCTTTAAGAGATTGTCTTAGATTGTCTTCAGCTTTTCTTTTTTCTTCAATCTCTTGAGTAAATTTTATAGTTCCTGATTCCATTTCATGTCTTAACATAATGACTTCTTTTGATAACTTTTCACATAACTTGGTTTGCTCAGTCAATTCTTCATTTGTATTGCTTTCTTCACTTTGTCTTGCCAATTGTTGGAGTAGCTCCTTTCTCTTTTTCATAGAGAGACTTAATTTGTCTTTTAATTCTCTCATGAATTCATCAGCCTGTTTGAGTCTTTCCTTTAATTCATTGACTTCAGAATTTGACTATTCAAGATCCTCAAGGGCAGTCTTGAGTTGCTCCCTTAAACCATATGCATCCATTTGAACTCCTAGATCTTCCTCAAGCTGTTAGGCTCTATTAGGAGGAACTTAGCTCTGATACCAATTGTTGATAACTGAGAGGGGGGGTGAATCAGTTATCCTAATTATTTCCATTTTTGAACTTTATTGTTAATTAATGCAGCATTGAATCAAACACAAAAACATTTCCATGAAATAAGAAACACATGACACAGTATTTTTGACGTGGAAACCCTGTTAAGGGAGAAAACCACGGGGTGATTAACCCAAAAATTATTCTCTGTTAGAAGAATAGGAAATTACAAAAATGGCACTTGCCAATTAGGGCTCACTGCCCGAGCACACTGCTCACAAAGAGGCCCACTGCCTACAAGGAGACACACTGTCTACAAGGTGATAAGAATCATAGTCTTGAACTGATTGGAAGCATCTGCATATGTTGGAGTTCAGTTCCGGTTAGGCTCAGTACACTGATCTGCTGCACTTCATCTCTCCTCTGTTCTTTATTCTGCTATCCTTTCACATACCGGATCTTTCTTGCTACTTCTGCTCTGTTCTGCACTTATTCGCATATACCTTCACACAATCACACTCTACACAACTAAATCCATCCTCTATATATATTCGCATAAGTAATTTCATCACCTTTCTAGTCGGCATCCGGAACAGTCTAGTTTCTTACAAACTCTGTTCTGTCGGCTGAATCCTTGCTCACCAAGCAATGCGGATCAAGCATATACTTGTAGATATCATTAATCATGTCGGCCAAACATGATTCATGCCTTCACAACCTTTATCATCAACAGTAACACATCTGGAAAGTAGTCTGATACTCTGTCAGTCAGTTCTTCCTCTGTTTTCACTGTCTCTCAGGAATCCGGTACTCAACTATTCATATCTTTTTCCTTGTCCATCACCGGAGGCTAAATCCTTGGAATATACCACTCAAGGTAGTCCTCTTGACTTCCCCAAATCCGCACTGCACCAAGACACTTCCTCTGAGAGATCCGGACCAATTTGTCGGACCTTGCCACATACTCTGTTCTTGTTCACCGGACCACAACAATCTTTATTCTGACTTCCGGTAGAGACACACCATGACTTGCGGATATGTGGGATGACCTTTGTTGCCATCAATGACAACAACCATGAATCCATATAGTGTCTCTTGCCAACAGGAGAGAAGTTGTAAGCACTGCAGTCTATACTCTTAATTGAGTACAAATAAGAAACAATACTGGTAAGACTCCTTATGAACTCTGGTTTGGCATCACTCCCACTGTGAAGTATTTCATAGTCTTTGGTAGCAAATGTTACATTAAAAGAGATGAAGATCTAGGCAAATTTGATGCTAGAAGTGATGAAGGAATATTCTTGGCTTATTCTACTCAAAGCAAAGCATACCGATGTTATAACAAGAGATTGAGAAAGATTATAGAAAATACAAATGTGAAGGTTGATGAAGGTATTGAAAAACCTTCAAGGTTTTATGAATATGATGAAGATGATCAGAATGATTTTTTGATCCAAGGAGTCTAAGCCCCTTCTAAGATTCAGATTCAGATTGATTCGGGGAACTAGAAAGAAGAGATGAGTTTCAATGAACCTGTTCAAGAGATAAAAGTGTGAGAAAGTCCCAAAACTCCCACATACGTAAGACTGAATCACTCTGAAGATCAGATCATAGGTGATGAAAGAAAAGGTGTTCAAATAAGAAGAAAGATTACTCAAGACTTAGAAGAGTATTGTTTGATTTCAAAGATTGAACCAAAGTCAATAAATGAAGCATGTAATGATGAAAGCTGGACTAAAGCAATGGAGGAAGAGCTGATGCAAATTGAGAAAAATCACACTTGGGATCTTGTTCCCAGACCTAGAAACAAGAATGTGATTGGAACCAAATGGGTATTCCGGAATAAATTAAATGAAGATGGTGAAGTAGTTAGAAACAAAGCCAGATTGGTCTGCAGGGTTACTCTCAAGTAGAAGGAGTTGATTTTGAAGAAACTTTTGCTTCGGTGGCAAGAATTGAAGTAGTCAGGTTATTTCTTGCCTTTGCTGCCTTCAAGGACTTCAAAGTAAATCAGATGGATGTCAAGTTTGCCTTCCTGAATGGTGACTTAGAAGAAGTATACATAGAGCAACCGAATGGATTTCAATTGTCTAATCATGGTGATATGGTCTGCAAGTTAAAGAAAGCACTGTATGGACTCAAGCAAGCCCCAAGAGCCTGGTATGAAAGATTGGATAATCATCTTTTGAAGATTGGTTTCAACAAAGGTACTGCTGACAGTAATTTATACTTCAAAATTGATCATGAAAATATCTTGATTGTTGAAGTGTTTGTTGATGATATTATTTTTTGAGGAAGAGATAGTATGTGCAAAACTTTTGCAAATCAAATGAAAAGTGAATTTGAGATGTCCATGTTTGGGGAAATGAATTTCTTCTTGGGTCTGCAAATCATTCAAACAAAGAAAGGAATCTTCATTTCTCAGACCAAATATGTGAAAGAACTATTGAAGAAATTTGGGATGGAAGACTCAAAACCAATGAGTACTCCCATGGTAACTAGATGTAAATTGAGCAAAGATGATGACTCTCCTAAGGCTGATCAAAAAAAGTATAGGTCAATGATTGGAGGATTATTGTATCTCACTCAAACTAGACCTGACATTATGAATGTTGTTGGTCTTGTTGCTAGATTCCAAGTTGATCCTAGAGAATCTCATGTCATGGCAATCAAGAGGATTTTTAGATATCTAAAAGGGATAGTTGAGGATGGTTTGTGGTATCCCAGAGATCATGATTTCTCTCTTCATGCATATACAGATGCGGATTGGGTAGGAGATGTGGATGACCGGAAGAGTACTAGTGGTGGAGAATTCTTTTTGGGGAAGAGATTGGTTTCTTGGTTGAGCAAGAAACAAGAGACAATATCTCTGTTCACTGTAAAAGCAGAATATATTGCAGCAGTAGGTAGTTGCACTCAAGTATTGTGGATGAAGAAAATGCTAAGAGATATCAAAGTGGAGTATGAAGAACCTATCACAATCTTCTGTGATAATTCAAGTGCAATTAACATATCAAAAAATCCAGTGCTGCATTCAAAGACTAAACATGTATCCATCAAGTTTCACTTTTTGAGAGAGCAAGTGAACAAAAATGAAGTCAGATTGGAGTTTGTGCCTTCCAAGGATCAGATTGTAGATTGTTTTACTAAACCTGTACCTAAGGACTCTTTTGAATATCTCAGGGAGAAGTTAGGGGTTATTACCCCTCCGGTTCTAAATTAAGGTACACTGATGTACATCAATCTGGTGGATCTCATAGTCATATCTTGTGGTCTGGATTGATGTTTGGGAAGCTGCTACTCAGGGGGAGCAACTGGTATGATTTTGAATTGATGCAAGTATATGCCCTTTGCCATTGATGTCAAAGGGGGAGAGAAGACATGTGAAAAACAAGTAATTGCTGATCAAAGGGGGAGCAGGAAAGGAAGAGAAGACATGTGAATGGTTATTGTTGATAGGGGGAGTTGTGTTAGTAAGGAGAAGTCCTTGTCTTGATGGTTAAAATAGTTTTTCACATCATGTGTTGCCATCAATGACAAAGGGGGAGATTGTTGCTAGTATGGGCTTAACTAGTGTTGTCATTGATGTCAACATACTCCTATTGCATTAATGATAAGGATTGGATGAGCTGTATGCTAAGGATATTGAGAAAATTAGTCCTATCAGTAACAGAGAAGAACAATGAAGACAGTGAGGTAAACATCCCAGTTAAGATGAAGATCAGAGGATGCACATCAAAGGGTTTGTAGATATGTGTCTTAATATGATCTAGTAAAGATTTCAGATGTCTGCATGAAGATCTGAAGAAGTTCTGGCCACTTAAGTAAAACCGG
This sequence comes from Cunninghamia lanceolata, assembly GCA_027924645.1. Taxonomy (NCBI): domain Eukaryota; kingdom Viridiplantae; phylum Streptophyta; class Pinopsida; order Cupressales; family Cupressaceae; genus Cunninghamia; species Cunninghamia lanceolata. The sequence continues at coordinate 18,510,633 of BSBN01000049.1, forward strand.
TTCTGGAAGATGTTCAGAGGTGACAGAGTGACACAGATAGGTCCGATGAGATCCGGAAATGCAATATCTTGTTCTGTATATTTTGTGGAGTGTTTAGGAAGTCAATGTGAATTGACAACTCAATTGGTTCATGGTCTGGAGGTCCGCAAGCATCTATTTCAATATGACAGTGATGACAGACTGTGTTCTTGAGGTTTTGGATGAAGGAGAGAATGATTTCAGTAAGTAGAAGTAGTATGGATGTTCTTGGTGATTTAGGAAATCTTGTGGAGGTCTTTGGATTATGTCTAGTTCATGTTGGTGGTTCGCATTGAAGATTAAGATCGTAATTGAAGAATTACTTCCGGATGATGATGTTCTTCCTAAGTCTAGCTGACCGGATGAGTTACACCTCCTGCGGATGATCTTGAAGATGTTTTGTGAAGAATGGCATGTTCCTAAAGGAAGATTGAAGTCTTAGATCTGTGTGGCCGACAATGTGTTGATCCGCGTGAAGTCTTTTTGTAATTAGTTATGTTGTATTTATGTATTTGCTCTGTAATGTATGCCGACTTGGATGATTATCCCTAAGTCGATGTCTTGTATAAATAAGGAGTTGTAAAGTCATTTCAAAGGCATCTTGAGGAGATGAGAGTGTGGTAGTAAGGAGTAGAGCGAAAGGCAAAGCAAAAGTATTGGGCTTAAATGGAACTGACTCAAGCATGGTGAAGATGCTATTCTTCAGTTCAAGTATGTAATACTTATTATTCTGTAGACAATGTGTCTCCTGTAGGTAGTGGGACTCTTGTGAGTAGTGTGCTTGGGCACTGAACCCTAATTGGCATGTGCCATTTTGTTCTTTCTATTCTTTTAATAGAGAATACAATCTTGGGTTAGTCACCCCGTGGTTTTTCCCTTAACCGGGTTTTCCACGTTAAAAATCTTGGTGTCATATGTGTTTCTACTCTTGAATTGTTGCATTATGTTTCCATGATTGATTTATTATTATGCTACTGAATTAAGAAAAGGATTTAAGTGATTAATTGCAAGAAAGTTTTGGACAACTGATTCACCCCCCCTCTCAGTTGTCTGTCCTAAATCTAACATTTGGGACACCATGGAGCTATTTATGACAATTGGTATTAAATGGATTGATAGATTATAAAACATTGTAGCTAATGCTTTAGTAGTTGTGGCATCAAAACTTGACTTGCAATTAGTCTCTCCTTTTTGTACCTATAGTATAGAGTTTCTCACAAGGCCAACCATACCTAACAACACATATAACTAGCAAGTGTTTGATGATAATTAACTGAATTATAGGTTTCTATATTGTATGGATAAATTTGACAATTAGTTGATTGACTGGAAATCCATGGTTGAAGTTAAGGATGGAAAAAAAAATGCTCTTTGGGAAGGAAATAATCCTATTGAAAACTAACACCATTCCAAGAGGTCTTGTAACACTTGAAAGAATGTTTGATGGTGCTGATTGTTACAAGATGAGGAGTAGGCTAGTTAGTAACTTAGTGAAAATGATGTGGAAGGTGTAAACCTTGATACAGATGCTACCCCAAAGATGATTTGAATTAGAAAAAAGATGAAACTGACAAAAAAGTAGATGTTGATCAAACAACTAAAAAAATTTAAAAGGTTATTTGTTTGGTCATATGACAAAGTGAAAACATATAGGGGGGCCTATTTTAGTATACTATCCCTCTCCAACCTAATACAAAGCCCTTATGGCAGAAGAAAAGACCAATTAATCCAACATTGGCCCCTCATATTCAAAAAGAGTTGATGAAATTGAAAGAGGGAGGTATTATCAAATCAATTAGATACTCCTCATGGGAATCCAACCTTGCAGTAGTGAGAAAGAAGAATGGGGACATAAGGCTTTGTGTAGATTTCAAAATTTTAAACATCAAGTCCCTTAAGGACAACAATCTATTTCCAAGTATGGATTATTTGCTACAAAGACTAACTAGTTTAGAATTGATGTTAATGATGGATGGGTTCATAGGATACAACCAAGTGGAGATGAAGGAGTTTGAAGGGCACAAAACAATCTTCACAACTCCTTGGGGCACTTATATCTATGTGAGAATGTCATTTGTCCTTCAAATGCATGCATTAATTTTCAAAGGGAAATAGATGTCTTTGCAGATTTAATAGATGAGACCATGGTGGTATACCATGATGAACTTACTGCATACTCAAAGGATATAAGAGATCATTGAAAACATTTGGAGTTGATCTTCAAAAGTTGTTTAGAGCATGAGATTTCCTGCCATCCTAAGAAATATATATTTGGTGTGGAGGAAGGTAAGCTTCTTGGGCACATAGTATCCAAAGAAAGGGTGAAAATTGATCCTGAAAGAGTGAAATCCATTGATCTCATCCCTCAACCCAAGATAGTTAAAGGTGTGCAGTCTTTCTTTGGATAAATTAACTTTGTTAAGAGGATTATTTCTAACTTTGCTAAGAGGTTTATTTCTAACTTTGTGGATAAGACCAAGGCTAATTTGAAGATACTAAAGAAAGGGCAATCATTTGTTTGGACTAAAAAAATTGATTGATTTTTTGAGATCAAAGAAACTCTCAAACATATGCTAGTTTTAGCAAGTCTAGATTATTCAAAGCCTTTCTATATTTTCTCCTTTGCATCTTTTTTATACTATAGCCATTATTTTGCTACAAAGAAATGTAGAAGGATATGAACAACCTATAACATTCTTCAGCAAATACTTGTAGAGTACATAAATGAAATATTTAATCATGGAGAAGCATGCTTATTCTCTTGTCAAGGACGTTAAGAATTTTAGATCCTATCTCACAGGGGCAAAAGTCACCACATATGTACTACACACTTCTGTAAAGGACATCTCCACTCAACAAGAGGCCTCTGGTAAAAGATTCAAGTAGATCAACAAGATTCAAGAGTATGACATGGAGGAGCAAACTACAAAGTTGGTCAAAGGCCAAGGATTGGCAAAGCTCATGGCAAATGTAAACTTAGATGTGGAAAAAATCAATGATGTAAGTTCTAATCTCACACATATCTCTTGTCCTTTGAAAGATTATCCATGGCATAAAGATGTGACACACTATTTGGAAAACATTAATTTTCCCCCTAGACTAAATAAAAATTAGTAAAGGATCCTCAAGTTGGCATCCCAAATATATGTGCTACTACAAGGTGAATTGATGTGGAGAAATCATAATAGACTGCTAATCAAGGGTCTAAATCAGGAGCAATTTGTAAGAGTGATGAATGAGTGACACCAAGGAGTTTGCGATGGACACTCCATGGCAAGGATCATTACACATAAGATTTTAAGGACATGATATTGGTGGCTGACATTATTTAGGGATGTGGCCAAGATAGTAAATAAATGTGATGTCCATCAAAGGTTATTAGGTAAGGTAAAATTCCTGGTGCCCTTCCCCTCACACCCATTTTAGTTGAGGCTTCTTTTCAGCAATGGGGCATTGAATTCCTAGGGGAAATCATGGAGAAGTCAAGTTATGGGTACATGTGGATTCTTGTGGTCACCGATGTCTTCACCAAGTGGGTAGGGGCAATCCCTACTAGAAATGCAACATCTAAAGTAGTGATCGACAACTTGTTAAAAATTATGATTATATGATTTCGTGTTCGTGCAAATATAGTCACTGATAATGTGATGTGTTTTAAATCCCATAAGCTTTCATCTTTGTGTAACAAGTATGGATCAATTTGACCTTCTCATCCCTTTATCACCCCTAAGGTAATGGTCAAGCTAAGTCTAGCTATTACACCTCGAGTGTTTCTAACTATTTACTACTTACCTTGACTGGATAATTTACTTGAATAAATGAATGGTTTATGAATCTTTGCATTAATGTGTATTGTGAATCTTGAATTGAATATATTGAAAGATGCAATGTGATGTAAGTGATTATTGTTATGAGATGTATGAAGCATATGATTATATTGTGATCAACTAACTGTTGTTGTGGTGATATAAGTTGAATGTGGGAACAGGTTGCTTCTCTGGAAATGAGGAGAAGTATCACTCAGGAGAAGGACTTGGTTTGGTAAACATTAGAGAAAGCCTAATCTGAGCATGCACACACCACTATCCTACTTGGTCTAGGTTATGTCGAGCTTGTATGGGCAAAGGTAAGTAATCTATGGTAATGATCTTGAATGCTTATTGAGATATGATTTTATGAATATTTTGAATGAGGAACGTGATTTAGTCTGAGTGTCGATTGAAAGGCTTCTTTGATAAAGTTTGGAATTGCATATGGCAAGGTTTAAACGTGAAATGAATATATACACATATGTAAATGCATATCCATGATAAGTTATATGTATGAGACAATACGTGCATGAGTATATGTAGGTAGATGCATCTACGCATGCTCATGAACATATTGCTCATAGGCATAAGCGTATCGATTAGACGAGGAACATCTATATATGTAGATTTCGTTCATACACGTCGTCAATGGATATGTGGGTCAATGAGTTTTATGTTGTTTTTAAGTAACAATGATATATATATATGTGTGTGTGTGTGTGTGTGTGTGTGTGTGTGTGTGTGTGTGTGTGTGTGTGTGTGTAGCTATTTTCTATTACATACACACACACATATAATTGTTTACGATATATGGTATACTTATGTGATTGGTGAAATATGTAAATATGAATATGTGAATTTTATTATCAAATGATATTTTAAATAGAGTATATAGTTAGATTCAAGACAAACAACTGAGAGGGGGGTGAATCAATTGTCCCAAAACTTTCTTCCTATTAATCACTTAAATCCTCTTTGTGATTTAGTAGCATAATAATAAATCAATCATGGAAACATAATGTAACAATTCAAGAGCAGAAACACATTAACACATATGACACCAAGATTTTAACGTGAAAAACCCGGTTAAGGGAAAAACCACAGGGTGACTAACCCAAGATTGTATTCTCTATTAAAAGAATAAGAACAAAATGGCACATGCCAATTAGGGCTCACTACCTGAGCACACTGCTCATAAGAGGCCCACTGCCTATAGGAGACACACTGTCTACAGAATAATAAATATTACATACTTGAACTGAAGAATAGCATCTTCACCATGCTTGAGTCAGTTCCATTTAAGCTCAATACTTCTAATCTACCTTTCATTTTACTCCTCTCTACCACACTCTCATCTTCACCAAGATACATTTGAAATGACTTCACAACTTCTTATTTATACAATACATCGACTTAGGGATAATCATCCAAGTCGGCACACTTTATAGAGAAAATACAACTTGACTAATTACAAAAGACTTCATGTGGATCATCACACTATCGACCACATAGATCTGGGACTTCAATCTTCATTTAGGAACACACCATGCTTCACAGAACATCTTCAAGATCATCCACAGGATGTGTAAGTCATCTAGTTGGCCAGACTTAGGAAGAACATCATCATCCGGAAGTAATTCTTCAATTACCACCAAAACGAATTGGACACAATCCAAAGACCTCCACAAGCTTGCCTGAATCACCAAGAACATCCACACTACTTCTACTTACTGAAATCTTTCTCTCCTTCATTCGGAACCTCAAGAACACAGTTTGTCATCACTGTCATATTGGAATAGATGCTTGTAGACCTCCATACCATGAACCAATTGAGTTTTTAATTCACATTGACTTTCTAAACACTCCACCAAATCTGTAGAATAAGATATTGCATTTCTGGATCTAATCGGACCTATCTATGTCACTCTATCACCTCTGAACATCTGCCAAAACCAGTTTTACTCAAGTGGCCATAACTTCTTCAAATCTTCATGCGAACCTCTCAAATCTTTACTAGATCATCTTAAGACACATATCTACAAACCCTTTGATGCACATCCTCTAATCTTCATCTTAGCTGGGATCTTTACCTTACTGTCTTCACTGTTCTTCTCTGTTCCTGATAGGACTAATTTTCTCAATATCCTCAGCATACAACTCATCAAATCCTTATCATCAATGCAACAAGAGTATGTTGACATCAATGACAACACCGGTTAGGCCCATACTTGCAACATATATATATATATATATATAACATTGCAAAAACAACAAAATACAAAGCAAAAAATAATGAAAATTTGTAGAAATGGATGGGCAACCAACCTGGGGCACTAGTTAATCAATCTAAGGAGGCAGGGACACTTTGGAGGTGGAAAATGGGGTCATCCAACGCGGGTACCCATTCTTGGCATCGTTCTCCCTTGTCTTCTGTGGCCTATAGCTGTTAAAAAGCTATAGGCCTGTTTTCTAAAAAAAATATACTTTTAAAAAATGGGTACCCATTCCATAATGGGTGCCCATTTAAAACAGGTACCCGTTCCATAACGGGTGCCCGTTTTAGCTTTGGGTGCGTGATCATAAACAAGAACCTGTTTTGTAACAGGCACCCATTTCAGCTCAGGCTCCTTTTCCAAGCGGCATTTTTCATCCACAGAAGACTTTCGCGAAATGTATACTCAACTTCTTGCTTTAACCCATATACCATGTATTAACATAAATGTATATGCCTTATACCCAACACCAAAGACTTAGTCAAATGCCGCGCCACAGTCATAACATATATGCCATGAATTAATATTAACATTGTACTCAAGGTTGTGCGCTCATAACAGTGCTAAAGACATATTTGTCTTTAGCACTGTTATGAGCGCACAACCTTGAGTACAATGTTAATATTAATTCATGGCATATATGTTATGACTGTGGCGTGGCATTTTACTAAGTCTTTGGTGCTGGAATAAGGCATATACGTTTATGTTAATACATGGTATATGGGTTAAAGCAAGAAGTTGAGTATACATTTCGTGAAAGTCTTCCGCGGATGAAAAATGCTGCTTGGAACAAGAGCCCGAGCCGAAACGGGTGCCTGTTACAAAATGGGTTCCCGTTTACGATCGGGCACCCGTTATGGAACGGGTACCCATTTTTGAAAAGTATAATTTTTTTTATAAAACAGGCCTGTAGCTTCATTTTAATAGCTACAGGCCACAGAAGACAAGGGAGAATGATGCCAAGAATGGGTACCCGCATTGGATGACCCTGTTTTCCACATCCAAAGTGTCCCTACCTCCTTAGATTGATTAACCAGTGCCCCATGTTGGTTGCCAATCCATTTCTATGAATTTTCATTATTTTTTGCTTTGTATTTTGTTATTTTTGCAATGTTAAACTGTATATATTCAACCTCAAATTGAAAACAAGTAAACCCTAATGCATAAACTGTAAAACTTTAATTTAGAAATAGTAAACCCTATTTCATAAAGACTAAACTGTAAAACCCTAATTCATTAACCTAAAACCCTAATTCATAAACTAGGGTTTCATAAATAGTATAACGTAAAACCCTAATTCATAAAATAGGATTTCATAAATAGTAAAATGTAAAACCGTAACTCATAAACACTAAACCCTAATTCATAAACTAGGGTTTCATAAACTAAACTAACCTATTCTTTAAAACCTAAATGACTTATTAAACCTAAACCTAAAACCTAGAAACTTCACTTTATTATGTTTAAATCTTTAATTTAAACATATGGACATATATATAATATTTGTACAAACAATTATGGCCACATGACAATCCCTCCATGATCTACCTGGTTCGATAGAACTTAGATAGGGTTTATGTCATATAGGCTAAACAATAAACCTTTAGGAATGATATTTCAAAATCATTTGAAATTATTTAGGGGAGAGGACCCAGTAGTTGAACACCCTAACTTCACGCTTCTCAAAATCATACGTGGCAATTTTGAATCACTCCAAAAAATTTAAAGTAGCTTACTTGGCAAGGCCCCTGCTTATAAGGTTTCAAGGCCACATCATCAAATATGATGCCACATCAACACATGTAATGGCACAATTCTTCAAATTTATGACCCCATTCTTCCATGGCGTGTAGTGAATTGTGTGATGAAATGTGATGCCATAATTAATATAAAATTGTTAAAACTCTATGAAGATATGCTCACCTCCTTTATTATGCTAAAGAAATTTTATCTTTAATCCCTTTTTATCCTTTAGTCCTCATCCATTTAGGAGACTATAGTAGATACTATTGTTTACATTCCATGTACCTCTTCCTCCCTAGTCTACTTCCCCAAATTATAAGCAATGATTTGATAGTTTGAGGATAACATGTCTTTGTCATCTTTATTGACCATTAGACTGCCGCCTTTGTAATCCTAGACTTAGAAGCATACAATCTAATAGACAAACGAGTTCTAGTCTTCTTAGGCCAAGGAGCATCAATCATCACCAATATGGAAGACATATCCTTTGAAAATTGTTTTATGGTCTACTTTCTTCTTTGAATGTTCACATAAAGCTAGGTTGGAACCAAGGAATTAGACGGATCTATAAGTTTTTTTCATGAGGTAGTGGGAAGGCCTTTTCTTCTTGTTGCTCTACTAGATCCAACCTATTAGGAAATTTCTCCATTTCCTCCAATAACTTCTCCCCTTTAATTATTTCTTCTATGTTTAGAGGATTGATAACATTGGCTTTCTCCTCTTTATCCTTTTCATGGGGAGATCCTTTGACTTTTTCCTTTTCAACTCGAGCCTCTTCTTGGTTATTCCTTGGATGAATTTTTCCTTCATGTTGCTCTTACTCCTTAAGCAAGCTAGTTGCTTCACTTTGCTCCTTATCTTTCTTCTCAAACTATTCTTCTATTAAATCCTTAACAACTGTTTCAATGTTGGAGAGGAAGGGTGGAGAGTTAGGAGGGGAAGAGGGAATATACATTGGAATAGAGAGGTTTAGAGAAGCTAGTTCTATAGTTCCTTCCTTATTAGGTGAAGGCATGGAAATTGTTATGAATAGGCATGGTTGAATCAATTGGAGGTGTAAGAATGGTTCTAAAAGAATGAGATTGGCTAGGAATAGTAGATGTGGAAGCTTTGGGAATAGAGTCTTTCTAGACTGACATGCTAACCTTAGTGGAGATAGGAATAACTAGAGGAAGAATGGGTTGAATGGTTGGATCCTTTTGCATAGGAAGAGAGGATGGGAGTTCAATAGTGGAAGGTTTCTAAGGAGGTGGCTTGGTTGTCCCTCTCATCTTCTTCCTCAAAGTAATTTCTTCTTCCTCCACATCTCCTTATGCTCCTATAGTTTTTAGGTCTTATATGTTTTCTTGGCCTGACTATGCATAAATTTCTTCCCTTTAGAGGCATCCTCCTTAAAATATCAAGACTATTATCCTCAGTAGAATTATCTAGTCTTTCGATATTAAGAATACTTCATGTCTTTTTGATGTTGTGGAATGAAAGGAACTCTGAATTTAATCATCTATTAAGACCTTTAAGACTTTATAGCTTATAGTGGGTAAAGATAAAACTAAGTACTTTTTGTTGAGGTGTCAAATAGTTACCCCCAAAAAAGGGTGGACCAATAGGTGTGCATTAAGTCATGTTGTGTTGGTGGGCTGATACAACATCATGTACGGTTGGTTATTTAGTCATTAAATTTTTAGTAGTTATAGTACAACACTGATAAGCTTAAAGTTAGAACTACTCTACTAAACTTTTAAAAATATTGGGCATTAAATGCACATATATTATCTCACCTATTAGGTCTTTTCCCCTATATCTAGACCTTGAAATAGTTATACATGCTATAGGCTTATTCTTCAGTCTTCGTGGCTTTTAATGTTCATGATGAGTCTCATAGTCATAATTTAACCATTTGTAAAACTCTTTTCATGAAGCTAAAAACCTACAAATTAGATAGGATAGGACCCTAATATCTTTTTGTAGACCTAACCTAAATGACTTATTAAACCTAAACCTAAAACTTATAATTCATTTTATTATGTTTAAATCTTTAATTTAAACATATCCATATATCTATGACAACTTGATGCTTAACAAATGGGTAAAGGGGACACTAACAATGGAAAAAATTTAAAATAATGTTGAGTGTACATAGGACAGGTTTAAAGATTGAATAAAAGGAGACACTTAGGAAGGATAAACATGGATTAGGAGCAAAATAGGATTTATGGTAACATGGCTAGATGGAATGACATTTAGGCTATATACAATAAACACATGACATTTAGGGTCCTGTAGGTGTAGTTGTAGCCAATAGGTCGACATGAACATAGTGACATGTTTAGGAGTTTGAATGTAATACATGAGTGTGGTTGTAAACAATCTAGTTGTTATTGAATTTTTCTCTTTAATTGTCTTCTTTTCAAAACCTTAAGAAAACATTTCTAACTAAATTGTCCACTGATTAATCATAACCTCTGGGATTGGGACTTCTGTTGATATTCAGGGTTTGTGGACATGCAATATATTAAGTAATAATAGCCTGGCTAGTTAATTATTTTTAGAATTTTGATTTCTACGAACATTGCACAAATTTATAGGAAACAAATACAACTTAAATTTTACCAAAATCTAGGAAATGCTAACATGGCCCTAGATGGATTGACATTTAGGCTATACATTAAATTTTTAGGAATGATATATTAACTAAGATCATTTGAAATTGTCTAGACATACATACATACATACATACGTGTATAGTAAAATAAGATTATAGGACTTGAAAGACAAAATAATGTTGACTAGATACTAGGACATAAATTTTTATTCATGTCACGATTCTTAAATATATAAATTTTGATTTTAAACATTTTCTAACAAGTTTAAATTTTGAATGCATGTATATGTTAAATTAAATGTTTTAATGTATTGTTTAAACCACACAAATTTATATATTTCCAAGTTTTCAATTTATATGTATATATATATTTAAACATATGTTGTGCATTGAATTTTATATATATTTTCAATTCCTAATTTGATTTTAATTATTTTTTGTAATTGCAGCTCTACTTGTAGACCTTATTTGTACACATGGCTGATCTAGCCCATGACCCCCCTCCCCCCACCACCACTACATGATGAGGATCATTTGCGAGCAACAATTGATGAAAATATACAAACATTGCAAGAAAAAAATCAATTTCTTGCAAAGCCAAATCCAAACCCCTCCACACATTTCATGGTTTGCATCTACGATGCAAACTATTGTTGATTCAGTGAGAGCTATCCACACGGATCTAGACACATTCTGCTCATGGCGGGAAGAAAGGAGGCAATTTTATGCATATGGTATCTCATATAAAGAGATCAATGATTTACATATTACCAAAAATACAATTGCCTCATATTTCATTGATCCCTCCACAGGTGAACAAATACCACCAACTAAAAAGAGAATTTCAATAAAATGGTGCACACATCAGCAGATAACTGATAATTTTTGGGAGCGATGGTGGATGGTATTTGAACATCCACCTCATGCTAGTTTTGAGGTTCCCTTTTAGTTTCTGAAAAAATTATGGGTGGAGTTTGAGATGGGTAAAAAGCCCAATTATTTTGATATGAGATCATTTTAGGGCATGGGTGGTGGAATGCCACAACATAGACCAGGGGCACATGTCAATCCAAATTGATGTTTGCCCCTTGCACCTATTGTCCCTTCTCTACCCTCTATTCTTGTGCCCTTTCACCAATGGACAATCATCTCAGCACTTGGAGTGTTATCGTCACTCTCAGGAAACTTAACTGACCAAGTGCTTGGTAGGTGAAATCAATCCTGGAGAGCCCGCACAACCTAGAGGAGCATCTGATACTGGTCTTGATGCATCACCTAGATTGACGCCATTGCGGTCCACATCGCATTATTGTCAGAATTGTCATCATCCATGTTTTGGTCCTACATCTACTTCAGAGGAAGATTCCTTTTTGGCTACATTATTCACTCTTATGGACTCAATATGTATGCCACATTTAATAAAATTAAAATTAATGCAAATTAATATAGATTTGGACAATTATCAATTATCAATCATTTTAAAAAAATTTAAATATATATTAGTAAATAAATTTTCATGTTGATTGGTACAAATGACTCCACCTGCTGCCAGTTCATCACAACTGGACCATTTAGTGTCAACGACAGTAGAGCTGGGTAGACCTTATACAGTCGAGGTATAAAAATTAGGACCTCTAAAGATTATTTAATTGGATATATCTAATTTAATAATATATAATTTAATACAGAAATGTGACATTTTAATTTAAAGTAGATGGGAGGTCTTGACACTTTTGTGTCAAACCAACCTAGTCATCCAAGACTAGTGGAAACATCATCTATAGAGGAGCTTACTTCATATGCCATGGTTTGTATCTTAAAATTGTACATTTTTAGTTTAAATTTGAATTTCCAGTGTAATTTCATGAGTGTAGAGGAAAACTAATGCGTTGTAGACTTAACATAATTCAAGGGTAAACCTATCTGAACAGTCCACTTATCATTGTACTCCTACATTAAATTATCAACCAAGGAGTGTAAGCTTATGATGGCACTGCACTGTATGTGCCTTTAGGGCTCGTATTCTTTCTAAACTATCTTATCCAAACCTACTCAGATTATTCTACTTTACTAGAATTCATAGAAATGTAAAAACAGTAAAAATAGTTACAGAATCTAGTGGCTACGAGTACCTTCAGCATAAACTATAGATAACTACTAACAACAGGAAATTACAAAACTAACCCAAAACATTCAAAATGATACTAGAGCTAATGCTAACCTCTAGAGGACTTAAAGTAGACAAAGCATGCATTTGTTCATGAACCATACTACTGTAATTTAACAATCAAAGTATTCTAATTGACTTGTAATGTATTTATAAACTAATGGAAAACAAATTTAACAAGAATGCATAAAGGAATGAAAAAATAAGTGAAGTGAAGATCAGTACCTTGAGTGGCTGGCTCAGGGGATTGACTCACTTAACTGGAAATCAAATCTAATTTAGATTCTCACACATCCTCATAACACATAGTTCCATTCATTTCATATCATAAATAGAATCTCTTTCAAATTGTATTCAATAATGACATTCTTTAAAACATGTCTGGATCTTCCAATAGATAAAAATAGAACAACAACTGAGTAACTAGAAAGTAAGGTAACTAACTTGACATTGAACTCATCCCTTCTAACTTATACAGAAATGGGAGAGTTTTATGCAACTACCAACTAACTTCAATCATCAATCCATTCCTAGATACTAGGATACAGGTTTTAAGATCGATTTATTAATCTAACTGAACAAAGGAAGGAGAGTCCTATTCAAACAAGAATTCTTATGCAACGGCTCGTATGAAGAACACACATAATTTGCATTTGAAACAAGCCTACTTCTTCTGCATTTATTTTCGTCCATGATGGTTCACATTCATCCTCCAGTTGCCTGTACTTTTGGCATCTTAACTTCAACTCCTTTAATCCTCTTGTCCTGCAACTTGTTGCAAATGCTCCTTTCCTTGATGCCACATTCTTGTTGCACAAGGGTTTATTCACAAAACATATGCACACAAATAACCTTCATAATTAAACCATAGAATTCCATCTATATTGCATGCATACTCATATTTAAATCATTCAATTGATAATATCATCACCATATTTCATATTAATAACATAGATTCAAAGTCTTGCAAAGTATATAAAAAGATAACATATAATGATGGTGATGTTGGAAAAGTGTCTGGAGGATCATATGGAAAAGTTCTAAAAGCATATAAAAACAACATAAAAAGAGGTCAATATTTCAACCCATCACTCCCCCCAACTAGCCTTTTGCTTGCCCTCAAGCAAAATCATTGAACTAAACATCTAGGGAAGAAGATTGTAGTGCAAAGTAATCTGCCTAAGGTCCATTATTTCTCTGACTCCCTCTTCCTACTTAATATAAAAACCATTGTAACATGAGGGCCTATCCATCTTGACTGATTCTGCATTCCTACATTCATCATTCTTTTCTCCTGTCCAGTGCGGTACTAGATAGAGGAGAATAGGAGGATGAAAAGTAAGTGGCAACCATCCCACTCCTTTTTGTTCTGAAGTCTAGATGTACTTGCACAACCTTTCAAACATGTTCATAAAATTATGGAAAGAGTGAGGCTCTTTCCTCTATAGTGTTGGAGTCAGATTATTCCATGTAGCTTGCACATACCTTAGACAATTTTGAAGCATAGGTCCTGCTAACTGTTGTATCCTTCTATGATCTCACAGTCTCAAATCCATAATTATGTTTCCTGGACCTTTATGTGAGAGGAGTGTTAACTATTGAGTAAGGATTACATTAGGATTCAGTGCTTCCCTCTTGATATGTAGTACCACTATTTTCTCTTGTTCCTCATATTTGTCCATCAATTCCCCTCTGAGCTGCTCATTCTTGAAATATGATAACAGTGCCCTAACCTACAAATCCCCAACATAAATTGAAGGGTTCCATTCTGTATCTTCTACCATTAAGTAGTTGTGCAAATAATATTCACACAATTGATCTTGCTCCTCTAAGCTGACGTCTTTAAAATAGCTGTAAAAAATATGCCTTGAAAGTAAAGTAGGCTGATTATTAATGAACCTATTAAACTGAAAACTAAGATTTTTTTTTTCAAAAGCAATGCATATACCCTAGGTGGAGGTCTACACCCAATGATCTGTATGGCTCTGTCAATTACCTCTATCAACTTATCCTCCAACCTCTTTATCACCAAATTCTTATATTCTATTGATGCATTGAGATTCTATTTTTCCTTCTCCCAGCTTTCCTTCTCTTGTTTGGATTTGTGAGTTTCATTAATTCAAAACCCAAAGACAAAGTGTTATGATACATTGGAGTCCTTGATACTTGAGGTGTGGAGTCAATTCTTCTTTTTCTTCAACTTTTGTTTTACTCACATCCATCTGTGCTAATAGATCCAAATTGGTTCCATGGCCATAGGATTGAATTTTCTCCTCCAACTCTTGTATTCTTTTCTCCTTTTCTTTATCCTTCTCTTCATATTCTTTCACCTACTCTTCTAATTGTTTTATCCTATCAAGAACTTCTTGAAGTTCTTTTCTTATGTTCCTATCTTCCAATTCTTTTTCCTTTTCAAAATTCAGACCTTCATCATTATCATCCTTGGTTATATCAAAAATTTCCTTAGTAGAACTATTAGGAACTGACTTTCCCATTTTATTTGCAATAAACATGTCTTCTGAATCAAAATCAGAAGATGAGAAAACATACCTTCTCTTTTTAGCAGACACATTAACACTTTCATGAGCATCAGCAGGGACATCTTCAGGGGCATTTCCTTCTTTATCTGAATCTGTATTCACTGGGGTTGGATTATGGTGCTGCTGTCCTTCACCTCTTTCCTACCCCTGTTCCTCAACATTTCTTTCCTTCACACTTTGCCTTTTCAACCTTCCTGAGCGCCTGGGAGTAGCAGTCTCCTTCTTGACTTCATTTTCCTTTTCTTTTTACTCCTCTTCTTCTTTTCCCCTACATCTTCTCCCTTTACAGTATTTTTATGTTTCTCAACACTTTTCTTGTTTCTCTTTTTCTTAACAGGTGTTGAATCAGTGCCTCTCACAACATTATGTTTAGAAGATGAGGGTTCCTCTGTTGCTAGTGGCCTATCCTCTGGAGTATTTTCCTCTTGTGGTCCCTCTTGCTCAGGCTCAATCTCAGGTTCAGGCTCATGTTGGGGTTCATCCTTTGCTTCAGGTTCTTCCGACAATGTTGTGATATCTATACATTGTTTAAAAGCCTCCCAATCAACTTGTGGGTGTTGAATTTTTAGGCTTCTCTTAATCAATAAGGCTATTAAATAGTGATGGGACAACATGGTGTCCACTTGCTTTTTCTGATATTCAGATGCCATCCTTTTCAACATATTATAAAGGAAATTGGGAACATTGACTAGCTTATCATGGCGTAGATGATTAAGCAACTTAAAATGCACAGTATATAACAAATTATGTCGGCCATCACAGGTAAAGTATTTAATGATATATGAAGCACATTTTCCCCAAAAGAATGGAAGGTACAATCTCTTTGTACCTTGTGTTGTTGAGTCCAGGTGCTCTCCTCGCTCGCAAAATTCTTCCCTTGTTGCAACTACATCAACACAAGTTGGATATTCAGACCATGTGCGCAAAAATCCTGTGACTTCGGCAATGACCATCTCAGAAGAATCTACAACCAATCCCCTGACCATTGCCTCATCATACTGCAATGTAGATGCAAATTCTTTTGCCATTTCATTATCATATTTTGTTAACTTCAAAAATTAGTCCAGCCATCCTACTCTGGTGAAGAGTGGTAGCACCAACACATCCTCTAATATTTCCTTATGTGTAGATGGCTCTCATCGTATCACATCACCCCCCATTATCTCTATGCTATACAACCTCTTGAAGTGTCAATTTCTTCTAAACTCCAATTCCACCACCTTAAAAAGAACCAACCTACAATTTGTTGCCTCTCCTACTTTTCCAAACTGTAACTTCCTCATGGTAACAAGTTCACACTTTGGACGAAACAGGGTAGGTTTACTATCTTTTAGAAAATGGCATAGGATGTTCTATCTGGTTTCTCTAAAGACAAAGATGATGAAAATTGAAAAATTAAACCCCTCCCCCCAACTAATATGTGAAGTGACCTCACTTCACATGGGAATTGATAGGAAAGGAAGAATATTTATTAAATGGAATGGTGATAAATATTTTTGCATGCATGAAATAAATAAAAAGTAATAATGAATATAGAAAGAAATCTAAGTTAATCATTGACAATTACCTTATGTACACACGTTATGGAAATAAATGATCAGCATACCTTGGAATTTGAGAACACATACTTGGCATTTTATTTGATATGAGCAAGATGACATGCATGTGGGTGAATGGTAAGGTGGCAAGTACTGTGGAATTGATGTGAGGTGACAACTCGCAATGCAAGAATGAACAACTGATGAGCTTGAGTTGAACACTCTTGCAGTGGCATAAAATTTATTTCAAAATGAATGAAGCAATGTGTAGAAGATATGGAATGAGCTAGAAAATGGTGTACTATTTGCCAAAATGTTGAAGACATTTGCAGACATGAGTTGCTACAGGTGCCTCCAACACAGGTCCCAACTGAATAGTTACATATGCAATATGTCAGATCCCAACTGTAACATGTCCCATTGAGAGTGAAAAATAGGTCCCTCTGGAGTTAACTGTGGTCACCATGGATAGTGTGTTGTGTGTGCATGTGAATTATAAAGCAAGAAAAATTAGGTCTTAGTGACAGGGGTTGAGTCATGTAACTCAACCTCTGCATCACTAGAAAGGATTGGTGGATCATGTTCTGATGGTGTATCAGTGTGTGTCGTAGAGCCTTCATCAAGAGCGCCATGAGTACCATACTGAGTGGCAAGAGAGACAAGAAAAACATCTTTCTGAAGTGGTTTCTTATACAGTTTCAGCCCGTGTCCATTGACTAGCAATGAAAATCGGACCTCATCAATGGTTTGTAATTGGACTGCACCATTAGGGAATACTTGTTTAATCTCATATGGTCCCAACCATCGAGATTGAAGCTTGCCCTTGAAATATCTGTATCTGGAATCATAGAGAAGGGCCCAATCATCAATAGTGAATTCTTTAGTCTTGATATACTTGTCATGCCATATAATTCTTTGTTTTTGTATAACCTCTGTGTGGTGGATGGTTTCCAATCTAATTTCATCGAGAGCATTCAAATGTTGTATTCTATCCTTTTGAGCTTCTGTCAAATCTATCCCTAATTCTACACCTGTACTTAGGGTTTTGTATTCAAATTCAATAGGCAGGACTGCTGTCTTGCCATAAACCAATTCATAAGGAGTGAATCCCGTAGTTGTCTTCCATGTAGTTCTATATGCCCAAACAACTTCTAGTAACCTGGAAACCCAATCTCTTCTATGAAGGTGTACTATTTTTGTCAATATATTCTCTATCTCCCTGTTTGTAACCTCAACCTGACCATTAACTTGAGGATGGTAGGGAGTGGACTTCTTATGTCTAATATGATATTCCTCCACTAGTCTGGTGATTAAGTCTGATGTGAATTGTGGGCCTTGATCTGTCACTATCTCCCTTGGTACACCATATCTAGTGAATATTTCCTCATACAAATTTTTTGCCACATTGCCATCTCTAGCAAACTGCAAGGCTTTAACTTCCACCCATTTGGTTAAGTAATTAGTGCATACCAGTTTATATTTCTTGTTGTTTGAAGTAGGAGAAATAGGATCAACAAAATCCAGTCCCCACTTATCAAAAGGAGCTAATGCTATTTGTGGCTGCAAAGGCATTTCATCACTTCTTGTAGGTCTCCCCATTCTTTGACATCGATCACAGCTTCTAGTATACTTGATAGAATCTTTATGAAGTGTTGGCCAGTAATATCCCGTTGTCAATATTTTGAAGGTTGTCCTTTTGGTTGCAAAATGTCCACCACAAGGTTCATCATGATTGGCCTTCAATATATCAAACACCTCATCCTCTCTGATACATCTTCTCATAATGTTATTTGGGCCAGTGTAGAATAGGAATCTAGAAATCCAAGAATAAGGGAAACATTTGTGAACCAGCTGTCTTTTCTCCCTTGGAGAAAAGTAACCTGGAATCTACCCTGTCACCAAATAATTAGCTATATTTGCATACCATGGAGTGTGTATAGTTAGAGAAAATAGATGCTCATTAGGAAAAGAGTCATTAACCACTCCTGATGATTATGTAAGCAGTCTAGACAGAAAATTAGCAACTACATTAGCTTTTCCTGGTTTGTCAACAATTGTTATGTCAAAGTCTTGCAATAACAACAACCATCTTACAAGTCTTCCACCCACTATTAGCTTATTCATCAAATATCTAATTACTGTATGATCTATATGTATGAACACTTTATAACCTATAATGTAGTGTCTAAATTTGTTAATTGCGTAAACAACAACTAACATTTCCTTTTCTGTCACAGTATAGTTCAACTTAGCTCCTTGTAGGTTTTTACTTACATAGTATATTACATACTCTGGAGTCCATTCAAATTCAATGTCTTTTGTCAACAGAGTAAACAGAGGTGCAACAATTTTGCTAAAATCTTGAATAAACCGCCTATAATAACCTACATGTCCAAGGAAGCTCCTTACATCCTTATGTCTCTGTGGAATAGGTAGGGTAGATATAATTGCAATCTTCTTTGGGTCAACTTGTATTCCTGCACTTGACATAAAATGTCCCAAGACTATTCCCTGTGTCATCATCATAAAACATTTTTCATTACTCAAAGATAGATTGTGCTCTGTGCATCTCTTTAAAACTTTCTTCAAGTTGTGTAAAGATTCATCATAAATTTCCCCATATGTGGTGAAGTCATCCATGTAAATTTCCATGCTGTCATGGGCAAAATTAGAGAAAATATTGAGGACTACTCTTTGAAATGTGGTTGGAGCATTGCACAGACCAAAATGCAAGACAAAATATGCATAGGTCCCCCAAGGGTAGGTAAATGTTGTCTTATCTTGATCTTCTGGTGCAATCTTGATTTGGTTATAGCCACTAAAACCATCAAGAAATGAGAAATATTTCTTCCCTCTAAAGAGTCAAGAACTTGATCAATGAAGGGCAATGGGAAGTGATCCTTCCTGGTGGCAGCATTTAGTTCTTTGTAACAACACAAACTCTCCATTTGCCACCTTTTTTGGGAACTATGACCAATGGTGAAACCCATTCACTATCTGAAATGGGGTATATAAACCTTGCATCTAAAAGCTTTTGAAGTTCTGCTTTCACTATCTCCCTAAGAGCAGGGTTCATGTGTCACTACTACTGTCTTATAGGTCTGTGGCCATCATCAATGTAAATTTTATGCATACACAAAGTAGGATTTATGCCTTTCATATCACTATAATCCCATGCAAACATTGTTGAGTGGGTTTGTAATACTGCATGCAGGGATTGTTGCTGTTCATCAGTCAATGCATTATTAACAGTTAACATTTTTCTTGGCTTGATTTCTAATGGCTTCAACATTTCTTGCATAGAGGACAAATCAAGGCTAGGTATTACTGGAAAGCATTGTTGGGGTAACAAAGTATGAAATATTTGAGATACCTCCTCTGAGGAAATGGTAGGTATTATGCTTCCTAAGAGATCTTGATAGTCTTGTTGTTGCAGGTGCCTTCCATAGTCATTTTGTATAATGTGAGTGACCAACTCATCTTCATCCTGAATATCCAGTAAGGGGCTGCATTCAATAGTCATCAAGGTTTGTAGAGAGTAGCTATCCTCATCTTCTAGGGTAGGACAAATGGTCTGCTCAAGCTCATGGTATGGTTGGGCTGGTGGATATAAAACAAATTTCTTGGTCACAGTCCTATTGGATATGATCATGCTACCTGACCTGCAACCTATAAATGCATCTGTTGTGGCAAGCCATGGTCTGCCTAGTATAAGAGGATAACCAACGAGTTTAACCTTGGGTTGTAGGACTAGGAAATTAACAGGGTATTCCCAAGAATTTAATGCAATGACCAAATCCTCAATGACTCCTTCAGGTTTAACTGGAGACCTATTAGCTAATTGCAAGACTATCTAGGTAGGTCTAAGGTTGTTCAATTGGAGTGTCTGCATTGTCTCCTTAGTCATTACATTAATTGGAACACCTAAATCTATTAGAGTATTCTTAATTAGAGTCCCATTGATTTTGACATCCACTACTGGACTACCTAAATCTGTATATTTGGGAACAATTATATTTCCCAACATTATGTCAGTAAGCTTACCCAAAACATGAACTGTCTTTGGGTCTATCCTCTTCCTTCTTGGTTTCTTTATGCAGAGATCTCAGATAGTCTTAGTATATATGGGAATATCTTTGATGGCTTGGATTAAGGGATTTTTTATGCTTACATATTCTAACTGGCCTATGAGGTTAGTTTTAGACTGTGCTGGTTATTTCTGGATAGCCAAGCACTTAGGGGAAGGAGGCTTAGGATGTGAAATGATCTGAGGGCCTTGAGTTGATTTAGGTTCCAAAAGTGGTTTATCTGAGGCTTCCTCTATGGGTTCTTCATCTTCAAGTTCTGTAATTTGGGAAGATGAAGGGCCCGCAAGTTGCTTCCCTGATCTAAGATGAACATTACTCACTTCTACCCCATAGATGGGGCATTGCATCACCTCGTTAGTATAAACCTGTTCAACATGCTTGTTGTTAGGATTAGGTGCAGGTTGGGCAAGAATTCAGGTAGGTCTAGGAGGTGGATTTTGAGGTGCTAATGGAGGCATTATGGCTGGTTGTTGTGGCTGAGATGGAAGCATAGGTTGCTAGTAATTTGCATTTTTCTGCCATTGTTGGTTCTTGTTCCATTGGGGTTGCCATTGAGGTTGTTGTGTAGGCCACTAAGGGTTATAGTTGGAACCTTGAAAACCTTGTTGGGGCCATGGGTTTGGTTGCTATTGGTTCCAACTAGGTTGTGGAGTAGGCTATAGTGGGTTTTGCCAGAGATTTTGATTACTAGGCCATGGCTGAGTGTTCCAAGAAGAGAAATTTTGGTTTGCAATAGGAAAGGGTGAACTGAAACTTAGTGGATCAGAGGGCATACCTTGTCCTTGCTTCCAAGGTCTCCTTTGAGCTATGTAGAACAATTGTCCATCCTCTCCTTCAAATGACTGAAATTCTTGCCTTTCAACCTTCTCTTGCTGGATGCTTGCCACCCTTTTACATTTACAATTGGCCTTCCTTACCTACAACTGGGACAATACTCAGTAAGCATTGAATTGACTTCTTCTTGTTTCTTTTTGATGTGAAGAGTGTCCATCTGTGTAGCCATATGGCTGATTATAACCTTCTTCATATTGGACAACAAGTTATTGATTTCCACTCTTGAAACTCCCTTGGTTGCTTTGTTTGTAATTGATGTCTTTTCTCCTCTTGGTCGTCTGGTGAAAGTTCTTGAATAATTTTGGCAAACTTTACAAATTGACTCAAAAGGTAGTTGATAAATATCACCTTGCCCAATAAGATTCAAAGCATCCATGCAATCATCCTTAACCCCTCTCAAGAAAACCAGTTTTAATGATTCTTTAGACAATCTATTTTGGGGGTTTTTCTTTAGATCAAACTGGAATCTCTCAACATAATCTTCTAGTGGCTCCTCCTCCTTTTGTGACATCCTGATCCTCCTGTCATTTCCTCAGCAGTAATCTTGGTATTTCTTCAAGAATTTCTCCTTCATTGTATCCCAGTCTAGTATGACATCTTTTCCTAGCCCCATAAACCATCTCAAGGCTACATCCTTGAGGGTGGAAGGAAAGAGTTTAATCCTGTGAGCATTTGAGATGTAGTCATAGATCCTACACAGGATATCAAACTCAAACAAAAATGTATCTGGATCCTCTGTCACCTGGCCATAGAAGATTGGTAATGCTAATGGTGGAATATTTTTCAGCACTTTAGCCCTCTCTTGATCAGTGATAGGAAACTCAAACGTTACTTGCTTTGGTGGATCTTCCACTGCAGCATCTGCCATGGTTATAAAGGTCCCTTTTGTAGTTGTGGAAGAAGCTGATGAAGATGTAGAACATGTTGATGAAGATGTAAGAACAAGTTCTTCTTCCTTGGCACTTTCTACTGTATAGTTGATAAAGTCATCTGGGTCTTCTCTATCCTGATAATTTGAAGGGAGGAATCTACCTCAGTTGTCTCTCTACCTCTGCATACAGTGAATTTGGCTTTATATTCCAACGGTCCTGCACAATGTTAGTATAATTTCTGGTGTTTCTTGAAATGTGAATCTATTAACCCTAATGCTGGAATCAAAATTTAAGCTATGAAAGCATGTGAAATGAGCCTATGAAGGTAGCACCATCCTCGGCAATGGTGCCAAAAATGTAGAGGAAAACTAATGCGTTGTAGACTTAACATAATTCAGGGGTAAACCTATCTAAACAGTCCACTTATCATTGTACTCCTACATTAAATTATTAACCAAGGAGCATAAGCTTATGATGGCAATGCACTGTATGTGCCTTCACAGCTCATATTCTTTCTAAACCATCTTATCCAAACCTACTCAAATTATTCTACTTTACTAGAATTCATAGAAATGCAAAAATAGTAAAAATAGTTACAGAATCTAGTGGCTACGGGTACCTTCAGCATAAGCTGTAGATAACTACTAACAACAGGAAATTACAGAACTAACCCAAAACATTCAAAATGATACGAGAGCTAATGCTAACCTTTGGAGGACTTAAAGTAGACAAAGCATGCATTTGCTCATGAACCATACTACTGTAATTTAACAATCAAAGTATTCTAATTGACTCATAATGTATTTATAAACCAATGGAAAACAAATTTAACAAGAATGCATAAAGGAATGAGAAAATAAATGAAGTGAAGATCAGTACCTTGAGTGGCTGGCTCAGGGGATTGACTAACTTAACTGGAAATCAAATCTAATTTAGATTCTCATGCATCCTCATAACACATAGTTCCATTCATTTCATATCATAAACAAAATCTCTTTTAGATGGTATTCAATAATGACATTCTATAAAACATGTCTGGATCTTCCAATAGAGAAAAATAGAGCAACAACTAAGTAACTAGAAAGTAAGGTAACTAACTTGACATCAAACTCATCCCTCCTAAATTATATAGAAATGGGAGAGTTTTATGCAACTACCAACTAACTTCAATCTTCAATCCATTCCTAGATACTAGGATACATGTTTTAAGATCAATTTATTAATCTAACTGAACAGAGGAAGGACAGTCCTATTCAAACAAGAATTCTTATGCAACGACTCGTATGAAGAACACACATAAGCTATGTTTGAAACAAGTCTACTTCTTCTGCATTTATTTTTGTCCATGATGGTTCACACTCATCCTCCAGCTGCCTGCACTTTTGGCATATTAACTTCAACTTCCTTTAATCCTCATGTCCTGCAACTCGCTGCGAATGCTCCTTTCCTTGATGCCACGTTCTTGCTGCACAGGGGTTTATTCACAAAACATATGCATACAAATAACCTTCATAATTAAACCATAGAATTCCATCTATATTGCATGCATACTCATATTTAAATTATTCAATTGATAATATCATCACCATATTCCATATTAATAACATAGATTCAAAGTCTTGCAAAGTATATAAAAAGACAACATAGAATGATGGTGATGTTGGAAAAGTGTTTGGAGGATCATATGGAAAAGTTCTAAAAGCATATAAAAACAACATAAAAAGAGGTCAATATTTCAACCCATCAATGATTTTAAATTCATGTCTTTAAAGTTGAATTTATATATACATGTACACATATATATGTAGGATGAGATTAGTTTAGGTGTAGGCTCAATTAATCCTATCATTGATGAGCCTGCACAGGTGCACAAGCCATCTCTCATATTTCAGGTCCTATAGTTAAATCCTATGTGATTTTAAAGTCTTTTGTATCATTCGACCTTGCATTTTGTATCTATACTCTAGAGCCTAGAATTCATGTGTTAAATATTAAAATATAGGAATTGGCAACACAAGCATTTAATCTATCATCTGAATCGACACTATCTATTGCATAGGAGCATGGCAGGAGAGACGATGAGCCTGTTGTGGTATGGTTAGACATTTTGAAGTTTAGATTTAAAAATTTAATTTGATGGTTTGGTTTTAAATAGTTGATTTACATTTAATTAGGATGCATTTTTGACATTAAAATTGATTTGAAGTTTCTTTTTCTTGTATACAACATGAGTTGCCCTCTCAGTCACATGGGACCAAAAGTTGGCTTGAAATGGATGATGATCAAACTTAGTGTGCACACATGTTTTAGATTGATGGATGGATGATGGATGGCCATGATGATGATGTATTAGATTCTTTATTTCATGAGGATTTTATGACTATTTTAGTATTGACTAGACATATATGTTTTGTGATTATTTCACTATTTTTACATGGACTGTTATTATGTAGTATTTATATCTCATAGACTATTTCATCTAGACTAGATTTTGCTATTTATTGAATTTCCACTATATGCATCTATATTCAAACTTTAATTTCATATATCTCATATTTAACACTTCAAATTAAATCATGTGTTTAATTACATAAAATTGTAAAATACTAATTCTAATTAGATAAGAGAAAAATTTCAATTGATTTAATTTATTAAACATTTATTAGATACAGACTCTAGGTTGGATAGTTATATAGACTAAATGTACCTGCCCTAAATAAATTTAAAAAATAAAATGAAAATTAACTTTCTTGAACTAGAATGGATATGTTTGGATATACATGAGTCAAATGTTGGGACACTTGTGTTAAATTTTAATTGAGTCGAATATTTAGGAAAAATTTATTGATTAGATTTGTCAATCTAGTAACCATGTTTAATCAATTTATTTTTAAATCTAGATTACACATTTCATAGATCAATACCTTCCCTATAAATTTATGAAAATAATCTAAAGAAAATTAGGGAAATACTCATACCCTTTAAATTTATAATTTAAGAAATTTAGAAAATTAGAGAAATTTAAGTCTACCCTAAATTATATCAAAAGAAAAATAGAGAAATTTACATGTAACCTAAATATCAAAAGAAAATAAACAAATACCTGTAACTCTAAATTGTTATATATATATAAATTTGATAAACAATACTTGGTTCTATCTACTAAAACTTTTGAGATTTGGTTCTAGAATTTTGTAAAAAACTAAAAAATTATAATTTCTAAAAAATATAATAAAATTAACATTTTGTATGTAATTTCATCAAGAGCACTAAATAATATAACTTAATCAATGCATTAGTTGGTTTTTCATAACTTCTATGTACAAGAAAATGAGCTTCCCTTAGCTTGAAGAAATATAAATATTATATACTGACAAGGCCAACCACGTGAAGGTGGAAGCTCATGTGGCCTCACCCAATACCTAAGACACATGTATTCTAGTTCTATGTAGGACACCTAAGACACATATTGTATAGTATGTATCTAGATAAATTATATATAGACATATATAGTCTTTGTAACTTATCGTAGTCTAGACCTAAGTCACCTAGACACCTAGTTTATATAGTTCTACCTAGTTGACGTATAGTATACCTAAGGCACAGGTAGAGACACCTAGACACCTAGATTATAGTTCTACCTAAGACACAGGCTCTAGACACCTATTACATGGTAGACCTAGTTGACATATCTAGTATCTACCTAAGCCACCTAGATTAAATTATACCTTATTCTAGTCCCTAGACAAGTAGTTGATATATAGTATCTACCTAAGACGTGCCTAGATTCCATATTATATTTCTAGACAGGTAGTTGATATATAGTATCTACCTAAGACACCTAGATTAATTAGATTAAATTCTTTTTTTCTAGTCTCTATCTACCTAGTTGACATATAGAATACCTAAGACACAGGTAGAGACACCTATTATATAGTTAGAACCCACGACACCTAGAGACACCTAGATTTTATGCAATATTATTCTCTAAGTCTAGATCATCTAAGATTTTATACTTGACACCCATAAGTTGAAGAATAAAGATATGAAACATGTGTAGAGATCATACCTGTGCAACAAGAAATAATAGATTTGAATCCTTTCAACACTACATGTGAAATTGCAAAAACAAATCTAGAGGTCAGGACATGATGAAACGTATATAAAAATTTAGAAGGTCTCTAGAGATCATTTTAATGAAAGGAAATAACTATTGAAGCATAAATTAAAATAATTAATAGTATAGGTCTAGTGAATACTTGAAATAAAGTGTAAGTGAAATTTAACACCTTTTATGTTTCCAGCCTATGTTATGACTGCAAAAAATATCTCCTGTACCATGTAATGAAATGAAAAAAAGTTAGAATGTGTCATGATCTTTAAGAGAATTAGGAATATTAATATGAAGGCTTAAGGGGAGTTAAGAGGATGGCTTAAGTGGAGATGCAATCAATTAGGGGAGATGACAGTTTACCTAACTTATGGAACATAGCTAGGGGATGGCTTAAGGGGAGTTTAGAGGGTGGCTTAAAAGGGGAGTTAAGAGGATGGATTAAGGGGAGATGGAATCAACTGTAGTATTTAAATGGTAAGGGTACATACACTAACTTATATCATTTATCTGGGGGACAACTTAAGGGGAGCTAAGAGGATGTCTTAAGGGGAGATGGTCCAATCAACTATAGTATTTTTGGTAAGGGTACATGCACTAATTTATATCATTTAGCTAGGGGATGGCTTAAGGGAGGTTAAGAGAATGTCTTAAGGGGAGATGGTCCAATCGACTATAATATTTTTGGTAAGGGTATATGCACTAACTTATATCATTTATCTAGGGGATGGCTTAAGGGGAGTTAAGAGAATGTCTTAAGGGGAGATGGTCTAATCAACTATAGTATTTTTGGTAAGGGTACATGCACTAACTTATATCATTTAGCTAGGGAATGGGTTAAGGGGAGTTAAGATAATGTCTTAAGGGGAGATGGAATCAACTCTAGTATTTTGGTAAGGGTGTGCTAAGCTATATCAATTAACTATATTGAAGTTATTAAACTAAATCTTAAATTTACCTAACTTATTGAACATAGCTAAGGGATGGCTTAAGGGGATTTAAGAGGATGGATTAAGGGGAGATGCAATCAATTAGGGGAGATGACTTACCTAACTCATGGAACATAGCTAAGGAATGGTTTAAGGGGACTTAAGAGGATGCTTACCTTGGGGAGATGCAATCAATTAGTTAAGTTATCAATCACATTAATCCTAAAATCACATGCTAGACAAAGATTAAAAGTTTAAAAATTTCTACATACCTATTAATCATTTAAAATATTTACTCCATTGTACCACCTGCATCCTCTCTTTTTTGTATTGCATCTATGATTGTCTCATGCTCTTCCATAGAAAGTGTCCATAATTCTTTTGTGATAGGTCTCCCTTTATATCTCACTAATTGTACATTTGTTGCCATAATTAGATGCGAGTGGTGCAAAATTTTCTTATGTCTTTCATAATCTTCAAATACAGGTATACCATTCCTCCTTATCAAATATTTACGTAGCCAAGTGCCAATAACAACCACAGAACCTGTTGGATACTCAAAGTTTGTCTACTCTAGGTTGTAACAACTTTTGTTTTGCCTCAACACACCGAGCCAACCAATACTTAGTTTCCTCTTCATTACCCTCGGGTGCAACAAAAACATACACATGCCCTGCAAAAAAATTTCAAATTCAATAAGTCACAAAAATATACATACATACATATGTACAATTAAATATATATTTCCAAAAAAATGTACCGAAAAGAAATATTTAATGAATGCACCTTCTTGTACAAGGTCTATAATACGCTCATAGTCATCTGATTCTTGCAAATGATTATCCTCCTCAAATGTTATCTCATTTTGATCATGTGTTTGTAGAGGTGTTAAGGACTTTTGTTGCCATTCTTCAACTCAATCTGTATATTCACATGCTTCCCACTCACCTACGATACAAAACTGACAAAAACATGCAAGCTCCCTAGTCCATAGAGTCCATGTGCTTGCATTTGAACTCTTAAATGAATGTCATTTTGCTGATCCACTAATTTTATCACAATCAAATCGGGGAGGAATGTTTTCTTCTTCAACCAACCAAAAAAACTGTTGAACTTTAGAGTTCTCACTTGATCTTGTAGTCAATTTTGCATTGCACCAATCCATAATTGCACATGCATCTTGAAACTTTGCTGCATCATGAAATTTTAGTTGCTCCCTAGCAAGAGCCCTTTTCACATATGCTCCAACTCCATCATGTTCTCCTTTACCATGTCCAGCTTCAAAGAAACTCCAAATATGTTGGATATTATTTTCTTTATGGATTCTACTTAACCACAAAACATTCGAGAATTTTTGAATTGTCTTGTACAATGGTCTAACCATATGAAATATTGTGTCATCCGGATTTGTCTTTCTTTTAAGTTGTCATTAAATACTTTGAAACAATACTGCATAAACTCTGATGAATGTAACAGGTTATCACTCACATAGAAATGGTAATCTCTCAAAATTTTCTTCTCATCTTCTATACTGTCAACTGCATGTCTGTATATAATATGAACAAATATGGCCACCTGTACTGAGTTATAATATTGTGATTGAATCTCCTCTTGTGGAGCAAGTGTATAGTTTTCTGCAAAGTCAACCACTGAAAGTATAGTTCCAATTGGAAATATTTTCTTACATCTACAGAATTGTTCATCAAGACACCAAGCATATTGAGAATATTTCACACATTTATACACAATATTATTCTTGAACTCTGTGATGAATGCATGTACACTACTTTGTTCTGTGACTGACTCACAACGTTTTCCAATTTTTCCATCCTTTAATAGATATTAAACATTGGTGAACCTCTTCACATCCACTAACTGTTGTCCAAAATCATGTGAACTACTTTCATGCATGCATTCTCCTAACAACGAAAGGTTACCACATCTATTGCATTGTCCAGAAACACATGGTTTTGAAAAATAGAATTGTTCATCAGTTGTTTCACAAAGTATACTTGTAAAATCCTTAACTGTTGTAGGTGGCATATTAATGCCACATTCCTGCATAATTTGGTTAGTATGCAAAGTACAACATATATATCAAAAACATCATAAAAATAATGAAATTGCACACGAGTTTTACAACAAGAGATTCGTTTCTTATTAATCTTGACATACCAAGGTTTGCATTTCTCAAATGATCTTTGACTTATACTAAAATTTTCTATAACTGAATCATCTATAAATTTTCTATACAATTCTATTTGAGTCATGTCTAAAAGATGTTTTGGATGAGGATCACAATTTTTTGACCCCACCCTTAATTTCAAAACATCTCTAGCATTTGATGAAACCCTTGTATTATCATGCCAATATTTTTCAATCAAAGACCTAATTTCATTGTTTAATTTCATGTTAGACCTTGGGAGTCTACCACTAAAGTCCAAAATTAGTTGATTGGATCCTCATCAATACTTACTCTTCTCTTTGCTGCTCTTCTTAAAGTTATAGCATGCACATTTAAATATCCACTTGTTTTACGTATCATTCTTTTGCTCACAACTGATTTATTAACTAAAGCAGTTGTTATTGCTCGACGTGCTACATTCTTATCCTTCGATCAACTATTTTTTCCTATAGAACCAATAGCATTAACAACACTAGACATAACTTGTTCCATTGATTCATCCACCTTTTTGGGTTTTACAAAAATACCTAATTTTTTCATTACTTTTCTCATTTTTGATATTCTCATCAATTGTAATACAATTTGGCATTGAAATCCAAGAGTTTTTCTATTAAAAAATTGTTTGTACAATCTATTTGTATGTGTTTGAATTTGTCTCCAAGATATCCTACCACGAAGATCCTTCAAAACATTACTTTCAATTTAAAAAACAATATTTTTATTTTCATGCATACAAGGGTTTTCATTTTTATTTTTTATTGTCTTGTTTGTAGTAGAAGTATTTGTTTTATTAATATTATATCCAACTTGCTTTGAATCTTTAATATCATTATCATTCAACAGATTCGAAGACATACCTAGATTCGTTCTTATATTTGCATTTTCCATGTTCTTGACCTCTTCCACATTTGCATACTCTACATTCACTTCATCCAAATTGGTCTCTCCAATATTCTCCTCTTCAATGTTCTCCTCCTCAATGTTCCCCTCTTCAATAGTCATTGAACTAGATGCTAAATCATTCTTCATTTTTTTAATCCTCTCTCTTCTATTTCTGTCATTTTGCCTCTTTCTCTCGATGTGCTTTAATTTATTCAACTGTCATAACCTTCCTCTTCTTTTCTTGTTGACATTTATTTGATCCCATGATTACCAAAATGTGTTGGATCCCTTCTTAAAAAATGTATGAAATACAAGTAGAAATAGATCTTTTGTTCAATATGATAGTTGATTGATATTTGTTTGATCTCTCTAAGAAATTGAATCCTTTTGAAAATGGATTTCCTACTTCATTCCATCTAAAAATTCTCTTTATGATTGAATCCTTGTAAAAATTGCATAAAATATGTCCACTTGAGAGCTCGAATTAACACTTTGCATATAAAAAATTCACAAAATTCGTCGCTGTTGGTGTATTGGTAAAAGTGAATGTCTCTCCAAGAAATTGAATGCCTATAAAAAATAGATTTTCTACTTCATTCCATCTAAAAATTCTCCTTATGATTGAATCCCTGTAAAAATTGCATAAGATATGCCCCGTTGAGAGCTCGAATCGACACTTTGTACATAAAAAAATTACAGAATATGTCATTGTCAGCTGTACTAGTAAAATAGAATGTTGCAAGGTTTCAGTCGTACTACCAATTTATTAAAAAAATAAATAATGACTAAAACAGAAATGGGTGCCCGTTTTAAAACAGGTACCCGTTCTATAGAAAATAAAAATAAATGGGTACCCGTTTCTTAGTTTTTCAAATATGACACCCGCCAATTTGTATTGTTTTTAGGCTTGGTAAAGGCTTGGAAACCCGAGCCTAAGCCTTGGACCTGCAACTAAGAAGCCATAAAAACAATGGGAGAAAAAACTAGTTTCACCATTGTGGATGACTTTTTTTGAGAATATTTTAACAAAATTAAAACCCATTGTAGATTTGAAAGTCTAGTTTTCAATTATGTAATTTTTTTTTACTATTGAACATAATTTTTTATTTATTAATTATTTTCTAAACAAACTAACTCATAAAATTGAAATAACAAAGGTTACTATTTTTTTAATAACTTTTGATTTTGTAAGTTTCTTGAAAAAAAAATTATGTCTGACCAAACTAGACATCATTCTCTACATGATGAAAAAAAAAATTACTGAATTGATTTGTTTAGCTCAAATTATGTTGGCCATACACGAGGGGTTTTAAAAAACACTAATCAGGGCCATTAAAAAATTAATTATAAAATTTTTTTATCAAAAAATTACAAAAAAAATATCCTGACCAAAATTCAACATCTTGAGAATCTTTCCACAAAAGGAATTAGAAAAATACATTAATTTAAGTCAAATTATGTTGGTCGTACACATGCATGCTTTTGTAAAAAAAAGGGATTTTTAAAAAGACACTTTTTGTACATCCAATAAAAAACCAACTTGTATCATCTGGGTATTAGAAAAAATTACATATTTGAAAACTAGAAACAAAATCCTACATTTCTTATTTTTACATCATCTTAATATTTTATGTGCAAGTGCTTCAAATTGTCACTCCAAGTATGACAAAATTTGAAAAATAGGAAAAACACTTCCACTTTTTGGCCAAAAAGTGAACTCATATTCTTGCACTTACCCATATATTTATATAGTTTTGGCGTTGGGAACAAAGAACATACATTTCTGTTATATGAGAATTAAAGCACATAAAGTGACCAACGATGTAATTAAAGGCAACACTGTTATATAGTACCTAGAAACTGTTTCTCAACGTGCAAATATATTGACCATTTATCTCCAAAACTACCAGCATAAGAATAGGGGAGTGTGGTGTTTTATGTGGCGCCATGTTGAGTAGATGCAAACCAATTAGGAGACCTATATCTGATCTGTCCTTGCATTCTGAGTTTACTTCTTGTTGTCCTCGTATGTGTTCACTATGCATCGATACCTGCTGCCACCACAAATTCATTTTGCTGAGTCAAAGTATGGAGTGGGAGTTATGGCGATTTTGCAAGCTTATTTATAGCCTTGGCATGCTCAATATTCTGTATATAAGGATGAGCCTTCCATTCTTTTTGGGACACATTTCCCTTCGAAGTTGCTTATGTGGTGCTGCTGTTACTTCTAAGTCTTCAATTTTGTTTATGCATTATATTTTGGCCTTGAGTTGAGAGGAAAATTAGTAAGTAAAGAGGGGGAAATTGAGTTGATCAAGGAGGAGATACTCAGCCAGCTCAAGGAATCAAGAGCAAGGAGCTCAGTTGATTATTTGGAGCATAGCATTAATAGCCATGCAAAATCTCTTATTCATTATGTCTTTTCTGTTTGAAAGATTGTATGACTTTTTTTTTGGATGAAAATGCAAGTTATCTATTAAAATAAAATAACACTTTACAAAAAAATAGAGGGTGGTTAAAGGCACACCCCGAAAGTCACATGGGCTGAGCCCAGAAAGTTCTAGATCAAAGTATCAAGGGTACAGAACCCAAATAAAAACATAATAAAAACATAATTAAGCAAACAAAATTATGCTACCATAGCCACCCTCGTAGATGGCGGATCCCAATCATCCAGTTTCCCCCAAATATCAGCGGGGTCTGGGTTGACATCAGGCATAGCCCAACCATCTTCATTTTCCTATTCTTCGTTCTGAACATTTGGCTCCTCGTACTGTGGTGAGATAGCCAAATTCAACCGGGTGAAGACTTTAGTATTATCCCAACCTGAAGTAGGTGGATGAGAAGGACCAGGAACATTCCAACCAGTATTATCGCCAGTGGGCCACCTCGCATTATCCCCTGTAACACTTGCAACATGGCTTGAGGTCCAACCACGTTGACATGGAGAGGCCAAGCGTCTGCGTCGATGAGCACCATGATGTTGAGCAGGCTGGGAGCGGGGCTGAGAATCTCTGGCCGAACCACTTCTTCGTCTGTTGGGTGAACGGGCTCTGACAGAGGAAGGTGAGGGAGGAACGCGAGCCACAGTATAGGGAGCATTCCCCCAATGATCCAATAACTGTTGTAAGTGTGCCACCTCCAAGGCAACTTTATTAGCTTGCACTTGAATCTACATAAGAACATTAGAACAAATAGTTGTTTTAATGTAAAGAGAAACATAAGTTCCAATTTTACTTTATGAGAATATATGAGAATTACGATTTTTCCATAATGTAAATAATATCTCCACCCTGAAAATATGCCAAATCTAAGTAAATCTTTCAGGAAACTTGGGCGAGTCACCTAGAAGAATGATTTGCCAAGTTAACGGTTCTGGCTTGAAAGGGCGGAAGAAATCATGAATCCATAGCCAGAAGGCTTGTGCTCTAGTACAATACCAAAAGAGATGTTGAATTGTCTCAGACTATCCATAAAAAGGACAACGAGGATCCTGGATCCCAAGATGAAACAACCTAGTACCAATAGGCATGCCTTGAAAGAGAATGCACAAGGCAAAATGAGCAAGTTTCGGCTCAAGAATGGCAGACCAAACAATTTTAAATCTAGAATGCCAAAGACTCAAAGAGCTATGAATAAGCCAATGCTTATTAAGAGTGTCACCCATGGGAAAATGAGCTGAAAGCCACTTGTAAGCCATCTGTGGCTTGAAATGGTGCATTGGTGTTTCAGGATACCATTTCCAGTCCTTCCACTATGGCTTGTTGGACTGAATTCCAACCTTATGAAGCATTTTAGGTGGAATAGTCGTGAGGACTCTGTCATAAGTAGGTTTATCAGCTTTTGAAAGACCAAATTTAACACGAAATGCTTCCCAAGCCAAAAGGCTCATAGTGGGCCGGTGGAACATAGCCTGTAAGGTTTGAACACCTCTTTTATGAAATTTTAGAGCCTTTAAACTAGGCAATTTACCCAAAGATTGGCCTGCAGAAGCTAGGAGAGGTGACCACCAAATGTTAAGGTGATTGAAGGAAAGACCAGTACGAAATCCATCACCAGACTAGCATAACCATGGTTTAACTTTTTCCCAAGCTTTCCAAATGCTTTTAACCACAAACGTGCTTGAGATCTGAATTGGTTCTCTCATGACAAGGAGAGTAGAAAAACCAATTCCTTTCCAAGCCGATTTGTGCAAAGGATGTCCCATTTCAATGTTTAGGGAATAAGTTTGGTTTGCCATTCTTTGTTGAATATGATATTTGCTTATATGTTCAATGAGAAGAATATGATTAGTATGGAAATTATTATTATGTATTTAATGTTGAATAATCTCTATAGTAGAGAATAGCATCTATATAGGAATTTCACACTATATTAAGTATGAATAGTTACTGCTACATTGTGAAATGATTAAGTTATGTATACTTTGCATTACAAGTTGTATTATTTTGGCAAAAGTGTCATAGAAAACTTAGAATTGGCAAGAAGGGTTAATCTTGAGATTAGTTGATCCATGGATAAGGGAGTAACCTTTTGTATAAAGATTGATGTCATACCAAATCGAGCTAGAATGATGGGTGAATGTGTGACGTCCATTCTAAATTAGGGGTGATGAATATGTTGGCCAAAGTAGTGTAAGTAGCTACTGTTTACACTATCAGTTCATTGTGATCCAAGTTTACATACTAGGAAGGGATAATCATACTTGTAGGTTGGAGCCACAATATGATAGTACTAGTTATGTAAGACACAACAACTTGCTCAAAATAGGCTATTCTTTGAGATTACCATACCAATCCCTTCGTCGAAGGGTAGGGCCATTTACCAGTTTGGTAAATATGCGGGGGACCGCAGTTAGTCTGTGGTTGGCGAAAAAATACTTGAGTGATGCTTCTCCTCATGTAGTTGGTGGCCAGGATTTGAAGAAGGACATTGGAACCATTTGTATCTCTATTTTTAGTAAGCTCTTTGAAGCTTGTTGTAATTTTGTATCCAATTTATAGTATTTTGTAAATGAGGAATATTCAATACTTGTGATGTTGAAATGTAATTTGATTATGCAATGGTAAAGTTTGAAATATGTTTCAAATGTGTATATGTCATTTATAAAGAAAGGAAAATTTTTATTGTTCATATTGTTGGCATGAAGAACTATTTACTTTTGGGTTAAACTTAGTAAAATTTATATGGTAGTACAAGTGGCACGCTACACTAGCAACAAAAGCTCCTTACGAAGATCATCACGAGAACACTTGATGTGAACAAGAAAAGATGGGATAGACGTAAAAGTTTGTTTTATAGGCGAATAGAATAACATACATGAAGGCTATTGGTAGAAGTACTTATAAGCTAGTATATGGAGTAGAAGCCAAGATGTATATTGGTCTTGAGTTGTTAGTATATAAATTATTGCATGTGATTCAAGGGTAAGAGAATGATGTAATTCCCAAAGAATTGCATGAACTTAGAGAGTTAGATGTGTTCGGAAATAAGTGTTGTACACCTTACATAATACTGGATTATTTTAGTCATGTAAAATAAATATTTATTTGTAGTGCATCTTAATTGATGTGTTTAACCACATTAGATATTTATTTGGAAGCCGCTTGTAAAATTTGTAACATTAGGATATTATTTGTATTATTTAATTGTTGGGAAAATGTAGTACCAACATTAAATAAGTGGGTCAATGATTTTGTGTATCCATGGTTTTGGAACACATGGTTTTATCCAATACCACAAGTTGTATTTGTGTGAGCTTGGTCTATAAAAGCAAGCACATGGTCATTAGTATTAGGTTGGTTGGCTATTTCATTATAAGTGGATTGGAGGTTTGTGAGAGGTTGTCATTGTATTGAGATCTCTACTGTAAGTACATATTGTGAAGCATGGCAGGTGATGTGTGGATTCATGCTTGCACACATGGAAGATGCATTGGAGGTGCTTGATGATTCAGAGGTATTCATGGAGACTCATGGCATGTATTGTAATATCTTTATTGCTGTCTAATACATATGAGTGTGGATGCTTTTGGAGGTTGGGATTTTTCCTCTTGAGGGTTTTCCTAGGGTATATCTTGTGTTATCTTGTGCTTGTTCATTAATCTTTGCATTATAGTTATTTTTGCATCTTATTCTCCTATTGGGTTGTGTGGAAATAGTTTTATTGGACCTGCAAATTCCTAACATGTGGTATCAGAGCCATGGTTATGGTTGAGGGAGATGTGAGCTCCCTGGATTTGTACAACCCTTGTGTGTATAGATCAGATGCAAAATGGAAGCCATGGTAATGCATGGAAGGATTTGGGACATTACAAGGTTTTGTGTAGGTTGTATTGTAGATTGGAGGTTCTGGGTATTGGAGATTAATTGTGTATGTTGCATATCTGGTGATTCAAAAATTATGGCTGAAGAGGGTTTTCTGGTTGTGCTTCAATGAGGTTTTTGAGGAGGAATTTCTACAGATGACCTCCTGGGACAAAATGGACCTCACCATTGAGACCAGAAGGCCTAAGAAGCGAAGATTCATATAAAATTTGACCTATTTGGGTCACTAGAGCAAAAAGGAAATTTTTTTTAGCCTCTCAGGCTCGGCCATGTAGACTGCAGGTATGCCTGGTTAAAAAAATAATAATAATCTCTGCACATGTAAAATTTTTCTATAGTCTTGTTTGAAAAATTTAAAATTTAAAATGGACTAAAGAAATGTTTTTAAAAAAAAAATTTCAAGATTGAAAAATAAAAAAAATTATGACGCAGGGGTCCGCAGACTCCCGTACTGGGTATGGCAGAGGAGGGTACCGATGGGTACTATCGGCTCAGAGCCGGTTAGCCTCCAGACTAGGTTGAGCCCTCTACCGGCAAGCATGGCCTTTGATTGTTGGTTTGGCACGGGTGTTGCTGGCAGACTATAAGGCCTTTAAGACTTTTTCACTACGATTTAAAAAAAATAAATTCAGACTTTTAAAAAAAATTAAAACCTGCATCATATAACTTGAAGTCCATGGAGAATGAAACACATTTGAAACAATTTTGAAATCTGTCGTCAAATATAATGAAGCCAACTATAAACCACGTTAGCACTGCCGGCATGCACAGTCATATGCCCGGTCGGCGCTTGTGTTAGTGCTTAT
Source organism: Cunninghamia lanceolata (assembly GCA_027924645.1). NCBI lineage: Eukaryota > Viridiplantae > Streptophyta > Pinopsida > Cupressales > Cupressaceae > Cunninghamia > Cunninghamia lanceolata. Next base: position 18,548,356 of record BSBN01000049.1, read on the forward strand.
GTCATGTTGACGTCATCATGTATGGATGGGTCCTGCCAGGGGTCCCCTTTTAGCCCTCGGAGGGCATTTTCTTCTGGGAGGCATAACTTTCACCCATGGTATCAGATTTTCAACTTATTATAGGAGTTGAAAAGGTCTCTCCGAGCACTATGCAGTGGTATAGGTTTCATGATCAGATTTTGCTATTTGTGTCAAAATTTGGTGTCTGAAGCCAGGCATTACTTCGAAACAATTTGTCATGCCCACATTTTCCTTGTGGTCACAACACACATCGCACGTGTCATAGCCACATCTGTCATGTGGTTATGACACGAGATATGAAAAACTTTTCTCACACTGTCCTAAAAACCCCTTTCGCATGCGTACGCATGCTCAACGGTGTTCTCTCATGGCGAAACGCTATACTCATCGGCGGAATACAAGTACAATGGCGTGCAACCAGAAGCATATAGATCAACAAGAGGGTCTATACAACGCTGCTAACGTCATTGCAAGAGTGAGATTACCAAAGTTCTTAAATCGAATCCTCGGCAATGTTCGATAGCAGAATGCCTTACGGCGTTAGTGGGAATTACGCTGCACTCATTTACGCCCGTGGTTCGCTGATAGAGGAACCACTCCCCACGACGCCTTGTTCCGACTAAACCGGCTAGTGATCTCCCTATTTAGTCATTTTTCAGCCAGGCACGGTTGTCTGTCTCCTCTCTTGTTCCCTGAAACATACTCCTCCTATGACTTAGCATTTTCAACAAGGCGGTTTGGTTGCCCTCTCTTCCCTTTCCACAAGTTCTTAAGTTGGATTATATCTTTATCGCCCTTACCTTAACTATCTCTTAGTTCATTTAGTGTGTTTATATTTCGGTCTCTCTCTCTCTCTTTCATTTTCTATACTTTCTTTATGTGCATCCTGTCCTTTCTTCGTGATTTACGTCAATCAGGGTTATCACCGTAGTTATTGTTGATATTAAACCTAATTTCAGGATGATCTAGGTCACAAAGGCTGGTTTACTATTTCGCTGGACTCGGTCTCCTAATCTTCCCCGATCTAGGTTCCTCCTCTTCGTAAATACTTAGTCAACTTGTTCCTAAGCACAATTGACAGAAGGGTCCGTCAACTTAGTTCTCTTATCCCGTGTGAGAAAGGTCGCGCATTTTCTCCTCTGTGTTTTCCAATGTTAGTTTTTTCTTCTTCGGAACCTCTTACAGGTTTACATATGAGATCGTTTGCTACAGTTGAGATTAATATGGCCACATGGATTGTTAGTGGTGGCTTCTTAGGTTTATTTCCAGTGTTCTTTTGAGCAAGGAGTTGTGTAATTTTCCTCTTCATTTTCCGGGTGATTATTCGTGCGTTTTTAGTTGAAACTTCCGAGAAACTCTTTCCAGAGTATCACTGGATATTCCTAAACTCTCTTTCAATTATAATTTTATTTTCTCTTGTTTAGAATTACTGTTGTTACTGTTACTCTTAATTACGATTCATACACTAATTGTAATTCGTATGACGTTGTCAATAGATGTAGGTGGTTCACCACTTTATAAAACTCTGTTCATGGTAATATATCTTCTTTGGTTGTTGTGTTCAACACTTAATAACATCTCCTGTGAGACTATATTTGTTATATTTTTTTTTTTCTATATCCATGAAACATAGTTTATAACGATTTTAAACGAGGGCCCAATAAATTTGTTCATAGATTTACTCCTATGTATATTATATATATATATATATATATATATATATATATATATATATACATACATACATAGTTATAATATATTTATTTTAATGTCTATGTATGGACAAAATGGTTTACCACAACTTATATATCTATATCTCCATCTATATATATATATATATACAGATATATAATCATTATTATATTATATATATAGCTATATACATAGACATATATAATATATATATATATATGCCTATATATAGAGCTATATAAAAATAAACTGAATTTATATTCCAAATAACCCATTCATATGTTAGGGCCCAAGCCCTAACATTTTTTTTTTGCCTTAGACTCACAGCAGACGGCGGCCATGGGCGGCGGTGGCCGCAGTGACAGAGGAGCAAGGTCGGGGTGGCCGCAGAGCGGCGGACGGAATTTTGTGGTGGCCGCAGAGCGGCGGACGGAATTTTGTGGTGGCCGCAGAGCGGCAGACAAGATCCGCGGGAGGCATAAGGGTTTGGAGGGGGGGAGATGTGGAGTGGGGCGGAGCCCCACCCACATTCCCACGACGTGGGGGTGTGGGTGGGGCTCCGCCCCACTCCACACCTCCAAATGTATTAACAATCCTGCGGTGGGGTTTACTCCCCACCGCCCAATATAAAAATTCGACTGTGTTTTTTTTTAAACCGCGGCTTACATTTGGTCCGCCATTTCTCACAACATTAAAATATATATATATTCATATGTATATATATATATATTTATAAATGAGTATATAATTAGAGATATATATAAATATATATATATATATATATATATATATATATATCTATTTTTATATTGATATTTCTCAGTCAATTTCATAAAAATGATAAGTTATTTTCAATTTCACTATTATTCTGGAAAATGATAATTACTCAAAATATGAAATATATATATCTATTTCTATATATATATATATATTTAAATTTATTTATATATAAAAATATTCTTATATGTGCTTAACTATTTCCTAAATTTCTCAATTTCACTACTTATTGCATTTTCTCCAAATCAACCTGTTATAAAGAAATTGTCATAACAAGTAGATATAATTATATATACATATATATATATATATATATATATATATATATATATATATCCCAAGTTCACTTAATTGATAGAAATGGTAACTAGCTATCCCCTTATTATAATTATAATTTTCCATTTTCATAAACATTTAAGACTTCATAACTTTACAACAGATTATATATTTACATGCTAGATTTCCTCTAATCCTTCTAAATTAACAGAACCCATTAATATGGAGAATAACTCAAATATTTAAAACTGTCTTTTCCATTTTAACATTGAAAAGAAAATTAGCATTTCAACTAGTGAAGCAATTCCAAACTTTCAAATGTAAACAACTCAGATTAAGTTGCAAAAACGAACTTATTCTTTTCAGTAATACTTGAAACACAAAAATTGCTATTGAACAAAGGTTGCAAACATCAACTTAAAATTTAAGCACAGTCATATTACAACTTCTCAATCATGAATACCAACTTCCCAGATATGAACTTTCTACTCCCAAACAATATACAACTGAAAACTTATGACAACCAATAAAAGTCCAATAATAACAAGACCAGGGAAGTGATTTTCTTCACTCCCAGAATATCATTAATTTACAACAATAACAAGAGAGAGATGTTCCCTCTTCATCTCTATGAAATGAACCAGGCCTAATTCTCATGACAAGAAGATGAACCGTTTCTTCATAAATAGCCAACCAGAAGCTCCAAGAGAAAAACCTGCGTATCAAAGACAAACAAGGAAGACAATACCACTTGTCTAGCTCTCCTCCCTACCGTAGACCCGCAAGAGGGTCACCCCCGAGCTAGGGAGACCATACTCACACCTGGGTACTCAAACACTCCACTTTACAACAGCAACAACAACAATCCCAAAGCACACATACACCCGTGGGTATTTTACACAATACGGAAACTCAACTACAGTGAGTTTCATAAGGGGCAGGAGAGTGGACACACTCGACTCCAGAGTGTCACCCTGACAGATAAATGAACTCATATAAATTTCTCTTGGTCTCAACCAAGTGTGATCACAATTTGTAAGCAATCTGTATATGACTCTCAAGTCAAAAATACAGTCACAGATACATGCCCTCAAGGCTTTCAACATCCCAAAAGATGGAACAGGTATGCACCCGAGGAGGATCTCTCCTCCCCTACCCCAAACTTGATGAGCATTTCTCCCAAGTGGGAGACGCTCTGTCAAACAACCCGACAAGAACCCCACAGAACACAAATCTAAACACATATTTCACACACATTTCAGTTCTACAAAAACAAAGGCAAAATTCAGACCAACCTTGCAAAGCCCTCCTGGAATGAAGTTGTTGCAGAGTCCACAGAGTTCACTTCCAAGCTTAGCCACCAACTCCCTCTCCCTTCTCTATCTTCCAAACTAACTTCTCTATTTTTGGTAAGGCCAAAGATGAAAGATTTTCCCCAAAATTCAACTAACTCCCTCTCATCCCAAAATTTGAAAATAAATAACCCAAAATTCTCTTTCTTTCTAATTTTGAGAAATGGGGAAGTGACACTTGTCACCTCCTCACCCTTCCCAAAAATCACTATTCTGTCCAGGTGGCTTATGTCACTCTCCATTCCCAAGGGTACTCCTTATTCCTTTCATGTGACTCCACTTTCTCATGGGAGAAATAAAAAAAAAAAATTAAATGGGAACAAGACAGGTGACCCATGCCTCTTTCTCCTTTCTTCACATGGGTGTCCCCATAGTACATGGGGGAATCTTACTAAAGAAGAGGTAACTTTCACTAATGGATGGCATCTCTTATCTAGGGAAAAGTAGAGGGGATGGGTTGAGTGTTGGTACAACCCATCATGTCCCCTCCTACCTCCAATTTTCGCCACTTAACTTCAGGGGAAGGTTAAGTTGACTAGATGGAGGTTACTCAAGGGTTACCCATGCCAAATGGGCCCCTAGACCCATGGGGTAGAACCCAGGGTCAATTTTAACCCATACAAGACACCCCAGGTCAAGGTAAAGCACAAGAAAAAGGGCCTCATAATTTAAATAAAAATAGAAATTTCAAATTCAATCTCTTTACAACACTTACTTATAAAAATAATATTACATGAGGGTAACCTAACCCACTCGACCATACGAAAGACCACATTACATCATGACATCAAACACAAAGAGATCTTGGTTCTTCGTGGAACCAGATCGGCTTAACAGGGAATAACAATTAACAAGGTGTGGAATGATCTCCGAAATCTGTGGTTTGATTAGTAGTCCCTGCACACTCAATTACAAGATCAGTAACCACATAAATTCATCATAGCCGAAGCAACTTAAATAACACATGCATTCTCATGCCTTAGTACAATTTAACATAATTAAAAATCATATTACAATTTTCCATCATCTCTAATTCATTTTTCTGAAAAGTAACTTATCCAAACATCACCCAATTAGTTTTTCCGAAAACATAATAAAGTTAAATAGTCTGACAAATTTCGGGAACTGCTATCCCACAAATATGAAAGTAACAATAACAGTACTGTAAATAGTCATAACAACAGTAGTAAAAAGGGCGATCCTCACATCCTCTCCCCCTAAGACGGTACTTCCTCCTGGAAGTCGTCAAAAAGGTGAGGATACAGGGTCTTCAATCTCTCTGCATCTTCCCATGTTGCAGTGACTTCGTCGTATAAGTCCCATTGGACTCTAACCTGGTCCAGCTCTCGACCTCGAAGGGCCAGCGTCCGACGAGCCAATATGCGAATTGGCTCCAACGCCAGTTGTCCGTCTGCCTCTACCTGAAGAGCACTCCAATCCAACACATGAGATAAGTCAGAAATATATTGACGTAAAACTGATACATGAAATACATCGTGGATACGTGACAGGCTAGGTGGCAAGGCTAGACGATAGGCTACTGGTCCTATCCGCTCCAAGATTTCGAAAGGTCCTACAAATCGAGGTGCGAGTTTAGAGCCTTTTCCGTAATGGATTGGACTTTTGTGCGGCCGCACTCTCAAAAATACTCTTTCCCCCACAGAGAAGCTTCGGTCTGTCCTTTTTGCATCGGCATACTTTTTCTGCCTGTCCTGTGCTTCCAGAAGCCTCTGTCTTATCTGTTTAACTTGCAGTTCCATATTCTGAACTATCTCTGGGCCGATGACTGTTCTGTCCTCTATACGATCCCAACTCAAAGGTGTTCTGCATGGTCTGCCATATAATGCCTGGAAAGGAGGCATACCCAACGAGCTATGATGCCCATTATTGTAGGCGAACTCAACTAGATACAGGTACTCCTCCCATCTAGACTGGTGGTCCATCACATACATGCGAAGCATGTCTTCTAACACCTGGTTAACTCTCTCTGTTTGTCCGTCGGTTTCCGGATGATATGCGGAACTGAAGTTGAGCTGTGTGCCCAACGCCTGATGTAAGGCTTTCCAGAATGATGAAGTGAATACGGAGTCTCTGTCAGATATAATGCGGCGAGGTACCCCATGAAGTCTAACAATCTGATCGAGAAACACCTTTGCCACTGATGGTGCATTGTATGTTGTACATATTGGTGAAAAATGCGCCACTTTGGTCAGCTTGTCAACTGTCACCATAATAGCATCATGGCGACGTGATGACATAGGTAGACCAACGATAAAATCCATAGAAATGGTATCCCATTTCCATTCAGGTATCTCGTGAGGGTACAACAGTCCCGCTGGATGCTGATGCTCGGCCTTGACCCTCTGACATTCCAGGCATCGAGCAACAAATTCGGCAATGTCACGCCTCATCCCAGCCCAATGATAAAGCTGTCGTAAGTCAGCATGCATTTTCTTCACTCCTGGGTGTGCTGCGTAGGGTGCTCTATGAGCCTCTGATAGGATTACTGTACGAAGGTTACCCGCATGGGGTACATAGATGCGTTGCCGATGTCGAAGCATACCATCAGAATCAAGGGTATATCCTGTAAATTTGCCCTCAAGGGCCTTCTGATTTAGTACTGCCTGCTGCACTTCTAGAAACCATTCGTCCTCCGGCAGATGCTGTAAGATGCGATCCTTCAAGTCCATCTTCAAGGTCAGAGTCTGGATCTCGTGGCGTCTTCGACTCAAAGCATCAGCGACCACGTTCTCCTTCCCTTTGATATAATGGACATCGAAGTCATATTCGCATAGGAATTCCATCCAACGCCGTTGGCGGGCGTTCAAATTAGGCTGTGTGAAAATATACTGCAAACTATGATGGTCTGAATGGAGTTCAAAGCGTCGCCCTAAGAGAAAGTGTCTCCAGCGAACCAAGGCATGAACAACAGCTGCAAGCTCTAAGTCGTGCGTAGGATAGTTCAACTCATGTGTCTTTAGTTTCCGCGATTCGTATGCGATCGCTCGACCATCCTGCATAAGCACGGCTCCCAAACCTTCTAATGATGCATCCGTGCAAACTACAAACTCCTCTGAAGGATCTGGTACTGCTAAAATAGGAGCGCTCGTAAGACGCTCTTTGAGGTCTCCAAAAGCCTTTTCACACTGCTCGGTCCAAGTGAAACCCTTCCCTTTTCGCTGAAGGGAAGTGATGGGATGTGCTATCCTGGAGAAACCTTCGACAAACCGACGATAATACCCGGCTAACCCCATAAAGCTTCTGACCTCTGTCACGTTCGTGGGTGCCGGCCACTCCTGGATTGCTCTAATTTTAGATGGATCTACGGAGATGCCATCGCCTGATAAAATGTGTCCCAAATACTGCACCTCTGTCCTGAAGAAGGCACACTTCGTCAAGTTGCCATACAGTTGCTGCTCTCGTAATTTCTACAAAACTTGACGCAAGTGCTCTACATGCTCCTCCTCAGTCCGTGAATAAATCAGAATGTCATCTAGGAATATGATCACGAACCGGTCTAGGTATGTACGGAACACCCCGTTCATGAGACTCATGAATACTGCAGGAGCATTCGTCAACCCGAAAGGTACCACTGTGAATTCATAATGGCCATATCTGGTTCGAAAAGCAGTTTTATGAATATCTGACTCCGTGATGCGCAATTGATGATACCCAGATTTTAGATCAATTTTCGAGAACACTCTGGCTCCCTGCATCTGATCAAAAAGGTCGTCAACTGCCTGTAGTCCATGCATAGACGAAGAGACCCATCCTTCTTCTTCACGAAGATCACTGGTGCGCCCCATGGTGAAACGCTAGGTCGGATGTGTCCCTTCTCAAGTAATTCTTCCAACTGCAGCTTAAGTTCTGTGAGTTCATGGGTCGTCATTCTATAGGGTGCGCGGGATATCGGCTCTGCACCTGGCACTAAGTCAATGTGGAAGTCCACTTCTCTACGTGGAGGCATACCAGGTAATTCTGGCGGGAACACATCGGCAAACTCTCTAAGGATAGGGTGATCATCTAAAGTAGCCTCAGGTTCATCCTCTGCTCTATCACTGACTGTGATGGCAAACATCTGACATCCCTTCCGCATACAGCGCTTAAGCTGTTGTGCAGATATCATACGAACTGCCGTGGGCTTTTGAATGCCCACTATCTCAACTGACGAACCATGATCGTCTAAACAGCTAATCGTTCTCTGGCGACAATCAAGCTTGGCTCTATGTGCCGCAAGCCAATCCATACCCAGAACTACTCCGTAAGACCCTAATGGCATAATCCTAAGGTCGCACATTGTGGTGAAGGGTCCCAATGTGATCTCACAGTCTTTAACCAAGGTATCTACTGACATCCTGGCCCAACTCAACTTCCCACCTAATGTCTTGCCTAGAAGCCACCAGCCTGCAACGCTCCACTAACGATGTAGACAAAAAAGAGTCAGTAGCTCCTAAGTCAAAAAGGATCGAGATGGGAAAGTCTCTAATCGTACCTGCTGCCTCGATGACAGAAGCCTGGAAATTAGCCTGGCGGTTATCAATCGCTGCAAACATGTGGTGAGATCTGCCCACGTCACCTACGGTCTGCTCGGACCCTCCTGATCGGGGCTGACCCCCTGCAGTAAATCCCTGCGGACACTCTCTAGCCAGATGCCCTGCCCCACCACATACATAACATGGTCCTCTAACCTGTAACTGCCCTGACTGTGTTCTGCCCGACTGTTGTTGCCCAGTCCGTCCGGTGGATCCCTGTGAGCCTCTGTAAGACTGCTGGGACCTTGTGGGTCCTGCCGATGAACCCTGCTGTCTCTGATCCCTGCGTGGTCCCTGCTGCTGCCATCCACGGTTCTGTCCTCCCTGTCCCCTCTGTTGAAATTTGGATTTTTGCTGATGTTGCTGTTGCTGTGGAGGCCTAGGAGGTAATGTTGAAGCATTATATCCTCCTCTCTGTGTTGTGTTTTGAGGCCTTCGGAAATTTTGCTGTTGTTGGGGATTTCGTTCCTGGTACTGTGGGCGTGAATTCTGTCCTCGTCCCTGAATTTCCTCTGATATAAGGGCCTTTTCAACAGCTTCGCTCATGGTCTGGGGATTTGCCATACGAACTGGTCCTGCTATCCCGTGATTTAGCCCCCTGATGAATTTGTGTATTAAGATTTTCTCGTCATGGAGGTATTCCGCATAACGAGAAAGCTCTATAAATCGGCTCTCATACTGAGTAACGGTGAGTCCCCTTTGCTGTAGATCATGAAACTCATCAATTCTGCGCTGTCTATAATGTTCGGACAAATACCGCGCATTGAAGTGCTCAATGAAGGTGTCCCATGTGAGTGTATCCACGGAGAGTCGGCGCTTGCACTCCTCTGTGCGCCACCAGGTGGCTGCTGCATCCCTAAGAAGATGAACTGCCACTCGTGCTTTCGTGTTGCTCTCATATGGTCGCAATGCGAAACACCTGTCTAAGCTAATTAGCCAAGCCTTGGCCACAGCTCCCTCTGTAGCTCCTGCGAAGGTGGGTGGGTTGAGCCTCAGTAGATCTCTGATAGGGTCCCCTCTGTCTCTAAGTCTCCCAAGTGGCTCTTCCACACCATCCTCATATACTCCCTGCTGAACCTGTTCTTGTCTCAAAAGTCTCGGAGGACTCCTGCTCCGTGCTCGGGAGGCCGACCCTACCTCCTCTACTGTTGTGTCAGGAATCTCAACGAAGGGCTCCACACGTATCACCTCTAGTGGATCAACGCGGGGCTCCATACGTGGCTCAATACGTGACTCGGCACGTGGCTCCTCTCGCGGAGCAACACGAGGCTCTATACGTGGCTCAGGAATCACTGGTGGTAACCTGTCTAGCATAGTCTGTAGTGCCTGTAAGATCTGTGGACCTATATCCGCTACTGGTGTCACCTGTGGTTCTAGTGGTGCTTGTGGCACAGGTGGCACAGGTGGTGCTGCTGAATCTGCGGGTGCCAGTCCCTCGGCTGAGGAATCGCTGTGCACCTCGACTGACGCTGTGTGGCGTGATCGCGCTCGTCGAACACGTCGGGGAGGCATCCTACAAAACAAGGTAGAAACTAATTAGCCAAAGTTGCGGAATAATAACGTGCCCAAATACGCCCAGTGTTTACAAACCTGGCTCTGATACCAAATGTCATGCCCACATTTTCCTTGTGGTCACAACACACATCGCACGTGTCATAGCCACATCTGTCATGTGGTTATGACACGAGATATGAAAAACTTTTCTCACACTGTCCTAAAAACCCCTTTCGCATGCGTACGCATGCTCAACGGTGTTCTCTCATGGCGAAACGCTATACTCATCGGCGGAATACAAGTACAATGGCGTGCAACTAGAAGCATATAGATCAACAAGAGGGTCTATACAACGCTGCTAACGTCATTGCAAGAGTGAGATTACCAAAGTTCTTAAATCGAATCCTCGGCAATGTTCGATAGCAGAATGCCTTACGGCGTTAGTGGGAATTACGCTGCACTCATTTACGCCCTGGTTCGCTGATAGAGGAACCACTCCCCACGACGCCTTGTTCCGACTAAACCGGCTAGTGATCTCCCTATTTAGTCATTTTTCAGCCAGGCACGGTTGTCTGTCTCCTCTCTTGTTCCCTGAAACATACTCCTCCTATGACTTAGCATTTTCAACAAGGCGGTTTGGTTGCCCTCTCTTCCCTTTCCACAAGTTCTTAAGTTGGATTATATCTTTATCGCCCTTACCTTAACTATCTCTTAGTTCATTTAGTGTGTTTATATTTCGGTCTCTCTCTCTCTTTCATTTTCTATACTTTCTTTATGTGCATCCTGTCCTTTCTTCGTGATTTACGTCAATCAGGGTTATCACCGCAGTTATTGTTGATATTAAACCTAATTTCAGGATGATCTAGGTCACAAAGGCTGGTTTACTATTTCGCTGGACTCGGTCTCCTAATCTTCCCCGATCTAGGTTCCTCCTCTTCGTAAATACTTAGTCAACTTGTTCCTAAGCACAATTGACAGAAGGGTCCGTCAACTTAGTTCTCTTATCCCGTGTGAGAAAGGTCGCGCATTTTCTCCTCTGTGTTTTCCAATGTTAGTTTTTTCTTCTTCGGAACCTCTTACAGGTTTACATATGAGATCGTTTGCTACAGTTGAGATTAATATGGCCACATGGATTGTTAGTGGTGGCTTCTTAGGTTTATTTCCAGTGTTCTTTTGAGCAAGGAGTTGTGTAATTTTCCTCTTCATTTTCCGGGTGATTATTCGTGCGTTTTTAGTTGAAACTTCCGAGAAACTCTTTCCAGAGTATCACTGGATATTCCTAAACTCTCTTTCAATTATAATTTTATTTTCTCTTGTTTAGAATTACTGTTGTTACTGTTACTCTTAATTACGATTCATACACTAATTGTAATTCGTATGACGTTGTCAATAGATGTAGGTGGTTCACCACTTTATAAAACTCTGTTCATGGTAATATATCTTCTTTGGTTGTTGTGTTCAACACTTAATAACATCTCCTGTGAGACTATATTTGTTATATTTTTTTTTTTCTATATCCATGAAACATAGTTTATAACGATTTTAAACGAGGGCCCAATAAATTTGTTCATAGATTTACTCCTATGTATATTATATATATATATATATATATATATATATATATATATATACATACATACATAGTTATAATATATTTATTTTAATGTCTATGTATGGACAAAATGGTTTACCACAACTTATATATCTATATCTCCATCTATATATATATATATATACAGATATATAATCATTATTATATTATATATATAGCTATATACATAGACATATATAATATATATATATGCCTATATATAGAGCTATATAAAAATAAACTGAATTTATATTCCAAATAACCCATTCATATGTTAGGGCCCAAGCCCTAACATTTTTTTTTTGCCTTAGACTCACAGCAGACGGCGGCCATGGGCGGCGGTGGCCGCAGTGATAGAGGAGCAAGGTCGGGGTGGCCGCAGAGCGGCGGACGGAATTTTGTGGTGGCCGCAGAGCGGCGGACGGAATTTTGTGGTGGCCGCAGAGCGGCAGACAAGATCCGCGGGAGGCATAAGGGTTTGGAGGGGGGGAGATGTGGAGTGGGGCGGAGCCCCACCCACATTCCCACGACGTGGGGGTGTGGGTGGGGCTCCGCCCCACTCCACACCTCCAAATGTATTAACAATCCTGCGGTGGGGTTTACTCCCCACCGCCCAATATAAAAATTCGACTGTGTTTTTTTTTAAACCGCGGCTTACATTTGGTCCGCCATTTCTCACAACATTAAAATATATATTTATATATATATATATATATATATATATATATTTATATTGATATTTCTCAGTCAATTTCATAAAAATGATAAGTTATTTTCAATTTCACTATTATTCTGGAAAATGATAATTACTCAAAATATGAAATATATATATCTATTTCTATATATATATATATTTAAATTTATTTATATATAAAAATATTCTTATATGTGCTTAACTATTTCCTAAATTTCTCAATTTCACTACTTATTGCATTTTCTCCAAATCAACCTGTTATAAAGAAATTGTCATAACAAGTAGATATAATTATATATATACATATATATATATATATATATATATATATATATATATATCCCAAGTTCACTTAATTGATAGAAATGGTAACTAGCTATCCCCTTATTATAATTATAATTTTCCATTTTCATAAACATTTAAGACTTCATAACTTTACAACAGATTATATATTTACATGCTAGATTTCCTCTAATCCTTCTAAATTAACAGAACCCATTAATATGGAGAATAACTCAAATATTTAAAACTGTCTTTTCCATTTTAACATTGAAAAGAAAATTAGCATTTCAACTAGTGAAGCAATTCCAAACTTTCAAATGTAAACAACTTAGATTAAGTTGCAAAAACGAACTTATTCTTTTCAGTAATACTTGAAACACAAAAATTGCTATTGAACAAAGGTTGCAAACATCAACTTAAAATTTAAGCACAGTCATATTACAACTTCTCAATCATGAATACCAACTTCCCAGATATGAACTTTCTACTCCCAAACAATATACAACTGAAAACTTATGACAACCAATAAAAGTCCAATAATAACAAGACCAGGGAAGTGATTTTCTTCACTCCCAGAATATCATTAATTTACAACAATAACAAGAGAGAGATGTTCCCTCTTCATCTCTATGAAATGAACCAGGCCTAATTCTCATGACAAGAAGATGAACCGTTTCTTCATAAATAGCCAACCAGAAGCTCCAAGAGAAAAACCTGCGTATCAAAGACAAACAAGGAAGACAATACCACTTGTCTAGCTCTCCTCCCTACCGTAGACCCGCAAGAGGGTCACCCCCGAGCTAGGGAGACCATACTCACACCTGGGTACTCAAACACTCCACTTTACAACAGCAACAACAACAATCCCAAAGCACACATACACCCGTGGGTATTTTACACAATACGGAAACTCAACTACAGTGAGTTTCATAAGGGGCAGGAGAGTGGACACACTCGACTCCAGAGTGTCACCCTGACAGATAAATGAACTCATATAAATTTCGCTTGGTCTCAACCAAGTGTGATCACAATTTGTAAGCAATCTGTATATGACTCTCAAGTCAAAAATACAGTCACAGATACATGCCCTCAAGGCTTTCAACATCCCAAAAGATGGAACAGGTATGCACCCGAGGAGGATCTCTCCTCCCCTACCCCAAACTTGATGAGCATTTCTCCCAAGTGGGAGACGCTCTGTCAAACAACCCGACAAGAACCCCACAGAACACAAATCTAAACACATATTTCACACACATTTCAGTTCTACAAAAACAAAGGCAAAATTCAGACCAACCTTGCAAAGCCCTCCTGGAATGAAGTTGTTGCAGAGTCCACAGAGTTCACTTCCAAGCTTAGCCACCAACTCCCTCTCCCTTCTCTATCTTCCAAACTAACTTCTCTATTTTTGGTAAGGCCAAAGATGAAAGATTTTCCCCAAAATTCAACTAACTCCCTCTCATCCCAAAATTTGAAAATAAATAACCCAAAATTCTCTTTCTTTCTAATTTTGAGAAATGGGGAAGTGACACTTGTCACCTCCTCACCCTTCCCAAAAATCACTATTCTGTCCAGGTGGCTTATGTCACTCTCCATTCCCAAGGGTACTCCTTATTCCTTTCATGTGACTCCACTTTCTCATGGGAGAAATAAAAAAAAAAATTAAATGGGAACAAGACAGGTGACCCATGCCTCTTTCTCCTTTCTTCACATGGGTGTCCCCATAGTACATGGGGGAATCTTACTAAAGAAGAGGTAACTTTCACTAATGGATGGCATCTCTTATCTAGGGAAAAGTAGAGGGGATGGGTTGAGTGTTGGTACAACCCATCATGTCCCCTCCTACCTCCAATTTTCGCCACTTAACTTCAGGGGAAGGTTAAGTTGACTAGATGGAGGTTACTCAAGGGTTACCCATGCCAAATGGGCCCCTAGACCCATGGGGTAGAACCCAGGGTCAATTTTAACCCATACAAGACACCCCAGGTCAAGGTAAAGCACAAGAAAAAGGGCCTCATAATTTAAATAAAAATAGAAATTTCAAATTCAATCTCTTTACAACACTTACTTATAAAAATAATATTACATGAGGGTAACCTAACCCACTCGACCATACGAAAGACCACATTACATCATGACATCAAACACAAAGAGATCTTGGTTCTTCGTGGAACCAGATCGGCTTAACAGGGAATAACAATTAACAAGGTGTGGAATGATCTCCGAAATCTGTGGTTTGATTAGTAGTCCCTGCACACTCAATTACAAGATCAGTAACCACATAAATTCATCATAGCCGAAGCAACTTAAATAACACATGCATTCTCATGCCTTAGTACAATTTAACATAATTAAAAATCATATTACAATTTTCCATCATCTCTAATTCATTTTTCTGAAAAGTAACTTATCCAAACATCACCCAATTAGTTTTTCCGAAAACATAATAAAGTTAAATAGTCTGACAAATTTCGGGAACTGCTATCCCACAAATATGAAAGTAACAATAACAGTACTGTAAATAGTCATAACAACAGTAGTAAAAAGGGCGGTCCTCACACAATTTTATGCTCATAACTTTTGCATATGGAATCAGATTTTTGATTTTAGATAGGCGTTGGAGAGCTATTGCAGTGTACTGTAGTTTGAATCATGTAGATTAATTTGGTGTGTAGAGAGAGATTGATACTTATTTAATCACTTGTAGGAGCCTGAGATTCAGAGTGTGTTTATGAGTGCATTCAAATGGATGTTTGGGCACAAACTTGTGGGAGTGCATGTTGTTATGACACCCTCAACATGGTATAGCAAGTTTTTAGATTTGATACTTCTAGATATAGGTTTACAGGTGTTTTCAGTGTTTAGACTTTGATGGACACAAGCACACAGGTTGTCTTCTGGTTTGAGGACATGGTTGATACGTGTGTGAGATTTGGAGTCTTGGTTCAGTGGGAGTTAAGTACATGTACAACGATGATGATGATTATGGTGTCATGGATGTGCATGTACGCTTTTACATTGGCATGACATGATCATGTATATGATTGATAGGTATGGGCTATGCTATTGTTTCATGATTACAGGTGGTGTTGTTTTAGGAGGTTTTTTTAATCTCTTGGATGCTTGTTTAGTTCCTTGACTATGGTTACTCATTTGTGGACTTGTTTGGTAAATCAAATCTAGCATTGATTTGGTGTTTGAGTCTTGGAGTCTATAGGTTATCTTCTTTGATATCTCAGTTTGCATGTTACTAGTGTGATGATGAGTTTGCATATTATATTTGTTTTTGATCTACAAGTTATGTAGTTTTTTAGGATGATCACCTATTTGACTACAGTGGGATGACTCGGATGTGGACTATCTATATCCATGAGATTGATTCAGTGTTTATATCAATTTTGTTAGTTGGCCTTGTCTGTGGTCATTTGTACATTGGTATGTTGCTTTGAGATAAGAAGATGGATGATTAGAGTGCCTGGATAGTCAGTTGTTGGGACTTGTAGCATGTTTATCATGATGTCATGGATAGCTTGGATACATGGTTTTATGTGAGCTTTTGATTGTGATGGTTTTATCTTCTTGGTTGGAGATTATGGTTTACTCGACCTTTTGGGAGCTGTTAATATTACAGTGGGATTCCTTGATTGGTTTGGGGCCATGGATAATATTCATTTAGGAGATGGTTACTTTGTTGTCATGGATAGCTCAGTATCATGATTTAGTGGGAGCTTTGGCAGCATTGTGGATTCATCATTTGTGATGGATGATCTTCTGCAGTGGTTGTGTGTGTCTTGGAGAGGCTCTTGGATTATGATTCTTGTTTCAGTGAGTGCTTTGACATCCTAAGTTCCATTGTTAGTATATGGTTATCTTCATGTGATTGGAGATGTTGGTCCTTTGTTTAGAGATGTTGATATTGTGTCTTGATGGACTATGGATACTAGTTTGAGTTTTGACATGATATAAGTTCTCTTGAGACAGGAAGTATGCTTCAGTGCATGTGATCTCATAGGAGGAGATGTTTAGATCATGATGTCATGATGGGCTTCTTGATTATGCAGATATGCAGTTGGAGCATTGACAATGGTCTTGTTGTTTCTCTTGGTATTGAGTACTTTGGTCATTTGCTTGAAGCTTCATGTTAGTGTAGTGTTGCATTAGGAGTTTGGCATGGATTGATCATGGAGGTCCTCATAGATACTTAGAGACTTAGGTGAGGCTAGAGTTCTCTTGGGATTAGAGACACTTGTTGACATGGTTACTCATTGGAGGTTTTAGTAGATAGACCAAGGAGTCTTACACTTGGATATGGACGTGAGTTCATTATAGACCTAGAGATTGTTCTTGGAGAGAGTCATTGTAGCTTGGTGTATCTTGGAGGAGCATTTTCATTCCCCACTCTTGGTCTACTCGACGGTTTATCATCTGAGGTATTGCCCATCCTTTTAGATGCATTTTGCTTAATGCTTTATCTTCTCATAGATATGGATCTTGAGCTATGGTTATTGGTTCTGGAGGGTTCATTTGAGGGATGCTAGCATGGTTATCTCCTTGTTCATATGGTTTGATTTATGATATTCATTATGAGGAGTTTAGGAGATGTGATTGGGCTTATTCCTAGTTATGGAATGGTTATCAGTTTGATCTACCTTGATTAGAGAGTCTTAGATCCATGTTGGTTACATGTTACATATGTTCATTCAATCTATGAGATTGAATGGTTAGGTGTTGTTGAGGCTTTTATTTTGGGGTTGTAGAGGAGATCATACTTGACACAGCTTAGCACTTTGAGGTGTTTGTAGGACATTATGATTTACAGGTTTTCTCTCTTTGTCTTATGGATACTTCTTGGAGGATCATGTTGATATGATTGGACTTTGGGAGAGTTATGGTGACATGTTGTGAGAGAGTATGTAGCAATTTATCTTGCATATGTGGATCATTGTGATTGTTCTTGATACTGTATTGGCTTGTTGATTAGCCACACCTTGGTTTGAGTGTTGATTGATAGACTTGATATGCCTTGGATCTATTTTCAGATTTGACATTACACATGCAGTGGGAGTTCTTGGATGTATGTGTTCTTCATTGACAGGTTTTTATACATGGAGCTTGTGATTGTAGTATATGGGTTGGATATGTTGTTGGCATGAGTTTATTGACATTGTTGATACCTATTAGGTACGGATGGTGGATGTATTAGCATATGTTGTGGGTGCTATTTCCAGTCATGTGGGTTTTTTTTACCTTTGACAACAACTTGGAGCCTTATGTTATCACTTGGATTTGATGTTTGTGTTCTTTTGATTGGTGCATCTTCACCTTGGCATGTTCCTTTTCTTCCATAGGTGGCATGTTGGAGGATGAGAGAAGTTTTTGCTTGAGATGGTGGTCATTTTGATTTTGTTGCAGGTATCTTGATGGAGCACAAGAGCATGGTGGAGATTCATGTGATTTCATGTTTGCCTATGATGATGTATTTCATTGATTGACCCTTATGCAATGTATACAAGTGGGAGAATGTTGGGAAATAGGTGTTGTACACCTTGCATAATATTAGATTATTTTATTCATGTAATATAAATATTTATTTGTGGCGCATCTTAATTGATGTGTTTAACCACATTAGATATTTATTTGGAGGCCACTTGTAAAAGTTGTATGTAATACTGGGATATTATTTGTATTATTTAATTGTTGAGAAAATGTAGTACCAACATTAAGTAAGTGGGTCAATGGTTTTGTGTATCCATGGTTTTGGAACACATAGTTTTATCCAATACCACAAGTTGTATTTGTGTGAGCTTGTTCTATAAAAGCAAGCACATGGTCATTAGTATTTGGTTGGTTGGCTATTTCATTGGAGGTGGATTGGAGGTTTGTGAGAGGCTGTCATTATATTGAGCTCTCTCTTGTAAGTGCATATTGTGAAGCATGGCATGTGATGTGTGGATTCATGCTTGGACACATGGAGGATGCATTGGAGGTTCTTGATGATTTAGAGGTATTCATGGAGACTCATGGCATGTATTGTAATATCTTTATTGTTGAATAATACATATGACTGTGAATGATTTTGGAGGCTGGGTTTTTCCCTTTAAGGGTTTCCCCAGGGTATAACTTGTGTTTGTTCATTGATCTTTGCATTATGGTTATTTCTGCATCTTATTCTCCTATTAGGTTATGTGGAATCAGTTTTATTGGACCTGCAAATTCCTAACAAGATGAAAATAGAAGGGTTGCACATGACAAAATTCTATTGTAGTAGTAGAAAGTAAAGCACCTACTTGACAAGAAGGAAGCTCAAAGATTTTTCAAAATAGGTTAGTCCTTATGTGGAATGCTAGATCAAAAGACAAAGGAAAACATGGTAAGTTTGATGTCATGTGGGTTGGGCTAAATGAAGTTACCAAAGAGTACAACCAATGGACATTTTACCCTAGGAGTTTGGATGGAAATCTCATGAAGCTATCAGTTCATGGATAGCACCTCGATCACTATTTCTCTTTGTTGGAGAGGTATTTTGGTGTTTGTACATATTTTTGTCTTGTCCTGTTGTGTTGTCTTTGTGTTGCCATGTTTCTTGTTGATCATGGTGAAGTGTGTGCTTTATGTTGTCCTTTTTGTCTCATTGTTTTGTTGGTCAGTTTTATCTTTTTAATGTTGTTGCAAGGGTGTTTTGTGGTCTTCTCCCATATTTCTAGCTAGGGTTCTCATCGTATCCACTTAGGATACATGTCCCCACCCAGAGTGAAATTGTCCTGCACCTAATTTCATAGTTAAGTTTGGTATCTATGTTCACTGCAACATTATTATATTGGCTCATATGTCCTCTACAAGTCACATCTTGTGTGTTATCTCATCGCAAAGTTCTATAAGCATGTTATCTTGCCCTATGGTATTTTCTTGTGAAGTCATTCTGCTATCCCTACTTCTTGTTACATCCCCTTTTTGGATTCAATATTACTATTTACTTTTTCTTAAATAGTACAGTTATGTGGATATGTTTTAATATCATAGGAATTGATGATATGAATAGAAAAGGATAATTTATTGAAATTATGGAATCTGCTTGATTATGATCAATTTGATGTTATGAATTAAAATGTCTTTCGATATGAATATGAAATAATTTGATATAAATATGTTTTGATCAGAACATTGGTACTCTGACCGCAAATTGTATGTGAGATTGTTAATGATAGGAATAGATGGAACATATTCGCCAAAAAGAAAAAAGAAGAGAAAGTATCTTTGAGAAAGAGAGAATAGACTCTGGAATAACCCATGGGTGCTTTCCACTGAAAACGAATATCAGGTAGACAAACCTAGATGCTTTGAGTTAAGCTTTGAGTTTGGGCTAAGTCAATTTTAGTCGAGATGTCGAGGTTTACAAGAATAGGTCTTTCTCCTTTCGTAAGTCATCGTATTGAGTATGGGAAATCGACATCAGTGTTGTAAAACTCTGAATCGTGTCGTCAAATATGAACGACTAATATATTGTTTATATGTATATACTTGTGGTCGAGTTGTAAGCCGTGTCTTGTTAATGGTTCGACGCAAAAGTTGAAAGTTGTGCGTAAGTCGATCCCAAACCTTGTTTTGTGTTTGCGCTCAATTCGTCGTTATCGTCGTAAAGCTCTACGAGCGTATGACGTAAATGTCTCCTTGCAAAATTCGATGAATGTTGAATTGTTCTTTATTGGGCTATTATCAAATATTAAAGGGTTTAAATAATGTTTTAAATTTAGAGACCATGGTGTGTAGTACCCTTGGTCGTATGGTATTGGAATATGTAATATTATTGTTAGTTATATTTAAGGTGTCATTTTGAGATAATTCCTTTATTCTTTAGTGATGACGGTAATTAGACAGAAGCTCGAGAGGAACTCACTTAAGTCCTTTCTTTATGTCTTTGATTTTGAAATAATCTTTTACCTTCAAACTTTAGACCACATGATGGTCGTCGGTCTAGCTTTTAGTTCGTAGTCCATGCATTTGATTTATACTCATAAGCGGATATGAGTAGTATGATAGTTTGTTAAAACGGCCAACTGCCACCTCGCCAAGTGTAGAGCTCCATCTTGGAGAATGATCGTGGAATGGAAAACCATTTTCTGGTTGTGGTCGCGTAAGGAGGAGAACATTTTTGCATGCCGGGTAGTTACCCTTATCGATAGGCATGGTCTTGTGAGTGGAGGAGACAATTATCCTTCACAGTTAGATGGGATTTAGGGGGTGGTAAGAGTTAGTTTTGAGTAGAGAACATGGAGGAGAAGTGGGACAAGACTAAGCAAGGAGCAACAAGGTGAACGGCTAAGAGAAGATCGAACACCTTGGACCGGTCTGTAAGAAGACACTAGAGAATAACTTCAGGTTCTCTTCACCTCATCTCTACGCAGTCATAGTTTTCGGTTATGTTGTAATAGGTAATGTATTTTCTTGCATTTTGAAAGAACTTAGTTTTGCTTAAAGATGCAAGGTGTGAGTTGTTACCATCTGTAACCGATGTGTTTTATCACTGTCTAAATGGAATCAATGATTTATCTCCTGCACTGCACCGCACCACAGTCGTACTTTTGAAATCATTGTAATGTTTTCTATAGGAGTTTATTTGGTTTTGTGTTAGGTGTATTGGAGACTAGTGTTTGGTCATAAATCATCTCACAGTTATTACAAGCCGCAGTGGCAAAACCTTTGTCGACATAGAATGAGATCTCTTTTGGATAGTCGAATACCATTGCTTGGTTCTGTCAAGTTTAAAAGTCGGCTGGTTTTTGAGTAAAAGATTTGTTTGTGATAACCATCGACAGAGGAATGTCAATAGTGTGAAGAGTAAGTCAAAAACATGCAAGACTTTGCAGTACTCCTCTTTTTCTGAGTTAAAAACTAGTCGGTCGACCATAGTGAAATTACTAATCTAGCTGCGAATAATAACAAGCTTTAGACTATTTGCTTTTGAAGGTAATTCTTTTGCTATTGAAGTATTTAAACTATTATGTCCCCGAGAGAAGACCTTATAGTCATACAAATTAATATTATGAAGTTTTACAAACAATGTAATGAGTCTTTTGTCAAGTTTCAAGCTTAGACTTGCATGCAATCTTATTGCTAGTAGAAACAATATGATAGGGTTTTCTAATGTTTAGATTGACAAAGTTTAAGCTACGTTGAAGATTTCGACAAGTTGAAGTAGAATCTTATGAGTGTTAAATTTTAACGTAGGGTCTTCAAACATTGTATACTTTAAATTGGCTTTTAGTGAAACCCTTCCGAAAACAACAAAGATGAGTTTAGTGACCACTCTTGAGTGGATAAATTAAGCAGAGGGCTAACTTAAAGATCAATGAAATAGCTTATAGCTTTATCCGAATAATTGATAAGCTAGGATCCCATTCTTTTGACATGTGGACGGAAATGTTTCCATGAGCTAAGTAGAAAGAGAGGAAACCTCATTGCCATGCGTTAATGCATGATGAATTTCAAACACCTTGAGGTTATCAAGGTTGTTATATTGAACTTATCTATAGGTAACTGTAGGATTGCAATTAATTCAAGTCGAGTGGGGTGGGTGAACTTATTACTTGCATTGCTACAATGCTAATTATATTCAAATCCTTTGGCCAAGGTAATGCGTGATCCTCAACTGCATTGATAGTTCATTGTGACTGGATGGCGTAGCTTGTGGAGTGGTCATGCTTGACTAGAGGGTATCTAGGGGATTGCATGAAAACAAGTTATGTAGGTCACAACACCAGAACTCAGATGGCAAATACCATTGGTTATCGTAAGTCTATCCTCTTTGAGTAGGGTAGGGCCACTTCCGGATAGGAAGGAGTGTGGGAGACCGATGGTCTGTGGTTGGAGGTTAAGCTCCTTGAAGATACTTTCTCTTCTAAATTCTTGAGGATTGCCGAGACTTGAATTTGGATGGTCGACAATCGAGATGTAGTGACTTTGGTAAGTTTCTATTTTGGATTTGTTCTAAATAACTTTTAACAACATATTGTTTAAATGTTATGGATGATTATATCCTTTTGTATTAGTTATAAATTCATGATTATTGTTAGTTGATGGATGTTCTCCTTGGTTATAAGAATTGGAAACAAATTACTTTTTTGTTTTTAACTTTCAAATACCATTGGTTAAAACCTAGTTTTTAGGGTGAAACCAAAATTGGGTGTTAGACTTCCTCTCATGGCAACACAGTACCTTATTTCATCTTGTAGTGCTCCTTTATGAATCCATGTCACTTGTTTCTACCTACAATTAATACCGCCTATGTTTTTCATGTTGTTACTATTATCGCAAGGGAAGAATACTCTAATTTCTTACTTTGGTTACCCCCTTGAGGCAAAATCTTCTTTGTATGGTGACTTCCTTAAGCCGTGGTGGTTAGCTATATTGTCTCGACCATGTTTGGTGTTGCAACAGTTTGGTTATGCTCTTTTGGTCGTTACATCAATGATGAAGGTGTTTTGGCCCAATTTTATTATGGTATTGCATTGGTTATGTCATGAAGACTTCAATGTGTTGCATCCTCACATGCTTATCTCACAATATGCTTGTGCGGTGGTAGAAGGTTTGTTTGTGGAATTAGTATGTTTGCTTTAGCATGGTGATTGTTATCCTTGGTGACTAGTCTCATTCACTTTGTGAAATCTTGTCCTGCTTGCAGCGGAGGTGTTAGGCCTATGGCCATGTTCATGTGCCTTGGTGGTGTATTTCTTGCTTATGGTGGTCACATCTTAGTTGGCATTCTCTCATTAAGGTGTGTTTTCTGGTGTGGTGTTTGGTTTCCTATGATGTGATTGTAGGTGATATCTTGAGCATCTGAGATTTTGGAATGGGTTAGTGTGTTCCTATGATGGAGTTGTGTAATGACTTTCATGTTGCCTACAACTTTTATCTATCCATGCCATTTGCATTTCTTCATCCTTATGTGGGTACAAGCTATCCTTTGCATCTTGTTTG
Source organism: Cunninghamia lanceolata (assembly GCA_027924645.1). Taxonomy (NCBI): domain Eukaryota; kingdom Viridiplantae; phylum Streptophyta; class Pinopsida; order Cupressales; family Cupressaceae; genus Cunninghamia; species Cunninghamia lanceolata. The sequence continues at coordinate 18,572,038 of BSBN01000049.1, forward strand.
TTGTCTAATCTATCCTACTTCCACGTGGATGGCATACATTCAAATATTTTTCAAAAAGTTTACCTATTTGCCAAACATTGTTCATTCCATCTATGCATCCCCTATACCATGAATCTTGAGTTACTTTTGATGGTGTGAGCTCTCTAATCAAATTTGTAGGTGGCTAGCCATCTCCTCATCATTTAATGGTTCATTCTTGTTGCCTCTAAGGATGTTGTGAATATCTACCATGATAAGGCATGACTCAAACGTTTGTCTTGAGCTATATGCGTATCAGTGGTGGGACTCTATTATTTTAAATGTTCCTCCTCAACCTGGTGATGATTTAATGTTTATCTAATAAGTGGTTGAGTCTAGGGTATTCTCATACTATTTCCTAGTTTTCATATGCCATTGGTTGTCCTTGGTCCTTTAGATCTATGAGGGTGTGGTCTCTATGTCCTCATGATGTAGATTTTGTGTGATCCCAGGTGAATCTCCTTTCCTCCAGGGTGTCAATCTTCTAATAGAGTGTATGTGCATTGTGGTTGATTTGATCAATTATTTGACATGGGTTTGATTTTCCCCCAAAGATCCATGATAGTTCAATGCTATATATTTGTTGTTTGGAGTGAGAAAATGGTTGGTTGTTGGCATAGTTGTAGAATAGAGAAGAGAAGAGAGAGTGCATATTTTTGTCTTAAGTGTCTTGTAAGAGGTTGAGTGTTTCATACTGAATGTATATGTTTGGATTTATCATTCAAGTGCTTCGTCACTACTTTACATCCCATTGAGGAATGAATATAACGTGTAGTCCATAATCATTTGAATATCTCCATGATGTACATCCCATTGAGGAATGAATATAAAGTGTAGTCCATAATCATTTGAATATCTCCATGAACATTTTGTATGCTTTTAATGACCTTATTGATCCTCTTAATCACATTTGCTGATTTGAATGTTATCTTTGACTAGTTTGTCAACGAGAAGGTTGTAAAACTCCTTACAAACATTTTTCGTAAGGCATCCTATTAAAGTTGCATAAGAAGTGTATGAATTTGTTGATGGATTGTTAAGCCATGTTTAGCTAGTTATTCTACAATATCATCTACTTGGAATCTATATATATAGATCCTAGCTTATGTGTAGGACTGTTAAGTATAGTTTTCATTGCCATCTTCTTTAAAGTGTTATTTCATGGTCCACTTTAATAATGTTCTTTAATTATGAAATATTGAGTATGTTGCCCATACAAGATAAAAGCAACCATTTGCTATATGTTTAACTTGTGGTTATCTCACTGCATTTATATAAAACAATAAAATATGAAGTTTTAGTAACATTAGTAGAGTTAGTTGACCCTCCACATTGCATGATTTCATTGCTCTTATGTCGCAAAGCATTTGTGTCCTCCACAGATACCATTCATAGTGAAATATGTAGTGTTGTCCTTGATGCATCCATGTATGAAGTGAAGTATTGTGTTGAAAAATCTTAAGGGGTTAAGAAGAAGGCATTTTTAGTCTCTGCATTGTTTGCATATCTTCTCATAGAGGTTTAGAATCCTTGTTTCAAAATAAACTAGTATAAAGGTGCTTAGTGATAGTCAAATAGGATTTTATTATGCATTGAGTATAATTTGTCTCAAGGTCAATTTTATCATTGTTTATCTCTAGTTATCTCAAGAACAACACCTTAGGGAACATCCTTCTTGGTCTAGCAGAGCCTAAAGATGAACGTGGGTTTACCCACTCACAAGCATTCATTTTGTTGTCTAATCATAAGCCATGTCTTTCGCCTTTGATGATGTACCCTAGCCTTAGGTGTTGATGCAAGTCTTTAAGATCGGGGGGATTACATGTTTGAGCAACCAACAGGGCCATTGCATGCTTGCTTGTTGTCTCTGATCTTTCACTTAATTATAGGTATGATTGAGAAGAACGTGATCCTCACGATTCAATAGATTCCAATAGTAGGTTTGTAAAATCTCATACAATTTATAAACCCGACATATTTCCATCTAAACTAAATATCACAATCAATTTATTTCAATTTCCAGATTTAGTTTCAGTACTTAATAACTCTACATTATAATTTATTAATTATTTTACAAGAATTTATATAAAAGATCCATTTATTCCCATTCCAATACTAAAATATTACACTATTTTCCAATGAAAATTGAACACGACACTCAGCAACATTACACCATTTAACCTAAAATGTAATACAAACTCCATGATGAGATGGAAATAAATCCAATGAGGACTGAATCAAGTTTTGGATCTGTGAATTCAGTGTGTTGGGAGAAAGAGAAGTGTTGTTAAGGCTTCCATCTGGTGGTGAGGAAGGCTAGTCGAGACCAGAATGCTTCCTCTTCCTTCCTTCCCACCATCCACAAACATGCCTCCGATCACATTCAAGGAAGCCGCCTGCACATTCAATGGCCGCCCCCATACATAATCAATCTCATAAACTGGAAATCTGGGAGAACTACTGACACTTGTACCATTTTCCCAGCCGATTTCCCTCAGTAAATCCACAACATCCCTCCCACCAGATTCCACCCACTCTACCATATTATTAACCTCATCTCCTGCAGCGCAGACAGAGATAAGCTCCTCGATAACACCAGCGGCGAAGCGGACGTCCTCCTTCACCAGTTTCTGGGCTGTAGTTTTGGCCACACAGAAAGACAAGCAGTTTCCAAAATATGTTGGAGGCAGAGGCGGCTTCAGACGACCTCTGCAATCAGCCAGCACACCCAAATAAACAGGTTCTTCCTCTGTGATCTCCCTAGCTTTGATTACGCATCTCCAGAACTGTGCAGCCACTGCAACAAATGAAGTAGACACCCCTGTTTGGTCTTTCAAAGCTGCGATTCTGTCTCCTGTAAAACAGAAGGTTTTGTATACGGTCTCTGTTTTCTGATCCACCAGTTTCCAGATACTATTTTCAAGTTTCTGTGTGCTAATGGTACTAATTCCTTTTGTGTGATCTTCCTGCAGGTTGTCTCGCTTAAACTTGTAAGTCTGCGCCCCGTTAATCCCCTGATAGGCCTCGTAAGATATCCTCACCGCTGCCTTGTGTTCTGGTTTGAACATTGTCCTAAGGTGGAGGGGGGTTTTCGAAATAGGGAGGTTTCTGCTGCAGTCTGCCCACGATTTCATGAAATGCCAAAACGAATTTCCGTCTGCTATAATATGATGAAATGCGGTTCCTATGCAAATTCCCCCTCCCTCAAATCCCGTGACCTGCAATTACTATTGATGATTGATGATTGATGATTTGATCTGAAAATGAAAAAAATAAAAGGGTATGTATGAAACATTTAGATCATGACTCACATTTTCAACTAAAATTGAAGCTATTTACCTGAATTGAGAGAAGGGGTGTACTGAAATTTTCGTGCTGCTGGGAAGGATTCACGATTTGGACAAGGGTTTTGAAAAATGGCTTACGCTGAAACCCCTCAATTTCCAGGTCCTTGAAAGGTAAATTCATTGATGCTTCCACAAATTCCACTCCGGCATCGTTGCAATCAATCTCTGGCCGGCCTGATATTTCTCCAATGACCAGCTGTCCTGCTAATGGATAGAAATGAACCAGAACTGAGGAGAGGCTTTTCTTCAGGCTGTCTACAATTGAAGAATAATCGTCTGCAGGAGGCAACACTCTGTAGAAGAGAAGCCTCTGAGGTTTGCTGGCTGGCAGCCAAAATAGGTCAAGGTTGGAAAGGAACATGCGTTGCCTACACGATGGGACAGCCGGAGTGACTGTGGAAATCCTGAGCACTTTAACCTGCGTTTGTTCTATTTGTGCAGTTGCTTCCATTGCTGTAACTCACGAATATATAACAGTTTGAACCCAACTTTACAGTAACAACTAAGAGCCTTCGCACTGTGAACCTTTTTCTTATATTTATTTATAATTTTGCTTTCAATTTGTCAGAGTAAATTTACAGCCATGTTGGAACCTTCTCCATTGTATAATCATTTATTGTTCATTGGTTATTCTTAAATATTATTCACAATAAAAATAGGACAAATACTTACCACTTTTTATTGTGGATGAGGTGTAAAATTGCTAATGACTGTTTAATCATTGAAGTAGATGTTTTAAGTAGAGTGCTTTGGCTCTTGTTGAGGTTTTAAAAACTGCAGAGAAGGAACTATCACTGTCCCTGTCCAATGGATTGAACTAAGTAGATGATGTTTAAGTAGAGTTTCTGGCTCTTGTTGAGATTTTAAAAACTGTAGAAAAGAAACTAGTGTCACTGTTCCTGCCCAACGAATTGAACGAAATAGATGATATTTAAGTACTGTGCTTTGGCTCTTGTTGAGATTTTAAAAACTGCAGAGAAGAAACTATCACTGTTCCTACCCAACGGATTGAACTAAGTAGATGATGTTTAAGTAGAGTGCTTTGGTTCTTATTGAAATTTTTAAAATTGTAGAAAAGAAACTAGTGTCACCTTCCTGCCCAACAAATTGAACTAAATAGATGATGTTTAACTAGAATGCTCCAACTCTTATTAAAATTTAAAAAACTGCAGAGAAGAAACTACTGTCCTGTGTCCGTGTTCCTGCAAATAAAAGAGAACGGTAGTCTTTCGTCATCAGACGGAGTGTAGTGTAAAGTTATATCTGCCTTCATTGTCCTGATCGAATTAAATAAGGGGAGCATAACTTTGTTCAAGAAAGAAGTTCCATGACTGACAATTTCCCGCGTCTGTATGTGACATACAGTCAGAAGATTCAGATAGAAAAACATACGTTTAATGTATGTCAGGAATCGATGGGTCCACCACAGGGGATTGTATAATTGAGTTTGCGGGATTGTTTAATGTATATCAGGAATCGATGGGTCATACACCCTGACTCTGGTAAACTTCGCTGGCAATTTGAGTTACAAACAAACTTGGATTTGAAGACCGGTCCTGCTTCCCCCGTTTCATGAATTCCTCACTTTAAGTAAATCAATTGCCAGCTACTGAGTGTTTGTCAGTTAGAGGTTGATGGTTGGAAATCTGTGTCTTCAGAGGTCTCCTTCATTTTGTCTGGATTTTACAGAGAAGTGGGAGGTTTAGGTTTATATGGCTGTTAACCAGAATCAAAAATCTAATATGCTGAGAGGTTGCTTGATGGCTATTCTTAAATATCATCCATTTCAACAGTCAAAGGTCAAATTTTGGCCAATAAAAATAGGACAATTTTTTACCACTTTTTGATGTGGATGAGGTGAAAATTTGCTATTGAATGTTTGACTATTGAACCTGATAACGTTTAAGTAGAGTGTTGTTGAATGAAGCAATAAAGGTGCTAGTTACCAGAGTGGAACCCCTAACCTAAGTGGAGATAAAAAAGATCCAAACAGATTTCACAGTATATAAAAATAAATTACATACTTAACACACAATTTTAAATTAATTTAAAATATTTATTTATCTAAACATTTTATTTATTTATTTTTTGAACTTTTATAATTTAGTTGTCTTCCCACTTTAATTTTATTTGTTCTATAGAATTTGTTTCCTTATTTCTCCTTTTGCGTCCACATTGAAGAATTCCTTAATTCAAGTATGAAGGGCTAATACCTTTGTCTTCCATTGATTTGATGCTACGGCATTCAAACATATATCCCCAAACAATAAATACTTTTATATGTTCACATTGTTCTTTTCCTTTTCTTCCTGCTATAGAACATGCCAAACAGAATTAGTTTAGTTTAATCTAATGTACTTATAAGGATTACGGATTACAATTCTGTATAAATATTGTGGAGGAGTTCGTGTAATGTATGAAGGGTAAATGATCAACATAATTATATCAAAGATATTCTACCAAAATGAACATTAAATTAAATGAAAAATGATATGAATATAAGAATCATTATTTTAATTCAAAATATAAACACCATCCTTGAAATTGTGAAGGCTAAGTTCCATAGTATTTGTACCTATGGCCATAATTAAGATATCTAATTTCCATAGGTTTTACATTCCTTACATGCATACCTATCTTGTCACTTAGAGAAATATTTAAAATATTTATTAGCTTATATATCAATCAATTGTGTTGCACAGAATGATGTTTCTAACTCACATTTATTTGGAAGTAAACGATATTTTTAACCTTTTTTACCCATCATACATGGTATGGATGCATGCATGATGACCATACATACATACATACATACATACATACATATCATTAGTATAGGTACATTTTGTATGGAGCTTAGATTTTGCCCCTTGAAATTGTTTTATCTTATAAAAGACTACAAGGAAATAAAAGCACACAAATAAAGATTTGGAGCGAGCAAGATAATATCAATGTCAAAACAATCCCTAGGTTTGGAATGAGTGCAAACTTATGTGAAGACACAATTTTTTATAAGTATATATTTTCTTATTTTCTCTCAATCTGTTTGAAGCAAACACTCGCCAACTAATAAAAAACTTCTTTTTACATGGGCACACTCATGGGGCCTCTTTCATCGACAAGAAAAATGCCCCAAATATTTCTTCTTCTTGTGTGTTCCATTTGGGCATTGCTTATCACCTGTGGAAGTTATCGTGCCCCTGCCTCACATGTAAAATGTAGGGACAAATATTCCTTTTGAACTATTTCCCAATGGCTATGGTACCTGAGTACCCTGCAATGCCTGCATTGCTCTCTTCACTTCCATGGAGGACCAGGTTTTATATGCCTACAATGTCCATCACAATGTCAAGATGAATCTCATTAACATCTTCTTCCACTTGGCTACTCTTAAACATAATATAGTTTAATAGTTAGAAGGTTAGTTTTGACCAATAAAAATAGGATAAATACATACTACTTGTTGGTATAGATGAGGTGTAAAATTATTATTGACTATTTGACCATTGAACCAGATGATGTTTAAGTAGAGTGCACCCACTCAATCCCCAAATTAGTTTGCCTTGGGTTGGGTGAGGCATGGGAATTGTCATCAACACACAAAATTACAATGAGAAAAATGTGGTTGTCAAAGTTGCAATGATTGTAATTGTTGACAATGGAGTGGGGCCTGTTGGAAATATAAACTCTATTAAATCACAATCTCTAAGTATCTTTATACAAAGACACAAGTGTCACGTAGAGACACACCTATTCATATATTTTGCTTGTTTAAAGGATCTTTGGATCCTTAAAGTATACATAGAGTAAATTTATTCAAAGTTTTCTAATTTCAATAATTGGTATGAGAGCAAAGTAGTAGCATTGATTGCATAGATTATTGTAAATTTAAAAGGCTATGAGATTTTTTTCTACAATAGATTTTGTATTAAAGTGAGTAGCACTAATATAAGCTTGTAATTGAAGAACTAAATTCGTTATTTTGAATGAAGAGAAGCCACATATTAAAATATAAAGCTTTGATATTAATAAATATTAAACCAAAGAAAAGATTGTGCAAAGATTATTATTATTAAGGTTTTTTCTAAATATAATATAGAATCGGGAATAATTTTTGGTGCGCTAGTAATTTTTTTTGAAAAAAAGAAGTTTTGCATAATGACAAATAATATATTGAGTGCCATCTCTATTAAGTTGACTAATGCTAACAACTATGGAGAATGCCATCATTAGATGAAAAATATTTTTCTTTATGGAGAATGTCATCATTAGATGAAAAACATTGTTAGTGGAACTACAACAAGACATCCCACATATACTCATCTACAAGATGAATTTGAAAAGAAATTTGTAATGAAATAACTTGCACAAGAGAAGAATATAATAGGAAATACGTTGCAAATACTTAATAATAATAAGCCACTTTGAGGGGACTACCTCCAATAGTCTTCAATAAAAACATAATACACAATATGATGATAATAAACAAACCACTAGCTCCCATATATACCATACTCATACCTTGAATGCCACCCACTCCAAATTAACTACCTATATAAGACTATATTAATGATCATATAACTTAATTAAGAGTTAAGGTAGCCACAAGATGACTACTTATGACCCTATGCACACCATAGGATTACAGGCATAGTAGGGCCCCCTTCACACATGCATTATCCTCAACGTTGATCAATTGTGGATGCTTTTGTACAAAATCTTTATCATCACATGTGGCATCTTCAACTAGAAAATTCATCCATTTTGTGATTGCCCTAGTCCTCAAATCCTTTGTGTGTTTCTAGAAAATTAACTCAAACTCCAAGATGGGTCTTCCCTCCAGATCTAGTTTAGGTAGCACTAATTGTGTTAAAATTCTATGTTGATCCACTTACCTCTTCATTATGTTTTATACATCTTTGCCTTGTTCTCCTTGAGATTGGAGGACACCTCTTCTTGGTGTTGAATGTTTTCTTCAATTGCTCTAATCTTTGGGTGTACCCTCAAGAAAGAGGTGATGGATGGTGGGCAGTTCCTTGTTACTAGTTGAATGACCTGATCATGATTTATTTTGGGATCTACAATCTGTTGTGATGTTCACAACACACCCCATTTTGCTCCTTAGCAAAATGAGGACCCCTGCTGATGTCTTGTTTTTTGCTTCTGCTTGTGTTTTTTCTGCTTTCTGGCGGTCTGGTAAAAATGAAGGTCAGGTGCATCATCATCATGATATTGCATAAGGTAGGTCATCATCATGAGGTCTGTTTGTCAAAGTTCATATTTTGTTTCTGTGACCTCATATTTTGAAAGAGCTTGAAATTTCATGAAGGTTTGCCTTTTACTTTACTTGAAAATTCATCCATATGTGAAAGTTATGCACGGTCAAAGTTTTGGTCAAACCTGATATTCGCAGGAGGATCATCATTTTTATATCCTAAGTCATGTTGACAGGATCATCATGATCTTGGTCTATCACCCGATGAAAATCATGCAGTCGCAACATCCGGACGTCAATCTTAGGTGGTAGTGCTTTTTACCCGTCAAAAGGCCTTGTGCGCATCATCAGCATCATGATTTCCTTAGGAAGGTCATATTATAAACTCGGTTTTGCTGAAGAGCGTCGTCATCATCATCATATTTGAAACGCACCCCCCCGATAATATCCTAAGGTTCGAATATCATGATGACATCGGCTTTAAGTCAAGGTGAGTTCCCCGTCGAAGTGGTCTGTTGTATCGCGAGCATCATCATGATATTTCAAACATTACCTGATCTTTTCATATCATGCTGATCACCCTTAGAAGAATCCACCTTCGGCATATTTGCATGCGCACGTTCAAATCCTGTCGCAGGGTCATCATCATGATATTTGCTGAACTTCGAAATATGATGATGACGGCTTCTTGATCATCATCCTGATCTTTCACAGAACATTCGCTGAAATTCGCTAAGTAATGAAGGCATCATCATGATAATTTCGAAGGAGGATCATCATCTTCATATCCTCCTGATATCCGTTTGCCGAAATATCCTCCTGATGATCAGCCTATCTTTTAAGGAGGGTTCGATATTGCATTTCTTAAACAGCATCATCATATTTTGTAATATCACCCTGGCGCAAATATCATGATGACCTTAACTTATCCTTGTGCTCCGAAAACGAAATATGATGATGACGTCATCATCATTCTTTATCCTGTCCCGATTGTCAAGATCATCATGATCTTGTTTGTGCGCCCGATATTTCGCCAAGTCCTCCTGCCGATGAAATACAACTTTATGCAATTATCCTGATGATCATCATCATCATCATCACATTTTCCCTTCGGCAGGATTTTTTCTCAAACATGATCCGGTTGGCGAAATATCATGATGACGTCATGTTCAAGTTTAACGAACGCTCCAAATATCATGATGACGTCATCCCGATCTGAATAACAAAAAACAAATATCCTCCTGATGATCAGCATCATCATTTTTTCTTTCAACAGGATATTTTCCAAAACCCGATCCGTTTGCCAAACATGATGATGATGTCTTACTCTATGTTCGACAGAAGCTAATATCCTGATGATCTTCATCATCATCATTTTTTCCTTCAAGCGGGATACTTTTTTTCAAACACGATCCGGTTCCCGATTATCATGATGACGTTCTATTCCAAGTTCGACATACGCCCCAAATATGATGATGATCTTCATCATGCTGATTTTTCTCGAGAGGGTTGCCTTGGCCGCAAAAGGGTCATATTATGCTCATCATCCTGATCATGCTCCTTGGGTGACCCGATATCACAATTATCCCCCTGATCTTAACCGGATATGACGATGACGTCATCCTTAGCATTTTCATGAATCCCGAATATCATGATGACGTCACCATCATCTTCCTTTCCTCGGCAGCATGATTATATTCGCATCCTCCTATTCTTCTTCAACATGATGATGATGATGTTGTTGTTCTTTTCTCCAATATGCAGAAGCGAAACATCATGATGACATTCATCTGGACCTTCAGGAGGGAATGCTATTTCCAGAATATCATGATGATGAGGTATATCGACTAACCTGTTTTTTGACGCACCGACAGCGAATATCATGCCGATGGGCGGGAAATGAAGTGGTGGAGTTTTAAAGTGTTTTTTTGGCGCCTCTGGCATTTTCCCGGTCAGCGATGATTGACCCATCAATTTTGAGCAGCTTGGGCGCATTTTTGACGCGTTTTGAGCGGATTTTGGATCTGATCTCCTCTATCTTGCGCAGTCATCTGTATTTAAACGCTTATTTTAATTTTCATGCTGTTTTGTGATAAATGGAATACTTATTGCCTGTCTTGTCTTGCAGGCTTGCAGTTGAGGAAGCAGCTGGAAAGTCAATACAGTGACCTCATGGAGGCAGAAGATCTGATCTCAGGAGCAAGAGGATGGAGATGAAATGCAAAAAGTCAAAGCCATTCAAGTGAAGAGGAAGGTCGCAGCTGGAGGTATTTCTGCAAAAGACAAACAGAAGTTATTGCCCAGCTGCTGGAACTTCTCAGAAGGGGCAATATTTCGCCCAGATTTGACCACAGCTCAGAGATATTTTTGAGAACTGGTTCACCTGCATTTATTGCTGTAACTAGAGGTTTGAACCAGGGGTTTAGTTAGGTTTTTGCTGTAGTGAGGACGATCAGAATGTTATATATTGTGCCTCTCTGCACTGTAATACTTTACAACAGGGGCTACACAACAGAGATTCTAGGAAAATACAGCAAGTTAGCTTAGCATAGTTTAGAAGTAGGAGAAGGAGGTCGCCTGTTTGTCTGCAGTAAGGTGCGCGTGGAATGTCTGGCTGCCTTACTGTATCTGTAAAGCTTGTAAGTTCTCTGTAGTATGATCAATGAAACTAAGAGTCATTCTTACATTGTAAATCATGTATGGCTATTCATTTCTAATGCAATAGAATCTGGAGTTCTGCATCTATCTTCTGAGTGTTCTCCTGCTCTTCTTTGTGTTTTGAAATATCTTCTTTGAGAGCTTGCAATTTTAAATGTATGTTTGTGAAAATGCTCAGGACTTACATTTAAGGTTTTTACTGTGGATTTGATCAGATTACTGTGGTATTTACATAGTGGATAACAGAAACAATTAGATCCTTCGGTAGATTAGATGAAGTGTAGATTAGATCTCTCTAACTTTTCCCAACCCATCTGAAATATCTAGCTGAAAACGCAGGAATCTAAAGGAAATTGTCTCAAATCTGAAGAAGCATGCATAACAGAGTCTAAGTAGACAGTTTTCATAAACAGATCAAGAAGACAGCTGCATAAAATCCAAGAAAACCCTCTGAAACTTGCAGCCCAGTATCACTCTTATGCAAAGGAATGAAAAGCATTGACATATCTCATGACCTTTTTGCATATTCTTAGGCCAGTAAACCACAAAACAAACCTAAACTATGTAAGGCCCCTTGAACATTACAGCTTCACATTGACCAACTGAACTTGACCAACCGAACCATTGTAGACTTGGGATTAGTTGAATCACCAAATGATTCCTTCTTGTCTTTCAAGTATAGTTACAGTTCATGTCATGTGAATTTTGACTTATTGTTATGATTGCATCAAAACAGTCATCAACACAATCCTTTTGGCACATCCCCATCTTCTTTTTCTTCCTATTTTTTTTCTCCTCCGTCTTCTTCTTATTGCTTATCCATCATTGATAATAGGTTCCAATATCCTATAAGAGTGCTAGCATTTGGATTGTGATTGACTTGTCATGATGATCCACCTTGATTTCTTGAAACATCTAATTGTGAGCCTGATTGATTCTTGATATAAGCCTTGATAACTAACAATGTGTTATGGATGCTAGTTATATCTCTTTGCATGATATCCAATTTTCCTTGCAAGTGTTGCATATCCTCCTCCATAATCCAATGGGGAGGGAGTTACAATTAAGGCCCCACCAGATCCAAACTCCAAGTCTGTATCCTCTTTGTTAGGACTCTTTCTTGGTGTGTAGGAATTCTTATCCCTACCTCTAGTCTATGGTCCTGCCATGGTAAGGCTTGACAGTGCAAAATCTATATATTTTTTCACCAAACTTGATTGGATGATTTTAGAATTTTGTTAGCTACAAAATTAAAATTTTAAAGACCAAACCCCTAATGAATTTTTTCAAGCTTTCTAAAATTGTAAACAAATCTAAAAACTTCTAAAAATTGCACCCTATAGAGTGAATTTATGACAAACCCTAAAATTACAATAACTTACTCAAAACAACTTCAAATGAATTGAAATCTGTATTATAGGTGGATCAACGTGCCCTTGTTCAACCCTTCATAATTTAGAAAATAATCCACTAGTTTGTAGCCTTGGAAGCAAATTTGGTGGAAATCTACTCAAAATGACCTCAAATCTGGATTGTAGTAAATTCAATAGACCTTAAAAAACCCTACAAAAATCAAGAAAAATTTCACCAAATTGAGAGAGTTATGTGCTTCACTATTTGACCTCCTAAGTTGAAAAAATTACCTTGATTCTTGCCCTCTAAGTGCCAAGATCATGCTCTGATACCACTTGTAATGAAATAACTTGCACAAGAGAAGAATATAAAGATACAGAGAGGAACCTGGTGCTAGAGTCTGGAAGCCTTGGCTTCGGACACCAACACGTTGCGGGGACATCAGTGCACGGCATTGTCATCTCAACAGGAATAAAAAGATAGAAATCCGTAATGTACGACAAAATATCAATCTGTAATATCATCCAGTTTGCATAAGGAAATAAGATAACTTCCCAGAAAGGGTATTTGAATTGAAATCACTTGAATAAAGCATTTAACATAAAAGAAATGAGTGAAAAACCAAAAGGGAAAAAGGAAACAAACTCTCGTACGTTCGATTTTCCTTTATAACTCACATGATACAAAGACAGAAAAACTTGTTGGGTTGTTTAGGGGCTTGCCTCGGTCAAGCCCCCATTTTGGTTTTCCAACATCCATGGAACAACCAATGACATGAAAGAAAATAAACACATAAGTGTGTGTGTGTGCTCTTATCCTAAGTGTATCTAGGAGCTAAGAGCAATACTAAAAATACCAATCTCTAAGTATTATCCTTGGTCTACGGGGAAAGTACCCTAGTGTGCGTATGGGAAAATGGGTGGTGGTCTACACCACAAGCATTTGCCAAAATAATATCGTATGTAAAGCAAATGACAATGAAAATAACACTATTCTATGACAACAGAACAATGTTAGCCGATCTTAGTGTTGTAAAGGAGGCTGCTAGCTCCTTGCAGGTGCAATTTGTTGGTGAACAACTTAGACCCTTGTACGAAAGAGCCTCTCCGCAACTCCAAGTCCAATCAATGGTTCACAAAATCAACAATGAGAGATGCCACAATATTATGAGCATCTAAATCTGCAAGGTATATTCGTGAGAGCATTTCCAATCTTTCAATGGTGCTTGAGAGAAGATTTCTATATGTTTTCAAATCCAAAAGAAATTGATAATCTAGAAGTCTCAAAAATGTTCAAGAGAGCTTCCTTTTGTCCATCTCCTTTCTTTTGCATGCAAGGAGGGAATTTTCCAAGTTAGGTACGCTGCAGGGACCGTTCTGAGGTCGCGTGAGCGTTACCTTCAACAAGATTCCATAATGAGTAGGAGAATCAATGTTTAAAAGTTTTGGCATATTTGGGATGCCAGCGTGGTGCGGGAACATCTGCGCACGATGCTTGTGTCTTGAGAATATTCATCCAAACTTTGCAGTGTTCTTAGAAAAATATAACAAAAGTATCTGAAATGCATTTTTGGCAAATAGCTGGTGATGAGGGAAAATAGGCTAAAGGTCAGGTTCGATGACCCTAAAAACATGCTATGGGTGCAGACACTAAAGCGAGCAAGACATATTGTGAACTTGTGAGGGTACGCAATTTTCTACGCTACAATTATAAATGTATTCTTTCTCTCATCATGTATTGCATTCCTAACATATTACCAAGGCCCTGTTAAAACAATATGACAAGTATTTATTGGAGTACCATCACACGATACCTCATCAATGTACTTACAGATATTAAAATTGATATTTCGTTGATCAAACACCATGTTTGATGGCCCTTTTATAGCCATGAAACCTTGTATAGGTTGGGATGTGTCATTATTTTCAACGTCAATTTCTCTACCATCTTTGTAGACACTAAGTTGTTGATGCTATCATTGTCTATAATCAACTTGCAACATTTACTCTTAGACTTACATTGAGTTCTGAATATGCTTCTCATCTACCATAGTTTATCTCCTTTACTTGTTTCAAAGTACTCTCTTCAACATTAGACTCTCTATTTTCTAGTTTTATAGATGTAGTCTTATCATCTTTTATTTGTTTAGCTTGAGTAACATTAGCTCTATTGTCACTCCTATTTTCCTTAGTAGCTTATGTACATTCATAAGCTCGATGCCCATGTGCTCCATAGTTATAATAGGTGCCATTGAACCCTAAGTGACCACATCCTCATGATCCAAATCGTATTCATCTTGAAGACCAAGATCCTCCTGTCTATGAACTACTTGCATCTCCATCCTCCTTTTTGTTAGAGCTTTGTCAATGCCCAATTGATTACTTTCCATGACTTCTACCTCTACCATGACTTTGTTGTTGCTTTCTTGCCAACTTATCTTTAGCCTTTAATGCATATTGGTATGCCTCCACCAATATAATATTAATCATACCAATCTCATCTTGGATTGTTAGTCTCATCCCATTAATATATCTTAAAACTATTTCTTGTAAAATTCTTTTATGTATTATTTCACACTCAACTCCTTGTAATGAATATTCTACAACTTTTTAAATAACATCATATAATAATCAAAAGGAAAAGATTTGTGCTTCCACTTACTCACTAGTCAATCCCATACTCTAATTCTTTCACCTCCTCCACAAACTCTTTCTTGTTGTACTTGGTCCCACCATAATGATGCACAACCCTTTAATTTAGTAACAACAATCTTAACCCTCTTGGGGTCTTTAGTTTGCTCCAAAATGAAATATTTATCCATATTTGATATCAATTGATCAATTGTTCTAGATCAAGGCTACTAGTGTAATTGGGTAAACCCATCCTAGATTTGCTTCCCATTTTAGCAATAGCCTTGATTACCAATTCTTTGGGTTCTTCCCTTTCCTCTTATTCTTTTTTCTCTTCATTCTCTTCTGAATCACTTAGTTTTGCCTCCACTCCTCTTCATTGGACAATTTCCATGGTTTCCATTTAAGCTTGTAAGTCTATAATAGCTTCCAATAACTCTACATTTCCTTTGCTAGGGTATCTTCCACCCCACATAGGTACACACCTTCCTTTGCCTCAGTGGGCCATTCTTCAACTCCAAGATACTTCAACAAGTGCTTTGATACCACTTGGCATAGTCTGCTAGAGCAGGTCAAATAAGTCCAACAAACTCCTAGCTATGTAGATCACAACTACACAACATGTAAGTTTTTTTTTTAAAATGAGACAATAAAAAGTGAACACATAATTGATATAAATCTTAAGATTCCAATTAGAAATCAAATGAGATAGTTCAACCTTCACAAAGGGCAATCTTAGTCTTATTGCATCTTATTACATCCAAATATGAAATGACAAGTCCCAAAGGACTCAAACAAATTTGGGAAATGAATTCCAGTTATAGCAACTTAGGCCCTCAACACATACATACACTTCACACATCTATCTCAGATCTCTGACACCACGAATCCTCTACTTAATCACTTAGATTCAAGCATGTCATTGTACAATCAACAAAAGTTTGGTTTTAGAGACATGCATGAATACAACTCTTCAATCGCTAGAAGATGTCCCCAAACAGTGACAAGGTTATCTTATATAGACCCGTTTTCCCCAACTCTCACCCACTTGAAAACTTTTAAAACTTGTGTGGATAGATTGAGACATACATTAGAAATTAAAATGTGAATATATTAAAAATTGATGACAACATCAGCCATCTCTAAATATGGACCTTCCAATTGTCTCAAACTACAAACAAAATTAAAGAAATTTTTTTTTTTTTTAAATGTTGATTTGTTATGAACCTTAAGGTGCTTGCATTAGAAGAGGACCTAATAAATCCCTCAATTGAATAAATGATTTTTTATTTATTTTTAACCATGGAGGAATTGGTAGCCCAGAGACCTGCAGGGTATAACCTCTAAGCTGTAGACACTACCCTAACTTATGGAAAAAATCAGGATGCCATAAACCTAATGCTATAAAATAAAGATTCCACAAACCTAATGTGAATTCAATTTCCATGGAGAAAGATTCCACAAACCGAATGTGAATTCCATTTCCAAGGAGAAAGATTCTACAAACCTAATGAGAATTCAGTCACCGAGGAGAAAGAGAAGTCGAGCTAAGGAGTCCATCTGGTGTTGAGGTAGACGGGTGGAGACATGAATGCTTCCTCCATCCTTCCCACCATCCACAAACATTCCTCCGATTTCAGTCATGGTTGCAGGCTGCACATTCAACGCCCTCCCCCATCCGTAATCAATCTCATAAACTGGAAACCTGTGAGAACCAATAACATTTGTACCATTCTGCCATCCAGTTTCACCAATTAAACTCAAAAGATCCCTTCCCCCACACTCCACCCACTCTATCATATGACTAACCTCCTCTTCTGCAGTGCAGCTTTTGATAACTTCCTCTATAACACGCGCAGCGAAGCAGACCTTCTCATTTAACAGTTTTCCGGCTGTAGTTTTGGCCACTCCCAGAGACAAACAGTTTCCAAAATATGTTGGAGGCAGAGGCGGATTCACACGACCTCTGCAATCAGCCAGCACTCCAAAATAAATGGGTTCTTCCTCTGCGATCTTCTGAGCTTTCACTAAGCATCTCCAGAACTGTGCAGCCACTGCAACAAACGAAGTAGAGGGTCTCGTTTGCTCTTTCAATGTTGTGATAATCTCTTCTGCAAAACAGAATGTTTTGTAAATCGTCTCTGTTTTCTGATCCGACAATTTCCAGATACTATTTTCATCTTTCTGACTGCCACTGGTACTAATTGTTTTTCTGGGCTCTGCCTGCAGATCGTCTGGAATAAACTTGAAAATCTGTGCTCCATTAATTCCTTGATAGGCTTTGTAAGATATCGCCACCGGTGTCCTGTTTTCTCGTTTAAATCTTGTCTTCATGTGCTGGGGGGATTGCGAAATGGGGAGATTTCTGTTGCACTCTGCCCACGATTTCATGAAATGCCAAAACGAATTTCCATCTGCTATAACATGATGAAAGGCGGTTCCTATGCAAATTCCCCCTCCTTCAAACCTTGTGACCTGTAATAACTATTAATGCTCTGTTCTGAAAATGAAAAAACTCTAATGATCGAAAAAGTCATTAAAAAACAATACACAGTCTCTTTCAGAAGCTCTATACATTCTTACCACTGTGGAAATATCATGTAACCCTAAAAGATATGAAACAATATCATGTCTATAACCCTAAAAGATATGAAACAATTACATCATGACTCACATTTCCATTAAAATTGAAGCTTTTTTCACCTGAATTGAGAGAAGGGATGTATCGTAATTTTCGTGCTGCTGGAAAGGATGCACGATTTGGACAAGGCTTTTGAAAAATGGCTTACGCTGAAACTCCTCTTTTTCCAGCTCCTTGAAAGGTATATCCATTGATGTTTCCACAAATTCCACTCCGCCATCGTTGCAATCAATCTCTGGTCTGCCCGATATTTGTCCGATGACCAACTGTCCTGCAAATGGATAGAAATGCACGAGAACCCTGGAGAGGCTTTTCTTCAGGTTGTCTACCACGGAAGAAAATTCATTTGCAGGCAACAATCTGTAGAAAAGAAGCCTCTGTGGTTTGCTAACGGGTAGCCAAAAGAGGTCCAGGTTGGAAACAAACATGTGCTGCCTGCACGACGGGATCGCCGGAGCCACTCTGGAAATCCTGAGCACTTCAACCTTCGGATCTTCCATTGCTGCAACTCACGAGTTTAATCACAAACTAAGAGCCTTTGAGGTCTTCTCGATTCCCAACGAATATGAATCATAAAATAAATGAGCTCCTCTTGGTGAGATTGGAAAGAAAAGGTACTCTGTCGTCAGCAATGGCGGGTACAAAAAAGTGAGCTGTATCTCATGAAAGACAACATTGTTTAAGAATGAAATGCTACCCAAGTGACAATTTTTCCTCTGTGTTGCGTCATACATACAGAAGATTTGCTTAGAAAAACAGACTTGATTTGATGTTGATGCAGTGGCATCCACGTCAACCCCATTTTGGCGTCCGTTTTCTTTGTCATTTAAATTTTGCTCTAATTTTGGTGGGGTTGCTGCAGACTTCTTCAAGCATCTTTTCCCACTCCGCTTGGTGGCGCTTAACCTGTACAAAAATAGACATTCGTATCTGCTGTTATTCTTTAGTGATTCTATTGCTGGTGGTTTAATTTTTTGGCAGAGTGGTGGCAGCGTTGGATTTTAACTCTTTCCTATTTTGTTAAGGATCTCTTTCTTCTGCTTCCAGGAGCAGGTCTGAGGGATGGGGAATAGCTGAAGCGCCCTGTGTGCTGTTTTTGGTTTGTGATATGGTTTTTAGCTAAAGCACCAGTGGATGCTGTTTGTCTATGTCCAGACCGATTTTGGTTTGAGTTTTGTAGTGGTGAGCCAATGAATTTGGCCATCATAATTTGTAATCTGTAATCTGTTTTTATGAAGAAGCTGAAATTGAATAATTTTTCTGAGTTTTGTTAGTTTCCTACTGCATTAGATGTACATGAGAAATTGTAGAGGGGCCTCTAGGGAATTGTATACTGAAAGTTGAGCTATTTTTTAAGTCTTTCATCTTGAGTTATCTTGTTGGTGAAAAATTCGTCTTTTTGAAAGAGAGGTCACAAGTTCAAATCTAGTAGGGTAGGGTATGTATGCCTCATATTGAAGCACAATTAAGTGCCTCCTTCAACACCAGTGGGAGTATGAGGTAGTCCCATATGCTACAAGCTACCTATAAGCTAGGTTGTGAGGCATGGTGGACTATAAAAAGATTCTATTTCCAATCATTCACATACACATATTTTTATACATGTAGCCCTACCTTATCTATTTACACACTCATACATTTGTCTTATCCATTTATTTGTTACACTTACCCATGCACCTTTCGACATTTGATTGTCATCCTATTTTGTAACAAGTTTGTGGTCAACTTTGATACTATGTGCTAGCATTTAAAGACATGTAATGCATTCATTCTAATCATCTACTTAAACATTTGGTAGTAATTTTTAGAGCATTGGAGTAATCAAAAGTGACACACTTTGATTCAGTGCCATAAAAAAAACAAAGAATCTACATTCTTAGGCGCTTGCTACTTGTTTTTGACATTGTTCAATTCCTAGGGATTGATTTAGGCAAAAGCTCCTTGTGACGTAATGACAATCCTTTAAGGTGTTTTTAAATACCACTAATCTTGAAGCATTTAGATAAAGCAAAGCAAAAGGTCACATATCAGGCAAAGTTGCAAAGAAAAACTAGTGATTGCCAGGACAAATCTAGAACACAAGTATAGATTCGCAACCACGAATTCATCCTAGACCTATGAACTTGCCCTTTAATAGGGTAGAGATCCAACACAGAGTTTTGCCAATTTCAATTATACAGAGGCACTATTTCCTAGGTCTAACATCAAATAAATTCTAGTTCATCTCATCCATTTGACATCATTCTTCAGTTATTGAGCAAGTACCACTCTCCATCTTATTCAATTTCTAAAATACATTATCTAATTTCTAATTCCCAATTGTACTTAGTTAATCTAGGTTGATTGTGCTTGTTTGGTTGCATCTATTTAATTAGCCTAGATTAACCATCTTTTTAAAATATTTTAAATAATATAAATAATATTTTAGTTCTATACTTATAATGGTGAAATTTGCATACCTATGTCATTTCCCATTTAGTTTTGTGTCTATATTAAGGAAATGCCTTGATTCATGTACATATCAAGAAATGGCACAATCTTGTGTGAAGTTGGACTCATTCCCCTAGCCTTTTATCCATCTATATGCACACATGTATCCCTACCCACTTATCTCCTACCCCATTCTTATATACACACACTTCTATACATTTGCCTTATCCACCAATTTATCACACTTATTTGTACTTGACTACCCCTATATAGTTGTTAGCCACCTAGATCTAACCATTTGTCCACATTGGGACATTTTTCGTAGTTGTGGGGGCGACCTCATGGTCACAAACTTGTTCCCTTCCTTTAAAAAATTGAAATTCAAATTTTAGTCGACTGACCCCATTCACCTTTCCACCTAGAGTCAACTAAACACATGTTTGGGACAATTTGATATTATGTGCTATATTTAAAGATATTCAATGTATTCATTCTAATAATCAAAGAATCATTTGAATTTATCTCTCATTCCAAAGCATTAAAGGACCAATCAATAGCAACACACTTAGATTTAGTGCACTAAAAAGAATAATGAATCTTCATACATCATTCTAGGGTTCATGTCTGCTACCTTCAAACTTCTATACACATTTTTTGGGGTTTATCTAAGAGAACTTGTCTCCATGCGATGAAATGGCAACCCTTCCAAGGTATTTTTAAATATCACCAACCCTTAGATTAGTAGAAGCAACAAAGTAGATAAAGGTCTATCCAATGAGTAGAAGAGTAGAATGCAAGCATGTAAGTACACTAGATCAAACCCTCTTTCACTATAACATTCAAGGACAAAACCGAGCTAAGTCATTACAAGATGAGAGAGGAGTCAGCTACTGATTTTGTTCTCTTGTTTTCTATGGAAAGATGTGATTCAACCAAACTTTTTATCAAACCCTAGGCCAATCAATACACTAAACCCTAGAATTGAGATAATCATCTTATAATAGACAAACAACAATGGAAAGTTAGGATCTGAAAGTACCAAAATGATTAGTAAGATGGCGTAACCTATTCCATGGAAGCTGAAATGTTGGAAGACTCCGGTGCTAGCACCCGAGTCCAGAAAGTCTCGATATCCAAAAACTTGAAACTGGAAGAATGTTGTAAACGATGCCCTGATACTGTATCCAGTGTCTGATTTAGCTGGTGGACGCTGGTGCTAGTTCCCAAGTCTGCTACAGAGAAATTTCCGCACTCCTTTTTCGGATCTTGAAACTCTATCCCTTGAACAACCTCCCTATACCTTCACTTCTTCAATCCTCACACCTGTAACCTGCACACAAGAAGAAAAGGGGTTTTAGGATTGTGGTGTTTAGGGATTTGCCTTAGTCAAATCTCGGGTTAGCATTCAAGCTTTCCCAACACCGTTGTTAGAGAGAGTGTGTCCTTGCAGGATAGAGGTTAAAGATAATCCAAATAATGATGAAATGATTCAAACACAATGATAATGTCACCTTGGAGGTGAAGTCCTTAGGAGGATGAAGATTCTTCAACTCATAAGGATGTTGATGATGATTCCAAATCTTCAACAAAAATAATACTAACATAAATCTGCAACAATAACACAATGAATGCCTTGAATGCTCCTTTGCTCAATATCATAACCTTGCTATCATCAACTTGTAAGAAAATGAATTCAAACACTTGTTTATATATGCTATCCTGTTAAACTTTCGCAAATTAATTGAAAGAGCCGACAAGGAAGGACCCATTTAAAAGTCATATTCTGACATTCCTTAGTTTTTACCCCGACCAATCAGGGTGGACTTGGGCACCCAAGTCCCAAGGTGCCTTTTTGGTCCGGACCTAAGCATTAAATGGGCCCCTAGTCCCATTTGACATGGGTTTCAGAGGATTTCTCATCGGGATGAATATTTTTGCTTGTAGAGTGTAAACATGGGGACCTAGGAGCTAAACTAGGAGGTAAAAAGACATGTGTCCACTTTTTATGCCATAACAGGTCTATAAAAAAATTATTCTGTACTTTATAATTATTTTTTTTATTTATAAAAAAAATTTAAAAAGTGCTCTAAGCGCTATGTAAAACAAAGATTTTGAAAGTTTTGAGTGGGGTGTGGGGTACCTCGTAGCCCCTGCCATGGTAGGGAGGTGATAGGGGGTAGGACCCCCATAAACCCATGCCTCCTTTACAAGGGGTGGTGGGAGCCTTGGGCTTTGCCCCAACCCATATGGGGGTGGCAAGTACATTGGGCCCTGCCCTAAAACTTATAAATAAATAATCATTTTTTTTAAACCAATAAAATCTTCTTTGCCCAATAGCCACATCCTCTAGTAGGTTAGCTAGTCCACCACCTGGGTGCCACCTATCCTTGATCGGACCAGCAGGGTGCTCTTAATGCAATTTTTAGAACTAATGTTAAAATTCAAGAGGCCATATATTGGTCATAAAGAGGTGTTTTTCAAAGATTTTTTTTAAATGGGTTGTTTTTTGTCCTCTTTACATTGATGGAATAATTTTTCGCTCATGATTCTTAGATTTTTTAGAAAATTAGTTTTCTCTCAAAATTTTCTACACAATCATAGTTTTTTGGACTTCCAAGCCTCATTACTTTCACAAAAAAGACTTAGATTTGAGTCCCATTTTTTGAAAGTGAATTATTTTTTTAGCACCACATCATGGTGCTAGCTACTTGTTCTTATGCTACTAATAAACTGTGCTTTCAACTTTTTGGTCCTTATTGGATATTGTAAAACTCTAGAAAATTAGCTTCCCCTTTGTAATTACACTCATCTATAAAGTGCCAATCATTGCAATATGCTAAGGGTTTTTAAATTGAGATCTTTTGGGCGGTATCTATGCACATGCACTCAATTTATAAAGTGCCATCGTATCATGTACTGGTCTTTTGGGGGCTTACACATGGGCATTTTGTAAATCATGAACTACGATAAAGTATCATTCTTGGGGGCTTCATACATAGGCTTCTATTGCTTCTACATTGTAAAAAATAGTAAGGCATGAGAGTGTAGTGGAATGACATGCATTGTGATACCTCCATCTTGATGAAAGCTCACATTGAGTTGTATCTAGATCCTCTAGTTCTCTCTTCGCTACATCATGCTTATGACCTGGCACATATTAATTAACATCAATTCACATCTCTAATGGAGAGCCATTCATCTATGGTAAATGTTCTTGAATATTGCATTTGATTCACATCTGAATCTTGCATCTTGATCCACATTGGTTCACATCTCTAATGGAAATCCATTCATCTATGGTAAATTTTCTTGAATCTTGCATTTGAATCACATTGGGTCACATCTCCAATGGAGAGCCATTCATTACGATAAATGTTCTTGAATGTTGCATCCTGATTCACATCTCGCATTACGAGCCATTCATTATGTTTAATGTTCCCAAGTCTTCATGGTACTTGCTCATATGGATTAGTTTTAGTCACAATTCAACATCAACATTGAGGTACACAAGAAGCTTCTAGACTCATTCATCATTCTCTCCTTGGGATCGAGTCTTTTCCTATGGATTTTCTCTTTCTTTTCTTTTGGGGGGTTTTATCATTGTACATGGGAACCTAACTAGGCCTAGTTTTCGGGACCCATTTCTCATTTCTCCTAATTTGCACTTATGGGGGTGTTGGTTTAATATTTTATTCACCTTAGATATATCTTAAGTGTGATATTGCACCTATTTAATAAGTTTACTTAGGATAATTAATTATTCTCACCTAAGAAGCTAATAAAGACATGGGTATACCTTGACTTGAGGTACACAAGTGCCACCACTGCCTCATCAATCCTTGATTGGTGGTAGTTAGATGCCACCTAGATTTAGTCAAGGCCACCTCTATCTTAGTTAGGTTAAGTGGACTAGTCCATTGATTGGCAGTTCAACTCTTGACTTCATAGTTAGACTGAGTTAACTGATCCACTAATTGGAAGTTATACTCATGACCACTAGACATGCCATCTCCTTGAGTCATGCATCTAGGTGGCCTATTTATATGTACTTCATCCATTTATCTAATGGACGATTTGATTGATTTCATCTACTTTGGAATAGCTTGTGTTGTTGCATATTGCAATATTTGTTTTGTGCTTGCAACTATTGTAACTTTCTTCATGCACCTAGATTCAGGCTTGTGTAATTGGATTCCCACTGAATCTTACGGTCCTAAATTCTAAGTATGAGGAAGTTTGGGTCACTTTCTATCCTTGGGCAAGACTTCAAACTTTCTCAGACTATCATTCCTCCCTTTTATTCCCCGTACCCTAGCTTCCCCGATCCTTTACCTTCTGTGGCTTTCTGAGTTGTCCCTTACCTTGGTACCCCTTCTCTTAGTTCCTTGTTCCTTGAATCCCTAGTTTTCCTTAGTTGTTAGAAATCCAAACCTTCCCATGTCGGTGTCCATTTCCCTTCATCTCCCTTAAGTCCCTGATTCCCCAGTTCCCTATGTCTTGGACATTCAGACTTTCCTCTATTGGTATGCATTGCCTTCATTCCTCGTGCCCCCATAACCCTGCTTCCTTCTATTCCACAAACTTCTAAAGTTACACTTCCCCCTTGCACTTGGTCCAAAGGAATTAGTATCCACAATCCTTGATCCCTAATCACTACAATATTAGACATCCCCGAGTCTTGACCTCTACTATATTGCGGACTCCCAAACATTTCCCTACTAACATACCTAAAGAGTATTCAACATGTGAAAAGCCTAAACCCCAACCCCCACTCCTTTGCTACTTTCAGGTATGTAGACCTTTGGGTTCTCCTCTCCCTCATTACACTGGTATTTAGTGTGTCGCATCCCTGACCCTCAATCCTCGCTGGTACCAAATCGTGATTTTCCTTATTCCCACTCTCTCATGCATTAGGTATCTCTGAAGCTCGATTCCCACTCCATTTTGCATCGAGTATCTTCAAAGCCTAACTCCCACTCCTTCCTACATTGGGTATCTCTAAATATTGATCTTTTCTCCCTCTTGCATTGGGTATCTCCGAAGTCTAACTCCCACCCCTCCTTGCATCAGGTATCTTTGAAGCCCAATCTCTGCTAACTTCCTCTATTAGGTATTTCAAAAACTTAATCCTTGCTCCCTCCTACATCAGGCATCTCTAAAGTTTGATCCTTCTTGTTTTTCCACTTTTCTTATCCATGCCCTCAAACCTTTGCATAGACTCACCCTAGCATCCTTGTATCCCATTCCATGCACCCTTGACTTTAGACATTCAAAGAACATAATGACAATGTACCAAATGGAAAAACTTCAAAGTCACATCCCAACTCCCCATTTCTTGGTCCATGTCACCATTGCATCCATTTGGTATACATTTCCCCAGAACCCCACCTTCTAGAATGCTCTTTCATGGATACCCCCATTTGAACAAAGGAATGCATTGATCATTGGGGCCAACCAAGGATGCCATTAATGGGCCCAACTTTAAATGTAAAATGGCAAGAAACTTTTAAACAACTCTCAAAACATGTGGGCCCATGCTGGGCCTTCAACCTCTATATAGGGTAGACAATTTCATCAATTTGTATCTTTTACAATTCACATCAAAAAACCCTAAATTACAGAGTGAAGCACTTGCGTTCACCTGTTGGATATGAGGAAAAAAACCCTTAGGTTCTGGAGATTAGTGGACAAAATCCCATTAGTTTCTTGGAGTTCAAAGGACAAAGCCCCTTTGGACTCCTAAGGGTAACTTCACATTGAGGTTGCATCTGCACTTCAAGCTTAGTGGTTTTTAATGTTTGGGAATTTTAGTATTCTAAGTATTCTCTGAATATATTAGTGATCTTGGTGATAAAAAAACATTCTAAGTAGGAAAACTTTGTAATCTTTGAATGAAATACTCTATTCTAGCTAGTCTATATGAGTAAATCTATATGAATGCGTGTTGTGGGTATTTCAAATTTAATCATTTTGGTTGAAAATAATTACAATATTTTAGATTTGAGTATTTTTACATAAATATTTAGTAAGGGTCATTATAGTGGTATTAGAGCATTGATCTTTCTAGATTGCAGGGTAAACCTAACGGTTGATGTTTCCCAGTGAAAGAGAGATCCGACTAAAGGAGAGAATAGAGGAAACTGCAAAAACACCTTGATCAAGTGAAAGATCTAGAAGAAGATATGGCAGAAGGATGAAAAAGACAAAAGAAATTGATAGATGAAGAAGAGAAGGAATTCTTCAAAGAGACCATGATTGACATCTATCATGACCAAGATAAAATGTTTGCAATCCATGAGAGGCTAGCAGCCAATTAAGAGAGAATGAATGAATTATTGACAAGATTATTGATCAAACCATAAACTACCATCTTGAATCAAGGTTGCACCAGATCACCACAAGGAGGGGAAAGCCTTTTTGTGAATAGTTTTCCAATAGGTAATTCCATTCTAAAACCCTCTAGACCCATGTTCTTACAAAGAGAAGAGGAAAGAGTGAAACTTGAAGATCACTATGGAGAAGAGATTGATAAATTCTTTGAAGAATATTAAGGGAAGACTATAGAGTTTAAGGAGGCCATATCCATAAAAAAAATTCTATGAGGGAAAGGTGTTCATCTTAAAAAGAATCAAGGAAGTAACTAGAATAGTAGTGGGAAAGAATTAAATCATAAAGTGAGCAAACTAACTACACCAACAAGATATCTACTTGGGCTTGGTTGTAGAAACTCCATACTTACTTTACACTCAATCCTATGATGGAGGAAGATACAATCCAATTTGCCACATTAATCCTAGAGGGGGTTGCCTATGATTAGTGGCACCATGGTCTAATCACATGAGGGCATGACATTGTGCAAACATTTTATGAATTCAGTCAACAAATTTTGTATTTCTTTGAAAGGAAAGATGAGGATGAGTATTTTAGAGAGCTTGCAAGAATCAAACAATACTCAATGGAATCTTATGTTGCTAAATTTTAGCGAGTTGTGATTATGGTACTTGACATCTCTAAAATTGTGTTGTTCAAAATGTGACTTAGACACGACGCGGGTGAGTTAGACTCTTAACGCAACACACAAACTATATCCTTGCAAAGGAAACCTCCTAATCACTCCTACTCTCATGGAAAAAGACATTCAAGTGAAAATGGTGTTAAGGGGTTGTCTTGTTCCCTTAGGAGCAAGACATTGTTGATCGCAACTGGGTTATCATGTTTGTCTATTCAATGTTATGATGTTATTGTTGCAATCATTATTGTTTAGCTATTAGAGTTGAGAGGTCAGTTCTTGTAATAAATGAAAGTTTGCATTACCTACCTCTCTTATGATGGCTAAGTCTTGTGTAGCTTCTTCATGGAATTAGTTTATGATTTGGCCCTAAATTTGAAATATTCTAATGATATGGGCTTTGATTATAGCTTGGCTAGCTTGTTCTAAGATGTTAGTTTGTTCTTGAATGTTTTTGTAGATGAGGAAAAATTACACTTCGACTAAGAGGTATTAGCCAAAGGAATTTTCCACTACAACTACACCCATGACTATTTTAGTTTACTATCTACTAGTTTTCAATAGACTAACATTACCAGTCCCTTTTTGTGCTAAAGGATGTAAATGGAAACTATACTAACTGCTCAAATGATAAAGAAGTACTAATAAAATACTGGAAATGAAATGTTGTGAACATAATCTTAAAAATTTTAACTACAAAATAGAAAATAAGAAACACAGAAGAACCTAGTGTCAAGTGAATGAGCCCTCTTCCAGGGATGCCAACGTGTCATGGGGATGTCTACGCATCGCATTATAGTTTGAGCAATATGAAAAATAAAAGAACTTAAATCTGTTATACTCCCAATCACCTGTATAGCACAGTAAAGAAAAAATACCACACCAGTAGTCTCCAGTTGACAAAAATAAGCTAGTATTGAAAAGAAATGAATAACATAACTTGGAATAATTGAAATGATTAGAAAAAGATGAAAGGGTTTGAGTGAGAGATCACAAAACCAACATAGAGGAATGGAGCTTCCCCACTCAAATTTGTAACCTGCAATGAATAGGAAAATGTGTTGAGGTTTTTTGGGAGCTTACCTTCAGGTCAAGCCCCTATGTTGGTCTTTCGACCTTTAAGGACAACCAAGATAGATAATATTAAAAATAAAGCGTGTGTTGCTACTTTATACGTGTTTCTAGAAGGAATAACAACAATGACAAGTTATTTGCAAAAGTAAATGAAAATTAATCTACTCAAGCTAGAGAGCAAACTAGTGTGATTGAGTGAAGGAGAGAAAGGAAGGTGAAGGTAACTCACACAACCACAATAAACAAGCCAATGGATTACACTATAAAAGAACAATAAGAGAGGGTAAATGAAACTCAATCACCTTGTTGGTGTTCCAAATTGCACTCCAATTCTTAAATTATTTCAGTTTTGATAAATCAGTGGAAAATGGCCAACGAACAGGAGATGTTGTCTGAAAACAATCTCCTCTGCACTTTAGACTCTGCAAAAACTTGGTGGGTTTTCCTTCTCAAACATTGGTTATGGAAATATGACTTAATTAATAACCACAATGTTGGATAGCAGATTTCTTTCATAGGGAATATGAAGAGATTAAGATACCTAGGCTCATGAATAAAACTCTCTTCTAACCTTTAACAACTACTATGAAAGTAGTGAATAATTAGGAATAAATTACACAAAAAGCATGATTTATCACTTTGAACGTGTATGGGTGGTTGGGGAATTGACATAGCTTCAAGACTAGTGCTTGTTCTGGGAAAACAGAGTCAATATTGTTTGTAAGGCTTTGCAATGAGACTTTCACAAATTGAAAATCAATTTATCTTGTTAAAGATACCAATGCCTCAACGTTGATATTGATTTTTCAATGATGACAAACACTACACAAATCGTTCTTGAAATATCCTTTTGCACTATAAATGACAATATTATTTAGCATGAAAGAATTACTTTGTCTGCTTGAAACAGAAACTAACAGACAATAATTCATAATAGCAAATGTATCATGGGAGAAACAATAAATCCTTGATTTTATTATTCTCAATTATCATTTACAGAACACAACTAGAGATAAAATGCATAACAGTTTGCATTATGTCATTTAAATCAACTAATAAGAGTACATCAAAAAGACATTCACAAACCCAAATCTCCTATCTTCTAAACGCAGACTACAAACAATAGAAGTTATATCCCATGTATTTTTCCACCAACCTTTTACAAAAAGGAGAGCATCCCTTTTATAGAATAAGGGAGCCTATTACAATTCTTTAGATGGATGACACGTATAATAAACCATAATTTTTTGGTAAGGGGCAAAGCACGCGAGCACTTATATTTGTCCTTTAAACAGTTTAAACAAACTATATCTTGTTTGAAACAACATGATGACCGGGCGTGTGTTGTTTGGCAATTATGGGGAAAGCTCATGAATTGTTCTTCACCCACCAAAGCTGAGCTGGCAGTTGTTACATCCCCAACTTACAATTAGACTTAATCATTAACTTTGCATGATAATTAAGAGGATTAGTCATAGTTAATTGATTTAATATTGTGGAAATATCTTATTTAATCTTTTATTACAAAATCAATGATTGATGTTAATTAATTTTGAATTGCAATTATTTTATAAATATGAGATATGATTATGATGCACTGATCATGTTTTTGTGGTCTTGAGTGTGAACAGGAAAATGTAACATCCTTCGAAGAAGGAAGGAGAGTATCATCCAGGAGGAAGGGTTAGACATTGTGAAAACAAAATTGATTAGCCATCTGGGTATCAGTTTTCCATGTCCTCCTGAATCCCTTGTAAGTTGTCATGAGTTATGTCTCCTTTCTTAGCAACTAAGTTCTTTGTGAGTCGTCTTGTCGATGATGCTATCACAACAAGATATGATGACTAGATGATGTTCTTGGAACATCGTCACAAGTTGAGAGATAGTCGTGTTGAGAAATGAAAAGATCTCTCGTTATCCTATTTATTTTTGGGAATATTATATCCTAGTCATTCGACTAAGGGTTATAATCGATTTAGGGGGGGGAGTGTTACTCGACCCTGACAACCGACAATCTTGTTGTATATTGTCTTTTGATTTCATTTCTTTAATGATAATCTTTAATACTATATATACTATTATTTAACCCTTATAATATGTCTATAAGAGGGAACCTCTTTAGAGGTTGACAACAATAATGTTGTGAATTTTGTAAAGCCTACTATTCTATATTATCGAATTGTTAATTTTGTTGATAGTTGGTTTTGTGGAGCGAATGGGAGCTTGAGCTTACCCTTCATAGGCGCATATCGCCTTGGATTAGCCTTATCATGAGAAAGTTGGCCAAGTGGGGTGGTAGTTACCCACCTAAATCGGCATGCCAAGAAAGCTTGATAACAAGTTTAGTTATCATTTTTGAAGGACACCATTCGGCTGAGAAATTTTTTTTGGGAGAGTCTTGTCTTTGGGGTGGCGAAGTTTTTCGGGTAGCTCGAGAAGAAAAGAAACTAGAGCAGTTGGAACGGGATCCAGACTGGTTTTGCATTGCATTAAAAAAATACTTGTCCAGGTAATATGGTGGACGTTGTCCCATTTACATTTGGTTTATTAAGTATTAACTGTGTTAAACTTCCTTTATGTGCGTATGGCATTATGAATCTTACTTTACATTTATCATAGTGGCACGAGGCCTGTGAGGCCGTGCCCATATCCTTTGATATTATCTATTTAGTTGTGGCTCAAGGTCGTTACGGCCGAGCTCATTTTGCATTAAGACATTATTCATTTCAAAGGTTCAAGACCTCATGGCCGTACCATATTATATGGTAATCTTTTATGAAAAAGGCTCGAGGCTTTATGACCAAACCATTTTACACTGTAACTTCTATCGAAACAAAGCTCAAGGCCGTATGGCCGAGCTGTGATACATTGTAAAACTTACTGAGAATAAGCTCGAGGCTTCACAACCGAGCTGCAAATGCATCATATTTTATTACTGTGATATTAGTTTGAGGCCATATGGCCAAACTGTTTTACGTTATACTCATTATTGTGACTCTGCTTAAGGTCTTAAGACCGAGCTATAATGCATGTTACACCTCATGGTAGCCAGAGCTCGAAGCCATTATGGCTGAGCGTTTAAACAAAATACATCATGCACTCGTCGTATAACGACATAGTGAGAGCCTAAGGTGCTCACAACTTATAAAATGCCGAACGACTGGTAATAATTCTAGCTAATGATTTGATTTGTAATTGAATCATATAGCCACCACGACTGTGGAGATGGCCGAAATGGCACTAAAACATCATTATGTTTACAACACTCAAGCAAAATATAGGTTTAGCCTGCATGAAAACTCGATTGTAGATTATGAGAGGGTTAGTAAAATAGTCAAGATTGCACTTGTTATCCTCGACTAAGGAGGTGGTATGATCATCAAGATCATAATCTTTTCAAACAACAGCTTGTTTGTTTGCTAAAAGATTAATATGTAATTGTTCTATTTTTTTATAATTAAGACCTATATGATTGGTTGATTATTACAAGATATAATCCCTTTGTCTTGCTTATGAGTAAACTAATAGGGATAGTGTTTTCATCTAGAGCTCAAAAGGTAACAAGAGTTATCAATCATTATTGAAAACCATTCTATTTTACTAAAGCAAGGTATGCCTAGGGTATTTCAACCTATATGATAATTTAGTAACGAAAATGTAAACCATATAAGACCCAAGGTGGTAAATATGGTCATTTTTTTATATGTCTTGACTGTGGAACAAGGTGACGAGGACTCACAAGTTCAACATTACGTAAGTAACCCAGTTAGTCATAACCAACTTATGATGGGAGTCGATTGTCCAAGTATGGAAAATGAATCGAATTGATCCCATACATACTAGACCTAGAAAGAAAGGTCATTATAAACTTACTGTAGGATATGACAGCTTATAAGTCGAGTAAGGGTGGTGGACATACGATGACGTTCATTGTACGTGTATGAATGTAAATATTTGGCCAAAGTAATGCATCTGTCTCTGCATGCATTGTCGGTCCACAGTGCTCCAGATGGCCTATTGTCTCCAGTAGTGTCATACATAGTTAGAGTGGATCTATAGCTGTATGACCGTGAGACATTAGGAAGGACACAACACCAAATACTCAGATGGCTAACCTTATGGTTTCTAATGTCTAACCTTTTTGTGAAGGGTAGGGCCACTTCCAGTTAGGAAGTTGAGCGGGGGACCGCAGGTCCGTGGTTGGTGGAAAAGCACCAGGATGATGCTCTCCTTCCCAAGCATGAGACAAGTCGAGGCTTATGGAGACATATGTCATTGGCTCCAGATACAGTGTTTTGCATTTTTATGACTTGTTAGTCAATTGTAATGTATAAACTGATTCATGACGCCATGGGCATAACTTGTACATGATTAGTGATGGTTACTCACTAAGGTTATGTAAATGGTTATTGTAATATAAGCTTTGTTATAATCTGTTTAGAATAACATGCTTAGTGATGAAATGATAATGAATCTTTATGATTAAGCTTGATTTGATTAATCATGTTACTAAATAATCTCTTGATTAAACTGAATGTTTATGTTAAATTTTGGGCATTATGGATAGTGATGTTACAGTAGCACCTGCTTCCTGTGAAGGTGGGGATGAAGAAGGCTAGGTGTCTGTCACTCATTCATTTGAACTTGTCAATAAAGTCCCAAACAGTCACCTACTTTTGGACCACCCGAGTGTGATATTCTCCTTCTGTGATGCATCAATATGGACCGAAGGAGGAACTCGAAGGGTGCCACCCTGCCTACACATCTAATTTTGCCAATCAAATTTGGCTACTGGAAATTAATTGATCCCTGCTTCCCAAAATATGCAATTGCATGCAGTTGGAGTGGCTAAGAAACAATGCCCATCCTTCATCAGGTTACAGCCAGTGGAAGGTGAAATTGATGGAGTAGAATGGTTGGCACTATAAGCACCAAAATCACGGACAACCTTCACGAGGACCCTGATGATGACTCACAATGCTTGTCACATACATGTAAGTGTGAGATAATGCCCTCTCAATAGCGATTCTCTTGGTAGCTTGTGGTTTCCTCTTGCTCTTGTTGTCCCTTTGTCATGTTAACCCTTTCCTCGCTTTCAACACTTGTCGATTTTCATTTTCTGTGCTTGTGACTTCGTTCCTAAGCCTTGTATTCGTCCATTTGTTGTGATTTAACCTTTCATTTTTCTTAAGGGTGAATTAATGTGCTTGCTTGATTTGTGTGCTAAAGGGTGCATATGCTCTTCCCTTGCACAGAAGGTGACCTTGAGAATCAAAAACACCCATTTTTCACATGTGTCTTCACATCTCACATTGTCATTTTCTAAGGTGAATTAATTTGTTTGTCATGCTTACATGATAAAGGGTGTGTATTCTCTTCCCTCACACCACAAGGTGACCTTGGGAATCAAAAGCGTCCCTTTATTCACTTTTTGTTTCCCAAAAGGCTAGTTCCCGCGTATGTTATTTCCTCGCACCGCAAGACAATCTTGGAAATAAAAAATGACTTGTCTTTTTTTAATTTATTTTTAGCAGGCATGGATTGAAATTCATCACCAAGTGGTGACCTGAACCCACATGTTTCAACAAGGTATAGAAATTAGGGAGAGAATCAAAAGACTCACTTCAAGATACATTTGTCATTTGGCTAAGCTTGCAAGAAACTTTATAGCTTGCAAAGTGACAAATGAGAGTGGGCTACCCTATTAGGACAAGCCTTTAGACATACACCTTGGTTCCATAGGTTTGAGCCTCACGTACTTTGGGTATAATGAGTACACCCCTTAGAAAGCTTTGTTCAAACCTAGCTAGAGAACCCTATGGTTGTTTGTAACTTATGATGCACCAATAAGTGGCTAGCCTCAATAAGTTACTCACCACATACCTTTAGAACCGAAATAGTAGGCCACAATCAAATAAAAATGAATTTGTGGTTAGCGCTTTGAGATCATGGGCCAATACTACTCACGACCAAGTTCAAGTATATTACTGAGCTCATAAGCCGAATACTCCCACTTAAATAATTAAGTTGTTCTTGTGCTTGCATTGTTTGCACCTTGTGTGAAACCTATAAAAAATCCAAAGATCCAAAACAAAGTCAAAAGTCAAAAATCTTCAAAAAAGCCAAAGTTTGAAAATCAACAAATCTAAATCTTGAAAAATCCCACAATCCACAATCCAAGAGAAATCCGAAAGTTCCACATCCTAAGGTCAATTCATCTAAGATCTTGTGAACCAATGCCAAAGTCAAACATCAAACCCATCCAAAAATCCCTCAAATCAAGCATTGTCCTTAAATCAAACATCCCAAAATCATGAGCACTTGAGCCACTTGAATCCCCATATCAAACCAACGCTAATCCTGAATTCAATCAAACATCATCCCAAATCTCAAAAGTTATCCAAAAAATCCAACCATCCCAAGTCAACACATTTGAGGACCAAGATCCCTTAAATCAAATCTCAAATCCAACATCAAGTTACCTAAGGTCCTAGACCTTACCACTCAAATTGAAAATCAATCATCATCAAGTTTCCTTCCAAATCGAAATCGAAATCAACCATCATCAAGTTACCAAAATCTATCAAAACATCAAGTTACTCAAGGTCCTTGACCTCATTCAATTCCACCATCAAGTTACCCTAAGGTCCTAGACCTCATCCAAATCCAAAATCTAGAATCACTACAACAATCGAAACCAGTCCAAATCAAACACCCAAAATCTCAAAATCAAAATCAATTCACCATCTTCTAATCAAAACAATCACTTCTTCTAATCAAAACAATCACTTTTATGCCCCCTAATCACTAGACTTCAAGTGAAATTGAAAATGTGGTTTAACGAAAACAACCCCTTTGGACAACGTTTTGTTCACAATTCACATGCTAGGACAACCTCTCATCAAGGGTTCCCCGATAATGTCTACGAAGTCAAGAGCCTACACAATTAAAGTGAATACTCACAAGGGTATAAAGACTCCCTTACGTCCAACCAAACCCAAATATTGATTGATCAATTCGTGGATAATCACAAAGACCTTTTGCTGCAACACCATTGAAGCAAGAGCTAAGCTCCCTCCTAGTTATAATTTGGACAACCTCAATAATATCATAAGTCTCAAACCATTCAC
Organism: Cunninghamia lanceolata; assembly: GCA_027924645.1. Taxonomy (NCBI): domain Eukaryota; kingdom Viridiplantae; phylum Streptophyta; class Pinopsida; order Cupressales; family Cupressaceae; genus Cunninghamia; species Cunninghamia lanceolata. The sequence goes on from BSBN01000049.1 coordinate 18,607,543, forward strand.
TCAAGACTTCGGCAATCCTTAGGCTCAAGGAGCCACCCAATCGAACCAAGAACCTACCAATTGCCACATTGACCAAACTAATGAAGATGGTGCTCAAGCACCCCCTTTCATTAGGGACCACTACATCATCCAATAATCGACCCCATCAAGATAAACCACAATATTCATCGCTCAAATGTTTGTGGCATACCTACCAACCTACTTATGAAAATCCAACATCTCTATCAAATCAAAATCCGCATTCAAACCAACCTAACCAAGCACTACTCAAAATCAACCTACAACCCTAATCAACAAATCCATTCATTCCTAATCAAACTATCCCAAACCAAACAATACCCCCTCCATTCATCCTGTTGGTTTTTTCCCAGACTGGATGCTTATTCCCAGAATTCCCTACAAGGTAGCCATCAATGATCAACATGATCTCTGGGCCATGGGCCAACAGTATAGGAGATAGACTCTATATTTTATCTCCTCTTCTTCTTCAGGCTCTGCAAAACCTAGGGGGGTATTCCCTACTCAACATCCATAGGGATATGCATACAAAGGCTGGGATGCTGACAGAAGGCAGATAAGTCCTCCTGTAATTAGACCAAAACTACAAGATAAGAGCAAAGGGGCTGGCTTTGGGCCTATTTTCAGTTGTAGACAGAGGACTTGGATCCTAAAACTAATTCTAATGTCCTAAAGGTTGTTTTAGAGTTTGATTTTGATTTTATGTTTTTGGATGCAAAGCTGAACACGGTATATAACAGCAACACGAAGCAAGATTGGTGCCTATCCAGGGCTTGGAGTCAGTAGACATACACCTGTGAATGATATGCATGAACATCTAAAACTGGATTTCAGGGGGATACATATGATACCTGCCTTACAGATATCTCCCAATACAAAGTGTTAAGCTATCTATACTTATGGCATCCCTATTGCAGTATATCCTTCCCAATATTCAATCTGAGAACAATTTAATCTACCCCTTGAGCAGAAGTTAAGAGATCAAACATTCAACACAGGAATTCTATGTTCTAGAATCTTAGATATTCCTTAAATATCTGGACTCAAAAAAAAGATACATGCAACACTGGAGACAGAATTAGCATAACACATGCAAACATAGCATTACTCATATAGGATAAACCATGAAATCAGTGGATTCATGCAAAAACATACCACAGGAGATACATAAACTCACAAGTTTTGCTGCACAGAGCAACCAAATCAGCTGTATTGTATTACAGAGCCCCAAATGTTCAACTTTCAACAACCTAAAATGAGTAACACTTCCAGCTTAAAAACCAGCCAGAGGGAAGCGTACTCAGCATTAATTACATGGTTGACCAAAAATCCTGCCAGATACACAGTATCAGAAAAATGGCGCTCAACGCACTGAATACAGCAGGTAGGGGAGGAGACAAGAAGGGATCTCGAGCCATGAGCCGCCAGCCATGGATGTACAACTTCAGTCAGGTACCAGATCCGTCCACACCATCGCCCATACTTCAGCAACAACTGCCATTAATGTCCATCTACCTCGCAGCCATTGGGAAAACATCAAACAATGTATCGCAACCGTTTCCCGCCAAAACGCACTTCATCGCAGTTTCAAAATAATGCAGGGAGATTATTCCCACATGCACAGTGCGGAGAGCCCCCTACCACTTTATACACGCGGCCACATGCATAATAAGCGTCGAGCGCTTTTGCCATGCTCGACCCACGATCCTTCGCACAAAGCCTATCACCAAGACCCAAGCCATCGGCACACCCCACAATTCTCCCGCCGACCTCATTTGTCTCACCGACAGCCACACTACACTCCACTCCATCGGCCAGAGACAGACCATCGGCCTAGCAAGAAACCCCTCTGCCGATAGAACAACTCTTGTCGATAACACATCGGCTCGCCACCTCTGTCGGTGTGACATACACCGTCGGAACAACCAAAATCTCCCCAGCCGATGAAGAGTGCTACGCCGATGCCTGCATATGCAAACATCCTCCGGATGTTCAAAAATCATCCTGACGTCAGCATCATCATCTGCACGACCACCCTCATCGGCACAACCTGATGCATCGGAGGAAGATCCTCTTGCTTAGCCGATACCAAATGTCTGGCCGATGAACATCCTGATGACGTCACCGTCATATTCGCCTACTGCGTACCTCCTCATATCTGGATGACGTCATCGTCATATTCGCAACATCGGGGGATCTCCACAAGGTGACTAGTGTTAGAAATATGACCCCCCTTGGACCTTAATGACGTCACCACAAATCGGCATCACGATGATATTCAGAAATATGATGATGATGACAACCCACCCCTAGAATATCATGATGATGATGCCCTCCTCTCCTTAAGAAAATATGATGCTGCAGATGAAAAATGCTGAGGAGGTCCAACACTTAGGAAATTTTGGATTTTAGAGAGGGGACCATGCCAAAAACCTTGAACATAAATTGTTACCAATAGACACCTTGACCTTCTATCGATGACCCTTTTCTCCTTTCATTTTCCTTTATCGCTTTTGTATATGCAAATCCAAATGCATATACAACATACAAGGCGAACGTCAAACGTTATAGAACGAACAGAATTTCGGTTCGGGTCTGGCTTGCATATATTTTCATTGCATATCTGAATGTATATTTTGTTTGTATGCTGAATATACAAACACAAACATACAAGCAGGGAATCAAATGAGAATATTCCAGATACATTCCTCCCCTGTATATTGAACATGTACAAACCTGTTTGCATAAGACTGCGGCAGGCCCCACCAAATGTATATTAGCCAATGTATATTTTCCTTTGTATATAACCCGATATACAAAGCAGGAATATGCCCTTCATCGGCCAGACCAACACTGTCGGCCAAACACACACCGATGATGAACGTTACACTAATGGCACATCACTACCACCAATTAGATCGCCAAGAAGCCTGCGAGGTCATGTCGATGGACAAGAAGATATAGGGTTCAAATGAAGAAACCCTCTAATCATGAAAAATCAACCTCCAGGTCAAAATGAGTACCAACACTGGCTCCGAATGGGGACGTGCAGGTGAAAACCTGCAGCGAGAACCAGATCTCCGGGCAGACTCGGCAAAAACCAAAAAGGCACGAACATGTACAAAACATTTACAATATATACATACTTTTACACATGTGCACAGAGAGAAGTCATCTATGCAAAGTAGAACTTAAGGAATTGGCCATGCACAAGCAATTCCAGAAATTCACCATCTAGGGCCTGGAGGAAAGAAGAGTCCTCCCCATGGGTACTGCAAATCTGATATGGGCCCATCCATAAGGGTTCGAATTTACCATGTTTACCCCTGTCCTGATTTTTTGCATTCTAGATGAGTACTAGATCATTGACCTGAAACTTCCTTTTTGTAGCTCTCCTATCAAACAGATATTTCACATCTTGTTGTCTCTTGAGATTGATCTGGTGTGCTTTCCTTCTATTCTCATCCAGTGCAACCAGCTAGTTCACTCTTTCTGTCATGGAGTCTTCAATCTCCTCATCATTATCCTGGATAAATTTGTAAACTGGCAAGAGATTGTTTATAGGCAATCTGGCTGATGCACCATATACCAGCTCAAAGGGTGACATCCCAATAGCCTTTTTTACTGTCACCCTGTCAGCCCATATTGCCAACTTTAATTTTGAGTCCCAAGCTCTCTTGTTCTTGTCTAGTATCCTCTTGATAATTTTCATGATGCTTTTATTGCTTGATTCTGCTTGACCATTTCCTTGTGGGTGGTATGGTGATGCATATGATAGATTTATCCCATATTTAGTGCAAAAATCAATAAACTCACCTGATCTGAACCACATAGCATTATCAATAACTATCTTGAATGGTACTCCAAACCTGATGATAATATTCTCCATTATGAAATCCGTTATCACCTTACTTGTAGCTCTCTTAGTTGGAATGGCCTCAATCCATTTGGTAAAGTAATCAGTTGCCACCAAAATCCAACTGTGTCCCCCACTTGACTTGTCTGCAATTTCCCCTATGAAGTCAATTCCCCATTGCTGAAATGGAGCATCCACAGTTACAGTTCTGAGGGGTAAAGCACCATCATATCTCAATTTTCCTGAGAATCTCTGGCAAGGGTCACACTTCCTCACTAACCTTTGTGCATCTAAAAAGAGAGTGGGCCACCAATATCCTGCTCTGAGAGTCTTATGGGCTGTTGTTTGGGCAGTATAATGTCCACCACACAATCCTTTATGCATGTCATTCAAAACATTGTTAACTACATCTTCATCCACACATCTCAGCAGCACACCATCAAGGTTTTTCCAGTATAGCTCACCTTGAACAATAACATACCTGATTGCATGTAACTTTAAAGTCCTCTTTTGACTGTCACTGAAATGGGAAGGACAATTCAGATTTTGCAAGTAGTATATAATGTCCTTGTACCATCCAGATCTTGATACATTTACATTCTCATTTTGGACTGCATTAACTTGGCATGCTTCCAAGTTTGACTATGCCATCATCTTGGCTAATCCTTGTCCTCTTACCAACTTGGTAATTTGTATTTCTATGTTGAACTCCTGCAGTTTGTTTATCCATCTACACCTTCTTCCAGTCACCTCGTGTTGAGTGAATATGTCTTTGACTGCTGCATGGGGTACATATGCAATTATATGTGATCCTACCAGGTATGGTCTGAAACTTTTGATGGCTCTGACTAGTGCATATGCCTGTTTTTCCATAATATCATATTTCAACTCAGCAGCCTGCAAAGACATACTGAAGAAAGCTATGGGTTGTTCAAATCCATTTTCATTTTTTTGTAACAAACATGCAGCAACAGTGTGAAAGGAAGCAAATGAAAACAACTGGAACGGCCTAGAAAAATCAGGAGATTTAAGAACATGGGCCATTTTGATTGCCTCTTTGATACTCTGAAATGATTCAATTGCTTCACTTTCCCAGTGAACAGTTGCATCCTTCTTCATCATCTTGGAAATGTTCCTTGTGGTTTCTGCAAAGTTGGGAACAAATCTCCTAACAAAATTTATTTGTCCAAAGAAGGACTGAACTCCTTTTACAGTTTTTGGCATTTGAATTCTGTCAATAGCAGCCACTCTCTCTGGATCTATCCTAACTCCATCCTTGGAAACAATGTGCCCTAGGAGTTTTCCTTCAACTACCCCAAAAGCACACTTCTTTGGGTTGAGAGAAATGCCATACTCTAGTGCTCTAATGAAAATCTGCTCCAAGTGCACACAATGCTGCTCTTCCTTCTTTGAATATGCAGTCAAATCATCTTGATATACAGCCAAGATTGAATCAATCAACCCTGCAAAAGCAACATCCATTGCTCTTTGAAATGTAGCACCTGCATTTGTTAACCCAAATGGCATTCTAACATACACATAAGTTCCCCATGGAGTGGTGAAGGCAGTCTTATATTGTTCTGATTCCTTTACCTTCACCTGATTATAACCTGAAAATCCATCCATCATGGACAAGAGTTCACAACCAGTCACTCTCTGCAACATAGCTTCCATACTAGGCAGTGGATAGTTATCCTTTAAAGAGGATACATTTAAGTTCCTGAAGTCAACACAAAGCCTAATATCACCATTCTTTTTTCTGACTGGGACAAGGTTAGATACCCAAGTTGAATGTCTGATTGGCAGAATTATTCCAGCCTCCCTAAGTTTTTTGAGTTCTTCTTGCATCTTTGGAGCTAAGGTAGGATTAATAGGTCTTTGCCTTTGTCTAAATGGCTTAGCTCCCGGCTTTAATGGGATCTCATGCTGGAATAAATCTTCCCTATAGGCTTTTAGATCCTCATATGACCAAGCAAAAACATGTTTGTACCTTTTCAGTAATGCAATCAGCATACTCCTGATGTGTGGTTTGAGTTGTTTACCAATGTATACTTTCTTGGGGGCCTGAGATGTTCCCAAATTTATCTCTTCTAAATCCTCCTTGTTTGTGGGAGATGTCTTTGTGACCAATTGGTCTCCACTGTCAAAAGCTCTTTCCAAAGCTACTAACCCTCTAGGGATTTTATTAGTCTTCAACTGAATTATCTCTTTCCCCACAAGAGTTTCTTTTCCATCTATGGTTTCTACAAAAGCTTGGAAATCAATTTCTTGATTCTCATATTCATCTATGCAGTGCAAAAATTTTAACAAGTCCCTATCATCATTAAACACTTGCCAACTGCATATGTTCTCTGGTACTGCAGGCCTGATTTTAACTTCTACATTTGTAACATCTGACAGAGTGATGTCATCTAACCTTATTGCAACATTAGCTAAGAAATCGGCCATAACATTCTTGGAGCTCTCTACCCAGCCTATTGAAAATGCATCAAATAGTTCAATGGTATCCCAAACAGCATGCTTGTATTGTTTCAATCTTTTATTTTTTGAAGCATACCTATCTCTAATTTGGGATACAATTAGCTCAAAATCACCAAATACTCTTAGCATTTTGATTTCATGTTTGAGGGCTATATTTAGGCTTAAGAGTAAAGCCTCATATTCTGCAATGTTGTTTGTGCAAACAAATCTCATCAAGAAAGAGAATCTGAGGAGCTTACCATTTGGAGACAAGAAAACAACTCCAGCTCCAGAGCCTTCTTTTGCACAAGCTCCATCAAAAAACATAGTCCATAAACCTTGCTGGTCCAGCTCTTTAATGCAGACATTTTTCTCTTTATCTTCCTTATCATCTGAGACAACCTTGAAGTTATCACAGCCAGTGTTTACAAAGCATATCTGTTCCTCAGCTTCTTGGTCTTCCACTGTCTCTGATGATCTTTGTTCTCTGATTAGCTTAACATCCTTGCCATTCATTGGAATCATGGCATATGACAGGTCCAGCTGCATACTTCCACCAATTAGTGCTGCCCATCTTCTTGACAACAACATACCATACTGTGGCTTGATGTCAACCACCGTTATATTCATTTTATATCTTTTTTCAGGAAATGCTGCCAGTTTGAAATCTACATCCTTCATGATTCCAATAACTGGTACCTCTCTGGCATCCATAGCATAACATTTTCCACATGCCTTGTCAATTTTCAATCCAGCTTGTTGCATGATGGCCAAAGGCATGACATTTGTAGATGCTCCAGAATCAAGCATACAATTTCTGATTATTTTTCCATTTATAACCAGGGATACATAAAATGGTTCCACTTGTGAAGGACACTTTGTCATAGTCACTCCTAAATAGACTTCAAGAGCCTCATCTTCTTCATTACATATGACATGTTTGTCACCCTGGATCTGAACATTTTGTTTAGCTTGAAAAGGCACCCCTGAAATTAGGGATACTGTCCTATTCTTGATTTCTTCCACTCTCATCAGTTCCATAAGTGGAACAGAGACTTTTACCTGGGAGAGGACTTGAGCTATATCAAATGGAGCATAATTTTGTATAACAGTTGTAGCTTGCTCCACAATCTTGTTTTTATCCTGAATTGATTTAGCTTTTACTTTCATAGTTCCCTGATCATCATTCTTGTCTTGGGAACCTTTGCTTTGATCTTCAGCTTGGGGGATTCTATTTTCTGGTCCTTGAGATTCATGACCTGTTCTTTGTCTAAAATTCTGTTTATTATTAACCCACTGCCTCTTTTGTGATTCAATCCCCTTATGACCATGCAGTGGCTGACCTGCAAAAATACCTTATGGCTGATGTGGGCTGCTTACTTGATTTTTACCTCTGAGATTGTAGTTGCTTTTGACTTGAGCAACTGCTGCAGCTGTGAAGGCCCTAATTTCCTCATCAGAAGGTCGTTGTAAGTTACTCAGAAAATTGTGTGAGCTCTGAACATACACATAGCTTTCTTCATTGCCTTCATCATAAGAGTCCTGTTGACAGGCCTGAATTCCATCATCTGTACTCTCATCAGCACTATAAATGGGGTATCCATTGTTTATGGACATCATATTAACATGATCATCTTGCACATAATGTGGCTCATTGCACTCATTACAAGATGTAACATTATCACACAAAGACTGAGCAATCATACACTGTGACTGTGAATGTGGCATCTGACAAATTATACACCATGGAGTATCATCAACAATATTTATAGCTTTCTTTAGAGGATCAGGAGTTTCTTTGACATGTTGAGCTCTCTGATTTGTGTTGTTGTGTGGGAATATAGGCTTACCATTATGCCAATTGGTATTATAAGGCATATCATGCAATGATGGCCTCTTTTCCTGCCTTTGATAGACTTGCCTATCAGGACCTATCCCTTTTTCACTTCTAGCTATTCTATAGCTTAAGTCCTTAACAACATTTGCCAATTTGTCTATCTTATCTTCAGGGGCAGACGTATTACCTTGAGTGTTCTAAGGCTTGTTTGGATTGTGCAGAATTTTCACATCATCCCTTCTGTTTGTCTTGCCTGATGCTTTTCTGTTGTTCTCAATATTCACTGCAATTCTGAAAGCATCCCTGATAGTAGCAGGACTTTTATCTCTTAATCCATATGCAGTTTTTGCATCAAAGGCATTGATATACAATATTATGCACATAGGTTCATTTGGCCTCATGTGATGTGGCAATTTGTTTAACACTTTAGTAAATCTTGCATTAAAATCTGCAACCTGTTCATTTGACCCTTTAGTGATACTGGTAAACTCATTTACAAAAAAGCTAGGGTCAGTTTTGTCACCATATTGCTCCTTGAACATCCTTTTAAAATCATCGCATGATGAAATACTCCGGTCAGGCAGATTTTATACCATTCCTTAGCCTCATCAACCAAAGATTGCATGAATGACTTCATGAAAACATCCTCATGTTCTACCTCAAAGTTATCCATGACATTTTGAAAAGCCTTTAGATGATCTTCTCCTGACACTGTGTTGTTTCCTGAAAATTTAGGCACTTGCAGCCTTAGTTGCTTGTCAATGGGATTATGATACCCAGGAATACCATCAAACACCAACTGTCTGAATCTATCTAGCTGCATGGGCTGTCTGTCAAACTGATTAGCATTGATGTTTCTGTTTGCATTCTGGTTTCTTACATTGTTCAGTGGTATCCTAGCATCATTCACATTTTGTCTTTGATCATTATGTTGATATTGCACTTCATTTCTCTGTTGATGTCTCTGCACATTTGCATTCTGAAAGGTAGGGATTGAATTATTTTGGGCAGTCCTTAAAGCTTGCACTTTCTACCTCAAGTCATCTCTGATTGTTATTGCCTGCTGATATTCGAACTCGACCCTTAAGCTCCTAATTTCATCAGCTAGTTCTTCCTCGCTAGGCCTAGAGGAGGATGGTTTTACCATATTCTGATCTTCATTATCATCATCCCTTAGGGATTCGGCTTCTTCAAATCTGTCAGGAGAATCATGAAAAGGACGCTCCTGAAACACCTCTGACCTTATTCTCAAACCATTACCCTGTTGTCTTTCATACACACTCTGGATTTCAGCCTCATTGTTTGAAAAATAAGGTACTGTCTTGTCTGAAGACCTTGGATTATCCTGAATAAAATCATTCTTCTTGGGGCTAGGAGAACCATCTTGACTGGCTTGAACAGTCCCCTTTTTTCTATACATCATTTTTATGGGTAACTCTTCAAATAAAGGATTTTGTTGGGATCTTCTCCCCTGCATATAAGTTTCACTTTGACCGGTTGGGAGCTTACTTCGGAGTCGCCACCTATTACTAGGAACTGTTTTCTTTTGTAAATCAGGGTTCTTTCACAAGATTCCCCAGCGGAGTCGCCAATTTCTGTTGGTTTTTTCCCAGACTGGATGCTTATTCCCAGAATTCCCTACAAGGTAGCCATCAATGATCAACAGGATCTCTGGGCCATGGGCCAATAGTATAGGAGATAGACTCTATATTTTATCTCCTCTTCTTCTTCAGGCTCTGCAAAACCTGGGGGGTATTCCCTACTCAACATCCATGGGGATATGCATACAAAGGCTGGGATGCTGACAGAAGGCAGATAAGTCCTCCTGTAATTAGACCAAAACTGCAAGATAAGAGCAAAGGGGCTGGCTTTGGGCCTATTTTCAGTTGTAGACAGAGGACTTGGATCCTAAAACTAATTCTAATGTCCTAAAGGTTGTTTTAGAGTTTGATTTTGATTTTATGTTTTTGGATGCAAAGCTGAACACGGTATATAACAGCAACACGTAGCAAGATTGGTGCCTATCCAGGGCCTGGAGTCAATAGACATACACCTGTGAATGATATGCATGAACATCTAAAACTGGATTTCAGGGGGATACATATGATACCTGCCTTACAGATATCTCCCAATACAAAGTGTTAAGCTATCTATACTTATGGCATCCCTATTGCAGTATATCCTTCCCAATATTCAATCTGAGAACAATTTAATCTGCCCCTTGAGCAGAAGTTAAGAGATCAAACATTCAACACAGGAATTCTATGTTCTAGAATCTTAGTTATTCCTTAAATATCTGGACTCAAAAGAAAGATACATGCAACACTGGAGACAGAATTAGCATAACACATGCAAACATAGCATTACTCATATAGGATAAACCATGAAATCAGTGGATTCATGCAAAAACATACCACAGGAGATACATAAACTCACAAGTTTTGCTGCACAGAGCAACCAAATCAGCTGTATTGCATTACAGAGCCCAAAATGTTCAACTTTCAACAACCTAAAATGAGTAACACTTCCAGCTTAAAAACCAGCCAGAGGGAAGCGTACTCAGCATTAATTACATGGTTGACCAAAAATCCCGCCAGATACACAGTATCAGAAAAATGGCGCTCAACGCACTGAATACAGCAGGTAGGGGAGGAGACAAGAAGGGATCTCGAGCCATGAGCCGCCAGCCGTGGATGTACAACTTCAGTCGGGTACCAGATCCGTCCACACCATCGCCCATACTTCAGCAACAACTGCCATTAATGTCCATCTACCTCGCAGCCATCGGGAAAACATCAAACAGTGTATCGCAACCGTTTCCCACCAAAACGCACTTCATCGCAGTTTCAAAATAATACAAGGAGATTAATCCCACATGCACGGTGCGGAGAGCCCCCTACCACTTTATACACGCGGCCACATGCATAATAAGCGTCGAGCGCTTTTGCCACGCTCGACCCACGATCCTTCGCACAAAGCCTATCGCCAAGACCCAAGCCATCGGCACACCCCACAATTCTCCCGCCGACCTCATTTGTCTCACCAACAACCACACTACACTCCACTCCATCGGCCAGAGACAGACCATCGGCCTAGCAAGAAACCCCTCTGCCGATAGAACAACTCTTGCCGATAACACATCGGCTCGCCACCTCTGTCAGTGTGACATACACCGTCGGAACAACCAAAATCTCCCCAGCCGATGAAGAGTGCTACGCCGATGCCTGCATATGCAAACATCCTCCGGATGTTCAAAAATCATCCTGACGTCAGCATCATCATCTGCACGACCACCCTCATCGGCACAACCTAATGCATCGGAGGAAGATCCTCCTGCTTAGCCGATACCAAATGTCTGGTCGATGAACATCCTGATGACGTCACCGTCATATTCGCCTACTGCGCACCTCCTCATATCTGGATGACATCATCGTCATATTCGCAACATCGGGGGATCTCCACAAGGTGACTAGTGTTAGAAATATGACCCCCCTCGGACCTTAATGACGTCACCACAAATCGGCATCAGGTTGATATTCGAAAATATGATGATGATGACAACTCACCCCTAGAATATCATGATGATGATGCCCTCCTCTCCTTAAGAAAATATGATGCTGCAGCTGAAAAATGCTGAGGAGGTCCAACACTTAGAAAATTTTGGATTTTAAAGACCTTGAACATAAATTGTTACCAATAGGCACCTTGACCTTCTATCGATGACCCTTTTCTCCTTTCATTTTCCTTTATCGCTTTTGTATATGCAAATCCAAATGCATATACAACATACAGGTCGGACGTCAAACGTTATAGAACGAACAGAATTTCGGTTCGGGTCCGGCTTGCATATATTTCATTGCATATCTGAATGTATATTTTATTTGTATGCTGAATATACAAACACAAACATACAAGCAGGGAATCAAATGAAAATATTCCAGATACATTCCTCTCCTGTATATTGAACATGTACAAACCTGTTTGCATAAGACTGCGGCAGGCCCCACCAAATGTATATTAGCCAATGTATATTTTCCTTTGTATATGACCCGATATACAAAGCGGGAATATGCCCTTCATCGGCCAGACCAACACCGTCGGCCAAACACACACCGATGATGAACGTTACACCGATGGCACATCACTACCACCAATTAGATCGCCAAGAAGCCTGTGAGGTCATGCCGATGGCCAAGAAGATATAGGATTCAAATGAAGAAACCCTCTAATCATGAAAAATCAACCTCCAGGTCAAAATGAGTACCAACACATCCCTAATCAAACTATCCCAAACCAAACAATACCCCCTCCATTCATCCCTAATCATCAAGCTTATCAAACAAAGCCAACACCTTTGACCCAACCCCTCCATCAAACTGTCCAACCAAACCCAACCTTTTTAATCTCATTTCACCTCCACCTCTTGGTACCCCTTTTGATCAAGAGTGGCAAGAAATGAAAAACACCGTCAAAGGGTTATAACTAGGGATGCCAAACAAGCAAATATAAGTTTGAGGAACTATGTTCCTATCCTATCGATAGAACCATCTCACAAATCCCCTTTCCGACTCACTTTGAGATACCAAAATTTGACAAACACAAAGGAAAGGGTGATCCTCACAACCATGTAAAGGAATTCTTCGTGACATGTCAAGAAGTAGCTTATGACAATCTATACTTGCTAAGAATTTCCCCTTGGAGTTTAAGGGGTCAAGCCTTGGGATGGTTCTTACACCTTCCTCAAGGCTCCACCAATTTTGTCGACTTGATAATAAAGTTTGTCACACTTTTTGTACAAGTCAAGCATGAGCTTAGCATGATAGACCTTTGCAATGCAACCTGGAAAGCTTCTTGTCCTTCTTGCAATGATGGAGAAGTCTTGCAAGTAAATTTCTCTGGCCTATCCCTAAAAAACAACTTGTGCATATTTTTTCACAAATTTAAACCAAGAAATGGCCCTTCACCTCCAAGTGCATTGTGTCACAACATTTGATGAAATCATTGAGAAGGGAGTACACATCCAAAAAGCCCTTATTGCCAAAGGTTTGGTAAAAATCTTCTCTGAAGACTATATGCAAAATAACAGACCTAATTTTTGGGATAAAAACAAGTACGTAGTCAATGAATGGGGCAGTGACTCCAAGCATGCGCAAAATGTGAAACCTATGCCTAACTCTAAACATGTGCAAAACATACAACAACCTACTAACGTCTCCATCCCATTTGGCCAACCTAAACAAAATACCCAAAAATGTCAATTTACCTCCTTGAGGCTAGAAACTCATCTAAGCAAACATGGTGATGTTCCCATTCACTAAGCCCTTTGACAATACAAAACCCAAGCCCGCATGGTTCAAAGATAATGAATACTATCATTATCACAAAATCAAGGGTCATGCCAAAAATAAATGCATGCAACTGAAAATTACATTCAAGACCTCATCAACAAAGGAGACATTGAAATAGAGGGGAACACCTTGCCTTCGCCTAATAACCAAATGGGGATATTTTAAAACTCTTTTTCAAAGCACGATCAATCACATCCCTCAACGTCCAAGCTAGGTCACAACCAGGATCACCATACCCACAATATTCATTCCAAAAATGCCTCACTTCTATGACTCCATCATAAGCCATATCAACCAAGCCAACATGCAACTTGCAACCATCAAAATCAAGTCATCCAATTATGACGTCACCACGAGGCATGGTCGGGTCACCATTCAAGGGCCCTCTTCATCTACTTCGACCAACCAATATAACCTCATTGAGCATCTTGGGAAAACTCCAAAACAGATATCCATCCTAGAGCTTCTTAAAACATCCCATGTACATAGAGATATATTAGATTGTGTCGTACAAGGGTCGAAAGTCCCCAATGATATTGATCCCAAGCACTCATGGGACAGTTGTCCTCCACCTATCGACTTGCGTTCAACCACATGGCATGCCACCATTGATCCATCCCACAATCGCCCATTACATATTGAAGTCTTCCTATCCAAGCATAAAGTTAAAAGAGTTCTCCTAGATAATGGATCCAACTTGAATCTTTGCACATTGAGACCGATAAAACAATTGGGCTATTCCATTGAAGACCTAGAACCGCATGTGATCATCATCAAGGCGTATGATAATGCGTAACATGATTCAAAAGGCACCATTTGCCTACCCATTAAAGTAGGACCCATCCTGCATCAAATTGTGTCATGTCATTGATCTTGACTTGTCATATAACATCCTCTTGGGTCGCCCATGGATGCATGCCATGCGGCCCATTCCATCCACATACCATCAATGTCTAAATTCCCTCATGATAGTGAAAAAATCACTATTCCCATTGATTATCACCCCTTCCAATACTACAAAATGTTGGAAGGCACATGCCAAAAAGTCCATCATGTCCTAGAAATGAAGTTGTCACCCATCCGAAAGACATAACATCATCCTCTTACATCGATCACGAAAATCTCACATCCAGATCCACTCAATCTTCCAAAACCAAAGTCAAGATCATTAATACCGGTTGTGGAGAGTATGAGTTGCACAATGCCTTCAATGTGGGAAAGCTCCCTCTATCCCCACAATCTCAAGGTCGACCTAATCCACAAACCAAAAAGACACAATTCCAACCTATTTAGATTCAACTTCACTGCTATTGTTGATTCAATGTCAAGGTTCCATGATAATGACTTAAAAACGGACCTTCCCACATTACTAAATTTTCTTTTTAATTCTCTATTATACATACTAGAAGTTTTGAAAACAATAGATAAACTAATAGGAATCATTCTACAAAAGGAAACATAAATGCCTAATTTTTTCCCCGATACAGAAGCAACTCATTCATCAAAAAATTTCTTTGATGGGGAGCTTCTTTATTCAAATAAACAAAGAATGATTCCTATTCTTCTTAATTTTTCCTCTTCTTTTTTACAACATTTTTCATATCTTCATTAGGTGAAATAACCATGAGTTTCCTGGGAGAATAAGGTAGCTTATCCTATCCCTCTCCTTCGGAGGATAAGCGATTTTTGAATAAGATGTTTTTTCGTCCATCATAATGCCTTGTAGAGAAAAAAAGCAGTTTCTAGAACTATATTTGAATCCTCCACTTGTACAACCTACATGAAAAACTTCTTAAACACCTTGTTGATATGAGAAACAATTTCCCCTCCGAAGAATTGTCATTTTTGTTTCTTTCCCCTTCTCCATTTTTATTACCTTCAATACTTTTCTCATTATCAAGTTCAAGGGCCATTCAATGGCTAGCCAAAACCACTTCTCTGTACCCAAGAGAAAACACCTTATTCAATCACATTAATATTCAAGAAACAATAGTTTCCTAAACAATTTACCAAACACGTACAAGACTTATCTCCCTACACACGCGAGTAACATAAGTGAGGTAACCTATCTCTCTAATGGCATGACATAATAAATTCAAGAAGTATTACAATCCAAGCAAATAAAATTAATAAGGTCTAAATAATAGAAATTTTTATAAAGCATAATATTTATCCACAAAAGCAATAATTGGTTTAAAAGGAGAGACTAAAGAAACAAATATGGACCTAGGGAATGAAGGCTACCAATTTAGTTCAAATCCGATGAAGAAGAGCTTTGGAAGCAGCAATGGAGAATGGCTTTTCATCTTCCTCAACCGGTACCAAGGCTCTCCTCCACCTTCCATCTATAGCCTCTTCAAAAATGATATTGAACTATTTAAAGAAAACGTGTCTATAGAGAATTCCATTGATCAAACTTTAGCAAAGAAAGAAAAGCAAAATAGTGGATGTAAAGGTGCCATTGTTCAAAGCTTACTATCTCCTTTTCTACAACTTATTTAACAAGCCCTAACACATTTTTAGCCGTCCATCTGCAACCATTTAATTATCCATTGTCAAGACAAAACAAACTCAAAAAGAGTGAGGACTGACAATAAGTGTCTCGTTATGGCCCTTGTAAACCATACCAACATATACAAATTGAAAAAAACAATATGGCAAGGTTAAAATGAATTTGGTGATACAATGATTTATGATGAAAAATTTACAAAGTATGTGCAATGTGCATAGGAAATGGAATGCTTATTTGAATGTGCATATGCATGCAACATGATTTACAAGACATGACATTTTTTAATATAATATGACTTACCTAGTGACCATTATGACTTAAGGATATCTCCAAGGCCGTGATAGAGATCAAATAATCACCAAATAGGATAACTTCATCTTTGTTTTGTTCTTCTCTTTGGAAATATCCTATTTAGTGCCTCCACCTCAAGGAGATCGAGTGTCCATTTGAAAACATAAAATTTTAAAGAATAATGTGTTTAATGTGGATTTGACTATGAGGAGAAAGAACTTATGCAAATCTGTAGATATGCCTGAGAGCCACAATGATCTTGTGGGTATGTGGAAGGAATTATAGTATGTCTGTATTACTATGTGGAAGAACTTACAGTATATCAACATTACAACAATAGGCGAGGGATTCATTACTGGTTCAAAGGCATCTGTAAAGCCACATAAACACATTTGAGAGTACTTGATCCTAAGCAAATCTTACCTGTACAAAAAGAGACGATACTATGCAAGAGCTTTGTTGTGTACCTAAAGGCTAATATTGCATATAAATCATACTTGTTAGCATTAGCCTATTAAATCTATTCAATCCAGTTTCTCATATTTTCTCCTCAAATATTAGTATTATGCTGAGAAATTTGAGAAAAAGTCCAACATCTGAATAGTTGAAAGACATTAGTATAAACAAGCAAACAGTGGATGCAACATATGAGCTCCATTTCTTACTCACCGATTTCTAATTGTCTCTTTATTGGGCTCTTATGTGAAGTAGAAATATAGCATGCAAGTGCACAATAAGTCTGTGTGAAAGATTCCAAATTGACAAGCTTCTCAAATAGCTCGAGTTAAATCCCAATAAGCTGCTTTCTAAAGATGAATATTAATTCAGGACAATGTTTCATGCCATCTCGATGACATGCCATGGCTCATCTAAGTGCATCAAAGCATTCCAGTTCATCAGCATGCTACAATTAAGTCCGTGTGAAGATTCCAAATTGACAAGCTTCTCAAGTATCTCAAGTTAAATCCCAATAAGCTGCTTTCAAATGATGAAAATCAATTCAGGACAACGTTCCGTACCAGCTCAATGACATGTCACAGCTCATCTAAGTGCATCAAAGCATTCCAGCTCAGCAGCATGCTACAATTTAATAACATGGTAAAGTCCAATCTAAAAAGATAATCCCATAGAATCACAGAAATAACAGAAGTCAAGGAAGCCTGATATTAAGCTTTCAACTTTACTTATTGATAATATCACTCACATCTTACCAATTTTAACTGAAATCTTTAAGAACCGAAGTATGCCTTTTCACAACATAAAACATTATTTATTACCATTTGAAATAATATTAATTTATGATTTCCAAATGACTTTAATCAACTGCAAATCCTGTTTGAGGTTCATCTTGTAATCAAATTAAAAAGAGTGTAAGGTCCATTGTCCAGATTCCAAATCTATCAAGTCAACACTTAAACAAAATGACTGAACTAATATTTCACTTTATTCTCTACAAGGACTATTGTATATTTAGGTTCTGTGGTCAACTTACAAGACTATTTGAAATACACGTGGCAGTCAATAGTGTTGAACTAATGTCTCAACATGCACACCATTCAAAAATGACTGCCCATGGTGCACAACACTCAATACGTAGGTGCTATATAAAAAAAGATTGGTGAAATGCCAAATTCATGTGTATAAATTGAAGTAGCTTGTGACTACTTCACGGCTTTAGGCTTCGATGTCAACAGTCCCAACTCTTTTTGCCCTTTGGCACAAGTTTCTTGGTAGTGTTGCGCTGCACTCAGCCAAAACGCAACAAGCTGTATCCTTCCAAGTTGAGGCAACAATAAATAGGCCTGCCACCTACACTCACTTGTAATAGTAATATATTTCAGAGCGAAATATCAGAGTAAAGAAGTATGCAGGGATCAAGGATGTGCAGGCATGCAACTGTCAACAATATGCACAAATACACTAAATGTCAATCAAGGTAGCATTGACATCTTTTGTTGCACAAGAACCAATCTTGAACCATCTAGAAACATATTAGCTCAGTTAAATAACAATATCCCATTAAATTTTGCAGCCTAGCCGGAACTTAACAACGATAGCATCAAATAGTTTAAATAAAAGAGCAACTACAATCTAACAAACACTCAATATTGCAAAGGTTTCAAAAGAACAGGGCATGGTATCTCATAACAATCAAGAATAACAAGCAATCCAGGCATCCTCTGGAGGTTGGAAATATTTGAACAATCTGAACAAAACTGAGAGAGATGATTATGCCCATTCATCTCATTTCTACTTGCATGATTCCCAAATTAAATCTGGAGGGAGAAACGAGTTGATTCCAAAAACAAATCTGGAGGGAGAAACGAGTTAACTTCCCATATGAATTAGGCAGGCAGTGGCCTTACACAAGGAAATAGAAAAAGCGGGTATGGCCTATTTCAAACACATGTCAAGCTCAATTATCCATATACATCAGTTATAAACTTATAAGCATAAACCAAAAGGTACAACACACATGCCAATGGCCATAAGATATGATCCAATTCCTTGGTGGATCAGAGGACAAAATTGCAAATTAGCTGGTAATTCACATGTTCACAAAATATGAAAATCAAACCCTAAATTAGAATCCAAATGCACACTTAAAGGTATGAAAGACTTTGAAAGGAAAGTATGGTATTAGATTAGAGAAGATGTATACAATTATAAGTATACAGCAAAGAGTGTTGGTTATTTTTCTCTACCTATACTCTATGTATAGTGCAGGTATTTACACAAATAGGCCATTAGCTAGGCTCCACAAATATGCTAACAAGTGTCACATGCGTATGATGCATTGATCATGTGGACGAGGTGATAACAAATGTCAAACCTGTATGGTGCCAAGTGTAATGTAGGGACGTGGCACAAATGCCACCATGTGTCAGATGTGTCTGGTGCTAGTTGGGTGATCATGTTTTGTGGTGTAGGGGCCACTACGTGGCACGTGTATGGAAGCATAACATGTGGATGTGGATGCTCCATGTGTTGCACACATATGGTCTGACCGGATACTTGCATGTACAACCATGTGCAAGGTCGCAAGATGCACCTGAGCATTATTGTGTGGGGATGCACAAGAATTTACATAGTTGCTCGAGGCCAGTGTTGCACTATTTTTTTAGTTTAGCGTTAGGGTTAGGTTTTTAAATTTAATTTTTTACTAAGCATAAAGGCTGCTATGCTAAACCTAACCCTAATTTAAACTAATTTACCAATTTAGAGTTACGATTAGGTTTTTAGAATTTTTTAACTAAAACTAAAGGCTGCTATGCTTTTCCTTTTTAAATATTTTTCTATGTTGTACGGCGTTTCGGGGACGGGGGGACGGGGACGGCGAGGGGACGGCGATATATGAATTTTTCAAAAAAAAAATATATATATATATATATATATATATATATATATATATATATATATATATATATATATATATTATATATATATATATATATATATATATATTATATATATATATTAATATATTATATATATGAATTTTTCAAAATATCAATATGAAATAGAGATAAATTGATAATATATAGTCATAAACATTGCAATGAACATTAATAATAAATTATAAATTATAATCATTAATTAATAATGAGTCATGAGTCATGCGTATCAGTAAAGTTGTAAACTAATAAACATTAAACAATAAACACTAACAGTAACACTAGTATAACAGCAATGATAAATATAATCATGAGTCATGAGATTGAAGATTCATAACAGCAATATTAAACTTTAAAGCATTTTCAATTTTGTTGTTCAAATTCTAAAATTGAAGTTCAAACTTCAAAATTAAAGTGAAAGTTAACTGACAAACTGTTAAACGGTAAACCCAAAGTTTCAAACTTCAAAATACAACAATCTAATCATAATGTCTATGCCTCATTCGGGCTATCAATATCAAAAGAAGTATCTGTGTCACTGCCACTCTCTGCCTGAAGTGAATCATCCAATGGAACTCCAACCATTCCTGGTTGCACCTCCTCCTCGTCAATCTGCCTAACATCTTCAGGATCAACATCCCAACGTGCTGCTGGAGTCTGTCGATACTCAGTAGTCTGCCGATCCTGAAGTCTCAAGGCACTATGAACTGCAACTAGTTTTTCTGCTCGTTTCGAGGTAAGCCTATTCCTCTTGATCGAGTGGATGAAGCCATAGGTGGACCAATTCCTCTCTGCAGCAGAGGAACTAGCAATCTGTGAGAGTAAACGAATGGCAAGTTGCTTCAACTCTGGTGTGTCCTTCCCATGAAATTTCCACCATCCAATAGGGTTTTTTTGTGCAATAGTGGCCCTATCCGTCCTAGCCTCTGGTTTGTTGAATGTAGGACCCTGAAGTTCAGAAAACTGAAGCCACTGCTCTCTAAGTATAGTTGCCTCCTCAGTGCCATACATCTTACGAAGGGCTGCCATAAGCCCCTCCATTACCTCATCATCCTCAGAAGGAAGCATTCGGCCAGGTCTAGGTGCATACCACTTTGGATTAAGAGCATAGGCAGCCATATGAAGAGGGGTGTTCATTGTGTTCCACCTCTTTGTGACAATAGGCCTGATATGTTGCTCATAGAATTGTAATTCAGGATCCTTGGCACGAATTGCTTGCCTCATCTGATCAAGCATGCTATCAAAAGTCTCATAAATCTCTCCAAGGCTAGGAGAGTCTGTATCTGCATACCTGATCACCCTCACAACAGGTGATATGATAGAGCAAATATATCTAACGCCCTAAAAAAAATTACGTCGAAATTTTTTCTAAATTCGTTGAATGTTCCTATTGGCGTATTCCTCGAACCTCCTATGGGTGCAAGACTGCAAGTGTGATATTATCATATTAACAATTTAACTCGAAGTTCATATGTATTGTTACCTGGAAAACGGAAACCAGAGGAGGTTCGAGGGCACCGATAGGAATACGCCGACAGGAATGTTCGCAGTTCGTCGAAGAATACGCCGCTAGGAATGCTGAATGTCAGTTTTTTTAGGGCGTGAGACAATTCCGAGTAATATAATGCTCACATATAATGGTGTTTATTTTTTTTTTATGCAAACTATTCGGGGACGTCTGGCCGTCCCCGGGACGGTCGAGGGACGTTTTGGACGTCCCCGCCCGTCCCGGGGATGGCCAGACGTCCCCGAACCTTCTGTGACGTCCCCTGATATTTTCGCCTCGTCCCTGGAACGTTTCAGGCTTTTTGGTTTTGCAGGGGACGGCAAGGGGACGTCCCCGGACGTCCCCCCGTCCCGGAAACGCCACAGGGGATGGGGACGGGGCTGGAGGGGTAGGGGACGCGTCCCCGTGTTTCCCTGATATTTTTTATTAACCATGACAAGTATGCAAGTGTTTATCATTTAAGCTCATAACATCGTGGGAGAGATTTTGCATGGGCCTACTGCAAACCCATTTCCCAATCGCATTGGCTGAAATGTAATGTCCACCCTAGAAAGCTTTTCCAAATCCCACAAATATTTGCCTTCAAAACTCAAAATTTCTGATTCCTAGTGTATTGACATTTCGTCAAACACTTTGCATGCTGCTGGAATATCACTGTTTTTCTGAGTTTCTTGCTTGTTTGGAATGTTGTTTGAGCAATTGTTTATGATGTTTACTTATGCAATTTTAGTCTCCCAACATATGGACACTTCAACAAACATATTACATGCATAAACCAATAACCAAACAGTTTCCAATGACTGATATAACATTTATAACAGCAGATACGAAGTATAATATCCCTATTCAAATTAAGGATCTGAATACAAATTGTATAATTTGCATCAGCGATTCAATGTTGACATACCAGACAATGGTCTTCAATACAATGATACCAAGTGATGCCAAAACATCAAGGAACGAAGGCTGAACTAACTGATAGATACAATGCTTGACTGCTGTAACTGTTACAATGAAGATCTGAGATGAATGTTGACTGCTGATTGCTCTCCACCAAAGACCTGCTGTAATACTAAGCCTTCAACAAATACTTCATTAACTCCCCATAAGAGGCTGCAAGGATCCCACAACCCTCTCTTATCTCTCCCCAACATTCACAAGCAAGGTGGCACTCCAGATATAGGCTGCGACTGATTTTAAACTTAAGCGGCCAGCACTTACCCTCACTCCTTTGTAGACAACTGAGACTTTTTGAATTGAGCGATGACTCTCAACATACCATGTAAGCCCAAGCTGCTTCTTGGAAGAAGCGGGTTGTGTGCTCCTTAAAGGGGTACCATGTACATGTCAAAGGAAGGAATCTTCAAGTTTTAGCTGCATCCTACTCAACGTCATGTATCCGATGCCATAAGATGAGACACCAACACTAGATAAAGGCTGCGGTTGAGTCTTAGGAATCTACGCCTCTATTCAAGCTTGCCCGACTCCTCATGAAATTAAGCGTTCACAAGAATATATTGGCTGGGCTGCGACTATCAAAGCCCTGATATATAGGGCATGAATTTCTAATCTTCATACCTAGGCACCACAGTCTAAGCTAAAACCCTCACTGTTTGTCAATAAATCTACAAACTAGCAATACCCCTGAAAACAAAACCAAAACACCACAAAATCCAAAATGAAACAATCTGTTAAGCTCACATGTGAATTCTGAAGAAAATTCACCTCATTGATGAAATTGGGTTTTCGTCCAATCCATCATATCCTCTAGGGTTTTTGTCCTAGGGCTTTGTCATGTTCCCCTATTAAGGCATTATTTAAATTAAGAATTGAATCGCTCCCATCAAATGTGATATTTGTCGTCGTCGATTTGAATGATAATCATGTATATGATAATACATTTAATAAACATATTTAGTATTATTAATATAAAATAATATTATATATGATTAAAATACAATATTTTTATTGTATTATCAATTTGAATATTATTAATTATAATATATATAATTCATAATATAAATATATATATATATATATATATATATGTGATAATATTTATTATAGAGGTAATTATATATATAAATGTATGTTATATAAATATAAATATTAATATAGATATTATATGATAAATATATATATATATATATTATATTATAGATATATTGACTAATATAAATTAAATATTATGAAATAAATAATATATATTAAATATTCATAAAAAAGGCCGATCCTCTTTGAATGATCGACCCTTTTCCAAAGAGAGCACTCACATCACTAATTCTAGTATCATATAACTAGAAGTGATGAAAGTCTCCACTAATGCAACGAAGGTATTAATATTAATTACCTTTCTAATAAAACTGTGAGGAGACATCCATTATGAAGCAAAGGGGAGGTGACTGTTGGAAGAAGCAACCGATCAAGGTATAAAGGAGGATGCAGGGGGGGGTTTGGGAAGGATAGGCCTTCACTACTCATCCTCAGGAGCTCAGAAATAATGATCATCAAACATTCTCTAAAAATTTAACATCAAAAGATTATAATATACATTTGAATCTAATATAGATATATGGAATCACTCATTAGAAAGAAGGGTAGATATCATATGATACGACTGCTAAGGAAGACTTATTTCTTTGGTGTCGATTTAAGGAAGAGATACATCTTTGTTGCACGGCATTTTTATGAGAGGTTCGTTGCAAGTCTTGAGCGCACCATTGGAAGAGACATTCTCTTTAGATCAGACATACTATGGAAATTCATTCGCATCAGATGTATAACAGTTGCCTAAACTCTAGCGCACTCCTTGACCCTTCATCTTGGGTCGTTTGCATTGTTTAAGGGAGTCAACTTGCATTGGTAATCATTGAAGGTGGCGATCTGTGGACATAGAAAGAATTCATCAAACCTCATGAAAGATATTCCCAGTGGTCATCAAATAAACAATTCCTTCAGCAAACTGACTATATTTATCTGATCCAGCCAGTTGAAGATATCACAGCAAATCTGATAATTACATTGAATTGTGACAGCCATTAAAGGTATGCATAATGCTCTTTCTCCATATAATGCTAAATCTGATTTATATATGCTTTGTTTTTATGAACAATGCTGATAATGATAAGGATAAAGAAATATATCTTGCTGACTGTGTTATCCATTCATATATGCATTTGAAATAATGTTCACATTTCCAATTCTTCATATTACAAACATAGATAGACTTACAAAATAAATGATTGTGTTATGATTAATGATGGATGTTAACCATAAAAGAATATATATAGAATAATAGATTGATCTTAGATATGTGATCATGAATATGCATAGAAAGAATAGATTAATATGATAAATGAATATAGTTATGCATAAGGAATCAATGACGATGATAATGGAATATGATCATGTGATATATGATTGGCCAATTATGATATAAGGCCAAGATGACCTATTTATAGGGCATCATGTGCAAAATGTTAATAAGGACTTAGAAATCATAGGATCCTGCCATATCCAAGAAGAGGATTAGCCTAATCATTAATCATCTCGCCATCCTAGGTGTATGGGTAAGTTAGGAGAATGTTATTGGACCTAGGTAACCCCAAGAAGATGAAGTACCTCTGGGTGTGAGGCGAAGTCTCTTGGGCCAAGTGTCGAAGCACCTTTGGGTGTGAAGTGAAGCCTTGGGCCTATGGTATGATGAGCTCATCAATGTTAAATGTGCCCTACGGTAGGTGGCTCTCAAGTAGATGAGGTGGGAAGTCTTTGCAGCCGATTGGTGAGGTGGGAAGCCATCAGACCTCTGTATGGGATGGTTAGTGTCTCCTCAACAAACCATGCCTATGGAGTTAGAGATGGATTAATAATAGGACGACACATGGTCCTCTCGAGGATAGAACATAAGGCCTATGAATATGAATATGAATATGAACATGGATATAAATATGAGTATGAATATGACTATGACTATGAATTATGTGATTATGGAATTATAAGTTTTAGGATAAATGTGGAAAGAATATGGATCTATATTAATTATGATATGAAAAGAGAAAAATTTGGAGTACTAATATTTCCTTTTTGTAAGGTGAAATTGTGCAAGGTTGTGAATAATTTGAGCTTACTAGAAGGGGACATTACAGGCTTGCTGATCCAGAAAGCCAAAACTCTCAAGGAAAATTCCCCGTAAAATATCACTCCAGAATGAGCTCTTTTTTCCCCAACTTCCCTTTTTATAAGCACATATTGAAATTTTGGGGAAAATATAATTTACAATCACTTTATAAATAAATAAACCTTATTACTCTGAAAAATGATTTACTTTACTTTTAAAATATTTCCAGCACTAAAAGATACTTTTTAATTTAAACTTCCATTTGCTCCAAAAAAGACCTTTTTATTAAAATAATGATAATTTGACACACAAGGTCCCTGTTTAATGCATCCATGATTTAAAACATTTCATCTCAGTTCCAATGACCTATAACACTAAGGTGCTTTTAAAATATTTTAAATAATATTTAGCGACCTTAATAAAATAATTAAAATAAAGCCATTAATACACCCATTTTGCAGAAACTATCGAAATGCATCAGAATCGATAACTGGCTACATTGGAGTGATCCCGATGAAGAATAATGATAAACGGAGCCAACTGGCCAACTTACTATAAATAGATGCTCCCTCCAAGAATCTTGGAGCCCAAGCCGGAAGCCGGAAATAACATTTGAGAGCATCATATGACTCCTCTAAATCATCAGAGCTCACTGGTAACATCAATTTAGCCCTCTTAACAAGCTGACACAAACCCAAAAGGTCAACGACAACTGCACTGATAGAGAACCCAAAAATGGGGACATTACATGAAATGAAATTGTGGTAATGAAAGCGGTGGGGAAATCATCCTCAGTTTTTGGAAACATATCTAATGAAAGCTTAGTACCAATGGGTAAAGGAACTCTAACTAGGTTATAGTCTTGCAAACTAAACCTCTGCAAAATAGTATTCACATACTTATTTTGTGACAACCAAAGCTTTCTGTTAACTCTGTCCCTCCTGATCTCCTTTCCAAAATATACCTTGCAGCACCAAGATCCTTCATCTCAAATGCACCTGAAAGTTGGGCTTTAAGCTCACTGATCATACCCTTAGTATTGCTGAAAAAAAACATGTCATCAACATACAAAGCAATAACCAGTATAGAATCATCAATACAATGAATGTAAACACAATGATCCTCCTCGCTTCTAACAAAACCCAATTTCAAAACAAATGAGTCAAACTTCTGATACCACATTCTGGGGGACTGTTTCAGACCATAAAGAGACCTCTTTAACCTGCAAACCCAATGTTCTTTTCCTTTTACCTCAAAATCTATAGGTTGTTACATATAAATTTCTTCTTCAAGATCTCTATGCAAGAACGCAGTCTTAACATCCATTTGCTCAATCTCCTAATCATAAGCTGCAACAATGAATAAGAGAAATCTAATAGAAGTCAATTTAACAACAGTAGAGGATATCTCACCAAAACCAACTCCCTCTCTGGGAGTAGCCCTTGGCTACCAGTCTAGCCTGTACTTCTCCAATAAACCGTCTGCTCCAAACTTCTTCTTGAAGACCCACTTACAACATGTTGTGACCAAATCACACATCGCCCCATTGCAAATGGGGACCCCCTTTTTTTTGAGCTCCAGTGCTTTGCTAAGTCCAGGATGATGTCCTTTTCATGATGAAGTCAGTGGTGTTTGAGTCTAATAGTTTCCTGATGTCCTGAGATCAATCCTGATGTATGTTTGAGATCTTGAAAATGATTAAGTCTGGTAGCCTGAAATCCTGAAATCCTAAAAAATTGGCTAAGTCTGAAATCTGGTGGATCCTCCAAAATCTATAATCTGCATGTTAAATCTGGTGGATCTGAGACCTATCTCAAACATCTTGAAAGGTATATTGAAAAATATTTAAAGTATAAGAACTTATACTTAAATATATTTTTCAATATACCTTATGCTCTGGGACTTTCAAATTTGGGCGCGAATTCACTCCAGGGAGCTAGGCGCATTTTTTCACTTGCAGATACCCACATAAGCGCCTTAGGTTGAGACTCATAAGTGCGCCTAGAGGAAGATCAACTTTCAAACGCTCCAAGATAGGGCGCCTTGATTGCAATGGGCATAAAAGACCTCAAGAAGTGTGAATTTGACAAAGGAATGATCTAGATATGTTAGGCGCCTTTTTCATGTCCAAATTATCATCAAATAAGCGCCTTAAGTTGAGGTCAATGAGTTTAGGCGCCCATGCCTTGTTATTGTCTTTAGGCGCCTTGATGAGAGATAAGGTTTAAACTATTGATTGATAGCACCTTCAAAGAGGTAGCCTATTTTGACTTCCAAAGTTGATCCAACATGTTTAATTAGTTAAGGCGCCCTTTGCTTTCAAAGTAATCTTGCTTTGGCGCCTTGGTGGAAAGTAATTTACAAATGCAAGTTGTATAGGTTGAAAGTGAAAGGGGCTCTCATCTCACTTAGGCGCTAATTCATACCAATATCATCATCCAATAGCGCCTATTGTGAAGAACCCTTTGGAGGTGGAAAGGAGATGTTTAGAGTTGCAAATTACCTTAAATGAGTCTAGGCGCCCTCCAACACTTAAATATGCACCTAACATGGAGTAAGTCTTCTAGGCGCTAATGAACCTATCTTAAACCCTAAGGCGCACCTTGTGCCTTCACTCCCCTTTTGGCGCCCACAAGTGAAATAACTATGTTGATCTTAGGTGCACTTCACTCTCTGCAACCTCAAAATGCGCCCAAGACAAGTTTGATTGATTTCATGTGTCATGAGGATATCTAATTGCGCCTGAATGATGGAGAGTCTTTTGAAGATATTAACAAGTGTCTGAAATCATTTAAATATCAATTTAAGCCCCATACAAGTCTAGGCGCCTCCTCCATGTCAAATAATTGCACATTGGCCTCCACATCTTCTAGGTGCATTTTCTTGCCTTCCCAGACCAATTTTGGCGCTTAGATATAAAGAAGCATTGAAAATTTGAAAAGGTAAATAGAGAGATTCAACTTGAGAGGTTCTACAAGGTCATTATCAAACTTGCACCTAGAGCGCCTAGACTTAGGAGGAAGAAAGCATCATTCAAAGACCCTTTTAGCGCTTTGGAGAGTTGAAGTATAGTTTAGTCATGAAGTTAGGCGCTCTTCTTATGCAAGTGAATCATTTTAGGCGCCATTTCTAGTAGTTTTGGTCATGAAGTAGGCACCTTGTAAGGAAAGGACTTAAGGACATGAAATTGGAAGATCTTCAAGTGTCAAAACCCTCGAAATCCAAAGAAATAGGCCAACTAAGATAGGGCGCCTTAATTTGTCACTCACACCTCTATAAGCGCCTAGATTTCAATTACATCCAAGGACATCCAAAAGTTGGTGCCTAGGTGAGGGAGCCCCTTCTAAGACATTTACTACTACTTAAAGCATGAAAAATGACAAAAAGAAGTCCAAGTTGATTAAGGCGCCCATTTCTAGCTCTTCCATCTCAATTGGCGCTTTGAAGAAAATCACTCAATCCAGACATTGAAGTTGGGCGCTCCTTTCTCCAAAATCACATCATTTTGGCGCCTAAGGAATAATTTGCATTAAAAGACACTTTTGAATGAACCTTATTAGGGAGATTGACTCCTTTTAAGTCATTACAATTGTTTGAAATCATTTTGAGTGATGAATGTGGGACTAAATTGAGTTAGGCGCCCTTTGTTCCTCTTTTCACCTGTATAAGCGCCTAGACTTGAAAAGGGTTTATTTGTATGTTTAAAGTTATTACATGTTTAAGTAGTGATTGATATATTGTTTCTCTTGTATTGCAGGAAGGGAGCTAAGAGGGGTAGGCGCTTGGAGTCACCTTCACCCAAAGGGTCACCTTCAAAGAAGCATCATGCTAGCCACCTTTGGAGATCAGTTCAACATTCATCATCAAGTTGCATCATTGAAGGAAGGAGTGTTGGTGAAGCCAAGGAGTCATTAAGGACAAGTACCTGAGTAGCCTTCAAGTTGCAGAGGAAACACCTTTCCAAAAGGTCACATCAAGTCCAACATGTTGACATTCTTCATCACTGACATCATGTTGGATCACATCAAGTTTAAGTGTATTACTTCAAGGCATCTATCCATTCAAGCTCTCTGAGGAATGTCTTGCAAGTACACTTCATCTTCAATAGTATCATGTCAGAGACATTCATCTATTCAACTTCAAGTTCCATTGAAACTTCAAAGTTCAAGAGAGTCTTCTACTCCATGTCATTAATGAAGCTTCATCATCTACTCTGAGTTATGAAGGAAACATCATTAGCTTCATTACCTACTCTATCTCATGAAGGAGCATCATTATCCTCATCTACTTTTCATGAAGAGGTATCGAAGAAGATCAATATCAACCTACCTACAAGAAGAGGAGAAGAAGTATTACAAAGTCAATCAAATGAAGCAACATCTATCATATATCCAGTTTACAAGGAGATATACAAGGCAAGATCAACAAAATGCATTCCCAAGCATACAAGTTCAAGCAATCATATCGAAGACATCATACAAAGATGATACAATTTGGGAATATGCTGAGGTGGCACCTACGTCGCATGTACCTATTATCATTCAATCACAATCAGCCACATTATTTTAAATGCATTTACTGTATCATTTAATAAAAGAAGCCAAAAGGACGCCTATGTGGAAGATGTTTTAAATGCTTTCGCCTTACCTTATCACATTGGAAAACGTGTCTTCATTGCCTCTCTTTTGTACTAAAAATAGAAAGTTGTAACTACCTGTGAGGTGGCATGATCTAAGCCCTTGGCTACATGAATTGATCTTAGCCATTCATTGTAAACCTGGACTACTATATAAAGGCCTTGTTGCCTCATTTGTAATGTAGTAGTTCAGTTGATAGTTTTTGTAGGAGTAGAATAGGAGAGACTCTCGAAATTCTCTGTGAGCACTTGAAGTTGTTGTAAATATTTTCAAGATTAATGCAAAGGACATTGGAGTTCGCTTGGTGTTTAAGTGTTATCTTGTGAAATAACATGGTTTCCTGTATCTTGAATTGAATGAAGAGATGTTTCAAGTAGATTAGAAGTAGATTAGAAGCTCTTTGATGTAATATATGTTTGTATTGAATATTTGATCAACTCCTAGCTCATGCTTTTAGCATTCATCGCTGATGAAGTGTTGTGTAAAGCTAGTCTGAGCCTTATTTGCATAAGTTCGATTGTGGATGCTTGTTTGAACTGCGCCGTTTAATGGGTGTTCATATGAGCCTTCATGATTTGAAAACCATTCGCGTACCTTAGGAGAATGCACCAACTTCATGTAGTTGTAGGCATCCTTGGCGAAGTGAAGTTAGGTTTATTAAGGAGTTTATCTATTCGTACAATCATCATTACTTCATTGACCTTAGATTAGCTTCCTAAACCTTACCTTTTTCATTTCTTTATCATTAAGACCTTGTATATATGTCATCCACACTGAAGGAAAGATAAGCTAAATGAAAGAAGAAGAATCTAATGTAAGTCCCTTTGTGTTTACCAGCAAAATCATACTAAGTCACTGAGTTATCCCTTACAAAATCATAAAAAAGGAACCTTGGAGTCATCTTGTTTGATCACTTTGTTCAGCATTCGAGAGGCTTTGCTCAAGAGAGAGTTAGATACTCTATATTTTACTCTATTGTTGACTTGTTGAAAAACAAACATCAACACAACCTATGGCCTTTCTTCCTTTGGGCAAACGAACAAGATCCCAAATGTTACAAGAGTCTAAAGCCATCATCTCCTCATGCATGGCTAATTGTCAAGACTATCATCTGCAGAAATAGCTTCCCTGTAAGATTTAGGTTCATCGTTAGTACTCAATAAAGCATATACACAACAGAAATCTGGTGGGCTATACCTATCAATTGGATTCCGTTGTCTTGTGGATCTCCTTAAGGGTGGAGTAAGAGACTCTACTCGTTCTTTTGCATGATCATCTGCACCAACTTCTTCTGTCACAACAGATTCATCTTCATCAGAACTACTCGAATCTTCTTCTTCTTCTTCTTCTTCTTCACCCCCCAATCCATCATTTTGTTCTTCCTGAGGTGCATCTTGCTGCTCTAAATCAAAGTGCACCTTCTTTACCTTTTCTTCTTTTTCTTTTGGCTGCTCAAGTTCAGAAATAGCTCTAAGTTCCCTGAAAATAACATCTTTAGAAAAGATAATCCTGCAGGTTAGTGGATTCCAAAGCCTATAACCTTTGACATTATCACCATATCCAATGAATGTACACTTTTCAACCTTTGGATCCAACTTAGATCTCTTTTTCTTAGGCACATGAACAAAAGCCTCACAGCTAAAAACCCTTAAATGTGAAACATAAGGTCTCTTACCTATCCACACTTCATAAGCTGTCAATCAGAGCCTTACAAGGAGATCTGTTTATCAAGTAGCAAGCAGTACACACAGCCTCTGCCCAAAAGCATTTATCCAACTGTGCATCACTAAGCATACTTCTAGCCCTTTCCATGATTGTTCGGTTCATCCTTTTTGCAACACCATTTTGTTGTGGTGTATACGGAGTTGTCTTTTGTCTGATTATACCTGCATGCTTGCAAAAATCATCAAATTCTTTAGAGCAATATTCCCCTCCATTGTCAGATCTTAATATTTTTATCTTTAAACCTGATTGGTTCTCTACTAAGACTTTGAATTCCTTAAACTTAGTGAAAACTTCAGATTTATGTTTCATAAAATAAATCCATGTCTATCTAGATACATCATCAATGAAGGTGACAAAATAACGAGATTTTCCAATAGATTCATTATCCACAGGTCCAAACACATCTGTATGAATAATATGAACCTAAAAAGTCAATGACTATAGGCTTCAAAGCTACCTTGAGGAAGAAAGACTGGAGTGCAGAGAAAATTGCAGCTTACTAGAAATATAGATAAGAGATATCTGAAACTACTCATTTCTCTTTTGCTCTATTGCTTCCTGAAGAAAATGATTTTCTGTTTTGTTTACCAAACACACAATGCTCATAGAAATCAAAGTGCTCATCAAAATAAGAGAAATTGTCCAACAATTCTTTATTCTTAATAGTTTTCAGTACATTATTACTTGTGTGGCCCAATCTGCGGTGCTACAACATACAAGTGTTTTCAGAAGCCTCAGAAACATAAGAGGCATTACAAACTGTAGTGGCTTCAAACTTAAACAAGTTCCCGAATCTCTTCCCTTTTGCTACCACCAAGTTCCCTCTCGCCAATCTACAGCCATGCTTGTCAAATGTCACATGCATTCCCAAATCATTCAACTTCGAAACTGAAATCAAATTTCTAGCTAATCCAGAAACATGCAAAACACCAGGGAGGGTTTTAATCCTCCCATCACTGAAACACAACAATACCTTTCCTTTCCCGACAATCAGATATAAAGAGTTGTCACCAAGGTAGATATTACCTCCATCATATTCTTCATATGTGGAGAACCATTCCTTATGCGGAGTCATATGAAACGAGCATCCTGAGTCAACCAACTAGTGATCATTAGAAACAACATTACATGCAGAAAGTAAAACATCTTCACTTGCATTTGAGGACTTATCCGAAGCATTCTCCCACTATTTCTTGGGGTTTCTGCACTCCTTCACATGTCCTCTTTTACCGTAGTTCCAACACTTAACTCTATTCTTTTTACCAGGAGTCTTAGACTGGCCCTTGGACTTGTCCTTAGCCTCTTTCTGATCTCCCTTTGGTCCCCTTTTCTTAGACCTTCCCCTGACACAAAGCATCCCCTGAACTATCTGAACTTTTCTTCCTCAATTCTTGTTACAGTAAAACTGCAACAAGGGCATCCAACTTCGGATCTGTGAGGTTAGCAGTGATAGCAAGGATAACATTCTCCCAAGACTCAGGTAAAGAACAAAGAAGCAAGATACATTTATCTTCCTCATCAACCTCAACATCTACTAAAGCAAGCTGACTCATCAACAAATTAAATGAATTTAAATGCTCTGCAACTAACTCACCCTCTTTCATTTTCAAGGAAAATAATTTTCTTTTTAAGTAAAGTTTATTTACCATACTCTTGGCTTGATATATCTCACCCAACCATTTCCACAACTTGTGTGCAGTTTCTTCTTTTGCGACATTCAACAGGGCAGAATCTGACAGACACACACGGATGGTTCCCCGTGCCTTCTTATCCAGTTTTGCCCACTCATCCAGAGAGACATCATCGGGTTTCTTCTCTTTTTGAACAACCAACCATTGGTTTCTTTCTTCCAATAAATCTTCCATTTTCAGCTTCCACAACTCATACCCCGTTCCGTTGAACTTCTCAATGTTCATTCGAGAGGTTGATGCAACGGTGGATGCAGCCATAATAACAACATAAGATCTGCAAAATAAACACAATCAAATCTCCCACTGCAGTTATAGCTTCCACACTACCACCCAAGAGTCAAAGCTGGCCAAGCTCTGATACCAAATGTTAGAAATGAAAGCAACACTACTTCAATGGAAATCTGATTCAAGATAAATTTCAGCAATCTTTAAGTGTGCATTAACAATGGAGAGTTGTAACAAAACATAAAACCCACTACAGAGAAAATGCCAAACATGAAGAACTCAACACAAGACAATGACACAATGTTTAACGTGGAGAAAACCCTTTCGGGTAAAAAAAATCCACCAGGAAAGAGGCACAAGTTTGTATTAATCTCAACAAGATTGTACAATACATCAACTACACAACTCTCTCCACCAATCTTCAATCCGACAGTAGTCCTGCAGCACCTGAGTACCTAAAATTTTGTATTGCAGCAACAAATATATGGTAAATACTTATAGAAACGTTTTCCAACTCATCCTAGGCGTTCACCTTCTCTCTCATGAGATTCCCCAACATGCAAACATTAAATGCCATCTT
The DNA here is from genome assembly GCA_027924645.1 of Cunninghamia lanceolata. Taxonomy (NCBI): domain Eukaryota; kingdom Viridiplantae; phylum Streptophyta; class Pinopsida; order Cupressales; family Cupressaceae; genus Cunninghamia; species Cunninghamia lanceolata. The sequence goes on from BSBN01000049.1 coordinate 18,641,742, forward strand.
ACAAGCACCTTCCACTTGTCCAAAAACAACCATGCAAAGGTTGGGTGCCCATGACTAAATTTGGCCTCTTACAGCATCTTATGACGCGTCATAACTGTCATAGATTCCACAAAAGAGTATCTTTCCAAGATAGGAACCTTGGGCTAAATATAGCAAATATACAACTAACATATTCGTCATATGCGTCATAGAATCACAGAATCTTATGACAACTTGAAGCTGTCGTAGATTCACTTACCAAACATTATGATAGTTGTCATACATGCCAAAAATAGTAGATTCCTCAAGGGAAAACGCCTACCCTCATTTATTTTGAGTTTTTACATTTGCCAACAGTAAAAGTCACTCAATTATTTTCGATTACTCCAAAATTACCCCTGCCAGTGAAACTAGTACATCTCCTCATGGATAATTACAAATTACATATAATAAATGGAATAAATACAATATTGGGATTTACAAGGTTAATGGCACCTTATCCCAACAAATGTCAAATGGCTAGACTAATAGAAGGAACTATGTATTGATTGACTTCCTTGTAGCATCTGAGAGTGGCATGGTCTTCCTCAAATCCATAGATGCATTTGATAGAGTGAAATCAGCCCACCTGTTTTTTTACATGTTTGATGAGGTAGTGATGGAGGTTGGGCCACAATATGTAGTGCAATTTATCATAGATAGTGCAGTAAATTGTGTGATGGCAAGCAAACTTTTCATATAGAAGTACACTAAATTGTTTTGGAGCCCATGTGCGACACATTGTCGAGTTAACCCTAGAAGACATGGGTAAACGTCCATGGGTTAAATCTACAATAAAGAGGGGAAGATTTATCGCTAAATTCATACATAATCACACTAGGGTGTTGAACATGATGAGATCCTTCGTTGAGGGAAAGGAGCTCGTGTGACAAGGTTTGCCATTCACTTCTTTACATTGCAGAATTTATGCGCTCAAAAGATGAACCTAAAACATGTGCTTGTTTCATCTAATTGGATTGAGTGTAGCTTTGCCAAGCACATGGATGGTATCACCATTCCATGCCTTGATTTTTATTGTTTTGGACAGATGCACATGAGATTGTGCAAATTTAAGAGCCTCTAGTTAGAGTGTTGAGATTGGTTGTCGGGGAAAATCCCCAATGGGTTGTTTTTATGAGTCCATGGATAGAGAAAAGGAGGTAATATGGTCCAAAATGCAGAACAATCAGAGTAGGTGCATGCCAAGTTGGGAGATTATTGATGTTAGATGGGATCATCAAATGCATTGTCACCTCCATGTTGTAGAATATTTACTTGAATCCATCGTACTTTTATCGTGCATTAATCAAGGATAATGTAGAGGTGATAGAAGAGCTATTCAAGTGCATTGCAACATTTTTTCCTAATGCACAGGATCAACAAGCAGTCATTATGGAGTTGCCACTATACCAGCAACCAAACAACTTCTCCAATACAGGCGCCACAGAGTCAAGGAAGACAATAAAACCAAGTATTATTTTAAATTTATTAATTTGCAAATAGACTTCATCTATAGCTTTTTTGCTTATTGAAAATTTGAAATAATGGATTTATTATTTGCTTTTACAACTAATCCAATGTCAGTGCAATGTTGGGACTAATTTGGCAAAGAAACCAAATTACTTCGATGGATGGCAATGTGTATTCTGAGCCTAACATGCAGTTCTTCTACTTGTGAGCATTCTTGGAGTGTATTTGAACATATACACTCTAAGAAACACAACCGTTGGAGGCAAAAACGGAAGAATTATTTGGTATTCGTCCACCACAACCTTGTTTACCGCAATATGGTGTGTTTCACAGAATATGAAGTAAACAGAATTAAGTAGTATAGTGCATAACACAGAGCATGAAATTATAACAGCATTGCACAGAATAAAGCATTGTTCCCATTCATTGAATATATCAGTATTACACTACAATGTTACAATGTTGTGGGGTCGCCCTGACTACAAAGTATTAAGCCAGTATATAACTTGGCCAAAGTTGGTTGAGATACCAACCGTTGGCAACGACTCTATAATTATCCAACCGTCGGGGTTAATTCTTGATAACACTCCTAACATAACAACACTAATTAATTTATGATTATTTACTTGGCCGACTACGGCCGACTACAATTATGACCGACTACATCATCCCCCCCACAAAATTAGTTGTCTTCCAGATGACAGAAAACCATCAAGTGACATTAAGTAAGCTTTTGCCGACAACAATGCTGAAGTAGGAGTTGTGTAAAAGTAGAACCAACACATTTGGAACCCCTGCCAGTAGACCCACCAACCAAGGGACCCAATCTAATAACACACTGAATGCTGCGAATGTTGCACCCCATTGCTCATTGAATCAAGATAGTACTGATTTAATGGGGGTTTGGGGGCAACGCCCCCAAAGGGGTCGAGGGGCAGCACCCCTCGCGGGGGTTTGGGGGCAGTGCCCCCAGCGGGGTCGAGGGGCAACACCCCGCGCAGGGTTCGCTGCTAAGCCCAAATTAACACCTTCAAAACCATTCGGACCTTCATGGCGCACATCATTTTTCTGACAAAATCGAACACTCATCTGCAATCCAAAAACTCATATAGTCGTGTCTCCTGGCTTGAATTTGTTGTACGGCCTCAACAAAAACTTCTTTCTCGTCTGGCATTTTCTTTTAACTCCCTATCTGTTGGCTCTCATTGTTGAAATGAACTTGCACGGCGGGGTGGTTGGGCATACGACGTACGACCCAGCCGTATGTTGTACGACCTGCTGTCTTCTCTCTCTTTTTTTGATTTTTTGTCAGGCCATACGCTGTACGGCCTGCTTTTTTTTCTCTATTTTTTACTTTTTTCCAACATTTTATTTTTTTCGTCTTTTCCATGTCAAACTGAATCTGATTTGTCTATTTTTCTCTGACGGGTTCCACGTTCGATCTACAACTCCGACTGAAATTGTTGTCTTCAAAAAAATTAAACTATCTGATTTTTGAACATTATTTTTTCTCTGTTGATTATCACCGATCGCCAAAACATTGTAAGTCGATGGAAATACTCTATAGTCTTTATTCTTTCTGTATGGTCTCTTTCTGGCCGGAGTTTTCAATGCCATGTTCCCGTCATTAGTTTCATCACCCCGTTTCACCTTGCTTGCCAGTGGCTCCTCATACCTGATCACCTTGTCTGGTTCAAATTTATGTGCAAGTGTATTATTTATCTTTGCTTCACCCTCTATATATTATTTCTGTGCCTCTCCTGGTCGACTTGTCTGTTCTGGTCGACTTGTCTCTGCCATTATTTGCTCTGTTACTTTCGGCTGATTATTGCCTTCCTCCCCTTTGTCACTCATTACTGGTTTCTTCTTCCCAAGTGGTCGAGTGTTTGTCAATCCATCAAGTGCTTCATTCGTGAACAATGTTTCACTCGTCGGCCTAGAGTTGCCCAGACTTTCATTCGTTGGCCGAGAGTTGCCAAGACTTTCACAGTTGCCGAGTGTTTCACTCTTCAACCGAGTTTTGCCAAGAATTGCACTGCCATGACTTGCATTGCCAAGACTTGCACTACGAGGACTTGCATTGTTCATCGGAGAGCTCTCGCCGACTTCTTTTATTGAAATCATATTACATTCCGGTTGAAAGAACTCGTAATCTTCCATCTGCCAGTGGAAGAGCCCACTATAAGGAATTAGTTTCATCCTCAGAATATTCTTGCAATTTTAATACTCCTTCCTCATCAGGTTCCATTGGCCCTCTGTCAACTGACTCCCCTCCGTCTGAATCGGAATCTGATGCTAGTTCCTCACTTATAGCCTGTGTTCTCAGATCTATGACAATCTTCTTACCTTTGTTTTCTATTGACAATGTGTTCCTTTTCCAGTTATGGTTGGCCTTGGCAGCTATCAGCCACCCTCGGCCGAGTAATGCATCGTACGACGCATTTTGTGCTGTTATGACTACAAAGTTTAATCGAAAAAGTTGGGTGCCAATCCTTACTTTCTGAGCCATTAGCACTCCCAGCGCTTTAATTCTGTGCTGGTCTGCTCCCAATAACTGGAAATTTTGTGGCCATCGTGTAGGTTTCCCCAAGTACTTCCATGTATCTTCTGTCAGCACATTCACTCCCGATCCACCGTCGATTATTGTGTTTGTTAGATGACATCCACCGATTTCCATGTGCACGACGGCTAGATTCTTGCCATTGTTTACTGCCAATAGTCTCGGGTCGATGACTTGTTCTCCCTCGAGCGGTGGCTCCACTATGATGTCTTCCTCCTTTGTTTGCCTGTTTGGTTCCCCTTCCATCACCTTCGAGATTGCCATTCTCAACTGCGGCATGCTCTATAAAAGATCCGCTATCTTAACTGATACCGTGGTTTGTAGCACCTGATTCACGATGCTCTTGTCTGACTCTGGTCGTGTGGTAGTTGTTTTTCTGTTCTTCCCTTCTGTTTCCATTGCCATCTCTACTTCCTTTCTCGCCTCCTGAAGTCTCTCCTTCTCGGTTCGGGGATCTGGATATGTCGCTTTTTTCCATTATGCTCGGGTGACCGCCAGGATCTCTTCATCATTCCCCTTGAAACTGATCATGTTCACCCTTTTTTGCTTTGGGCAATCTTTTTCTTCGTGATTTCCAGGCCCACACCACTTGCATAATGCATTTATTGTGTTCTGATTATTGTTTGGGCATTCTCTAGCAAAGTGACCCCATTCATTGCACTTTCTACATTGTATCATGGGCCTCCCCTTACTGTCGTACTGTATTCTGTTCCTCGGGCTATTGTTACTTCTGTAACCTCCAGGGGATGCATTGCTATTGTACTGGGGCTTTGGTGGTGTGTTCGGCGGTGTTGACGGTTCTCCTTGAGTGAAGAGTACTTGCGTACCCCTTGCTTTTAGATTGTATGGGCATTCCTTGATGGAATGTCCCATCACTTGGCAGATATCGCAGAACAACTTCTTCGCGCAGTTTGCCTTTGCGTGACCTTCCCCCTTGCAATCCGTACACCATAGTTCTCTGGCTTCCCTCATACTCTCCTTGTCGGCCTTCAATTCTTTCATCATTCTCATCATGTCCTTCCTGAGTGCTTGTACGGTCTTGGACTCACTGTCGCTGTTGTCGTCCGTACTCTCCTCGTCGTCCGTCTTCATCTTTCCTCGAAAGGATATTTTATTTTCACTCTCTATATCCATCGCTCGATTGTACGCTTCATCGTATGATGACGGAGGCACGACTTTCATTTTCTTTCTTAGCGATGGACGCAACCCTTCGATGAACCATCGCTTCTTCAGCTCGTCGGCCGACTGAGTCTCTAGTTTTCCCAACAATTCTTTCAGTCTCCGGTTGTAGGTTCGCACATTCTCGTGCTTCCCTTGCTTCGTACTATAGATCTCCGCTACAATTTCACTGTCATCCCTCAGAAGTTTGAATTCGTCTTGAAATGCCTTCTTAAGTAATCTCCATGATGCCCTGTGTGCTTGGGCCAACTCTGTGTACCAGTCGATGGCACTCTCTCAGTGTCGCTGGAAATGCTTTCAGCTAGTAGTCCACATCATCTTGCCCATTGGCTATCCAAATTGTCTCACACGTCTTACAGTGTTGTATTGGATCTTCTGACCCGTCCCCCGTAAATTTTGGCATCTTCTGCCTCTCGACTGGCGGAGTCACCATCCTTCCCTGATGCCCTCCTTGTGCGTTGGACCTGATTGGACTGGTTCTCTCGCAACGTCCCGGTGCTCTTCTTGCACTCTCGGCCACGTTCGAGTCTTCCCCGCATCCTCTGTCAGCGTCCTCTACACCTTGAGTCTCTTCGGGTTCGTTCTGATACTCCCTCTGCCCTGGGGTCTTAGGCTCAGATCTTCCAACTCTCGGCCCTTCGTCGTCCGATATGGATAACTCTCCGATGCAGCATATGTTGTTTTCAATTTCTTCTGTCAATTCATTTTCATTCCCTTTTTCTTTATTTGTCAACGGTGTCTTGAAAATTCCTTCGTCGACATGATGATGTTCATTGACAATTTGTCTCAGTGTTTTCCTTCGTTCTTCTTGTTCCTTAATCTCAATGATCTTCATGTTCTTTCCTCTGGTGTTTCATGCCCACTTGGTACTCGGTTCTTATCCTTATTGAGTTGTATGGGCATTAATTACTACTCGGGTGAGGAGATGGTCGACCTCTTGGTCGACGTGCAATTGATCCCACATGACCGACTGAGAGATCTCTCGTCTGAGAGCGTCTTCACGATCCTCGTTTGCTTGTACTGGCTCTTCGGTCGGCTGCCCCATCACAACGCCATCTTCATTGTGTTTTTTTTTTTTTTTTTTCCTCGACCCTGGTTACACCTGACGGTTTGCTTGTTTCTGACGATGCCACTTGTCCGATGGTTTCCGACAACTCAACTTGTCAGCGATAGCCAACTTGTCATCCGATGGTCTCAACTTGTCCCTGATGGCATCGGACGACTCAACTTGTCATCGACTTGTCACCCGATGGCATCGGACGACTCAACTTGTCATCAACTTGTCACCCTCGACCCGTTTTCGAACTGGCAACGGTGCCAAATGTTTACCGCAATATGATGTGTTTCACATAATATGAAGTAAACAGAATTAAGTAGTATAGTGCATAACACAGAGCATGAAATTATAACAGCATTGCACAGAATAAAGCATTGTTCCCATTCATTGAATATATCAGTATTACACTACAATGTTACAATGCTGTGGGGTCGCCCCGACTACAAAGTATTAAGCCAATATATAACTTGGCCAAGGTTGGTTGAGATACCAACCGTTGGCAACGACTCCATAACTATCCAACCGTCGTTGTTAATTCACGATAACACTCCTAACATAACAACACTAATTAATTTATGATTATTTACTTGGCCGACTACGGCCGACTACAAACCTTTGTCTTCACCTTAAGAAAATTCAAGGTTAGAAACTTTAAATACTACTAAAATTTAATGAATTTTAATGATTATCAATAATCTAACTTTCCTATTTATGATTTTAAGTAGTTCAAGTTTAATCAATTTAAATTTCTAGAATATACCAGCATGTCAATAACTTATGTGTTGCTAATCTCAGGTAGGGTCAAAGATAATCAACCAATTGATCTTTGGTGAGATTGATCCTAAAGTAGAATGATCATAGCCAAGGGGCCCCCATTTGATGAAGATGATTTGGCTATCTTGAATGAGACTTTTGATGATTGTGACCGTAGTCATATGGAGGAGAACAAGGATATAGGGGCATTGACTTCCACTTCAAATTCTATAGTCTAGGCGCCTTAGAGACTAATTGTGTTTTCAACTTTTGTTTTGTACTCTTAAGACTTAAGTTGTAATAGGTACACAATACTTGAATGAAAATTTGGCATTTATCGAAAATTTGAGAGCAACTGGCAACATTGAATCTTTATTTATGTCTAATGTTTGAAGTTTGAAATTTGTTTCTCTTTCTATGCACTATATTTGGCATGAAATAACAATCGCAGTTTTTTCCATGTTTTAATGAGCATTTTAGTCTTTTTTTTGCTGAGTTTTTCCTGTTTTGAACCCATGTAATTGAATTCCATTTACACTTTCTGTCTTATGTGTCAATGCCATGAAAATGGAATGCTACTATGGGCCGCACATCAAAAGAGCTGTAAGGCCAAACTCACAACCTCTTTTTCTGAGAGTCTTCCTCCACGGTGAACTCAAACTTAAAAATAAAATAAAACCTAAAAACCTTGAAATAAGAGCCTGATTCTGATAATTTAAGTTTGGGAGATTATGCTCATACAAACCTAAAAGACACTACCACCTCAATGATCTAGTAAAAAGCTAGTAAATTCACTGTTAAGGCCTTCTTGTGGAAGATGTTAGATGCGACAGCAGTTGTTTCTGTTTCATACATTATTCTTGCAGAATTAGATTGCATGATTGTCTTACAGGTCTTTTGCACTCATTAGATTCAAGTTACAGCTTATACTTCAAGTGCTATGCTCAATACCACTACTCAAACCCTAATTATCCATAAATTCAATGCAATTAAGCATGGCAATATAATGAAATAAGCTCAAGTGAAAACACACACAATAACTTACAACACAATTGTTTACCCTGGAAACCCCATTGTGAGAAAACTAGCATGAAATGTGGTCTCAAGGGGCTCCAAGTACAAGGTGGATAAAGGGGATATGAAGGTGAACTCCAATGTGCTAGTAGTCCTCTTTTCCTATGATGTCATGTAACTCTTGCATGATTAAATCCTCGAGACACATTCATTGTAGAATGCCTACATATATGCATTCAATGCAGAATGCCTCACCTATGTCCTCTTTTCCTCCTCTCTGAATATATAGATGTGTAAGAAATAGGAAGTTGTAATAGCAAAGGTCACAATGTCTCTCTCTTCCCATTTACATGTTTTGCTATGGAAACCCTCATTTCCTAAGCCTATTATATAGAAATACAATTTCTAGCATCTTTTTCATGAGAAACACCTTGAGTACTAAGGTCCAAAGATGCCCATGTGAGAAACAACCAAAATTTTCCCTAAAATTACTGATCATACTTCCCTAGTGATGAGCTTCTCGGTCCTACAAAAACATGATTTAGAAGACAAAAAATAAATGGAGAATACATTTACATTATTTTCCAAATTGTCCTTGATGAAAAACACATCAGTTTCCTTCTTGTGGCAAATGAATATTCACTGTTAATGGTCCCACCAATGATGTCCACATAACCACAAATCAGCTGCCCTCTTATCAATTGCTTAAGTCCATAAAAAACTGATGAGGTTGTTTCATGAAAGAAACTTACACCCTACTCCCTTCCAAGAGTGGTGTTTTAACTTTTACCCTTATTGATGATGTATCCTATCTCTGAAGGCAAGCCAAGACTTCTGGGTTTCTGCTCCTGTGACTTCTGGATATAAATGAAGTCCTCTTTCTGCTCAAATGCCGAAATTTCATGTTACAATGAATGAATACATGCTACAAGTACTTCCTTATGATGGTCTTTACTCTCTTGGAGTTGCTTCTTGTTTGGTGTTCTACTCTCTTAAAGTGACACTTATTCCACCTTCCTTGCTTAACCATTCTTCAAACAAGTGGTGAGAGCTCATGTACATGACTGAAATGCTTCACAAATTTCTACTTTGGAATGTATGCAAGTAGTCAATTCAAGAATCAAAGGATATGCCCTTACTATTACCACATATCAATGGTGGTAAGGATACATGCAACACATGCTCCTTCCTTCTTGATCCTTGTGTCCTTGTATGCTATTCTTCTTTTCTCCTAACTTGTGGCTGTCCTTGCTTGACCTGGCTATTCTTAGGGCGAAGATGGGGATGAAGTTTTCAACACCTATTAACCCAATGTCCACTAAATTTCAATGGCTGCAATAGTTAACAGCCTGCTCAAATTAAGTGGTTTCTCACCTTCTTGGAGTGTGTTTAGATCTTTCTGTTCTTGCTTGCTAGAAGATTAGTTCCTTCTTTATCGATCTTTCCTAAAGAACTTGGGACCTTTAGCAATGGTTTGCTTCTGCTTGTAAATGGTCACACCATAATTAATCTTACAAAAAAAAAGTGCATTGATTGAGCTTGCAACACCGTGTCTAGCATGACCTTTCTTACTACAATATAAAGAAATGATAAAAGATTTGTCTTGCACGTACCTTTTCTTCTTACCTTGATGCTTGCGTACTACCTTTCTTGGACTACCAAATGTCAAGTTGGAATGCTATGTCCCCACTTTCTCCTTGCTTTAGGACCATGTGAAGTCTGCCCTTTCTTTGTAAGTGATTTTTTGCCTTCCTCAAGCAAAGGCATTCCCCCCCGCCTCCTTCTTGAGCTTGCTGTCGATTTTTTGTTGAACCAATGCAATCGACTTAAAACTTTACAAATATCGAGTGAGCAGTGCTATTACCTTCCTTGGGCTGAATTTGATACGAAGGTGGTTTGGAGTCTTCATCTTTACAAGCTTGCCTTCCCTCATCTGTTTTGGAGCATTCATCAACCTTATTCTTGCTATTATCAAACCCTAGGCTAGCAAATGATGGTCTTTCCACAACTATTGTGGGTGTGAGGGTTCCTTGGCCATGTAATGTCCCCTTTTTCCGAGTAATCACCCAACGGAGTCGGCTAGCCTATTTGATTCCCGTGGGGTAGGTTGAGGTGGCAAGGGAATAACCTAATTGGTTAAATAATATGTTTAACTAATTTTGATTGACCAAATTGTGTTATGGAATGACTTCTTCTATTTTTGTGAGCCTTTTGGTAAAATAAAATAAAATTAAAGGAAATTGCCAAAAGGTGGGCGACCCAAATTGAGGATTAAAAAAATATATAAAAAGAGGCCAAGGGAGATCAGCCAAGAGGGAAGAGAATAAAAAATGAAGTATATATTGCTTGAGGAGGTCGATCATTATAAGGTCTATTTGGATGCCTATAAAAGAAGGCAAGTTGGAGGTCATTTGCATCATTCATTCATATCATTTTTCATTTGGAGGTTTATCTCTTTGGCTGCAACTTTGGTTCAGCTTATTCCAAGGATGAAAACCCTTAGGACTATAGGTGGATTGGACAAAAACCCAATCTCAGCTTGGAGGTGGACTCATACGGAGTTCATATTTGTGCTTCATTGGAGATTTGGAAGAAAAGGAGAAGCGACAAAGATATATTTGTTTCTGCAGAAACCCTAAGGCCAAATTGTGAGATTTGTGCCAAATACAATTTGGAAGATTGAAGATATATTCAGATTTCCAGATCAGCGTGGGAGTGCCACTCTTTGGAGGGTTCGAGTGAAGATTTCTGCTAGGGTTTTACTCTAGGGTAAGAGCCAACATTAAGGAGTTTGCATTTTATTGGAGCATTGGAAACCAAACCCTAGCCGCCGCCAAGGGAGATTCATAAGCAGATTCATTTGCAAGTTTTCAGCTTCATTTTGGAGGTCTAATTTGAAGAATATTATTAGGGTTTGTGCCCTAAGAGGAGCGCCATCCATAAGGAGTAGAATGTAAGATTTGGAGGGTCCTAAACCCTAGTCGCCACCCTCATTCTTGCATGTCTACATCACTTACAAGGGAGCTCCATCATTGTGAAGGAAACTCTAGCTCATTGTGAAGGAATTGTGGAATTTTTGGAGCAACCTCAAGTGCTAAATCTGATCGCCCATCTAGGGTTTGCAAGAAGACATCATTCTCCACTATTTTGGTATGTATAAGCAACTGTTTGTCAATGTAATGGACTGTTTTGGAACAACAGAGATCTGAGTTGTGTTTAGGCATGTTTGGGCCTTGAAACTTGTTGTAATTTCAGTTTGAGAAGTCTGATTTGTAGCAGCAGAAATTCACATTCAGAAATCAGAACTTTATGTCATTTGGTTCGCATTGGAATGATCATATTATGTGGTGAAATACATGTTTGATGTTATCTTCATAAGCACACATGTTTGGCATATTTATTTGAGTGTTTTGGCACATGTATATTCGCTGCCCATGATTATGTTTACTTCAGAAATAAAAATCAGAATTCAGACCTAGCGTTTGAGTAGAAAAATCAGAATTAAAAATCAAAAATTTAGGGCAGATCCGGTTAGGGATATTACAGGCCATCCTTTCTCAGTCCTTTGTTCTTATGTCCTATGTTCATCAAAAGCTTAGAGCCAATTCCTTTAGTGTGTTTCTCAAATTCCCCAAGGGACTCATTACACTTTAGAATGGAGACTTTGTAGAGTGGTGAGATGCATACCTTGACTTCCTCACTCTTTGATGGACCTTGTCGTGTAGAAATGTTCCTTGGAGTAAAGCTATTTTCCCTCTTCTTCATCTCTTCACACTCATTATATAGACTTGCCAAGGCTGCCTCCTTGATATCCACTTTTTTGTAGCACTCCTTGCATGAATTGAGAATTTCTTACTCCTATTTCACAAATTTCTTACTCCTATTTCACCTATCTTAGCAAGATATACTTCCAATGTGCCAACCATTTTAATCTATAATGTACTATAACTTCTTGCAAACTAACAAGAGTATGTTCAAGAGAAAATATTTTACCTCGGAATGCTTCTTTCTCAACTTCCAAGGGTTGAACCAGCTTCCTTAGTTCTTTGTTCTCCTCTTGCACTTGCAAATGACAATCTTGGAGCTCTTCAAGCTTCCTCTTCATGGGTTTGGTCATGGCTGCACTCTTCAAACCACAAATTCTCCAAACTTTGTCAAACAATTTGCAAACAATCTTGCCACACGCAAAAAATCCCAATGTATAAGCCTATGCACAGTACAATCCAAAAGAACTTGTTGCTGCTCCCCATAAAGAGGTAGAGCTCACTTTGATACCAATATGATCCGTAAAATTAGTGGGATTATGCTCATACAAACCCACAAGATGTTACCACGTCAAACAATCTAGTGAAAAGCTACTAAATTCAATGTATAAGGCCTTATTGTGGAAGATATGAGATGTAACTAGCAGTTGTTGCATTAGCATACATTCTTCTTGCAGAATTGAATGTGTGCCTATGTTACATATCTTTGGCACTCATTAGTTTCAAGTTACAGCTTATACTTCAAGTGCCATGCTCAAAGCGCAACTCAGACCTTAGTTATCCATACACTCAATGCAATTAACCATGGTAACATAATGAAATAAGCTCATATGAAAATGCAAACAAAAATTCACAACACAATTGCTTGCCTTAGAAACCCCAATGGGGTGAAAACCAACATGGAATGTGGTCTCAAGAGGCTCGATTATTTAACTCTCCAAGTACAAGGTGGATATAGAGGAAATGAAAGTGAACTACAATGTCGTAGTAGTCCTCATCTCTTCCTACAATGTCATGTAGCTCTTCAAAGACTAAAACCCCAATATACATTTGTTGTATAATGCCTCCTTAGACACATTCACCATGGAATGCCTCTCCAATGTCCTTTTCCTCCTCTTTGAATATACGTGTAATGAATCCAAAGTTCTAACACCAAAGGTTGCAATGTCTCTTCCTCTTCCCATTAGACATGTTTTGCTATGGAAACTTTCATTTCTTAAGACTATTACATAGAAATACAATGTCTAACATTGTTTTCATGAGGAAAACCTTGACACTAAGGTCCAAAGATTCCCATATGAGAAACAGCCAAAATCTTCAATAACATTACTGATCATTTTCAAACTTAAATGGATTATAAAATCACACAAAAAGAAGTAATTCAACAGTCAAAGTCTCCACAAGTAACAGTTTACCATTAAAGCCTCAACAGCAAAAATGAACGAGATAAATGAATTGCAATTTTAAGACCTTAAAAAAGAGCATGATTCAAACTAGCGGTGATTGCAAGTTTACCCAAAAAAGAGTTATTCAACAAACAAAGTCTTCACAGCTACAGTTTAAGGTCCAAGGCTCAACAATAAAAAGAACAAAAAGGAATGATTCTAAAACCTTCAAATAAGGCACGGTTAAAACTTAAGAGGGATTACAAGGTTGTCCAAATGAGAGTTCATTCAACAAACAAAGTCCCCAAGACACCATCAAAGCCTTGGCAATAAAGAGAATGGCAAGGATCAACAGTCAAATGTCTTTCAACGATTTTGCATTGTACTCAGACCATCAAACGATGAAGAGTGTCCATTCTCTTAATACTATAATTACTCTAGCTTACAAAGAAATCATCCATTTAATCAAAACGAAAACCCAGAGCCAATAAAGAACAAGATCTGCCACATTCCAAAATGCTGCAGTAACAGCTGATCATATGTTTCAAGTGTAAATGTATAACAGAGAAGAGAAATCTAACAGTATGCTTGGAGTTCTTCATACTGTGACCCTGCAATTGCAGAAATCAGTGTCTCAAAAAACATGAATATAATTCAGCCAAACCAAAGTCTTTCTTAACATATTCGAATTTTGAAGTTGAGAGTTGCCGGCACGGTATTGTGTCCCACATTTTGTCAAAGAATGGTGTAATGTGGACATGCTATAAAAAATATATAACAAATTCTAAAATTTTGAAAAACAGCAATGCGAAGCAGCACGAAGCTTTTACGCACCCGATCTTTTACAAAATAGATTTTCATACATTTAAACTTTAAGCCATGTAAGATTTGTCCGCTTGAAGTGAGACGTGCTACAGGTTTTTTTTTGTTTTTTTAATTAAGGGTTTCTACAAAAATATTTTATTTTCAAATTAAACTGAAGCAAATTGTAATGTCAAAATAAATTTTCAATGCTCCAAATCCTGGAGGGTGATTCGTTAACGTCAATGATTTCAATTTTTCTGCATCACAGGTCCTTCTAGTAGCTTTTTAATAAGCTTATCGAGTGTGGAAGTCACAAGACATTATTTTCATTTCAATAAATGGGGACACATACCTCTATACTCCGCCAACTAAAGGCAGGGTTGGGGTTTTTTCCAATTTGGCAGTGGGATGGCCAAGCATAATAACATAGCCTCGTTTCTTGAACTCGAGCATGGCAGCAGCAACATCTGTTTTCGTAGTGCATAAAAGAATCTTGGAGGGAGGAGGATTGTGAAGGGCAAATCCAAAGATGTCTGTGACAATGGCTTTACCAATCCAAGGGGGTTTCACAACTGACACCTCAACCGAATTATCTCCATCAATAACACTGAATCTGTTACACTGCTGCTGAAGATTAAGAATCACAGTAGACGATGCATCTTCATAGGTTCTGAAAGTGGTGATAGGTTCATTATGTCCACCATTACGCAGAAATTTTGTGATGTTGAGTGCAACGTCTTGAACAGAAAGCCCATCGGGGATGCCACAGCTCTGTACGTCCCAGAAAACGCCCAGCCTGGCTTCGCTTGTGTTAACCAAGGGAATATTACTGTATCTCTTCTTCAATACTGATTGTGATGCCCCTTGCACAATGCAGGACATTCTGCACAACATTTTAGCCCCGCGATCTACAGTATGACCTATCGCCATTCAGTCTCTCGCCCACTTACCCCAATTATGTAATCCAGCTCCAACCCTACGATATGGAACCCCAAGAATAAAGCCTGAGAGCCTCCAGCAATGAGTATTTGAAATCCTTCTTGGTTTATTTCAAAAGTAAAAATAATATTGTTTTGGAGGATATGGTTGTTCGTTTCTCTGCCCGTTTTGGTTTCCTTATTTCGTTATATGAGGATTCTTCTCGCCTATGAGGAGGTACAGAGATATTGACCTGACCTTTCCTGATATTCGGAAACTAAGAAATGTATGGATCTTGCCATTTCTTGTAATTGAGAAATTAAGAAATTTGTGGCATTCGATGTAATATTTTTTAAAACTCTTTGTTATGTTGAGAGGCTTAACTATAATGGTGTGAGGGTGTTTAACCAAAAAAATCAAAACAAGCTGGTTTACATTAAAATCACTAAAATGTAAATAAAAATAAAACTAGTATCTGTATTTTAAGAGGTCCAAGGTTTCCTCAATAGAAAAATAATGATACTAGCACTTGCAACTTCAGGGCTGCAAGGGATTAGCCGAGAGGAAGTTAAGGAGAACGTTATGAAGAGTGGGAGTAAATGAAGGAATGGGAAAAATCAATGTGATGAATGGCTACAATATTTGCTTGGTAAAGATTTTTGCTGTGAGTTCATCTCAAGATGAGGAAATCTTTTTCTTTTCCGGGGGCGTGAACTAATGGAGCTCAGATAATAAGGTGTTGATTTAGTTAATGTCTAGAATCCAAACTTGGGAAGATGGAATGTGTGGGCAAACGTGTGAAATCTACCGCCTATTTAGTGCTATGTGTCATTCAACCCCTTAACTATTATATGTAGTAAGTTTTGGGCATAAATATTTATGCTTGACGTAGTAGACTGTAATTTTTTTTGTGAAACAGAAAATGCCAGAAGTTGTCTTGGGAAACAAAATTCGTAAAGGCAAACTCCACTCATGGCCACATTAGGCTCTATAACTACATTTTGTTTTTATGTTCTCAAAACTCTTAAACATATCATTTTGTTTTTATGTTCTTTTTTTACTTATGTCTTTTTTTTTTCTAGGTTAGCTAATTTTACACGGGTCTGTACTATCGAGCTTGGAATGATAATTTGAGAAGTGTGGAGTGAAGCTTTTGAGCTTATCCTCTCATGACGTGGATTCACATAGAGCATGGTTGCTTGATGTTGAAACATGTTCCCTTGGAAATAAGATTACATTCCCAATGGAGAGATTATGGTGAAAATTAATAGGTTGGACCCAAAACATTTAAAAAGGTTGTAATGGGGTTTCAGTTTTTCTGTGCTTAATGAAATTGCAACAAACAAATTTTAGTTTTTGTGTCAGAGAAACAAAGAACTGATGGAAATACCTTTAAAAAAATATTTCTTCCACTGGATCGATTCCTCGAAAGGTGATTATTTTGTTTTCTGTTCGCGCTCCCCTTCAACTCACCTCAAACCTCAAATCTTGCAATTTGATATGATCGTCTGAGTTATTTGCTTTCAACGACATGAGACTTTTTCTGACACGATTTTTTTCGGGCATGAGAAAAACTGACGAGTTTAGAAAATTGTGGCATGAGACAACTAAACAAAATGATTACATACGGATATATACTAAACAAAGCTGTTATAGTAGACAGAAATAAGATCCATCCCATGCCACAAAAATGGATTTATTTTGGTATGGTCGACAATCAAAACCCACCTCAATCTTTCAATCCTACAAAGATTAAGGTTAAAAACATAAGGGCAACTGCATTGAGCAAAGCGATAGGGAAGAATAAATATCAGACTCACAGAGCTCAGATAAATCTTCTCATCTACTTAACGAAATTCCGGATGGTGGAAGACATTTGAGTAACACAAGAAAAACTTATTCCTCCTTTCTTCTTCTCGTCGCCACCAGATTTGCTCTCCAATCGGTTGGTATATTATCGAACTATCTCCTGCAACTGGTTTGTATTCTTCTGTACATCATCCATTGTATTCAAGTGTATTTATACACAATTTAGGCGGTGATATAGGGTGGCAGTGTAGACATAATGCACAGAAATGCTTACCAGTAGAGAAAAAGCTCCATAAATGCACATAGATGCTTACCAGTAGAGAACGTAAATGCACATAAATGCTTTATGTGCTTGCCAGCAGAAAAAAAAAATCTCCATTTATGATCTCCTGGAGAGTTGAGAAAATCCCCGGCGTGAAGTTTTTTTGTGAGACAATTTCGAGCACTTTCATGCTCACAACTAAAAGCCTATCGGCTAATTAGTATTTTAGATGCATTAATTATGATTTCCAAATATTTGATTTGTGGGAAGATTTGATTTTTCACATTATTCATTTGATTTGATTTTATTTTTTTACATTAGTGATTTGAAGTTTTGATTTTTATTTGATTTGTTGGAAGATTTGATTTTCACATTATTGATTTGAGTTAGAAAGTTGTTTTGAGGCATGTGACAAATTTTCAACATAAGACTAACAATAATATAGCATATTCTTAAATAATTCTTTTTAAAAAACACTAAAATGTAAATAAAAATAAAACTAGTATTTGTATTTTAAGAGGTCCAAGGTTTCCTCAATAGAAAAATAATGATATTAGTATTTTAGATGTATTAATTATGATTCCCAAATATTTGATTTGTGGGAAGATTTGATTTTCACATTATTCATTTGATTTTATTTGATTTTTTTACATTAGTGATTTGAAGTTTTAATTTTTATTTGATTTGTTCGAAAATTTGATTTTTCACATTATTGATTTGAGTTAGAAAGTTGTTTTGAGGCATGTGACAAATTTTCAACATAAGACTAACAATATAGCCTATTGACTAATAATTCTTAAATAATTCTTTTTAAAAAACACTAAAATGTAAACTAGCAATTGGACCCATAGGTTCAATGGGCAGGCTGAAAACTTTTTAAAGAAATTATAAAATTTGTTAGATATTTTTTATTATCTATTAATTTATAAGTTATTTAATCCACTAAATTCTTATTAAATTTCATCACATTAACTATTGTCTTACTAAATTTCTTTTTACTTTACATATTGAGATGAACAAACATAGTTGGGTAAATGTAGTAAAGAAACAAATGTATATTTAATTATATTTCTACAACTTATATCTAATATTATGCACATAAGGCATAACTATAATTTTTCTATTATGTTCTACGACTTATATATAATATTATGCACATAAGGCATAACTATATTTTTCTATTAAATACATACTAAGTATGTATTTGATATATGAACTTTTATAATATCTATCACATATTAATTCTACTAGTTTGTATAATCAATAATTTAATATACATTCTATTATTAATATATAATTAATTATATTATTTCATTAATATTTAAAATATCAAATTTATAAATAATATATATAAAATGAATCAAAATTAAATAATCACATTAATATGAATATTGCAATTTTGTTATAATATTTGCATTTTAAGAAAAAATATTATTTGTTTAACATTAACATAAATATTATTTGTTGATTTGTCTTATTTTTTTACTTGATTTTAGTGTGTTTGTTTTATTCAAAATAATATTTCCCAAAAAATTTCTTATGCAAAATAATACTTTGTTTTGATTGGTAATCACTAGATAAAAAAATCATTGCAATAATCCCAAAAAAATAAAATAAAAAATTAACAGTTTATCAATTGTTGATAAAGGTAAAGGGAATTTTTTGTTTTTTAATCATGACATTTTGTAGAAAAATAAAATAAAAAATTAACAATTTATCAATTGTCAAAGTGAAAGGGAACTTTTTTATTTTTTATCATTTATAATTTATCAATTGTCAATAAAGGGATTTTTTTTGTTTTTTTATCATTTATGACATTTTGAAAAACAATGAATGGACAAGATTGATTTTATGGTAGTCTTTTTAATCTAGACCCTTCATCTATATAATTCAGCATGTGATGCTCACATAGGGAAGGCAGCCTAACTAATAAAAATAAAAAAATTTCTTAAATAGTTCTAAAGTAAAATAAAATAACTATAAAATAACTCTTAATAAATAAAATAAAATAAATTACAACATTAAAATGTAAATAAAAATGGGGGCGGTTAGGCGGCACCCTATTCACTCATAGTAAGTGATAGGGTCGAATTCAATGATATGAGATATCCTAGTCATCATTTCAAAATTCTTTCTCCTCTAGCAAGTTGTATTTCACTTAGGTTGGCAGAGGTTGACGAGACAGCTAGGCATAACTAGTCATCTTACATTCCCTGTGAAGCATGCCAAAGGATCATTGTTTTGAGAGCCTTCGTTAAGTTGGGGGCTTCAAGATTCTTCTATGATCAAACATATCTCCTTATCAAGATCTCCATCACACCATTCCTAACTTGTAGAGAACAAAGAGAAAACTGTCTGTGTTGTCAATGGAGGGCAATTCAAGATTCATTGCTCAAATTACACTAGAAGGCATGGTTAATTTGGGTATTGACACCACTATTCAACTAGAAAGTTTCGTGAGGCAGATGGCTTTCAGAGGTGGGGTTACAGACCAAAGATTAAAGAGAGTCCTGCGACTCCATGACGACATTATCCTGGCAGCAGTTTCTTGGATGCAGGGGAGGCTTATAGAGTGGATACCAGCATATCATCAAGATTTCTTGCTTCCCTGTTAGATGCAGGAGTCTCAAAGGTAGATGCGAAGGCAGTAACTACCAAGCTCTTCAAAGTGGAGATTCTTGGAGGGTTGGAGAAGACTCTGGGTGCAGTGTTTGTAGGAATTGGGGTTCCACGGCCACGAGACATCCCTTTGACTCAGGACCAGGGAGAAGTGATTAAGGTATTTCCCTTCATCCTTGATTTGAAAGGCATGCCTTTAATTGAGCAGAGGGAGAAGTTGGAGGAATTGGTGGCTTTCCTTAAGAAGATGCTTCAACTGGAGGCTGCGGATGGCCAGTTCAAGTGGGTGCAGACCTTCCAGGACATGGCACAGGAATTGAACTACACGTGATATTGTCTCAGGTACCCTCTGATATTGTCTTATTTTCTGCATAGCTTTGATATCAGCTTGCTAGAAGGTGGAAAGATATATAGATAGTTAGAATACTCATAGTAGCCATAAGGGCAAATTTTGCAAATTATGCTTTTTTTTCTAAGGCTCTGTATGGCCTTCTTTTTTGCAGAGACCCTGTGCGGTCTGTTAGTAATAGTTAGTAGTAGTTTGCAGTAATAGGGGAAGTTTGGATATGAAAGATTGCAACTCTGGCTAAAATAGCCATTTTGTAATTTTCAAATTTCATATATATATAGAAATCATCTTTTACGTACCAAAAAAAATGTAAATAAAAATAAAATAACATTTAGGAGCAATCCCCTAGCTCCATTTAGGGATCAAAAAATAAAATAAAATTTAAATAGTTTTTTTAAAAACACTAAAATGTAAATAAAAATAAAATTATTCTTAAATAGTTTTAAAGTAAAATAAAATAACTCTTAATAAAATAAAATACTCGTAGTAAATAAAATGACTTAAGTATCAAGTCACGCGAAAGGCTAACATATTGTTCGAAAAAATCTTCAAGAAATTCCTATGGGATGGGTCAGAAGACAACAGGCGCATTCCACTAATTGGATGGAAGACTGTATGTAAGAACAAAAAAGGAGGCCTAGGCTTTAGAAAAGTCAAACAACAAAATCTTGTCCTTGGAGCTAAATTGGTTTGGAAAATATACAAAAACCTGAATGCCCGTTCGTGCAAAATTCTACAACACAAATTCCTGGATAGTATCAATCATCTCTGCATCCCCACAATCCCCAATCCACCGAGGGGTTCACATATTTGGAATTTTTTGATCTAATGCAGATCTATTATCACAGATCATCTCTCATGCACCATAAATAACAGTTGCACTGCAAGCTTCTGGGAGGACTCGTGGAATGCCTATCCCCTTTGGCAAATGACCCGAGACTACAGGACATCAGGGCCATTCCCTCCTGCACTTGAGGCACGAAGGTTATCGACTATACGACTCCCATACAAACTAGTTCGGATATATGGCAATGGAAGGCACATGACAACATCCATGCGCTAGAGGAACAAAAAACACTTCTTAAACAAACTCTCTCGGAAAGGAAGTTTTTCATAAATTCAAAGGAGGATTGCTTGATATGGACGGGGGCCAAATCAAGTGAATATACAATGAAACTGGGATATAAAATCTAGCGAGCGACTGAAGGGAAAACTGATTGGCTAGCAAAACTCTATTGGAGAAAATGGTGCCTCCCTAAGGCTAGAGCCTTCGCTTGGATGACACTCCACAAAAGAATCCTGATGGGAGAGGTTGAAAATGATAGGGATAACGGGCCCGTCTAGGTGTGATCTCTGCAAAAAGGAGGAAACAACAGATCACCTACTACTCAATTGTGACTTCGCCAAAGAATGTTGGACATGGTTGATCAATAATCTGGGTTGGATGGGTGCTCTTCCTGCAAACTTGTTGGACTTGTTTCTATCTTGGCCAAGACTTAAGAGCTCTCTTTGGGAAGGCATTTGGATTGCCTCTTCATCCCTAGTGATCTAGCATCTCTGGAGGGAACGGAACAATAGAATTTTTAGAGAAACAGAGTTGACAACCTCTGATGTCCAAAGAAAGATCAAAATGAGCATCTGCGAAACGATTATCATGAAGTTGGGACATTTTAACTCCAAGCCGTTCACAAGCTGGGATGATCTAAATATGAAAAAGTGGAGGATGTTAAAGGGCCCCCTCCTACTCTATTAATGGACTGCACATAACCAAGAGGCTCAAAAGAACAAAAGTGAAGCGAAATCCTCCCCCCACTGGCAAGCTAAAATTAAATTTTGAAGGAGCCTCTAAAGGAAACCCTAGAATTTCTGGCGCTGGCTGCATTCTCAAAGACGATGAGGGGAATCTTATTTGGGCACTATCCAAGTGGTTGGCAGAAGGGACAAACAACAAGGCCAAGTTTCAGGCCCTCCTGGTAGGCCTTTGAAAGTGCAAGGAAGACCAAATTACAAGTTTGGACATTGAAGGCGACTCATAGATATGTGTCAATGCCATCACCACAAAGATTGTTCTGAACTGGAAACTCAGGAACACAACAAAATCCATTTGGAACTACCTAAACGATATACCAAATTACACCATTGCCCATTGTTACAGAAAGGTGAATGTGGAAGCAGATCACTTGGCAAACTTTACCTATTTACAGGGCGTCAATGAGATAGTTAGCTCTTCTACGACTACATGGGGTCTCCTGACCTCCTTAAGGCACTAATGAGTGGGCACCCCTGTCCACACAGGGCATGCAGTTTTATGTTCTTTTTCATGGGAACAGTTCCCTTAACCATATTTATAAATTTTAAAAAATGACTCTTAAGTAAATAAAAATAACTTTTTAAATAAAATGAAAGTAAATAATGTAAATAAAATAAAAATAATTCTTAAAAAGTTGATAAGTAAAATAAAAACAACTCTTAGCTAAATAAAAATAGCTCTTTGAACAATATTATTAAAATATAGTTCTTAAAATAAAATAAAATAACTCTTTAACTAAATAAAATAACTTAAAATTATATCTCTAGATAAATGTATTTAAGAGATCTATCCTAGTCTAGGTTAATCTATATAACTAATTTAGATTAATTAAGTGACATAAATATTTGTGGGTTAATGTTTTAGGATTATTTGTAATAATTTTTTTTATAAATATTGCCTATTTAACTTTATATTAATAAGAGAGAATAGTAGGATAATTAAATGTAGAAAAGTGAATGGAATTAATAGTATTGAACTTTGTAATTAAAAAAAGAGCGATCCTATAGATAAGGTATAGATAGCCTATTTGATTTGCAAGGTAAATTCTTGTCAATTATCTACCTTAAATATCCATTAGTATTGTAATATGAAAGAGCCTATATTAAGTTATTTTAAATAAGGTAAACACAAATAAATTTCTACCAATTAAATGTAGTTATTTGTTCCTTCACTTGGAATGTCAAAGGTGTCCTACTTAGACTAGATTACAAGCTAGTTTAAGTATTTGAAATTGGAGGCACCAGAGAATTAAAGGATGAAAAGATGTAACTTGGATAAGTTGAGTGAAGTAGAAGATCTAAAGGGTCATATAAGATGACCTCAAGTTGAAAACAAAGATAAATTACGGCATTAGGACTCCAGCACACCCATGGTGATGTCAATACAACCACACCTATGTCCTATACATGAAAATTAAAAAGGTGACAATATGACTGATAAAAATTTACAAACTATTAAAATTGAAA
This sequence comes from Cunninghamia lanceolata, assembly GCA_027924645.1. Classification (NCBI taxonomy): domain Eukaryota; kingdom Viridiplantae; phylum Streptophyta; class Pinopsida; order Cupressales; family Cupressaceae; genus Cunninghamia; species Cunninghamia lanceolata. The sequence goes on from BSBN01000049.1 coordinate 18,664,979, forward strand.
ATAGATAAAAATTATGTTGATAAACAAAAAATACCTAGGATAACCTTTTTAAAAAATTGAAATGAGAGAGGTAAGAGAGAGCAAACCATTGTGTCTTTGAGTGGATATTCATGTTGAAGTATAAATGATGGTTGAGGCAAAAATCCCTCAAGCTAGAAAGATGGTTAAGATTACTTGGAAGCTTGTCAAGGCGGTTAAATCTCTAATTTAGCCTTTCAACTCAATGATAGTCCAAAGAGAGAATATGCACTTAGGTTTGTGACTATGATTAGAAAACAAAATATCGTGTAACTATGCACTATGCTAAATGCTTGTGAAAATAAGGAAAAATAGAAGACCCATGTGAGTGCCAAATGTGAAGAAAATGTGAACAACAACAAATAAATTGATATGTTTATTAAATTAATTTTATGTCGAAGGTAATGAAATGGAAGAATGCAACAAAAGTGAAAGGACTGCCATGAGTTAAGAAATAACTTCAAACAGAGCCTTTCAATAAATTTTATAAGCTTTAGAAGGAAAAACAAATTACCATAAGAGAATCTCCTCAAATCAAGCTTGATTCAAGAGGATGGGAATCTCTAGGAAGAGAAGAAAGAAAGAAAGGAGGCAAATGGAGGAGCTTAAAAAGGAGCTTCAACTCCACTTGTTTCTCTCAAAAAGAAGAAGTTTTTTATTTTAAAATTTGTAAAATGTAGTATAATATAACACATATGAATACCATGCAATGAAAAAACAAAAATGGTGAAGAGAAGAATTATTCCAATGGATTTCAATGAATAACTTGCAAATGATTAGTTTCTCAACATATATTTATCAAAATAAAAAACTTGAAAGAGATTTTACCAAAGAAACCTAAAATGGGTTTTCTTGAGAAAGAGGTTTTTTGCCAAGAAGAAGAACGTGGATGATTATGTCTCTTCAATGGCATATGAAACCAACAGTAAGAATAAAATATCACAACTCTTGTAGAAGAAATGACCAAGATCTAGAATGTTACAGTAAAATATGGTGTGAGCGAAGAATTATCAATGAGATTGAGAGCATAAAAAATCTTGAGAACAAAATGTAAGATAGATCTTTTGAAAAACTTTACATGCAAACAAAATTGGAGAGAGCTTAAAAAACTTAATATGATCTTTTTCTAAAGAGAAGGGGGAGAGAAATTTTAAAAGGATAAAATAGATTGGAGGAGGTTTGGTGTCAACATGAGAGCAATAGAAATTTGCATTAGGAAGTTGCAACATTAATTTGCAACTAACTACTCATTCGAGAATCATTAGAATATGCTATCATAACTCTTTTTTTATCTTTAATTTTTTATTTTCAGTGGACATTAGCACAAGGGCTCTAGAGTCCAAGAGTTGAAATTCTAGAAATGTGACTAAAACACGAGAAAATGAAGTGAGATGTTCAACTAGACTTAAGATGAAAAAAGCATTAGAATTGATACAATTTGGCACTTTAGATTGGGCACAAGGCTAATGCATTGGCTAGATGCAACCTAAGATATGCTACAAGAGGGTATGCAATTTTTGACACTACATTTATAGTGAGTGCAATTTATAGTGTGAAAATTGTAGAGGGTATGCAAATTTCGACACTACATTTGCCCCCACTTTAGTGGGCTTATGTCACTATATGATAAAATCATACTAAAGTACCTAAATAGAAAATGCTAAAGGTAACTTGCATAAAAATAAATGCTTTTGAATACAAGAAAATGGATATGCTACATCTTTGTTGGTTGGATTGCTTGTGATATGCAAAATAGATGTGTTAATAAAATATATCATACAAAACCTCATGTTAGAGAAATACATTTTCTTCAAAACCAAGTGCCATATAGCTTGCAAGATAGATGTGCTAGGAAAAATATAGCCTACTAAACAAGTGTTAGCTCATCATAATCATAATCCAATAAATAAGACTAGAGATTGAAAACATACATGTAGAAAGGAAGATCTTCATAGGTGACGATAGAGGGTATCCACACAGAGATAAAAGGAGTGTGTCCAAGAAGGAGAACATAGCTAGAAGAAAGAGATGTATGATTCTCAGGTAAGAAATCATAAAGAAGATTAATCACTTAGGTTAGCATTATTGTATCACTAGGTGATTCTAAAAGAGGTGGTGCAAGGGCTAAAATATTCATGTTATGGATTAAGGGCCAAAAAATAAAATGTTATGGCTCATGGGCTAAAAATATAAATGTTGTGGCTTAGGGGCCAAAATATGGTCTATGTGGCTCAAGGGCCATGTGAAATCTTATGCTAAATGTGAGAGTATAGAGGATGTGCCCCCTTAAAATGATTGTGCAAGAGAAGAGAGATAATCATTTTAAGGAAGATGGAGAAAATAGAAAGAAGGTGCATGGAGGAGGATTTTAAACAAAGAGATAGGAGGGAAGAAAATGTGCATTACAAAAGTGTGTCAAAAAAAGGCATGTAGGAGGAGGAATGTGCATTATGCATATACACTTTAAATAAAATGTGCTAGAAGAAAGCAAGGAGGTTGCGAGCAATCAGATTCCTTATTCTCAAATGTGCAAAGAAACTGTAAAGGCAAGCATGTTGGGGGAGAGGAGGAATTGGCAATGGAATAGGTGTTAGAGGAGGAGGGCAAGTAGAAGTTTGGTGATATAGTGTGGGGAAATCTTGGGTAGCAAGGGATGTGCAGTCAATGATTACATTGATGAAAAATCATGAAAGTTGGTGTAATGTATAGAGTTGAAGTTATAGGTTACATGAAGAGGGCAAGGAAAAGCAGGCATGAAGGGAGAACAAAATCTCACCAAGAAGAGTGAAAAAGGATCTGTTTCTATAGAAAGATGGTTCACCTAAGGTTGTGCCCATAGAATGACATGAGAAAAAGGTGAACATCACATAGTTAAAAGTAACATCATGACAAAAAGCACACACAAAGGGATTTGTAAGTCTTAGGGTCAATATGTGTTTTCATATGAACATGTAAAGAAGAATTGTTATCATCCCCCTGATGTACAAAACTATGACCACAAAGGAAGAAAAAGTACAACAAATAGAGCTAACAATAATGTCTCTAATTGGGGCAACGTGGATTGAAAGAAGAGAGACCAAACACTTGCATCATTCCTAAAGGAATAAGAGGTACACATGTCCTAAAAATTTTGATCCAACATGGAGGATGTGAGGCCTTAAATATTTGCATCATCCCTAAAATGTGTTAGGGCATAGAAATACATGTAGGAAGAATGATGAAGTACAAATAGAAGAAAGGCTCAACATGGTGTTCTTCGTGTATCTATGTTCATATGAGAGTAACATGGGTCCTCCAGGCCAAACTAATGAATAGATGACACTTGACTTTCATTGATCATCCAATAAGTCATCCTCATCCCAATGACCAATAGGAAATTGATCCACTAATGGAGGGAGATGGTGGGGATTTTATGGGGTGAACCAATGGATGTTAGTCAAAGTGTCAATAACATTAAGGGGAGAAGAGAGAATCCCCATAAAAACATGAATAGTCGACTGAAAGAATCAAAGTTCCATAGATTCTAGAGAATAGAGGATAATTAGACTAAAGAGAGAAAGCAAATATGATGTTGAGGTAGAGAGAAGCTCACTGGGACTAATGAGTTACCAACCTAAGGTCTTTGATGTTTCTAATAGATGTGGATGCTCTAGGATCCAAAGTTTGTTGAGAGACAACCACTACATTATAGAAAAGTAGAGACATCAGTTGTGTAGAAGGGGATTATGGTTAAGGTAAGACAACAAGCTGGGGTTGAGGGGATGGGTTTCTAGAAGGGAGAGGTGAAGGGTGAAAACTAGCACTAGTAGGGGTAAAATGAAGGGAGGGAGCTTGAGAGAGGGAAGAAGTGACAATTGGGGCAAGAAAAGGTGGGGAGGTCAGAGAGAAATGGACCATCACAACTTGAGTTCTTCTTTGGCATTTTCTCGTAGGACTCTTTGGAGGGTAAGGGAAACAAATAGGTTGGGTTGAGAAAGGGGAAGAGGAAAGGGTCGCAAGGTTGACAAGGAGGGACTCAAGTTGAGGTTGAAGGATAGGTTGGGGTTGAGGTTTAGACCTAGGTTTGGGTTGGGGATCATTTTGAGTGCTAGGCCTAGGTTGAGGATGATTAGAAGTAGCGAGATTAGGTGGAAGAGGGGTAATGGTGAAATAATTGATCGTAAAATGCCCGAGGTTAGATATGGATTGATACAGAGTGTGATGAATGGTGCAAACTTGGACAAGGAAGGGAATTTAATGCACTATGGATGAGAAAAGGGATGGCTTATGTTGCTTCCAACTAGGGTTGGCCTAGAAGAAAATGGAAAGGGTCACTAAGGGAAATGATTTGGAATGTGGTCTAAACCAATTCTGACCCAATAGTGATAAGTAGGGTAACACAACTAAGAGTTCTAATGTGGGTGCCCTTAGTGCACCTTAATGAGATTCCTGAGGTAGGGTGGGTTCTTTGATCCAAGGTAATGTTAATCAAGTATTCTTGGGTGATTATATTAAAATTCAAGTGAGGTCCACTAAGATGCCATTTATGCAACTAAAGTAATGTCGACCTCCATAGACAATGGGCCCTAGTAGCTATTGAAAGGGATCTCATTAGGAGAAAAGGTAATGGGAAGGTAAGGGGGATGAAGAAGGATGGAAATAGAAGGAGAGTGAGAGGAGCTAGAGGGAATGGAGGAGGAAATAGAAGCAAAGTGGGAGAAAGAAGGGCCTACCTCAATTGTAGTTGCTATCTCTGAAAATGAAAAGATGTTAGGTGGGAGATATAGGGTAGGTGTGATGAAGTTGGTAGAGGAGGTGGATTTGGGATCAAATGAAGAAGATACCTTCATATCAACATAATTGGATTGGTAGTTGAGTATTGAAGGAAGGGGTTAGTGAAAATTTGTAAGTTGGCATTGGGAGGCATCACTGACTTGTTTATTGAATCATTCACCCCTTCCACCTAGATTATATTATTATTAATAAGATCCTAGATGAGGTGTTGTAGGTGTATTGTTGAAAAGTGGGGTAAAAATTACTATAGTAAAAACTTGTTCACTTAGTATGCAAATCTAAAATATTAATTAAAGTATCATAAGATTAACCATGAGATTAATGTGAGGAAATTTATATCAACAAACACATAAATAAAAATCATAACACTAGATGTACGTGGTGAAAACCTTTAGGAAATAATGCCACCATCAAAGAGAGGAAAAGTCTATATTAATTGAATAAGAGTGTTGTACATCAATACATCCAACTATCTTATCCCTTAGGTGTAGACTAGATAATTGAGCCACTAAAAGACATAGACAATGGTCACATGTTCGAAACTTGATTTTATTGCTTTATATATTAGGGGTAATGTGTACAACCTAGAGGTTATATGGGGTTCACCCTATGGTTAAATCCACCCCGTATGGGCTAGCTCTGGGTTACTGGGATTTCAATTCCTCTAGTTGAAGAAAAATACATCTAAATATATCCCTTCATTCTAACAACATTATGGCATCATAAAAGAGATTGACCTACAAAAAACCCATAAAACAACTATCCAAGGCATCTAATTTATAGAGAATTAAAGATAGAAAACCATAAATGGATTCCCAAAACCAAAACTCATGGTCTGGAAAAAACTCAACACACCCATGTGACAAATATTCAACATTTCCATGAATAACAATGATAACTGTTAGCATCTTTGAGCCATGCGAAGAGTGGGCACACATTCTTAAGTATGGCACTCTAAAATGGAGTGGCCAACTAATGTGGACCCCACCTGACATGCAAAAGATGCTTCACTCTCTCTCTCCTAGTGCCTAAGATTGGTAAAGGGGTGTATATGAGGTTAAAATAATTTGTAGAGTTGCAATCGTCATAAGTAACCTCCCTCATGATTGCCACTACAACTAATACTCCAAGTTACAATGAGAATAATAATTAAATAATATTTCTCAGTCACCTACATGGGATTCTAAGTACCCATTCCTAAGATGTTACAGATCTAACATTAGACATAGGATTTCAAGGTTAATATCACCTTAATCCTAACATTCTCCTGGACTTGATATTATACATTGCAAAGACATAAACAAGAAACATAAATGAATCAAGTACAAGATACAAGTTCCATGGCCTCCCTACACCAAGAGAACTTATCTATTCTCACTAGTTTCATAAGTGAATTTACAACATTAGCCAGAGTGTCAACCTTCTAAATCATGACCTTACCACTTTCCACCATCTTATGAACAAAGTGATATTAAACATCAATATACTTTATACAAGCATGATATATGGAGTTTATAGCCAAATAAATAGCACTCTGATTATCATATCTGATTTGGACCTCCCTACAATCAAAACCAACTCATGAACATAATGTTTATAACCAAACAATCTCTTTATAGGCATGTGTAGTAGCCATTTATACTCTACTTCAATAGTGGACAAATCAATTGTGAGCTGCCTCTTACTCATCCAATTGATAACATTGGAAATAAATAAAGCACATAGCCACTACCAGACCTTCAGCTATCCAAGTCACCTACCCAATCTACATCAACAAAGCCATGTATGTCCAATATCTTGCCAACATCATTAGAACCATGATAATAATATCTCAAGACCACTTTAACACAAATTCAATGCTCTCTACTAGGGTTAGGCATAAACCTACTAATAACTCCCGCTACTTGGGCAATATCCAATCTAGTACAAACCATTGCATACATCAAACTACCAACAACACTAGCACAAGGCATATTATACATATCCTCAAAATTATCATCCAACTTAGGACACATATCTAATGAAAGCTTAGTACCTATAAGTAAAGGAATACTCATTAGTTTACAGTCATACATAAAAAACTACCACAATATATTATCAACATACTTACTTTGACTAAGCTAAAGCTTTTTGTGAACTTGATCCCTTCTGATTTCTATTCTAAGAATAATTTTTGCTACTTTAAAATGTCAAATGCACTAAAAATCTAAGTTTTAAACTTCGTAATCATCACCTTACTATTACTAATAAATAACATGTCATCAACATATAAGATAATGATTAAAATATGGTCATCAATAAATTTAATTTAAACATAATGATCCTATTTGTTTCTAACATAACCTAACTTCAATGCAAAAGCATCAGGATTTTGACACCACATCAAGGTGATTGTTTCAAACTATACAATGACCATTTCAATCTACAAACCAAATTTTCTTTCCCTTTTACCTCAAATCCATTTGGTTATCACATGTATAGATTTTCTTTCCAAGATCCCCATGCAAAAGAGCAATTTCAACATCCATTTGCTCTACTTCAAAATCACAAGCAACAAAAATAGAAAGTGGGAATCTAATGGAAGATAATTTAGCAATGAGAGAAAATTTCACCAAAATCAACTCCCTCTCTCTAGCAGTATCTCTTGGCCACTAGTATCACCTTGTACCTCTCTAACCATTTATTACTCTAAATTTCTTTTTGTACACCCATTTGCAACCAATGAGCTTCCTTCCCTTAAGAAAACTCATAAGATCCTAAGTGTCACATCTATCCCAGGTAATCATCTCCTCCTATATGATCTCCATCTAAGATTCACCATCCTCTAAAGAGGAAGCCTCCCTAAAATATCTTGATTCATCATCAATACAACTTAAAGCAAATACACAATAGAAATCTAGTGGGCTATACCTGTCAACTAGGTGTCATTGTCTCGTGGATCATATCAAGTGTGGAGTAAGGGATTCTGCTTATTCCTCTACATGTTCAACCTGCTTATAATTCACCTAAATGCTCATCTTATTTTTCATCCTCTAGTCCATCATTATGTTCTTCAATATGTGTGTCTCCCTACTTCTTGACCCTAGTCTCAAAATGCATTATTTTCTTTCCTTCTTTTTTATTTTGCTACACATAATGTAAAAATAATCTAGGTTCCTTAAAAATCACATTCTTAGAATAAATTATTTTCAAGGTTAGAGGATTCCAAATCTTATAACCTTTTACATTCTCGCTATAACCAACAAAGATACATTTATGCGCTTTTGGATCCAACTTAGATCATTTTTCCTTTGTCATGTGAACAAAAGCTCATAGCCAAACATCCTTAAATGCAAAACAAAAGATTTCTTACACACTTCATAAGCAGTCTTTTCTATTAGAGATAAACAAGGTGATCAATTAATCAAGTAACAAGTAGTACCCATAGCCTCTTCCCAAAAGAACTGATCCAATTGTGCACCACTCATCATACTTTTGGCTCTTTCCATTAAGGTTCAGTTCATTCTCTTTGCAAACTCATTTTTTGAACATTTTAAAATTTAAACTTTTTGTGCTTCCAAAACTATCGATGAGGACAAATTAACGTGGCATCCTTAAGATCATCCTTCAAAACAAATAATTCTTATCTTCTCGGGGATGCAAGTTAGTTTTGAAAGTTTTAAGTATCTCCTCCAAAGTTTTAAAAGCCATTTAAAATGCCGATAGGAGACAAGCCATCGGTGAAAACAACAAGTTTTGAAAGCAGTTTGAAACACCGATCACTAAGGGAAGAAGTAGTTAGTATAACCACAAGTAGTTATTATAACTATTTCAAGAAATGAAGGCTATACAAGATCAACTCAATTAACGCAGACATATCTGCAAAATGTGGAAACATTGTCATTATAAAACAAATGTAACTGATGATTGTAAAACTAGATTCCACGGTAGTTGCCAGCATCCTCCCAGCCCGTAGCTTGCCTTGGAGCATGATATGGACACCCAACAAAGCGTAATGGAAAGTGGATTTTTATCAGATACTATAGTTTGAAATGCTCTGGCAGACATGTATGCAAAATGTGTAACCATAAACAAGACTCACGAATAGTTTGATGGCTTGCCTTAAAGAAGTGTTTTCTTATTATATACAATGAACGCATAATATGCACAAAATGGGTTTGTTGAGGGCGGCAGAGGCAAATGCAATTGGCAGGTAAGAAAATGAACTCCATAACCCACTCGTAGCCCAGCGCCTGAATGGGAGCTTTGAACGTATTTTTGTTGTAAATATAGAAGCATAAACATGGCATTTGAAATGCTTTCTAGGTCACCTAAAGAAATGGCAATATAAAATGGAGGCATTTAAACTCTTTTGAAGGCACTGTTTTGAAGGCACCTCAATAGAGATATCACTTAATGGAATGCAATTTGCAGGTATAAATCTAGTTCAACAACTTGTACTAGCTTCATCCTTGCCTGTGCCAACAGAAGAGGGTTTGTTAGAAGTTGTATTTGCCTCTACACTAGTCGCACCTATAACGAAGGCCACATAAATATAATGATTGCAAGTTATACACAATACATGGCTACCATCGTTGCAAGATATGTAGAAAATAGGTATGTTGTAAAGGCTACATAAACTTTCAAGTAAATGTAGGCGGCAGGTGTACAACTAAGTTCCACAATTTTCACAGCGACGTGTGAAGCTGAACTCCATATCCTCACTAACATTCTACCAACTACACTAAAATGGGAGCTTTAGAACAAGGTAGGGACATCCGTGAAAGCATACTAGAATGCAAATTTTTGTTAAATGTTGCAGTTAAAACCGCCAATCAAAGCATAATGAAATGGAAGGATTTTTGTCAGATATTATATTTCAAGGTGTTGTGGTACACATCAATGCAAAATGTGGAAGTATAGACACAACACATGAATGGCATAATAGCACGCCTCAAAGACTTGTCATCTCATGTAATGCTATGGTTGCAAGAAGAGACCTATAGAAGAAGGTATGGATGGCCATCGAAGCAATAATCAAAGTGAATTTCTCTGAGATGAAGTAGCTGCAAATGCCATAGAAGAAATACGCTTCCTATAGGAGGATACACACAGGACAAGACATCTATTCATGGAGATCATAGTTGCAACAGACTAAAGACATGGGTATTCTCATGAGGCAGTCACACTATTTCACCGAATGCAATGAACAAATTTCCTGCCTAATGAATTCATATTCAGAAATGTACTCCCGACTTTTGCCAAAATGGGAACTTTGAACCAGACTATGTTGACGTGTATGCGAAATGTGGGATTGTAGCTATTGCATGACCTTCATTTGACAGAAGAAATTCAAATTCATTAACCATGGGTTATGGTCACAATCATTATTATGATAAATCTGTTGAATTTTTCCATCGAATGCAATTAGCAAGATTGGCACTTGACTTCACAAGTATAACTCATGTTTTGTCAGCTCGTGCTATCTTGGCTGCTCTGCCAATGAACAAAGAGATTCATTGTTTTGTAATTAGAACTAAATTTGATAGGATCTCTATCAAGAATGCCCTTATGAACATATGTGCCAAATGCAAGCATACAAAAAGTACATCCCAAGTATTCAAGATATCTCACCACATGATAATAATGTCATGGTGCATGGCAATTACATTCATAGAAGGGGTACTTTGAAGAGGCATTAGATCTCTTATGTGAAATACAATTAGAACATATAAAACATGATCCATAAATAGTTGCAAGTGTTCTCCATAATGCACTCAAAGTGGATCTTTACAATAGGGTTCTCACCAAAATTTCAAAGGTACATACGGTTCAATGGACTGTAATGACTTCAATATATGCTCAGAATGGGTCTATCAAGGATATTTTAAAATTGTTGGCAAGAGTAAATCATCACTTAATCACCATAATTTGTCCTATCTCAACTTGTGTTGGCTTAAAAAATTTATGGAAAAGAAAAGAGATTCATAATTATGTTCTCATAAATAGAGTTGAGTGTGATATTATTATTGTGAATGACCTCATATGGATGTCAAATGAGAGAATTGTTAGACTACAAAACAAGTTTTTGGAAAGATGTCACAGAGAAACGTAGTCTCATGGACTCTGATGATTACAAACCATGGAATGCTTGAGCTAAGCTAATGCATTTTTGAGTTCTAAGGCAGTGAAGAATACCAGTTTGATGGATTGGAGAACAATACTAGATAATAGGCAACAAGACCACCCGGTAAAAGCCTTCAAGTTATGCAATGGAGAGAAAAGGTGTTACTCCAACTCTTGTAACCTACTCTTCTCATGTATGCAATGTCTACAAATAAGCCTATGAAGTCTATTTGGAAGAAGACACGATGCTTTGTTTTACTTTCAAAGTTATGAGTTCCAAATTACCTTTTTGTAAAAGTGACATGTCACTTATTGTAATTAGAAGTTAGAAAATAGGTTTTATTTCTGGAAAAGTTGAGCAAAAACTAACTAGAATAAAACTTATTTTTATTATTGTATTTTCAAAAAGGGTAGTTACTTGAAGTGGTTAGGAAGTAGTTACAAGTTGGTTATTAGGTGGTTATGAGGAGAAGTCTATATATATATTGGACTTCACATTGTAAAGGGGGACTCTTACAAAGGGGAAACTCTGGAGAAATTTTCAGAGATATTTTGAAAAGCTTTTATGTTTACATTATGTACAAAAAGGATTTTGGAATTGTATAATTTCAAAGATAATGAAGAATGCAGTTTAGTTCGTGTGCTCTAAATGTGTTCCTATGTTATCATTGCTAATTTCTTGTATGTTGAATTGGTAATCCTTTTTATGCACATGTGTAATACACTGATTATCTATGTGATTGATGTGATGAAACACACCTATCTCCTGGTATCTTGTTTTGGATGTTCTTGTATGACCTATCTCTTCTTATGTTGAGATTTATTGTGCTCCTTTCATCATCATTGCATGTTTCAATCTATTTGGTAATAACCCCTTTTATAATAGTTATTAGTTGTGGAATCTCAATTGGTTTTCGTATGTCTACTGTTGGGGTTTCTGTTAGTCATCTTTTCCTAGTTTTGTGTTTTCTCCTTTATGTACTTTCAGGTTAAAAGTACACAAAAATACCAAAAACCCAATGATACGAGGGAGCTGCCCCTCTCAAACGCAGAGGAAGATTGTGGTGTTACCGCAATCTCTCCAACTATTGGAACATTTGTCACTGCTCTTCGGCCAATCAGGGTCAGTTTCAGAGAAACAATCATGGTGACAAATATGTTTACCAACAAGGCGTATAAGTGGTAGTCTTCTACTGAATAATACCTACATTTCTACAGAAATCATCAAATTCCCTAGACCAATATTCACCACCGTTGTTAGATCTCAACACTTTCATTTTATTATCTGACTATTTCTCTACAAGTGCCTTAAAATCCTTAAATTTGGAGAAAAGTTTAAATTTAGCACACAAAAAATAAACCCAAGTGTATTTAGAGTAATCATCAATTAATGTAACATAATAACAAAATTTATCTATTGAACCAACATATATTGGACCAAACACACTTGAGTGTAAATTCTAATAATCTCTTTGCTATATTACTTCCAATAGGAACTTGGGAAACTCTATTTTTCTTTTCAAACACATAATGCTAATAGAAATCAAAATGCTCTTTAGAGTAAATAGAAAAACCATCAACCATCTTTTTATTAATTAGGGTTTGAAGACATTTTTACCAATGTGGTCAAACATTGGTGCCACAATATACATGCATTTTAGAAGTGCTAGTTACATTGGAAAAATTACAAAATGTGGAGGCATCAAGCTGCCTAAACAAAGTCCCACATCATGAGCCTCTCACTACCATCAAATTCTATCTCACCAACCTACAACTAGACTTATCAAATGTCTTACGCACTCCAAAATCATTTAACTTGGGTATAAAAAGGATATTTCTTGCAAGTCCTAGAATATGTAAAACACCACAAAGAGTTTTCACCCTCCCATTATTAAAACACAACTATACCTTTCCCTTGCCAGGTCATTCCAATGTGCATTGATCTCACCAAGAAAAACTTATCCTTCATCATAAACTTGGTATGAAAAAAAACATTCCTTGTGAGGAGTCATATGATAGGAGGGTGTAAGAAAGTTGGGTTCACCATTTTATGTAAGGGAATAAATCACAAATACATACATATCTAAACCAATTAAGTAAATAAAATGTAATTAAATAAACAACCGTCTTCAAATTAAGAGCTCAAGCTAGAATAAGAAATGTATAATTAAATTTAAATAAATTAAATGTGTTATTTAGCTTGAATCCTAATTGTGGAATATGTTGTTAAATATGTTAGGAATTGATTTACTAATGTGTTGAAAATCAAGGTCTTGATTAGACGAACACTTTAGAATTTGTAAATTGATTATGCTCTATTCTAGTTCAAATATGTGCCTATATAATTGTTCTCTATGCCTACATAACTAAACCTAGACTTATGGAAGTGAAAAGGTGAGGAATGGATGATTGTAACATATTTGCTCCATCTCATTGCACCCATGTCTTATTAGCGTAGGTTTTTTATTTTACTTAGGGATATTTCTTTTTCCTACACATTATTAATCTTGCTTAGGTTTATTAGATGTGGTTAATATGAGGATGTGTGGTGAAATACATCCGCTACATATGTCACTCTCTTCCACACATGGGTAGTTGAGTTACACACCTTCTTTTGGCTTATTGTGCTACCTCTCATAACCACTATTATATCTTTACTTGAGTAGGTTATGGGGTAGTTGGGTTTCTCACCCTCTTTTGTCTTCATGTGCCACCTCCTTTCTATCTTCACTTGAGGAGATTATGCCACATGTTTTGGCTTTTACTAAGTAGGTAAAACTCCCACCTATTTTGGGTACTTGGAGTTATTACACCTCTTGGATGTATTTGCCCATTATTTGCTATATATACAACACTCTCCTCTCACCTTAACTAGTTGGAATACCAGTTCGGTAACTAGTAAGGGAGATTAATGTGAGCATTCTCAAAATTCTCTTGCAGTTGTCTCTTGTTTTCTCTCTTTCAGGATTCTCTCTCCATTATGCTATTTTGATCTTTGATCATTTTTTGACTAGAGTGTATGTGATCTACGACCGACATCAGGTCCTAGCTCAGTTCTCGATTCTCGTAGGATCTAACATGTCTAGAGTGGGACAATGTCTACAAGCACCATTGGAGAACTTACTAAGCAAGGATCATGTTCTCCTCAATTAGTCTCCTAGGCAAGCTGATTCAATAGTGATGAACCAAGATCAAAGATAGCAGGCAAGCATGTAATATGCCTAGGATGATGTAATTAGGATTCTCTATGATTTTGCTATGACACTCTCATGTGAATGGTCTTCTAATGATTCCTCTATCTCTTAGACCTGATTTCCAAATGAAGAAGGAATATTCTTGAATATAACATCATAGCATAAAAATCCACACAAATGTGTACTACATCAACTCACAATGGATAGGGAAAAGGTTGATAAGATTTAAATGTGAATTTTAAATTTTAAAGGTTGAAGGTTCAAATCCTTGCATGTAGAAGTGACCCAGGTCAATTCCTCACTTGTAGATCTAGTCCAGCATGGCAAATGAGAGATTAAAGAATTGAGATTGGTTGGTGGGGTGAGTGATGATAGGATTAGGTTGGGAGTTCATGAGCCAAATTTCATGCAAGAATATGTCACTTGTAGACATGTTAAATTGCATAAAAGACACTCTATTTGAAGTGGTACCAAACATAAGGGAAAAGGGCATGGATATATAATTTTCACCATTACAACATTATTTGATAAATTAGTAAAAGAAATTAAAAAAGTGACTTTATTACTAAGCCTATCACTAAGACTAGTATGACCATTATACCTTTATATTACTATAATGGTGAAAATTTTACACTTGTGCCCTTTTCCCTTATGTTTTGGGCCCCTTTGATTAGAGTGTTACAAATGCAATAATTAGCATACAAATGGCATAATTGTGCCTGAAATTGGCTCACGATATCCCACGTCCTAATCCCTTTCATCACTGTTCCCCAAACTAACATCCCTAATCCTTAATCCTATTCTTCACCACCCTATATCATATATGTTGGTGTGAACTTGACATAAGTCACATCTACAGTAATAGATTTGATCCCTTCCTTTTTAAAATTCAAAATTCAAATTTATTCATTGCTAACCATTTCACTAGCCATTGTGAGCTGACTTAGCACCCAATTGTGTTTATTTATATGATTGGTTGTGCTATTTAAGGAATTCTCTCATTTATTTAGAATTAACCTAAGAGTTATTGAAAACATTTGGATTTCAATTTGTAAAAGGAATAAAAAGGAAATTAGCACATAATTGAAGAATTTATTAGAGCATACCTTCCTAGGTCTATTCCATGCTTGCTTGTTATCTTTGAAATTTTGCTTAGATCTATAAAGTTGTACCAAGTAGGGGTTTGATTGAGGAGATTTTGACCCTTGCAGTTTAGCAGATTCTCTAAGGTGTTTGTAAACACTTTCAATCCTTACAAACACTAAGACATCCAAGATTGAGGTGAGTGAGTTGCAATAATTTGTGAAGTGCCAGATCATTCCCATGAGTTACAAGATCACTTCTATGCAAGTAGATCAAGTCCACACTCGTGGGGATCACTTCATAGTTCTGGATCTAATCTTTGAAAATACATGTAATCAAATTCTCAAGTTATCAACAACTATTCTTAAACATCATTTAGTTCAATAGTCAAAGCTAGATTTTGGGCCAAAAAATAGGATGACTATTTACCATTTTTTATGTAGATGACGTGTAAAATTGTTATTGATTGTTTGACCATTAAACATGATGATGTTTAAGTAGCACAATTAGCAATGAAATATAAAATATTAATATATTGGCAAATAAATCCTTAACATCTAGACAAACACTTTTGCATTAAAATTAAAACTAGTACCCATACATTTATTTATTCCCACATTTAATCATATTTGTGGCAACAATTAACCCCAACTCTATTATCTAAATTATTTAATTCTTAAATATAAATTTATCTAATCTAAATTTATATAAAAATAGATCTTATTCCCTTAGAATTCCAAACACTAATAAAACACACCATTTTAGGCAACTCATTTCAACTGTAATAGCAAGAGATGCGTTGCAGTGTAGTTCCTGCCAAATGTTGGCAAGGCGGTTTTGGAAGGATTTGATATAATAATTGCTCATTTTTTTTATGTTAAAGAAACTATTTGCATTGCAACCATTTGTTTAGAATTGATGCAAATGTATGATAAAATAGAACACAAGCCATAAATTTTGTCCATCTTTGAAGTGAAGTGGTCAAAACCCAAGGGGTACATTGAGGTAGTCTCATTGTTCCAGGGAGGTCTTATACACCCTAAAGGCATGTTGACTGGGCAGTGACCTAAAATATGGCCTTTACCTTTCACAATTTGCACATGTATACATTTGTATATATCATAGATGACTCGGCTGAAGGGTAAAAGAATAGGAATTGGAGCTCTACAAAGCGCTTGATAGAGCTCAAATGACTATACTACTAGATTATGCAAAAACTTAACAAATAAATGCACAAGATAAAATTACATTGGTAGGCACGAAAAATGATGGGCATATATACATCGTACCTTGAGAGCAAAAAATTTACCCAATTTTCAAAATAATTTTTTCAAAAAATAAAACAAATTAATGAGTGAACTAATAGCTTGAGCCAAATTCAGAAGTTCTTTGCTAATGTTCAAATGATTTCAAAACAAGTTTTGAAAAAGCAAATTGATGGATACATATACATGAAGCCAAGGGCCAAACTTTTTAGGTAAATTTCAAATATTTCCAAATAATTTTTATAAGCAAATCAATATCAACATAAAATATCCACATAAGGGCATGTGATCAGAGGTAGATTGAAAGCTTGGCATAGTTGATACCTTGCAATACATTGTATTTGATTGTATTAGCCTTGCACACAACAACTTACATAATATGGCAAAAAAAACATAAGTAAATTGATGATATAATTTACCTGAGGAATATCAAGGCTTCATTCAAAACATTCCTTCATGACAGCATGGGCTACAACCAATTTTATGCTGCACCCTGCCATCAGTGCTGGTGCAACATAACATTACATGAGTTATTCAACTATAAGAAAATCACCTCCCAACTGCAACAAATCAATGGATTTTAGCATTTTTTCTTACAAGTATCATGTAAATGCTAGTAAGGTTTTTATCATGGCTTGTTATCTATGAGTATGCATTTGTTTTTATGCTTTTTCATAGATTTAAGATTTTATACTTCACAGATCTAAAAGATTGATCACTAGCATATGCAGTGTGCATAAACATATATCATGATTCTAATGTGTCAAGGATTCTTTGAAGAAAGCTAGTCCTATAAATATTGTCTACCATGTCCACTGTACACCCAAAAAACATTTGTCCAACTGAGTAAAAAAAGAAATGAGCCACATGAAACCTTTTTTCATTCTAGAAAATAGAATGCAAGACAAAAATTGTAATAACAATGACTAAGTCCATATGAAGAAATAATTTGGATGTTTATGTGTATATTTTAAGTAAATAAAGCATAAATGGTTCCAACTAAAAGAAGGGAAATATATTAATACAAAAATAACAACAAATAACAATAATTTACTGGTAGAGAAGACCAAATTATTAGAGAAGAGGTGAAACACTCTCCTCACCCCATAGCAAGTGGCAAAAACAAAATAATAAATTGTTTTATTTATGACATGTTTGGTATGGACATGAGGTCTAAAACTAATTCTACCAAATTATTAGAGAAGAGGTGAACCACTCTCCTCACCCAATAGCAAGGGGCAAAAACAAAATAATAAATTGCTTTATTTATGACATGTCTGGTATGGACATGAGGTCTAAAACTAATTTGCAATTGAATTAATTGCATCCTTTGAAGGTTCAAGGGATAGGCAGATAGGAAATTCAAGGAAAGAAAATGAATTTAATAATATATAAATAGTAAGATGTAATGTTTGAAAAAGGGGGAAAAGGGTTTTATGAATGATATGCCTAAATCCTCCTTTCACTACACACATTCAAGGACATTTAATCAAGTTGAATCTCAACTTTTGCAAGAGGATTCACCTACAGGTTGGTTGTCATTTGTAATGATAGGGAAATTTAGAAATTAATGAAAACATAATAAGCCCAATTATGCTCAAAACCCTAATTATTGTAAAATCATAAGTAAACAAATGAATTCTGATAAATGCTCGCACACAAAGATACTAGATGAAGGTTAGATTCATACCAGATTTCAAAGTTTCAGATTTGAAAATGTCGAGGATGAAGGGACTCCCACCGACGTCCAATGTAGTATTTTTATTAGGGTTTCCTGAACCTTTTCTAATGTTGATTATCACTGTTCCATTAATTTTTGGCTTTGCAAACCTAGAGGACACAGGGACTAGCGCCCTTGTCCTGATTATGCTCTTTTCCACTCTTTCCTTCATATCTGGGATCCTTACACTCTGTAATGCTCCTCTGCAACTCCACTCTGCAAAATACGAAACCTGACACCTGCAATCACAAGAGAGGGGTTGGGGGATTGTGGTGTTTAGGAGCTTGCCTCGGTCAAGCCCTAGAATGGCATTCAAGCCTTCCAACACCGTTGTTAGATAGAGAGTGTGTATCCTTGCAGGACAAAGGCAAAACCAAATTGATAAATGATTGATTCAAACACAAATAGATATCACCTTGGAGGTGTAGCTCGCATGTAGATGAATATCCTTCACAACATGAGAAGATGAAGCCAAATCTGCAATAATAAACACAACAACAATATTATGCTCTGCAACAATGAATGCCTTGAATGCTCTAAAATCATAAGTTTGGCAAGATCTCATAATCATCTTCTAGTCTACAAATGAAACCCTAAACATAATTATATATGCATTCCCTCTTTAATTTCGTAATTCAAACTTAAGTTGTCAGCAACAGACACTTTTTAACGATCTCCAACCGACATTCAAATTTGGGACCCCACCAAAATAGGGTAGGACAAGGGCATGAGCACCCTTTTCCTAGGACCAGTTTTGGGTCAGGATTTACACTCATAGATGTCACTCAAAACCCATTTGACATGGATTTCACGCCATTTTGTCTCGGGAGTAAATTCTAACATGCATGATGAAAAACAAGGGACCTGGGAGCTAAACTTAGGAGGTAAAGTCCTAGGGGGACATTTTACGACATAACATTTAGCCCCCAATTTAATGTATATATGATCTTACGACCCATACATGCATTAAAGTATGGTCAAAACACAACAAACATGCTAGACACTTGAAGCTAACACATACACAAAGATTGAAGAACTATTTCTAGCCTCCAGTCTCAGGTAGACATTAGAGAAAACATGCCGCAGACATGCCAAACACAATGAAGACAGTAATAGGCACACAAAACACGGAGAAGACAGTAACAGGAACGTAAGACATAGAGAAGACAATATTGAAGACACGCAAAACACGATGAATACAATGACATTTCTCTTCTTTTTTTTTATTTTCATATATATATGAATGCAGATACATGGAAAGTAAAAATGCAACACACAACCCCAAAATGTAGGAGGGGCATTTCGCCACACCCTTGAGACTACATATGGGGGATAAGACACACCAAACAAATCCCAAAGTGTAGGAGGGGCATTTTGCCATACCCTTGATATGACACTTGAGAACAAGCACGCCATACAAAACCCAAAGCATAGGAGGGGCATTTCACCACACCCTTGAAACTATGCTTGGGAGAAAACATGCCATACAAAGCCTAAGTGTAGGAGGGGCATTTTGCCACACCCTTGAAATTACACATGGGTGAAAACACACGGAAGACACACGAAAGACACGAGCACCGTATAGCATGCCAAAGACATACTATATGTCTAAAACACAACAAACAACGCAATGGAAGGAACTTATTGCTAAGCTTCCATCATCTCAAGCATGCTATAGGCACACCTTATGGTTGGGCTGATGCCAAAACAACTGCCAAAGACACGCCTAAGGGAGGATAGTCTCAGATCCAACCCCACCTACTCGAAGGACTTTTAGAATAAAGAGGATGTGCACTAGCTCAAGAGATACACCATCCCCGCCTCTGCAGAGGGATTTTGAATAAAAGTATATGCACGATATCCTGCCTCTGTAGACAGCTTTTTGAATAAAAAGATATGCACGATATCCTGCCTTCGCAGAGGGCTTCTTGATTGCAATATAGAATAAAGATGTGCACTTGCACTAGAGATACAACATCCCACCTCCACAGAGGGCTTACAAGCATGCTTTGTTAGTACCAAAATCATCAGATAGCTTACCTTATATGCCCCCACATTAAGGTGGTTGAAATTCATGTATCGATATCAAGCACATTAAGGTAGAGAGAAAACACACAAGGGAACAAGAGCTTTCACAAAGCCCATGCCCCCAAAGGTGACATGTACTCACGATCGCCAAATGTTCCCACAAACACATCTTAATCTAAGAAAAACATGAAAGCTATGCATGAAAACAAAGAATCCAAGGCTACACAAACGGGTTCGAGTCTGAATATAGTCGTGGGGCTTATACTACAGGCATCTCAGAACCGAGTGTAACAACAAAGCGAGACACCAAAAACAAACAAAGTGCATGGAGCAAATGTATTGTTATGATTTGTTAGAGCGATAAGACAACATCAAGTATCACACAGAGTGATTCTACTAGCCAAGCATCGGATAATATAAATCAACCCCATCTTCATATATGGACTAGGTCCATTTTTGCTTACTCGCTGAAGGGGTCACACGCAGTTTGTATCAATATATGTTTGTTTTCGTCATCCACCGACTAGGTAGAATCACTAGAAGAAGGTAAACAATAAAATGAGAGAGAAGAACAAGTGCCTTAGGGTTGTCACGTAGGAAGATGCCCCCCAGGTCATCAACCGCAATGCTATGCCCCTAAGGCACGATACACAACAATAAAATAGAGGAGAAGCAAGATAGAAGAATGATGATACAAATAGAAGAATGGTCACAATAGAGGCGGTCTCCTGGTACCTTGACCTTACAAGAGTATCAAGGGTCTCTAAAGAGATCTAAACAAAACATAGCACAACACAGGTAGATCACAACATAGAGAGAAAGGGTTAGAAATGCTTACCTGATACAACACAATGCTAACAACATATATATTTGGGAGGAGGAAACCCTTGAGAGCAGCTATAATAATTGCTACAACGAGTGTGGCTTAAAGAGGGAGAAATACTTACCTAATTCAATGGGATATTTCCTGGTAGAAAATTCTTGTCTATCAGCTCAAGATATCTCGCATGTCGTTTCGGTCTGTTTGATATTGCATTAACATTGAGTTTAGAACGATGAGAGGCTTTGGTGGGCTTCAAAGAGCGGTATCTAATACCGACTGTATAATTAATTCCAACAACTTGTAAAGGTACTTTGATTCCTTGTTGATTTACACCACATCCATTACCTGCATAGTCACAATTTTTGTACAAGATCTAAAATCCATGACCATAAAGGGAATCCATTTCTTAGATGAAGGTGAAGCCTCATAGGTCTCATAATCTGTAGTATAAGTAAGGGTATAGTCTTTGTTTTTTACCAAGGAGGCTTTGGTTTTCTTAGATTTTTCCAAAGATTGCTTAGATGAGATCGATGCGACTTTTGATGTGTCAAAGTTATTAAGTTTATATTCCCCTGTATAGGAAGGAGTAAAATCTAATGAACCCCAATCGTCACCAAAATGTGCATTCGATGGTTTAGAGTCTTGCACAACATTATCTATGGCAAGAGGCATTGTTGAATCCACTCGTAAGTTGTTTAGACTTTGTTGATTGTTAACTTATTTTTGCATTTCAATATGTAAACAATTATCTGGTTCAGGATCGGCTTCCACGGTGTAGAGCTTGTTTTGGTAAATGAACTTTATTGATCGATGAAGGGTAGACGGAACAACCCCCATGGCATGGATCCACGACCTACCTAGAATCATATAAATGAAAGCAAACTAGGCATAACATGAAAAAGGGTAGATACTTTCATAGGTCCAACCTTTACAGGTAAAGTTATAGTACCTATAGATTGTCTCCTAACATTATCAAAGCCACGAATGCTAATTCTATCCAGTTTAATCAAGGAGGTGTCAATCTTAATTCTATGTAACAAATTAATACCACAAACATTAAGAGCCGATCCATTATCAATCATAACTCTCTTAATCAATTTCTTGTTTATTGTAATGAAGATAATCAAAGGATCATGTTGATTTTGAACTTCAATAGAAGGCAATTCATGTTGTTGAAACAGAATATCTATTTTTGTCGCATGCATACAATCTAACAGAGTTGCTACATCATTTAGCTTAATAACAGGTGGTACAATCACCTTTTGTAAAGCTTCTTGGAGCATTCCATGGTACATAGGTAGTGTTTGTATTAAATCCCAAAGAGAGATCTTAGTCGGAGTAGCTCGAAGCTGCTCGACAAGATCATATTCTTGGCCTCTTTTAAGAGTAAGATGAGGTGGTGGAGGGAGCATGTGTTGAGAAATTGAAAGAGAGTCAGTCACATGAGGTGCTTGCTTACTTTGTTTGTTATTACGAGTGTTATATGTGTGAGCAATCACATTGTGGTGTGGTTGTTGCGACACATTTTGAACACCTTGATTTCTTTGAGTGATTTGTCTTGCATAGTTTACAATGTAATCTAGGGGTTGAGGTGGTTTTCTATCTCCTTGAACCGTAACCACCGATTTTAATCAAGAATGTGCATTAGGTGCCCCCCGCACAACCATCTTAGGAATATTGCTACACTTATCTAGTAACCCCTTGGTGGGTGGAATAAGTCTATTAGTGAAGATTGAATTAACATTGTTTTCCTCTTGATTATGCCCAACATCTATCCCTAAAGGAATTAATGTGAGAGAACTTTTATCATCCACTAATGCTTCATCTTGGCCAGGGAGAGCATTGGAATGAAAGAAAGGTGGGGTGTTGTTAGGAAGGTTGGTGGTGATCATATCATTTACAACCAAAGTAGAGCTATCCATAGTCTTCTCATCCAAGGTTCTTGAACATTCAACTATAGGAGGGGTAAGATAACTTATGGAATCATCATCATCATATACCTTAGCTATTAAATCCAAGGCATTAATGGAAGAGGGATTGTCACACTCATCTTTCTCATGAGGATTCATAGAGATGAATTTGGTTAAATCTTCTAATATAAAAAAATATGCTCCTATGAGTATTGTGAAGCTATAAAAATCATGTAGATAACAAAGTAGTTTAATTTCATGTGTAGAACATTTAGAAACCTCAATATCATATACAAATGCTGTGTTCTAGAACATAAGGGTTCTTAATAGTGAAATTAGAGAAATTTTCAAAATCCAAGATATATGCATGCAAAGATTTCAAAGAAGAATAACATAAAGATGCCATCTTGAAATGTCTTGTAACATCAATGTTCAACGAGATCTAGTAAGACAAGACATGCAAAGTTTTGTGATGATTAAGGCACCCTAGATGTGTGACTATTTCACTCCTAAGCACTTGTTTGAGGGAAAAGGGCTAAAAAGACACACAAAGTCCACAACAAACACAATGGATAGGAGGAAAGAGTACAACAAAACAAGGCCCAATTTATGATTTTATGTATGCAATAAAACAATACCAATTTATGCTTGTTTACATAGCTAAAATGTTTACTGTTTTCACTTTTTCTTAATGCAAATGCCTAAAATATGTAGTATTGTGATGAAATTGCAAAGGGGCAACAAATTAAATTCTTGTCATGAGTCTAATAATGCAGCAATATCTTTCACAACACACCTATCATGCAAATCTAGATGAAGGATGAGTCAAAATCTAGTGAAAATGCAAGGATTTTAAACCCTAATAGTGAAATTAAGGCATGACAACATGCAAAGTGATGTGTGAATGAAATGTAATTAGATTTATGATGTGAAATAGTTTATCTCAAATCTGAAAATGGTGTCAACATCCTACAATGCTCAATGCAAGTGCAATTTTAAGGAGAAATGAGTGAATATGCTAGTTTTTGTTGAAATTGATTGTGTAAATGCAAAGTTTGAGATGTAAATGCAAAGACACACAATAATGAGACATTACTATAAAAAATTAGATTTGAATGAGTGCCAAAGATGAGTAGTAAAATCTAAAACAAGATTTTAACTACAAACCCTTGGTTTTAAAATCACTAGGTTATGAGAAAAATCTAAAATTTCAAGCAAACCCTAGCAATTTTAGTGTAAAAATGCAATGTGAAGGATTGTAGGATGATGAATTTATGTAAATTATATTAGATCTGATGTTAAAATCAGAGATTAGATGAAATGCAATGAAATTGATGCAAACTATGCCCTAATGCAAGCTTAGGATGCAAAATTTTTAATTTTTTTTTTGTAAATTTTCTAATGCAATAAGATGATAATGAAATGAATGAATGCAAATCTGAAGTACAACACTCAACAAGGTGTAAAATTCAATTAAAACACAGGTTCACCAAAATGTAATGTATGAAAAAGGGGGAAAAGGGTTTTATGAATGATATGCCTAAATCCTCCTTTCACTACACACATTCAAGGACATTTAACCGAGTTGGATCTTAACTTTTGCAAGAGGATTCACCTATAGGTTGGTTGTCACTTGTAATGATAGGAAAATTTGGAAATTAATGGTTATTATGTTAATTTAAGCCCAATTATGCTTAAAACCCTAATTATTACAAAATTGTAAGTAAACAGACAAATTCTGACAAATGCTCACACACAAAGATACTAGATGAAGGTTAGATTCATACTAGATTTTAAAGTTTGAGATTTAAAATGTCAAGGACGAAGGGACTCCCACTGGCGTCCAATGCAGTATTTTTATTGGGGTTTCCTGAACCTTTTCTGATGCTGATTATCACTATTCCATTAATTTTTGGCTTTGCAAACCTAGAGGACATAGGCACTAGCACCCTTGTCCCAATTCTACTCTTTTCTGCTCTTTCCTTTGGATCTGAGATCCTTACACTCTACAACTCCACTCCACAGAATACGACACCTGTCACCGGCAATCACAAGAGAGGGGTTGGGGGGTTGTGGTGTTTAGGAGCTTGCTTCGATCAAGCCCCAGAATGGCATTCAAGCCTTCCAACACTGTTGTTAGATAGAGAGTGTGTATCCTTGCAGGACAGAGGAAAAATCAAATTGATACATGATTGATTCAAACACAAATAGATATCACCTTAGAGGTGTAGCTCGCATGTAGATGAATATCTTTCACAACATGAGAAGATGAAGCCAAATCTGCAATAACAAACACAACAACAATATTCTACTCTGCAATAATGAATGCCTTGAATGCTCTAAAATCATAAGTTTGCCAAAATCTCATAATCATCTTCTAGTCTACAAATGAAACCCTAAACATGTTTATATATGCATTCCCACTTTAATTTCGTAATTCAAACTTAAGATGTCGGCAACGGACACTTTTAACGGTCTCCAACCAACATTCACCTCGCTAAAATAGGGCAGGACAAGGGCGCGGGCGCACTTGTCCTAGGACCTATTTTGGGTTAGGGTTTAGGCTCACAAATGTTCCTCAAGCCCCATTTGACATGGGTTTCAGGCCATTTTGTCTCGAGGGTAAATTCTGACATGTATGATGAAAAACAAGGGACCCGGGAGCTAAACTTAGGAGGTAAAAGTCCTAGGGGGACATTTTACGACATAACATAAGATAACAATAAATTTATACATGCTTTAAGTACAAATAAAAATGTCATTCAATAATTTTTAAGATTCATTTGTAACAGTTATTTTTCAAAAATTTCAAACAAATTTAATTTAAAATAATAATTAGAATAAAGAAGATCAAAGTTGGTCCACTCTCTTCCTAATTTTAATTAACTTATATTTTCCACTTTTATTAACTTAAATAATAATTTTATATGATGTAAATTACTTACAGACTAATCCTTCAAGATGTTTGCTGGGAAATATTCTACTCTTATTCTTTCTTCTGAAGGTTTAAAATTGGCTAGCATGCCCCAAACAAGCTATTATTTGCAGTTTCAACAGAAAACTCCTAAAGGTCTTTCAAATTTCATTATCATAGGAGGTGTCCCAAATGTGCATCTAAACTATTATAAATGCCCAACATAGTCTCATCTATAGGCATTAAAATCTCCATTTATATACTATTGCCCCAAATTTTAAAACCTAAAATTTTTCAAATTTTAATGTATAAGAACTGATGCACAATCCTCTTAAAGGTACAACCATCACCTTGCCCTAATCTGGTCATTTTCCAAAACGTTTTGAAGCCTTGGGACATTTCTATGACGTCTTTGTTGTCAAGCGCTTTTCAAGTTCATGAATCCTTTGTTTTCCTGACTTATGTTCTTAGATTCAAGAAATAGCCGACTTCTTGACTTCTCCTTTGTGTCGGGGAAGTTCAAAAGTTTTTGAATATCGCTCTAAGAGCTCCGACACCCCGACCTCAATCATCATTGGGAGTTTTAAAATTTTGTGAACTTCATCTTAAGGTTCAAAGTTCTGAATTTGCCCCGATTTCTGACTAATCAGCATCTTTGCAGTGTCCGTGACTTCTGATTTGATGGTTGCATTTCCCAGTTTTCAAGATATCGCCAACTCATTAGCTTGCTCGTGTGGTATGCAATGAGAATGTCTTTTTAGGAGTTATGAAATGCGAACTCATCAATGACATATTAATTACTTCTTAAATGACAAGTGTAACTGAGCTCACTAAGGTGGTAGCATGACATTAATAAGTTTTAAAAAACATCATTACTTGCTAGCGTAATTAAATAAACCTAACTGTGGAGAAAGGTGACGGTGCTCTCTGAGTTTAGTCTTCCTTATCAACCAAGCCATCTTTCAGAATGGGACTTCCTGCAAGTAATAAAATTTGGGATGATGAACCTATGCCTATTCTACAACCTGATTTACATTGGCCCGAGGAGGAGTAGCTTGATGTCATATCCCAGTTGCGCACAGTTGCTTGGAAGGAGAAAACCAGTTATGCTGAACACCGCAGGGCAATTTTCATCTTGGAAGAAGAAGAAGAACGTGCTGAGTTGCGCCAACTTTTTATGGAAATTTGCTTGGAATTAGAAGCTGGGGTAGTCTAATGCCACTTGTCTTGCATGCATGAGGTTCTTTTGTAATTAGCGATGCTAACCACAATTTTGATATGGTAACCGTTTTCGTTTTAAGGTCACTTTCTTGATAGCGGTTACTTAAAAAAGACCGTTTCAAATAGTTATAATTTTGGGGGGGAGATTTTGAAAAACTATAAAGGGAAGGACTTTCAAAGAAAGGGTATCTTTTTTCCAGTTGTTTGTGAACAGGGGAAGAGGAGCAAGTTTATCCTGTTTTGTCTTTCCAGTTATCTTTTTCTTAGCTCAACTTATGTAACAAGGCATTATAGAAACTTTGAGTTTTGTTATATTGAAGAAATGAAGAATTACTTACAAAACTTTGTGTCTCTAAATATCTTCTATGATTGTAATTGTTCTTGTGTCAATTCGTAATCTGTCTTCAATATCACTTTTGTTATGTTGGTATGTGTTAAAGAGAAATATAACTATATCTTTTTATCAATCTATCATTGTTTGTGGGTGTCGAGTAAATGGACTTTGTATCATTTATTTACATTCATTTCTTTTAGAATTAATCCTTCGCACTCACTCTCATGGTAATGGGTGGGTGTTAGTACCTTTCCTGCTTTCCAGTCAAAAGCATACCTTGTTTTTCATTCCTTGGAAATCACTCGAAGGTAGCTGCACCTTGTAAAATAAGCAGAGAGCACTCACATATACTATTGTGAGTGCCTCAACTGTTAGTGTTGTTTGTTCTTCTTCCCGGGCGTCTTTAGTCATTTTTTGCATTTATTTCCAAAGGACAAATCTGTTCACTAACAGATTTTTGGCAACTCTGCTGGGAAAATCAAAATTGAAGATTAGTGTTATTGTTTTCCCAAAAATTTAAAGGTGCTTCCCCAAGGATGGAGGCTGGCAGCTCTGTTTGATGAAATGTACTCAGAAACAATTTTTGTTCTGGTGAAGACTCCTACTAATTTATTTCTCAATTTTGCAGTATGGCATTGGTCTCTTCCCAGCCATGGGGAAATCATTTTGGACCTCTTTCTTTGCCTATATATTCACCATTGCCTGAAGGATCAAGAAGGCATTTCTCGAAATTCAGTGGAGAAGACTCTCAAGATGCTGAAAACCACATTCTTGTATTCACGGTTGCATGCAGAGTTTTGGGGGTAAGTAAAGAAGATATTTTTATTCGGTTGTTTATCAAAACTCTTACTGGGCCTGCAGTAGGATGGTTTCATCATTTAGAAGAAAAATGTATAACTAATTGGGATTCATTGAAGACTAAGTTCTTAGAAAGATTCAAAAGTCTTGTTGATGAGGCTGCTTTACTGTGTCAATTCTTCAACGTTCAAAAGCAACAAGACAAACCCATCAGAGATTTTGTGGATAAATTTAACCGGTTGCTCAAAAAGATTCCTACCTCTATTCAACCAAGTGAGCAACTTTAGCTTTGCACTTTTATTTCTTCTTTGCATCCTGATGTTCAATTTGAGTTGAAAAGAAGTAAAGTAAATGATATTAAGATTGCACAACAAGAGCCTATAAAGATAGAAGATGATTTAATATTAAGTGGGTAATGGGAAGCACATTAGGTTGTAAATTATCTGGGTAGCAAACCTGTGAAAAAGTCTATTATGCACTCTGTGGGTTTCCTAAATGCACAATCTCCTCCTGTTGAATGCTTTAATCTCTTTGTTTTTTATTCCAAGCACTTTGGTAGAAATGAAGTAAGTGTTGCAAGAGTTAAACCTCACGTGGATAGAAGAATTGAGGCATATTATCTACATAATGAGGGAAATAATGAGGTATCTGTAAGTCCCCCACGTAATGTAGAAAATGAACAACCCTCCCGTGGTGTAAATGGTAGAGAAGGTTATGCAAATTACACTATTTTGGCTCCCTTGTCTACTACAGAGATAGAATCATTTACTTTTTTAAGCAATAAGGGGCAACCTGGGGTTGCACAGCATGAAGAAAAGATGTTGAATACCTTTCCTCCAGTGTGCACGCGAGTTGAATATGAAGACTTCACATCTCCTAAGTCAAATAATACAGAGGTACAGCGGCAAGAAGAGGTCATAAATGCTAAAAATTTTAAGCAAGATTTAAAAGCCACTTGTAAGAAAGAAGCATTTGATAAAGTGGACAAAGAAGAGCCTCACAAGAGAATGGATGAATTGCATTCCCAATTTGCTTGTTCTCTCAGTGATGATTTTTCTTGTGCAAGAGGGGAAGAAGTTCTTTTTATGACACTTGATCCCATGCTTGTAGAACGTGATATTCCAGAATTGCAATCAACAGTCACACTTTCACAAAGCGATTCATCATGCAATTTATAGAAAGAATGCTTCATTCCTGATATTTTCTCTCCAAGTTCCGGTGTTGATAACAAAGTTATGATCAATACATAGCCAGAGTATGTGACTTTCAAGTTTCATGAAGAGGACAATAAAGGAGAAGTATTGCGACCAAAGGTGAGTGAAGAATCCATCTTTGAGCCATTTTGCTTTGAAGATGCAATTATGCCTTTTGAGAATGATTCATTCAATAAACCCTGTGTTAGAAATATCTGCAATGATTTTGATCAAGAGAATGATAAAGTGGGCCATATAATACATGAATCAGTTTCAACACAAAAATAGAATATTGTTTCTGTTGAAAGTGATTTCCAGCCACACAAAAATATTGTTTGCAATATAGATTTTCAGCCTCATCTACTTCCAGTTTTGCATAAGACATGTATGGCTGATGATTGGTGTTCCAATGATTCAAAGGGTTATTTTCAGGTATGGGATATCAATTTGTCTGTTGCTAAGAAAGGTGATTATATAGGGCATAATAGGGCATATGTTGCAAGTCAAAATTTAAAATCTCCATTTCTTGATTTGTGTGTGGGTTATCCATTCCGGGAGCTGGTCTCTCTGTGCTGGCAAAATCAAGTGCATTCCAAAGTCATTCAAATAGATGCTGGTAATTATGTACTGAGTAATGTTGTTATGAGTCATCCATTTGAAGAAGCATACAATGAAGAGTGGCCTTTTGAGCATCAAGTCACATCCAGAGGGTCTTTATGTGATGCTATTCTTATCATGTTGGTCACCAGTTGGCAGTTGTTGGTGTGCGAGCTTCTTGTTCATCAACCATTATTTCACAGAGGTTGCTTTTTCTCCTAGCCAGTTAATGGATTTGCATAATCATTCTAGAACTATCTGAGGTAGGATCTTCCTGCCATGTACATACTAGGAGTTTTGGTGTGTTGGTAGTTTGTGTTGTCATTTCCTTTCCTGTTTGCCTTGTTTTTGGTTTGTTGTGGCTCCTTTGTCCCCCGTGCTCTCTAACTATGTTTCCCAATGGGTTTATGCACTGGTCCGCGCTTAAGGTTCTGGGTTCCTTGCTTCGTCCTTTGCAGTCCTCGTCCCCAACTAGAGCCTGTTGTTGCCCCAAATTTTAAAACCTATTTTTTTTTAAATTTTAATGTATAAGAACTGATGCACAATCCTCTTAAAGGTATAACCATTGCCTTGCCCCAATCCGGTCATTTTCCAAAAAGTTTTGAAGCCTTGGGACATTTCTATGAAGTCTTTATCGTCAGGCGCTTTTCAAGTTCATGAATCCTTTGTTTCCCCGACTTATGTTCTTAGATTCAAGAAATGGCCGACTTCCCGACTTCTCCTCTGTGTCGGGGAAGTTCAAAAGTTTTTGAATATCGCTCTAAAAGCTCTGACGCCCCGACTTCAATCATCATCGGGAGTTTTAAAATTTTGTGAACTTTGTCTTAACGTTCAAAGTTCTGAATCTGCCCCGATTTCTAACTAATCAGCATCTTTGCAATGCCCATGACTTCCGATTTGATGGTTGCGTTTCCTAGTTTTCAAGATATCGCCAGCTCATCAGATTGCTCGTGTGGTATGCAATGAGAATGTCTTTTCAGGAGTTATGAAATGCGAGCTCATCAATGATGTCTTAATTACCTCTTAAATGACAAGTGTAACGGAGCTCACTAAGGTGGTAGCACAACATTAACAAGTTTAAAAAAACATCATTACTTGTTGGCGTAATTAAATAAACCTGACTGTGGAGAAAGGTGATGGTGCTCTCTAAGTTCAGTCTTCCTTATCAGCTAAGCCATCTTTTAGAATGGGACTTCCTACAAGTAATGAAATTTGGGATGATGAGCCTATGCCCATTCTATAACCTGATTTACATTGGCCCGAGGAGGAGCAGATTGATATCATCTCCCAGTTGCACACAGTTGCTTGGAAGGAGAAAACTAGACCGCAGGGCAATTTTCGTCTTGGAAGAAGAAGAAGAATGTGTTGAGTTGCACCAACTTTTTATGGAAATTCGCTTGGAATTAGGAGCTAGGATAGTCTAATGCCACTTGTCTTGCATGCATGAAGTTCTTTTGTAATTAGCGATGGTAACCACAATTTTGATATGATGTAACCGTTTTCGTTTTAAGGTCACTTTCTTGATAGCGGTTACTTAAAAAAGACCGTTTTGAACAGTTATAATTTTGGGGGGGAGATTTTGAAAAACTATAAAGGGAAGGACTTTCGAAGAAAGGGTATCTTTTTTTCGGCTGTCTGTGAACAAGGGAAGAGGAGCAAGTTTATCCTGTTTTGTCTTTCCAGTTATCTTTTTCTTATCTCAACTTATGTAACAAGGCATTACAAAAACTTTGAGTTTTGTTATATTGAAGAAATGAAGAATTACTTATAGAACTTTGTGTCTCTAAATATCTTCTATGATTGCAATTATTCTTGTGTCAATTCATAATCTGTCTTCAATATCGCTTCTGTTATGTTGGTATGTGTTAAAGAGAAATATAACTGTATCTTTTTATCAATCTATCATTGTTCGTGGGTGTCGAGTAAATGGACTTTGTATCATTTATTTACATTCATTTCTTTTAGAATTAATCCTTCGCACTCACTCTCATGGTTATGGGTGGGTGTTAGTTTACCTTTCCTGCTTTCCGGTTAAAAGCATACCCCGTTTTTCATTCCTTGGAAATCACTCGAAGGTGGCTGCACCTTGTAAAATAAGCAGAGAGCACTCACATAGATCATTGCGAGTGACTCAACTGTTAGTGCTGTTTGTTCTTCTTCCCAGGCGTCTTGAGTCATTTTCTACATTTATTTCCGAAGGACAAATCTGTTCACTAACATATACTTATTAGGTCATGGTAGTTTGATTGTGTGGCAAATTTTCACTTCTTTCTTCCTTTCTACATTGGAAACATACAAGATTTTGTTTCAAGAAAGGCCAATATTCTTAGCTGTAATAAATTACTTTTTAAGTCATGGTAGTTTGATTGTGTGACAAATTTACACTTCTTTCTTCCCTTTTACATTGGAAACATACAAGATTTTGTTTCAAGAAAGGCCAATATTCTTAGTTGTAATAAATTGTTATGGTTGTTAGTGGAAACTACCTGAAAAGCATTTGAAAACCATTATTCTCTTTTTGACACTAACACTTAGAAGAAGTAAAATGCTCAATTTTACTATCATACTCTTTCATTTAAGCAATTAAATTCCACTACAAGTTTTTTAAGCTCAAGAATTTGCAATAGAAAGTAGTAAGTTTTACTTGTCTGTTATCAATTAAACACTTGTTACAGGACCATGTGTACACATACACTATTTGCAAGTATTTTATAATAGTTAATTCATTATCATTTAAACACTTGTTACAGGGCTTTGTGTGAACATACACTATTTGTAAGTCTTTTATAAGGAGAAATTAGCTACATTTTGAAATTGGATTGTTATCTTGTGATGTGAATTAATGGAGCCATGTTGTTCTTGTGGGTACTAATGTTTGTGAAAAATTTTATAAGACTTGTAATTTTGACTTTAAATATCTACGGCATCCAAGTCTTATAGGAATTTATGAAGAGTATCTACCAATAAATCAGTTCCACATCAATATTAAACAAATATTTAATCTAAGAAAAAAATTTCAAATACAAAACACATACTATTGTTACAACACTACAAGGCAGGTACTCCCACTAGTGACACTTGTTAAAAATTGTTCAATTTCAAATATTTGAAAGGTACCAAAAAAAAACTGTATTTCATCAAAAAAAAATTTTGATTGGCCGTTAACAATGCTACCAACCATGACTTCAGGGATGCTGGCGACTACAGTTCCATGGTAGGCAGGAACTCATACTGCAACAAATTTCAACTTCAATTATGCAAGGAAGAGAAAATAAACGCTGATAATAATGCAAAAGGTTTCAACCCTAATAATACAACGAGTTTCAACTCCAATAATGCAACGAGTTTCAACTCTAATAATGCAGCAGCCAGCAAGCCTCATCCTTTTTCTAATTCGAATATTTATTCGCCACGATCGAATCACGAACTCCCATTTGTCAACAACCCTTCTGGTAGTGGAGTATTCAAGTCTTTTAGTAAAGGTGGTCTTTTGGTCAAATAATATCTTGAATTTATACCATGCCACTGTCCTGCAAGACAAATACAAAGGGGATTTTGATTTCCAACAGTATAAATTCCGAATTCTTTCTTGCATTCACGTGTATCTGTTGGAGTAGATCTAAATTATTACAGCACCAAACCTCAACAGAAAATCATAGAAACCCGATGATAAATTTAAAAGGTAAAATACCCATGTTGCCTTCTCTTGGCAAGGCAGAAGCTTGACAGCTCCTGTTATCTCTGTGTTTATAGGGTACCCATCCATGCTATATTATATGCAATTGCCACCTTGAGTACTATTAAATGGTAGAATTTAAATAGCTGGTGCAATTTACAAGCCAGTTGTTTAGGTAAGTGGGGTAGTCTTAATGTAAACAGTCCACTCTATTCAAATCTCATCCATTTTAATGTTCAAACAGTCAATAGTAATTTTATAACTCATTCACAATAAAAAGTGGTAAATATTTGTCCATGTCCTACTTTTGTTGGCCAAAATTGACCTTTGACTGTTGAAGTGTATTTAAGAATAACTCAGTGGGTTGACTAAATGCATTCAATGTTTATTTCAACATTTCTCCGTATTTTCAGCAATGTAGAACTTGCAATAAACAGATTATTTGATTAAGGAGGTGCTAGTTTTGAATTGCAGTTTTTATCAATGTATGTAGCTTTAAAGAATCCAGCTATAATTATTTTTATCTATTGCCACTGCATATTAATTAAAAAGAGAATGTTATTAGGTATATGATCTAAAGTGTTAGCTTGTGGTTATGTATTAATGTTGTGTTAGTTTAATTATTTGTGGTTGATAATTTGCGTAGGCTTTAAAGAATCCAGCTATAATTATTTTTAAATATAATTATGGTTATCCATTGTCACTGCATATTAATTAAAAAGGGAATGTTATTAGATATATGATTTAAAGTGTTAGCTTGTGGTTATGCATTAATGTTGTGTTGGTTTAATTATTTGTAGTTAATAGTTTGGGTAGTTTTTAGTTAGTGACAGGTATTTGATAGTTATTCAAGTGATTGAAAAGAGAGGGATTTATAATTCCATATTTGACAATGTAAACTTAACTAGCACAATATATTTTGTGTTTCTTTTATCATTTGTAAATATAATTTTGTTTATTTAACCCCAGTTCCCACCATAATATTGAAACAGATATTTAACCCTGGTTCCCACAATAATATTAAAACGGGTATTTACATAATAAAAATATTACTTAATATCACTATTTATTAATAATTTAATTGTTGATGAACAAGTTTTTTTGGGTCATATTAAACAATCCCACCTTATCTACTACAGTGCACAGTAGCTTTTTTAATAAATCTACAATACAACATTGATTGTGAGTGCTTGAAAAAAGGAGTTGAAATCTGATCAAGGCTTTGAAATAGAACAAAGGCTGGTAAAAAAAAAAGTGTGGGGTTTCATTTATGTATTTTTTACATCCTGTGTATCGTGGGGTATGAAAGTCTGCTGCCCTTATGAAAGGTCTTTGAATATTTTTAATGATCGTGGAATGTTAAAAACTCATCGAAGACGTGAAGGTGTACTTATTGGGAGTAAAATCCAAGAGGAGTGGACAAAAGGTTAATGCGAAGAGAAATGAAAAATGCGTATTTATCTATTCACCATATTATATTTAATCGTATTTATTAATTAAAAAATACAAATTAATTAAAAAAGACAAATGTGCTGTGAAAAAACGTACATTGAAAATATTTAATTATTTATTTTTAATTTTTTTGGGAGGCCACAACAAATCTGCCTTATTTATAAGCTTTGAAGCTTATATTGCAACCACCTTATAGAGGTCTATGATCTATCAAAGTGTTTGAAACTCTAGTTTTAAAGAGGTCTCAGGTTTGCATTTTGGTGTGTTTTTTTTCCTCAGCTTAAGAAATTTGTGTCAAGTGCATGTATGGATAAAGAGTAATTAATTAAAATTGCAAATATCTTTATTTATTTATTTATAGGTTTTAGGATTAAAATAAAAAAGCGGTTAACTTTTTATATAAGAATTTTTTTTGGGAAGCCTACATTTATTTATGGAATAATAAAGATATTTTAGGAGTGATAAACATTGTAATAAGAATGGATATTTGGTTTAACTAAATATCCAATGTTTCTATGTACCTTAACATATGTTTAAATTTTTTGTTTTTGATGATGAAGCTTTTAAACATTTTATACTATATTTGACTAGGGTCAAGTGGAGGTTGGAGGACCCACAGGTGACTAGTCCTATATTTCCTCTTTAGTTAACTTGTTCAAAAATTAGGCAGCCTATTGCTTGACAGACAATTTTGGCAGGAATAGTTGTATTTCCTTTCAGTTTGGTAATTGTAGGTTTTTTCAATTTGGTGTATTGTGTTTAGTTTGGTTTCCCTTTGATTGAGCATTAATGAGGAGTAATGGTCTAGCGGAGTTATGTTGTTTTGGTTCTTACCTCTTGACTGATGGGAAGAAAAAGCAAATCTTCGTAATCAATCATCAAGTGGTTTAATATCTTTGATAGGTGTTGCCTATGTCAAAGAAGCAAAAGACAAAGTGGAGTCAACCAATGAAATGTGTCTATAGTCAAGCAATTGATCATCAATTCAAGATGAACCTGAGTGTTGCAGGTACAAGGAATCACAAGGACAATGGTCAATGTAGTCGGGCAATGAAGAATTTTGTTCATATTACATGTAGTATAAATGGTCATGGTCAAAGACATGTTGATAGATGAATTTGAATATGATCGTGCCAAGTAGTGTTGGGAAGAGGCAAAATATATCTTCACACTATAGGAGGCAATGGCACAAAACATTAGATGTACAAGACTGATAGATATTGCTCACAGAGGAATGTGAAGCGAAGGGTCAAACATCAAGAGTATGTATTTTATGAGTTCCTCTTTATCATTTGCAAATGTAATTCTATGTATTGATCCTTGTTCCTATAAATGCAAATTCCCAACCACTGTCACATCTAAAATAAGCTAAAAACTCGAAAGACACCATGATATTTGGTCTGTTAAGAGCTTGTACGACAGTTGCATGACGAACATTCCCTCGTGACAATGATTGCATAATCGCAGATTTGTGAGATTATCAAAGCAACAATCCAAATGAAAATTGTATTTTTCTATTAAAATTATTTGGAACTTATTCTAAGCACAAAAGAGTCTCAATCTACACAAGCTCGAGGCTACACTTCTCTTCTAAGTTGAAAGCAGATGTTTTAAGGTAAACGAGAACATCCATACAATAGAAATTAGAATAACGACATATTTTGATGTTGTGAAAATACCAGTTCGTAATTCTAAAAGAAATGCAAAATGACAAATACAACAGGAGATGCTCCAGATGAGACGTGATGCAAAGTTGGCTTGTGAAAGCACAAAGATCAACTTAGTTTCTGCCTGCAGAACAAAACTAAAATAATCATTATATAACAACATATAAAACACAAATTTATATGAAATTCACGCTTTCCCCGAGTCCAAGTTGACCCCCTAGATTCAAATAAGGATTTTCTGCAGGCCAATCCTCTGATCTAGCATATGCGACCATTGAGACAAGTGTAACAAAGCAAAAACTTAAAAAAAATCAACCATGTTTCAGTTGGCCCTCAATAGATAGGCAGACCGTTTTGGGAGGACGACCATTACCTTCTCTTTAAAATCAATTACACTCCCGGTGAGGAAAAAATGGTCATATCACATTAAGTCAAATAGCCATCCCAGAGTTCGAATGCTGGTGTTTCTTTTTACCAAAATATCCTTCTCATCTTCTATGACATAAACCAACATCTTTAAATATAATTCGCTTTTTGATTCATTGAAATAATTATAAATTAATAGTAAGTATCACTGACTGCGTGTTCTGCTAAACTGTTAATTAATAATACATGAAGGCCCATTCCCTTTTTAATTTTGATCACATTTACATTGCACGAGTGCCCTTATTGTAAAGAACGACTTTTATATAGCATTTTTGCTCTCCACGAAACCAGGCCCACAGAATTCAACCTGTGCCAACTCCATGATATGTGCCCTCCTACCACTAGGCAACAGATCCATGGACTAACATACCGGCATTATTGACAATTTGGAAATTTACCTCAATGTGAAAAACAAGTAATGTATGGTCACAACTAGTCACAAATATTAGCATAATTATATGAACGCCAAACAATGCCACCCAGGGATTCTGACAGAAGTATGCACGACCTCAATCCTTAGTGGTTATATAGTTAGTAACATGTAAGAAATTTTTTCCAGCCAACCTGTTCTCATATCATGGCTACTTCTGAAGGTACAGATATCCCAAATGCCTGAAGTCATAAGTGCCTGAAACAGAAGTGTGCTTCTCAAAATTTACTACCCATAGACTCTTGGCTGCTTACCAAAATGCCAGCAAGTGCGGAGTTTCTGTTTTGTCCATATTCCTAATTAAGTAATTGCACACTTCTCCAAAATTTTGAAATTCTTATAACAATCAAACGTATCTCACTTTGCATACAGCTGGA